>CM077028.1:74807128-76162469 GCA_039090855.1 Macrothele yani | reverse complement strand
TTAAAGCTACACTAGCACTCTTAAGACTACTACGGTACAATGAAAGTGCAGAAAGTGGCCGACGACTGCTTTGCAGGAGAGGAGTGCGAGGCAAAGTCGCTGACGTGAAGGAAGGGAATAAAGGAGGGAAGGGAGGGTGTTAGGATTCTGTCTGCAAAAATATGATTTAGATAAACAAAAACGACGTTTTCCTTTAAATTGATTGTCCAAGTGCAGTACTATTTTCGTAAGCAAAAAATGACAAATTTTGGAAAGCAATTAAGACGATGCATTCAGAGCAAGCAAAAACTTGAAGACGACATTCTAGTAACACTTGCTTCTTACACAAGAGATGTCAACGGGTAGACAATTTCTTGCGGGTCCAACGGGTCAGGTCAAGGTGTTCCTGACCCGATTTTGGCCCGGTTTTATTCCCGTTTAATTTTTGAAAAGAGAAAAATATATTACAACGAGAAGTGCGCGTTGTGGAATTCTGTAGTCGATACTGATGCCCACGGAGTGAATAATGATTTGCCATGCAAAAGTATTGTCGTCTCTTTCTTAAAGCAACGAAGATTTCCACCGACCGACGGCAGACAACACACAGACTCCATATCGTAAAAAGATACTTCCTCTGCGTTCTTTTACACTGAGATTGTCCAGGTAAAGGTACAGGCAAACGCCATTCGCCTGCTTCTCAGCTGATTCACTCTCTCCGTGCGAAGTTCGCTGTATGACTAAGAGTTACTTTTCACATCGCATCTTTTACATTGAGCATTCAGAGATTTTCCATTGATGTGCTATAACATCCCGTTCCCATGACACGTCATGTCGAAATTAACCCCTTATTTGTTAATATGGATGAATTTAATATTAAGGAGGTTGAGAAAGACGTCGAGGCCAACAAATACGTGCTTGTTAAAAACCACAAGGGGAAGAGTGAATGCTGGAAATTGTTTCGTCTCATTAAGGAACCGGTGAATAATTCTGTGTTGTTTGGTCTTGCTTGTTGTTCAAAATGTGGAAAGTGTATAATTACAAAGAAAGAAGTCGACGGTGTAATAAAATATTATAGAACCAAAAATCTAGCTGGCCATATGAAAGTATACGCACCTCCATCAAAGCGTGGAAAGAGCGAACAATCAAAATACATTTTAAAAAATGCATTTGTGTAATCGTAAATAATGATTCCCATTCGTAATATACTCCATGGTCACGGTCATAGTCAACTATTACTTCTGGATTACGCAAAATAGTGGCACTAAAAATGGCACTAAAATTTAGCAAGTAACCAAATTTTATTATTACAAAAGGATTTCAGTTACTAAATATCAAGCAGTTATTGGGATGAATACATATATTACGTTTATATGTACATATATATAAATTGAGTTTCGAATTTATAGTTCAAAGCAGATTTGTCTGGGTCAGTTACGGGTCCGGATTGGGTCGGGTCCAGTTGTCGGACGTCCGGGTCGGGTCTGGGTCCGAAATTTTTGACCCGTTTCCAAATCTGTCTTACACCAGTGGCGTGACTAGTCAGATCCGTGTATGTGGGTGTGTGTGTCCATGTTAAGAGGGTGGGGATTACACGAATTCCTTCGTGGTCGGTAGTGAAAAGCATTAAAATTTCTTTCTTTCAGTGTTTTGTAAATAAAGTTAATATCAAACTTGCCCCACCAAAAATAATGCTCGCCCACCCATCGCCCATCCTAATTTTCCAAGTCTAGCGACGTCCCTGCTCTTTGAAAGGCGCAAATTATCCATCTCGCCTCCCGAGCGCCTGTCACCTTCGCTAATCTTCTGTTCCCATTGTGGTATGTTGTTAAATCACGTGATTTGTGGTTCTAATGAGCGGCCCCGTTCTGTGGATCCGATCGCGCTTTCGGGAATATTACAGTCGCAGTCTTTACACCTAAAAATGATCTAGTTAAAAAAATTGTATCTCTTTTTTTCTTTACTTTTTGCAAGAAAATCGATAAAAAGTGTCCGTTGCATATTATTCACATTTACAGGTTAAAGTCAAAAGGCAAGTATGTAAGCTCTATATCAACGGTTTGCAATCTATGGCAAGCTGGATCTTTCGATGTGGTACACCACGTAAAAAAATATTTTAAGCCGGAACGGACAAATAATGTTTTGTTACGTTTATTTGCTTCAGGGGGTGGGGGGAATGCAGCCATTTTCAAAAGTTTAAGACCAGCTGTTGGTATTACGAGATGTCTGCCAATTGCGTCAGCTACTGTCTGTATTACTCAACTTCCAGTCGGTGTTGCATCATCCTACAGCGGTGCCTTAGACCACTGCCCCGGTGGCACAGTGGTCTAAGCGATGGCCTATGATCATTCGTCCAAAAGGGGTCCGGGTTCGAATTCCGGTGAGGCATGGATGTTGTGTTTGTCTTACGGCACTGGCTCTCTCCCTTCCCTGGAACCAGTGACCCTAAATTAAGGACGGGTGACTGCTTATAGCCCATTGAGTTGCTCACGGTGGTCGTTGAACCTCCAATCAAAAAAAAAAAAAAAAAAAAAAAGATATCCTACAGCGGCAGCTGTTGATAGAGTTGGGGGAAGTGTGCGAGCGTCAGTTTGCTTCTGGTTTTTATGCTGAGAGGTTTTGTACATATTTTCTACGTAGCGAAAAATGGACAAAAGATCGTCATTATGTGTTACTCAGAGGGCACAAATAATTGCTTTATATCATGAAGAATACTCCGAACGTGACATAATCAGAAAGGTGAATGTGAGTAAGACTGCTATTCATAATACGATCATGAAATATCGAGATGCAGGTGAATTTACGGACCCAAAGAGAAGTGTACTTCTAGGAAAACAACTCCGCGTGATGACAATACCATAAGGCGAATAGTTATCCGTTCACCGAGGAGTTCGTGCAAGAAAATCAAGGCCTTTCTACATTCAAAACGGTCTGATATTTGTTTGATACTGTTTCCCGACGTCTTAGCAAAGATTTTGAATTAAAGTCTTATAAACCTGCACATAAACCTAGACTAACCTCTGTCATAAAAAAAGAAGAGACTCCAGTTTGCGAGGCGTCATCAATCGTGGACTGCTGAAAATTGGAGCCAAGTTATTTTCTCCCATGAATCAACTGATGTGCGTCAATTTAAATCACGTGAAGCATATGTTCGACGACCAAAAGGCAAAAGGTCTGATGAAAAATACCCCGTTAGCACCGTGAGAGAGAGACTCCAGTTTGCGAGGCACCTAGTCAGATAACATGGGGTACTGTGTCAGCATCCGGTACTGCTTCATTATCCTTTTTGCCGACAGGCACTAAAATGACTGGTCCTTTTTATGTTGAAATGTTGCGTGAGAAGCTGTTAACTCATATGCAGGTGAACAGATTGACAATCTTTATGCATGATGGTGTTCCATGCCGCCGATCAAAGACAGTAAAGGACTAACTACCTTCAGAGGAAAAACATAACTGTGCTTGACTGGCCCGGTAATAGTCCCAAACTTAACCCAATCGAAAATTTGTGGACCATTTTAAAAGACAAGGTAGCAGAAAAACAGCCATCAAATTCCCAAGCTTTGATTGACGCGATAAAGTACGTGTGGTGCAAAGACATTTCAAGCGACTACTGTAAATCCCTCATTGAGAGTATGCCACATCGTATTCTGTCCGTTATAAAAAAATATAGGTGGCCACACAAAGTATTGATTTCGGTCTTTTTGTGTTCTAAAGAATGTAAGTATTCATCTGTGGTGTCATTTTTTCAAATATCTCTGACTAGTAATTTGTTGTTTCTTTCAAAATCTTAATTTTCAATAAATTGACAGGTGGTCTTAAACTTTTGCAAATGTCTGAAAAATATAAAATGTAGAATTTTTTTTTTAAGCTGTTCAGGGCTCTCCTGTTAGCCCTCTATGAACTCAGCATTTATAATGGTATCGAAAAACATTGCTAGAGGAACTCACCAAGAACGTAGCAAGCTGTTCTTGACTGGGAGGGCGAGGCTTGAAATTACGCACCTTTAAGGGTTTTTTTTTTTTTTTTGTTTTTTTTTATTCGAGGTTTAACGACCACCGTGAGCAACTCAATTGGCTATAAGCAGCCGCCCGTCCCTAATTTGGGCCACTGGTTCCAGGGAAGGGGAATAGCCAGTGCCGTAAGACAAACACAACATCCAGGCTTCACCGGGATTCGAACCCGGACCCATCTCGGACGAATGATCAGAAGCCATCACTTAGACCACTGCGCCACCGGGGGCTGCCCTTTGAGGTGAAAAGTTCCTTACCTTCACTCAAATCGTAAGCAGTTCTCACTTTCTCATACCTTCTCTATAGGAAAATAGCTTATTATGATCGTTAGAAAAATTCACTTCCAGTTTTCGACATAATTTTACTCAAAATTTAAAAATTTGGTGAGTACCCAAGGGCCAACAGTTTTAAATATCAAGTGAAACGTACAACTTATGTGAACACCGACAACACAACACGTGCAGAAACTCAGAATGAAAATAAACCAGCACAGAACGAATGAGTATTAGATAGTAAACGCAACAATAGGAAGATGCTTTCGGAATAGGGCTTGGAAGATGCTTTCGGAATAGGGCTTGGAAGATGCTTTCGGAATAGGGCTTGGAAAAAATTCCGTTCAAGGTTAAATTCACAGAGGAACTTTCGTCGGCAGAGTACAAATTAATTAGCTCTTCATCCATACGACGTATTGGGAAAGGTCACGAAGGTTAGGCATATCAGCATATTGTTTTACATAAAACTCAATCCGCTGTTTCGGAGAATTCCATGCATCCATATGAGGTAGTCCACAACTCGCAATATACATTATATACGCTGGTTAACTACGCATAATAGTGTATGCGGCTAACTAAAGTATTTACAAAAGAAGATATTAAGGTGTATACCTTTGTTTTTGAGGCAAATTTATTCACACTGTTCATTTCTATCTTTTACGTTCCTCAGAGTATGAAATTACGCCCCTGATATCACCACCCTGGGAGGGCAACCACCCTCCTGGTAGCTACGGCCCTGGAACTCATCAAAGAATTTGAAAAGGCTACACATAATTCAGCTGAATACGGGTCCCTTTCCTTGCAGCTTACTTAATTCCTGACAGTTTTAACGTAGTTGACGAAGAGGTACTGAATAATTTGTCTTGTTTTGGAGGATAATAAATCGAATTCACGATCTTTAGGAATTTTGATCCAAGAGTCTATCGTAGTAAGTACCCCTCTTTGGAGAGAAAAGCTTCGAAGTTTTTATTACCTTTTTCAACCATCAATTAACTGAAAGTCCTGTCTCACACAGGTTTATGTTGATGATTGAGAATGAATACAGAACTATATTAAATTTTGAAACAATCTCGGAGGGGATTTACACGAAAACCGAAGCCCAAGCACTGGGTCTCTCGATGCTGCATGGCCCCAAAATAACGTTTTTTATTTATTTTTCATTTTGCTTCTGAAGAAAACAGGGTGAAATAAAACTTCGCTGTCGTGGGTACTGGGAGCATGATCCTTCCGAACTCGAAGTATGTTATCTTCAAGTATAAATTTACTAGATTAAATGCAAGCTGACGAAAAATCCTTTTGTGAGCTATATTAATTAACACTACGCTAAGCTCAGCGATAGAGATGTTGTTTCTGGCCGATTTTCTTAGAATGTAATGAACATGTTGTTCTTTAATTCGGTATTTAATATGACCGCCGATCTTTCTCTTGATTTTCTTTCCTCATTCAGTCCAGTTTAAAAATCACAATAGGCCAGGGGCGTTTAGATTTTTTTTCCGGGGAGGGGACGATAAAAAATCCACCAGGATTAAATAAAAGTTAATGAAAAATAGAAGAAAAAATTTTTAAAAATTCTAACGTAGGTTGACTTATTTTTATTGAATTAAATCATTTTTAATGTAACACATATTTTACCCAAAAACGTAAAAAAATAAAACACTTTCGGGGTAGCCAAAGCCCCTTGCTAACCCTTCTAAATATTATGTGTTTAGAGGGGATCAAACGATATTAGTAAAC
Organism: Macrothele yani; assembly: GCA_039090855.1. NCBI lineage: Eukaryota > Metazoa > Arthropoda > Arachnida > Araneae > Macrothelidae > Macrothele > Macrothele yani. The sequence continues at coordinate 76,156,477 of CM077028.1, read as the reverse complement.
TTGGTTTAACATGAAGTTGGTGTGGAATCTGACGAGATGTGACGAAAGATTCCACACTACGTGTAGCAGAATCATGCCCATAGGCGTACCCACTGGGGGGTCGGAGGGTCAGGACCCCTAAAGATTTTCAGAGTCGGGGATCCCCAAATTAAAGACCCCCCCCCCCCCCCGAATCTCTTTGGGAACAGAATAATGTGTAATGCACATTTTTTTATGATGTGAACCGACTGAATTTAATAATATAACATTGTGATTTTTCGTAGAATGCAAACACGTGTACAATGTGTACTTAATAAAACAGCGATATCGATTCCTAAAAAACAAAGTCTGCTCTACAACTTTGTAATTTACATTTCTGCCCAATGTATCATAGTTTTACAGTTGTGTTCGCTAAGTTCCACAGTTCGCCAACAGAGGCGCCTATGTCGTGCACGTTAAATCGCGCCTCAGCAACTGCTTTGCTCCTGCGTGTGTGTGTGTGTGTGTGTGTAAGGGGGGGGGGGTCTCAAACTATTTTATACAATATGTATACATATAATCTGGGGGATTGTGTATGTGTGATCGCCCCACCCCCCGAGATTTTGAAACACGGTTACGCCACTGAATATGCCAATTAAAGCAGTGCTATAAACTGTGTGAAATGTTAAATTCCAGTACTGCGCTTTTTTTTTTTTATTGGGGGTTTAACGGCCACCGTGAGCAACTTAACGGGCTGTAAGCAGTCGCCCGCCCCTAATTTGGAGCCACTGGTTCCAGGAAGGGAAAGAGCCAGTGCCGTAGGACAAACACAATATCCATGCCTCACCGGAATTCAAGCCCAGACCCATCTCAGACAAATGATCAGAAGACATCGCTTAGACCACTGCGCCACCGGGACGGCTTTCTTCCTTAACAAATGCTTTTCCTCTTGTAACTTCCTTCATCTCTTCCTAATCAGAGAATCGCAGCACCCCTAAATATTAAATTTCGTCCTGAAAGCTATAGTACTTTGAGGTATAGCGACAACAAACTACACACATCACCATGAGAATCGTCAAATACTGTTCGGGGTACTAAAAAATGTGTATTTTTGTTGAAATCTCGATGTCAATTTTTTTTTTTTTTTTTTTTTTTTTTGCAATTACAATACTTTCGCATACATTAATGTGAAAAACTAAAAGCCGTCATTTTTCACGGGAATCCCAAACCCGATGCTGTTCTACCACCCCGGTGGTGCAGTGACCTAAGCACTGGCTTGTGAGCATTCGTCCGATATGGGTCCGGGTTCGAATCTCGGTGAGGCATGGGTGTTGTTTTTTGACTTATGGCACTGGTTCTCTCCCTTCCGGGGAATCAGTGATCTTAAATTAGTGACAGGCGTCGACGGCTTCTTTCCATCGAGTTGCCCATGGTGGTCGTTAAACTTCCAAACAAATAAAAAACGAGATGATGTTTTTATGATCCCGGTAACTAAATCTTCCACTTTGGAACACTGAACCAGACACTGAAAAATGGTACAAGCAATTGCCATCTCACCCTGCATAATAGACTTTTTATATTGACCGTTCGACCGAGATGGGTCCGGGTTCGAATCCCGGTGAGATATGGATGCTTTATTTGTCTTACAGCACTCGCTCTCTCCCTTCCCAGGAACCAGTGTTCCTATATTAGGGACGGGCGACTTATAACCCGTCGAGTTGCCCATGGTCGTTCAACCCCCAATCAAAACAAGAAAGATGACACCGAATTTTCTGGAGCAATAAGCACATCTTTTGAATCCGTTCTGGCCGCCTCGGTGGCGCAGTGGTCTAAGGCGCTGGCCTCTGATCATTCGTCCGTAAGGGGTTCGGGTTCGGATCCCGTCAGGCATGGATGTAATGTTTGTCTTACGGCACTGGCTCTCTCCCTTCCCTGGAACCAGTGACCCTAAATTCGGGACGGGCGACTGCTTATATAGCCCATTGAGTTGCTCACAATGGTCGTTAAACCTCCAATCAAAAAAAAAAAAAAAAAAAAAAAAAGAATCCGTTCTGACGCAAATTAAATTTATCAAAGCTATTCAAAGTCAATGGAACCGGTATGGAAAACAATAGATCTGACGAAAGAAAGAAGATTTTCAATCGGGTTTTTAATCCCTCAGATATTGCTGTAAACGGAATCGTGAGCTTTACGAACTCTTAGAAACACAGATATCGACAAAAATAAGATGTGACTTTACGTCCACTGGTGGAAAAACCATGCATTATTTTAGGAAGAAATTATTCTCAAAAGGTAATATATATCCATATAAGCGGTATCGGTCCAAGAAAAAAAATTAGTCAAGTTTTCAGGAGCCGAGATTTTGCAACAAATACTTCAGAAGCAGAAATAAACACACATGACCCCTGGTGGCTAAACCATTCTTTACCAAACATTAGAAATTATGTGAAAAATATTTTCCATCAGGTATTGTATGCGATACAGGAAGAATTTTTTAAATCAGATCTTTAGGAGCAGAAATAACGCAGAAAACGCAATTTACCTTTTGTGCCCCCTAGCGGAAAGTCTGATTTACTTGAAAATTTTGAATTTATAGGAAAAACATTTCGCATCGGAAACACTATCCGACAAAGAAGGAATTTTTCAAATCGTACTCTTAGAAGTAGAGATATTGACAAAAATAAGATGTACATCTACGCCCCCTGGCGTAGAAACCATGCATTTTTTCAAGAAAATTTCCTAAGAGGTTTGTCGACATGAGGAGTAGTATCGGTCAACAAACGACTTTTTTTTCAATCTAGATTTTAGAAGCTCATATTTTGTTGCAAATACAACAGAAGCGGAAATTAAGGCTTACGCCACGTGGTGACCAAACCATTTCTTACAAAAATTAGAAAATATGTGCCAACGATTTTCCATTAGGAGCTGTATGCGGTGGAAAGTATTTTTCAAATCGGAGATTTAGAAGCAGTGATATATTGGGAAACGCAATTTACATTTACGCCCCCTAGCGGAAAGTCTATGAATTACTTGAAAATTTTGAAATTATATGAACCACATGTCACACTAGAAACACTATCCAACAAAGAAGGAATTTTTCAAATCGGATTCCTAGAAGTAGAGATATTGACAAAAATAAGATATACATCAACGCCCCTGGCGTAGAAACCATGCACTATTTTAAGAAGAAAATGTTTTTAAAAGGTTTGTCGACATGACTAGTATCGGTCAACAAACGACGTTTCTTTCAATCGAGAATTTAGAACATCATATCTTGCTGTGCTGCAAATACAACAGAAGCGGAAATTAAGATTTACGCCCCCTGGTGGCCAAACTATTTTTTTTACAAAAATTAGAAATTATGTGCAAACGATTTCCCATCAGGAGCTAGCTGTATCCGGTGCAGAAAGAAGTTTTCAAATCGGAGATTTAAAAGCAGAGATATTGGGGGAAACACAATTTACCTCTACGCCCCCTAGTGGGAAGTCTATGAATTACTTCAAAATTTTGAAATTAAATTAAAAACATGTCACACGGAAAACACTATTCAACAAAGAAAGAATGTTTCAAATCTGACTCCTAGAAGTAGGGATATTTCGCCGCCCCGGTGGCGCAGTGGTCTAAGGCGTTGGCCTCTGATCATTCGTCCGAAGGGGTCCGGGTTCGAATCCCGGTCTGGCATGGATGTTGTGTTTGTCTTACGGCACTGGCTCTCTCCCTTCCCTGGAACCAGTGACCCTAAATTAGGGACGGGCGACTGCTTATAGCCCATTGAGTTGCTCACGGTGGTCGTTAAACCTCCAATCAAAAAAAAAAAAAAAAAAAAAAAAGGGATATTTCCAAAAACAAGATGTACATCTACGCCCCTGGCGGAGAAACTGTGTAATATTTTAAGAAGAAAATATTCCGAAATGGTTTATCGATGTGAGTGGCATCAGTCCACGAAAGAATTTTTTCAATCGATATTTTAGAAGTTCCGATTTTATGGCAAATACATCAGAAGCAAAAATTAACACTTACGCCCAAAAATTAACATTTACTTTTACACCCCCTAGCGGAAAATCTATGCGTAATTTGAAAAAGTAACTATATCTAAAATACTCTTCGATATAAATGAAATCGAAATATAAAAAAAAAATTTCAATCGGATGTTTAGAAGCAAATATGTGGAATAAAAGGTATTTTTGAATTAGACATCATCTGCATTTACGCCCTCTACCGGCGAAATTGTACATCGTAAAAAAAACGAAATAAAGGATCATTATTTGCATATTTCAAGCTTCCCAATGCAAAAAGAATTTTTCAAATCGGACTAATAGTTGCAGAGATATCGTGTGTACAGACGGACGGACGGACAAACCGATAACAGAAGCACGATCTTTTTTTGCAAAAGACGTTCTAAAAATAGTAACTATGATTTCATACGGGAGTCCTAACAAAAGTTCTGCACGCTGTCCATTTTTGAGAAAAGTGTAAAGTAACTGAGAAAACTTACCTTACTACCGTTCAATGTACTCCCCTCCGCTGGTAATGCCAGCTTGCCAGCGGTGAGATATGTCTTGGATGCCCCATAGGACGCCATTTTTGTCCAGCTGTCGTATTACTCGGGTCACATCCAATGACAGTTCGTCCAGCGATTCGTAGCTAATGCCACGGAGCCAATTTTTTAACTTTGGGAAAAGATCAAAGTCTGATGGACACAACCAGGGCTATACGGTGGGTGGGATAAAGTTCCCCAGCCATATTTCGACAAAAGTCTCCGTACCGACGCTGCACCATGCGTTCGTTGTCATGCAGCAAGATCGCTTCCGCTTCCAACAAGTTCGGGTGATATTGACGAATTCTCGGTCTCAGCTTTCGAACCTGTGGAGGTGATTCTGTGTGATGCTCACTCTGGCTGCCTTCTGCTCCGGGGTGAGTTGATGGGGCACCCAGCGCGCGGCGATTTTTTTTTTTCCCCCAGTGGGTCGGTCAAAATCCGATGAAGAGACATGGAGGACAAATTTGCCTGATGAGCAATCTCCTCGTCTGTCAAACTGCGATTCTCTTCGAGAAGCTTTGCAACAATGGTGATAGATATTTTGTCTGTGGCCGTTTGAGATCGGCCTAAGCGGTGATCACCTTCGATGCTGCTTCGGCCTTCCCGAAAGAGCGATGCCTAGCGAGAAATTGTGCTTCGATGAAGAGTTCCTTCCTCACAAACTTCGTGCAAGGCAATGTGGATCTGTGTCGGAGTTTTTCCCCGCAGAGTTTCTATTTTCACGTACGAGCGCTGGTCTAACGCTGTGACTCGACCTGAGGAGCTGCACGTTTGCTGAGAGTCTGATCTTGACATAACGCAATCATTTCCCCTATTGCAACATCCGCTTCCGTTTTAGATTAACGTGTGCAGCACTTTTGTTATGACCCTGGTAGCAACATAATAGCGACACAATGATTTACTTTTGGTTACATTAACCCCCTCCTGCCGCCCCGTTGTCGCAGTGGTCTAAGCGATGGCCTCTGATCATTCGTCCAAAAGGGGTCCGGGTTCGAATCCCGGTGAGGCATGGATGTTGTTTTTGTCTTACGGCAATGGCTCTCTCCCTTCCCTGGAACCAGTGACCCTAAATTAGGGACGGGCGACTGCTTATAGCCCATTGAGTTGTTCACGGTGGTCGTTAAACCTCCAAAAAAAAAAAAAAAAAGGAAACCCTCCACCACCCCTACCCCCCAGAGAAAAAGGTAACCTTAATAGGAAATGTTTTCTGAAAGGGGCTGCAATTCAGCACCATCCCCGGCCACAGCATTTCATAATCCTGTCCTACATCCAGGCCTCGTACCACTAAGCTACCGGAGCGGCTCAAACTTTCTTACACTGACATTTAAACAATAGCTGCTGAAGTCATATTTTTATGTAATTAATGAAAATTAACGTAATTTGATTATATGTTTACTAATTACAATTTATTCACGCAGATATAATTAATGAATGATATCTATAGATCCCTGTATATTTGCATTTAAGGATTTTGGTACGCGAAAAAAAAAGTGTTTGGGAACCTCTGCCCTTATATAGTTCAACAAATATGCTTAAGTAGGTCGCATAATTCGTACGTAAAACCCTATTTCTAATTGCCACGGAAATCGTTGCTGCTTTGCACGTTTATATTTCTATGACTTGATTAAACGGCAGGAAGTTTAGTGAGATTTAACATCACTCAGGCACCTGACAGCTGTGTACATATAAATTAATCATCCATAAAAGTTGCAGAAGTGAAGAGCGTCCCAGCATAGCAAGCGCGTTACACGAAGGCTGCTGTACTCCGTATGCACGTGCCGATCTATCTAAGGAGGAAGGGGAGGGAGTTAAAAAAAGTAGTTTTGGTTCTGGTTGTCTAACGCATGTGTCGATGATGCAACTGAAACGCAACTTCGAGTCGGTGCTGTTGATATGGGAAAGTCAAGGACTTTCTGTCTGTTTGAAATCTCTGTTTCAGAAACCGAAATAAGTGCCCGATTGGAAAAGCAAAAACCTTGTTTCTCCCAGTTGAAGAATGGTAAGTTTTATTTTAATTGTAGTGCTTTTTTTCTTTTTATAGGATGATTGGAAATCCTCTGTACACGTATCATGATGCTATCGAATATTTATATTTTAGCTCTCGGATTCACGTACTTTGCATCTATCAGTATTTTATCGCTTTCTTTTTGCCGATAATTCCCAGCATTAAGTACGTTATCTAGCCTGTACATTATCGATAGAAAGCTACAGGTTATCTGTTGCAGCCAAGACACATTTACTATATGCACACTTCGGTTTTGTTAACGAGATGTCGTTGAAGCTATGATAACTTGGGACCAACACTAGTTCAGTTTTGTCAAAAGGGTCGTGTTGTGACGGCTCCTTTTTTTTTTTTTTTTTTTTCGTTTTCATCATCGTATCGTTGTAATGAAAAGGTAAGTATCTGTTGCAGCCAGTTATTGGACAAGACGAACGTTTACTAGTACACACACTTTTTGTTAGCTATATGTGGTTGAAGATCTATAATTTATGACCAACACTAGTTAACAAGATCGAGTCAATGAAGTGTATATTTGTTTTTTCGTTTTGCATGTCATCGATCTATGGATCATATGTACCTGTAATGAAGAGGGTGATTGGGGCATTAGCCTGTAATGAAGAGGGTGATTGGAGCATTAGCCTGTGGGGTACGGCGTACAGTATGTACCTTGAATGCCATGTGGTACCTGTCCATTACATTAAAAACTTTTGTTGGCCAGACATTCCTATAACATGTGAGCGGTTGATTTGGAATAATATGCAGAGAAACTTAGGACTAGATTTCTGCTGAAGCTAAGGGGAGTTACAGATGGAAAGTTATATACTTCCGAGTTTCATTTTGCCATTTTCAAGATGAAACGGAAATGTTTTTTTTCTTGAAAATTTTTGTAGGTAAGAAGTTCTAGCCCCCCCCTCCCCCGTTCTGGGCCCCCACTATTTCTATATAATTTTGGAAAACATAATGTTTATGTTGTGCAAGACTTTTTTTCATTGTTTAAAAATAATTGCTGCTGTAACGGTGAGGGCGTATTTCGAGGTGGCCAAGACCCCCTCGAAAGTTTCATTTTTAATGTTTTGGGTTAAAATGTGACGTGCATCATAAAAAAAATGCTTTAATTTAATATTAAACGCATTAACCTACATTAGGAAAAAATGCTTTAGCTTTTTTTCTTCTAGTTTTCATTAACTTTTACTTTGTTCTGGTGGATTTCAAAAACTTCCATTTTTCGTAGCCCCCTCCCCCTCGAAAAGAAATTGTATATACGTTCCTAATAACGGTTCAGTCAGTGGCCTACCGGAAGAACTTGCCCCGCCTCTCCGCAAAAAATGTCTTCGAGGCCCTTTTGCGAAAATTTATTAGCTTTCAATAACTGAAAATTTTAAACTCCATATTATTAACTAGATTTTATAGGGTTTTTAATAAATCAAATTCTGTGAAACCTACAGGTTATTTTTCGTAAAAGCAAAATTATTGCACTTTGTTGCATAAAAAACACAAATGTGCTCGTTTTAAATAAAATTGTCTTAGTTTTATACCATTACAAAGTACTACAAAAAAAAAGCCCTGTAATAATATGAAACTAGCCCCAAGTTAATCATATCATGCAAATTTTATTATTTTAGAGATCTTAGGCCATCCTCTTTGAAACCTACAGGTATTTTTCGTAAAACCAAAATATAAATAAATAAATGTCTCACGATCTTGCACACAAAACACCTAACTGCAGTGTGGCAGTGCCTAATGACCTTTTCCAATGTATACGAAAAATAAGGAAACGTATGCAAAAAAATAAATGACAAGAATTATATATTCTTGAATATATAAAAAACACATTAAATTATTTTAATTCTCATGTATAAATAACACGTTTCACATAGTGCCAAAATATTTTGCACGTAGCGAAATTTTTTCTCTTGACTCTGTTATAAAAAAATGAAACAGGTTTCAGTACCTTGAATCCCTGAAGAACACCTTTCAGTTCATTATATTCTAAATGATGCGTAGTTATGTGCAAACACCTGTAATACGTGACATCTTTATCCTCATTGGTATAAAAATTGCATTCATTGAACTGATATTTCTTTCACATATATGTATAGGAACTATTGTTTGGCTGTGAAGAGGGGCCTCCAGTTGTCTAGAATAGCTACACTTCCGTCATGCAGTTTTTATAAACTAAAACCGCAAAAATGATTTTCAAATGTTTACGTACTTATTTAATGAAAAAAAAACGAAAATTCGCTTTCTTTTTTAATACTTCAAAAGCACCTCTAAAAAAATCCTGGCTATTTCTTTAACCAGCTTCATATGCAGTATCCGGGAAAAATATTTGTGAAACATTTTTCCCTCCTAGCTACGAGGCCCCACAGCATCGCGGGGGTTCAGAAAAATAATTCTGAAGATAGGTGTGCGCAATTTATAGTAGCCGCACGTGACGTTGACATCAATCATGTAGTACTTCGCTATCGCTCCGAATATTTAAAAGGGGGGCGGAGGGAGTGTTCCCAATGCAAGGCTAACTCAGTGTATTTTATCACAGAGCCGGAGACTCAAGGTTAATCGTCCATAGAGACACGTGGCAACAATTTGGCCCCGAAGATCTCAATACAACAGCGCGCCAGTGGACGGACATGAAACTAAAACTTGGAACGGTAACCGTATATCTGTTCTTTTTTTTTTTTTTTTTTCAGGAGTTTACAATTTAGATCAGATCATATGTAGAGGATTTTAGGAAAGGGAGTGTCTGACCCCAGGTCTTAAACAACCCTTAGAATTAGGAAGCTAGGAGATTTGGGCTAGAGTGCCCGATAGTAAAGTGACACGGATAGAAAGGGGGAGGAAGACGCCCTTATTTATTACCGGATGGCGAGTACCCGGGGCCCGACGGCTTAATGTGCCCATCCGACGCACGCCGGATACTTAGTGGTTCGAGCGTTCGTACCCGCCTGGGATCGAAGGGTTGAGTTCACAACTCATATCAGATCAGATCATATGTAGAATATTTTAGGAAGAGAGTGTCTGACTCCAGGTCTTAAAACAACCCTTAGAAAGAGGAAGCTGAGAGATTTGGGCTAGAGTTCCCGACAGGAAAGTGACACGGAAGCGAAATAGAAAGGGGAGGAAGACGCCCTTATTTATTACCGGGGGCAGTACCCAGGGTCCGACGGCTTAACGTGCCCATTCGACGCACGGCGGATATTTAGTGGTTCCAGCGTTCGTACCCGCTGGGATCGAACCTGAGGTCTTCTCCGTGGCAGTCACGAACGTTGACCACTAGGCCACCCGCGGCCCAAGAGTTTATAACTCTCTCCGCGGTGCTATTTACATAGCCACTGGTATCGTATCACGTGACAGACGCTATCGCAGTTTCATGTCCGAACACTGGGGCGCTGTCTTAAACACGAAAGTTGGACCTCTGTGTATTTTATAGCGAAATGATGTGAATAAAAAATAACGCGAAATATCATTTCGGCCGTCTGAAATAAGAAAGCACCGACTATCGTCACAAAAACCGTTCTTATGTGAGAAACAATGGCGTAAAACAAGCGTGTCCGACTTTTAAGCATTTTTTTTTTCCGTTTGGAAGCATCTCACTTTTGATGTTTTGATCTTCTGCATTCACCTTCGTATAAATGAAACCCTCAAAGCTGAGCTCGTAAAAGAACCTAACGTAAATTCACGTTTTTAGCCTAATATGAGGACACGCTAAGCTGCATGCATACGTAGCTTTTCTCAATGATTTTACCACTTGCTAGCATCCTGAGGAAGTTGGCGAGCTTATTGTTTTGGGGCATGAAGTCAGGAAAGAGCATGTTAAGTTTCCCTAAAATCCGCTTGGGTAGTATGTACGTCGGAGTTTTATGAACCTCAGGTTTCGAAATCTCAAAAGTAGTAAGACTGATCATGATCACATGTAGAGGATTTTAGGAAGGGAGTGTCTGAGGATTTTAGGAAGGGAGTGTCTTAAACAACCCTTAGAAATAGGAAGCTAGGAGATTTGGGACTAGAGTGCCCGATTTGAAAATGACACGGAAGCGAAGTAGAAAGGAGGAGGAAGACGCCCTTATTTATTACCGGGGGGGCAGTACCCGGGGTCCAGCGGCTTAACGTGCCCATCCATCGCACGGCAGATATTTAGTAGATCGAGCGTTCGTACCTGCCTGGGATCGAGCCTGAGGTCCTTTTGGGTGACCGTCAAGAACGTTGCCCATTAGGCCACCCGCGGCCCTATAAGTAATAAGACTGTTAACATCGAACAGAAGTCATCGCTCTTTCCACGTTTATAAGTGAGTCACGGAAAAATTCTCATTGGCCGCCACCAGAAATCGAACCCAGGGTCTTCCAGTTACGCGCCGGATATGCTTCCACCGCACCACGGCGGCCTTGAATTCCTTCAGACTCGTATACACTAACTACCAAGTCAAGTTGGCAGGTTGCTTCTTGGTGCCCCGCACAATGCTGGGGATTCACCAAAGATGGTAAGCAGCAACTGAAGCAATCTGCCAATTTGCTTGGCAGTTAGTGTATGTGAGTCTCGAGGAATTCGAGGCCGCTGTGGTGCAGTGGAAGCATATCCGGCGTAACTGGAAGACCCTGGGTTCGATTCCCTGGGGCGGGAAATGAGAATTTTTCCGTGACTCACTTATACACGTGGAAAGAGCGATGACTTCTGTTTGATGTTCCTAGTCCACGTCAAATGTTTGTATTAAGTAGAAAGACTATCGTAAAACTTCGGATATGGACTTTTCCTCCGACCCAGTGAGAAATTACAAACCTGCCCCACTACCCGTAATTTAAACCTATCGGTCTTGGAAACGAGGAAGGAACCTAAACAAAGCCAAACACAACGACCCCTGTCCCATTTGGATCTCGAACGCAGTGCGAATAGATATTCGAGGTTAATAGCTACGTATAAGTTTACCAAATTTTTTCTAAGAAGATCCCGAATTCCGGTAGCATCTAGGCGCCGGTCCCTGCATTAGAAACCTAACAACAACTTGTCGTCTTGAGCTCAAAATCTCAAATTAGCTGTTCAGAGCAGAGTTGGAAACGGGTCAAAAATTTTGGATCCTGACCCGGCAGTCACATAATTAGACCCGACCGGGACAAATCTGCTTTGAGCTATAAATTCGAATATATCATCATTGTCAGTCATTATCAAACCACTGCTGCATGAAGGTCTCCCCAATTTTCTTCCACAACGGACTGTCTTGGACCAGTCTTTTCCATCCACCCATCTCCCACGTGGTCTTCTTCTGTATATTTTCTTGTCCCTTGGAATCTAGTCTAAAATTTCGGTTGTTCATCGGTGGTCTGTTCTGGCAATATGTCCAACCCATTGCCATTTCAGGGATTTTTACTCTGATCGTGATGTCTTCCACTCTTGTCACTTTCCTGATCCACGAATTCCTCTTCTTATCTCTTCTGGATACACCAAGCATGCATCTCTCCATGCCTCTTTAAGTTGGCTGCAGTCTTTGTATGTCTTTTTTAGTTAAGCTCCACGTCTCTGCTCCGCATGTAAACACTGGAAGGATGCATTGATTAAACACTTTCATTTTAAGACATACTTAAAAATTGTACTGTTTCTTCCAAAAGCTCTCCAACCAAGTTTTATACGCCCATTAATTTCTTCCTCAGTGTGACCCTCGCTTGATGTCTGCTGTCCAAGGTAAATGTCAGAATTGGGTATCTCCAGCGTTTTCCCATCAACTGATAAATTTCCATTTCTTGTAAAAACATTGTACATCAGTTTTGTCTTCTGAAAGTTCATTTTCAATCCCACTTCTTTACTCTTTTCAGCAAGTTCCTGGATCATACTCTGAAGTATCGTTTCAAAGACCTCTGAAGGGTTTTTGAAATATTTTTTTTGCTATTCAAAAATAAAACGGAAATAAAACCACGTCGAGATGGGGTCAAGAACACCTTGACCCAAACCATTTGACCCGCAAAAAAATTGTAGACCCGGTGACCCGTTTCCATCTCTGGTTCATGGGTGTGCAATGTGTCAGAGGTTCTGGGTAGCATGTCATTGACGAAGGGTGTGTTTCGCCTTTTATTGATTCCATTCTTTAAAGCTAGTTCAACACGTCGGGCTTAAAAGGGTAACGCTAGGTCTGCGGTAGCTAGCAGTGGGTTCTGAAAACTGTGGAAGGAAAAATTAGCTCATTCAGGGTTGAAATAGCTTAAACAGGTTCATTGAAACTTATAGACAGAGATTTCATTTTTAAAATGACTGCGTCAAAAAAATTTCACCACGATGCGAACACATTAGAATTTCAAAGGATACGCCGGATAATAAAACAATTTAAAAAATCAAATCTGTAAAAAGACAAATTATACTATATAGTAACCTGGTTAATGGCATCGCAAATGGAGCAAAACCGCGTACGTGTCCCGCACCTCTCGACGACCAATCAGTTTATTTGACATGTGTTATTAAAAAAACTTCTGTATATAGAAGTCAGAGGCAAATTTTTGAAGTACCTTTAATAATTTGTTCCGTCAGGCAGCTATATGCACTTTCCGTTAAACATGGTGTTGTATTTCATGGTTAAGTGTACGCTAATGAAACAACGAAGTATATTAAATTAATCGATTCTAAAACTCTCATCAGGTAACGTTTATCGATGAAGGAAGTTGTGATCACAATCTGGTAAACCTCATTACTGTTATGTGCAGGTGGTCATACAAAGTTCATAAATCGGAGATGAATTTGCAGTAAGTGAAAATATCACACTTTCGATGACGACATATCAAACAAACGGTATCGTATTTCTCTGTAAAACAGGAACAACGAAATGATTTGCGATCTTTTTTTTTTTATTGTTATTTTTCTTTCCAGAATATCACATCGTTACATGTCAGCAGGTGATCCCTCCAGGTACGTGAAACAATAAATTGGCACACTGTTCGTTGCTGATTGTTGGTATTCCCAAACTTCTCATTTTGTCGACCCCAGAAGTCAGTTCTGAGTTAGGGACCCCGCAGAACGGAGAGAAAGCTTGGCATGTTTTCGCATTTGTTACCCATAAAAAGTTCCACAAGTTGGTCGAGTGGTGAGAGGCACGGGTTTCTGGCTGCATGACTGAGTTTGGCATTGTACTTGGACTTCGGCTCTAGTAGTTTCCATTCCACGTTCTTCCATTGTGATAAAAAAAAATGTGGTGGCAAATAGCACCACTTCCAATGCCGGTCGGTATACAGTGAGGTATTTACGTGCCGAGATACCGGTATTTCCGTTGGTAAAATATCGGTTATTTCGGTGTTTACTGAAAATCTTGTTTATTCACACTTATGCTGTAGAGAAAGGCTCCATCCCCAAACCGCGACCTCTGAACCTATTCTGTGATTGCCCATAAAATAAAACTACTTTCATCATTTTATATACGTTTGATAATAACATCTGCAGTTGCTTATTTGATCATTAAAAGAGATCTGCATTACGTTTTTTTTTTTTTTTTTGCAACTTGGACCTTATCGGCAGTCGTCTTTTTAAGCTTTCCAACCGTAGGTTGAAGAAGCGTATATGCTCCAGCTTTTTCTGTCCATCCGTCAGTCTGTCGGCACGATAACTCACGTAAAAATGGTTCGATTTCGATGAAATTTTAGCATGTGGTAGGGGACCACCAGGGGACGAACCCTATTGAAAATGGGTGAAGTGGGGTCAAAGGTCATGCCATAAGAGCGGGATCCATTTCATTGCCTTTATGCGTCATAACATGCGTAAATATGGTTCGATTTCGATGAAATTTTAGTATGTGGTAGGGAACCACCTGGGCACGAACCCTATTGAAAATGGGCGAAATGGGGTCAAAGGTCAGGCAGGACATAAGCGCGGGATTTGTTCCATTGCCCTTATGCGTCATAACTTGCGTAAAAATGGTTCGATTTCGATGAAATTTTAGTATGTGGTAGGAAGCCACTGGGGACTAACCCTATTGAAAATGGGCGAAATGGGGTCAAAAGGTCAGGACACTGGAGTGGGATCCATTCCATTGCCCTTGTGCATCATAACTTACCAAAAAATGTTTCGATTGCGACAAAACGTTGTCATGTTGTTCCGGAGGTATAGTGAACCGGTTCTGTTGAATATCAACGAAATGGGCTCAAAGGTCATTGCACAAAAGCAAGATTTATTCCACAGCCATTATTCTCATAACTTGCGTAAAACTGCTTCTATTGCGACAAAACTTTAGTATGTTATTCTTGAGGTGTACTGAACCGGTTCTGTTGAATATCATCGAAATGGGGTCAAAGGTCAGGACACAGGAGCGAGATTAATTCCACAGCCATTATCCTCATAACTTGAGTAATAATTTCTGGTATGTTGGAAAGCGTATCATAATCAATGCATTGCATGATTTTACTAACTTGTTCCATATAAACGTTACACTGAAATAATGTATTCACCACTTACACAATTATGCGCGAAGACGATGTATGGAATAGGGAAGCTGCCAGGTAGTGACAGCGCTCGCGACCGCGAGGCTGCACATTCAGGTGGAAAATTAGTTTCCAAATTTATTTATTTGTTTATTTATTCGGGTAATGATTTTTTTTTCGAGGAAAGAGTACGATTTTTACGCTTTCCAACCGTAGGTTGAAGAAGCGTATATGCTCCAGCTTTTTCAGTCCGTCTGTCCGTCCGTCCGTCTGATGGCACGATAACTCACGTAAAAATGGTTCGATTTCAATAAAATTTTATTATGTTGTAGGGGACCACCAGGGGACGAACCCTGTTGAAAATGGGTGAAGTGGGGTCAAAGGTCACGCCATAAGAGCGGGATCCATTCAATTGTCCTTATGCGCCATAACTTGCGTAAATATGATTCGATTTCAATGAAATTTTAGTATGTGATAGGGGACCACCTCGGGACGAACCCTATTGAAAATGGGTGAAGTGGGGTCAAAGGTCACGCCATAAGATGCATTCCATTGCCCTTATGCGTCATAAGGTGCGTAAAAATGGTTCGATTTCGATGAAATTTTAGTATGTGGTAGGGGACCACCTGGAGAGAAACCCTATTGAAAATGGGACAAATGGAGTCAAAGGTCAAGACATAGGATCGGGATCCATTCCATCGCCCTTATCCCACACTATTAAGGTGGACGTCAAGTAATTTTGCTTCCTATATTTCTAATGGAAAACCTTTTGTACATATTTCCTTCACAATTAGTGTGTTCCCAAGGATGGAAATTTGAACATCGATTAAAATAACTTCATACTATAACTTGGAATACTTAACATTTTCTAAAACATAACCATAATTATATTAAAAAACAATAACGCTTCCTTTGGTGGTGTTGAAACCAGAAAATAGATGACGTGACCTGTACTTTGATGACGTCAGTGGACAAATAAATGTTGGATTGCATAATTACGGTTATGGTTTAGAAAATATTATTACGGTTATGGTTTAGAAAATATTAAGTATTCCAAGTTATGAAATGAAGCTATTTTAATAGATGTTCAGATTTTCATTCTTGGGAACGCATTAATTGTGAAGAAAATGTGTACAGACGTTTTTCCATTGGAAGTATAGGAAGCAAAATTACTTGACGTCCACCTTTAAGTAGCAATTCTTGTACGTATGTATGTACATTTTATTTTGAAAACTGCTCTTAAGAGTTTTGTTGAAAGTCGTTAACCTACCGTTTCCTGGTACTAGAAATCGATTTAGCTCGATCTCTACTTTAGGAGAATTCGTTTAGTGGGTTAAATAACCACCCCGAATTATAACGTTTTTAGTGTCATGGCGTCGTTCCATTAATGTTTCCAATGCTTAGAAATCTTATGACGTTACAATCTCGCGTTTGAGAATGTTGGCGCGGGGTCACGCCATCTGTCTCATTACGTCACGCGTTGTGTATGGATCCCATTAAAGTTTTATGACGTCATACTCTGGCGAGCAGATGGTCGCGATTCCCATCTTCTTCATTACGTCACACGTTGTGTGCGTATGTCCGTCCGCACGATAACTTGCGTAACAATCGTTCGATCTCGATGAAATTTTTGTATCTGGTAGGGTATCCCCTGGGAAGGAACCTTATTTAAAGTGAACGAAATGGGGTAAACGGTCAGTACATATAGGAGCGGGATCCATTCCACTGCTTTTATGCGTCATAACTAACGTAAAAAAGGTTCGATTTCGATGAAATTTTAGTATGTGGTAGGGGACCACCTGGCCACAAACCTTATTGAAAATTGGCAAAATGGGATCAAAGGTCAGGACAAAGGAGTGGAATCACTTCCATCGTCATTATGCGTCATAACTTACGTAAAATTGCTTCTATTGCGACAAAACTTTATCATGTTATTTCGGAGGTATACCGAAACGGTTCTGTTGAATATCATCGATATGGGATCAAGGGTCAGGGCACAGAACCGAGATTTATTCCACAGTTATTATTCTCATAACTTGAGTAATGATTTCTGGTATGTTGGAAAACGTATTATAATCAATGCATTGCATGATTTTACAAACTTGTTACTTTTTATTTTATTTTACTATCAGCCTCACTTTCGGGTGATTCTTCTTTTTTTCTTTTTTTTTTTTTTTTTTTGTTCCTCCTCTCTCATTGGAACTTTAGGTAATGCCAGAGTAGGACCGCACGAGGCGTCGCATAGCATAAGACTAGACAACGTTGGCGTCATCCATGGACGATTTGGCTTTGTAGTGTATGTTTTATGAGGTCATTAAAGTGTCCGCCTTGTATAGCATCCACAATGCGATGGGTCGGCTGCAGACTTTTTGAAACCGAAACTGACAGTTTTCTTGGAATCTGTATCTGTTTTTTTTTTGTTTTTTTTTGTTTTTTTTTTTTTCAGAATCTGCGCGAGACAGGGTAGCCATTTTTGATCCTATAACGAAGTAAATTTCTCCGTCATTTCTATCAGCGCCAGGATTCGAGCCCGGATTCCCTCATTCCGGAATAAGTCACTCTACCAATTGAGCTACGCGGACGTTTTATTCTGATTCCTATCTGCCTTTATGTCGTGTGCGTCCTTCGGGCAGGTACGTCACATCTCCTGGTACGTTACATCATCTCCCCCTTATTTTTTTTTCTTTCGAAGTGCTGGAGAAAGGATTCTCTTATTTTTTCCTATCTCGCGGTGTGGAAATAACATCACACCAATGCGAGATTTTGAACGGTCGGGTCATCCGGATAGTTTGGGCGCCATTATAACGAAGTAAATTTCTCCGTCATTTCTATCCGCGCCATTATTCGAGCCCGGATCCCCTCATTCCGGAATAAGTCACTCTACCAATTGAGCTACGCGGACGTTTTATTCTGATTCCTATCTGCCTTTATGTCGTGTGCGTCCTTTGGACAGGTACGTCACATCTCCTGGTACGTTACAATCCCCTCTAACGAATAGATGAACCAATTGTTAATTCTCTGACCAGTAGAAATTTAGACTTGGAAATTTAATTCAGGGAGACTTGCGTTCCCCGTTTTGTGATTGGATGTTGGCGTAAATTTGGGGTAATGGTGGATCTTCCTAGGTTGTCGAGAATTTTTCAAGGGAAGAGAATCGCATCGTCACTTTCTCTTGTGAGAGAAGCATCACTTGCACTTTTTTTATTCCTTGTGACTTGTTACTTGGTATTTTGCCGTAAACGCTGGTGATTCTCCATCATGACTGTAACTAGGAAGACAACCACCGGACGAGAAATCTCCCGGTCCAGGAGTGGTCAGCGACGCGAACCCAGAGACTGGAATGACTACCGTATTCTACCTAAGAGGCGAATATCTATGTGCCGAAGCAACTGTACAGATTGAACTTTGATGTATGTTATAACAAGGGCTCCATACCCCGGATGATGCCAGTTAGGCAGTGCGGTCTCCAGGCCAGATTCTGATGTTAATTCCATCCTATTCTTTCTTTTGGTGTCCCATCAAATATCCATATATCATCGATCAGTGCATACTAAAGTCTTCCGCTAAAATTAATATTTTTTTAAAAAAAGAGTAGTCAACGAGCACGAGTTCCTGTCAGAAAAGTCGGTATCATTTTGGCTAGTATCGTGTGTTATTTTAGCGAAGTGTTTATATACACTGCTGGCCACCCAAAATGCAACACCAAAAAGGAAGCATCTGATTGGCCTGAAATTCGCAGCATGCGTCGCCCGCGAGAAGACATGCAAACGATTAGCATTGCAGGGCATAAGCAAATCATGTGCGCCCGGCACGCCACCGAGAAGCACTATAAGAAGGTTACACAGAAAGCGGGGCGTAAGTAGTGCAAGTGTCTTGTGCTGCCGGACCTGTGCGTAGGAAGCTTCCTGATGCCTTGTCGCAGAATACGGCAGTCATTCCAGCACGTTTCGGAGTTAGACAGAGGACGAATAGTGGCTTATCGCGGCAGCGATTTATCGTACCGAGACATCGGCGCCCGTGTGGGACGACATCCAGCCACAGTGAGACGAGTATGGATTCGGTGGCTGCAGGACGGACGGACCGCCGTGAGCGATTGCCGCAGCCGCGGCACACCGCCGAAATATAAGACCGGCATGTTGTGTGGCGGGCATTGATGGCTTGCACCGCCACATCACGAACGTTAGCGCAGGAATTCTGGAGTTTTGCGCAACAACCTGTGTCAGCACGTACCGTTCGACGTCGTCTGCAGGAGCGGGGACTTGTCGCACGGCGCTCATTGCTCCGATTACCATTGACGTTACACCACCGGCGAGTGGGGCGGCAGTAGACCGTTGAACGCCTCACCTAGACTACGGAATGGCACGACATTGTCTTCTCCGACGAATCCCGCTTCTGCCTGCAATACCACGATGGTCGGATCCGCGTGTGGCGGCACCGCGGCAAGAGACTGTATGACGCCTGCATTGCGCATCGTCATACCGGTCCGTCACCTGGCGTTATGGTTTGGGGCGCAATTGGATATGACACCCGCACCCCTCTGGTACGCATCGCCGGTACACTCAACAGCCACCGCTACATCTGCGACTTTTGGAGCCTGTATTCCTTCCTTACCTGCAGGACCTGCCAGCGGCCACGTTTCAACAGGACAATGCGCGCCCGCACGTGGCACGCATCGTGAAACAATTCTTCACGGCCCACCAGGTGTCACTGCTGCCGCGACTCGGCAAGCACCACCCGCGGCTACGCCTGATGAACTGTGGCAATGTGTGGAAGCAATTTGGACCGACATACCCCAAGCCCACATCCAAAGCCTCTTTCGTTCGATGCCGCGGCGTGTAGCGGCCGTTATTGCCAGTCATGGGGACCACACGAACTATTGATGTCTGCGTGTTCCGCAAATCGCACGGGCTTGTAAGCTCAATCGTTTCATCTTTGTATCTGTTATGTGTACAGTAAATCTGGCTTTGCTATCTCGTTTCCTTCTTTGTGTTGCATTTTGGGTGGCCAGCAGTGTATAAATATAAATGATTAATAGGTGACTGCATGTTTAATACATATATATACTGTATAACAACTTACATTCTTGAGGTAACGAGCACAGGGTCCAGAATATAGTAAGTTGTTCATGCTAACTAAATGATGAATAAATTTTATTGTGTTTAAGTATACACTTAGTGGCCACTTTATTATGACCACGCCCTCAGTACTTCGTTGGGCCACCTTTTGCGTTTAATACTGCATCGATTCTTCGTGGCAGGGACTTCACGAAATGTTGATAGGTGGTTTGTGGAATCTGAGACCATGCTTGATGAATAGCACTTTCCAGGAGTAATGAGATTGCAGGGTTGTGGATCCTGCTGTCTGTTGGCCCGTTTAACTTCATCCCACAAATTGTCCATGGGGTTGAGATCTGGAGATTGTGGGGGCCACCTAAGCAAAGTAAACTCACCGGCATGTTCCTGAAACCAATCCTGTACAATACGAGCACTATGGCAGGACGCATTATCTTGTTGCAAGTAGCCATCGCCATTGGGATAAACCATCCACATGACAGGATGCACTTGGTCCGCAACGATGTTTAGAAATGATGTGCCAGTCAGACGTTGATCAACACGAATTTAAGGGCCCAAAGCATGCCATGAAAACATTTCCGAAACCATAACGTTGCCTCCACCAGCTTGATGGATTGTAGCAATGCATTTGGGGTCCATGCTTTCGTGCTGCTTCCGCCAAATTCTCACTCGGCCATCAGCATGGTGCAACTGAAAACGTGATTCATCGGACCACATAACTTGTTTACAATTATCGACTGTCCAATCCTTGTGCTCCTGTGCAAACTGGATACGTTTTCTCTTGTTAACTGCAGACAGCAAAGGTGTTCGAACAGGCCTTCGGCTGCCGTATCCCATCCGATGCAGTGTACGGCGAACAGTGCGTGCAGAGGTCATTTGAGGGGATCCTTGATTAAGATGGTCTGTAGTTTGCTGCACTGTTGCCCTTCTGTTGTATGTTACCAGTCTGGACACTCTCCGTTCCGCCCGAGCAGTCACTAGTTGATGACGACCACACGTTGCACGTAGAAACCCAGTTTTTTGGTTGACAGTACAGTCTTTAAACACTTTAACAACAGCTGCTCTGGAACATTTCACTAATGCGACGGTTTCGGTGATACTCGCTCCATGGCTCCGAGCTCCTACAATCATCCCACGTTGAAAGTCCATCAAATCGCATTTTTAACCCATCTCGTCACCCTAAAAATCACTTCTACTACTGTCGCAAGCACTAAGCTTTCCCTTTTTATACTAGCCTCGCCCTCTGACGGCAACAGCGTGCAGCCATTGCTCATTTGCTTAAAACAGTCGGATAGTCATAATAAAGTGGCCACTCAGTGTATATGCCTATTCTTTTGGAAGTATTTAAGTTCTCAATCCTGGATTTAATGGAGATAATATATTTTACGGCAGGGAGTCAGAATTATTTTACCTATGTTTTTTTTTTAATTCTAGACGTTCACGAAAACATTGCGGCATACAACAGACCCTTTGACTCCCAAAGGAAAATCTGCTGTGTGAATCACAACGCCCCGCCAGTGGATCCTGAAGCTGCGTCAGCCCTAAATCAGGGAATCACAATCTACTCGACACCCCCTTGGTTACCAATATTATGCCTTGGAACCCGCACGATAATATGATGTGTGTGTGGCGAGGGGGGTGTCCAGTAAATACCCGTCAAAACATATTGTTGCGTTGTCATGGTCAAAATTGGTTTTAACTACAAGGTGATTCACTCGGGACTTAACACTTATTATGTGGAATGTACAGTATGAGATGGGGAATATACGATGAGCGTGAAAACCGAACGGAGAGGTTCTTTATTCCCTGACGAAGCAGCCGACATGCAATACCGATGAATAAAATGTCTGCCCGGCAGCTGCGTGGCGCCGCACTGACGCGCCATCTGTCTATAGTAGCGGTTGTGGAATAGCGTGTCTCCGCATACAGTTTAAGCGAGGAGGTCGAATCAAGATGGTGTGTTCATTGTGCGTCAGTACTGGGTAACCAATTCCTTCAAACAATGTTGGAAGGAGTTTCTGAAGAAATTTGGTGGACATAAACCACTCACCAGAAAATCAGTGTCTGGTGTGGGGTGTCCTCACTCCGTATCATTGGGCCAATCTTTTTTAAAGACACGGTAAATACCGTCCGATACTTGGAAATCTTTAATGAGTTTGTGAACCAGCTGGATGATCAGGAACTTGCAGATGGTTAACTTTCAACAGAGACGGTACAACGTGCCACACCTCCAATAAGAACATGACAGAAACTCTCAGCTTTTTCCGTGAGATTATTATCTACAAAGACCTGTGGCCGCCTAAATCTCCCAACCTGACACCCCTAGGTTTCATTCTCTGGGGACTTTTAAAAAACAAGGTTTATGCCAACAAGCCAAGGTCAATTGAGGAACTGAAAGACAATATTACACGTGAAATAGCTGCCATCGACGTCGCTCATCGCACATTCGCCAATATGGAGCGTCGGGTGAATATGTGCCTGGGCGCTGGTAGTGGACACTTCCAGCATCTTATGAAACATTCCTTTTTGTCATGGATCAAGGTATGTTTTACATTAATTGCACTCAAGTGTACCTTTGCAATCGGGGGGTAATTAAATAAATAAGTGTTCAGTCCCGACTTAATCACCCTGTACTTGAAAACAAGTTTTGGTGCAACGTTTAGGAAAGAATCAAAATGAGCCAATAGTACAAGACCAGGCACAATTAAGATAACAGTGCTGAACTACACTGAACAGCAATTGAATTAGAGACAGTTGGCGTTATGCAAATGTGGCTCTGTGTGCGGCCCTGTAAACGGAAACGACACGACGTATGCAGCGATCCGACAATATAAGGAGTGATGCGACGGGAATCAGTAAGAATCGGACGCAGTATGGGTGAGACGAAGGATCTAAGCGCGTTTGACCATGGGAAAATTGTCGGGGCCCGACGAATGGGTCACTCCATCTCTGAAGTCGTGCAAGCACTGGGATGTTCACGAGCCACTGTGTCACGTGTGCACCGTGAGTACATCGAATCCGGTAAAACCATCCCTGCAAGGGCCTACTGCCGTGGACAACAGCGTGTGGATGAGCGGGGTCATCGTCGGCTTGATCGCATTGTAACAGCGGATAGACGGGCCACAGTGCAAGAAATCACTCGGCAATTTAACGCTGGTGCACCAAAACGTGTAAGCAGCCACACCATCCAGAACCATCTCCTCGCTATGGGGTACAGAAGCCATCGTCCCACGAGGGTACCGCTGCTGACCGCACACAACAAAGTGCAAAGATTAGCATGGGCGTGGGAACAACGCCACTGGACCCTAGACATGTGGGAAAATGTTGCCTGGTCTGATGAGTCGAGATTCACGTTGGTACATGCAGATCGTAGGATAAGAGTACGGCGCAAACCACATGAAGCGATGGATCCTTCTTGCCAACAGTTTACTCTTCAAGCTGGTGGGGGTTCCATTCTCGTCTGGGGACTGTTTACGTAGACTGAAATGGGACCCCTGGTACGTGTGACATCGTCCCTCACAGGTCAACGTTACCGGGATATCTTGGACGACCATTTGCTCCCGTTTGTGCGTCTTCAACATCCCACTGGGGACCTCATCCTGCAACAAGACAATGCACCGTGCCATCGCTCCCGAATTGTATCCGAATGGTTGGATGAAGACTCCACTAACGAGACCTCGCTTCCTTGGCCAGCTAGGTCACCTGACCTCAATCCCATGGAGCACATCTGGGATGCCATCGAGAGAGATGTTCGAGGCTCTGAGCCCCCCCCCCTCCATCAAATATTCGTGAACTGTGGGAGCTTGTTCAGGGGTCGTGGATCCGTATGGCTTCCCAACGCTTCCGGTGTCTTGTCGAGTCCATGCCGAGACGAATCGCTGCCGTCATCAGGGCGAAAGGTGGTGCAACACGTTACTAGACAGGTATCTCCAATTCAATTGCTCTTCAGTGTAAATGATCACGCAATGTTCAGTACATAAAATCAATTTCCTTTTGGGGAGGTTGGGAGGTTAATCGCTATCGTGAGCAACTAAATGGGCTATATAAGCAGTCGCCCGATCACAGTTTGGTTTCATGGAAGCAGTGTCGGCCCTAGTCTCTTCACGGGGCCCTTCGCAATCGCAATAACCCCTAATATACGTAAAAAACTACATATTGTTTACTCTGACCGTAAACCAGTCGCTCGATTTTTTCTTTTTTTTTTTCTTCACACAAACCCTCACTTGGGGTGAATGTGATCCCAAAGCATTTTTTTAATCGGGAATTATGGTATTGATTTTTATGAAATAAACACTATATAATTCAATATATTGTTTATTAATATAATTAGGAATCCAAAATATTATCTTTCCAAAATGACCTGTTACTAAATAAACAAGGATAGCTGTATAATTATGAGATAAGTCTATTATTTAAAGAAGAATTCTGCGACATTTCTTGTATCTGAAGTCTTCAATCCAATCACTATGGTCCAGAGTAGATGCCACGTCGTTTTCTATGGACAGAAGAGCAAATACATTGCAACTCACTACTTGTACCCGAAATTGCGGCAAAACTCATAAAAAATATCTTCAAATAAAAAATTAAATTTGGACATTACTCCACAACTTTCCCGCTGGGCCGCGGGTGGCCTAGTGGGCAACGTTCGTGACTGCCACGGAAAGGACCTCAGGTTCGATCCCAGGCAGGTGCGAACGCTTGATCCACTAAATATCCGCCGTGCGTCGGATGGGCACGTTAAGCCGTCGGACCCCGGGTACTGCCCTCCCCCTCCCGGTAGTAAATAAGGGCGTCTTCTACCTCGCTTCCTTTTCACTTTCCTATCGGGCACTCTAGCCCAAATCTCCTAGCTTCCTATTTCTAAAGGTTGTTTAAGGCCTGTGGTCAAACACTCCCTTCCTAAAATCCTCTACATAAAAAAAAAAAAATCTTTCCCGCTGAAAAAATGTCTGACCGAAAAATAAAAAGTTTTCTAACGGAGTAATTTTTTGGTGTCACTAATTAAAAGCAGTAAACAAATATTAAAATTGCTCATTTATTTGTATATGATCGCGAACTACAGCCACAATATTTTAGATGACGCCAGGCAAAAACTACTAATTAATTGGCGGTGGTGCGGGGCCCCTTTAGACGCGGGGACCTGGGCTGTTGCCCGGTATACCTGGAACCACCACTGCGTGGAAGGGAGAGAGCTAGTACAGTAAGACAAGTACAATATACATGCCTCACTGGGATTCGAACCCGGACTCATCGTGGGCGAATGATCAGAAGCCAGCACTTAGACCACTGCGCCACCGGGGCCGCTAATTCTTTAATACATATTTCTTAATAGTCAACTTACAGTACTTTTCTATGATTTTTTTCTTAATTAACGGTAAAATAAAATTTGGCTCCAAATCTGGTAATTCGTAAAATAAATACCGAAATGCCGGTATTGTCATTCAGATCCCATATTATAATCACGAATGGCAAATCTGTGATTTGTACGTAGGGTACAGGGTATGCCTAATAAAAGTAGCAACTTATAAATATCAACATCCCCACCCCCCTCCTCCCGTTCGCATTTTTTTTATTTCGGAAAATTCAAAATATTGTATCTATGAACGTCAGTTAGCCTCCGTTATGGCGTAGTGATAAGCACTGGCCATTCGACCGAGTAGCGCCGAGCTCGAACTCCGGATGAAGCATCGGTGGTACGCATGTCCGGTGCAAGCTTTTCTTTTTCTTATCTGGGAGGAACAAGACTTGAAATTGTGCCCCTTCGAGTTCAGACGTTCCTCATTTTCACGCAAATAGTACGCAGTTTGTACTTCCTCATAACTCCGTTATAGGAAAGTATTACGATATCTCAGAAATCGCACTTCCGGTTTTTTCGAAGAGGAAGGGGCTAATGACCACCGTGAACAATTCAGTGACCAACACAGATGAACCACTACATTATGATCACCTACCTAATAAGTTGTAGGACCCCCGTTAGTCCACAAAACAGCGGCCACTCGGCGAGGCATCGATTCGATGAAAAGGAAATAGATATCCTAGGGTATCTGGTACTATAATGTCAACAGCGGGTCCTCCAGTTCCCGTACATTTCGGGGTGGTCGTGATTTTCCAAGTCTAACTACAAATGTTCGATTGAGTTCATGTCAGGTAAATTTGGAGGCCAGGGCATTAACTGAAAGTCACCATTATTTTCCTCGAATCACTCCTTGACGATTCTGGCAGTGTGGCATGGCGCATTATCCCGTTGGTAATGGCTATCACCAGCAGGGAACACAGTTGCCATCAATGGGTGAACGTGGTCCGCAACGATGTTCAGATACGTGAGAGCTGTCAAGGATTGTGCTATTGGGATAATGGGGCCTGAAGTGTCCCAAGAAAACATCGCTCACAGCATAACACCTCTGCTGCCGGTCTGTTTCCGCCCAACTGTGCATCCAGATGCCGTAGAATCCGTTGGTAATCGGCATATCCGCGCTCGGCCGTCTGCGTGATGCACCAGGAATCTTTATTCGTCAGACCAGGCCACTTTTTTCTAATCATCGACTATCCAATCTCGATTACCTTGAGCCCATTTTATGCGTTGTTGGCGATGACGTGCAGTGAGCATGGGCAGCCGGCGGTTTCACAGCACACAGTTTATTGCAGCCTTCTGCGCATGGGCCTACGTAGACGAAGACCCATGCGCAGAAGGCTGCAATGAACTGTGTGCTGTGACACATTGCCCTAATCACCACTGTTGCAGCTGCGGGTGATTTGTCGGACTGCGGTCCTGCCGTCGCTGTAAACAATGTGTGACAGTTTCCGCTACCCACTGGCATCAATGAGCTGCGGACGACACACGGCTGGACGGCGGTTCGTCATTTGGCCATCTGTTCACCACTTTTGATACGTACTCACTACACCGACACGCGAACAACCCAGAAGACACGCCGTTTCCAAGATCGTAGTTCCGAGGCGCCGAGCCATCACAATTTGTCCTTAATCAGACTCCGATAAATCGGCAGCTTTTCCCATTCTGACTCCTAACACTGTACTAACCGAAAGCAGGTCCCCGAGTTGTATATATACTGGTCTGTGAACTTGACCTGTACCACCGTTCGGTCTCCAGGCGCGCTCATTTCTCTAGGCTAGGGTGGACTTAATGTAATGCCTCATCGATGTATAAGCAGTGGCGCGTCACTAATTTAGGCCACTGGATCCACAGAAGGGAGAGAGTCAGTGCCGTAAGACAAACACAACACGACATCCACGCCTTACTGGAACTCGAACCCGGACCCATCTCAGACGAATGATGAACACTGCGCCACGAGAGGGGAGCTTCCGGTTTTTTGTTACATAATCCTACCAAAAATGTGAAAACTAGGTAAATGCCTAAGAGCTTAGCTAGCGCTTGTAAATATCGCCTTAAACGTAAATGTTCAGTCAACGCCAACAACACAGTAGCCGCCCCCGGTGGCGCAGTGGTCTAAGCGATGTCCTCTGATAATTCGTCCGAAAGGGGTCCGTGTTCGAATCCCGGTGAGGCATGGATTTTGTGTTTGTCTTACGGCACTGGCTCTCTCTCTTCCCTGGAACCAGTGACCCTAAATTAGGGACGGGCGACTGCTTATAGCCCATTGAGTTGCTCACGGTGGTCGTTAAACCTCCAATCAAAAAAAAAACTCAATGCGGAGAAACGCAAAATGAAAAGCGAACCAGCTTAGAACGGATGTGTATCAGACAGTGAACGTAACAACAGGAAGATACTTCAAGTATATGGGCTTGGAAAAATTCACTTTCGTCCCGGTGGCGTAGTGGTCTAAGCGCTGGCTTCTGACCGTTTGTCCGAGATTGGGACCGGGTTCGAATTCCGTGAGGCATGCATGTTGTGTTTGTCTTACGGCACTGGCTCTCTGCCTTTCCTGGAGCCAATGTGTTGCAGCACTCGTGAGCGAGCGCGCACCTTTTTCCTGTATTGGAAATTGAGAAGTAATCGGAGAAGCGAAAAAGAAATGGGATTTAAAAAAATTAATCAAATGAATGGGAGAGATTTTGGGGAGCTGGTGTAAGAATTAATAAAATTAGGATTTTATAAACTTCACGCTGTTCAGGCGCTCTGCATTTCGCAATTTAATTTCCCCCTTAGATTTTCTTCCGTGGATGCGCGCCTAGGAAGGAATTCAGGGGCGGACACAGATTTTGGACGGGGCGAAGGATGGCAAGTCAGAGAAATGGCGGGAAACCCAGAGCAAATCAGATCGAGAAATGATAATTGTATGACCAATCTGTAAATTGGTGGGAGGATCCGGGAAGAACAATTTTTCGTAGGACTGGAAGAGGAGCGACAAAAAAAAAAAAAGAGATAGCATGGTGAAGAAAGTTGAGGAAGAACTACCGATACGAGGAACGAGCATGTGCCCAACAGGGAGAGATGTTCTACATTAACGAACAAAGTGGACTCTGAAATCATGACGGTGATATAAAAGATCCAGGACGGCAGGCTATGTACAAATAAGGAATCTGCATGAAAACTTCGGGAAGAGGAGAATGAAACGCCAGCCCTTATCGTGGGATAGAAGGTAGGATATTTCCGACCTTAACGGTTTCCTCTTGTTTATATAATTAGTATGTTGAACCGGAAGTTAAAGAACAGCATAGTAGACTAATTCAAGGTTGAAAATAAAACCAGCTCTAAATTAATGCTGAGAAAAGTAGGGCAGAAATAGAAGAAATGAAATGGTTGAGTAAAGTAAATACATTGATCAGAGCAGGAAATTGTGTAGGATAGGAATCATTTTAAATAAATTATGTTTCGAAATATTTCAGATTTATATTAAATTAAAATAAGAAATTAAAGTTAACCTTTAAATATATAATTTTGATAAAAGGGTCTTCAAGCATATTCATATGACTGAGTGTATTTTTCTAAATTTCAAGCCTTCATCAGGCAAAATAAACATATTTTATTTTCACGTTATTATGAGTCGGCTAAATTTCATTTGAGTGTACAACTTTGTAAAGTAAAAATGTTAATCACGATTGAGAGTTGGATGTGTGAGTAAATGATTTGGAATGAATGTTCAGAAAAGTCCTCCAGTGCAATACTGAGTAACTTACACATCAGTGCTAGTAAACAAATCAAAATGTGTAAGTTAACAAAATATTCAAAGAGAAATGAAAAGCTAGACGATTACTTTTAAACATTGCGGCACTCAACGGACCCCGATACACGGAACGTCGGCTGGGTGAAACACAACGCCCATCCTCGAATAGCGAGCCTGTGTTTTCTCTAATACTGGGAAAACATAGTTTTTGAAATTCGAGTGATTACCCTTAATGCTAATAGCTATCGCCAGTGCACACACAAGCAGGCATTGGAGACGGATGCCAAATGGTCCTAAAATAGGGACGGACGACTGTTTATAGCCCATTGAATTGACCACGCTGGCCATTAAAAAAAGAATAAAAAATAAAAAAAAAACAGGTGTGTAAGTTTCTTTTTCAGTTACCGTTTTTAGTAAAATTATTAACATGTACATTTCAAATTTTTACGGCCTTCAGAGCATGAATTTACGCCTATTGTGTGACGGTTTGGGGGAGCGGTCGGCCCGTGGTAGTGCGCCTGCGTCACTATACTGGTTTGTTTGAGGTTTGTTTTTTTTTTAATTGGATACTTAACGACCACCGTGAGCAACTCAATGGGCTATAAGCAGTCGCCCGTCCCTAATTTAGGGTCATTGGTTCCAGGGAAGGGAGAGAGCCAGTGCCGTAAGACAAACACAACATCCATGCCAGACCGGGATTCGAACCCGGACCCCTTACGGACGAATGATCAGAGGCCAACGCCTTAGACCACTGCGCCACCGGGGCGGCTGTTTGAGGTTTAACGACCACCGTGAGCACCACAATGGGCTATAAGCAGTTGGCCGTCCCTAATTTAGGGTCACTGTTCCAGGAAAGGGAGAGAGCCAGTGCCGTAAGACAAACACAACATCTATGCCTCACCGGGATTCGAACCCGGACCCCTTTCGAACGAATGATCAGAGGCCATCGCTTAGACCACTGCGCCACCGGGGCGGCATACTGGTTTTTCCCCTCCAATGAAGAAATGGCCGCCGTGGTCTGAGCGATGACCTCTGATCATTCGTCCAACAAGGGTCCGGGTTCGAATCCTGGTGAGACATATATGTTGTGCTTGTCTTACGACACTGGCTCTCTCCCTTCTCTGGAACCAGTGACCCTAAATTAGAGACGGGCGACTGCTTATACCCCATTGAGTTGCTCACGGTGGTCGTTAAACCCTCCAATCAAAAAAATAAAATAAGTGGTGCCAAATTAGGCACGGGCGACCAGTTACAAAGTTGCTTTCGTGGTTCTTACAATCCGGAAATAAAAACAAGAAACAAAAAAGAACTGAATTTTTCATTCACAGATTGTGGCATCGGCCATCCTATATATTCAAGAGTCAGGAAAATGTTTTCGTGGAATGCCTCCAAACAAAGCAAATTCTCCAAATTTAACATTTAAAAATACTAAATATTGAGCATTATCGTATTTATTTTGAAACATAGAAATGCCGCCATTCGGTTAACCCTCTCTTCAAAGGCAGCATGTGGTTATCTTTTGAGCTTTTCGCTGATTCAAGAGCGCTTTTGTTGGCTCCGCCTTCCAGGTGTCAGTTCGCTTTACTTCCTGTTGGCACCAGTTCAGTTGTAGGCATGAAATATGTAAATGAAACGAGAAAAAGGCAAA
Organism: Macrothele yani; assembly: GCA_039090855.1. Lineage (NCBI taxonomy): Eukaryota > Metazoa > Arthropoda > Arachnida > Araneae > Macrothelidae > Macrothele > Macrothele yani. The sequence goes on along the minus strand of CM077028.1, from coordinate 76,125,789 downwards.
CGTTTCCACAGTGTGCACAATCAGACGCTGGGAGATTAGACTAAACAAAGAGGAGTATGTATAACAACTGTGTTTGAAACTTGTTCGCATGCGGTAAGATCTGGATTACGGCACGTTGCCATTAAGTTTTATCTATAAAACAGGACTTGCTGGCTGTAGGTTCACGGCGGCGTCAGATTCGCTGAAAATTGAGCTTGAACGCATTAAGTATAAAGTAGATAAGATTTGATATTCGAACTTTTTTATTTCATGTTCTATGTTGTTATTAAGAATTTTACATACTGTGTAACCAAATCCCCAATGTCAGAATTGTTGACAAAGCTTTTTCTTTTTTGTCTGTGACGTCGTATGTGCGACTTTCTTTGGCTACGTGTTGTTGTGTGCGCGCGCGCACGCGTTTCCATCTTCAGACGTTACCCAATAGGCATCAAAGGGTAGGAGGAATAATCTACTCCTATTTAGTGTTGCGGGTTTGAAGAAAGAGCCGATAGGCCAATCCGTACGATCGACCAGAAAAACGAACTTTTTAATGAATATTTTCTCATGCCGATTGATTAACAATATCAGCTAGTGTTGGACTAATTTTTTGGGCCAACAAATTTCTAACTGAATCAAAGAATTTCTCCGAATGAGGTCAGTTTACTGAATTACATTTTTTTTTACTGCTGATATTCTTACACACCTTGCCAGGAGGGTGTGTGTATGAAACCATTGTGCGAGTACTGTTCAATAAATCGCATATCGTTTTGTGTACTTCTGCCGAATAAACTAGATTATGTGTAGTTTATCTGAAACGTACTGATGTATAACACGCAGAAGCAATGTTTATGTGCAGCCTATTTTTTTTTTTTTTTATTTGAGGTTTAACGACCACCGTGAGCAACTCAATGGGCTATAAGCAGTCGCCCGTCCCTAATTTAGGGTCACTGGTTCCAGGGAAGGGAGAGAGCCAGTACCGTAAGACAAACACAACATCCATGCCTGACCGGGATTCGAACCCGGACCCCTTACGGACGAATGATCAGAGGCCAGCGCCTTAGACCACTGCGCCACCGGGGCGGCGCAGCCTATTTGTACGAAAGTTTCGATATGACAGTGGGGAACTTGCGTTTATAATTTTCTGTTTCCCATAAGCATGACCTTTTACTACTTGTTGCAGTTGTTTGACCTGGGCCAAGAAATGGTGTAACAGAACAGCTTAGCGCATGCTGTCTCGTAAATGATATTTTTGCCTGGCCAGACCGCCCCGGTGGCGCAGTGGTCCAAGCGAATGGCTTCTGATCATTCGTCAGAGGCCGCCCCGGTGGCGCTGTGGTCCTAAGCGATGGCCTCTGATCATTCGTCCGAAAGGGTTCCGGGTTCGAATCCCGGTGGGGCATGGATGTTGTTTGTCTTACGGCACTGGCTCTCTCCGTTCCCTGGAACCAGTGACCCTAAATTAGGGACAGGCGACTGCTTATAGCCCATTGTGTTGCTCACGGTGGTCGTTAAACCCTCAATAAAAAAAAAATATACATTCGTCAGAGATGGGTCCGGGTTCGAATGCCGGAGAGGCATGGATGTTGTGTTTGTCTTACGGCGTTGGCTTTTTCCCTTCCCTAGAACCAGTGGCCCTAAATTAGGGACAGACTGCTGCTTATATAGCCCATTGAGTTCCTCACGGTGGTCGTTAAACCTCCAATAAAAAAAAAAAAAAAAAGTGACTTCGTAATCTCAAAGTGCCGCCCATGTGGCGCAGTGGTCTAAGCGATGGCCTCTGATCATTCGTCCGAAAGGGGTCCGGGTTCGAATCCCGGTGAGGCATGGATGTTGTGATTGTCTTACGGCTCTCTCCCTTCCCTGGAACCAGTGGCCCTAAATTAGGGACGGGCAACTGCTTATAGCCCATTGAGTTGCTCACGGTGGTCGTTAAACCTCAAATAAAAAAAAAATAAAAAAATCTCAAAGCATTCCAAGTACAGTTTAGTGCATGAGCAACACCTTGCTGTTACTTCATAAACCATTTCGTTTTTCAACTGACGAGTTTGTACCTTATTGGAAGCTGATTGAATTGTTTAGTTACATCCAAACTACTTGTTTAAAAATTTCGAAAGATCTGAAAAGAGGAATGAGTGGGGAGTGTGAAAGGAACTGCCAAATCTTGTTTTGGGTACAGCGCCCAGATTTTGTGCAGTAATTTGTTATGCTTGAGGAGCTTGAAGCTTCTTATCTTGAAGTATCCATTTGCACTTGCCTGCCTATTATTCGATTCATTAATGGAAGGTATCTGTGCACTGGAATGCAGCTCTCAAAAAGTTTGTTTCAGTTGAAATTTATTTTACGCATAAATCAGTAAACGTCATAGTCCGGAGCATAAATAAAGAATTAAAGCAATACTGATCCATCAGTTGCCTTTGGTATCCTATAGTATTTATTAGTGGTACCCAGGGGTCGCGCTGGCTCCTTTCAAGTTTTCGCCAATTTATTCGCCAAACTCAATTTTTTTCGCCAAAGTGTTATAACAGTACAAAAAGATAATCGCCGGAGCTCTGTTTTTCATCGCCAAAACTATTTTTTTTTCGCAAATTGCGAAGATGGTGATAGAATTCCTTTATATATTTCTTTCAAAATTAAACTCTTTCACTTATTACACCACTTCTTTTTTGTTTGGGTGTTTAACTACCATCTGGAGCAACTTGATCGGTTATAGCAGTCGCCCACCCCTAACTTAGGGTTACTGGTTCCAAAGGAGGGAGAGAGTCAGTGCCACAAGACAAGCACAACATCCTTACCTCACCAGTTACTCGAAACCAAACTCATCTTGGACAAATAGTCATAATCTACACATAGGCCTCTGCGCAATCGGGGCGGTTATTACGCTACTAGAAATCAAGCTTTGAAATTAAACTTTTAATTTTCTCAATTCAGTTGTGTTGCGTTACCTCGAATACATGACAAAATTCAGAACGGAAATATTCATGAGAAATAAAAAATTGTGGCTGTCCTTTAATGTTGTGCTGTCTGATATCAGTTAAAAGAGCAATGGCGCCTACAAAAAAAATTTTCAAGAAACACAACTATTCTTGATAATATATGTCCACAGCTTCTTGATGTAGTTTTGCGTCCTGTAAAAGAGGTTTGAAATGCAAGAGGTTTCCCTTTTCCGCAAGAATACAGATTTTTACCCCCCAACCTGATGGTCCAATTCCGCATGAGTTTTACGGAGAAATTCCCCATGATTTTTATAGCCCAATTCCGCATGGGGTTATAGCCAGAAGTTTCTGTGGAAGTGCGTACTGTATATGTTCAGTCAATAAGCAAGGATTTGCAAAAGCAAAGTATTTAATCGTGCGCAAATCTTGAGAATATAATTTTACAAAAATTGTCTGACCGTTGTTGTCGAAGTTGGAATCCCTGAATTTTTACGTACATTCGTTTCTGTGGAAGTGCGTACAGTATATGTTGTCCATGAGAAAGTATTTGTTGACCTCCCCGGTGGCGCAGTGGTCTAAGCAATGGCTTCTGATCATTCGTCCGAGATGGGTCCGAGTTCGAATCCCGGTGAGGCATGGATGTTGTGTTTGTCTTACGGAACTGACTATCTCCCTTCCCTGGAACCACTGGCCCTAAATTAGAAACGGGCAACTGCTTGTAACCCACAGAGTTGCTCACGGTGGTCGTTAAACCTCCAATAAAAAAAAAAAAAAAAAAAAAGAATTTATTGTGTACTGTATATGTTGTATGTAATGTATATGTTGTGTCAATGAGAAGTTTCTGTGGAAGTGCGTACTGTGTATGTTCAGTCAAGGCGAAAGTGCATAACGGATAAATAATCCCTACTAGACAAAATAAATTTTATTTCCTTGCTAGAGCTGGCCGGACAGTTGTTGTCGAAGTTGGAATCCCTGAAATCTGTGTCCAAGACGTGTCAAAAAAAAAAAAAACCTTCCAACTCAGACCCTTTTCGGCGATGTCGGCCTTGGTGTTGACAAAAGCCACGAGACAAAAATCAAAACTCATGCGGAATTGGGCTATCAGACTAAAGGCTAAAAATCGGTATTCTTGCGGAAATGAGCGACCTCAGAAATGCATATGCAAGGTATGCTGTCTTATCTCGAAATTTAATTTATTAGCGTCAGGGCTAAGAACAACCACCACCACTTTCCTTTTTTATTCCGAGGTTTAACGAGAACCGTGAGCAGTTCCGTTGGCCATAATCAGCTGCCCGCCTCTAATTTAAGATCCCTGGTTCCAGGTAAACAACAGAACGAGATCCATCAAACACATCACTCATCCCGAGTTCCAACCCAGGCTCATTATGGATGAATGTTCAGAAGTCAACATCCAGACCACCTATTTACGATTTCTTTTTAAGTATTTCAAGCAACACAGTCTGATCCTTCAAAGTCTGATCCGGTCAGTCTGATCCTTCGCAGTGGTCTAAGACCACTGCGCCACCGGGCACAGGCACCCCACCCCGCTTAGACCACTGCGCCACCGGGCACAGGCACCCCACCCCGTTGACTGAGATCTATTCTGGAGGTGACGCCCTACGTACATCTATCTCATTTATACACTACGTGCGTATATAGCTTTGCACACACATATGTATATCATCATCATCAACCATTATCAATCCACTGCTGGATGAAAGTCTTCCACAACGTTCTGTCTTGAGCCAGTCTCCTCCATGTCAGTCCCGCATAATTTCGAATTTTATCCACCCATCTCCCATGTGATATCCTTCTGGATCTTTCCCTGTCCCTTGGAATCCAGTCTAATGTCAGAAATTCACGACGGAGCAAAAACCGCGATAAAGTGGGGGGGGGACGACGGTGGAAAGTGAAGTTCTTTGGCCAGGCCCGAAACTTCGAATCGTGGTGCACCACCCTACCTTCCCGCTTCCCGGAACAATTAGAAGGAAAACAATGCCTAAGGAGCTTCGTTAGGTAATAGGACCACCTGCCCACTTACCTAGAGAAACGTTCTAAGGCACATCACAACAAAAAATAGCACATATGCCAAATAAAAAGAAAAAAAAATTGATTGAAATTATTGGTCGGGAAGGGCGGTTCAGTTTCCTGCACATGAATAACTGGGCCCAGGATTTTCCAGTAGAACATTTCCCCAGTTAAACGACGCCCACGTACATGGCTGTCCTTATGGTGAAACAGGAAACGAAATTCATCGGACTAGACGACCTTCTTCCAATATAATTCAAAGTCCAGTTCTGATGCTCGCGTGCCCATTGTAGGCTCTTTCGACTGTGAACCAAGGTTAGCATGGGCACTCGGAGCGGCGTGCGACTACGCAGCCCCATTTTTAGCAGGGTTCAATCTACTGTGCGTTGTATTATTATTACTGTTTCATGATCTTAAGACCCGTCATTTATCTGCGGCTGCTTTGATTTGCATAAAGACGCGATGATCGTAATGTTTTGGCTCTTCTGTGTCGTAGAACACCCGATGTTCCCCCTGGAACCCTGCTTCAGCTGACAGAATCTCTGCTACGAAGAGTAAGTTACTTTTCTTATCGTAGTCTGAACAATCATCCATATTTCTGTATTAGTAAGATATGTTGCGTTGGGTTGTGTAAGGGGTGGCATGTTTACACGGAAGTCTTAAGGAGCGAGTTTGAATACTGCCACATGGCCGATACAGTTTTCAAGCATTCTGAAGAGTGGTGACATACTTGAAAACTATAATTCAGGCATTTCTCCTTTCTATAAAGTAGCACGGGTATGTTGATCAATTTTTTTCTTGAGTGACGGGCTCTATTCCCAAAAATGTCCGTTCTCTTCCCAGTAAAATTTAAGAAAATTAACAGTAAGTTGACAAGTGCTTTATCCGAACAAAATTTTTGATAAAAAATACGTGATTATTTTTCTGTTAATTATGCACTGTTTAACCGCGCGGCCGTGTTTTAAGTTTCTTCAATCCACGCTGGAACATCATACATATTTTACCATTTTGTTTCGTATGAAATACGTATTTACAAACTTATATTCTTTGGAACATACGTCTTAAGAAATTGAAATTTGCGCTGCTGAACGAAATTTCAAGGAAATGTAGAAAACAAAGTAAACGGAATGTCATTTATATCTTGAAATATTTTCAGTTCAGGGAAGATAAAAAAATCTAAAATCATGCTAAGAAGTCACTTCATTTGCACGTTGGGTAACTTTATGTTCTGCAATAGGGCTGTCCAACTTCAGTAGGGTCATGGGCCAAGGTTTCATTTGCACGTTGGGTGTCTTTATGCTCTGCAATAGTGCTGTCCAACTTCAATAAGGTCGCGGGCAAAGGTTTCATTGCCGCCCCGGTGGCGCAGTGGTATAAGGCGATGGCCTCTGATCATTCGTCCGAAAGGGGTCCGGGTTCGAATCCCGGTGAGGCATGTATGTTGTGTTTGTCTTACGGCACTGGGTCTCTCCCTTCCCTGGAACCAGTGACCCTAAATTAGGGACGGGCGACTGCTTATAGCCCATTGAGTTGCTCACGGTGGTCGTTAAACCTCCAATCAAAAAAAAAAAGGTTTCATTTGCACGTTGGGTAGCTTTATGCTCTGCAATAGTGCTGTCCAACTTCAATAGGGTCGCGGGCCAAGGTTTCACTTGCACGTTGGGTAGCTTTATGCTCTGCAATATCAAACTTCAATAGGGTCGCGGGCCAAGGTTTTTAAAAGAATTGGGTTGCAGGACACAGTTTTTTAGAATGCATATAAGATGATATAAAAATGTCCTGCTTAATTTATTAAGCTTTTAGCCTCTTTTAATTAATATTGGAACAGTTCAAATTTAAAATTTGGGAAAAAACAAACTTACATTTGATGAGAACATACGGAGGATTAGATTAAACTCCACTAAAAGTTGTTGCATGTTCACATAGATGTTCTTGAAAGTCGAAGTAACTGCTCAACAGTAGAGTCATTCATACTGTGCCTGTGTTTTGACTTTATGTTAGAGCCATGCACGGGCCGGGCCTGCCTGTAATTTAAAACTTACGTGCTGGGACGCGCCGAGCCTACAATTTCGTAGGCGGGCTTGGACGGGCCTGCACTTGCATGTGTACCGTGTAGTCAGGTTGTTGATACATTTAGGTCATTCTGTTTTTGAAGTCTGTCTTTCCCTTCCCGTGATCATTTTTCTTGTTTCTCGCAATCATTCTTCTCTCCCGCCTTGCGCTATTTTTTATTTATTTATTTATTTTGCGCGCGTCTTTTCGTCTTTGATCTTTGGCAATCGCACTCCCCTTTGAATCCGTATTCCATTTATTTCGGAAGTTTACACCAGAAAAACACTTGCTCCGTACGATGATTTGCATTTGTAGGAATTAGAAATCAATTGAAGCTTCAATATGCGCTAGTAAACTATTCTTAGGTTCTGTCTTTATAATTTTGATTTGCTGCTTGCTTTGTTTTAAATATGGATGAATATTGGGTTGGATAAATTAGAGGTTAGAGGAACAAACCAATCGGAAAATTGTGTTACATTTGGATTTTGGGAATTATATCCTAAACCTGAAGAGTTTAAATCAAAGACGTCGGGCCAACAGAACGGAAGCATATTCTGCGTACGAGAGTTTGTTGTATTAACTATTAACCATTAAGCATGTTATTGTGTGTGCAACTGAGCATCAATTTATATTATGTTCTGGGCAAAAGTGTCAAAGAAGACAGTACTTGACTCGTATAAACAGTGATCTGACCCTACGAAGGGTTCGATTATGAAATGGCGATAATTTACTTAAGTTCACTGAATACTATTTATTGCATTTGCCGTATTTCTGGTTACTGGTGGGTTAGTTAACTTACTTATGCCCTCTTTTTACACGACTTTCGAGTTAGTCCAAAAAGTTACAGTACAAATACCGTCTGTGTTAAAGCAAGTGACAGTTACGCAAATAAAACCTATGCCGGACCTGAATGGCCGGGCTGAGTCGGGCTCGGGCCTGACATTAATTGGGTGGGAACGGGTCGGGTCGGGCCTGGCATTATCTTGGTGCGCCTCGGCTCGGGCCAAAAAATATTGCCTCTGCAAGGCTCTACTTTATGTATTTCATGTTACAAAATACCCTCTGCATAAGCAAAGTACTTCCAAACATTGAAGTACACTACTGTTTGTTAAAAAAAAAATTGCTATAACATGAAGGACTGCAGGTATTACATTGAAACTTACACGATATGTACAACAGATTGGGACACGCAAATGATAAAAATGTTGGTGAAAATACTCATACGGTTGCAAAGTACCACCCACTGAAATGTGCGTTCTTAGGCATAAAGAGCTGGCCCAAACGGGATGTTGCAATCAGTGCAGAGCCAACATTGAGTCGAAAGGGTGTTTCTTGTGTCTCACTATGCCCCATCACCGACATTGAGTCGAAAGGGTGTTTCTTGTGTCTCACTGTGCCCCATCGCCGACATTGAGTCGAAAGGGTGTTTCTTGTGTCTCACTATGCCCCATCGCCGACATTGAGTCGAAATTGTGTTTCTTGCGTCTCGCTATGCCCCATCGCCGACATTTAAGTCGAAAGGGTGTTTCTTGTGTCTCACTATGCCCCGCCACCGAAGAAGGTCGCATTGTGAGCACCTGACAAGCGAGGAAGGATTGTTAGGATGAGAGAAGCTAGATTTTCCTAGCGCGAAATTGCCACTCGTAGGGGACGAAACGCCAGAAGCATTGATGCGAACGTGGCATCAATGGACAGATGAGGTTCGGACGAACAGAAATCCGAGAAATAAACCGCAAAATCGCATGATTTCACGGGATGAAAGACACCTCTAACGCATGACATTGACCGATCGCACAGTGACATCAACGGTGTTGCGCACCAGTAGAACACTGTCACACGTCAGGCTTGGCCCTCCAGCAGAGTTCGGCGATTTCTGCTTAAAGAGGACTGGTCGCTTGCAACCTGTTGCAGCGCATTCCTTTTACCCTCATTCACAGATGTGTCAGGCTGCAATGGGGTCTCCAACGCAGACATTGGCGCGCTATTTGCAGCAGGTCGTGTCTTCTGGCTAGCCACGATCCAACTTGATACAGGTCACATCATGGTGTTTGAAGTCATCGTGTACATACGTGTTTGAAGTTATCGTGGTGAATGGCACGTTGCAGCATGCATTTTGCAGCGTCATACCGGCCGAATGCCAAACGTCACAGTTTAGAGCGCCATTGGGTTCAATTTGCACGATTTCGCCTTATACGAATAGAGGGAACCCTCGATTTGTATCAGGTTTGACGCTGCAAAATGCATGCTGATATGCGATGAAGATACGAAATAAGGAACCAATTCATTGGTTCTCTCAATTCGTATCTTCCTGATTATAGCCAGAGATAATAAGGGATGTTTTAGAAGCAGAGGTGATACCCCTCCCTTCGGAGTTGTCCTTTCGCTAGATTCCATGAGGACAGTGCTCGGCCACATGTGGACCTGAATGTCCTAGACCTCTTCCATGCACGGAAGATACCGCTTCTTCCTTGTACTTGGCCTGCATGTTCGCCGTATGTGTTCCCTATCGAACATGTCTGGCACACGGCCTGTCAAGCTCCTCCGCCAGTCACCACAAATAAACACCTGTCTTGCACAGAAGCAGCCAGGCAACCGATTCTCCAGGACGACATCAAAAACCTCTTCTATTCAGTGCCACGCCTTGTAGAGTCTGTTATTGTTGCTTGAGGTGACTTCACGCGATATTGAAGCGAAAAAGTCTTGTATAGTTCTAAAAATGTAATCAATTATCTCCTGTAACATCAGGAGTCTGTGATATAAATTTCATTTAAATAGGGGACCTATTTCATGGTGCTGCAATTTTCACAAACAGTAGTGTAACTTTTAATCCCCAATCTTTCGTGTTTGGTGGGTGTTTCACAGTGAAAAAGAGGTAATTCCTTAAAGTGGTTACATCTTCTTTGTCGTAAAATTGCTTGTCAGAATCTTCGAATTTGGATTATTTTACACGAAAAGCAATTGAAGTATTTATTGCGTGTGAGATTAAAAACTGCCCCTTCATAGTATCCAGTATGTGGGTATTTAAGCCCACTATTACTCAAAAAAATAATGTTCGCTAATCCCATTTGGTGTAATAACGTGATCTGTTGGCGATTATCCCCATAATGATCAGCGGTTCCCATTTCGTGGGTTTCAAGTGGTATTTTACACTTCTCCACAAGTATTCAGATTTAGAGTAGTACTGTATATACTACTACTGCTCGTATAAGGATATTTGGCAACTCCTCACTGGAGTCCTGAAGGATATTTGGCAACTCCTCACTGGAGTCCTGAAGGATATTTGGCAACTCCTCACTGGAGTCCTGAAGGATATTTGGCAACTCCTCACTGGAGTCCTGAAGGATATTTGGCAACTCCTCACTGGAGTCCTGAAGGATATTTGGCAACTCCTCACTGCAGTCCTGATGGCCGAGTGGTCTGAGTTGCGAGTTCCGGATTAGTCTTCTGTGATGGGTTCGGGTCCCAGTGAGGCATGGATGATACGCTTGTCGGATGACTCTGGCTGTGTCAATTTCCTGGAACCAGTAGCTCTAAATTCGGGATAGGCGAGTGCGTATAGCTCTTAGCTCATCGTGGCAGAAACGAAACAAAACAGCCCAAAAAACTTCCTACTTGCTAAGTACTACGCTTGCACACCACTGCTCCACGACGAAGCCTACCAATTTTCATTTGGAAGAGTATCGGGATTTTGCGGCACTTTTTACAAGGCCTCATTACCGATTCCAAGGAATTTGTACGCAGGAATTTTCCGCCACGGTCGCCCAAAAATTAACCCCCAGATTCCATCTGAAGGGATGATATCCCGTAGATTCCACTACCGATTCCCGGGAATTTGGACGTAAAAACTTTACACCTCGATTGCTCAAAAAATAACCACCAGTTTCCACGTGAAGGGATCGTATCACGTAGAATTTCACGGCTACTGGCATTTCTGTTTCTCGGGCGGACTCTGGTGTTAAATGCGCCTTTGGTGTTATTACCCATTCAGTGACGTCTGTTTTGTCAACTAACTGAATAATGGCGCTAGCAGGCTTCCAACTCACCATTGTGTTGATCAACCTGTGCATGTTTTACGCGCGCTTTAAGTTCCCAATCCTGTTTACCTGAAAATATGCTCCTTCAGTGTCATGTAACATGCTGGCCACCTTTACGGTGTTTCTTCTACTCCTGTTATGTTTTTAGCTCAATTGCAGCATCTCCTTATCATTAATATTTCTCATTGTAGTATAGATTTCTTCGTTGCACAAGTCATACTATGTTTTTCTATCGTCGTCGTTTCGCTTCTACGTTTGCCTGCGCTATGGAATGTTACCTATGTATATAATTATCATTCTATTTCATTTTTTGTTTTTGCTCAACCTGTGCCTGCTTTTTCATGCGTTTTAAGTTTTCATTCAATACAGTGTACCTGGAAATATGTTCCTTCAGTGTCATGTGACACGTTGACCAACTTATGGTGTTTTCCCTACACCTGCTGTGTATTTAGCTCAATTGCAGCATATCAGTATCATCAACATTTCTCATTGCAGTGTAAATATCATTGATTTTATCAGTATGAATTTTGTTTGTAAGACGCTCCATGCTGAACGTCTATTTTATTTCGTTATACCAATAAAGCGATTTTGAAAAGCAGGCTTCCAACATGACAGTTTGATAGCCACACCTGACCTCTTAGCGATCACTACATTTGAATCAGTTGCATGAGCCATAAGAACCAGGTTGTGTCTAGTAATTGTGGGAGTAGGCAATGCTTGTTTATACGTAATTGCGTTGTTTTCGATGTAGTCGTTGTCTGGTTTCTGTGTATGGCCTTATCTTGCCTCGAAACCGACAGTTTTGATGTTGCTCTTTTCGTACAATGTTGCACGTCGCCAGAATTTTGTTCCAAATAATTGCGGAACACTTAAAAGAGCATACACCTCCACCGTGATAACGCAGTTTCAGCGGCCTTAACAATAAATTCTGTCGAATGCAGAATACATTAACTTTAACGAGTGTTATCAGAAATCACTGACATTTTTTTTATCGGCTTCATTTTTATCTCGGCATTTTAACGATTGATTTATTGAAAACAATGTTAAAAATTTAACGAAACCCATTTTTCAGGCTTAAAACTCCTTACGGTTACCAGGAAAAAGATTAATACTCCCAAAATAAGACAATAGTGTGTGAAATGTAAGTGAAAACTTAAGTTTTGCTCCAGTAGTCAGAGCGCCAGGGTTCGAGTCCCGAGTCCGGCATAGCTGATGTTCTGTTCCTACTCTGGATCCAATGCCCCTAATTTAGGGATGTGCGACTACTTACAACCTTAAGTGAACACGACCATCGTTGGACCTAAAAAAGGAAAGGCGAACCGGTTCGATGTTCTGAATTGGCTTCATTCTCATAATGTATGAGGCACACACAGATTTTTTCGTATCTAACTCTTACAGGCAGAGATAATTAAGGAATAATACACGAATGAGCCGTTACATTATGACCACCTACCTAATAAGCTGTAAGACCTCCTTTAGCCTGCAAAACAGCGGCCACTCGGCGAGGCATCGATTCGATGAGGTGGTGATAGGCATCCTGGGGTATCTGGTACCATAATGTCAACAGCAGGTCCTCCAGTTCCCGTACATTTCGGGGTGGTGGTGGTTTAGCGCGAACCAGCTTTTCCAAGTCGAACCACAAATGTTCGATTGGGTTCATGTCAGGTGAATTTGGAGGCCAGAGCATTAACGGAAAGTCACCAGCATGTATCTCAAACCACTCCTTGACGATCCTGGCAGTGTGGCATGGCGCATTATCCTGTTGTTACTGGTCATCACCAGAAGGGAACACAGTTGCCATAAATGGGTGAACTTGGTCCGCAACTATGTTCAGATACCTGACAGCTGTCAGGGGATTGTACTATTGGGATAATGGGACCTGAAGTGTCCCAAGAAAACATCGCTTACAGCATAACACCGCCGCCGCCGGCCTGTTTCCGCCCAACGGTGCATCCAGGTGCCATAGCCTCCGTTGGTAATCGGCGTATCCGTGCTCGGCGATCTACGTGATGCACCAGGAATCTTGATTCGTGAGACCAGGCCACTTTCTTCCAATCATCCACTGTCCAATCTCAATTATCCCGTGCCCATTTCATGCGTTGTTGGCGATGACGTGCAGTGAGCATGGGGATCCGGTGAACTGTGTGCTGTGACATATTGCCCTGATCACCACTTTTGTAGCGGCGGGTGATTTGTCGCACTCTGGTGTGGTCGCTGTGAACAATGCACGACAATCTCCGCTCCCCTCTATCATCAATGAACAGCGGACAACACGCGGCTGGTCACGGTTCGTCGTTTGGCCATCTGTGCACCACTTTTGATACGTACTCACTACAATGCCACTTGAACAATCCATAGGCCGCGCCGTTTCCGAGATTGTAGTTCCGAGTATCTGGTATCATAATGTCACAATTTGTCTTTTATCAAACTCCGATAAATCGGAATCTTTTCTCATTCTCACTCTGAACACTCTACTAACCGAAAGCCGGTCCTCGGGTTGTATATATACTGCTCTGTGAGCTTCACCTAAGCCACCGTTCGGTCTCCAGGCGCGTTGATTTCTCTAGGCTGGGGGTGGTGATAATGTTATGGCTCATCGATGTATATGCATGTGCGCATGTTTGTTTTGGGGTTTAACGACAGTGAGCAACTCAACGGACAGTGGTCCTCCAACACAGATTTAGGGATACTAGTTCAAGGGAGGAGACAGAGAGCCAGTGCAGTAAGATAAACACAACATCCGTGTCTCAGCGGGCGATTCGAACCTAGACTCATTTCGGATGAATGGGCCATGCACACATGCAACGCTTTCATTATTTGAAATAGAGATACAAAAAAAGTACTCATAGTGAATGACATCCAGTTCTGTAAAAATATGGTGTTCTGTCAGTGTGCAAATATGAAGATTTAAAGTACTTCTTGAAACTTGAAGATTTTAGTTTAACTCGTGTTCGTAGAAGTTGCAAGTTGGAAGATTTCCCAACTTAACTACGCACTTGTAATTGTCATTTACTAGGTACAAAATATTATTAAACGGTCCAGAATCAAATGAATCGGCAAACAGTATTACATTTTCAATGCCCCTGTTTAATCCTCTTATTATTAGCACATCAACGTTGATTTTCAATCATTTCACAATAACAAACGCTGCTATCAACATGAAACTACTAAATCGCTATCTTGAAAACACAAAATATCAAGGCATTATCTCAATTCCGTTCGACAAACAGTTATCTCAACTCTGCACTCCGCTTGCATTTCGTCTTCACTCTTTATTGACCTCTGACTCACTGCCACTAATGCCAATTTAGAAAACTCGTCGGGAAAATTATGTGTTTTTAAGTCAGGAAACGTTTGACGAGTAGAAGCAAATTTTAACATAGAAACTCAAAAGGAAGTTTAAATAAGAGGTATACGTCCTAGTTCAAAAGAATTTTTACGAGAACGATGTCTTAGAAGCAAGTGGAATTACGGTTAGAAATAGAAATACAGTACACTCCCGTTATAAGAAACTCGGATATAAGAAATTTACGGCTATACGAAACACATTTAAAACTTTGGTTGGTCCAATGTTAAAGTACAGGAACGTTTCACGTTTATAAGAAAGCAAAAAATGTCAAATTTCGGTTATAAGAAAGTTCCAAAAAATTTTATTTTCAAAATATATATTTTTTTTTACCTGTATTGCAATGTTTCTTCTCTTTATCTCCCATGGAATTTCAAGGCCATTTTCGCCCCTCCCCACAATGCATGATAAATAGGGATACGTAATTTTCGTATTACGAAATAGATGCGAATAAATGCGAAATTTGCCAATATAAGCGAATTAATATGAAAATTTGATTTTAACTACTTTTCCGCGACATCTCTATAATTAACATTTTTAAAGCGAAAATAGGAAGTAATTTCACGCAGCACTTGCGCCGTGCGTGTCCTACTCAGCGTTCGTTACTCGGGGAAACCGCAGGCCACGCCTCTTTTCCTCTCGGCGAGTCAGCCAGCGCCGCTCAGTCGCACTGGCTTTCTGGCTGGCCTTGAAATTATACGAATGACTACATGTTTGTTTTTGCATTTCGCTAGTAGACTACAAACTACAACGCTCGCGATCTGTTTGATAGAAGTATATCAATATGGGTCGCCCTAAGAAGGAATTAGTTGATAAAGTGAAAGTGTTTGACCACGAGGGATTGTATCTAAGCGATACAAATATCGTGATGTGCAAATTTTGTAATGTTCGTCTAGAAGGGCAAATTGACTCTCCACATGACATCCAACGCAACAAATGAAGACTACCAATATATTGGTTGACTATTTTGTCCATCTGTAGCTGCGACCACACAAACAGCATCTTTAAACACAAATTTATTATTGGAAAGCTTCTCTGAAATACCATTTTTTAAAGACATACCACGGGATGAGCTCATCGATGGATACAATCATTTTCACAGACAGCTTCTTACAGTGGTCAACCAAGAGACTCCTGTTGATGTCATGAAGATTTTGAAAGCAACAAAATGCTGTTACCTAAACTATGCAAAGGCAGCTATTCAAAGCCTCCATAATTCTGTTAACAGCGTGAATGCTGAGAGATATTTCAGTATGTACAACATCGTTATTACTGACAGAAGGCAAAGGCTAAAGGAAGAGAATATAGAGACTACTACAATGTCGTTAGCTTTTAACTAAGTATTTTGGTACTTAGCCTACCAGTAAGTAAACTTTGAAAAACAGTAAACTAAGTAAACTTTGAAAAACAGTATACTAAGTGAACTTTGAAAAGCAGTAAACTAAGTAAAGTAAACTTTGAAAAAGAACTTTGAAAAAGTAAAAGAAATTTAGAATTTTTTTTTTTTAGTGTTTTCAGTTTTTGCGAATAAATGCAAAATTTTTTATTTTAAAATATTGTTTTTTTTGCGAAATTTTGATTTTATTTTTTTGGCGAAATTTACGTATTCCTAATGATAAACGTTTGTTTTCTTGGAAATGAAAAATCCCGTTCTGACTTACCCCTTCCAAGAATTCTAGGTCATCACCTGCGCGTTCATAGATAAAGATCGGTCATTGCTGCATACTGTAGTGTACTGTACGTACTTTTTGCTTTCATCTTTTCATTTTGCACTGTTTTTGAGTTCTATTTCTTCCTGTTTGCATTAGCAAGCAAACTAGCGATGTGACGGTTTGATATGAAAGAACGCTCCAAAGATAGGAACGACCTTGGAAGCCACGTTTGAATGACTTAGCTAGCGCGAGTGTAAGCCAAGGAGAATAGAAATAAGGGGTGGGAGCATCATAACGAGCAATCTCTACGTAACGCTCTGAAGCCGAATCTCCTGAGCGGCAGCCATCTTACATTACCCGTCTGTGACTGCGTTCCCATCGAATTACATGCTAACAACGTCAGGCAGGTTAGCACTTTTAAAGCCATCTTGCGAAAAAAAAAAAGTAATTTACATTTATGGATATAATCTATAATATCACTATTATTTTCTTTTCTTTCAAAGCAATGCGAGGTCACGTTTTACTGCTTCGCACGACAAAAATCCGACTTGTCACACGAAGGGTACATACTATTTAAAGTAATGCATGAAACAGTTATCTCTACTAAAAAGTAAAACACGCTGATTTATTTCATGTGATCGAGTGAATATTTTTGAAAACACAAACGGAACGAAATGCACCTTAAAAACGATAGTTCTTGCTAAACCTGATAATTTCCTCAAAATTTTAACGAAGGGTACACGAAATATACAAAATTGAAAAGCGTTTGTACCGCACAATAAAATTCAATTAGCATTGATAGATTACTATATATCTATCCTCCTTGCTATTATACCAATAATAAACGCGATAATTTACAAAATTAAAAAAAAAAACTTTTATTGTGCGCTAAAAACTACGGTAATATAGCTTTTGACCGAGACTTACTGAAAACTGGACAGCTTTCCAGTTCATACTGGAATTTTTTTGCTATTCCATCATATAAGTTTTTGATCAAGTTTGAAAAAATAGATCTTTCCTCAGCTTTTAATGTTACTTGAACTTCAAATAAGCCGCTCCGGTGGCGCAGTGGTCTAAGGCGCTGGCCTCTGATCATTCGTCCGTAAGGGGTCCGGGTTCGAATCCCGGTCAGGCATGGATGTTGTGTTTGTTTTACGGCACTGGCTCTCTCCCTTCCCTGGAACCAGTGACCCTAAATTAGGGACGGGCGACTGCTTATAGCCCATTGAGTTGCTCACGGTGGTCGTTAAACCTCCAATAAAAAAAAAAAAAAAAACTTCAAATAAACAATTCAATAGATCAGTCAGAAGCAAACTTCTTTCTAAAGCTTAAATCTGTATGTGAGCCAGTAAATTTTAGTAAGAAAAATAACTACAATGAATGAACAGCAAACAAAAATTAAAAGAAAAAAACATTCTGCCCTTGGGTGCTCCGATTTACATTGCTTTGATAGTTTGGTAGTGCATCCTCATGCCCTTGATCGGACACTACTTGTGTAGGTCACCGAGCAACACTGCAACAAAAAACGGGTTACAAATAAAATCCTCACCCACACAGAAAATGCAATTCAAAAGAATACTTTTTTTTCTTGTCATGCGATGTCTGACTTAATACTGACTTAATACCCCATGTTAACCACACTTTACAGGAAATATCAGACTTAGTTTTATTGCAATTTGTTAACTCTTAATATTATGAAACCAAAATGTATTTTTTTTTTCCAGCCAAAAGGCTCGAGTTGAGGCTCTACCGGAAGTGATTCTAAATTATATTCCTTTTTATTTTTCAAGAAAGAGTTAAGTTTTTAAGTTTTTTTGTTTCAGGAGAATTTAAAGTGGGATGCTCATGTTGAAGTTATTTCCCTCGAGTTATTTCATGGGACTTAAAGGCAATGGTCTCCAATAGGAGTTTTATCTAGAGTTTCAAATCTATTGCCACTAAATATTAAATTAACACTCTATTATTATTTTATTTATCCCTGTCTTATTGCCTGCTTGCTTAGGGTAAGGCAACTAGATGGAACATTAACACAATTCTTTCTTTACAAAAAAGTTTGTTCGTTGAATCCACTGGAAAATATGGAAATTCTGTAGTCCTATAAATTATTGATCTTTGAGAGATTATACAGCTATTGACTGGTGTTAATGCACGAGTGTGTTTATGCCAACAAACATCACAATCTAATAAATATATGTTATCCTGCACGCAGTTATCAAACTCGTGAGTATGATAACTATTTAATTTCTAGTGCTTGTACTAATGCGCTGTATTTCAATATTAATGTTCATTTCCCCTGGAATGGGTTGTTGATTCATAAAATCATTTGCCAGTTTTGTGTAGTTAACTATGTCTAACATGACAAATAAATAAATAAAATAAAAATAAAACAAAAAATAAAAGCAAACTTCCACCAGCCATAAGCCGTTTAAACATTTCTAACATAAGCAGTAAACTATAATTTGGCCATTGGTTAATCAGGGCAGCCATTTACTTCGGACAATTCTTGAAGAACATCCCAAATTAACTCTTTGGGATCAAGCTTCACATAATTGCAGCAGCTGCTCAATTGAATCAAAGTGTACCAGCCCTGATATGTGTGTCAATTAACCGGAATCTGCTGTATATGTTTTAAGCCTGAACAGCTATTGAGTTCAATTAAATTGCCACCCCAGTGGTGCAGTGGTTTAAGCTATGGCTTCTCACCATTCATCTGAGATGGATTCAACTACAATATATTTTCACTGCCTGAATGGTTTTCAGGAATAAATTACACATTAATTCAATATGTTTTCAATGTAATCTTCACACACACAGAGCTTCTTTAAATGTAATAATTTTTTTGTTAATCTAATAAAATTTCCTGATAATGGTGGGCAGAGCATATGCTCATGTGCTTCAATGGAAGAACCACCAACCACTGCATCTACTTACTTAGTTGTTTAGATCAACACCAACGTCAACACCTGCATAATGTTATTTCATCTGAACAAGGCTGTGAATTTTAAAACAAGAGTAAGAAATCAAACCTACCTTTAGCTGACTTCGCCCCCCGGGTAGGGCAATCCACACCGGCAGTGAAATAATTCATTAAATTTGGCAGTAAGTTTTGAATTTTTGAACAGTGCTACAAATACTGCACAATGCATATATTTAAAACTGGATTTTATTTCCAAAAACAAAAAGGAGAATCAGTGCTACTTTATCTTTTTAAAATATTACAGAAAATATTGCTTAAGCCAAATTATAAAAAAAGAATTTTCATTTCATTTAACATTAGACAACTCCTTATTGTCCCTTAATTAAAATAAGTTTTGTATACAACTGACGCACTTAACTTGACTTATTCACCAAATTTTTCCCCCAATACATATATCTGATGAGCAGATATTTTTTCACTACTGCTCTTATTAGGTGTGCAACATGATTATTGAGGAGAGAGGCGTCATGCATGTGTGCACTTATGTCAGCAAAAAGTGGCTGACCAGTTACTGAATGCAGGATTTCTGTTTCAGTTTGCAGTATTTCATGTTCTCTTTTCAGATGTTTATTGCTTGAGGAAATTCTGCGTCGAAATACTGATTCACTTTTCTTGCATAAGATGAACACATCTTTTGAAGGGTGAATCAATTTCCCCTGCTTTTGAATGAGGCCAAGGAATGTCGGAAGAGTGGTTCAACAGAATGAAGTGCATTGATACACACTTTAAATGGGGTGAAACTTTTTCGACCACGTACCCTGCGATATAATATACCACATGCTCAGAGCAGACATTTATTGTCTGGCATCAAAAAGATAATCATGTCCAGATTCTTCCACACTTTCTGAAGTAGCCACATGATCATTCTCTATGCGGTAGCCATTTGTCGAGAAGTTAATCATATTCTCTGGAGAATGTACACTAGACACAGATAAAATACTTAGTTCATCCAAAGGCACACAATTGCCAGTGGGTGCATAACAGTTTCTTATCTCTGATCTTGTGAGCAGCTTTTTATAAGCTGCTCTAAATTGCCTTGCAGTGGGATTGTTGTTAGCACCACAATGAGACCTGATTGTTTGAAAAAACAGTTCGATATGGTCTTGGCTGAGCTTATATGTGGGCAAGTATTGTAAGCCCCCAATAACATTTTCTATCAAAGATTTGTACAAATTTTTGATGCTCTGTATGCATACAAGGAAGCCAATAAATCCTGTTTTCCTGTTTGAAGCTGTGATTTTATCACCATTTCGGCTTACTCTCAATGAAGAAATCTATTCAAAAGTTTCAGTCAGAACTTGAAATACTTGTTGTGAATCATTTTTATTTAATGGTTTTCTTTTTTGTCCATACTGCTTTAAACTTTTAGAATTTAATATATCAAATAGATCATTAAATTTGTTGATGAAGGTAACTGTTGCTTTAGACCCTTCAAACTGTGGAAGATGCAATGCTTCTGCACAAAACTCTATGGCATCAGCTACAGACTTGCTGAGAAGCTGTGATGCTAGTCTAACCTTCATCTTTTGTTTACGGAACTTCACATGAGATTCTTTAAGTTTATTACCTAAATTCAGCTCTTCACCTTCTTGTAGCTCATAAAGTGATGAAATATACTTCCACTCAATGAAGTTACCTTCATTATCAACAATACTTTTTTTGTCCCCCAAAGTATTTCGCACCAATTTCAGCATATGGCATGGATCTAACATAATATAAATGTTTTATCCAGTCTCTGGATGCTTGAAATCTGTTTTCAAAGCTTTAGGGTCTAGTGAGCATCCTAAACTGTTTGCCATGGCCAAATTAGATGATAAACCTTCAAATGTGAAGGAAACAACTTTCACTCTTGCAGCATGCAATAAAGTAAGGCACTGATATACGAGATTGGCCTTCTGTGCTGCGTTTATGCCGTCCACAAGAAAATATCCTACTGGAGCTTTCCATTTGTCGTTTATGCATATTACCATTGAAAACAAGTGCTTCTTTTGCCAAAGGAAGAGCATCATCATCTAACTCGGCACCCATATTGACATAACCATGAAATTTTTTACCATAAAATTCAACATGCTGCCTAACGCACATTTCATCCATTACTAAAGAAAAAATGAGAGAATACTTACAGTAGGTCAATTTATCTGACAATGCCTCTGTAGTAAATTGTGGTGCAGCATCAACATGCTGGTACCATTTACAAATAGTTTTGGAATGGGGTAAACAGGAACTAAATGTCTTCCGTACATATTCATATGCTCTTGGAGAATAAAAGTTCAATGTAAGTGCAAATGCTCAAAGCTCAGGTGAGTAACACTTTGGCTGCTTTTCATTTTGCACTGTGACTAACTGCCGGGATAGAAGTTCCTTATTTACGCCGCTTGCTGTGTTAAGGACTTCTAACAAGTCATCATCCAGCAACTTCTTTTTCTTGATGCTATCAAGAAGGCCCTGCAAATTCTCAATTTTTTTTTTTTTTTTTGTTGTCTGCGCTTTGATTGTTGAAGCGTGCGTATTCTCTTCTTGTATTTAGTCACATATTCTTGTGCTTCATCTAACTTTCTCTTCAGAACCTGCTTCTCGGGAGACTGCTGCAATACAACAGTTTCTGTAGCCAATACTGTAGCATCCTGTGCAGGGCTTGGAGGCATTAAAATTAGCTGTGCATTCCTTTCACATGGAGGCTTTCTTTGTTTCTTGACCTGGAAAAACAGATTTTCCTAATTGAATATTTCACAAAAAAATAAAATATTTTGGAGCCTTTTAGACTCTACATGATCAATACACCATACATTTTGGCCACTGACAATTATGGAATTCATTTTAGTATAATTTATGTGGGGGCAAATCAAATTCACTACAATCCAACCCTCATGAATCAGAAATGAGGGGAGGGGGAGAAAGTTGTGATGTGAAAGTTTCATAACTTTCATAATATATATCTTTCATAACTTATTTTCATCATAAGTGATTTCTTGATGGCACATATGATGAAAATAAGTAAGCATCTTCACTAAATAAAATCTCAAATAACAAACCAACACACTCTTCATGATACAATATCATTAATTGCTACTAAAAAATCCTATCGAATGCCTAGAAACAAATGATTGCAAGACTTCTTAAGCCACACATTGGCAAGCGAAAGCTTGGTAGACCTTGTATGATCATATTTGTACCTCTGCAAACAGGATTATTCTAAGAAGTCTTGCACTTATTTGTTTCTAGTTAACTCTGGCATACCCACTGTATATTATTCTATTTAATGTCATTTGATAGATTTTTTCTGCTTTCCTTTATTTGACAATTACCATCCCTTGAAATCGGTGTAAGATGAGATGAAGAGGGAAAAGCAGCCCACTTTTCTTAACAGTAATAATTCTGGATCAAAAGTTTATTTAATTATGAGTATAATTTAAAGTATAACCCTTTGCCTTAAGAAAGCCTCCTAATGGAGTGTAAAAGTTTGGAAATTTGGATCACCTTACACTACTGGTGTAGATAACATCTACTCATTTTGTTCATGGCATACACAAGCCATGAACAAAATGAATCTCTACACAAAAAAAGCACAAGAGTACACACCGTTAGGTAGGATGATCATTCTAAAAGTGATTTCACTTAATGACACAAAAAAGCACCATTTCAATCAGCAGGAAGGCTAAGTGTACACAAATTATTACTCATCTCTTTTCCTCAACAGAACTAGGTCATACATACTGGCACTTGATATTGCATGCACCAGTAAATAGCTCGCAACCTGGTGATACTTGTATTTGCATGATTACATAGAAGTAACTCCTCTTTATTCCTGTTTCACATATGAGATGGTGTTCTGAAAATGTGTTCTTATTTACAAAGAGTGAATTCCATATTTATTATTATTATATGATGCAAACAAAAATACACGGTTCGCACTCTTCCAAGCAAAATAAATTCAAGCACTTCTCAAGGACTTTTTAAAACCGAATTATCGTATGTGTGAGTTGTCGGTTTGTCAGTGGATAGGTATTTTAGCAAGTTCAAACCATTAAGCTTTGATGCGACAGGCACACTTTCCGTGAGTGACCTGCGTTTGTTACCCCTTGAACACTCATTGGTTTATTTTATTAACCTTGAATTGCCCCTTTGTTTTGGTGTTTTTTGAAATCATTTTATTTTGTGGAATATTTTGAAGGGGTACATTGCATTATTTTCGTATTCATCTGCTGGTATGATATTTATTGTTTGCTTAACTTTTTATTTTTGATGCATGACTTGATTTTTTGATGCAGCCAGGAGATGAAGCACGCATGAAACATAAGCAATTCCTAGAAGTTCCACCCTCCCGCAAGAACACTCCTTAACTCCGGTAAACAGAAGCCCGTCACAATTAAAAAATACATCAAACAAAGATCTTCGCTCTTTCCACGTTTATAAGTGAGTCACGGAAAAATTATCATTGGTCGCCACCGGGAATCAAACCCAGGTCTTCCAGTTACGCGCCGGATATGCTTCCACTGCACCACAGCGGCCTCGAATTCCTCTAGACTCACACACACTAACTGTCAAACCAATTTGTCAGGTTGCTTCTTGGAGCCCCGCACAATGCTGGGGATTCACCAAGAAGCAACCTGCCAAATTGGTTTGGAAGTTAGTGTGTGTGAGTCTAGAGGAATTCGAGGCCGCTGTGGTGCAGTGGAAGCATATCCGGCGCGTAACTGGAAGACCCTGGGTTCGATTCCCGGTGGCGGCCAATGATAATTTTTCCGTGACTCACTTATAAACGTGGAAAGAGCGAAGACCTTTGTTTGATGTTCCTGTTCCACGTCAAATGTCTGTATTAATTAAAAAATACATCATTCCGCTGCCCCGGTAGCGCAGTGTTCTAAGCGATGTCTTCTGATCATTCGTCCAAGATGGGTCGGGGTTCGAATCCCGGTGAGGCATGGGTGTTGTGTTTCTCTTACGGCGCTGGCTCTCTCCTTACCCTGGAACCAGTGGCCCTAAATTAGGGACCGGCAACTGCTTATAACCTATAAGTTACTCACGGTGGTCGTTAAACCTCTAATAATATATATATATATATATATATATATTTATTTATTTATTATTCCGTGTATTTTACTCCCATGCCGATGTTTTACTCCATATCGATGTCATAACCAAGGTACTTGCGTTCAACGCGCTCTTCTGGGTTGAATACAAGTTCAGCGTTATTTGAACAGCTTGGTGTTTTTATCAGAACTACACAGGAATATCCTATACAACTTTTTAGCACAAACAATTATTTTACATATATTTTTTCATACCATTACTTAAAAACCAAAACAATTTTTTTTCAAGTACTATTTATGGAGTCAAACTTTTTCAAGTACTTGAAAATGAACTTTTATTTTCCAAGGACGTTTCAAGGTTTTCAAGAAGCGTACGAACCGTGAAAAAAGACAAATGAAAAGAGAAAATCTTACAGGTTATGATTATAGTATGACAACCAGCACAACTGAGGTTTCAAGTTGGTCAGTCTATAGTGTAATGCAATGGTTATTAGCTAAAATGCACAACTTTAGAGGCGGGTGGCATAATAGACTGTTAAATGTATGGTTGCATTTATGTCTCTTTTTTTTTTTTTGTCATACAAGAGGGATAAGGTTTTTTTTTTTTCGATTGGAGGTTTAACGACCAAATGTAAAGAACAAAAATCGTGATTTTTTTCTATCTTATAAACAAAACAGTGTAACTTGCTCACTACAACCAGTGTATTTTGCAGATGACAATTTTTAGTTGCCATACCTATCAAGAACTGCAATTAAAACAACTTACTTGCTGAAAGTAACTTGGGAATGCCTTAAATATATTGGGAATGGCATTGGCTCTTAGTCTGACACATGAGAGGGATGTTCTGTCCCTCTGACCTTCACTGAAATGCTCTGAGCATAGTTTGCTGCACGAGGATGGCTCCCAATTTTCTCTTCTGACAGCTTTCACCCATTCTGCTCTTCGTACTGGATCAGCTGGGAAACTAAAAAAAAAAAAAAGTTTTTTGCAAGCTTTACTTCACATCAACATTCACTGGCCTTTAGTTTCAAGTACTACATACCTAATTGTTAAGAAGGACTAAAGTGCTCAAGTTCGGATGATCGACTACACGGCTTGAAAAATACCATGCCCGAGATGCCCAGGGTATGTAAAATATTGGCCCGGGCAGGTAAATAAAAAATTTAGTTGCCTGGTGCAGGCACCTAAATTTTAAAATATGTACTGAATGGAAGTGCATACCTATTGCTGTGTTCCAGAACCTTGTCAAAAGCCTGCTTCGAAGGGTCAGTGCATGCATTAAGGCCAAAGGTGGATCGATACCGTACTAATGTATGTCAATGAATGCTATGTTGTGTTTCTCTTTTAGGTGCCCGGTGACTTTTGTCAATATAGTGTACAATGTGGAAAAAACATTCTTCTAATAATATATGGCCAATATGTCATGATAATCTGATTGCTGTGTTAATTACCTTTGATTTCATTCTACAACATAAAGACTACTGCACATTTAAAAACATTGAAGGATGATTCTTTCAACCAGCTATGCAAGCATTGGCTCTTTTTATTTTTAAATAGACATTTTGAAAGAACGATCTTTATAGTTCCACAACTTGACATGATGATGTAGGTTGGTTGATAATTCTGTAACCTATAACAAAATGCATTAAAATTATGGATGGGCGATAGTGAGCTTTCCATTCCTGCAATTCAACAATTTGCTCCGAATTCATTTTTTCTTAAACTGCAATTATCACTTCATAGCATCGTAAATGAATAACAAATGTAACACGTCACACAGACCACCTTTTATTGCCGATTTCCTCTATTAATTGCTTGACCTTGTTCCTTACAGTTTATAAAATAACTAACTCTCAGTTAAAAGTGACATGGCCTTACATTGATTTCATATTTCTTATGTTTTACATTAAACTTAACATAGAATGTAAGATGGGCAAGATTCCAGGCAATTTTTTATTTTCAAGTCTGTGAAACGTATTTTCATTTTCAAGTCTGTGAAACGTGATTCCAGGAAATTTTTTTATCTGCCTTATTGGTGCAGCCTACGGCTGCGCGCGCTGGCATTTCTAAGCTCCTTTTTAGCAAAAAACAACACACACAAAATGAAAAAAAAAAAACCCCACTAAACTCGAACTATGCTAGCTTTTACTTCCGTAACTTACAAGGCACGAACGAGCAACTGAGGGTAAAAGAACATGGCGGTCACGCAACTCACTTGGCTTCACCGGTGGGAGCACATGCTCCCTCCCCTTATTTCTATCCTCCTTGGTGTAGGCGGAGAGAGCTCGTTGGGGACATTTAACCTACGTGCAGTTGCAGGGTCGGTGTGCAATTAACGGGGCCCCAGATTGTCATGTTGTCCAGCCCAATCAGACATCACATGAAGCGTTAGAGTTGTTACAGTTCTGAGTTGTTAGATTTTTTCAGTTTTTCATGTACAATGGTACCAAAGCGTAAAGCTCTGTCAATCGAGCAAAAGATAAAAGGTAATCGAAACTTTGATAGCGGATACTAATAAATAAGGTTGATGGTTTTAAACATAGAGTCAAAGAAGGAGACTAAAATTGATAGGAAATTGCTATTGATTTCGTACACGCCACTTGGAATTCAGTGGACTCTACAGTAACTTCTTTTTTTTTTTTTTATTGGAGGTTTAACGACCACCGTGAGCAACTCAATGGGCTATAAGCAGTCGCCCGTCCCTAATTTAGGGCCGTCGCCCCGGTGGCGCAGTGGTCTAAGCGATGGCTTCTGATCATTCACACGGAAGGGGTCCGGGTTCGAATCCCGGTGAGGCATGGATGTTGTGTTTGTCTTACGGCACTGGCTCTCTCCCTTCCCTGGAACCAGTGACCCTAAATTAGGTACGGGCGACTGCTTATTGCCCATTGAGTTGCTCACGGTGGTCGTAAAACCTCCAAACAAAAAAAAATAATAATTTAGGGCCACTGGTTCCAGGGAAGGGAGAGAGCCAGTGCCGTAAGACAAACACAACATCCATGCCTGACCGTGATTCGAACCCGGACCCCTTACGGACGAATGATCATAGGCCAGCGCCTTAGACCACTGTGCCACCGGGGCGGCCTACAGTAACTAAGAACTGCTTTCGAAAAGCTGGATTTTATAATGAAAATTCTGAACTGGAACAAGTCTTTGAGAATGAAATTTCCCTTGATGAGTGGGATCTATTGGATATGGAAGGTGTTTATTTTGAGGATTTTGTCACCGCAGATAACGGTGTGCGAACATCGCCTGAGCTGACAGACGCCGAAATTTTGGTCCAAGTGAATCCTGTTAAAGAAACTGGAAGCAGTAGTGAAGAAAAGGATGACAGCTTTTCTGAGCCGCAGGGGAGGAAGTCAGTGATATGATTCAGTATGTGAAAGACTACGTGAGTAGGATTCCAAGTTCTCAAGAAGCATAGAAAGAGCAATATTTGATTGGACTCCAAAAATCTGAGACGATTGTAATGGTAATTGTAAAAAAGCAGACTTCTATAACATTTTTTTAAATAAAAGGTATGTATTGATGTATACTTGTTTATTCATAAAATACATATCATCATCATTGTCAACCATTTACCAATCCACTGCTGGACGAAGATCTCTCCAAACCTCTTCCACAACGGTCTGTCTTGTGCCAGTCTCCTCCATGTTACTCCCGCATACTTTCGAATTTCATCCACCCATCTTCCATGTGGTCTTCTTCTGGGTCTTTTCCTGTCCCTTGGAATCCAATATAAAATTTCGACTGTCCATTGATGGTCTGTCCTTCTGGCAGTATGTCCAGCCCATTGCCATTTCAGGGATTTAACTCTGATCATGATGTCTTCCACTCTTGTCATTTTTCGGATCCACGAGTTCCTCTTCTTATATCTCCTGGTTACACCAAGCATGCACCTATCCATGCTGCTTTGAGTTGTCTGCAGCCTTTGTATGTCTCTTTTAGTTAAGGTCCACGTCTCTGCACCATACGTAAGCACTGGAAGAATGCATTGATCAAACACTTTTCTTTTAAGACATAATGGCATATTGCTCTTGAAAAATTATGCTGTTTCTTCCAAGAGCTCTCCAGGCAAGTTTTATACGCCAATTAATTTCTTCATCAATGTGACCCTCACTTGATATCTGCTGTCCAAGATAAACGTACGTATCTGTTATCTCCAGCTTTTCTCCATCAATCGATAAATCTTCATTTCTTGTAAAAGCATTTGTACGTTATGTATCTGCTTTAATTTCAAAGTTTTAACCATTTTAGTCCAAATTCGATTATAAGAAATTTCGGTTATAAGAAGCTGATTTTCAATCCCCTTGAACTTTCTTATAACGGCAGTTGACTGTATATTCGTAAACCTCAGGCGGCATTATGATAAAAACAAAACATACAATGACTGTATGATTTTTAGTGGTTATGATAAATAAATCTCGGCTGTTTATAAGAATCGCTTTAACAGATATATGGCTCAACAGACAAATTGCGTGTTTTCTATTTCTGTGCATTAGATGACATTGGGAATTTTTGAAGAGAAAAACTGTTTTCAGCACATTCACTAATTTTCCCTCAAAAACTAGTGGTTTTTAACTTCTTTTTAAAAGATAGTTATATTATTTAGATAGGTACTGTTGAGAGACATCCGCGTATAAAGCCTTGGTTCATTTTGTTACCGTCTTTTGCTGGGAAAGAATATTCCTGATATCCTGGAAATAGAATTCCACGTATTGACCTGAGAGCTTCAAGGTATTTTGAATATTGTTTTCTCTTGCGACATAGCAGGAATTCTCTTAAACTACATCAAGTTTTTATTTATGATCAGTCCAAAACACATTTCATTGTAACCATGTGGTTAAAGATATAGAACAATACCTAAAATTTGTGTAAGGAGCAATTGATTCAACGATTTGCTTCGAAAATGTAATCAAAAAGCTACTGAATGTGAAACTGAAAGTTTAAAAGCAAGAAAATAAAACGGAAATTTTCAGTTTTTGTTGCTATTTTCTCCGAGAGTGGAGATGTATGTGTTGATATTGAAGAAACCTTTTGCAATAGTCCAAGAAAACAGGACTCCTGAATACTTCAAGTAACAATGGAATACTGCTTAAGAATGTTGGAAAAGTTTCTAAAAACCTGGAAAGAAACATATCAGAGCAGTTAGTGGATGGCTGACGCAATAGAAGCGAAGAAAAAGAATCTTGCATAAGCGACTCCGTGATTCGACAACACAGCTGCAGAAAAATGGACATCTTAGAGTTAAGAACCAACCAAGATTTTCAGTGCTGATGAGACTGGTGTTTACTTTAGATAACTACCTGAACGCTATATAAAATTCAACAACGACTTGGCATCTGTTTTGTAAAAAACATGAAATCGAAAACAGTTCTTTTGATCAGTGACGTAACAAGATCTGTCAAAGTAACATCACTGATAACCTCAGGAGTCCGAGATGTTTTTATAGCATTAAACTGCTTCCTAATGAATCTTCAACTACGAATCTTCAAACAATGCACGGAAAACCAAGAAGAAATTTTTGCTCAGTATATTTTGAAGAGGGATAAAAAGAATTGCGGAAAGAAAATCACGTGTTGACTGTTAAGCTCATCTCAGAGTGCAGTTAATAATCATATTGTCCGCCAAACACGATTTTTATTAGTCTCTCGGATGTAGTCAAGACCTTGGCGTCACCGAAAGAAAGTTAGAGGGAAAAGAGTGAATTTATTTGACGCAGTCGAGGAAACTGCAGCAGAGATCTCCAAAAAGATGTCTTCCTTTTTGGACGCCATTCACGTGATTTTCAGTGCTTGGAAAAATGATTGACAAACATTTGAATTTCTAACTGCTTCCGTGAAGCGGGATTTCACAGAAAAGGTGACCGCTTTGTAAGAGAAGCTCAAAAGAAGACGAAAGAGGATTTTGAAAACTGAATTAACATAGACAGTGACACACATTTTTATAAAAAGCAGGTGATGAGATCGTTGAAGAAATCAGTAGAAGGAACGTAAGTTGCAGAGGAGAAATTTCAAAATGTGTATGGAAATCCAACTGCAAGAGAGGCGCGTTGGACTTTCCAAATGTTTAGAAGAAGGAATGTTCCCGCAAATTTTATGCAGAGGCCTAAGCAGAGCGGAGCAGGCTCCGATTACTGCCCTGGGAGCAGCTTAAGAAAGGGTGCAAAAATCACTACGTTCGGTACTTGAAATTGAAACTTTTGCACCAGTATCTAGTATAGGTTTTCACGCCATAATTTGTCATTTGTCCATTTGCTTATATGTTTCGGCAGCTAGCCGTGGCAGCTGAAAATTCTCATTTCTCCCTCAAAACGTTAAGGAGCTGTTGTTTACATTCAGTAATGAAAGAACCATTTTCAGACATTCCAACTAGTACGATCGTCGTTCCGCTACGGATTTGCGGAAAGCATCAGATATACTACGTAAATCGAAAATCTGAGTAAAATGACTATTTTTAACGATGTGCGTGAAGTTTATTTTCGTGTTTTCAAGCTTCGGACATTCATTAAACATTTTGGAGAGTGTTTACTGAATGTTTTCCATATGGTTGCATTTTTTCCCATGATTTTTCGATATGTTTGGGATGCCTAAGCGTCTCTGGCCACATGCAGAGTTTTCACAGCCCATGGAATCCCGGAACCCTTTCCAGATCTTGGAAAGTCCATCTTTTTTGCGTAAAGTCCTGGAGTAGTACTTGAATTCTTTCCTGAAGTGAACAAAATGTGTTTGTTGAAGGAAACAAAATGGAAAAAAAAATTTTTTTTTCGTTCTTTTTAGGGTTTGAAGGCGACCATGAACGACTTCCAGCCTGTGTAGGTACTAACTATGTTTATTGTAAGGTTCCCATTGGAACATACAAACACTGTAGTATAAAGTAATTTTTGAGGTAAATTGGAAAAAAATAATATTGGAAGCATTTTGTGCCTCTCACAAAATATCTTCAATTTATGAACGCCGCCCCAGTGGCGCAGTGGTCTAAGCGATGGCTTCTGATTATTCGTCCGAGGTGGGTCCGGGTTCGAATCCCTGTGAGGCATGGATGTTGTGTTTGTGTTACGACACTGTCTCTCTCCCTTCCCTCGAGTCAGTGGCCCTAAATTAGGGACGGGTGACTGCTTATGGCCCACTGAGTAGCTCACAGTTGTCGTTAAACACTCAATGGAAAAAAATTATGGACACATTTTTAAGCAAAAATTCCCATTTTTTTACAAATTTACTGTCATTTTGCTTCTCCGGCAATTTGTTTTTTTACCGTGTCTAATACAGTTTTTATTCCTCACTACTAAAAACACTGAAAACTACGGGGTGTTTTTTTTTTTTGCTGTTGTTGTTGTTGTTGGAGGTTTAACGAACAGCGTGAGCAACTCAATTAGCTTATAAGCATTCGGTCGTCACTAATTTAGGGCCACTGGTTCCAGGGAAGGAAGATAGCCCGGACCAATATCGGACGAATGGTCACAAGCCAGCGCTAAAACCAGTGCGCCACTGGTGGTGGCACCGATTTTTGCAGTTCTCACTACTGTAAAAAAAAAAGCTAAAAACTATGGATTTTTTTTTAATGTTTACTACTGAAAATTTCCAATCAGGGTTGGTGTCTCGGTATTCTACGTACGCTACGAGATAAGAATGTCGTTCATATTGTTGAGGATTCTCTTGGGCTATTCAACCATTAGTGTGACTGCCAAACGTCACTGCCAGTTGCCCTTTGGTCCATCTGATATGGTACTGAAGGTCCGAAGCAGTTGGGAAAAAGCTGCAAAAAGCAGTTAGATTGAACCTCTTTAATAGATCTGACATTGGAGTGTGACGTTAACTTTATATGTTGCTCAGCAGTATATCATCATCATCATCATTGTCAACCATTATCAATCCACTGCTGGACGAAGGTCTCCCCAAGTTTCCTCCACAACGTTCTGTCTTGTACCCAGTCTCCTCCATGTCACTCCCGCATACTTTCGAATTTCATCCACCCATCTCCCATGTGGTCTTCTTCTGGGTCTTTTCCTGTCCCTTGGAATCTAATCTAAAATTTCGGCTATCCATCTATGATCTGTCCTTCTGGCAGTATGTCCAGCCCATTGCCATTTCAGGGATTTAACTCTGATCATGATGTCTTCCACTCTTGTCATTTTTCGGATCCACGAGTTCCTCTTCTTATCTCTCCTGGTTACACCAAGCATGCACCTCTCCATGCTGCTTTGAGTTGTCTGCAGCCTTTGTATGTCTCTTTTAGTTAAGGTCCACGTCTCTGCACCATACGTAAGCACTGGAAGGATCCATTGATCAAACACTTTTCTTTTAAGACATAATGGCTTATTGCTCTTGAAAACTATGCTGTTTCTTCCAAAAGCTCTCCAGGCAAGTTTTGTACGCCGATTAATTTCTTCACCAATGTGACCCTCACTTGATATCTGCTGTCCAAGATAAACGTACGTGTCTGTTATCTCCAGCTTTTCTCCATCAATCGATAAATCTTCATTTCTTGTAAAAGCATTGAACATCACTTTTGTCTTCTGAAATGTCATTTTGAATCCCACTTCTTTACTGTTGTCAACAAGTTCCTGGATCATACTCTGCAGCTCTGATGGAGTAGTTGCAAAAATGACTACGTCATTAGCAAAACAAAGGTGGGTTAGATAATCTCCATTAATCTTTATCCCTTTGTTTTCCCAATTCAGTTATTGAAAGACATTTTCCAATGTGGCATTAAAGAGCTTGGGAGATATGGTGTCACCTTGTCTCACTCCCTTTCCAATTTTTATGTGTGTTGTATTTTCAAATAGCCGAATTTTTGCACTTGCATTTTCATAGATGTTATTAATAATATTAATGTATGCATCTTCAATACCGCAGGATTTCAGAGCCATTGTAACTGCTGATGGTTTCACCGAACCAAAGGCTTTTTCATAATCGATAAAAGCCATGCACAATGGAAGTTCATATTCCCTCACTCTTTCAATTAGTTCTCTCAGTACGTGGATATGATCTATTGTGCTGTAGCCACTCCTGAATCCAGCTTGTTCTCTCGGTTGAGCCATGTCCAGTGCTACCTTCAAACGGTGTAAAATAACTTTAGTGAAGATTTTATAAACCACTGATAGGAGGCTGATAGGTCTGTAGTTCCTGAGATCCTCAATGTCACCTTTTTTATGTAGCAGGATCATTGTAGCGTTGTTCCAATCCTCAGGAATCTTCCCTTCATTAAGACATCGAGTGAAAATTTGGGCGAGTACTGTTTCGATTTCTCCACTTGCTTCTCGTATGATGTCTACAGTAATTCCATCTTCTCCTGGAGCTTTTCCCCGCTTCATGTTCTTGATCGCATGTGCAACTTCTGCTGGGAGGACTGGAAGACTATGGTACTGGTACCTTTCATGATGTCTGGAGTACATGTATCATCCCTTTCATATAATTTGTAGTAGAAATCTTTCACTCTTGTCAAAATTTCGCCTCTATTTCTTGTTATAGAACAATTTTCTTTTCTCAGTGCCATAATCTGTTTTTTTCCCTTACTGAGATGTCCCTTTAGCTATCTTTAGGCTTTGGTTGTTTTCAATTGCTTTCCTTACTAGTTCACGGTTGAATTTCCTTACGTCTTCAGTGATACTTTTTCGTACTGTCTTGCATAGCTATATATATTCCACTTTGGAAGTCACATTTTCTTTAGTTGCCCTCATCTCTATTCTTTTTTGCGTCAACATTTTGTTTTTTCCTGATAATTTGTTCACATGCAACTTGTTCTTAGACCCAGCTAATTTTGTTGCTGTTTCCATTAGAGCTTTGGTTACTTTTCTGTTAACTTCAGAAATATCTACTTCTTCCGATGTTAGGCCTTCTAAAGCAGAGAATCTGTTCTTCAGTTCCAACTTGAAAATATTATGGTGTTTTTTTAAGATTGGTTATGTCAATATATTTTGTTTGTCTTATGAGCTTGCCACGTTCAAGTTTAGTGTTGAGGTGCATCTTACATCTCACCAATCTATGGTCACTACCTATGTTGAACATGTTTAGCACACTACAGTCTACTATGACGAATTTTTTGTTACACATAATAAAATCAATTTTACTTGTCGTCCCATTTGGATGTCTCCATGTCCATTTGTGTGGCTTTTTCTTGAAAAAGAAGTTCAAGATGAAAAACACTTTTGCCTCCGCGAGAGTATTTCTACGCTGGTTTCTATTGCCATGACCGAATTTACCTACTGAAGTTTCATTCTGTTGCCGTTGCCCTATTTTTGCATTGAAATCTCCCATAATTATCTTCAAGTGCTGCTTACATTTATTATTTAGATGACGAATTTCCTCATAAAATTCTTCAATTTCTTCTTCAGGATGACTTGTGGTGGGTGCGTAAGTTTAAATAATCTGAGCCTGGTATCTTCTCGAGAGTTGGATAACGAGTCGTGCAGCTCTGTCAGAGGAACTTTCAACTTCTACAACTTTATCCTTCAGTTTCTTGTTTATTATAAAACCAACACCACTAGTTCTGCCAGTATCTGTCTCACGATAGTAGAAGAGATGTCCACTTTTCAGTTCAATGAGATCTCCTTTTCGCCTTACCTCACTTAGCCCGACGATGTCCCACTTGATCCTTTGTAGTTCCTCTTCCAATTCAAGAAGCCTTGAATCAGAAGATAGGGAGCGTCCATTATACGTAGCCAAGGTCAGCATCAGATGGCAGCCTAGTCCGGTCCTCCGGGGATTCTTAGTACCCTCTGCCTTCATGTCGCACTGGCCGCTGCCTTGGCCAGGTACATTCCAGCTGCCGGAGACTGAGGGCGAAGATTTTAGTTGTGGAGTCATTTTGGAGGGGTTTGGCCATAACTCACCACGCTGGCCAAGCGGGTTGGTGAGTGTGGGATAGCATTTCCTCTAATCCCGATGGTATAGTTATACCGCTATTGGCGGTCGTCAGAGCCCCTTTAGTGGGAACAGGATGCACCACGAGAAGGCGGGATTGACATTTGTCAAGGAGAGGCTGTGATGTTACGCATCACCTGACCTTAGATCCCCAGCAGTATGTATATATATTTATATATTTATGTGTATACTAATAAATATTAAATTAGTAATATATTGCGCTGGGACCATGATCTAGCAAAGAAAATAGAAAGAGATATGGAGGCGCCAAAATTGTTGGTTCGCCCCGGGCGCCGAAGGGCGTAGTTACGCCTCTGTTCATGTGAGGTTTACGAACTCACACATGAAGCGCAAAATCATTTTTGTGGAATTCTTGTCAACAGTGGATAACGCGTACGCTCATTTTATATTTGTAGCTGTTCTACTGAAAACATGTATGTACTGTAGCTAAACTCATTACAAAGTTGTGAAAAATAGTCACGGACACCTAGAAGAGAAACAGAACATAGCATTTATTGACATACATTAGTATGTTGTCGGTCCACTTTTAGCCTTAATGCATGCACTGACCCCTCGAGGCATACTTTCGACAACATTTTGGAACACAGCGATAGCAGGGTTTGTACGGTCCTTAAAATTCCTTAAGAACTCCTTAATTTCCATTCGCCTTTTTAAGGGCCCTTAAAAAGTCCTTAATTTCTGTTCTGTTTTTAAGGGCTCTTAAAAAGTCCTTGAAAACACCGTAATTATATTATATTCGGTCGTTAAAAAGGTTGTAAATATTTTTTTAACCAAAGAAATGCGCGCGTTACGCTGGCTAGCTGGTTTCATTAGCGCACTGATGATGGTTTTACGTCACTAGATCCACTAGATCGCATGTCGCAAAAGTTTACCCATGTCCTGTATTGCTTTTGGCAGTTTACCAATCAGCTACCTTCAAATCTCTTTGGTTTAGATTAGATTTATTGCTGGCTTCTTAATTTCTTTGTGCGGGGTCAGTACAGTTCAAATCGTTATCTTCTGTTATTTATTAGAGAATGTGGTACTAAGTAAAGAGCTTAGAGCTTCTGTCTTTTCAGCTAGACAGAAATATGTTCAATATTTAGATGCCGAAAAAAATTGTGCCAAGCAGCATCTGGGAGGAAGCGTAAATTGATTGAGGAGGAATTGCAAATGCTTAGTACGAAACAACAAAGTGGAAAAAAATATTGCGGAATTAGAGGAAACGTACAGATGACCTTGCCGCCCAAGGGGAATTGATGAGAAATATGAACTGCTTCCTTCAATCAAATAGTTTTCGAAAATTAATAAAGGAAAAAATAAAGAATTGGTAGAAATTACCATGTCAGTAGTTGTAAAAACGGAGCTGAAAAATTGATTTCATTGTAGGCCTACATCCTTTGTTTGACCTCAAAAAAGTGAATATGTACATAATATAATTTCCTTGCAGTCATTGTTAAATTGAATTACTGTTTTTAGCACGTCTTTTGTAAAAAAAGATCGTGCTTGTGTTATCGGTTTGTCCGTCCGTCTGTACCCACGAAATCTCTGCAACTATTAGTCCGATTTGAAAAATTCTTTTTGCATTGGGAAGCTTGAAATATGCAAACGAGGATCCTTTATTTCGTTTTTTTTTTAACGATGTATAATTTCGCCGCTAGAGGGCATAAATGCAGATGATGTCGAATTCAACAATACGTTTTATCCACATATTTGCTTCTAAACATCCGATTAAAAAAATTCTTTTATCTTTCGATTCCATTTATGTCGAAGAGTATTTTAGATATAATTACATTTTTAAATTACGCATAGATTTCCCGCTAAGGTGCGTAAAAGTAAATTACTTTTTTCCTGATAATTATTTTTCCAAAACTCCGATTTGAAATTTTTTTCTCCAGCGGATACACCTCCGGATGGAAAATCTTCTGTATATAATTTCTAATTTTTGGTAAAGCATACTTTGGCCCCCAGGGGGCGTAAATGTTAATTTTTGCTTCTGATGTATTTGCCATAAAATCTGAGCTTCTAAGATATCGTTTGAAAAATTCTTTCATGGACTGATGCCACTCACATCGATAAACCTTTTCGGAACATTTTCTTTTTAAAATATTCCACAGTTTCTCCGCCAGGGGGCGTAGATGTATATTTTATTTTTGTGAATATTTCTGCTTCTAGGAGTCCAATTTTAAAATTTCCTTCTTTGTTGGATAGTGTTTTCAGTGTGACATGTTTTTCATATAATTTCAAAATTTTCAAGTAATTCATAGACGTTCCGCTAGGGGCGTAAAGGTAAATTGCTTTTCCCCTATATCTCTGCTTCTAAATCTCCGATTTGAAAAATTCTTTGTGCACTGAATACAGCTCAGGGTGGAAAATCCTTTGCACATAATTTCTAATTTTTGTAAGAAATCGTTTGGCCACCAGGTGGCGTAAGTCTT
Organism: Macrothele yani; assembly: GCA_039090855.1. Classification (NCBI taxonomy): domain Eukaryota; kingdom Metazoa; phylum Arthropoda; class Arachnida; order Araneae; family Macrothelidae; genus Macrothele; species Macrothele yani. The sequence goes on along the minus strand of CM077028.1, from coordinate 76,088,457 downwards.
AATTTCCGCTTCTGATGTATTTGCAGCAAAATATGAGCTTCTAAAATCTCGATTGCAAAAAAAGTAGTTTGTTGACCGATACTACTCATGTCGACAAACCTTTTAGGAACATTTTCTTCTTGAAATAATGCATGGTTTCTACGTCAGGGGACGTAGATGTACATCTTATTTTTGTCAATATCTCTACTTCTAGTCTTCCGATTTGAAAAATTCCTTCTTTGTTGGACAGTGTTTTCGATGCAAAATGTTTTCCCTATAAATTCAAAATTTTGAAGTAAATTATAGACTTTCCGCTAGGGGGCACAAAGGTAAATTACCTTTTCTGCGTTATTTCTGCTCTAAAACTTTGATTTGAAAAATTCTTCCTGTATCGCATACAAGACCTGATGGAAAATATTTTTCACATAATTTCTAATGTTTGGTAAAGAATGGTTTGGCCACCAGGGGTCATAAATGTTAATTTCTGCTTCTGATGTATTTGAATTAAAATCTGGGCTCCTGAAAATTCGACTAATTTTTTTTTTTTTTTTTTTCGTGGACCGATACCGCTCATATGGATAAACCTTTTGAGAGTACTTTCTTCCTAAAATAATGCATGGTTTTCACACCAGGGGACGTAAAGTCACATCTTATTTTTGTCGATATCTCTGTTTCTAAGAGTTCGTAAGCTCATGATTCCGTTTATAGCAATATCTGAGTGATTAAAAACCCGATTGAAAAACCTCTTTCTTCCGTGAGATACTATTGTTTTCCATACCGGTTCCATTGACTTTGAATAGCTTTGATAAATTTAATTTGCGTCAGAACGGATTGAAAAGACGTGCTTATTACACCTGAAAATTCGGTGTCATCTTTCTTGTTTAAGTTTATGAGCAAAAAAAGGTGTATAATGGAAGTAAAAATTCTGAAGGAAATTTCATAGGTGTCTTGTTGTTTCTGCAGTTTGTTTAGCTTTTACACCTATACACTATTGCCAAATGTTGAAAATCAACCTGCATTATTAAGTGTATGGAAGAAGTTACTACAAGTGCTACAGCTGTAGAATTAAAAAAAAGTAAAAATTCAACAGTTACGCAAGCAAAAATGTGTTATGCATCCAAATCTACGAAAACCAAATTTTTTTCCAGATTTGGAAATTTGGAAGCTGTGTAGTAAATAAAAAAATAAAATAAATAAATACTTAAAAGAAAGTGATGCTTCATTGTTCAGTTTTGATTCTTTGAATTCTGCCAATGTAGTTTTGAAATTTATGCAAGCATTTTTATTGAACTTAGGGCTTTCAATTCCGATGATATGATTTAAGTTACGATGAACTTGTGTGTTTCGATTTGATTTAAGTAGTGTGCTTACTTGCTTCATTAACCTAAAACAGCTCTAACAAGCTGTGCTGCATTTTTATAAAAGTATATATATAGTGATGCCACCCACAGAATTAATGCATTTAGTTTCTTAGCCTGTGTCCGTACATATTTGTAAAAGTAATTCTAATGTAAGGAATTAAGTTATTGAATGGAAAGGTAAAGATACCAAAAATTTTAAAGACTGACAATCACAGCCATATGAAATTCTAAGCTGTATTTGTGTATGGAAGAAGTTACTGTTTTTGTTAAAATGAATTTGTAAATTAATTAAAAAAAATATAAATTCGGATAAACTTTGAAGGAAAAACAAATGCAAATTTAAAAAGTTTCCGAAACCACAAAGATGGGCCTACAATCACAATTAATGGATGAAAATTTGTTGAAAATTGAAATTCCAAAGTAAATAAATTTTATGCTTCACACCACAATGCGAAGAAGCAGAGTGTTCGTTCTGTAGATGCAAAGATATGCTTCAGGACAAATAATGGATGCAGTATTACCAGTAAGTAATGTATATAAGGAACTTTTAAGTTAGTTGGTTTTTCTGTTGGAGTATTTAGGTTTATTTTAGTAGAACTAATTTTAATTCATATATTTGTGCAATGAAATATTCATTAGTTTCAACAAAATTGATTTATTGTATTAAAATGACTTATGTTGTAATAGTTAACTCACATTTTGTATATTATATTATATTTGCATGCAGCGATTATGAAGTCCTTAAAAAATATTTATAGGTCCTTAAAAATAGCCTGGAGGTCCTTAAGAACTCTTTAATTTCCATTTTCAAAAACGAGTATGAACCCTGGATAGGTATGCGCTTCCATTCAGTACATAATGCTGCCGCTAACTGTTGCTTAGTAGTAGGACTTGGTTTCAAACTTCTTATGCGTCTCTTTAATTCATCCCATAGGTGCTCTATGAGATTAAGATCAGGGCTCTGTGCTGGCCAGTCCACACACGATACGGAATTATCGTCAAACCTCGCCGTAACAGTCCTTGATTTATGGCTCGGTACATTATCCTACTCGTACCAACAAGGCTCGGTTCCATAGTATTGCCACAGAGTTGATAAGGCATAATTGTCCATAATATCGAGGTAGACGTGCTGGTTAACAGATTTGTTCATGATAACCAATGGGCGGGGACCATACCACGAAAAACACCCCCACACGAGTACACTGCCAGCTCCAAACTTGGCCGTAAGAACAGTACACTGTGGTTAATAGCGTTCCCCTGGCTGCCGCCATACCCACACACGGACATCAGACTGATGGATCGTATATCTGGATTCATCAGTCCGTAGGACCCGTTTCCATTGATCTACGGTCCACGATAAATGTTCTTTACACCATGCTAAACGACGAGTAGCATTCCGAGTGAAGATGACAGGCTTTTAAGAAGCCGTACGACCACGGTAACCCATGGAATAAAGTTCTCTGCGAATAGTACGTGTACATACCTAGGTTCCAGCATGTTTACTCACCTGAACACTGAGGTCTTGTGCAGTACTCCGTCGATTAGCTGTAACGACTCTCCTGAGGCTTCGACGTCCTCTATCACTGATTTTCTTTGGTCTGCCGGTACGTTTTGTTGCTTCAGGCACGCCATGTGTCTTCTACTTATTCAGTATATCCAAAACAGTTGCCTTGGGTATGTTTAAACGCCGCTCGGTTTCTTTTATGGAGAACCCACTAATATAACACCCAAAAATCTTTCCTTTCTCAAAGTCAGCTCTCTCCCGCCTTGACATTCTTACTCAACCTCACAGTGCGATATGATGGCGGTCAGCTGCAAGCGTCTTTTTATACCGTTTGCAGCTGCACCGCGCATCTTAACAACTCAGTGGATCCGTTCATTTGCTTTTGAAGGGGTGTCCGGTGACTTTTGTCAATATAGTGTATATCATATGGAATGTAAGATTAATTACTGGTCTAAATTGTTTAACTTGTGGTAACATAAATACCGTCTCTGGCAAAATGAATTTCTATGTTCTTATTTTATTTTTTTCGGAACTATTAAATTTCTTAAGAATGAGTGTGAAAGTTTTTTATTACTTATAGGGGCAGTATGGTCCCACTGGATTACTTTCTTGGACCAAAAATATTTGTAATACGACTACGAAAACTCCAGAATTTTCCTTGCAATTCATTAAGTGAAATTCTTTAATACAGAGGTATAAAAACTTGTCGTTAGCTGTAGAAACAGCTATCAGAATATAAGAAAATACATACGTGTAAAAGTATACAGTTTGTACGCTCTCGTTTATATTAAATTCGGCGACTACCCTGATCAGGATGTTTATTTGAAAGGTTGAGGATGTCAGTTTCTCTAAGTCTGTTGTTGCTAAAGAGAGATTTTATCACAGTGCATTTTGGGATGACCTGTTTGGATATTTGAGCATCTTCATTCAAGAGAAGGTATCAAACATCGAATTTACTTTTAAAGCAGAAATCATGGAGATCGTGATATATTCAGTTGCCAATAGTTTCCAAAACTAGTTGAACTGAAGATTGTTATTAGAAGAAAACAGGAAGTATCTTTAAGGTTCCTACAATTCAATCTGCCGTGAAGGATCTCGCTCATCAAAATTTTGGATCCAAGGGAGTTAACGAAAAGCTAGGATATCATTATCAAGCTGTAATAATCCGGAAACCTAGATTCGAATTCTTTTCGAGCTTGGCAATGTATTGTGCGAAGCCATAGTTCTCTACTTCCTTCTTTACTTCTGTGCAGTGTTCGAAGTATTTAAGGTCCATTTCTGATTGATTGAACATTTTTATCACTGTCATGGCCTGCGACCTACACCAGTTGAACCACCCTTCAATAGGCTATGCAGCAAAACACTACCCCGATAACCCATTAGGTTATGACCATATGACCACCTACCTAGTAAGCTGTAGGGGACCCCCTTTAGCCCGCAAAACAGCGACTACTCTGCAAGGCATCTATTCGATGAGGTGGAGATAAGTATCCTGGAGTATCTGGTACCATAATGTCAACAGCAGGTTCTCCAGTTCTCGTACATTACTGGGTGGTGGTGATTTAGCGCGAATCCGCTTTTCCAAGTCGAACCACAAATGTTCGATTGGGTTCATGTCAGGTGAATTTGGAGTCCAGGGCACTAACAGAAAGTCACCAGCATGTTCCTCGAACCATTCCTTGACGATTCTGGCAGTGTGGTATGGCGCATTATCCTGTTGGTAATGGCCATTACCAGCAGGGAACACAGTTGCCATGAATGGGTGAACTTGGTCCGCAACGATGTTCAGATACGTAACGGCTGTCAGGGATTGTGCTATTGTGGTATTGGGGCCTAAAGTGTCCCAAGAAAACATCGCCCACAGCATAACACCCCTGCCGCCGGCCTGTTTCGTCCCAACAGTGCATCCAGGTGACATAGCCTCCGTTGGTAATCGGCGTATCCGCGCTCAGCCGTCTACGTGATGCACCAGTAATCTTGATTCGTCAGACCAGGCCACTTTCTTCCAATCATCCACAGTCCAATCTCAGTGATGTTGGGCCCACTTCATGTGTTATTGGCGATGACGTGCAGTGAGCATGGCAACCCGGCTGAGTCTTCGTCTACGCAGGCCCGTGCGCAGAAAGCTGCGATGAACTGTGTGCTGTGACCCAATGCCCTGATCGCCACTGTTGTAGCTGCGGGTGATTTGTCGCACTGTGGCCCTGCTGTCGATGTGAAGTGAACAATGTGCGACAGTCTCCGCTCCCCTCTGGCACCAATGAGCTGCGGACGACACACAGCTAGACAACGGTTCGTCGTTTAACCATCTGCGCACCACTTTTGATGCGTACTCACTACAGCTACACGCGAACAACCCTCACGCTGCGCCTTTTCCGAGATCGATATTCCGAGGCACCGTGTCATCACAATTTGTCCTTTATAAAACTCCGATAAATCAGCATCTTTTCGCATTCTGACTCCGAACACTCTACTAACCAAGAGCAGGTCCTCGGGTTGTATATGTCCTGATCTGTGAACTTCACCTGCGCCACCGTTTTGTTTCCAGGCGCGCTCATTTCTCTAGACTGGGGGTGGTCATAATGGAATGGCTCGTCGGTGTAATTACAAACCTATGAGGGTTTAAGAACAAATCTGTCGCTTATAAGACACCAAACGAGCTGTCAGACTTAGTTGTATAAGCGACGGGCACTGCATATGCAAAATATTTTTTCTACTAGAAGATATCCGAAATAAAAAGTTCTTCAAATCCGATTACAAGGTGCAGAGGTGTGATGTGATGTCCGCGACCGGGTATGACGATGCTAACGGATAATTTTCACATATTGTCAAAAGACTCACCAGAAAACCTGTGTAGGATACATCGAACATCCCAGAAAATTTTCAGTCGGAGTAGCTTCTGGTGTTCTTTCTTCACAGAAGTTTTCTGGGTTCGGTAGTTAAAGTATTCAAGTTAGCATTTCGGTACCGTCTCGGAGTTGATCATGCCTCTGCTAATCAGGTTATCCTTGTTATAACTAAATCCGTATTCTTCGAAATGTGGTGTAAAATTGCAAGAATTGCTGCGTGATTCTTGTCATTTTCCTTTTGCTATAGTTATAAAACGAAAACGGGAGTGTGAATTTAATGTGGAAACAAATAAAATGTTAAAGTAACTGCTAAAGGTCTGCGCAACCTTTTGAGTATTAGAGCTCCAGGCTTTTAAAGCAGGAATTATAAATAGGTGGGGAATAATTCCATCCCTGTGATTAACATACAGTATTAATACAAATTTTGAAGATGACAATCCGATTTTTGGCGTAAATGTGACAAGGATGGTAAGTCAGATAATATCCGAAAACTTGAAACTTTTCATCGTCCTGGAGCGGGACTCGAACCCGCGTCTCTCAGAAAACGCCCGGGTATGCTAACCACTACACCACCCAGAACGACCAAGTTTCAAGTTCCCGATCAATTTGAATATAACCATCACAGGATTCGCTAGTCGAAGCAACCGGCATTCATGTTTTTAACCCACGTCTCCCAGAAAACGCCCGGGTATCTGGGCGTTTTATACGTGCTCCAGGACAATGAAAATTTTCAAGTTTTCGGATGTTATCTGACTTACCATCCTTGTCACATTTACGCCCAAAATCGGATTGTCATCTTCAAAATTTGTATTATATGGCGTAATCCCGTATTTTTTTCATGATTTGTCTGCTTCTCCGGGCAATCACGGGATAGGATTCTTAACCTCCAGATTCGCTAAACATGAATGCCGGTTGCTTCGACTAGCGAATCCTATGATGGTTATATTCGAATTGATCGGAAACTTGAAACTTGGTCGTTCTGGGTGGTGTAGTGGTTAGCATACCTGGGCGTTTTCTGGGAGACGCGGGTTCGAGTCCCGCTCCAGGACGATGAAAAGTTTCAAGTTTTCGGATATTATCTGACTTACCATCCTTGTCACATTTACGCCAAAAATCGGATTGTCATCTTCAAAATTTGTATACAATATTTTAGTTTGTACTAATTCGTAATATTTTTATTGGTTCGGTTGGAAGTGCTATAATAACGGGTAATTTTTTTCAGAGGATGCCCACGGAATCGTGGTGATTCGGGGAGTAAGAAAAAATAATGGCAGCCTCACCGAGAAGGCATATTTCTACTGACGCATTTGAAAAGGACGACTACCCAGATCCTGAATTAAAGGATTTCGTGCGGTTCCTTCGTTGCATTATAGAGGATGGAGAAGCAAGGGAAGAATTTCACGACAGGTACCAGTGCTACCAAAAGGACATTAGAACGAATATATCGGATCTCGTGAATATACGACGTTGGCATGATACTTCCATGCATCGGTTGGATCTTGTACGAAACACTAGCTTGCTTGTCGCTGTGTTTGGCATTTTGTGGTTATTTCCACAATGGTATCCCATCACGTTAGAAAAGAATATTCCGTTCACATCTTGTTTACCAGTATTGGTTCTGATACTGTCTCTCATAATGTCTCTGTACTTTACAAGATACGTAAAAAGAAAATTCTGGAATATCCACGATGTAATGGAAAAACTGATTGGTATAATGGACACAATCCTGAAGCTTACAGCTCCAGATTATTCCGTTTCCAGAGATCAGCATTCTACGTTCAGTAACGTTAACGAAACTAAAGTCATTCCAGTGTTTGGCTTACCGGAAGTATTGTATGCTGTACTGATTCTGATAGGTTTTCAGATTTCGTTTGGAGTACTGACGCCTGGGATATACTATGGAACTGCTTGTGCTATCGTTGCTAACCTCTTACAATTCTGCAGAGTTGTCTGTTTCGCCTGGAGTATAAGGCTTTGCGTAGAAAGCATCGAAGCACTGTCCAAAAACCACTTGAAATGGTGCAGTCTGACCTCCAAACTAGGTGCTATTTTTAAGAGGTTCGAAGATTATAGTTTCTCTAAAATACTTTGCCCTCACCTGGTGAGAATGTCCGAAGCGTCTGACCACCTAGCGGATTATCTACTGCCTTTACATGCAAATTTAGCAGTAATTTTTGTGATTTGCACATTACCCGTAAGACTTGTTGATTGTCAGAGAGGTTCTTTAAAATCAGTGTTGAACATTATGTGTGATACTGCTCACTCAAACAAAGATAGTGTTCGTGCAACGGAAACGTTCCTGGATATGTTACGTATTCTGTCTCCTGATGTTCAGGACAGTAAAAGTTCTGAATCCGATGTGACACAAAAAAAGCGAGTGTTAGTGCACCCTCAGAATTTGTCTTCGGGCGAAATGCAAACAGAAGTGCAAGACTGTGGTGTCGAAAAAGAAGTAGAAGCCCATTCAGAAGGACATATGACGGGACTAAATGAAATAGAAAGTAACAATAGCAAAGGGCTTGTTAGGTATTCACCTGAGCTTAGTAGAGTCCAAAAAGGTTTCCAAGATACTGCGCAAGGAAGAGACAGTCTGACCAAACCTAAGAAAACTTTATCAGAGAAATGTGAAATTCGGGAAGAAATATCTACAACAGAATCTTTGTTCCAAGGATCTAACTCTTCTGTATGCCACAATGATGACTGTGCAAAAGAAACATTTTATGAAACATCTTTTGACACAGGTTATCAGTCCAACTTGGCGAAATTACACTCGCAGGATTCTGTGTTTCCAGCGAATAACAAAACACCTGCACAGACATCTAATGAATTTTCGTCGGTAAAGCTGGAGGACTCAGTGTCTACTGGGAACAGTTTCAGTTCATCTGTACATCCCAAGCATTCCACTCCTAAGTCGAGAAGCTCGCCAACTGAAAACTGGGAGGACGGCCTTTACAAAAGACTTCAAAAGCTCACCACAGAAAATGGGCATCTGAATTCTTCCTCGAAGTTAGTGCCAAGAATTCGTCTGTTTAGTGTAGAGACATCAGACAGTAGATGTTGTCTTTCTGGAAGTAGAGATGTTTCTAGTAATCATGAAGAAAATGAAAATTCGTGTCTTCAGGTTAAAAAGGCAAGTATGGCAAACGAAAAACGTGGTTCTCATTATAAAAAGGTGGAAAAACCGCTGTCATACTGCCGTAGTTTCAGTTTTGGTAACACTCGTAGTCCAACAGGACATGCGTACAACAAGTATTTGTACAGATGTCTCGAAAAAGTTACTCAGCCGTTTCTTAGTACAAAACCACGTGAATGTGATAAATCCACCAATAGTTACCAGCTCAGGAAACACAGTTGCTGGATTAAGAGCAGCCGTTTGCCAGCCGTAATGTATCCTTCGACTTCTCAAGATGTAGAGAAAATATCACACACGTCTGACGGCGTGTGTTCATCTGCAAGTTCGTCATCTTTAAACTCAAATACGACTGAAACTTCAGCGAAATATCGATCTAAAGCCAACATACATCAACGAAATTTGTCCCGAGAAAGTAGGCATAGTTCAGAATCTAGCTGTTCTGAAATTTTGTATTCGTCATCAAGAAGTTTATTTGTTCCTACTGCTCCACCATCCCGGGAGGAATTATGTATTTTTCGTAAAATAGACGTTAATACTAAGCAACCCGCAGCATCTATTTCCACTAAACAGGAGCGTCCCACGTTATTATCAAGAATTAGGAAGATTTTGCGTACTCCTGTAGATGAATTGCAGAGCGTGAGTACTAAGGATTTAAAACACATTGAAGGCGGTCACCTAGAACTTTCTGATAGTTGTCATTTCATTCCTGTGAGTAGTAATCAGATGGATGAGGTGATCAGCGACATGAGGCATTTAGAACTCGGACGGCTAGAGTTAAGGAATTCAATAGATAGTAATACTGCATCCAATGCTGAACACACAACCGAACCACCAGCTTGTGTTTTCGGAGCCATGAACCGATTTCCGCACATAATGCCTCAAAATCCGACTTCTTGGATATTACCGGAACACACCGTACCTACCGGAAGTGGACATAGCTCCATTCCTGTGAGCCATCAGGCAGATGAGGGGATTAGTGACATGATGCATTTAGAACTAGGACTACCAGAGGAAAGGAATTCAGCAGATAATAATATTGTCTCCCGTGCTGAACCCACCACCGAACAATCAGCTGGTGTTTTTGAAACAATGAATGGATTTTCGCATTTAATGCCTCAAAATCAGGTTCCTTCGATCGAACGGGCTATGCAAAATAGATCACAAGAAAGATGCTTTTCTAACATAGAACTGGAACCTTCTGTACCTACTGAAAGTGGAAAGGGCTATTTTGAACTGACCGATGCTGTTCCTGAAACTTTCGGGAGATCATTTTTCACCGTAGAAAATCAGCGTTCATTTGTAAACGGGGACACAGATTCAGTCCCATATAGTACGAGTAATTGGAACACTTCACTATTACACAACCCTCGAAGTGCGCAGACTTCACAGAACACATCACAGAGAAATAATGTTTTCTCCTCTTTGGAGATCCAGTTTCCTGAAAATAGGCTCAGCGCAAATTCGTTTATCAATGGGTCATTTACTTTTCGAAATAATACAATTAGTACATCCGATAACATAAACGCACCATGGAGTAACGTATATTCCTCAGAAGAAGCGGCCCGTGTAACCAGAGCTTCTTCTGCATCTTTAGTATTTAGTAATTCTAATGGAGAAAGCCAGCCTGAAGTCCCAGGGTATAACGAATTTCAGAGATTCATAGACACAACTGATAAAACCAGTAGCCTTATAAATGGGTTATCTGAAACGAATCGTAATACAGCATTGAAAAACGGCATTATTTCTCATGTACCGCTCGATACATCACGAGAGGATGCAAAAGACGTTTTTAATTTGAATTTTCTGCCGTCGAATTTCTGTTTCCCTACAGGTGAAAAACAAGATTATTCGTTTCAGGCTTCACCACAAGCTGCTCCTTTAAGCGAACGTTCAATCAGAAACAATTTTACTCTTTTTGAATCTGGTACTGAACAAAGCGTCGACCATCTTTCTTGTACGCGCCGTTTGACTTCATCAGTATCAGATGATTCAAACAATGACAGCAGCGAGTCCATTGACGATATAGAAAATGATGAATTATCTGATAAGATAAGTGAATACAGAAAACGACCTTTCTCAACTTCAAAGTTTTCTGCATGCAATGGTGCAAGGAGATCCGTGAATAAATCTAGTTCATTAAACGTAAGTCCGTCTTCTGACCAAAGTACCGATGATCATACGGGTGACTACATTGATTTTATAAATCCTAGCAATGACATCATGCTAGACAGTGTTGGTCGACTAAGCTCGGTCAACGGTTTTCTTCTGCAAAGACAAATCTCTGAAAAGGCACCAAATTCCTCATTCTTTGGTAATCGTGGTAGTGTTCCTCCGTCTTCTCAAAATGATGGGAGTGAAATGGATCCTTCAAATACTACCACAGCAAGAGACTCAAGTGACAAAGATAGCCGTGCTGACGAGGAAAATAGCGAGCTGGAAAATGCTGCATTTAATGATCTTCAGAACAATGACTCACTTGCACAAGGCTCTGAAAATCAAATGGATCCCTCCAGTAATGTCACAGCTAGTGACACTGACCGTAACGATAACATGGAAGAGGACAAAACTCGTGAACCGAAAAACCCTGATACAAATCCTACAGATGAAGAGCATGATCAAAAAGATGATACACATTCGTCCACACAAGAACCGCACGACAACACTGATTATTCTTGTATAAATGAATCTTGCAAACAGAGTCAAATATCTCCTTTGCCTACTCTACATCACAGCCTAGACTTTCCTCTTGGGCAAAGGAACGATTCAAGTTCTTTAAGGAGTGAAGAAGATAAACTTATGAATTGTGTAAATATCATTGCCGTCAAAACCAGCAATTCAAGCGATATATCTAGTGAAGAAAATGGTTCTCATGATAAACACTCGGATTCTACAGCTACTGCGTCGGTAAAACCTAATTCTTCTAATAATTCTGATGTCGCCTTAACAAACATTAACAGCTGCGATGAACAAGTCCGTAGTGATCTTACATCGTGCGATCAGAGTAGTGTCTCAGATTCCTCAACACAAGTAGTTCAATCGAACTATTTAAGCGATGTATCTAGTGAAGAAAATGGTGATCTTGATGAACACAGTCTTACTACATCCGTCGCGCGGGAGAAATCTCATTATTCTGACAATTTTGATCTCAGCGTTGCCTTAACAAACGTTGCTAGCTGCGATAAACAAGTCGGTAATGGCTCTTGTGCTCAGAGTCGTGACCCAGATTCGGCAACAAAAGTAGAAAACTTGAGCACTCTACACAGAAAGGATCAGGCTTGTAGTAACGGTGTTTCATCCCTTGAAATGGGTGAAGAAATTCAAATGAGGACTGACAATAAAAGAAAGAATATTGGAATTCAGGTTAATATCGATGAAAGTAATTATGAACGTACAAAATGTAAGGTATGCGATAAACTCTGTGTTTTTAAGGCCGGTGCGAATCCTAAAAACGATTATCATAGTGCCATTGAATATCTCAATACTGAAAATTATGAGCATTCGGATAAGGATCTTGCAGACGTGAGTAATGACGCTAAAGATGATGGGAAAGATGAAGATTCAGTGTTGGAAGTAGGTGTTAATAATGTGATGAAGGAAGACAAATGTTCCATGACAGCTGCCAATAATGAATATTCAACTCAGCATGAAGTTCAGAATGCTCATGTAGGAAACATGTTCAGCTTAAATGTTAAAGGTGGCAATAGTGAGGATAACGTGGAAGATACGTATTCAATGTCAGCGGTGGGTGGCGATATGGTCAAGGACGATAAATGCTTCATGATAGATTCGCTATCGAACTCAGCGGTTTACAGCAGTGGTAGTAGTAATGCCCATAAAAGTTCAAGTCAACATGAAGTTCAGAATGTTGATGTGGAAAACGTGTTCAGCTTGAACAACGTTGAAGTACAGACAGATACCATCGTGACGATGTGCGCACAGTGTCAGACTGATTCTTCTCTTGAACTCATTCGATCCCAGAGTACTGAAGAAACTGGACATTTCTCATCAGATCAAGCTGGTGAATGCCTCATATCCGAAAGCCGCAAAGTTTGTATCGATTTAAATTGTTTAAAGACTGTGGTGGTTCTCGGAAAAGACAAAAATTCATTGTCTGATGTCAACAGTCTTACTGAGGGAAGTAAACCTTCAATGAGAGATTCCCTGTCAAACTTAGGTGCCAACAACGGTGATAGTAATGACTACGAAATTTTTCCTCAGCAAAAAGTTAAAAATGCTTTGAACACTGAGATGCAGACAGATACCATTCCGACGGTATGCGCGCAATGCCAAACTGATACGTCGCTTCAGCACATAAGATCTCATTGTCCTGAAGGAAGTGAACATATAAATCACACAGGTGGAAGCTCCATATCACCATGCGATAGCAACTTTGACTCTGTGTCCGAAAATCACCAAGGTGTCAGTTTCAATGATTTAATGACAGTGATTGTGCTGGGGAAGTTGTTGTCCGAAATTTCTGCTCCAGCTTGGCTTTCGCCCAACAATTTAGGGGACAGTTCAGAAAACGGAATTGGATGGGATGAAAACGGGAATGATCCTAGGAAAGGAACCAACAATGAGTTACATGAACCAATAGTGACTTCTGAGGAATTCTTTTGTCTGGAGACACATTCCAGCATGGATTCACGATCGGAACGTCATCTTGCACAGCATAGTAATTCCATTGAACTTCCTTGTGCATCAAAATTATCTGATGAAAATGCTCGCCCGCAGCAGGATGGAGATTATAACTTAGTGCAGGACATCACTGATGCCAAATCATTATTCTCCGGCGAAATATCCCAAAATGTAGAGCTCCACTTAAAGAGATCTCAAGAATCTGAAGCAGTGGAACATCCCCTTAATGAAAGAATAGCCCCACTGAGAAAAGTTGATGCTTTTAACAATGGCAAGCCGGTGGGCGAACAGGTTCTACTTTCCGCCCAGCGCTCAGAAGTGTTGAATGAACGATCTTGCAGTGATAACATATCAGCATGTGACCAAATTTCAGTTCCTCAAATGCATTTCTGCAAGACTATGCCGCACATTAACAATGATCAAAATGTAGAAATTGCTGCCCTCGGGAAAGGTTTGGCAGTCAGTCAGTACGCTCTAATGAATGAATCACAAGCCCGGAAGGGTTTTGAAAAGACTAATGAACAAACGGGCAAGTATGTTTTTCAATCTCACCAATGTTTTGACGACAGAAATTCATCTGTTTGCATCGATGAGCTATTTGAAGTCGCTACAGAGGACATAGGCAGACTTACCTGCACGGAGAACGGACATATTTCACAATCACACCATTCCGGCGAGTATAGTACAGAGGCACATGCTGATAATGGTGGTTCTTCTAGTTCACTGCCACCGGATGATCGAATGCTGGCAGAAAGTCAACAAAATTCAGGGATTCCGAAAAGCAGTCCCAGTGCCGTAGAATTCCGGTATGATGGGCAAGTTTTCTCTTGCATCCCACCAGAAAGCTTTCGTACACTTCGTTTTGAGTATCAACGGCCGAAAAACTCGGGTAAACTTTTCGAAAGCCGAATAAAATTCTGTGTAGAAAGAAACAGTCCAACGTCGTCTTGTGACGATTCTGGGAGCGAAATCTCCACAGAAAGTTGCGTTAGTGAAATGCAATCTTTGTCTTCTGTGAAAGACACCTCGACAGAAAGAAACAGTCCAACGTCGTCTTGTGACGATTCTGGGAGCGAAATTTCCACAGAAAGTTGCGTTAGTGAAATGCAATCTGTGTCTTCTGTGAAAGACACCTCGACAGAAAGAAACAGTCCAACGTCGTCTTGTGACGATTCTGGGAGCGAAATTTCCACAGAAAGTTGCGTTAGTGAAATGCAATCTTTGTCTTCTGTGAAAGACACCTCGACAGAAAGAAACAGTCCAATGTCGTCTTGTGACGATTCTGGGAGCGAAATTTCCACAGAAAGTTGCGTTAGTGAAATGCAATCTTTGTCTTGTGTGAAAGGCACCTCGACAGCTGATGACACTGGTAGCATCAGCAAAACAAGTTCTTTGTCTTCTCTGGCATATTCAGAAGATGCCGTTTCAGTCAATGAGGCCGAGGAATACGAATCATGTTCCACTCTATCAGACCTCAGTAACTGTGAGTAATCCTTGGCGGTATCTCTCATTTGGCCATAAATTGTTTCAACGTTATTTCTTCACTTGTCAATTCCAGTAAGGAAATACATTTCTCAATACAAATTAATTTGTAATTTCCTGGAAATGTTTAGTGCAATTTATAGTTCCGGTAGAGAACCATAATGATGGTGTGAGTAAACTCGCACATTAATTGGTGTTTCAGCTCAAACTTATTATTTTATTGCTACTCAGTAGAGAAGCGTTGTTGTTTTTCCTCCTACATGCGTACACCCTGCCAAAAAATATGTGAGACTTTGTCGCGTAGAATTTAATCACGATTGTATCAGCGTGGTTTTAAAAACAATAAGAAAAGGTTAGAAATTATTTTAACTGAGTTTTAAACGTTTTTCGAGCTTTCTCATTATATAATGTTATAACATGTATTACTGTTTACATTTTGTAATATTTGAAGATTCAATGTTGCATGTGGCTTTCAGGAGCATAAATTCTCGGTACGCGTTTTTTATAGCAATAATTACGTTCTTTTGAGTATATTTCATGTTAAATTCTGGTTTTCTGTTTTCCTTACGTTTTATATGTACAAAAAATGCTTATGTGTTAATCAGCGGATATCATGTTGTTGTGATCATAGAAAAAAATAGCTCCAAGTGGCTTTTTTTTTTTTTTTTTTGATAAAAAAAACACAGAGGAGAGGTTGTGACCTTGGTGTTCAACTAGACTCATGGCAAACGGGCGTTCAAGATTGCTGACTAACTACAACGTATTCGTGATGTTTCAATACATGTCAGAATTCGATCATGTGTGATCGATAATTTCTACGTAAACGCCATTGTAAAAACGTAAAAAAAAACATTTTTTTTTATGAGAAGTATTTTCGGCCTGATGCTTTTTAGATAAAAAAAGTGTGGAGAAGCTCAAAACTAAAATTAAAAAGTAACGATAATAATGAAAAAAACAGTCAAACTTTTGTTCTGTACGTTCTTCGATTTTTCTGTACTAGGGAGGCATTTCTTATATTGAGTTTTAATGTCGATATGATTAAAATGCGCGAGGGAGATATTAATTTAAATCGATGTCAGTAGCTGGGATTGAGTGTAGAGTTTATTTTACCTTTGTTTTGTTTTTTTAAGTATAACAATATCTAGTACGGTTTCCTATTAGCATGTCATCTTCATAACACTTCCATATCAACGGTATTTGTATACGAAAGCAAATTGAAAGATACAGTGGAACCTCTGTTATACGTTTCCCAGTTATGCTGGGTGTCTATAAAGTCTTTCCCATATTACAAAAATTAATATAAAAAAATGTATTACAGGTAAAATGAAGGGATTGCACGACAATGATCGTGCACATGTAAAGTTTTTTTTTTCCGGTGTCAGTGCACCTCCACATGAGCGCCATTTGTAGCCCGGAGGAAATGTAAGCGATATTTGATTTCACGCCATGTTTTGTTTAACATCTCAGCAGAGACAAAACCAATGGCGTCCGTTATTCTGCTCTACAGCGTCCCGACATCCGGAACACTGCTAGAGTAAACTTGGTCTTTCATATAACTCCACAGGAAAAAAGTCTAGAGGGGTTATGTCGGGCGATCGAGGTGGCCATGTCATGCGACCGTCTCGGCCACTTCATCTGTCCAGAAATGTGGCATTCATGAACTGACGAACCATTATTGACCAATGTGGTGGGGCACCGTCTTGTTGGAAAATAACCAGAGGTGCAACTGAGATGCTACAAAAATTTTCAGCATGTCCAGGTACACGTTACATGTTACCGTGGACTCTGTAAAAAAGAAGGGTCCGATTATTCTGTCTTGCATCAGGCCGCACCATACGTTCACTTTCGGGCTATCCCTCTGTTGTTCGATGACATAATGGGGATTTTCTGATTCCTAGATTCGCACATTGTGCCTATTTACTGTACCAGAGACGTGGAATGTGGCTTCGTCGGAGAAACAGACACGGTGCAGATAATCATTATCATGAGCTATGCGCTGCAACATCTGCGTCGCAAATGCAGCACGGCGAGGCCGGTCATCAGGTTTAAGAGCTTGAACGGTCTGTACCGTATAAGCATACAGATGAATATGTTTGTGTAAACTTTTGTGAACCGTGGCACGGGGAATCCCAGTTTCCAGTGAACCACGACGACGAATGGATTTCCTGGGGCTTCGCAGAAATGTCTCCTGAACAGCTGCAGCTGTCTCTTGTGTAACCGGTGGTCGGTCCGCTCGGGAAAGATCGCCAACACTACCCGTCGCTTTAAACTTTTCATACCAAACTTTTATGCTTTTTTGGTCCGGTGGTGATCGTCCGTACTCTTTTCTGAAATGACGTTGGACAGTAACCGCCGATTTGGTCTCATGGAATCACAAAACGCACACCGCTTTTTCTTGCATGGAAGCCATTATTCAAGAAATGCTCCTTATTCAGCAGTAGCGCTCACCTAAAGAACAGGAAAAAAAAGCTTTGAGTGCTGCTATATTATGTTGCCAACCATTTTATTTTAACTTACATAAATTTGTTTACATTAATTTTTGTAATGTGGGAAAGACTTTATGGACACCTTGTACGTTTTTCACATTTATACGCAATTCTGCGTTAGTCCCGATATGTCACTTTAGACTTCTATCGCCATTTCAACTCGGTTATACGTAATTCATTTATACGCTTTTTTGCGGTTATACGTTTAGATTAAAAAAAATACATGATTCTTCGATTCTTTTATACGTAATCCGGTCGGTTACAACTTCGAATTTTAGAGAATCAAGACAGCGTTGCTGGGTTCCTTCTTGGGGCCGTCAAAGTTGAACCTTATCCCATCAAAGAAGGGTATGTTGTTTCCTTTCGGTTTGAATGTCAAATTGGTTTCGTATTGCACGCTCTGGATAGAAAGTGCCACCAGCTTTTAAGGAAGCTGTAGTTTCTTTTGATGTAGCGCGGACGTTTTTTATAAATTTACCCCACGTGTTTACTGTTCTCTTTTCTCTGAAATTAAGAAATTTGAATAGAAGATTAGTGAATATTTTATTATGCACTAATGCTAAATCAACTAGTGGGCAAATTGCTTTTCTTATTAAAAAAAAAAAAAGGATGTGTAATTAGGAGTATTGAATATAAAATAAAATAATTTTCGGATATACTACCAAGTTTTTCAAAGTTTTTTTTTCATATATTGAAAATATGAAATCTAGAATTTCTTAACTTCGTTTTCTTAATGAAAAATTTGAAAAAAAAGTAATGAATGTAAAATTCAAAAATAGACATGGGCTTAAGGTGGCAACAAGTATGTATGTACGTCCTACAGTATAAATTAGCGTAATGTAAAATTACTATGTTTTTTTCGGGAGGGGGGGGGGGAGATTCAAAATTTTACAATAATATTGAGCATTTTGAAATTTCTTTTATACGTTTAACACGATCCCCTAAAAAACGCATAACAGAGGTTCCATTGTATTTTGTCTTGAAAGAAAACGACTTTTTTTTTTGCATAGTACTCCAGCAACGACGATAGAAACCATTTCAAATTCTTGACAGTTGCAAATATGTGGCTTCTAATGCAGCGCCCACTATTTCTGCCTATGTTTTCCAGCTGAGACATTGTAGTGTCCTCCAGAGTGAGTTGCAAATTTGCTTATGTTAGTATCATTAGGCATCAATCTCCTTCAGTAACACTAGGTTTCAATACGCACGATGGCTTCTGGTCAAATACTCAAACAACGCAATACCGTTTAGATTGTGGTAAGCCTTTTGGGAGAATTAGCTGATTTGCTAAGTAAACACCTCTGCTGCCTATTCTGAGGAAACCAGTTTTCGCACTCTCATGTAGTACTTGGTTACAGCCTGTCAGAGGCACCTTTTTTTTGGTATCTTCTCTACTTGCTTTTTCTGGGAAGGCTTGACGGCCAAAGTTAACAGAAAAAAGTAGTATATACTTTGTAGTTTGTCAATATTTGATTCTATATTATCCCAGTGTGTCTCTTCTAGTTTTCTTTTGGCAGTTGAGAATGATGGTGATGGTGTATGCAATCGTGAAGAACAGATTCTATGCTAGAACTCTGCCTCTCGAGCTCAACTTTAATTTAACTCTTTTAAGGTTTTGCAAGAGTGATTCAGCAACCCTTTTTAACCGGACCAGATTGCTTCTATAGAGGCCGAATGACTCTTGAGTGGCCGAGAAATCCAACCCAGACAGGTATGGAGCATTAAGACCAAAGTTGAACTCTGGAGGATCCTGTGCCTATGTGAACTTCTTCTCCGTTGTCCCAGACGGGTATGGAGTCTTGAGACCAAAGTTGAGCTCGGAAGGATCCTGTGTCAGTGTGAACTTTTTTTTACCCAGACGGGTGTGGAGCATTGAACTCGGAGGGTTCCTGTGCCAGTGTGAACTTGTTTTTGTCAGTCTGTTGATTCCTAGTTTTGGATCTACTTGGACTGTGGGTCTCCTGTGAAAGGCTGGATTGAGCATTACACTGTGGGTTCCACCAACTTAAGTACAAGCCGAGGCCCCTTGTAAATTCCATTCAGGTTTATAAAATATGCATCCAATACTTTTCCCTAGAAATTGAATTGGTTTTTGTGTTGCGTGTAATAGTTAACCCTCCAGGTGGCAGGAGCTTTGGAAGAAGCAATGCGGAAGTTTGTCAATGTATGACAGGAGACTCCCTTAAAAGGCCGCCTCCCGGTGGCGCAGTGGTCTAAGCGATGGCCTCTGATCATTCGTCCGTAAGGGGTCCGGGTTCGAATCCCGGTGAGGCATGGATGTTGTGTTTGTCTTACGGCACTGGCTCTCTCTCTTCCCTGGAACCAGTGACCCTAAATTAGGGACGGGCGACTGCTTATAGCCCATTAAGTTGCTCACGGTGGTCGTTAAACCTCCAATCAAAAAAAAACCTCCCTTAAAGGCGTCCTGTCTTTCTGTAGTATTCGTCGGACTCTCAGGGGAATATATGCGTTCTCGCCACCATGAGTCTGAAAAATTTTCGATGCACCATTGCGTTCTTGCGGTTTTTGAACTTTTTTTTTTTTTTTATGAACGTATTATTGCGTCGTCGCCGCTTTGGGTACAGAAATCTCTGAACGCATATATGCGTGCTTGCCACCTTGAAAGTTAAAGAATGATTTAAAGTATTCTGTAAAGAGTAGAACTCCTGGAAGAAATCCAACTCTTAGTGTTCAGAAGTAGTAGAGGATATCTAAAACAGTGTCCCAAATGTTGGTCCCTTCAGGTGCTGCACTGATTTTGATGCATTTAAGAGTTCTGTCTTCTTTCAGTACGTACTCTATACGCTTCTTCAAACTATAGCATATACGCTTTCTTCAACCTACGGTTGTAAAGCGTAAAAAAGGGAATTGGCTATCTTTTGTTTGCAATTTTAGCGTTTTAGTACTTTATGCAATTTCTTTCCTCTGTGAGAGAAATGTTCACTGTTCTCAAACCACAGAGGATCCAATTTCTAATTTCCGTAACAGTTCCCTTTTTACGCTTTCCATTCGTATGTGCTCCAGCTTTGTCCGTCTGTCTGTCTGTCCGCACGATAACTAGCGTAACGATAGTTCGATTTCGATGAAATTTTAGTATGTGGTAGGGTACAACCTGGGGACGAACCCTAGTGAAAATGGGCGAAATGGGGTCAAAGGTCAGGAAATAGGAGCGAGATCCATTCCATCACCCTTATGCATCGTAACTTACGTGAAAATGCTTCGATTGCGACAAAACTTTATCATGTTGTTCCGGAGGTATACTGAACCAATTCTGTTTAATATTATCGAAATGGGGTCAAAGGTCGGCACAGGAGCGAGATTTATTCCACAGCACTTATCCTCATAACTTGAGTAACAAGTTAATAAAACCATGCAATGCATTGATCATGATACGCTTTCCAACATACCAGGAATCATTACTCAAGTTATGAGGATAATTGCTGTGGAATAAATCTCGCTCCTCTGGCCTCACCTTTTACCCCATTTTGATGATATTAAACATAATTGATTCAGTATACTTCTGGAACAACATACTAACGTTTTGGGGCAATAGAAGCATTTTTATTCAAATTATGATGCATAAGGGCGATGGAATGGATCCTGCTCCTATACCCTGACCTTTGACCCCATTTCGTCCATTTTCAATAGGGTTCATCACCAGGTGGTCCCGTACCACATACTAAAATTTCATCAAAATCGAACCATTTTCACGTGAGTTATCGTGCGGACGGACAAAGCTGGAGCATATACTCTTCTTCAACCTGCGGCTGGAAAGTGTAAAAAATGCTTCTATTGCGACAAAACTTTAGTATGTTGTTCCGGAGATATACTGAACGAATCAGTAGTCAGAGTAGCGAGGAGGGTTTGTCTGCGCGCGATTTCTGGTGTGTTGGAAAGCGTATCATAATATACGCATTGCATGATTTTACTAACTTGTAGGCTCTTCACCCAGTTAAACAGTTCAGTTTTTTCTTCGTTGGCCGCATGTGCGACTATCATGCCAAGTTCAAACTCGCTCAGACAATTTGTTTTGCCCATTCCATCCTCATTCTGTTGCTGATGCTCGACTAGCTGTCAAGCCTGATTTATACAGCGCTTGAGTAACGTTGAAGTGACCCATTTGTGTGAGGACGGCAGGTGTACCTGATAAACTGGCATCTTAGTGTATGTTGTTATGAACATTTAAAAACGTACGAAAGAAAGGTGAATCTTATGTATTTTTGAATATTTTTAGCCTGTAGTTATAGTACACTTGACATAACATCATTTCATTCGTCACGTCGCCTTTCTCTGTGTCAAACACCTGAGGAACGACGAAATATTAAATATCAATAGTAACTTACTTTCGCATACGTATATGGATTTCAGTGTCAGCAAGGACTGCAGAGTAGGAAATTACGTTATTAAAAGCCTGGTGAAAACGAGAAACAAGGGTGCTACTGAATACCTGAAATTCTTCTTTCAACTTAAAACGGGATAGGATAGGGCGCCATGTTTAGAACTCTATAACTGCGAGTGTAGCGTTGTTATACGTGCCGGAAAAAATTGAAGACATGTTAAGAATTCTGCTGTCATTTGTTTGTTATGAAATGGTTTGTGGCTGTGCCAATGCTAACAATGCTAAGCATGTACCCTTCTTTATGAGTCAAAGGTTTTAAAATTTTCCCTCAGTTTGTTGTATCTATGTTACCAACCAGCAGAGCATATCACGTGATGCAGTCCAGGGCGTTGAGTACGTAAGTCCGATGCACAACTTCGTCACGGTTTTTTTTTTTTTTTTTTTGATTGGAGGTTTAACGACCACCATGAGCAACTCAATGGGCTATAAGCAGTCGCCCGTCCCTAATTTAGGGTCACTGGTTCCAGGGAAGGGAGAGAGCCAGTGTCGTAAGACAAACACAACATCCATGCCTGACCGGGATTCGAACCCGGACCCCTTACGGACGAATGATCAGAGGCCAGCGCTTTAGACCACTGCGCCACCGGGGCGGCCCACGGTTTTCCTTCACAGTTTATACGGGAGTCCTAACGGAAAGTTCTGCACACTATCCATTTTTAAGAAAAGTGTGAAGTAACGGAGAAAAATTTACCTTAGGGGGCCGTCCATAAAGTGCGTCCGACATAGCAGGGGAAGGGGGTTTCCTGACAATCGGACTAAATGTTGACATGGCGGAGGGGGGAGGTTTAGTAATTCGGACGCGCAGCGGCAAAAATATAGTGGATGGTATGTCTTCATTTTGTTTTCTCTTTTTTTCTTTTAATAGTTAAAAAAAGTTACGAAATATTTCTGATGATATTTAGCTAAATCAGAATATTAATATTAAGTTCTCGTATTTGTACTACCAAATCTATCTTGTTTTGTAGATGATATGATCGGGAGTGTTGCATTCTTGAATGTGTTCATTTGTAGATCTTTATTTCAGAATGCTAAAGCTCGGGTGGCATTTTGGAATAAATAAATGCCTAAATAATAAATATTTTCTGAAGAAAAAGTGTAAATATATGGAAGATTTCTTTAAATAATTAAATGTTTTCTTTCTGTTTCTCAACGGACTTGTAAAAGCCGTTGTCAAAAATAAAGGGGTTGCAGGAATGAGGACGTACTTTTTAGGGGAGGGTGTCAACAATCGGACAAAATGTGACATGGGGGGGAGTCTAAAAATAGTAAAAAATCACGGACGTACTTTATGGACGGCCCCTTAAAGCCATTCAGTGTACTCTCCTCCACTGCTAATGGCAACTTGCTAGCGGTGAGGTAGGTCCTGAATGCCATCTTTGTTCAGCTGTCGTATTACTCGGGTCACGTCCAATGACAGTTCGTCCAGCTATTCGTAGCAGATGTCACGGAGTCAATTTTGTAACTCTGAGTAAAGATCAAAGTCGGGTGGACTGAGATCAGGGCTGTATGGTGGGTGGGATAAAGTTTCTCAGCCATATTTCGACAAAAAGTACCCGTACAGATGCTGCACCACGACACTCGTTGTCAAGCAACAAGATCGCTTCCGCTTCTTACAAGTTCGGGCGATTTTGACGAATTTTCGGTTTCAACTTTTTCCTCAGAAAGTCGCGATAATATTGTGCGTTGCACAACCCCTGGGCATTGTACGCAAAAATCATGATTTGCTTCACGTTGGATTGTTGCCGACGACACTTTGAGCGGCGTGGGGAACTTGGATGCCTCCATTCTGCTGATTGGGACTTCAGTTCTGGCTCAGAATCACGGGTCCAAGTCACATCAATTGCGACAATTCTGTTGAGGAAGGTGTCGCCCTCCCTTTCGAATCTGTGGAGGTTATCCTGTGCGATGCTCTTCACTCTGGCTGACTTCTGCTCGGGGGAGAGTTGATGGGGCACCCAGCGCGCGACGATTTTTCTTTTTCCCAGCGAGTCGGTTAAAATCCGGTGAACAGACATGTTGGACAAATTTGCCTGATGAGCAATCTCCTCGACTGTCAAAGGCGATTCTCTTCGAGAAGCGTTGCAACAACGGTGACTGATGTTTTATCTGCCGCTGTTTGAGGTCGGCCTGAGTGGTGATCATTTTCGATGCTGCTTTGGCCCTCCCGAAAGCGCGATGCCCAGCGAGAAATTGGGCTTCGGTCAAGAGTTCCTTCTCCACAAACTTCTTGCAAGGCAGTGTGATCAGTGTCGGAGTCCCCCCCCCTTCGCAGAGTTTCTATTTTCACGTATGAGCGCTGGACTCGACCTGAGGAGCTGATCTCTTCCAATTCCAAACCCTCCCACGTCCTCAGAGCAAATGATAGAGCGTCGTTCTGACACCACTGCGTTGCTGAGAGTCTGACCTTGACATGAGGCAATCGCTTTCCCGATTACATCATCCGCTTCCGTTTTAGATTAACGTGTGCAGAACTTTTGTTATGAACCTCGCAAAAAGCCTATTTTGAAAAAAGTGTTAATTTTCTCTCAGCCTCCCTTAAAATGTTAATTTGGTAGAATTCAGTTACGATGTTTGATTCTTCGTCGTGTGTATGATATAATAGCATGAACTAGACACGTCTATGCCGCCCCGTTGTCCGCGCGAGTGATTTGAGGCGTTGGCTTCTGAGCTGAGATGGATTTGTGTTCGAGTCACGAATGAGTCGTGACTCATGAGTAGTGCGTCTGTCAAATGGCGCTCTGCCTCTATCACATCCTTATAGCCCTAAGATTGCTGATGGTGGTTGTTTAACCCCGGAACAAAAAATATAAACATTTTTCTTCTCAAGAAAGGACATCAGATAATAGTTCTTCCTTTTTTTTTTTTTTTATATTTTTATGCATGAAGCATGTTCGTATTGAAATTTGCTTTTGCGTTTTGCATGTCACAAAAAAATTGCTTGCATTTTTGTTTAATTTTTCTGAAGGAAATTTGTAAAAATTTCAGTTTTTTGCAGTAATTGATTTCGTGCAAGAAGATATGTGTTTTGGTGTCGTTTTTTTTTTTTTTGTAATGAATCATAACTTTTTTTTTCTTTTGTGGAATCATGAAACGAAGGCTGTTTCAAAATATATTTTATATGAATATATGTACTGTTTCCAACAGTGGTATTAAATATTTTTTTAAAATTACTTATGGCTTGTCATTGTTTCTGTGTTCTGAACCGAAACTAAGTGTACAGTATGATGCTTAGCCTGTGTGCGTAGTTTAGAAACGTCAGCATTTGAGATAACGGAAAGTTAAGAGTTTTAGAGGTTTTCGGTTTCTGTGATTTGCTAAATATACGATTTTCAAGAAGAATGGGTATTAAAGTTAAATCAAATTCCTTTATGAAAAAAACACAATGTGAAATGAGATTTTCTCTCTCACTTAGAGCGGGAATCCATAGCCAGATAAAGCATAAGTATCGTGCTAAGAAAGGAAAATGGAACTTTTGCCGGAGCTGTAGATTCCCTCCGCTCCCAAATAGTAAACTTTGCTGCTTTTATGAAATTCAAGTATGTTCAACATCAAACAGAAGTCGTCGCTCTTTTCACGTTTATAAGTGGGTCACGGAAAAACTCTCATCGGCCGCCACCGGGAATCGAACCCAGGGTCTTCCAGTTACGCGCCGGACATGCTACAACTGCACCACAGCGGCCTCGACTTATCCAGACTCCCATACGACTAACTGCCAAACCACATGGCAGGTTGCTTCTTGGAGCGCCGCACAATGCTGGGGATTCATCAAAGATGGAAAGCAACAATTGAAGAAATAATTAGGAGGCAAATGAATAATTAATACACATTATTGACTTCTCTTTGATGTTCCTAATCCACGTCAATAATATGTATTAATAATTCAAGTGTGTTTTCTCACCAGTAAGCTACTGTGTAGTCTCGAACCGGACGTCGCCACCCTTGAAGGGTAAGACAGCGCGCCCTTCAGCTGATCTGACATCGTTTGAAGAGCTGCTTTGCATGAATAACACAAACGTTGGTGTCCTTAGACAAACAAGATAGCTTCGCTAGCTTCTTGGAGTGTTTTTACTGCAGAACTTCGGAAACACAGATCAATTTTGTTTTAAGTCTTGTGCTATCGCTCATGTGCCAAATGCTGGGAAGGTAATTTCCTGATTAGCAATCCAGTTGATATCTGATTGCGACGAATTTCTCGCAGATCCAGTACCAGGTCTATAACCATTAGGTATAGGAAAACTAAACTTTTCTGCCGGTGATGGAATTAAAGTCTTCCTCCGGAGTTGGGTATTCTACCACTTGAATTACACCGACAAAGGCCTATCGCTGCAACTTGCAGTATATGACATGTCCGTCACCTATGTGGTAGGTACGTCACAGGGATTTCTTAATTTCTTTACTCCACCAGTTGCTGTAGTATTTTTCCTTGCAGCTTTGGTGGCCAGCTATTTCCAATGTGCTTTTTCGCCAGAGGACTTCATTGCAGTCTGTTTTGTACGAGCCATTGTAATTAAAATTTCCGTACAAGGTAGGCCCCTCGTCTATTAGCAGGTGCGTAAAAGTAGTGCGTAGGAAGAGTTGGGATAAAATGCAAATATGTGAACATTGTGAAGACTTGTCGTTTAAATTCTATTATACAAAGATTATTTTCGAATCAAAAGAAATCTTGTCTCTAAAGACACTTGAGTACCCAGAGCGGGTGTTTCGTGTACTTCGAGTGAAAGCCTTGTTCTGTTCTAACTTCCTGTACGAAGCATCATTCTTAACAATGGAGATCGTGAAAAACGAAATGTAGAAATTATTCGTTCACAGATAGCCATCTTGACCCTCCGTTAGAACGCGAGTAATAAACTACCCACCAAACTTTAAAATAATTGTGGACGAAAGTGTCAGCCTTTCTCACTGAACAAATTTAATTTGTTTTCTTATGATTTGAAAATAATCTTTGTCTAAGAATTAAAATGATGAGTCTTCTCAATATTAATTCTTGAATTTTAAATTTTTTTAGCCCCGTCTCCTCCAACATATGCTTGCGCACTTGCTAATAAACCAGGGTCCTGTACGAAATTTTTAATTAATAGCTCTTCAAACGAATTTCGATTTTGATAGGTGCTCCCTTATTCTTCATGGATATCGATCGCGATTCTAGCGAGACTGCTCAGTAGAGTACATTCGGTGAGAACTTCTGGAATTTCGCAAAAGCGTCAAATTTCAATGTTTCAGATGGGTATGATTCCGGAAACACTTCTTATTATGATGTCATTTCTTAAAACCCCATTTCTGAAGATGGCCCATTTACAAGAGATTCGGATACAATTGAGTATTGGTAAATGGGTTTCAATGTCCATAAACGGAAATAAAACAAATTAAACAGGCTGTTTTGTTGTTCTTTTCTTCAAATCGCCAAAAACGCTTTTTTCGATTGAGGTTCTCTACCAATACAAGTTTGTGGGCAAACTCTAGACTAGCTTACATGAAGAGCAATTGAATTAGAGATACCTGTCTAGTAACGTGTAGCACCACCTTTTGCCCTAATGACGGCGGCGATTCGTCTCTGCATGGACTCGACAAGACACCGAAAGCGTTGGGAAGCCATACGGATCCACGACCCCTGAACAAGCTCCCACAGTTCACGAAGGTTTGATGGAGGAAGTCATCTCTCTCTCGATGGCATCCCAGATGTGCTCGATGGGATTGGGGTCAGGTGACCTAGCTGGCCAAGGAAGCGAGGTCACGTCGGTGGAGTGTTCATCCAACCATTCGGATACAATTCGGAAGCGATGGCACGGTGCATTGTCTTCTTGCAAGATGAGGTCCCCACTGGGATGTTGAAGGCGCACAAACGGGAGCAAATGGTCGTCCAAGATATCCCGGTAATATTGACCTGTGAGGGACGATGTCACACGTACCAGGGGTGGGTCCCATTTCGGTCCACGTAAACAGTCTCCAGACGAGAATGCCACCCCCACCAGCTTGAAGAGTACTCTGCTGGCAAGAAAGATCCATCGCTGCATGTGGTTTGCACCGTACTCGTATCCTGCCATCCGCATGTACCAACGTGAATCTCGACTCATCAGTCCAAGCAACATTTTCCCACATGTCTAGGGTCCAGTGGCGTTGTTCCCGCGCCCATGCTAATATTTGCACCCTGTGATGTGCGGTCAGCAGCGGTACCCTCGTGGGGCAATGGCTTCTGTACCCCATAGCGAGGAGATGGTTCTAGATGGTGTGGCCGCTTATACGTTTTTGTGCACCAACGTTAAATTGCCGAGTGATTTCTTGCACTGTGGTCCGTCTATCCGCTGTTGCAATGCGAGCTAGCCGACGATGACACCACTCATCCACACGCTGTTGTCCACGGTAGTTGGCCCTTGTAGGGATGGTTTTACCGGAATCGATGTACTCACGGTGCACCCGTGACGCAGTGGCTCGTGAAAATCCCAGTGCCTGCACGACTTCCGAGATGGAGTGACCCATTCGTCGGGCCCCGACAATTTGCCTACGATCAAATGCGCTTAGTTCCTTCGTCTTACCCATACTGCGTCCGATTCTTACAGATTCCCGTCGCATCACTCGTTATATTGTCAGATCGCTGCATACGTCATGTAGTTTCCGTTTACAGGGCCGCCCACAGCGCCATATTTGCATAACGCCAGCAGTCTCTAATTCAATTGCTCTTCAGTGTATATCATCTGGCTAAAATTCTTTCGTACGACGTAAACCTGCAGAATCAGTACATTCGGTTTTTCTGAATTCCCGCAAGCATTAACAATTAGAGTTCGGTACAGCGTCCATCACGTTCTTTCAAAACCAAAGTAATGACAGACAACAGCTCGTAGGAACGACGTAGAACTTCAATCAGCCAACAGATCCCTGTTGTCCGCTGTGGATTGTGGGTCTTGTATGGCATCCAGTCGAATGCTACGCTCAAGGAATTCGGATGTCCGCCTCGTTCACCAATTCCACTACGGTCACGCCCCTTACCTTCCTCCAACCACTCTCGCCACATTCGGCGGACAGTTGGTGCATGCCACTGTGCTTCCGCCGCGATGCAACGTTGGGGCAAATCAGCCGTACGTAGCCCTATAATGAAGTGTCTGTGTCACGTCAGGAATCCCGATGACGTCACTCAGTCATTCTCTCCCCGTACATTTTCGCCACCGACATCACTCGCCAGCAGTAGTCGCCAGCAAGTAGTCCACACTCCCGGATGAGAACGACCATGCGCAGTTACGCCGAGCCGTTTTGTCTCCCTCACCAATTATGACGTTTTTGCACCCGCAGGACGCACATGACATAAAGGCAGATAGCAATGAGAGCACTCGGAGCTCCGGAGCCGAGAGTTGGCGTTTCGAATTCCTCCCCTGGTATAAAAATAATAGAGAAATTTACTTCGTCATATTGGCGCCCGAACTTTAAGGATGACCTGACCGTTAAGTTTCTCGCAATGGTGTGATGTTCTTTCTACACCGCGAGACAGGAAAAATGAGAATCTCTTCTTCAGTGCTTCGAAAAAATAAATCAGTGTTTTGGTTGAGGTTCAACGACCACCGTAAGCAACTCAATGAGCTAAAAGCAGTCGCCAGTTGCTAATTTAGGGCCACTGGTTCCAGGAAAGGAGAGAGCTACTGCCGTAAAACAAACACAACATTCATGCCTCACCGTGATTCGAACCCGGACCGCCGCCCCGGTAACGCAGTGGTCTAAGCGATGGCCTCTGATCATTCGTCCAAAAGAGGTCCGGGTTCGAATCACGGTGAGGCATGGGTGTTGTATCTGTCTTACGGCACTAGCTCTCTCCCTTCCCTGGAACCAGTGGCCTAAATTAGGGACGGGCGACTGCTTAGAGCCCATTGAGTTAAAAAAAAAAGAGACCCGTACCCCTTACGGACGACACCCCAAATTGTCTGCTATCTGCCTTTATCACATGTGCGTCCTGCGGTGCAGGACGCACATGTGATAAAGACAGATAGCAGTGAGAGCTCATGCCAATGTTGTATAGTGGATAGCACTCGGAGCTCCGAAGCCGAGAGTTACGGGTTCGAATTTCCTGGCATAAAAATGCTGGAGAAATTTACTTCGTCATAAAATCACAAGATTAGTTCGCAATAGCAATCACTGACATAATCCAACTGTCGACACATACCACCAATTGCATGGCGCTCCCGACAGACTCTAATACTTCCTGGTGTAGCATTTTCTATGACGAGCGGAGCTGATATACCCAGGTACGCCGAAGATTATCAATGACTGCAGCGACGTAATCTGAGTAGTCTAATGCATTCTCGGCACTACTTTTTTAATTACAGCAGGAAAGTTCATGAGTTATTTCGCAATGGAAATAACATGTATGGTGTACACTCTCAAGCACTTGGTGCAAAATATTTTTTTATATATTGTGTAATAGAGGGCTGTTTTAAGTATACTAGTCTCATTCCAAGTACCTATAGAAGAAAGCAAACACAATTGACAGTGTAGTTTCAATCATTCGATGCAGTTAACTACAATAGAACCTGAGATTTTTCCAGAATTCTTCTCCTTGGGGCTAAGAAACGTATTTGGTCTGGAGGAGTGCTCCCTTTTCGAACTTTCAGATGGCTAAAGTTTTAATTCGGTGCCACATTTTAGCTCATCATTTTGTTTTATAAATGGCTTAATTAAATATGGATATAAATAATTAACTGATAATTTAAAGAGAGAACGGTTCGAAATTGAAACACATTCTGTCAATGAATAAAATACGGGAATATACCATTGTACAATACAAATTTGGAAGATGTGAATCTATTTATTGGTGTAAATATGACATGGATGTTAAGTCAGATAATATCCAAAAACTTAAAAATCTCATATGAATGCCGGTTGCTTCGACTAGCGAATCCTGTGATGGTTATTTTCAAATTAATCGTAATCTTGAAACTTGGTCGTTCTGGGTGGTGTAGTGGTTAGCATACTCGGGCGCTAACCGGGAGAAGCGAGTTCGATTCCCGCTCCAGGACGACGACATTTTTAAGTTTTCGGATATTATCTGACTTAACATCCATGTCATATTTACACCAACATGCTTACTAACTGCTAAGCATGGTATTAAATTTACCTTTCCTGTTACTGAATAATTGTTTGCTAGATTATTTTAATAATTAGTACAGGAAGAGAAAAAAATTCAATGGCCTGCATTTTCTTTCCAAATGTAAAAAAAAATTGAAAAACTGGAAAATATTGGCAAACATATATGTTGCTTTTCCCGGGCTTTTATTTCGTTCTGTGTTGTGTTGCTTGTCGATCTTGACAGAACATGTTGAGTTTAATTAATTTACCCAGTTTATAAATAAAATTTACCGCCCATTTCTTCTTAGTTGTTTTCACCCTTAAGAGCCGTGCATCACAGTGTTCACAGATAGTATACAACACTCGAGCAAAAAACAGAAACTTTTCAGGAATGGAGATATGTTGCATGAAACAACTGACCTATGAAGCAAAAAAGGGAGGGGGGGATTGAAAAGGTATAAAAAGTAACGGTCAGTGCTCGAGCCTTCACAAAGTTTGATGCCCTTGCGCTGTAGTTGGCAGCATTCAGGACAAGGTGAAGTCTAACTGCTAAATGAAATGTTAATCTTCGGTTGATCATTCATTTTCATGGAAAGCAAATCTTAGCTCAATCATTATCGTTGGTTTGATTTCGTTTCCGTGAAAATAACTCGAGAAAATAAGAATGAAATGAGGGGAGAGGCCCTGTAGGTAAAGTTACCCTAATTCTGGAGATCAGTTTATATTTATTTATTTATTTTTGTTACGAAATGTGAAATTTGGCACATTCAGAACACAGTTAGTACAGAAAAGCATTCGGACACCTTCACGTATGCAAATGAACGTGCATTTTGTTTTGTTTTTTTTATTGAAGATTTAACGACCACCGTGAGCAACTCAATGGGCTATAAGCTGTCGCCTGTCCCTAATTTAGGGTCACTGGTTCCAGGGAAGGGAGAGAGCCAGTGCCGTAAGACAAACACAACGTCCATGCCTCACGGGATTCGAACCCGGACCCCTCTCGGACGAATGATCAGAGGCCATCGCTTAGACCACTGCGCCACCGGAGCGGCGAACGTGCATTTGCACAACCAGGTATGCATGCACGGATGCGTTGGGTACCTTGTTTAAACGGGGGGGCATTGGCGCGCCGATTAAACCATATTAGAACCGACTATGCAGCGCAGTGCAAAACTAACAGATTTTTAAAAGGGCATGGTAGTTGGATGCCACCTGAATTTAGTAGTTGGATGCAAATGCATGGTAGTTGGATGCCAAATGCATTTTGGGAATACCAAAATATAGCTGATATTTTGGTATTCCCAAAATGCATTGTCACTGATGTTCATCATAGATGGAAAACAGATGGCGCCACTACAGTGAAGCCGCTCTGTGAAATGTGAGTGATCGTGCTAAACAAAACGTATTGAGGAATACGGAGAACGCACGCTCGTCCTCTGCCACAGACCTGACCGGTGACGTCACACAAGCTACTTCAACAGTTATTTGCACCAACACACTCCGTCTGGAACTGTATGCCCACGGATACCATGCTTGGTCAGCTGCGCATAAGCCCTACATCACTCCAGGTAATGCGAGAAACTACTGCAGTAGTGACTCATCCACCATCCGTGGACAACAGGGGAATGACGAATCACTCTACTCACACTTTTATTCAACTGGACGTATCTGAGAATGGTATTTGCCCTGGGAACGCTGTCAACTAGACTGCATTGTCCCTACAGTCAAGTTTGATGGGGATGAATGATGGTGTTTCTGCTGCGAAGGGATCCGTTCTTTAGTCACAATGCCTTACAGCCTAACAGCTGCCAGGTATGAAGGCATTTTGAACGATTTCGCAGTACCTATGGTGCTGCTACATTACTTCGACACAGATCCCCTCTTGTTTCAGTAAGACCAAGTGCTTTGACACATAGCAAGGTCTGTCAAACCTAGTTTGAGCAGCACGCTGGTTTGGCCGGGCCAACATCTCGATCTAAATCCAATAGGCCGCCCCGGTGGCGCAGTGGTCTAAGCGATGGCCTCTGATCATTCGTCCGAACGGGGTCCGGGTTCGAATCCCGGTGAGGCATGGATGTTGTGTTTGTCTTACGGCACTGGCTCTCTCCCTTCCCTGGAACCAGTGACCCTAAAGTAGGGACGGGCGACTGTTTATAGCCCATTGAGTTGCTCACGGTGGTCGTTAAACCTCCAATAAAAAAAAAAAAATAAATCCAATAGAACATCTGTGGGACGAGGTGGAACGCCGAATATGATCTCGGTCGGTAAGACCTTCCTCTACGGCAACTGTGGCTGAAGCTTTTCTGGAGAAATGGAGGGACATTCCGATCAAGACCTACGGGCTTCTCGTGGAAAGCATACCTAGAAGAGTGGCTGCAGTTATAACAAAGGTCAGCCGACTCATATGTGCTGATTTCGGGCAATAATTGCTCTTGTTTCTGTTCGACCAAAGTGTCCGGATACTGTTATCTACATAGTGCTTATTATACCCTCTGAAAATTCCATCGAGTTATTCAGAAGACAGCCACGCATTACGTAATGAAGAGATCAGAAACGTATCCAGGAATTTTTTTGGGGTGGGTCCAAGACCGAGCAAAAACTAAGAATAATATACACTGCTGGACAATTGCTAAGGACGGATCATAAACGGCTAAATAGCGCATAAAAAAGTGAGTGTGGTTGGATGCCAAGTGAAATAAAATAATGTCAGAATGCCAGGACATTACAAGAAAGACAATTTATTGTGCTCTGAAATCCAGAAGGCTTTGGAACGTGTTCAAGGGACAAACAGGCCATTTTGTGCAGAATACGTAAACGTGAAAAAAATGCAATTACCGTCCGCAGGCGTTCCGGCGTAAGATGTCAATACGGGATATGGCCACCATGGAGGGCGATGCAAGATTCCACACGTCGTGTCATGCTTTGCACAACATTATCAAAAAGCTGTTGGGATAATTTATCCCATTCCTCTGTCATTGCACGGATGAGGGTGTCCTTGTTTATTGGAGGGTATTGGCGACCAGCAAGACTCCTCCCCAAAGCATCCCACACATTTTCAATGGGATTCAGATCTGGAGAACGTGCTGGCCATACAAGGCGTTGAATATCCTCGCTCTCAAGACACTCCTGGACAGCGACTGTTCGATGACATGTTGCGTTGTCGTCCATGAAAATGAATCTATCACCGACAGCACAACGGAACATGCGAACATGAGGTAGCAGAACATCATTAATGTATCGTTGGCCAGTCATAGTCCCAGTTGGAAGCACATAGAGGGACGT
This sequence comes from Macrothele yani, assembly GCA_039090855.1. Taxonomy (NCBI): domain Eukaryota; kingdom Metazoa; phylum Arthropoda; class Arachnida; order Araneae; family Macrothelidae; genus Macrothele; species Macrothele yani. The sequence continues at coordinate 76,054,299 of CM077028.1, read as the reverse complement.
ACGGCCATTGATCATGACGCCAGCCCATACCATGACACTACATGTCGGATATCGGTCCCTTTCCTGTATGTTTGCTGGACAATATGCAGTACCACTATCACGCCAGATCAGTTGTCGTTGACAATCAGACGATAGACTGTATCTACTCTCATCTGAGAAGAGGACAGCAGACCAGTCGTTATCAGTCCAATTGCGATGTTGATGGCACCATTGCAAACGGGCGGTACGGTGACGTCTGGACAATGGGATGCACACAACATGACGGCGGGTGTATAGTACTCCTTCATGCAAACGTCTGGCGACAGTTTTTCGGGAGATCCGCTTGCCAGTAGCAGCCATAAACTGATTTGCTACCTCACTAGCTGTGCTGCGCCGGTGTTTTTTTGTTGATAGCACTATGTACCGATCTTCTGCAGGTGTCGTACTGCGAACACGACCTCCCCCGTGACGTTTGCTACACTCTCCATTTGTTTGAAATGATTTCCAAAGCCTTGAAACAACACTGTGGCTGACGTCGAACTCCCTGGCAACATCTGTTATTTTTCGCCCTTCTTCAATCTTGCCAATAATACGGCCACGCGTAAAATCATCTAGGTGATGTCGGAAAGACATACTGAAAATTGCAAGTTCGTCAATTGATTCTTTCCCTTTCAACTTTGCGTTTGAACAACAACAGTCAATACGCGTCAAATCCTTTATATCTCTTATCAGCGCTATGACGTCACGAACAAGTTCGGCAATCCAAAATTTGCATATGCACAACACGTCTTACTGTATCCCGCACTTATGCTAATTTCCACATTTTCCTGCCTTCCATTTTATGGTTGCTATCGTTGCTATTGTCATCCGTCCTTAGCAATTGTCCGGCAGTGTATAAACAGTCATATCAGAATAGTATGACCACCTACCTAATAATGGGAATAAACACCCTTGGCCCGGATGACAGCGGCGAGACGGCGTGGCATGGACTCAATGAGACCCTGGAAGATTACCCCAGGCACACACGCCAATTCTGACTGCAGCTGAGCACGGAGGTCCCGGAGATGACGTGGTTGTGGGTCGGTACGTCGAACGTGTAGTCCCACAAGTGCTCTATGGAATTGAGGTCGGGCGATTTCGCCGGCCAAGGGAGAACGGAGACATCGCTGTCGGGTTCCTGGTACCAGTCACGTATCCCCTTAGCGACATGGCAGGGCGCATTTTTCTGGTGGTAGACACCATCACCACCAGGATAAACGTCCAATATGGAGGGATGCATGTGGTCAGCAAGGATGGACAGGTAGCCATTGGCGTTCAGAGACCAAACCAGTGGTACCAACAGTCCTGGGTCATAACAGGAAAACATCCCCTTCACATGCACACTGCCACCACCGGCCTGAACTCGACCGACAAGTGTGTCCGGTTGTTGGTTCTTGTGTGTATGACGCCATATCCGCCACTGCGCGTCACTTCTGTGGAGTAGAAACCTCGATTCGTCTGTGAATGCAACCTTTTCCAACTCTTCCGCTGTCCAATGACGGTAGTCCCATGCGAACTGCAGTTGTCGTTGCCGATGGACCTGGGTTAACATGAGCGCCTTGACGCAGCGTTGACTCCGGAGGCCCATGCATAACAGGGTTCTCTCTACTGTTGTGGGGGACACGTACCTGGGTTCTCCATCGTTCATTTGCGTGGTTAATTGCTGTACTGTTGCGCGTCGATTGCCCTTTACTAGTCGAGGGAGGCGACGTTTTCCTCTGAGATCAATGGCTTTTGGGGATCCACAGTTATGACATCAGGAATACTCGGTGTGTCAGTGATCCATTCTTGGTACACCATTACTAAAGTATCTCGCGAACAGCCCACGAAGTCTGCTGTTTCTGAGATGCTTCCACCTTTGACGCGGTAGGCGATTATCATTCCTTTTTTAACGTCCGTCAAATCACTGACTCTGCCCGTTATGCTCACGTTACGCTCTACGGCTCATCTGTCCTGGCCGGCCGCTTATTTCTCCGTGTGGTCGACCTTGTCACGTGCACTCTGTGACGGGCCTGAGTGGGTACACTGTGATTCCTGGGTCTGGGGGTGGTCATATTATTCTGATAAGACATGTATATAGATAGGGTCCAAAGGAAAGTCCATGTCCACCTCTACCATGGTTGAAGGAACGGTCCCCGACTATAAACGTTAGGTCTGTCTTTAGTAAAGTGGACATGCCCGATCGATTGCAGCGCCCCTAATGGCGAAGTGTGGAAATTAGCAAATCTAACTCGGCAACGAAGTAAGATAGACGCAAAAGGTCAATTACGAAGTTTAGAGCATCGTCGAATTACGAAGAATCGACACAAAGAAAAGGAAGATCTCGCAAGAATAACCATTTAGACGTCATAGAATATGAATGGTTACAGATGCGTTTAATCAACATAAAAATTGTTACAGGCGAGTAGCTGACATACATACGACGTAAAACAACACGTCAAATCTCCGGAAGCTATCGGAGTCATTGTTCAAAATGTCCGCCATCGGTGGCGATGCACATCTGAATGCGAGACAGTACATTACTGCGTACTATAACGAGCATTGCTGGTGTTTCATGATACGCTGTTTCAAATCGTCCAAGCTTGTAGACGCTGTAATATACACCTGGTCCTTTAAGCTATCCCCAGAGGAAGAAGTCCATAGGAGTCAAGTCCGGTGAACGCGGTGGCCATTCTACAGGACCATCATACCCGATGATCTGTTGCTCGAACGTGTTGGCAAACTGCGCACGGACGTTTCCAGCTTTATGCGGAGGTGCCCCATCATGTTGTAATCAAACACGGCATGCATCGCTGATAGGCAGATCATCGTACCAGTCACATACGGTGTCACTCGAATACCCGACCTTCTCGGTCTGCCGGATCGAGGTCGCGGTGCAACGCTGCCCATCTTTCTGAGGCGGCGCACTGTGTCGGATATCGTCTTATGCGTTGGACGTCGACCGGACGGGAAACGCTGGGCATATTGCCTCTCTGGCATTCTGATGACACTCGCCATACATAATGACCGTGTAGCACGCCATCAGAAGCTCTGCGACGAAGCGCTTATCCCCTCCAGCCCAGGCTGCCTTTTATCCCCAGCAGGATCGTATTTGCATACTCTCGTGCGTCGTTCACCGCCGTTCCACTGGATGGGGCATGGTTGGGCCTCTTAACTTTCGCTGACGTCTAACTGGTTATTCTTGCGCCTTCTTCCGTTTGTTTGTGTCGATTCCTCGTAATTCGACGATGCTCTACAACTTCGTAATTGACCTTTTGCGTCTATCTTGCTTCGTTGCAGAGTTAGATTTGCTAACTTCCACACATCACCACTAGAGGCGCTGCAATCGCTTTTAATCGATCTGGCATGTCCACTTTACTAGAGACAGACCTAACGTTTATAGTCAGGAACCGTTCCTTCAGCCATGACAGGGGTGGATATCGACTTTCCTTTGGACCCTGTATACATACATGTATACAGTATATAAGTAGCAAGTTGTATTGACCATATGCTGTAGTAACCTGCCGTATTCATAATGTACATTATACTATGTCCCTTCTCTTGGGAGAGGGAGAACCTTGGAATTATAGGGACAAATTTTCGAACTGACATAATGGAAAATAAAATAACAAATTAGGATTGTTACTAGGTATGAATGAAAAGACCAAATTCGAAATTTACAGAAATATGTTAAACTGCCAGTTTATATTGCACAGAAACTTCCCTTGAAGATCATTCATTAGCAAACTGTTTTATATTCATCCATTAAATTTAAGAGAGGTAAGTCTTAAAAAATATTAAATTTTGGAACATTTGGATTTCCTTTCTTAGTAAAAGCCGAGAAACTTACAATTCTGAATTTATTTATCGCAATAAAATTCGTATATGAGTGCAATAAAACTTCGATAGTCTCTTATAGTGAAAGTACTATGCCTATTGCTTGAGAAATGAATTAAAAAAGTAATACATGAAGGTAGGAAATGTTTCTGGAATTATATTCACTACGTTGTCTAACTAATTGTTTTTAAGCGGTTGTAATAGAGTTAGAGCATAAATAAGATATTCTTTAAAATGCGAAATCAATCAAAGCCATATGATTTATTACTATTTGCTGGAGATCTAAAATTCGATATTACACTTTACACACACACATAAGAAATCACGCTAAACATTGAAAAGTGACACCGAAGATATCTTATTGAAGTGAATTACAATTATAAAGACAAACTAGACGTGACACACTGTTATTATAAAGTTTTTCATTGAATTCCTTTATTCGTGAAAAAATAGAATGGTATTTTTGGTAACAACTGCGTTTTAATTTTATATACACCGATGAGCTATTACATTATGACCACCTACCTAATAAGCTGTGGGATCCACTTCAGCCCGCAAAACAGCGGGCCCCTCGGCGAGGCATCGATTCCATGAGGTATCGATAGGTATCCTGGGGTATCTGGTACCATAATGTCAACAGCAGGTCCTCCAGTTCCCGTACATTTCGGGGTGGTGGTGATTTAGCGCAAACCCGCTTTTCCAAGTCGAACCACAAATGTTCGATTAGGTTCATGTCAGGTGAATTTGGAGTCCAGGGTACTAACAGAAAGTCACCAGCATGTTCTTCGAACCTCTCCTTGACGATTCTGGCTGCGTGGCATGGCGCATTATGCTGTTGGTATTGGCCATCACCAGCAGGGAACACAGTTGCCATGATTGGGTGAACTTGGTCAGCAACGATGTTCAGATACATGACACCTGTCATGGATTGTGCTATTGCGATAATGGGGCCTAAAGTGTCCAAAGAAAACATCGCCCACAACATAACGCCGCCTCCGCCCTGTTTCCGCCCAACAGTGCATCCAGGTGACATAACCTCCGTTGGTAATCGGAGTATCCGCGCTCGGCCGTCTACGTGATGCACCAGGAATCTTTATTCGTCAGACCAAGCCACTTTCTTCCAATCATCCACGGTCCAATCTCGATTACCTTGGGCCCATTTCATGCGTTGTTGGCGATGACGTGCAGTGAGAATGGCAACCCGGCTGGGTCTTCGGCTACGCAGGCCCATGCGCAGAAGGCTGCGATGAACTGTGTGCTTTGACACATTGCCCTAATCATCACTGTTGTAGCTGCGGGTGATTTGTCGCACTGTGGCCCTGCTGCTGCTGTGAACAATGCGCGACAGTGTCCGTTCCCCTCTGGCATCAATGAGCTGCGGACAACACACAGCTGGACGACGGTTCGTCGTTTGGCCATCTGTGCATCACTTTTGATACGTACTCACTACAGCGACACGTGAACAACCCACAAGCCACGCCGTTTCTGTGATCGTAGTTCCGAGGCGCCGTTCCATCACAATTTGTCCTTTATCAAACTCCGATAAATTGGCCGCCTTTCCTATTATGACTCCGAATACTCTACTGAGCGAAAGTTGGTTCTCGAATTGTATTAGGTGGAACAAATAAGTTTTAAATCGTTTTTTGTGTGACGTATACCGCTAATTTACGTATCTGGCATTCCCCCGCGTTGTTGTCATGTGACCGTGACTGGTCCAGAATATAAAATGTGACACAGAAGTTTGACCAACAGTCAAACGCACTTGCACATCGGTTGGCGGAAGATGGCAAGTGATACTGCTTTTATTCGGCACTGCATTCGTTACGAATTTCATCAAGGAAAACGTTCTGCAAAAGCATGTGCATCTATCTGTTCTGTCGTTCTGTCTGTTCTGGAGGAGAATATTGTATCGAAAAGCACGTGCGAGTTTTGGTTTAGACGATTTAAAACGGGATTTTGATGTTAGCTATCAAGAACGTAGTGGCGCCCCGCAGAAGGTTGCACATGAGGAACTGTAAGCATCGCTGGATGAAGATTCGTCTCAAACGCACAAAAAACTACCTGAACAACTGAGGGTAACTCAATAAACTATTTCCAATCGTTTACGCACAATGGGAAAAATTCAGAAGGAAGGAAAATGGGTGCCACATAACCTGAGCAAGAGGAACAAGGATAAGCGTGTCATGAAGTGTTTGAATCTGTTGAATAAACAACACAGATAGTCTTTCCTGTGAAAAATCGTTACGGGTGATGAAAAGTGGATATTGTACGACAATCCCGAACGCAAAAAACACTGGGTAGACCTCGGTGAAGCAACGACTTCGACACGGAAATGCAATATTCACTCCAAGACAGTTCTGCTGTTCATCTGGTAGGATATGAAGGGTGTGCTCTATTATTAACTATTGGAACAGGGTCAAACTATTACTGCTGATCGCTACAAAGAACAATTGCTGCTATTGAACCAGGAAATCTGTCGGAAACGTACATGCAAAGGATTGTGTTCCGTGAAATTACTGCATGACAACGCTAGGCCGCGTTCGTGAAATCGGTCAAGGAAACGTTATTGACGCTTGGCTGAGAAGTTTTGTAACACCCGACGTATAGTCCCGACTAGCCCCTTCAGACTATCATTTGTTCTGATCGATGCAAAATGGTTTGTCTGCTGTACGGTTCCGGACATGTGACGAAATACAAAAATGGGTTGACGACTTGATGGCGTCACACGACAAAGTATTCTTCATGGCTGGAATCCGTCAGCTGCCCGACCGATGGCGGAAGGTGATAGATAATGACGGCGCATATTTTGATTCATAAAGGTATTGTTGTTTTCTCTCAAATTACTTGTTGCGTTGTTTTAAAACGCTTAAAAATTTATTTTTGCACCTAATATATATATACTGCTCTGTGAACTTCACCTGCGCCACCGTTCGGTCTCCAGGCGCGCTCATTTCTTTAGGCTGGGAATGTCCATAATGTAATGGATCATCGATGTATGCGACTAATGATATTATTGAAGATGAAATACTTCCCATTCAGTAGATTTGCGTTTGATATCACGTCAGAGAAAACGCCCTGCGGATCCGACACGCCTTCTAAACAGCAGTTCTGCCGCTCTCGAAGTCAAGATTTCCGACAGGCGTTGAGCAACTCTCTCCTATTTCAGTCCACGTCACACTTCGCTACAGAGCAGAAACATCACACAATACTTGGCGTGACACTCAAAATAGCACTCAAACTGTGTGCCTGTGGGGGCCTTTAAAGTTACATATTTTTGTATCACTTCCTCTAGGGGCCTATTCGTAAAAATAATTTTGTGGACAATTATTTTAAAAAATCACATTTTGTGTTGTTGTTGGTTATCTCTTTGGGGAAAAGTCCAGTCCCCCTGGATCCCCACCCCCATCCTTGGATACGTGTCTGGTAGGGACAACACGTAACTCTCGAGAATTCAGTGAGCCTTGACCAAAACAGACATAAGAATCTCAAGAACAGAGCCGTGGCCTTCGAGAATAGTCTATGACATTTAATTAAGTGACGTCACTATCGTCTGGTGCAGTCATAGTTCAGATCAGATCATATGTAGAGGATTTTACGAAGGGAGTGTCTGACCCCAGGTCTTAAACAACCCTTAGAAATAGGAAGCTAGGAGCTTTGGGCTAGAGTACCTGATAGGAAAGTGACACGGAAGCGAGGTCGAAAGGGGGAGGAAGACGCCCTACTTATTACCGGAGGGGCAGTACCCGGGGTCCTACGGCTTAACGTGCCCATAGTAGTTCGAGCGTTCGGACCTGCCTGGGATCAAACCTGGGGTTTCTCCGTGGCAGTCACGAACGTTGACGACTAGGCCATCGGCTGCCCTGATCCAGTCATTGGTATTTAAAATTTCTTTTAAACTAAATAGTGGATACTGAGAGATGTCTTAATTTTGCTCAATTATTGTTAAAATCAAAATACAATGACAATATCAAATAAACGTAACCTTTCCCTTCTGCTCTGTTTTAATTCAATAAAAACATAATTTAGCAAGATTAAAACATCTCACAAAGCCACTATTTACTTTGAAAAAGGATTTTTAATATATATGACTGGACCTAACCATAGTGTGGTGTCACTTAATCGTCATGATGTTCGACAGAGCTCGGTGACAAGAATGCATCTTGGAACCCACCAACAAGTTACATTATACACTGAAGAGCAATTGAATTAGACACAGCTGGCGTTATGTAAATGTGGCGCTGTGGGCGGCCCTGTAAACGGAAACGACATGACGTATGCAGCGATCCGACAACATAAGGAGTGATGCGACGGGAATCAGTAAGGGTCGGACGCAATATGGGTAAGACAAAGGATCTAAGCGCATTTGATCGAGGGCAAATTGTCGGCGCCCGACGAATGTGTCACTCCATCTCGGAAGTCGTGCAGGGACTGGAATTTTCACGAGCCACTGTGTCACGGGTCCACCGTGACTACATCGAATCCGGTAAAACCATCCCTGCAAAGACCAACTGCCGTGGACAACAGCGTGTGGATGAGCGGTGTCCTCGTCGGCTAGCTCGCACTGTAACAGCGGATTGACGGGCCACAGTGCAAGAAATCACTCGGCAATTTAACGCTGGTGCACAAAAACGTGTAAGCAGCCACACCATCCAGAACCATCTTCTCGCTATGGGGTACAGTAGCCATCGTCCCACGAGGGTACCACTGCTGACCGCACATCACGTAGTGCAAAGATTAGCATGGGCGCGGGAACAATGCCACTGGACCGTAGACGTGGAAAAATGTTGCCTGGACTGATGAGTCGAGATTCACGTTGGTACATGCGGATGGCAGGATACGAGTACGGCGCAAAGCACACGAAGCGATGGATCCATTTTGCCAGCAGGGTACTCTTCAAGCTGGTGGGGGTATCATTCTCGTCTGGGGACTGTTTACGTGGACTGAAATGGAACCCCTGATATGTGTGACATCGTCCCTCACAGGTCAACGTTACCGGGATATCCTGGACGACCATTTGCTCCCGTTTGTGCGTGTTCAACATCCCACTGGGGACCTCATCCTGCAACAAGACAATGCACCGTACCATCGCTCCCGAATTGTTTCCGAATGGTTAGATGAACACTCCGCCGACGTGACCTCGCTTCCTTGGCCAGCTAGGTCACCTGACCCTAATCCCATCGAGCGCAACTGGGATGCCATCGAGAGAGATGTTCGAGGCTGTGACCCCCCCCCCTCTATAAATCTTCGTGAACTGTGGGAGCTTGTTCAGGGGTCATGGATCCATATGGCTTCCCAACGCTTCCGGTGTCTTGTCGAATCCATGCCGAGACGAATCGCCGCCGTCATCAGGGCGAAAGGTGGTGCTACACGTTACTAGACAGGTACCTCTAATTAAATTGCTTTTCAGTGTATAGCATTACATCAATTTGGGATTTCATTGGAAAACTGAATGCAAATAACTATGTGCAATGCCAGCGGAATAAAAGGCATTTCGAGGAAATGCAAAGGACGTCAAAGACAGAAGTATAACAGTTTTAGGAGAAAACGTTTGAGTCAGAATTTCGGTAAGTAACGCCTCAATAATACTTAGATGTCAATGTAACATTTGACGAATCAGTAAGGTGCGGTTTACGAAGATAAAATATGCAGATAGATGAAGGTTAAAAAAAAAAAAAAAAAAAAAAAAAAGACGTCCGAAAATGGTCAGGGTTCGAATTCGAATCCCGGTAAGGCATAGATGTTGTGTTTGTCTCACGGCAGTGGCTCTCTTTTTCCCTGGAACCAGTGACCCTAAATTAGGGACGGGCGACTGCTTATAGCCCAATGAGTTGCTCACGATGGTCGTTAAACCTCCAATCAATAAAGGGGGGGGGGACGAGTGGTAAAATGTGCTGTTTTCTAACCAATGGTCTGAGCTAAATCCCCAGTTCAAGTCCCAACTGAGGCATGACCTCTGTGCTTGGCTCATGGCGCCGGCTGTCTTCCCTGTCCGGAAAAAGTGGGTTCACATTAAGGACAGGGAACTGCTTACGAGTATAAGCCTTATATTCTCACGCTGGACGTTAAACCTTTAAACATGAAAGAAAACCGTTAGTTCTGTGCTCTTCGTCGTTGCATTCATAAACTACAAATATTTCCGCGATACATCCTCGAACAGGAAACGGCTGCTTGGCTGGACGACTTGAATCTTGTGCGCTGCATTTTTCGTAGCCATTTTTTGAAAAAAGAATTTTTGTTCGCAGATATGGCAACACTGACTGTCTGCCATGTGAATGCCGATTATTTATTTATTTCAGCTACGGAGATAAGGTCGTAAGAGTGCGCTTTGCGTTTATCTGAGCTGACGCACTCTGCTATCTGAACTTCGTTCCCGCTGCTCGAAGAGCTATCTCGGTTAGACTTTTGTTTCGGGATTTGCAAGCGGATAGTAAACTTAAAAGACGGCGTCTGGAAAAGAAACCGCCTCTGTCCAACACTTTTCGCCTATGGTACGTACTGACATTTTATTTTCATTGTAATGTTAAGCTGTCACGTCACGGAAAAATGAACCCTTTTCATGGACAATTTTGTGTAGCATTGCGTTTGTCAAAAGCTTATAATAAAAGAGGGGAACGGACATTCCGAGCGATTTAACTTTAATTTGGTATGGTTTGACCGAAGCAGCATATAATGAAGCTTATTTCCTCTATGAAGAGATATTGGAAACTCTTGTGATAACGCTTAGAAAATATTAATTGCCATTAAGAAAACGACGATAAAATAATCACATTTGTTTCCTGGTGGATTTTTGTAAGAAGATATCCAGGAACAAAGCTGAAAATAAGCGAACTCCCAGGTTCGTTTTTAATAAGTGATGATCCAATTTTTGGAAATTTTGACATTTGCTTGAAGAAAAAAAAAGACAACAGCCAAGGTGCCTTTTTAGGAGATAAATTGAGATGCTTGTGGCTGACACAGAAACGTATTTTCTGGCTGCAAATTTTTATCACTATATGCACCTAGTAACCATATACAATCGAATCTGTATATAACGAATTTGAGAGTCAAAAACATTCAATATAGGCGAAATTTGTTGTAACCGGGCAGATAGTAAAGCTATTTTTCGCATGTTATGCCAGGTACTCAATCATAAACTTTTTGTTAATTAATCGAAGGTAAATAATACTTGTTAATTGAAAACTATAGCTACCAAAATAATATGAATGAGATCTGCAATAAGCAAAACATTTAACGGACGTGAAAATTAAAGTAAATGCCAAAAATTTGAATTTTCATATGTTACATGTTACGCCGGATATTTGAGCCAATTTTTCCTTGTTTTATGCTTATCGTGATTGCTGTTTTAAATATTTTTCAACTTCCTTTGACGCAGTGGTTAAGATGTTACTGGATGCAAAATAAACTGTAAGGTTTTCTAAGCAAAAATTCATTGACTTGAAAGGTGGCGAGGGGAGAGTAAAAGAAGACAGCATTTTGACAGTCTTTATTTCTACTGATGCAATATTCATAACGTTTATGTATCAACTCAAGGTAATAATAATATTGCGCTTTCACTTGAGCACTAAATATTAATTCATAGGCCCTAGTCCTATATACCTTTTTAGCAGTTTTGAATCTATCGATGTCACATTCATAACATTTACGTATGTACTCAAGGTAAATAATATTGCGCTTTCACTTGAGCACTAAATATTAATTCATAGGCCCTAGGCCTAGACCTTTTTAGCAGTTTTTGTTCTATCGATGTCACATTCATAACAATTACGTATCAACTCCAGTTAATAATATTACGCTTTCACTTGAGCACTAAATATTAATTCATAGGCCCTAGGCCTAGACTTTTTTAGCAGTTTTTCTTCTATCGATGTCACATTCATAACAATTACGTATCAACTCCAGTTAATAATATTGCGCTTTTACTTAAGCACTGAATTTTATTTCACAGGCCCCAGGCCTAGGCCTTTTAAACGCTTTTGATTCTAACGATGCTATTATATTCATAACGTTTATGCATGAACTGAAGTTAATCATATTTGTGCTTTTAATCAGACACTAATTATTAATTCATTAGCCCTAGGCCTAAAGTCTAGTAATTAATATTGAATGCCTAAATAAAAGCGTAATGCAATTAACTTGAATTGAAAAGTAAACGTTATGAATATGGAGTCGACAAATTAAAAACGGTGAAAAAGGCCTAGGCCTATGAATTATTATTTTGTGTCTAAGTAAAAGCGCAATATTATTAACTTTATTTGATGTGTTAACGTTGTGAATATGACATCGGTGGAGTAAAAACTATTAAAAGGAGCCTAGGCATATGGCCTAGAAATTAATATTTCGTGCCTAAGTAAACGCCCAATATTATTAACTTTATTTGATACGTAATTGTCATGAATGTGACATCGATAGAACAAAAGCTGGTAAGAAGGCCTAGGCCCTGTGAGAAAAATTTTAGTGAAAAAGTAATGGCATGGTATTATTAACTTGAGTTAATACGTAATTGTTATGAAAGTGACATCGATAGGACAAAAACTGTTAAAAAGGCCTAGGCCCTGTGAAATAATATTTAGTGCTTAAGTAAAAGAGAAATATTATTAACTTGAGTTGGTACGTAATTGTTATGAATGTGACATCGATAGAACAAAAACTGTTAAAAAGGCCTAGGCCTAGGGCCTGTGAAAAAATATTTAGTGCTGAAGTAAAAGCGCAATGCTATTAACTTGATTTGATACGTAAACGTTATGAAATGACATCTGTAGAAAAAAGACTGTCAAAAAAGCCTACGAATGAGGCATAGTAATTTAATGCCTAATTAAGTAAAACTTTAGCATTATTAAAAAATCCCTCCTTGTCGTCTTTTTCCAAACATAGTATGAATTCTGCTATAATTGCTTTGTTTCGTTGAAGGTTTAAGAAATGTGCAATGTAAGTTTTTTTAATTTACGAATGTACTTTTGTTTTCCCATATTCAAGTGTAATTGTCACTTGCCTTACGGTGAACATTTTCTCGGTTAAACTCTTACTATTGGGCCAAGAAACGGCAATTGTTATACGGCCCCTTAAACATTTGTGCCCAAAAGTCCGGATGCCCAAATGTCCGCCCCGTTTTTCAGACAGAAAATCGTAAATATGTCTCAATTTCTTAACGATTATGAGATATGAATGAAAACATTTTTGTTCACAGCACTTGCTCAAGTAATGATAAATATAAGAACACTATAATTTTTACGCAGCGCAATTTCATTGCTCTAAAAGGGAATGTGCTCAAATGCCCGGTGCCCAAATGTCCGAGCCCCGTTTACAAGAGTGGGGTAGGGTATTAAAAAAAGCAACTGAAACATTCTTGTCTTCATGCGCACTGACCTGTCTGAAAACAGCAGATAATAAATAATTCCTAGATTTCGAGTGAAAAAACTGGGTGAAAGTTATTTATTTTGTACGCTTTTCGCAACTGCTTAGGAGTTCGGATGTTCGGTACCACATCAAATGGACCGAATTTAGCTCCTAGTAGTGGCTTGTCTCCCATCCACAGAAATGATCGAATAACCTCCAATGAATCTTCAACAATGTGAACAGCATCCTTACCGTGCAATGTACGTATAGTCCATCCAACTGAAGAAAAACCGCGGGCCCTATTGTTGTCATCCAAGGTCGTAATTCTTCTTTAGTTAGACTGCAATCGCTTCTTCATTCCTGAATGTGAACAACTAGAATCCCCTAAACATTTTGAGGAAGAAATTCGAATTTCAAGTACTGTTGTAAAAGTTGTTGTAAAGTTCAATTCCAATTTTAATCAGACTTCAAGCAATGGTTTCTGCGCCCTCTCTTGAGCTACCGGCTGCCCCGCCCTATTTACGCCTCTAATTAATAAATTGATAGAATGAAAAGAGGCATTTCGACCCCAAAATTTTAATAGCCTGGCAGTGGTCAACTGTTCTGACTTCGAAACATACACAACCCACTTGATTGATTGATTGATTGATTGATTGGAGGTTTAACGACCAGTGTGAGCAACTCAATGAGCTATAAGCAGTCGCCCGTCCCTAATTTAGGGTCACGGGTTCCTGGGAACGGAGAGAGCCAGTGCCGTAAGACAAAACAACTTCCGTGCCTCACCGGGATTCGAACCCGGACCCCTTTCGGACAGAGGATCAGAAGCCATCGCTTAGACCACTGCGATCCCGGGGCGGCCACAACCCACTTGCGAGTCGTCTTCCGTTGTAATGTACTTCACATCTAAACACGATTAAAGTTTTCAGAAAATTTGATAAAAAGTTTGTTATGCAGTAATTTTTTTATAGCAATTTCTTACTTTTTGCGTAGCATAATTTCTTTTAATTAATAACAAGAAACAATACATCAACTGTTCTTAAATAGTATAACTATACTAGTGATCCGAAACTTCTTGGCGTAGAATAGAAATCAAAGTTTCCAAGCTTTCGCACATCAACCAGATGGCTTTTTCAAGGAAGGTAGACAGCTAACTGCAAACTAAATAATAGAACGGTTCAACAATTTGAACGTGGTGACTTGACTTGACAATAACGAATAGATGCGAATGTAATCAGGTATTCAAGGACGCAAGGTGGGGACTGAGAAAGTGGGGCCCCACCTTCCAATGAAGCAGGTGTTTATGCCATTCCTTTACTATATCTGGACGGCTCCACGCGATACTGCATTGGAATGACTAAACGTTCATTTAGAATTAGAGTTAACGAACATAAAAGGGGCATAAAGAACGGCTAAGTAACCACTGCCTTATCCATAGAAGTCAAATTCAAGTCCGCGACTCCTATGTGGGATGACGTAAAGAAATTAGCTTCCTACTCCACCCCAAAATCTACTGCCATTCGCGAAACTTTGGAGATCATAACTAACAGCGAGTCGTGCAATGATAGCGTCTCACTGGAGTTGCCACGAGTTTGGAACCAGTTCTTCAAACAGTGATTGCCTCTTGGTTTTCCTTACATGATTCCGCGTGCTGAACGAGCATAACACCTCGTGTCCTTGAATACCTGATTACGCTCGCATCTATTCGTTATTGTCAAGTCAAGTCACCATGTTCAAATTGTTGAACCGTTCTATTATTCAATTTGCAGTTAGCTGTCTACCTTCCTTGAAAAAGCCATCTGGTTGATATGCGAAAGCTTCGAAACTTTGATTTCTATTCTACGCCAAGAAATTTCGGATCGCTAGTATAGTTATACTATTTAAATAATTTCTTTTTTTTTTTTTTTTAATTTCACGTAAACACTTGTTTCGAGTTATGAAACAATTAAAAGTAATACGACTCACAGATAGCATTAGCTCTCAGTGATGAAACAATGTGTATCTGAAACGGTACCAACAGATGTTAGAACTTTGAATGCATTTTATGCTGTCTTACTCGAAATTCGACATTGATCTTCTTCGATACTCATTACCTTTCATACCTCTCTAGAAGCATTGAAAAATGTTCAAAGGTTTTACGTATCGGAAAATTGTAAATTGAAAAAATTATTGGATGTGAAAATCATTTTATCACAGACTCACAGAAATCATGTATTTACAATGTCGAAGATTACTGAAGTGAGTAAACATTGGCGATGTGGTGAAAGATGGCATCATTCTAAATCACTTTCATGTCTGTTACTGCCATATGCTTTTAGAATGTCTTGTTGAAGAAAAATAGTGAACTGACTGTAAGTTAAAGGTTTTGGGTTTAGCGCTCTCCAAAACTAAGTCGGAAGAAGATTATGTAAAGTCTCAAGATTCCATTCGGCTTCTGAAATTAGTTGTCAAGTGAATCATCGCTATGAAATCTCTGGATTTTTGCATTTCAGGTCGGAAACACTTTAAGAATGTTGGCCATTTGTCACAAGTTTGCATAAGTCATACTGCAGCTTTTCCAAACATTATATGTAATCCCCGCTCTTGGCGGGTAGCTCTACAAGTTGCACCACAAAATCCTGCATATATCACAAATCTATTGGCAACAATAAAATACTGCACTGTATATCACAAATCTATTGGGAACTCAGTGTGTTATACATCGAAAAATGCGGTGCGGTGCCAGTTAAATTGCACACTGCATCTAAATCAGAGGTGCTGATTATTTTCAAATGTCCGTATTTTTAGTAAAATTGTAAATGCAAAGTAGCAATAATTTCGCATGTATGGCTAATTTGAAGGTAATGTATGAATTAGAAAGCACTCATTTTTTTTTCTTTTTTTGCGGGGGCTACTTTCGTTTTTAATATGTAGAACAGCAAGTTTAAAGCGGCGGTTAATAGTTTTTTTCCACCGTTGAATTCTTTTTTTAGAAAAAAGAAACGAAATTTTTACCTGTACATGTTTGCAAACGTTTCATACGCAGCTACATTTGCAGTCGTTTCGGGATTGTAAATGACGGCGCGCATGAAACATTAGCAGACACGTATCAGTAAGAATTTCGTCGTTTTTTCTTTGTTTGTTTTTTTCTCTAAAAAACACATTCTGGAGGTTTTTTTTACTATGGAAAAAACTACTGATCGCCGCTTTGAACTTTGCTGTTCTACATATTGAAAATGAAAGTAACCCACATCAGTTTCTGGAAACAGTAAAAAAGAAATGCGTGCCTGCTAAACTGTACTATTCAATCTGAATTGCTTAGAGTTGTAATCAACATAGCATCACAGGTAAGTAATTTTTCTGCCGGTCGGTGCAACAAATTTTACTCATTTCGCTGAAAATCCTGAAACTCTTTGGTTTGATAATGAAGCTATACGTCTTTAAAAACTTACAATTTATACTCTTGGGAAGGCTAACCTGAGTGAGTGCTACTGCATAACATACAGTATTTCCAATCTAAAAGTTCAAATCTGAACGTTAACTGGGTCTTAAAAAGTACTTAGTTCTTCTAAACGTTGTGCGCAAGCACATTAAACAAGAAAGATGACACCGAATTTTCGGGTTTAATAAGCACGTCTTTTAAATCCGTTCTGACGCAAATTAAATTTATCAAAGCTATTCAAAGTCAATGGAATCGGTATGGAAATCAATAGTATCTGACGGAAAAAACAAGTTTTTCAATCGGGTTTTTAATCCCTCAGATATTGCTGTAAACGAAATCGTGAGCTTACGAACTCTTTGAAACAGAGATATCGACAAAAATAAGATTTGACTTTACTTCCTCCCCTGTGGGAAAACCATGCATTATTTTAGGAAGAAAGTGTTCTCAAAAGGTTTATCCACATGAGCGGTATAGGTCGAAGAAAAAAAATTTAGTCCAGTTTTTCAGGAGCCCAGATTTTGCTACAAATACATATCAGAAGCAGAAATTAACACTTAGGACCCCCTGGTGGCCAAACCATTCTTTACCAAACATTAGAAATTATGTGGAAAATATTTTCCTTCAGGTCTTGTATCCGATACAAGAAGAATTTTTTTCAAATCGCAGTTTAAGGAACAAAAAAAACGCAGAAAATGCAATTGACCTTTGTGCCTCCTAGCGGAAAGTCTGTGATTTACTTGGAAATTTTGAATTTGTAGGAAAAACATTTCGCATCGAAAACACCATCCAACAAAGAAGGAATTTTTTCAAATCGGACTCTTAGAAGTAGAGATATTGACAAAAATAAGATATACATCTACGCCCTCTGGCGTAGAAAGCATGCATTATTTCAAGAA
This sequence comes from Macrothele yani, assembly GCA_039090855.1. Classification (NCBI taxonomy): domain Eukaryota; kingdom Metazoa; phylum Arthropoda; class Arachnida; order Araneae; family Macrothelidae; genus Macrothele; species Macrothele yani. The sequence continues at coordinate 76,036,818 of CM077028.1, read as the reverse complement.
GAAAATATACCTAAAAATTTATCGACATGAGTAGAATCGGTCAACAAAACGACTTTTTTTCAATCGAGATTTTAGAAGCTCATATTTTGCTACAAATGCATCAGAAGCGGAAATTAGGACTTACGCCCCCTGGTGGCCAAACCATTGTTTTACAAAGATTAGAAATTATGTGTAAACGACTTCCCATCAGTAGCTGTATCCGGTGCAGAAAGACTTTTTCAAATCTGAGATTTAGAAGCAGAATTATAGGGGGAAAGCAATTTACCTTTACGCCCCCTAGCGGAAAGTCTATGAATTACTTGAAAATTTTGAAATTATTTGAAAAACATGTCACACTGGAAACACTATTCAACAAAGAAGGAATTTTTTAAATCGGACTCCTAGAAGTAGAGATATTGACAAAAAAAAGATATACATCTACGCCCCCTGGCGCAGAAACTGTGGGATATTTTAGGAAGAAAATATTCCGAAAAGGTTTATTGATATGAGTGGCATAAGTCCAGGAAAGAATTTTTTCAATCGATATTTTAGAAGCTCAGATTTTATGGCAAATACATCAGAAGCAAAAATTAACACTTGCGCCCCCTGGTGACCAAAGTATTCTTTACCAAAAATTTGAAATTATATGCAAAAGATTTTCAACCAGGAGGTACATCCGTTGAAAAAAAAAATTTCAAATTGGAGTTTTAGAAGAAGAGTTATCGGGAAAAACGTAATTTACTTTTACGCCCCCTAGCGAAAATCTATGCGTAATTTTAAAAAGTAACTATATCTAAAGTACTCTTCGACATAAATGGAATCGAAAGATAAAAGAATGTTTTCAATCGGATGTTCAGAAGCAAATGTGTGGAATAAAACGTATTTTTGAATTCGACATCATCTGCATTTACGCCCTATAGCGGCGAAATTGTACATCGTAAAAACAAACGAAATGAAGGATCATCATTAGCTTATTTCAATCATCCCAATGCAAAAAGAATTTATCAAATCGGACTAATAGTTGGAGAGATATCGTGGGTACAGACGGACGGACGGACAAACCGATAACATAAGCACGATCTTTTTTACAAAAGACGTGCTAAAAATGAAGTCCTCAGTTTCGGTCACATTTCTACAGAAATGCAAATGCGCGATTTGACGATGTCATTTTCACTTCTGTCGGTCGGCCATATTTGTTATACACTGCCGGAGAATTGCTAAGGACGGATGACAATAGCAACGATAGCAACCATAAAATGGAAGGCAGGAAAATGTGGAAATTAGCATAAGTGCGGGATACAGTAAGACGTGTTTTGCGTATGCAAATTTTGGATTGCCGAACTTGTTCGTGACGTCATAGCGCTGATAAGAGATATAAAGGATTTGACGCGTATTGACCGTTGTTGTTCAAACGCAAAGTTGAAAGGGAAAGAATCAATTGACGAACTTGCAATTTTCAGTATGTCTTCCCGACATCACCTAGATGATTTTACGCGTGGCCGTATTATTGGCAAGATTGAAGAAGGGCGAAAAATAACAGATGTTGCCAGGGAGTTCGACGTCAGCCACAATGCTGTTTCAAGGCTTTGGAAATCATTTCAGACAAATGGAGAGTGTAGCAAACGTCACGGGGGAGGTCGTGTTCGCAGTACGACACCTGCACAAGATCGGTGCATAGTGCTATCAACAAAAAGACACCGGCGCAGCACAGCTAGTGAGGTAGCAAATCAGTTTATGGCTGCTACTGGCAAGCGGATCTCCCGAAAAACTGTCGCCAGACGTTTGCATGAAGGAGGACTATACGCCCGCCGTCCTGTTGTATGCATCCCATTGTCCAGACGTCACCGTACCGCCCGTTTGCAATGGTGCCATCAACATCGCAATTGGACTGATAACGAACGACTGGTCTGCTGTCCTCTTCTCAGATGAGAGTACGTACAGTCTATCGTCTGATTCTCGACGACAACTGATCTGGCGTGATAGTGGTACTGCATATTGTCCAGCAAACATAGAGGAAGGGGACCGATATCCGACTTGTAGTGTCATGGTTATGGGCTGGCATCATGATCAATGGTCGTACGTCCCGCTATGTGCTTCCAACTGGGACTGTGACTGGCCAACGATACATTAATGATGTTCTGCTACCTCATGTTCGTATGTTCCGTGGTGCTGTCGGTGATAGATTCATTTTCATGGACGACAACGCAACATGTCATCGAACAGTCGCTGTCCAGGAGTGTCTTGAGAGCGAGGATATTCAACGCCTCGTATGGCCAGCACGTTCTCCAGATCTGAATCCCATTGAACATGTGTGGGATGTTTTGGGGAGGAGTCTTGCTGGTCGCCAATGCCCTCCAATAAACAAGAACACCGTCATCCGTGCACTGACAGAGGAATGGGATAAATTACGCCAACAGCTGCTTTATAATGTTGTGCAAAGCATGACACGACGTGTGGAATCTTGCATCGCCCTCCATGGTGGCCATATCCCGTATTGACATCTTACGCCGGAACGCCTGCGGACGGTAATTGCATTTTTTTCACGTTTACGTATTCTGCACAAAATGGCCTGTTGGTCCCTTGGAACACGTTCCAAAGCCTTCTGGATTTCAGAGCACAATAAATTGTCTTTCTTGTAATGTCCTGGCATTCTGACATTATTTTATTTCACTTAGCATCCAACCACACTTACTTTTTTATGCGCTATATAGCCGTTTATGATCCGTCCTTAGCAATTGTCCAGCAGTGTAGAAGCTATACCCAGAAGATATTTACTCAGGCTAGGAGGGCATGTAGACAGTTAAGCAGCTTTGGGGCACGTCGATAACATTGAACAACAAGAAAGATGACACCGAATTATCGGGTGTAATAAGCACGTCTTTTGAATCCGTTCTGATGTAAATTAAATTTATCAAACCTATTCAAAGTCAATGGAGCAGATATGGAAAACAATAGCAATTGACGGAAGAAAGAAGTTTTTCAATCGGGTTTTTAATCCCTCAAATATTGCTGTAAACGGAATCGTGAGCTTGCGCTCTCTAGTTGCAGACTTGTGTGTTAAGAAAAACATGAATTTATATGAGAAACGTTTCGCACCGGAAACGATCTCCAACACACAAAGAATTTTTCAAATCGGGCTGTTAGAAACAGAGATATCGACAAAAATAAGATGTGACTTTACGCCCCCTGGTAGGAAAACCATGCATTATTTTAGGTAGAAAGTATTCTCGAAAGGATTTTCCATATGAGCGCTATCGGTCCAAGAAAAAAAAATTCGTCGAGTTTTCAGGAGCCCAGATTTTGCTACAAATACATCAGAAGCAGAAATTTAGCCGCCCCGGTGGCGCAGTGGTCTAAGCGATGGCCTCTGATCGTTCGTCCGAAAGGGGTCCGGGTTCGAATCCCGGTGAGGCATGGATGTTGTGTTTGTCTTACGGCACTGGCTCTCTCCCTTCCCTGGAGCCAGTGACCTAAAATTAGGGACGGGCGACTGCTTATAGCCCATTGAGTTGCTCACGGTGGTCGTTAAACCCCCAATCAAAAAAAAAAAAAAAAAAAAAGAAGCAGAAATTAACACTTACGCCCCCTGGTGGCCTGACCATTCTTTACCAAACATTAGAAATTATGTGAAAAATATTTTCCATCACGACCTTGTATGCGATACAAGAAGAATTCTTCAAATCGGAGTTTTCGAAGCAGAAATAACGCAGAAAACTCAATTTGCCTTTGTGCCCCCTAGCGGAAAGTCAATGATTTACTTGAAATTTTTGAATTTATAGGAAAAACATTTCGCATCGGAAACACTTTCTAACAAAGGAGGAATTTTCCAAATCGGACTCCTAGAAGTAGAGATATTGACAAAAATAAGATATACATCTACGCACCTGGCGTAGAAACCATGCATTATTTCAAGTAGAAAATGTTCCTAAAAGCTTTGTCGACATGAGTAGTATCGGTCAACAAATGACTATTTTTTCAATCGAGATTTTAGAAGCTCATATTTTGCTGCAAATACATCAGAAGCGGAAATTATGATTTACGCCCCCTGGTGGCCAAACCATTTATTTACAAAAATTAAAAAATATGTGGAAACGATTTCCTATCAGGAACTGTATCCGGTGCAGAAATAATTTTTCAAATCGGAGATTTAGAAGCAGAGATACCGGGGGAAAAGCAATTTGCCTTTACGCCCCCTAACGGAAAGTCTATGAATTACTTGAAAATGTTCAAATTATATCGAAAACATGTCACACTAGATACACTATCCAACAAAGAAGGAATTTTTCAAATCGGACTCCTAGAATTAGAGATATTGAAAAAAATAAGAAATATATCTACGCCCCCTGGCGTAGAAACCATGCATCATTTAAGAAGAAAATGTTTTTAAACGGTTTGTCGGCATGAGTACTATCGTTCTAAAAACGACGTTTTTTTTCCAATCGAGATTTTAGAGCTCATATTTTGCTGCAAATACATCAAAAGCGGAAATTAAGATTTTCGCCCCCTGGTGGCCAAACCATTTTTCACAAAAATTAGAAATTATGTGCAAACGATTTCCCATCAGGAGCTGTATCCGGTGCGGAAAGAATTTTTCAAATCGGAGATTTAGAAGGAGAGATATAGGAGGAAACGCAATTTACCTATACGCCCCCTAGCGGAAAGTCTATGAATTACTTGAAAATTTTGAAATTATATGATAAACATGTCACACTGAAAACCCTATCCAACAAAAAAGAAATTTTTCAAATCGGACTTTTAGACGTAGAGATATTGACGAAAATAAAATATACATGTATGCCCGCTGGCGGAGAAACTGTGGAATATTTTAAGAAGAAAATATTCCGAAAAGGTTTATCGATGTGAGTGGCATCAGTCCACGTAAGAATTTTTTCAATCGATATTTTAGAAGCTCAGATTTTATGGTAAATATATCAGAATCAAAAATTAACACTTACGCCCCCTGGTGGCTAAAGTATCCTTTACCAAAAATTAGGAATTATATGCAAAAGATTTTCTATCACGAGGTGTATCCGCTGAAGAAAAAAATTTCAAATCGGAGTTTTAGAAGAAGAGTGATCGGGAAAAATGTAATTTACTTTTACGCCCCATATCGGAAAATCTATGCGTCATTTGAAAAAGTAACTATATCTAAAGTACTCTTCGACATAAATGGAATCGAAAAATAAAAGATTTTTTTCAATCGGATGTTTAGAAGCAAATATGTGGAATAAAACGTACTTTTGAATTCGACATCATCTGCCTTTACGCCCCCTAGCGGCAAAATTGTACATCGTAAAAAAAACGAAAACAAGAGGATCATCATTCGCATATTTCATGCTTCCCAATGCAAGAAGAATTTTTCAAATCGGACTAGTAGTTGCAGAGATATCGTGGGTACAGACGGACGGACGGACGGACAAACCAAGATAACATAAGCACGATCTTTTTTTGCATAAGACGTGCTAACAAGAAAGATGACACCGAATTTTCGGGTGTAATAAGCACGTCTTTGTTCTGATGCAAATTAAATTTATCAAATCTATTCAAAGTCAATTGAACCGGTATGTAAAACAATAGATCTGACGAAAGAAACAAGTTTTTCAATCGGGTTTTTAATCCCTCAGATATTGCTGTAAACGGAATCGTGAGCTTACGAACTCTTAGAAACAGAGATATCGACAAAAATAAGATGTGACTTTACGTCCCCTGGTGGAAAAGCCATGCATTAATTTAGTAAGGAAGTATTCCCAAAAGGTTTATCCATATAAGCGGTATCGGCCCAAGAAAAAGAAATTAGTCGAGTTTTCGGGAGCCCAGATTTTGCTACAAATACAGCAAAAGCTGAAATTAACGCTTATGACCCCTGGTGGCCAAACCATTCTGAACCAAACATTAGAAATTATGTGAAAAATAGTTTCCATCAGGTCTTGTATGCTATACAGGAAGAATTTTTCTAATCGGAGCTTTAGGAGCAGAAATAACGCAGAAAACGCAATTTACCCTTGTGCCCCCTAGCGGAAAGTTCTAATGATTTACTTGTAAATTTTGAATTTATAGGAAAAACATTTCGCATCGTAAGCACTATCCAACAAAGAAGGAATTTTTCAAATCGGACTCTTAGAAGTAGAGATATTGACAAAAATAAGATATACATCTACGCTCCGTAGAAACCATGCATTATTTCAAGAAGAAAATTTTCCTAAAAGGTTCGTCGACATGAGTAGTGTCGGTCAACAAACGACTTTTTTTTCAACCGAGATTTTAGAAGCTGATATTTTGCTGCAAATACATCCAAAGCGGAAGTTAAGACTTAACGCCACCTGGTGGCCAAACCATTTTTTTTTTTTTTTTTTTACAAAAATTAGAAATTATGTGCAAACGATTTCCCATCAGGAGCTGTATACGGTGCAGAAAGAATTTTTCAAATCGGACATTTAGAAGCAGAGATATAGGAAGAAACGCAATTTACCTTTTCGCCCCCTAGCGGAAAGTCTATGCATTACTTGAAAATTTTGAAATTACATGAACCACATGTCACTCTGGAAACACTATGCAAGAAAGAAGGAATTTTTCAAATCGGACTCCTAGAAGTCGAGATATTGACAAAAATAAGATATAGATCTACGCCCCTGGCGTAGGAACCATGCACTATTTTAAGAAGAAAATGTTCCCAAAAGGTTTGTCGACATGAGTAGTATCGGCCAACAAACAACGTTTTTTTCAATTTAGAATTTAGAAGCTCATATTTTGCTGCAAATACATCAGAAGCGGAAATTAAGATTTACGCCCCCTGGTGGCCAAACCATTTTTTTACAAAAATTAGAAATTACGTGCAAACGATTTCCCATCGGGTGCTGTACCACCCGGTGCAGAAATAAAATTTCAAATCGGAGATTTAGAAGCAGAGATATAGGGGGAAGCGCAATTTACCGCTACGCCCCCTAGCTCTATGAATTACTTGAGAATTTTGAAATTATATGAAAAACATGTCACACCGAAAACACTATCCAACAAAGAAAGAATTTTTCAAATCGGACTCCTAGAAGTAGAGATATTGACAAAAATAAGATGTACATCTACATCCCCTGGCGCAGAAACTGAAATATTTTAGGAAAAAAATATTCCAAAAAGGTTTATCGATGTGAATGGCATCAGTCCACGAAAGAATTTTTCAATCGATATTTTAGAAGCTCAGATTTTATGGCAAATACATCAGAAGCAAAAATTAACCCTTACGCTCCCTGGTGGTGACCAAAGTATTTTTTACCAAAAATTTCATATTATATGCAAACGATTTTCAATCAGGAGGTGCATCCGCTGAAAAAAAAATTTTCAAATCGGAGTTTTAGAAGAAGAGTTATCGGAAAAAACGTAATTTACTTTTACGCCCCCTAGCGGAAAATCTATGCGTAATTTAAAAAAGTAACTATATCTAAAGTACTCTTCGACATAAATGGAATCGAAAGATAAAAAAATGTTTTCAATCTGATGTTCAGAAGCAAATATGTGGAATAAAACATATTTTTGAATTCGACATCATCTGCATTTACGCCCCCTAGCGGCAAAATTGTACATCGTAAAGCAAAAACGAAAACAAAAGGATCATCATTCGCATATTTCATGCTTCCCAATGCAAGAAGAATTTTTCAAATCGGACTAGTAGTTGCAGAGATATCGTGGGTACAGACGGACGGACGGATGGATGGACAAACCAAGATAACATAAGCACGATCTTTTTTTGCATAAGACGTGCTAACAAGAAAGATGACACCGAATTTTCGGGTGTAATAAGCACGTCTTTGTTCTGATGCAAATTAAATTTATCAAATCTATTCAAAGTCAATTGAACCGGTATGGAAAACAATAGATCTGACGAAAGAAACAAGTTTTTCAATCGGGTTTTTAATCCCTCAGATATTGCTGTAAACGGAATCGTGAGCTTACGAACTCTTAGAAACAGAGATATCGACAAAAATAAGATGTGACTTTACGTCCCCTGGTGGAAAAGCCATGCATTAATTTAGTAAGGAAGTATTCCCAAAAGGTTTATCCATATAAGCGGTATCGGCCCAAGAAAAAGAAATTAGTCGAGTTTTCGGGAGCCCAGATTTTGCTACAAATACAGCAAAAGCTGAAATTAACGCTTATGACCCCTGGTGGCCAAACCATTCTGAACCAAACATTAGAAATTATGTGAAAAATAGTTTCATCAGGTCTTGTATGCTATACAGGAAGAATTTTTCTAATCGGAGCTTTAGGAGCAGAAATAACGCAGAAAACGCAATTTACCCTTGTGCCCCCTAGCGGAAAGTCTATGATTTACTTGTAAATTTTGAATTTATAGGAAAAACATTTCGCATCGTAAGCACTATCCAACAAAGAAGGAATTTTTCAAATCGGACTCTTAGAAGTAGAGATATTGACAAAAATAAGATATACATCTACGCTCCGTAGAAACCATGCATTATTTCAAGAAGAAAATTTTCCTAAAAGGTTCGTCGACATGAGTAGTGTCGGTCAACAAACGACTTTTTTTCAACCGAGATTTTAGAAGCTGATATTTTGCTGCAAATACATCCAAAGCGGAAGTTAAGACTTAACGCCACCTGGTGGCCAAACCATTTTTTACAAAAATTAGAAATTATGTGCAAACGATTTCCCATCAGGAGCTGTATACGGTGCAGAAAGAATTTTTCAAATCGGACATTTAGAAGCAGAGATATAGGAAGAAACGCAATTTACCTTTTCGCCCCCTAGCGGAAAGTCTATGCATTACTTGAAAATTTTGAAATTACATGAACCACATGTCACTCTGGAAACACTATGCAAGAAAGAAGGAATTTTTCAAATCGGACTCCTAGAAGTCGAGATATTGACAAAAATAAGATATAGATCTACGCCCCCTGGCGTAGGAACCATGCACTATTTTAAGAAGAAAATGTTCCCAAAAGGTTTGTCGACATGAGTAGTATCGGCCAACAAACAACGTTTTTTTCAATTTAGAATTTAGAAGCTCATATTTTGCTGCAAATACATCAGAAGCGGAAATTAAGATTTACGCCCCCTGGTGGCCAAACCATTTTTTTACAAAAATTAGAAATTACGTGCAAACGATTTCCCATCGAGAGCTGTACCCGGTGCAGAAATAAAATTTCAAATCGGAGATTTAGCAGCAGAGATATAGGGGGAAGCGCAATTTACCGCTACGCCCCCTAGCTCTATGAATTACTTGAGAATTTTGAAATTATATGAAAAACATGTCACACCGAAAACACTATCCAACAAAGAAAGAATTTTTCAAATCGGACTCCTAGAAGTAGAGATATTGACAAAAATAAGATGTACATCTACGCCCCTGGCGCAGAAACTGAAATATTTTAGGAAAAAAATATTCCAAAAAGGTTTATCGATGTGAATGGCATCAGTCCACGAAAGAATTTTTTCAATCGATATTTTAGAAGCTCAGATTTTATGGCAAATACATCAGAAGCAAAAATTAACCCTTACTCCCCCTGGTGGTGACCAAAGTATTTTTTACCAAAAATTTCATATTATATGCAAACGATTTTCAATCAGGAGGTGCATCCGCTGAAAAAAAAATTTTCAAATCGGAGTTTTAGAAGAAGAGTTATCGGAAAAAACGTAATTTACTTTTACGCCCCCTAGCGGAAAATCTATGCGTAATTTAAAAAAGTAACTATATCTAAAGTACTCTTCGACATAAATGGAATCGAAAGATAAAAAAATGTTTTCAATCTGATGTTCAGAAGCAAATATGTGGAATAAAACATATTTTTGAATTCGACATCATCTGCATTTACGCCCTCTAGCGGCGAAATTGTACATCGTAAAAAAACCGAAATGAAGGATCATCATTAGCTTATTTCAATCTTCCCAATGCAAAAAGAATTTTTCAAATCGGACTAATAGTTGGAGAGATATCGTGGGTACAGATGGACGGACGGACAAACCGATAACATAAGCACGATCTTTTTTTACAAAAGTCGTGCTAAAAATGAAGACCTCGGTTTCGGTCACATTTCTACAGAAATGCAAATGCGCGTTTTGACGATGTCATTTTCACTTCTGTCGGTCGGCCATGTGGGTTATAGAAGCTATACCTAGAGGATATTTACTCAGGCTAGGAGGGCATGCAGACAGTTAAGCAGCTTTGGGGCACGTCGATAACATTGAACAACAAGAAAGATGACACCGAATTATCGGGTGTAATAAGCACGTCTTTTGAATCCGTTCTGATGCAAATTAAATTTATCAAACCTATTCAAAGTCAATGGAGCAGGTATGGGAAACAATAGCAACTGACGGAAGAAACAAGTTTTTCAATCGGGTTTTTAATCCCTCAAATATTGCTGTAAACGGAATCGTGAGCTTGCGCTCTCTAGTTGCAGACTTGTGTGTTAAGAAAAACATGAATTTATATGAGAAACTTTTCGCACCGGAAACGATCTCCAACACACAGAGAATTTTTCAAATCGGGCTCTTAGAAACAGAGATATCGACAAAAATAAGATGTGACTTTACGCCCCCTGGTAGGAAAACCATGCATTATTTTAGGTAGAAAGTATTCTCAAAAGGATTTTCCATATGAGCGGTATCGGTCCAAGAAAAAAGAATTCGTCGAGTTTTCAGGAGCCCAGATTTTGCTACAAATACATCAGAAGCAGAAATTAACACTTACGCCCCCTGGTGGCCTAACCATTCTTTACCAAACATTAGAAATTATGTGAAAAATATTTTCCATCGCGTCTTGTATGCGATACAAAAAGAATTTTTCAAATCGGAGTTTTCAAAGCAGAAATAACGCAAAAAACTCAATTTGCCTTTGTGCCCCCTAGCGGAAAGTCTATGATTTACTTGAAATTTTTTAATTTATAGGAAAAACATGTCGCATCGGAAACACTTTCTAACAAAGGAGGAATTTTCCAAATCGGACTCCTAGAAGTAGAGATATTGACAAAAATAAGATATACATCTACGCCCCTGGCGTAGAAACCATGCATTATTTCAAGAAGAAAATGTTCCTAAAAGCTTTGTCGACATGAGTAGTATCGGTCAACAAATGACTCTTTTTTCAATCGAGATTTTAGAAGCTCATATTTTGCTGCAAATACATCAGAAGCGGAAATTATGATTTACGCCCCCTGGTGGCCAAACCATTTATTTACAAAATTAAAAATTATGTAAAACGATTTCCTATCAGGAACTGTATCCGGTGCAGAAAGAATTTTTCAAATCGGAGATTTAGAAGCAGAGATACAGGGGGAAAAGCAATTTGCCTTTACGCCCCTAGCGGAAAGTCTATGAATTACTTGAAAATGTTCAAATTATATCAAAAACATGTCACACTAGATACACTATCCAACAAAGAAGGAATTTTTCAAATCGGACTCCTACAATTAGAGATATTGAAAAAAATAAGAAATATATCTACGCCCCCTGGCGTAGAAACCATGCATCATTTAAGAAGAAAATGTTTTTAAACGGTTTTTCGGCATGAGTACTATCGGTCTAAAAACAACGTTTTTTTTTCAATCGAGATTTCAGAGCTCATATTTTGCTGCAAATACATCAAAAGCGGAATTTAAGATTTTCGCCCCCTGGTGGCCAAACCATTTTTCACAAAAATTAGAAATTATGTGCAAACGATTTCCCATCCGGAGCTGTATCCGGTGCGGAAAGAATTTTTCAAATCGGAGATTTAGAAGGAGAGATATAGGAGGAAACGCAATTTACCTATACGCCCCCTAGCGGAAAGTCTATGAATTACTTGAAAATTTTGAAATTATATGAAAAACATGTCACACTGAAAACCCTATCCAACAAAGAAGAAATTTTTCAAATCGGACTTTTAGACGTAGAGATATTGACGAAAATAAAATATACATGTATGCCCCTGGCGAAGAAACTGTGGAATATTTTAAAAAGAAAATATTCCAAAAAGGTTTATCGATGTGAGTGGCATCAGTCCACGTAAGAATTTTTTCAATCGATTTTTAGAAGCTCAGATTTTATGGTAAATATATCAGAATCAAAAATTAACACTTACGCCCCCTGGTGGCCAAAGTATCCTTTACCAAAAATTAGGAATTATATGCAAAAGATTTTCTATCAGGAGGTGTATCCGCTGAAGAAAAAAAATTTCAAATCGGAGTTTTAGAAGAAGAGTGATCGGGAAAATGTCATTTACTTTTACGCCCCCTATCGGAAAATCTATGCGTCATTTGAAAAAGTAACTATATCTAAAGTACTCTTCGACATAAATGGAATCGAAAGATAAAAGAATTTTTTCAATCGGATGTTTAGAAGCAAATATGTGGAATAAAACGTACTTTTGAATTCGACATCATCTGCCTTTACGCCCCCTAGCGGCAAAATTGTACATGGTAAAAAAAACGAAAACAAAAGGATCATCATTCGCATATTTCATGCTTCCCAATGCAAGAAGAATTTTTCAAATCGGACTAGTAGTTGCAGAGATATCGTGGGTACAGATGGACGGACGGACAAACCAAGATAACATAAGCAAGATCTTTTTTTGCATAAGACGTGCTAACAAGAAAGATGACACCGAATTTTCGGGTGTAATAAGCACGTCTTTGTTCTGATGCAAATTAAATTTATCAAATCTATTCAAAGTCAATTGAACCGGTATGTAAAACAATAGATCTGACAGAAAGAAACAAGTTTTTCAATCGGGTTTTTAATCCCTCAGATATTGCTGTAAACGGAATCGTGAGCTTACGAACTCTTAGAAACAGAGATATCGACAAAAATAAGATGTGACTTTACGTCCCCTGGTGGAAAAGCCATGCATTAATTTAGTAAGGAAGTATTCCCAAAAGGTTTATCCATATAAGCGGTATCGGCCCAAGAAAAAGAAATTAGTCGAGTTTTCGGGAGCCCAGATTTTGCTACAAATACAGCAAAAGCTGAAATTAACGCTTATGACCCCTGGTGGCCAAACCATTCTGAACCAAACATTAGAAATTATGTGAAAAATAGTTTCATCAGGTCTTGTATGCTATACAGGAAGAATTTTTCTAATCGGAGCTTTAGGAGCAGAAATAACGCAGAAAACGCAATTTACCCTTGTGCCCCCTAGCGGAAAGTCTATGATTTACTTGTAAATTTTGAATTTATAGGAAAAACATTTCGCATCGTAAGCACTATCCAACAAAGAAGGAATTTTTCAAATCGGACTCTTAGAAGTAGAGATATTGACAAAAATAAGATATACATCTACGCTCCGTAGAAACCATGCATTATTTCAAGAAGAAAATTTTCCTAAAAGGTTCGTCGACATGAGTAGTGTCGGTCAACAAACGACTTTTTTTTCAACCGAGATTTTAGAAGCTGATATTTTGCTGCAAATACATCCAAAGCGGAAGTTAAGACTTAACGCCACCTGGTGGCCAAACCATTTTTTACAAAAATTAGAAATTATGTGCAAACGATTTCCCATCAGGAGCTGTATACGGTGCAGAAAGAATTTTTCAAATCGGACATTTAGAAGCAGAGATATAGGAAGAAACGCAATTTACCTTTTCGCCCCCTAGCGGAAAGTCTATGCATTACTTGAAAATTTTGAAATTATATGAACCACATGTCACTCTGGAAACACTATGCAAGAAAGAAGGAATTTTTCAAATCGGACTCCTAGAAGTCGAGATATTGACAAAAATAAGATATAGATCTACGCCCCGTGGCGTAGGAACCATGCACTATTTTAAGAAGAAAATGTTCCCAAAAGGTTTGTCGACATGAGTAGTATCGGCCAACAAACGACGTTTTTTTCAATTTAGAATTTAGAAGCTCATATTTTGCTGCAAATACATCAGAAGCGGAAATTAAGATTTACGCCCCCTGGTGGCCAAACCATTTTTTTACAAAAATTAGAAATTACGTGCAAACGATTTCCCATCGAGAGCTGTACCCGGTGCAGAAATAAAATTTCAAATCGGAGATTTAGCAGCAGAGATATAGGGGGAAACGCAATTTACCGCTACGCCCCCTAGCTCTATGAATTACTTGAGAATTTTGAAATTATATGAAACACATGTCACACCGAAAACACTATCCAACAAAGAAAGAATTTTTCAAATCGGACTCCTAGAAGTAGAGATATTGACAAAAATAAGATGTACATCTACGCCCCCTGGCGCAGAAACTGAAATATTTTAGGAAAAAAATATTCCAAAAAGGTTTATCGATGTGAATGGCATCAGTCCACGAAAGAATTTTTCAATCGATATTTTAGAAGCTCAGATTTTATGGCAAATACATCAGAAGCAAAAATTAACCCTTACTCCCCCTGGTGGTGACCAAAGTATTTTTTACCAAAAATTTCATATTATATGCAAACGATTTTCAATCAGGAGGTGCATCCGCTGAAAAAAAAAATTTTCAAATCGGAGTTTTAGAAGAAGAGTTATCGGAAAAAACGTAATTTACTTTTACGCCCCCTAGCGGAAAATCTATGCGTAATTTAAAAAAGTAACTATATCTAAAGTACTCTTCGACATAAATGGAATCGAAAGATAAAAAAATGTTTTCAATCTGATGTTCAGAAGCAAATATGTGGAATAAAACATATTTTTGAATTCGACATCATCTGCATTTACGCCCTCTAGCGGCGAAATTGTACATCGTAAAAAAAACCGAAATGAAGGATCATCATTAGCTTATTTCAATCTTCCCAATGCAAAAAGAATTTTTCAAATCGGACTAATAGTTGGAGAGATATCGTGGGTACAGATGGACGGACGGACAAACCGATAACATAAGCACGATCTTTTTTTACAAAAGACGTGCTAAAAATGAAGACCTCGGTTTCGGTCACATTTCTACAGAAATGCAAATGCGCGTTTTGACGATGTCATTTTCACTTCTGTCGGTCGGCCATGTGGGTTATAGAAGCTATACCTAGAGGATATTTACTCAGGCTAGGAGGGCATGCAGACAGTTAAGCAGCTTTGGGGCACGTCGATAACATTGAACAACAAGAAAGATGACACCGAATTATCGGGTGTAATAAGCACGTCTTTTGAATCCGTTCTGATGCAAATTAAATTTATCAAACCTATTCAAAGTCAATGGAGCAGGTATGGGAAACAATAGCAAACTGACGGAAGAAACAAGTTTTTCAATCGGGTTTTTAATCCCTCAAATATTGCTGTAAACGGAATCGTGAGCTTGCGCTCTCTAGTTGCAGACTTGTGTGTTAAGAAAAACATGAATTTATATGAGAAACTTTTCGCACCGGAAACGATCTCCAACACACAGAGAATTTTTCAAATCGGGCTCTTAGAAACAGAGATATCGACAAAAATAAGATGTGACTTTACGCCCCCTGGTAGGAAAACCATGCATTATTTTAGGTAGAAAGTATTCTCAAAAGGATTTTCCATATGAGCGGTATCGGTCCAAGAAAAAAGAATTCGTCGAGTTTTCAGGAGCCCAGATTTTGCTAAATACATCAGAAGCAGAAATTAACACTTACGCCCCTGGTGGCCTAACCATTCTTTACCAAACATTAGAAATTATGTGAAAAATATTTTCCATCGCGTTTTGTATGCGATACAAAAAGAATTTTTCAAATCGGAGTTTTCAAAGCAGAAATAACGCAAAAAACTCAATTTGCCTTTGTGCCCCCTAGCGGAAAGTCTATGATTTACTTGAAATTTTTTAATTTATAGGAAAAACATGTCGCATCGGAAACACTTTCTAACAAAGGAGGAATTTTCCAAATCGGACTCCTAAAAGTAGAGATATTGACAAAAATAAGATATACATCTACGCCCCTGGCGTAGAAACCATGCATTATTTCAAGAAGAAAATGTTCCTAAAAGCTTTGTCGACATGAGTAGTATCGGTCAACAAATGACTCTTTTTTCAATCGAGATTTTAGAAGCTCATATTTTGCTGCAAATACATCAGAAGCGGAAATTATGATTTACGCCCCCTGGTGGCCAAACCATTTATTTACAAAAATTAAAAATTATGTAAAACGATTTCCTATCAGGAACTGTATCCGGTGCAGAAAGAATTTTTCAAATCGGAGATTTAGAAGCAGAGATACAGGGGGAAAAGCAATTTGCCTTTACGCCCCTAGCGGAAAGTCTATGAATTACTTGAAAATGTTCAAATTATATCAAAAACATGTCACACTAGATACACTATCCAACAAAGAAGGAATTTTTCAAATCGGACTCCTACAATTAGAGATATTGAAAAAAATAAGAAATATATCTACGCCCCCTGGCGTAGAAACCATGCATCATTTAAGAAGAAAATGTTTTTAAACGGTTTGTTGGCATGAGTACTATCGGTCTAAAAACAACGTTTTTTTCAATCGAGATTTCAGAGCTCATATTTTGCTGCAAATACATCAAAAAGCGGAATTTAAGATTTTCGCCCCCTGGTGGCCAAACCATTTTTCACAAAAATTAGAAATTATGTGCAAACGATTTCCCGTCCGGAGCTGTATCCGGTGCGGAAAGAATTTTTCAAATCGGAGATTTAGAAGGAGAGATATAGGAGGAAACGCAATTTACCTATACGCCCCCTAGCGGAAAGTCTATGAATTACTTGAAAATTTTGAAATTATATGAAAAACATGTCACACTGAAAACCCTATCCAACAAAGAAGAAATTTTTCAAATCGGACTTTTAGACGTAGAGATATTGACGAAAATAAAATATACATGTATGCCCCTGGCGGAGAAACTGTGGAATATTTTAAGAAGAAAATATTCCAAAAAGGTTTATCGATGTGAGTGGCATCAGTCCACGTAAGAATTTTTTCAATCGATTTTTAGAAGCTCAGATTTTATGGTAAATATATCAGAATCAAAAATTAACACTTACGCCCCCTGGTGGCCAAAGTATCCTTTACCAAAAATTAGGAATTATATGCAAAAGATTTTCTATCAGGAGGTGTATCCGCTGAAGAAAAAAATTTTCAAATCGGAGTTTTAGAAGAAGAGTGATCGGGAAAAATGTCATTTACTTTTACGCCCCCTATCGGAAAATCTATGCGTCATTTGAAAAAGTAACTATATCTAAAGTACTCTTCGACATAAATGGAATCGAAAGATAAAAGAATTTTTTCAATCGGATGTTTAGAAGCAAATATGTGGAATAAAACGTACTTTTGAATTCGACATCATCTGCCTTTACGCCCCTAGGGGCAAAATTGTACATCGTAAAAAAAACGAAAACAAAAGGATCATCATTCGCATATTTCATGCTTCCCAATGCAAGAAGAATTTTTCAAATCGGACTAGTAGTTGCAGAGATATCGTGGGTACAGACGGACGGACGGACAAACCAAGATAACATAAGCATGATCTTTTTTTGCATAAGACGTGCTAACAAGAAAGATGACACCGAATTTTCGGGTGTAATAAGCACGTCTTTGTTCTGATGCAAATTAAATTTATCAAATCTATTCAAAGTCAATTGAACCGGTATGGAAAACAATAGATCTGACGAAAGAAACAAGTTTTTCAATCGGGTTTTTAATCCCTCAGATATTGCTGTAAACGGAATCGTGAGCTTACGAACTCTTAGAAACAGAGATATCGACAAAAATAAGATGTGACTTTACGTCCCCTGGTGGAAAAGCCATGCATTAATTTAGTAAGGAAGTATTCCCAAAAGGTTTATCCATATAAGCGGTATCGGCCCAAGAAAAAGAAATTAGTCGAGTTTTCGGGAGCCCAGATTTTGCTACAAATACAGCAAAAGCTGAAATTAACGCTTATGACCCCTGGTGGCCAAACCATTCTGAACCAAACATTAGAAATTATGTGAAAAATAGTTTCATCAGGTCTTGTATGCTATACAGGAAGAATTTTTCTAATCGGAGCTTTAGGAGCAGAAATAACGCAGAAAACGCAATTTACCCTTGTGCCCCCTAGCGGAAAGTCTATGATTTACTTGTAAATTTTGAATTTATAGGAAAAACATTTCGCATCGTAAGCACTATCCAACAAAGAAGGTATTTTTCAAATCGGACTCTTAGAAGTACAGATATTGACAAAAATAAGATATATATCTACGCTCCGTAGAAACCATGCATTATTTCAAGAAGAAAATTTTCCTAAAAGGTTTGTCGACATGAGTAGTATCGGCCAACAAACGACGTTTTTTTCAACCGAGATTTTAGAAGCTGATATTTTGCTGCAAATACATCCAAAGCGGAAGTTAAGTCTTAACGCCACCTGGTGGCCAAACCATTTTTTACAAAAATTAGAAATTATGTGCAAACGATTTCCCATCAGGAGCTGTATACGGTGCAGAAAGAATTTTTCAAATCGGAGATTTAGAAGCAGAGATATAGGAAGAAACGCAATTTACCTTTTCGCCCCCTAGCGGAAAGTCTATGCATTACTTGAAAATTTTGAAATTATATGAACCATATGTCACTCTGGAAACACTATGCAAGAAAGAAGGAATTTTTCAAATCGGACTCCTAGAAGTCGAGATATTGACAAAAATAAGATATACATCTACGCCCCCTGGCGTAGGAACCATGCACTATTTTAAGAAGAAAATGTTCCCAAAAGGTTTGTCGACATGAGTAGTATCGGCCAACAAACGACGTTTTCAATTTAGAATTTAGAAGCTCATATTTTGCTGCAAATACATCAGAAGCGGAAATTAAGATTTACGCCCCCTGGTGGCCAAACCATTTTTTTACAAAAATTAGAAATTACGTGCAAACGATTTCCCATCGAGAGCTGTACCCGGTGCAGAAATAAAATTTCAAATCGGAGATTTAGCAGCAGAGATATAGGGGGAAACGCAATTTACCGCTACGCCCCTAGCTCTATGAATTATTTGAGAATTTTGAAATTATATGAAAAACATGTCACACCGAAAACACTATCCAACAAAGAAAGAATTTTTCAAATCGGACTCCTAGAAGTAGAGATATTGACAAAAATAAGATGTACATCTACATCCCCTGGCGGAGAAACTGTGAAATATTTTAGGAAAAAAATATTCCAAAAGGTTTATCGATGTGAATGGCATCAGTCCACGAAAGAATTTTTCAATCGATATTTTAGAAGCTCAGATTTTATGGCAAATACATCAGAAACAAAAATTAACCCTTACTCCCCCTGGTGGTGACCAAAGTATTTTTTACCAAAAATTTCATATTATATGCAAAAGATTTTCCATCAGGAGATGTATCCGCTGAAGAAAAAAAAAATTAAATCGGTGTTTTAGAAGTAGAGTTATCGGGAAAAACGTAATTTACTTTTACGCCCCCTAGCGGAAAATCTATGCGTAATTTTAAGAAGTAACTATATCTAAAGTACTCTTCGACATAAATGGAATCGAAAGATAAAAGAATTTTTTCAATCGGATGTTTAGAAGCAAATATGTGTGTAATAAAACGTATTTTTGAATTCGACATCATCTGCATTTACGCCCTCTAGCGGCGAAATTGTGCGTCGTAAACAAAAACGAAATGAAGGATCATCATTCGCATATTTCAAGCTTCCCAATGCAAGAAGAATTTTTCAAATCGGACTAATAGTTGCAGAGATGTCGTGGTAACAGGCGGACGGACGGACGGATGGACAAACCGATAACATAAGCACGATCTATTTTTTACAAAAGACGTGGTAATAATACCAATGATAAATTTTTCACAATAACTGTACAATTAATAGATATATGCTGTCTCACGTACCATCAACACAAACCGCGTCTCCAACTGCAAATTAAAACACATTTATTTACAATTAAAAACACTATTTTAAATGCAAAGGCAAGTACTTTCAGGGCTCCCATGTCCCCATCATCAGGCCTAAGTGCCACGAAGCATGAGGAGCCATCTCATATACGTATCCACGAAGTATTACAGCCACGAAGTATTCCCGTCACACGTCTCTTTAAACCTCCTGTGTTACCAACATTAGAAAACAAACACTAATGTTCAAAAAATAATTACACAAGTCAAAGGTAGTTCTAGAGTAACATTAGTGTTTGTTTTCTAATATTGGCAACACAGAAGGGTTAAAGAGACGTGCGACAGGAATACTTCGTGGCTGTGTATACGTATATGAGATGGCTCCTCATGCTTCGTGGCACTTAGGCTTGATGATGGGGACATGGGAGCCCTGAAAGTACTTGCCTTTGCATTTTAAAATAGTGTTTTTAATTGTAAATAAATGTGTTTTAATTTGCAGTTGGAGACGCGGTTTGTGTTGATCGTACGTGAGACAGCATATATCTAGTATTTGTATTGAACAATATTGCGTTACACCTTGCT
This sequence comes from Macrothele yani, assembly GCA_039090855.1. Taxonomy (NCBI): domain Eukaryota; kingdom Metazoa; phylum Arthropoda; class Arachnida; order Araneae; family Macrothelidae; genus Macrothele; species Macrothele yani. Next base: position 76,016,531 of record CM077028.1, on the reverse strand, counting down.
TCCAGATAGAGAAATCCCTGTTAGAAAAATGAGCTGGAATTTTCCTTTTGTTCTGCCTCACGTCACGGTGGCACGCTCTCAAGGTTTGTGGGACGATCCCTGACACACTCTTCTCCATCAATGCGGAGAAATACTGATAAAAATGAGGTACCTTTTCCGTGAAAAGGATCTTCTAGTTTCCATTCCATTATCTGGTTAGGTTTGTCCCGATTATAGGGTGATCAGCTTGCACTGTTTAGGAAGATCAGCTTGGCTCGTTGGCTTCCTACAACGACATAGCCAGGTTTGACTATAGAGCGCAAGAGCATTGCTGATGCGTAAAAGAGCACCAATTATGGAAGCAGTCATCTTGAATAACAACAACGTGCATAATGTTAGAAACATAGTTGGTGAACAGGCACTGCAAACTTGTACCCAAGGGTCATAGATATAGTTTATTGTTCAATGTTACCGACGATGGTTTTTGGGTGTCCCTGCATTAGAAACGTGCAGAATTTAGACTGGTATGTTCCAGATATAAATATGTATTGCTGACATCTTCGATATTGTATTTAAGAAAGTAATATTCATTATGTGGGCGAAACTTATTGGACACCCCCATGCAGGCGCAATGGTGTGGTCCCGCAGCAGACACGTGGTCGATAAGGTATAAAACCAGCAATGGGAGTAGGCTCACATCAATCGCTAATAAAATCGATAGTAGGAGAGAGTTCTTTAAATTTGAAAAAGGCGTTATAATAGGCTGCTCAGTTGGAGGTATGAGCATAAGAAGTCGTTAAATCGACCGTTCCCTTTGTCATCAACAAATGGAAGAAGACGGGACATTGAAAGAATTCACCTCGCCCTGGAAAACCCACGAAACTGAAACCCAGGGATTGGAGGGTGGTGCAGAAGGAGATCCGGAAAACCAGGTGCCGACCAATGCACGCCATAGCACATGAGTTCCAGATGGCCACAGATGGTATGGTCTCTACTAAGACACTTCGAAGAGAGGCCCATATACTCGGGTATCATGGCGGACCAGCCACCCATAAACCTCTCGCATCGCAAAGACCAAAAAAGCCACGCCACTACGATGGTGTCAACAACATAAAAATTGGAAATTAGAGCAATGACGGCAGGTGTTGTGGAGCGACGAATCCCGCTTCACATTATTCCGATCAGATGGACGTGTCTGGGTTTGGCGATTACCCGGATAACGTCTGCTTCCGGAGTGTGCAGTGCAGCACGGAGGTGGTGGAGTTATGGTATGGGGCTTTTTCAACTGCTACGGTGTGGGTCGACTGGTTGTTATTCATGGAAACATGGACTCTGTGCTTTGTGGATAACTCAATGCTCCCAACGTTGTGGCAGTTCCACGGACACGACGATTATTTTTTCCAGTACGACAATGCCACTAGTTATGTTTCCAGGGCTACAGTGGAGTGGATTGAGGAAAATCAGGTCTCGCAGATGGATTGGCCTGCTCAGAGCCCGGACCTCAATCCCATTGAACACCTATGGGATGAACTTGAACGACGGGTGAGGTCTAGATCAACACGACCTTCTTCACTGACAGAGTTGGTCGATGTATTCAAGGTGGAATGGGGGAACGTCCCGCTCTCCGTTCTCCATGGACTTGTGGTGGACAGTTTACTTCGACAGGTATCTGCTGTAATCTTTGCAAATGGAGGACTTGCCCGCTACTGATGTGAATACAACCGCCGCTTCATAAAAACTGAGAGTGAAATTACACAATATGAAGAAATATAGGTACAGCAAAATGTATGTTATCCTTTCTCAAAGTATCTTCCGTCGGATGATGCTTTGCGACCCCTGTATAACTTAAAATCTGTATCTGTGTTGAATGTTGCCCCACGGACCTTCTTCACTGTTGGAAAACAACCAGAAATCGCACGGGACGTAGGCAGGCTGTGGCATGATTTCATGAAACTGTTGAACTCAAGTAGCCACATGTGGGGGGGGGGGGCGTGATCATGGTGCAGGGTCCACTTGCCCACCAGTTTCGGTCGCTTAATTGGTATGTGTCGTCGCAGACGCTTCAAGACTGAAATGTAATACTCAGCATTGACAGTAATTTGTGGAGGAACGGCATGCTGGTAGACTACACTTTTATGATCAAAGATAATATTATCATCATCACCTTCCCAGCTGATTTGGTTTGGCGGATTTTTTGGGAGGAAGCGAGCCTGTGTGTTTCCAGACACTCGTTGCACGTTTCGTGAGGGGGTCGAAATAGTGGATCCATGTTTCTTCGGCAGTTATTACTGTGTTTAGAAAGTTTGGATCCTTTGCAATCATTTGTTTCCACTCATGACACTCCTGAACTCTGGCTAACAATTGTTCTCTCGTCAGGTGATGAGGTACCCATCTGGAACACACAAGATGCAGCAGTAATTTTTAAATATTAGTTGACGCCGCTATGTCTTCACACGTCATTCGTCGATCTTCTTGCAGGATTTCCCAATCAGTGTTAACAATACGCTACGTAAAAACACTTTCAGGTCGACCAGGTCTGGAAGAGAGTTCTGCCGACAAACGCCCTTGTTTGAAACCATGGTGCCATCTAAAAATCGTTGACTCCCCCAAGCATTTATCTTTGTAAGCTTTCTTTATTAAATCATTTGTTTCTGGAGCCGTTTTACCCAAGCGATAGCAAAATTTTATCGCACAACGCATTTCACTTCTTAACTCTGAATCACTCACCTCCATAGCTGTATGACGAAATGCAGACGTACCTTAAACAACTGCGCAATAACAAAACCATGATCGTCTGCCACGGCTAATAACTGTTGCCATAGATACTTCCTTAATTCAGTTAGTCGTCTGCGTGGTTATTTTTCCCCTTCGCACTGTTGCCAACTAAAAAAAATTACTCTCAGTTTTTATGGAACGGCCTTTGTGCAATACTGTTTTTTTCATTTACTTACAGTGTCCCTTTTGTCCACATAGTGTACACTGAATGGACAAATTAGAATATTCACTCCAATAACAATATGCCAAGCAGAATTTTCGCGTCCAGTCGCGCGAAACGCTATATGATGCCTATATATACAGCAGGTCTTATACATTTTGCCTATATATACAGCAGGTCTCTACGCATTTGAAACTAGTAGCAGAAAAGTAATCTTCATTAAAGGCAGCGACGTAAGTGGCCAGGACGACCGATTGTTTGCAACTGCTGAACTGTTAAGATTTCCACGTCAGATAGTCACACGTGTATACCAAGACGGCGTGAAATATGGCAAAACTTCCCACCAACGGGAGAAATGTGGTCGTAACTGTCGAGGTAAGTTCAGACTGTTCCGCATAGTTACAAGAAATCGCAGATAGCATAGGAATTTCATTACGGCGCGTTTACAAGCTTATTCACAAAGACTATCCGTCGTACCATGGTAAAAATAGGCTATGGCAGATAACGCCCACATCGTGTTCTTTTGTTGACTGCAAAAGACCGAAAGATTAGGCTGAAGTTTGGAACGGTCTATCGCAACTGGATTTCGGACGACTAGGAACTAGTGCTGTTCACGGATTTTGGATTTTTGGATATTCGGATATTTTAGTATCTGAAAACCGGATTTTTAGCATTCGAATAGTTTGAACTCCGGATATCCGGATTTTTAACTGCGGTTAACCGGATTTCGAACTTCGGAAGTGCTGTTTCACGGATTTCGGATTTCCGGATATTTTACTATTCGAAAACAGTATTTTAGCATTCGACTAGTTCGAACTTCGGATATCCGGATTTCGAACTTCGGATTTCGGATATCCGGACTTAGAATACCGAATATTCAGACATCTCAACAACATAGATCTATCTGGCCATGATAGACCGCATGTCTCAAGTTGTTGAAACCTTAACACAGCAGTTTGTGAACGTGGGTTTTTTTGCTGCACGATGCCCATTTGATTAGACAAAGTGATCTTTCGTGACATTGATATTGTACTAAATGAAGGGATAATAAATACAATTGCAGTGTTTTATCCTGTAACAAACTCATGCGGCAATTCGGATTTCGGATTTATGATATTTCGGATATTTTGAAATCCGAAATCCAGATTTCAAAATATTCGGTTTTTGACAGCACTAGCCGGATATCCGAATATCCGAATTTTGAAATTCGGATTCTATGCGGCAATCTGGATTTCGGATTTATGATATTTCGGATATTTTGTAATCCGAAATCCAGATTTCAAAATATCCGGTTTTTGACAGCACTAGCCGGATATCCGAATATCCAGATTTTGAAACTCAGATTTCAAATTCCGATTTCGGATTTCATGCGGCAATCTGGATTTCGGATTTATGATATTTCGGATATTTTGAAATCCGGAATCTGTCCGTCGCCGGCACAACTCTTCCACTCTCTTCCTTGTCGACGTCGGCTCTTTACCGTTTCCTTTCTATGTCCCACTTCTCCCATACCCATTCCCGACGTCCCCCTATCCTCCACCACCGCCGTGTGGTCCGCCGCCCTTTCTCCTCTTTCCGCTCCACTAGAGATCAACACTCATTGGCCTTTTTCTTCACCGCCGTCTTCCCGTCCCCTCCATCCTCCACCGCATGACACTTCTTGATTCACCTCTTTGCCCCTTCTGTGCTCAGGAAGCTGATGTCTCACATGTATACCTACATTGTGTCATCTTACTGCCGCTCCTGCATTTAGCATTTTCCATCGCCCAACGCTCAGTTACAGCTGATCTCACTTTCGACGCCTACAAGACACTCCTGCTTCAAGTTTCTCCTCCAGTCAAGCTACCATTAGCTTGTTCCTACATTTTGTTTTAGTAAAGCACGTTATCTACGTGTTTCACCAACGCTGCCAAGATATTACCCCTCCTTATACAGTGCCTCAAGCTTCTGAGATGTTACTGTGTCACTTTCAAGACTGCCTTCTTTCTCGTCTCCGCTTCGAGAACCAAGTAGCTGTTACTCAGCATTGCGAGAGTAAATTTCTCTCCACATGGTCTCCGGCTGCCTCCTGGTTCGCTGGCTCGCCGATGTCGCTGCAACTGACGGTTGGCCGACCATGACTTTGACTATACTTGCTTTTGATGAGCTTTGTTTAAATCTTCATGATCACTATTGCACTAGACCTTTCGTATTTTTTCTCCTCAGTTTGAATCTTATGTAATTCTTGCAATACCCTTTTTGTGTTTCATTATTGTAGTTACTATCATCCACGTGAATCTTTCATATGCTGAGACGAACAAATCCCGCCTGTCTCATGTTTTCACATTAATGCTTTCTTTGTTCTCATACTGATTTGCGCAATGCTGTACATATATTATAATTACGTTCTGTTGTTTGTTATCACCATATTGTATCTTTCTTTTGAAACGGCCTGTTTGTCCGTCTCTTTCATTTGTTCATCGATATGTGCGCCCTTTAAACTCTTATGTTTAATTTGGCCATTGCACTGTGCTGATAAATTGTACAATGTTTAGAATATCGTTACTTCTTTACTGCATTTTACTTGTATTTTTTTATTGGAGATTTAACGACCACCGTGAGCAACTCAATGGGCTATAAACAGTCGCCCGTCCCTAATTTAGAGCCACTGGTTCCAGGGAAGGAGAGAGCCAGTGCCGTAAGACAAACACAACATCCATGCCTCACCGGGATTCGAACCCGGACTCCTTTCGAACGAATGATCATAGGCCATCGCTTAGACCACTGCGCCACCGGGGCGGCTTACTTGTATTAAGTAATACTCGTCGGATTGTTTCCTAAATTATACTTTAATGCAAAGTTGCTTTCTTATACCGAATGTATTTCTAAACTCCGCAATGCTGTACATGTGTAAACAGTTATCGTCTTCACTATTATTGATTGCGATCTCTCAGACTCGAGATATTTTAGTTCCGTTTTGGCTCAAATTTTTCCACGCCTATGTAAAGTGCTCATGTGTTGAGACGATCAAGTCACGTCAGTCTCATGTTTTCACATTATCGCTATCTTCATTTCAGTTGTGAATTGCACAAAGTAGTCCATATCTTGTAAATACGTTCTGTTGTTTGCTATCGCATTACTGCACCAGTTACCATGAAATGTCATGTTCGTCCATCTCTTGTATCAGTTTATCATTATGAGTGCCTTCATCATTATGTTGCTTATTTTGACCATTGCACCGTGCTGTACACAAATTGTACAACATTTAGAATCTTGTTACATTTTTTACTGTATTTCACTTGTATCCAGATATACTAGTCAGATTGTCATGTAACTCAAACTACAATACAACGTTGATTTCTTATTACCAATGTTTTCCTCAATTGCACAATGCTGTCTGTACATGTGTAAATAGTTCTTGTCTTTACTATGCATGATTCAAAATCCCCAGTACTGAGATATTCTAATTTCGTCTGTCTCAGATGATTACATTTCTTGTATTATTTGTCCTCAGTAGTTTCTTTTCGCACAGTGCTCAATTATTGTACACCTGCACTGTTATCTGTCAGCACTGAATTTGTACCTTTATTCTGAGACGCACTGTTACGTCAGTCTCTTATGTTCTCGTGCATAATATGAATGCACCCTTTACCACGATGCTCCTTTGCAGATCATTGCACCGTGCTGTATTTAACGATACATATGTTTTAAGAATTTTGCCTATTTTATTGTATTTAACTTGTATCAGGACGTTCTAATTAGTTTGCTTCCTGAACCCAACCTTGATAATAAAATCGATTTGAAACCACTGAGTTGCTCACGGTGATCGTTAAACCCCCAACCAAAAAAAAAATCGTTCTCCGTTCACCTTAAATGTTTTATTTTTAAGGGTTGATTTCTGTGTATTTTGGGCTATACATGCAAGCACGGGAGAAGCGTGGTAATATGCAGTCGTACCACCGGAAACAGTTTTAAATAAATGAAAACATATTTTTCAAATATGAAAGAATAATGCGATGCAAATTACCTTTGAAGTCGTTTATTCCTTACTGGCCGTCGGAAGATATTACACACCAATCTACCTTGTGAATGAGTAGATAATGGACCCATTGACAAGATCAGACAGGTGTGTTTCCACTTCCGATAGTGGTTACGAAACACTGCGAGTTCTGTCGACTTGCCTTGTGCATGAAGTCGAAGGTAGTCTCTAACCCACTTCCTCTGTCTCCATTCAAGGATTTAGTTACATGGTATTTTTTAAGGTTCTGAATCATTTTTTTTTTCTCTTTTGATTTCAATGCTTTTTTCATGTTTGTTTTACAAGTTATCTACTACAAGTGATTTCTGTGTATTTTGGGCTATGATGCTTAGTAGGAAGAATGTGGATAACTATTATTAGGAAGATTATTTTTATTTATTTCCATCTTCAAGCTGTGTTTGGAACAACCAGAGTCAACAGTAGTGCTTCATGTACGTCGAACCTTACGAATAATAATGTCGGGAGTTCAAGAACTTGTGTGGATACGTTTTGTACTTTTCTAGGAAAAAATAAAGTTTTCGAAATAAAAATATGGAGATTTATGTTTAAAGATAAAAAAAAAAAGACAGTAGAAAGGCAACAGAAAAAAATCTGCGGACGAAATAATGATAATAAAGTACAATTTTGAAAGCATTTTATTATCCATTATATTCCTTATTGTAAGATTTTGGCAAATACTATCAGAAAGGTCATTCTTCGCTACTGTATGCAAATCAATCCTGAAGTTACATGATGCTTAGTAGGAAGAAGCACTTCGCCGGATTGACAACCCGACATTCTCTTCAGTCACTTTCCCACAGATGTATTGCAGCAGTTCTGAGCATCTTTTTTACTTTTATAACCACAGACATTGCTCTCAAGAGCTGTCTGTCGTGATAATTGTGTCCAGCTGAGCTTGTGCAGCAATTATTATGATAATTCATTCAATTTCTCTATTACTTAACACTCTTGAATTCTTTCCTTGGTTACAGCCTCCCAGAAAATGGCAATTTTCATTTTTTTTTTTTTTAAATCAAGGGTAGGTAAGCTTTTTTTGAGCTGTTACACATTGGTAAACGAAAAAGAAAATAGTCACGGTACTACTACGTGCTACAGGTTTTCCCTCTCTTTCACGATTCTCTCCCCTTTAGAAACAACAAAAGAAAATCCAAAGACACGTTTGATCTCAAACGAAATCTACGCGCAGAACGTGATGAGTATTTTGTTTTTTCAACTACATCCGTATTAAGATGAGCACACGCTTGAATCGTAAAGGAAATAAAATGTACGTGTGAAAAGCGATGGATGTTTTAGATTTTAGTTACGCCTGTTCAAGCTTAATTTTTTTATATTGAATTTCCAGGAAAATTATTCTAAAGCGATTTCTAAGTGATCAGTGCAATTTGTATTCTGACTAAGGCTTTGTTTCTTTCCGCAGGTCTCCGTGACGTCGGCAGGTGTTCGTTGAGTGGATTGCTCAGTACCTGCTGGATCAATATATTTGCTGACCACACAACCTTGCCGTTGTCACGTGAATTCGGAGCGTAAACAGAGAGGAATACAGGAAATGATATGTTGTGGCGTTCTCTCCTCTGGTGGTTTTCTGTTATAAATCGTCTGAGTTTACCTTTAGTTAAGCTGATGTCTTTTTAACGTAAGTACGAAATTATTTACATGTTGATTGGTAATATATGTTGTGGCGTTCTCTCCTCGGGTGGTTTTCTGAAACTAATTGTCTGATTTTACCTTTGGTTCAGCTGATGTATTTTTACCGTAAGTACGAAGTTATTTACATGTTAATTGGTAATGTATATAGGTAGCTTTGGCTGTAATTTAACAGTGGGAACTGCGACAGTGGATGATTTTGTAAGTTCTGGTGTTCAGTTTTAACCCCTTAGTAAGTTGGAAATCAGCATACCATTGTAATGATTAATTTACTACACCCATAGGCGCCGATTATAGGGGGCAAGGTGAATTTCGCCTCCTCCCCCACCCACCCACCCAGTAATTTTAATGGGGAACTGTACCCATTCAATATTTTTCGTCCCGTTTAATTGAATACATTTTTGCTTTGTGAGCGTATTGCAATATTTCTATAGGGAAAAAAAAAATTTCCCATGGTATTGAGAACATCATGTGCTGTGATATTTGCAAAAAAATGCATTTCATTTTTTCCCTTATAGAAATGTATTATTCTTTTCCACCTTATGAGGCCAAAGCGATGTATTTCCAAAAAAAAAAAAAAAATAGTTAATAACAAAGTAAGCGAAAACTTTTTTCTGCATTCAGCATTACTCATTTGGTAAGATACGTACTTGATTGCGAACCCCGTATTGCAGTTGACATGTTCTCGTGATATGTGGTAAATGTTTAAAACAATTATCAAAAATAAAATAAATAAAAATACAGAATCGTATAATCTCTAGTGCCTTTATTTATCTATTTATTTTTTGCGCTTCTCGTTCTTTGAGTAGCCGCGCTAATTTCGCATATTTTTACGAACGTTTTTGGAAATGAAATTTCTTTGGACGTTTTTACAAAATCACAAGCTGCATTTTATTTTTAAAAATATTAACATTCAGCAAAAGAATATTTCTGTTTCCTTGTTCATTTGCTGATGAGCAATTACAATTGCGTTTTAAAACATACGTCAGATCTCGTAGCTTGTCTTTTTGCTCTTTTTTTTTTATTTTCTTCCTGGCAATCTGATCTCTTCACGCTGATCTCAACTCCCAAGTATGATTTCTTCATGCCTGTCTCCCTTCCCCGGTGTAATAGTTTGGTGAAGTCAGCGTCAAACTACATCATGCCTGTAAGTTGTACGGTTTACCTATAAAATTTACGGAAATTGTACTTGTTTCACGGTTATTTCACAGAGCGACATGTTTTACATTTATTTTACGGACTTATTTTCCCAAATGGATTAGGGCCATGTATATAATATATTTACATATATATATTTCTTAAACATTTTTCGAAGAGAGAATAATTATCTCAAAGGACTACGGCACTTGTATGCTTCTGATTGCCCTAATCATAATTTCTTCCAACCTCTCTCATCTCATCCAATTTGGAAAGACTCGGAAATGAACTTTGTAAAATTGAGATTGGCGCGATAATTATCGAGAGAGAGAGAGAGAGAGATTGCTTTTTTAAAGGTACTTTAATATATTAACACAAAAATTTAAGTTGAAACCAATTGTAATATAAAGAAAAAAGTCACTGCAATATACTGTATCACTTATAGCCATAATTTCACTGTTACAGATGAATTCTTTTTTCGTATATGTAGCCTAATGATTGTATACTGATAACTTAATTATGTTCTGACTGCAATTTAATCGTTATAAGCGAGAAATACTGCCAAACATTTTATTTGCATAGCATATGAAATCAATGTATATGATTCTCATAATGAATCGGTTTTTAATCGATATGCTCAATACATTTCAGCAGTACGTTCGACACATTAGTCAGTCTGGCATCGATTAAACGTTCACTGAGCTCCTTTTACGGCTTTCAATTCTTAGAAGTTGGCAGGTCTGCTACATAATACTGCGACTCCATGAAATAATTCATAATTCCATACCCGATGAAAAAAAAACTGGTTTAGTTGGAATTAAGAAGCTGGTGAATTATATTTCCCTTACTGTATATTAAATGCAACAGCTTGTAAACAAACTGACATGGTTTACGAAATTTTAAAAAATTATTCAGTGAAAATAAAAAAGAAGTCTGAAGAAATATGGCGTTAATAAAGACTGAAGATATATAGTTTTAATTCAAAGATATCAGCGTTCACTGAGAAGAGTGTGACGCCGTCAGTTTTCTGAATGTGGTCTTCTTTACCTTCATGATTTCTACTTTCATTTCAATTCTTCATCTTCGTTTTATAATTCTGTTTAACGAGAAATGCTTATTTTCATAGCTTTCCTATTAAACTATTGCATTCAGCTTGCGTTCTTACTTGAAAACAGAATTATCAAAAACAGAAAACGATGAACTGAATAAGAAATATCACATTTTCGGGTGATAACCCCCTTTCAGTTCTGCTGTGAAAAATTCCCTAATATTATCAGTGGCAGAAATTTTATTTTCTTGTCAGATTCTCTGAGTCATAACTCATAAGCACCAACTACGTGGAAGCTCCAGGGGGTCCAGACACCCATTAAATGATTGATCAAAATAAAAGTCCAACCCCCCTTCCCCCCTCTAAAAGAATTAGATTGGTCGGTTAATAATTTTTTGTGGAACAATAATCCAATTTCTTTCTTCTTCAGTACTTCTGTGCCTAAGACAATTATTAAAACGCGAGTATGTGTTATGAACAAAGCTTATACAGCGTGTGACAGAAAAACGTATGGATCGTCATTCATATCACCTAGGCTAGGCCTAAGAAGAACAGGTGACAACAATATATCCTTAGGTTTATTATTCCTGAAAACGCACTTCTTACCCGTGTCTTCTTGATTCGCCTATTCTTGTTTGGCCTATTTCTGCCACATCGAAAGTTAATGGGTTCCGCCATTATAGGCGTGGAAAGGATTCTTGATTCGCCTATTCCTGTCTCGCCTAAAACCTTCACCTGCTAGAGGGGAGGGATTCACCTGGAGCAAACTTCTTGATTCGCCTATTCCTTCTACGTCGAAAGTTAAAGGGGCGATAAAATGCTATTACATTATTTCGCTTAAGCTTTGATGGAGTGATTTTAAAGAAAAAGATACATCTTTAAATCCCGTGATTTTTTATTTTTTTATCGAAACACTAAACAGTCGTGCGTTAAAAAAAAAAAAAGGACAATTTTTCCCGTGAAAAAAGAATTGTTTTATCCCTAGGGTTTGAAACTCTTTAATAGAAAAAAAAGTTGTGCAAACCATTTATAATTTTAAAAAAAGGGAGGGGGGGTGCTATTACATTATTTCGCATAAGCTTTGACGGAGTGATTTTAAAAAAGATTCATCTTTACCTCCCGTGTTTGTTTGTTCTTTGATCGAAACACTAAATCTTTCGGGCGTTAATGTAGGAGATATCAAATGATGAGTAAAAAGTAAAAAAAAGGAGGTTGTCGTCGCAGGTAGTCATCAGCGTGATTAAGGTATTAAATGTGTCGTCCAATCAAAATCGTGATAAACTATAGTGAGGGGTGGGTGGGGAGGGGTTATGTGGGTGTAAGGCAGAATTCAAGAAAGCGTTGATAATGAAAAGGTACAGAAAAGTAAAGGGTAGAGGGATGTTGATGCGTGGTCCGGACCAAAGCCCACCTGACACTTGCCCACTATGGATGATTTGTATATAATACGTAACGTCGGAGGACGCTTCCGGTCTAGTCTAGGAAAACTGATCACATAAATATTTACCGACCGTATAAAAATTGCACTTTGTTTTAGAAATGTTGAAATTTAAGGGGGTTACCCCCAAATGTAAACTAACATATATAATCTTTTTCAGGTGTTCTAAAAAGCTCAAACTTAAGGGGGCCAGTCCCTTTTTATTTTAGGCTTCGCATGTTAACCTTATGGGAGGTCTCGATGTACTTAGGTACAGGTTTCTCACGATAGACTTATCCTATCAATCGCAAACTGGGCATGCATTTTCCTAAGGATATTATACAACACCTGAACTAGAATTATCGCAATCGGTCAATTAATTAATTTTGTATTAATTAATCAAAATGGCTGTCGATTTTGCTGACGTTTTCATTATTAATTGTATTTATTATTTTAATTGAGTGCATTATTTAGTCATGATTCTAGTTCAGGTAGTTGTTTATACTCTATCTCATCATCATCATCATTGTCAACCATTATCAATCCACTGCTGGACGAAGGTCTCCCCAAGTTTCCTCCACAACGGTCTGTCTTGTGCCAGTCTCCTCCATGTCACTCCCGCATATTTACGAATTTCATCCACCCATCTCCCATGTGGTCTTTTTCTGGGTCTTTTCCTGTCCCTTGGAATCCAATCTAAAATTTCGGCTGTCCATCTATGGTCTGTCCTTCTGGCAGTATGTCCAGCCCATTGCCATTTCAGGGATTTAACTCTGATCATGATGTCTTCCACTCTCGTCATTTTTCGGATCCACGAGTTCCTCTTCTTATCTCTCCTGGTTATACCAAGCATGCACCTCTCCATGCTTCTTTGAGTTGTCTGCAGCTTTTGTATGTCTCTTTTAGTTAAGGTCCACGTCTCTGCACCATACGTAAGCACTGGAAGGATGCATTGATCAAACACTTTTCTTTTAAGACATAATGGCATATTGCTCTTGAAAATTATGCTGTTTCTTCCAAAAGCTCTCCAGGCAAGTTTTGTACGCCGATTAATTTCTTCATCAATGTGACCCTCACTTGATATCTGCTGTCCAAGATAAACATACGTATCTGTTATCTCCAGTTTTTCTCCATCAATCGATAAATCTTCATTTCTTGTAAAAGCATTGAACATCACTTTTGTCTTCTGAAAGTTCATTTTTAATCCCACTTCTTTACTCTTGTCAGCAAGTTCCTGGATCATACTCTGCAGCTCTGATGGGGTAGTTGCAAAAATGACTACGTCATCAGCAAAACGAAGGTGGGTTAGATAATCTCCATTAATCTTTATCCCTTTGTTTTCCCAGTTCAGTGATTGAAAGACATTTTCCAATGTGGCATTAAAGAGCTTCGGAGATATGGTGTCACCTTGTCTCACTCCCTTTCCAATTTTTATGTGTGTTGTATTTTCAAACAGCCGAATCTTTGCACTTGCATTTTCATAGATGTTATTAATAATATTAATGTATGCATCTTCAATACCGCAGGATTTCAGAGCCGTGGTAACTGCTGATGGTTTCACCGAATCAAAGGCTTTTTCATAATCGATAAAAGCCATGCACAATGGAAGTTCATATTCCCTCGCTCTTTCAATCAGTTCTCTCAGTACGTGGATATGATCTATTGTGCTGTAGCCACTCCTGAATCCAGCTTGTTCTCTCGGTTGAGCCATGTCCAGTGTTACCTTCAAGCGGTGTGAAAGAACTTTAGTGAAGATTTTATAAACCACTGATAGGAGGCTGATAGGTCTGTAGTTCCTGAGATCCTCAATGTCACCTTTTTTATGTAGCAGGATCATTGTAGCATTGTTCCAATCCTCAGGAATCTTCCCTTCATTAAGGCATCGAGTGAAAATTTGGGCGAGTACTGTTTCAATTTCTCCACTTGCTTCTTGTATGATGTCTATAGTAATTCCATCTTTTCCTGGAGCTTTCCCTCGCTTCATGTTCTTGATTGCATGAGCAACTTCTGCTGGGAGGACTGGAAGAACTCTGGTACCTTTCATGATGTCTGGAGTACATGTATCATCCCTTTCATATAATTTGGAGTAGAAATCATTCACTCTTGTAAAAATTTCGCCTCTATTTCTTGTTATAGAACCATCTTCTTTTCTCAGAGCCATAATCTGTTTTCTTCCCTTACTGAGATGTCCCTTTGCTATCTTAAGGCTTTGGTTGTTTTCAATTGCTTTCCTCACTAGCTCACAGTTGAATTTCCTTACGTCTTCAGTGATACTTTTTCGTGTTGTCTTGCATAGCTCTATATATTCCACTTTGGAAGTCACATCTACTTTAGTTGTCCTCATCTCTCTTCTTTTTTGCATCAACATTTTGGTTTTTCCTGATAATTTGTTCACATGCAACTTGTCTACCAACAAGTAATTGGGTACCTGTGATAGCAAAGGAAAACGAAGTTTATTCACCTTCAATAGTTGGTGGAGCCTGCACGAGCGGCGATTACAGCTGCGGCCCTCCGGTGCATACTCTCAACTAGGCGTTGTACGACGGCTAGCGGTATTTTCTTCCACTCGGCTTGGAGAAGACAGGTCAGTTCCTTCGCCGATTTCGGACGGTGGGGGCACCCCTTAAGTCGACGCTCCAACTCGTCCCAGAGGTGCTCGATGGGGTTAAAGTCCGGGCTCTGCGCAGTCCAGTCCATTCGATTAACCCCATTGTCACCATATCAAGTCATGGTGGAGCTCGCAACATGGTAGGTGGCATTGTCATCCTGAAAGTAACATGGGTCCACCCCGTAAAACTGCCTCAACGTAGGAAGCGCATGGTCATCCAAAATGGTGCAGCAGGTCTCGGCGTTGAGTCTACCAGGAATTGCGACCAAGGTTCCCGTGCCATATCAAGAGAAACATCCCCATAGCATAATTCCACCGCCGCCGAACTTCACAGTTGGCACAATACATTCCAGCAGGAGGCGTTCTCCAGGCAGACGCCAAACGCAGACCCTGCCATCCGAACGGTAGAGGGTGAACCTTGATTCGTCGCTCCAGAGAACCTGTTTCCACTGTTCAACGGTCCACTGTCGACGTTCTTTGCACCATGTTAGCCGAGCAACGCTATTGGAACTTGGTGATCAAAGGCTTGGGGGCGGCAGCACGTCCATGATAACCGAGATGATGGGCTTGCTTACGGATGATATTCATCGAAAGAACACTCCCGGATGCCTGTTGAAACTCCTCGCGGATGTGGCCCATCGATTTGGTGCGGTTCTTCCGAATTCCTCTGGCCAGCACCCGTCGGTCTGTAACTCCCACTTTTGTGGGTCTGCTGGGTCGGGGCACATTCCGACAGTCACCTCTCATCTTCCACTTGCCAATTATTTAGGCCACTGTCGATTTTGGGTACTTCAACTCGCTGGATATGTCACGTATGGATCGGCCATTTGTGTGATACCCGACGATTACACCTTTCTCGGAATCAGAGAGCTCCGAACTGCGTGGCATCTTTCATGTGACTGGTTGCGTTGTTGTTTCCCACACGATATTTAACGGCGGCGGCGGCGGCGGCGGCCGTGACGTGTATCAGGACCGCAGAGATCGTCGATTGCAGGGGTGTCCAATTACTTGTTGGTAGATAGTGTATATGCAGTAAGTTATAAAAAAATTCAAGCTATTATGCTTAGTGGTTTATGAGAAAAATGTTCCTAAATGTACAAAACCACAAGTTTTCAGGGGAGGCAAAATCCGAAGAAGGCATGTGACTAGAAGCCTCCCGCGTCATACTCCTTTTCTTCTCTACTTTGCTGGACTTCAGCTTTCTGCTCGCCGTCTTCCTTTGCTTTCCTGCACCTTCTAGAATCTGTTTTTCCTCCTTCTCACTGTCTTTTATTCGAAAACGTCGATTGCCTTGAGACCATTGGTGGTGTTTGCGGAGCTGGTCATGCCGAGCTGCTGTAAAACTTTCAGCTTGCCTACTATTCCTTCATTGTAGGAAATGACGGCATCATGAACGCCCATTTGCAGGGTTTCTCAGTCGACAAATATCCTTTTCGGTAGTCGACTCCATATGACGTTGTTGAAGCTCTCGTTGGGGTTTTGCGTCCTACCGTGGAGGCACTTGCTAAGGAGAGTCCTGTTTGCAAGGTCCCGAAACACTGGCTTTATTACCGTCATCACAGCTCCCGGCAAACTGTGCTTGTGCTGATAGGCAGCTCTTGACTCTTCCGAGCGATTATATTTGCACCAACTGTTCTCTCCTGAAGGACACAGAGTCCATGCTGCTACGGGTGGTCGTCTGTAGATAGTCGATAGAAGTATATGGCCCAAACGGCTTTTTGCATAGCATCAACGTTGTCTACGTTCCTTCTAATTCCATTGCCATAGTACGACTGTAACTCATCGATTGCATTATCTGTGAGGCGCCCTTTCTCACGAATTCCTTTTCCGTCATCCAGTGCCTTGCCTTTTAGGTCTTTACACAGCCGTCGTAGTCTAGTACCCATTATCTTCTGAACATGTCCCACACATTCAAGTTTGGTTACCTCAATGTTGTCACCGTAAGGTTTTGCAGCAGCCACGGCCTGGTACACCTTGAAGTCTCCGTCCCCGAGGTACTGTACATAACGTACTCCTCTTTCAGCCGCATACCTCCCGAAAATTTCCTTAGCGCCCACACTCTCCATCCCGCCTGACACTTCTTCGTAATTTTCATTATACTTGTGTGGGATACCGTGCCTTTGTGGGTCCCCTTTACAAATACGGCAGTATTTTGACATGCAAGCTACATCTAAGACTTTACCTGTGTCAATACTTGTAACACTCATAACACCATTTAGTGAAGTATGGCCGCGTTTTTGCCAGCTCCCGTCGAATGCAGCTGTAATATTCTGGTTTCCCTTATTGCTTTTTGTGCTGCTATTTTCATCTATTCTTGAGCTACAAGTTCTACAGCACGACTGACTACCTTCTGAACGGAAATATATTTGGTCACAGGGGAGGTAAATCCAACAAGGCACACAATGTTGAACCCGCAGCTTTTCCTTGTCCGATACTTCTCAGTGCATACACGAAGCGGCAGTTAATTTCCGGCTTTCCACAAGGTAGATTTGCACTATTCGAAAACGTCTCTTGCTTCATACAGTTCTCGCACAACAATTCGAACTTCGTTACTAGTCCTTTTCTTGCTCCAACTTCCGTCAACCGTATGTCACCATTGCAATCTTTACACACAGCAAACTTCGTCACCACTTCAAACAGGATTCGTAAATTCATAATTGCATGTCCAGGAATATAATTCTCACAGTCAACTACTTCCTCCAATTTAATTTTCTTTGACGATGCAGATCTTCTCTCTGCGTGACGGGGATTGGGATTCCGAGCAGAATCATCCGACTGGCAGGACGTTGTGGTGACTGAGGTGTGTCTGTTTCCGTGAAACTTCCTTTTTTTTTTTTTTTGGCACTTCTCTTGGGCATATTCGCACCTTTTCACAGACTCTAAACAAATGCCACAGTTCAGATTCTCCTCCAGAATAAAAACAAGTCCAAATTAGGTGTCTGAACAATCACTGAACATAAAACAACGTAAACAAGTTACCAACTCTCCAACACACACCAAAAACACATTCACAACAACCTACATCACAGCAAACATTCTCTATTACCTGCTCTAAACATTGACAAACAGTGTTGCCACCAAAATCACAAGAAAAACAGCTGTTGAGAACCCAGGATGACGACAGATATTCGACCGTCTCACGCTTGCTCAGATGTGGCTGGGCACGCCTACTTGTTCAACTTGTACGCCTAACTTCAAACATTCTTTTCGCCTACAGATTATTTTCTGTTTAACAATGTCATATACCATTCGATTCAGCAAACTCTGTAGGAAAAAAATTGAAATAAAAAAATTTACATTTTTTTTTTTTTTGCAGTACTGGTCCCCTAATCACAAAGACAACGCTGTCAATAGACGAACAACGCACTTGAAAATTTGGAAAAGTTTAAAAAGTTTAAATTTAGGGGGCGCTAACCCCCCAAATGCAAACTAACATATATAATCTTTTTCATGGGCTCTAAAAACCTCAAAATTAAATCATTAGACCACGCTGTCAATAGACGAACAACGCACTTGAAAATTTGGAATTTTAAATTTAGGGGGTATTAAACTCCCCAAATGTAAACTAACATATATAATCTCTTTCATGGGTTCTAAAAAGCTCAAAACTTAAATCACAAGACAACGCTGTCAATATACGAACAACACACTTGAAAATTTGGAAAAGCGTAAATCTGAGTAGCAGAAATTTCTGGTCATAAAAGTTCCTCATGTCGGAAAGATCCCTATCCGTTTGTAAGAAAACAAAATTGTTACAAACGCAAGTAGGATGTGGAGAAACTCTCCACTCGGTACCATTTTTCAGCCGTAACACTAGGAGTACATTTTTGAAACCACAGATGAAAATAAAAGGCAGCACTTATGCCTTAATGCTTACATCCCACCTATGCTAAAGAGTACTTTTGCAAATTAGAAGCTATAAATTTTAAGTTAGACACATTAAGTATGTATATATTTTAAAAATAAATTGAGACAATCAAAATAAAATAAGACTATAAAAAATAAAATGAGACTTAAAAATAAAGTGAGAGAGAATGAGACACAACATATTGATTCTGAGCAGCTTACAAATGACATAAGCTTAGGTCTTTTTGTAGGTTTTAAGTGGTAAGCATAATATTTGGTATGTGCACATAGGAAATAATATTTGTAAGAATCTGAGGATACATTATATTCCCCTCAGGTTACTGAGAACCAACTAGCATCATTATAGTAAAAAACTCGTTAGCGTTGAACTCCTCTTTGTACACGGTGCGGCTCTTTTGACTCAACATGAAGTGGTAAAAAGCATTTAAGTCACCATAAATTAAACATTGGCTCTTTTAGTGACTTCTGAATTCTGTTATGAGTGTCACAGAAATTTTAGCTATCCACCCACCCTCCGAACCAGAGCTGAACAAGTAGCTGGCACATTAGGCTCAGATTATATTAAAGATGCAGAGCCAAAACTTCACTAGCTTCTTTTCCAGATAGTTATACCTATTTACTATAATAATCAAATTAGTTTTCTCTCCACTGCCTGTTTACCTATTCTGCACTAATACTCATCTTTTTTGTCAGAAATTGTTCTCAGTGAGAAACATGTAATGCAGTGTTAACTACTTACATATTAAACATTTAGGAATACTTCATTTAGGATACCAGGACAATAAGAATGTGGGAAATGTTTGTATACAACATTCTGACCAATTTTTTGTCATGACCCAAACTGATTTACTATTTTACTTTTCCTGCACAGGTCTATATATTTTGAAGCACTTACTAAATGTTTGGACTTCAAAGAGTTTCCTTCCAGCAGCCTCAAAACAAAACCACACAAAAGATCTTTGAATAAATACACAGCCATTCCAAATAAATATTCACACATCACCCGGATTTTCCTCGTCACCTTTACATAGGACATGTGGGGAAAACTGACCCATTCTTATACTCATCCACTTAATGAAAATCATTTGAAGTGTCACTGATGCATAAAAAATACACACATCCATATAAAGATAAATTAAACTGATATGGCAAATATATATGGAACTAAATTTAAAACTGGACGTCATGTTATACATATCCCTTTAAGCACAATTTCACAGGATTCTCGCAAGATTTGGGTTTTTCGTCACTTTCTCATATGACATCTAGCTGGAAAAATTATTTCATTCTTACTAACCCCCACTTAACAAAAATCATGTGGTGTGTCACTGATACATAAAACATACACACGTCGATATGAAGGTTTGTTGAGCGCAGTGGCGTATATTCCCAGCTAGGCTAGCTGCAAAGCCCAGAGAATGCACAAATAAAAGTCTATTATCAACGGTATTGAGATATGTCGATGCTTTCGGTGCGAGAAAAAACACGAACGGATTCGCTTCTTTCGATTATGAGAATCAGTCTGGCGAGCGATGATCAACGGCATCAACGTAACGCGAATAAGTCTTCGAGAGACTTCGCTGTTCTGATGCGAAGAGCTTCAATACTATCTCCTGCTAGCGTTTCCATGACAACATGAATGAGCTACGGAGCACGTGAGTGTACCATTGCTGGGCTCAAAGGGTTCGCACAAAAAACGAAGCCTTGGCACTACCTCAGTCGCTCCATGCTTCCAGCGCGTGTTTCGCGGGAGTTGTTTCAGTTTCAGTTATATTATATCTTAAATTCGTGGCTTTGTTGAGTTCGAACTGCTTTGATAAATTTTGTGAAAGCTTCTCTGAACATCTACTATCAGAGCTTAAAAAACTCGATTAAAAAATGAACTGAAGGTGTTTTATTCCGTTGATGAATACAAAACAAATCAGTAAGAGACATTACTTGTTACATAAAGTTGAATAATTGGACATAGTGTTTATTGAGGTGTACAAATTAGCAGATGTAATATTGAACTTTTCATCAACAACTGCCGAAAAAAGTTTTTCCGTATTAAAAAGAATCAAGATATATCTTTGAGCCACACAAGGACATGCACATTCGAGCAACTTGACTGGTTTGTTAATACAGAAAAACATTATTTTTAAATACGAAAAAGTACTCGGAAGAAACATATTTGTGAAAACGTAACACTCAAGTTCACACAAAAGGAAAGAAGAATGGAGTTCATGTACAAATAAGTCTTCAAATCCTAATCCTCATAATTATTTGGTATCATGTTAGCAATAGCATGTACCTAAAATTTATAAAAAATGTTACTTCTATTACTTAACAATTAAAAAATAAACTTCGCAATTTTTTTAAAAACAGTATCGGGGGGGGGTTGAGATAGTCCAGGTCTCGGGCCCAAGATACGCCACTGGTTAAGCGGATACAACAATGCAAACATACACACATTCATATAAAAGTCTGTTAAGTGGATATGACAAATATATATTATGGAATTAAGTTTGAAACTGGGTATTATGTTATACGAATAGATATCCCTTTATGCACTTGTAAGAAACACTGACAACTAAAATCACACTGTCACTATTGGAATCAAAGCGACCGCTCTACTCTCGTCAGTGATCTCTCGCAGTCCCTCAACCCACTCCGGCTTAGGGTTCCAGGAATCAGTGACATCAGTGGAACCCTCTTAGAGCTCAGCTGTCCAACGCTCCGTCTCCCTAGTGCAGAGGCAGACGTCCACTCGGTATCGTGAACTGGTTTTCAGATCAAGGTAATTATATTTCTTTGTTTAATCAACGGATAATTTTACAATCATCCGTTACCAACTGATTTCAAGCACAGGCTGAAAATGCTATTGCTTGGATCAAAGCTTCCGCTGCCGGCAAAATGGCAACGTTAAAAACAACGAAGCAGGGCCGGCTGGAACATAAGGGTAACCGGGGCCGCCTTAGAGAAAAAACAAAATCATTTTTTGTAGAATTTTTTATAATTTTTTTTGTAAGTTTTGGAGGGCGAGACCCTTAAAAAGATGTTTTATTAAGTTTTTTGTTTCCAATGCCCCCTCCCCTTTCGAATAGGTTATCGCCCTTCGCCGTAGAGATACTGAGATTTTCAGATTTCAAATTATTATTCTAACCACCTTAATGTTTTCCGCATTCATGAAATAGCAAATTAAATTTCATCATTTTGCTGGCCCTACTTTTATATATTCAACAATTTGTGTATAAATCAAATACTTAAATTTAACAAAATAAAAAAATCAATCACTGCAACATGTATATGAAAAAAAAACTATTTCAACGAATTTATTTTAGAAGAGTCCTTAATATTTTCTCCACAGAATTATTCGGAATGCAAAAATATTCGCTACGCAGGTATCTTTTTAAGCTTAAAGACAATACGTATTTCTGTGAGATAATCATTATGTCTTTAGGGCAGTTTTTTTTTTTTTATTGGAGGTTTAACGACCACCGTGAGCAACTCAATGGGCTATAAGCAGTCGCGCGTCCCTAATTTAGGGTCACTGGTTCCAGGGAAGGGAGAGAGCCAGTGCCGTAACACAAACACAACATCCATGCCTCACCGGGATTCGAACCCGAACCCCTTACGGACGAATGATCAGAGGCCATCGCTTAGACCACTGCGCCACCGGGGCGGCGGGCAGTTTTTGTGTATGTGTATGTTTCCTACGAACGGCATTTTTCGCGTAACTATTTCATTAAAATATGAAATTTGTTTTCTAATGCCCGCAATGAAATTTTGCTCCGGGCCCCGCAAAAGCTCCATCCATCCGGCCCCGCGACGAAGACAAAATAATGAGCGCCAATTTATTTATTTTTTTAAGTTTAATGGAAACACAAGACGAAGCAGAAAATTCGAATGCCTGTGAGATGGACAATGTGTCTATTAATACTTGCAATTTTGCTAATGCTGAAGAGGAACAAGCCATACGCTATTTTGTTGGATATTTAGCCTTTCGTCAGAGATAAAGAATTAGGAACGTTTTCCTACTTAACGGGGAACCGAAATAAAGGCTGGATTGAGACTTCATCAAGAGGTGGACTAATGATACTAAACAACATTTGGATAGAAACTGTCAAACAGTTTGAATCAGTTTTTTCAGTGTTTCATGGGGCTGGCATATATTAATCCCAGTGAGCAATAAACAAACTCACGAAATTGAAATTAAACTTTTCCGAAGTTGACCTGATTGTCATTGAAACATATGCGAGAGCAAGAACATTTCTCATATTAAATATATTAACGACGACAACCAACAAAACTTAATGAAGAGGAAAAAAACCCAAGCACGTGCATTAAATTCCAGGAAGTTAAAAAAAAAGGAAACAATGGAGGGAAAGTTCCAAGTTTTAGTAATCGGTAAGTTTTCTTTTAATTCTGTAATTCCTATTTTAAAATTTCCTGCCTATGCATTCTGAAAAGCTTCTCATTTATACTAAAAAGCACGCATTTCACCATTATCACCACGACCGAAGACTGATGGGGACCAACTACGTTACAGGCCTCTACGAGGAGAGACCACCCGCTGTTTGTTTACAATCTTTGACCTACCTCTCTCATTATAACTACCTTGGTAGCTGAAGGCATTTTACAACAAGAAAGATGACACCGAATTTTCGGGTGTAATAAGCACGTCTTTTGAATCCCTTCTGACGCAAATTAAATTTATCAAAACTATTCAAAGGCAATGGAACCGGTATGGAAAACAATAGTATCTGACGGAAGACAGAAGTTTTTTCAATCGGGTCTTTAATCCCTCAGATATTGGTGTAAACGGAATCTTGAGCTTACGAACTCTTAGAAGCAGAGTTATCGACAAAAATAAGATGTGACTTTACGTCCCCTGGTGGGAAAACCATGCATTATTTTAGGATGAAAGAATTCTCAAAAGGTTTATCCATATGATCGGTATCGGTCCAAGAAAAAAAAATTTAGTCGAGTTTTCAGGTGCCCAGATTTTGCTACAAATACATCAGAAGCAGAAATTAACACTTATGACCCCCTGGTGGCCAAACCATTCTTTACAAAACATTAGAAATTATGTGAAAAATATTTTCCATCAGGTCTGGTATGCGATACAGGAAGATTTTTTTTCAAATCGGAGTTTTAGGAGCAGAAAACGCAATTTACCTTTATGCGCCCTAGCGGAAAGTCTTAAATGATTTACGTGAAAATTTTGAATTTATAGGAAACACATTTCGCATCGGAAACACTATCCAACAACAAAGGAATTTTTCAAATTGGACTTTTAGAAGTAGAGATATTGACAAAAATAAGATATACATCAACGCTCCTGGCGTAGAAACTGTGCATTATTTCAAGAAGAAAATGTTTCTAAAAGGTTTGTCGACACGAGTTGCATCGGTCAACAAAAAGACTGTTTTTTCAATCGAGATTTTAGAACCTCATGTTTTGCTGCAAGCACAGCAGAAGCGGAAAATAAAGTTTACGCCCCCTGGTGGCCAAACCATTTTTTTTTACAAAAATTAGAAATTATGTGGAAACGATTTCCCATCAGGAGCTGTATCCGGTGCAGAAAGAATTTTTCAAATCGGAGATTTAGAAGCAGAGATATAGGGGAAAACGCAATTTAGCTTTACGCCCCCTAGCGGAAAGTCTATGAATTACTTGAAAATTTTGAAATTATATGAAAAACATGTCACACCGAAAACACTATCTAACAAAGAAGGAATTTTTCAAATCGGACTCCTAGAAGTAGAGATCTTGACAAACATAATATATACATCTACGCCCCCTGGCGGAGAAACTGTGGGATATTTTAGGAAGAAAATATTCCAAAAAATTTTATCGATGTGAGTGGCATCAGTCCACGAAAGAATTTTTTCAATCGATATTTTAGTAGCTCAGATTTTATGGCAAATACATCAGAAGCAAAAATTAACACTTACGCCCCCTGGTGGCCAAAGTATTCGTTACCAAAAATTCGAAATTACATGCAAAAGATTTTCCATTAGGAGATGTATCCGCTGAAAAAAAGATTTTTCAAATTGGAGTTTTAGCAGAAGAGTTATCGGAAAAAATGTAATTTACTTTTACGCCCCCTAGCGGAAAATCTATGCGTAATTTGAAAATGAAACTATATCTATATCTCTTCGACATAAATGGAATCGAAAGATAAAAGAATTCTTTCAGTCGGATGTTTAGAAGCAAATATGTGGATTAAAACGTAATTTTGAATTCGACATCATCTGCATTTACGCCCCCTAGCGGCAAAATTGTACATCGTAAAAAAAACGAAATGAAGGATCATCATTCGCATATTTCAAGCTTCCGAATGCAAGAAGAATTTTTCAAATCGGACTAATAGTTGCGGAGATACGGTGGGTACAGATGGACGGACGGACAAACCGATAACAAAAGCACGATCTTTTTTTACAAAAGACGTGCTAAAAATGGGGACTGTGCTGCCGCTGCTAGACGAGAATATCGGCGTTATTTTAATCTCGGGAGACATGATCCTATTCCATCAGAACATGCCATCAGTTCATAGGTCAAGACTTTTGAAGCTACGGGAAGTGCATTGAAGCAAAAACCTACAGGTTGGCCTAGGAGTATTCGAACACGAGAAAGAATACAGGAAGTGCAAAATATTGTAACACAAAGTCCAAAACGTTCTGTGAGACGAATTTCTTCAGAAGTAGAGATCTCAAGTCGTAGTGTCCATAGACTTTTAAGGGACGAGTTGAAGTTACAACCCTACAAGAAACAGGTTGTGCAGCAGTTAAATGAAAAGGATTACGAACACCGAATGGCTCTGTGTGTTGAGCTTTTGGCTAAAATGCAAGGCAATGAAGCTTTCGTGCGTTTATT
This sequence comes from Macrothele yani, assembly GCA_039090855.1. NCBI lineage: Eukaryota > Metazoa > Arthropoda > Arachnida > Araneae > Macrothelidae > Macrothele > Macrothele yani. The sequence continues at coordinate 75,991,020 of CM077028.1, read as the reverse complement.
GTGGATGAGGGACGAGGCCCACTTTCATCTTAGTGGTTTTGTGAATAAGCAAAACTTTCGCTACTGGTCAGAGGATAATCCCCGTCAACTGCATCAACGGCCGTTACACAGTCAGCGAGTTAGTGTGGTGTGAGGTCTCTTCAATGGGAATAATCGGTCTTTACTTTTTCAAGGATGAGCAAGGACAAGCAACAACGGTAACATCGCACAGGTATACCGGCATATAGACACATTTGTACCGCAACTTGCACGCTTTCCTTCAGATGAGCCATTTTGGTTTCAGCAAATGATAGTTTCTTGATATCTATTTGGGGGAGGTGAATCTACCGTGAATAGAACATAATCTACTTTCAAAATCCAGTTTTAGAATCATACACTCAGAGTTTTTTTGTTTTTTTTTTATTGGAGGTTTAACGACCACCGTGAGCAACTCAATGGGCTATAAGCAGTCGCCCGTCCCTAATTTAGGGTCACTGGTTCCAGAGAAGGGAGAGAGCCAGTGCCGTAAGACAAACACAACATCCATGCCTGCCCGGGATTCGAACCCGGACCCCTTACGGACGAATGATCAGGGGCCAGCGCCTTAGACCACTGCGCCACAGGGCGGCTACACTCAGAGTGGCAGAATGTATACGTACACGCGTACGCTGTACAGTTTCCAAATTATTAGCAGATTTTGCAGATAGTTTTTGCTTGTCGATTAAAAAAAAATGTTATTTACCTCAATTAAAACATTTACTCAAGGCTTCACTCCTATTAATATATTTAATTCCACAGGGTGTCCGAGAATTATTGGACACATTACAAAATTATATAAAACAAAACATTAAACAGATAGAAAGAAACTGACTGTACTAATTTACAATGTAGCTAAACAAGTTCATAAATTTCGATGTGAGATCCCTTGGTTGCTCGTAGTACTTCCAAGCAATACTCGATTTTATGCCATGTATTGGCAAGCATCTGAGGAGTTATGGAATTAATAGCAACTGTGATACGCTGCTTCAGTTCGTGCAAATCAGTACAAGGCGTCTGATAGACACGATCCTTCACATAACCCTACATGAAGTAATCCAATGGAGTTAGATCTGGAGAGCGAGGAGGCCACGGAATGGGACCCCCACGCTCGATCCATCTGTTGGGGAAATGCTCATTTAGGCACTTACGTACGCACGTTGACCAATGCGGAGGCGAGGTTTGTTGGAAAACGACGTTGTCATATGCAACCACCTAACTCCGAAACCGCGTAAGTCTGGGATTTAGTGTGTTATAGAATGAAAATGGAGTGATGATAAAAAAGTCAACATACGATAAAAATACATGGTCCCTAAAATTCGAAGCCTTGCCTAAACGAAACGTTGCGTCGGTACTGTGTCGATCACTCACTCAGAGGGAGAGAAACATAAATAGATTGGCTGGACATCCCTAAACCTTAACGGATGCCTTTCCTGCCTCTCTATCCAGTAGTGTCTATCCGTAACGACACTACTGAGAAGGTGCGTGACAATGAGTAAAAATAAAAGGCAAATAATTAAGTGAACTGGATATTTCATCTCCGCTTCCAGAAAAGTGTGCAGGAGGTCTCATGGCTTATACAACAACATTCCTAATCTGAGTATAGGTGGCATATCTGTTTGCTAGAGATACATCGGATACATCGGAGTGCCTTTCGTCGTGAAGGTATTTGAACAAGTGTCTCCTCATATTCCCCATTAAAATCCTTGACACGTAGACATCTCTCGACCAACTCGTTCAACGTAATGAAATTACACCTTCTCGTGAGCCGGTTGTTCGTCTTTCCTTGAAGTCAATTAGTTGAGTGGGACATACAGAGCAGTTTATCTACTTTTCGACATTAGTCCAGAAGTTTAATAAATTTAAGAAAATTTCAAAAATTGCAAATTCGTTTGTAAAAAAAAATTTCAGCTCTGAAAATTTGTTCACAAACAACGTTTTATCTCTTTTAATACTTAAAAATTCCCTGAGATTTTAATACTTCTTTCCTACAATCTCTCTTGACATTGTCACTAAATTTCGTCAAAATTGCAAAACTGATTACTAATGCTCCAATTTACATTTACATTACTATAAATAAATAGGTTGTAGGTGGTTTGACAGTGCAGATGGATTTGTAGAAACAGAACGACAAAGGCAAAGCAGTCGAGATCACGGAAAATGGTCTACGAAAAGGAGAGCGTAGGAAGTAGAAAAACCTAAACAAACATGCGTTAACAAAACGGCACAGTGCAAATGTTGACTGACGACAACAAAATGTAACTGCATAGACGCAGGACGTTGTTTTTAAGTAATAATGTTTAAAACAGCTGGACCATCGTGAAAGGTGTACGGCTGTATAACTAACGAAAGTATTTGTTATTATTTTTTCCTGGCTGAATCGTACGTTGTAAAAAGCAGGTTAACGATTCTGTCGGCTAATTCAGCGTTGTCTCAATTCACAGACGCTAAGTAGCGAATCACATGCAACTGGCCATTGAGCGTAATTAACTTCTACAACAATAGAGGTAATTAGCTGATTAAAAGACCAAAAATTGCTATATTGCAATATTAGACTTACTAAGTGAAAGCCCGTAATAATGACCGAGAAAAATAAGATATGTAGAGAATTTTTTTTATAACCAGGTATTCTTTTTGTTTGTGATGTCCAAATGTGAAAGTACGAAGGGTGATCAAAGAGTATCGAGACATTACATAACTGTTGAATGGACCGTCGGAGCAGCACGCCGTTTGGCAAGCTGTGACCTTGAAACCTACTACACATGGGCTTGCCGATAGAAAGCTGTAGGCACAGCGCCTTTTGTGCTGCGGCCAGTTTTTTAGAGTCTAGTCTAATCAGCGTTTCGTATTAACGATGTCTGAAAACTTTAAGCAACGTACACTTATCGTCAAAAAAATAGTTGCACCCAGAAGGAAGCAACCGACAGGAATGAAACTTAGTGGGTAGGTTTGACATCGTGAGACATACAAATGATTCAAGTGTCACGCTCGGACGCGCATGTGACGCTGTGCCTGACCGGCTATATAAGGTCGATCTGTTGCGCGTGCTTGTCATTCTGACCCGTGCTGTTATCTTGGCTGCATCCTTTGCAAGTGAAGTATGCTTCGAAGAAAAGTTCGGAAGCAATTTGAGCAGTTGGAGGAGTTCGAGAGGGGCCGCATGGTCGGGCTCCGGGAAGCGGGATGGTCTCATCGCCGTATTGCACGCCATACCGGTCGAGCGGATATCACCATAGCACGCTGTTGGTGGCAGTGGGTAGAACAAGGCACGTAGCAGTGACAGGAGGGGTCTGGGAGACCTATATGTGCCACGGAGAGAGAGGACCGACGGGTTTTCCGATTGTCCGACATGCGCGGAGTGACCCAACAACCACGACAGCAGGTATTCAGCGAGCAGTGGTGTCCTCCATGCATCGTCCGATTAGTGCCAGCACCATTGGCAGACGGCTGACGACGTAGGACTACATGCACGCAGATCGTTACGACGACTGCCTTTAACTACAGTGCATCGTCGACAAAGACTGCAATGATGTCGTGCCAGGCTGTCATGGAGCCACGCAGAATGGCAGCGGGTGATCTTCAATGACGTGTCCCGCTTTTGTCTTGGAGGAGACGACCACCGAATCCGTGTGGGGAGGCACCGTGGTCAGCGCCAAGATGAACGGTTTGCTGTGGAGCGTCACACGTACAGGTCTGGTGTCATGGTGTGGGGTGCAATTGCCAACGATGCCAGATCACCTTTGGTGTTCTTTACAGGCACTTTTGATAGCCCAACATTACGTTAATGAGGTCCTCCAACCAGTGGCCCTACCTTTTCTGAACGCTCAGTCTAGTCTGGTGCGATTTTCCAACAGGGCAACGCTTGGCCGCCTACTGCTGCTGTCTCGAGAGCTTACCTTCAAGGCACTGACACTTTGCTATGGCCAGCCGTATCGCCAGACCTATTGCCGATTGAAAATATGTGGGATGCTATTGGACGCGCTATCCACGCTCCACCCCTACCGTACAATCTGCAGGAACTGTGTGAGAAGATTCAAGCTGCATGGGATAGCTTATCGCAGGACATCGTTAGGAACCTGTAGAACCCCATGCCGAGACGTCTGACATGCTCGGTGAGCAAACATTGCGGCCTGACCCCATACTGAGAGACACTACTTATTGGCGTGTAGCTGAATAAACATTGCCCATGTCAGTCCCAATGTTTAATCATTTATTCTTCCTGGTAACTTTTTCCTTCCTCCCGAATAGCATTGCAATCCGACACGTCCTTCTGGGTGCAACTATTTTTTTGACGATTAGTGTATTTGGGTCAAATTCCATCAGAAACTTATGATAAGTTACTGAGAGTGTATGTTGACGAGTGTACGACTAGTACAAACGTTTCGAAAATGGCCGTGAAAGTGTCCAAAGTGATGATCATTGTGGAAGGCCGTCAAGAAGCAGGAATAAAAGAAACTCCCAAGAAATTCGTTCATCTGTGGGGGATTATCGCAGAATTACTATCAGAGAACTTGCTGACGACTTAGGCCTTAGTTTTGAATTAGTACAGACAATACTCACTGAAGTTTGGGGATGAGACATGTCTGCAAAATGTGTTCCAAAAGTCCTCTCAGATGAGCAAAAGGAAACTAGACTGTCTGCAGCCATTGACTTGTGGGATTAGGCCAAAAATGACAACTTTATAAAAAAGATTGTTGCTGACGACGAAACATGGGTTTATGGATATGACTCAGAAACAAAGGCTCAGTCCTCACAGTGGAAGACCGCTAGCTCACCGAGACCCAAGAAAGTTCACCAGACATCGTTAACGCGACACGCCAATTAGACTAGACTCCAAACAACTGGCCACAGCACAAAAAACGAGCGTTCTCTCAGCAGACACATGTACAGTAATTTCCAAAGTCACAGCTTGGCAAAAGGCATTCTACTCCGCTGATCCATTTAACAGTTATGCACGCAGTTTCGATACTTTTTGATCACTTCTCGTATGTTTGATGAGCATTAAAATAAAAAAAAGTATATTGGTTGAGGCAGGGATTCGACAATTAAAACAGTCGAACGCTCTTTCCATTGTGCCACCAAAGTGAGGCAAACGTTCAAACAAAGGAAATTATATTGTTTCACATGTTCACTTCTCATCCATATTGTGTTGAAAGAAAAGGACCGTCGTATTTTCGATGGGGTTTTTTTATTAATACGATTTTCGGAGCATTAAGGTATATATTTTTTTGCAGTCATATTAATTTGTAAGAATCTCATATACACATGTCACCGAAAACACTGATTTCATAGAAGTGATTGGCTCGTTTTTCACTTGATTACTTTGCTACCGATTATTGCTGCACTCTATACATTTGCCCTCGTCGTACAATATAAATGATTCACTCAAACTCGTGAGCACGGTGTGCGTTGTAAATCAAGCAGACTAGCTCATTGAGCATCAGTCAGTGCTCGATTGAGGGTCAGAATGGGGGAAACGAGTGGTCCGTGCGACTTTCTACATGACATGACATGACAGTTGGTGCTTGGTGTGGCGGTCCGAGAAGCTCCCAAACAGCAGTCCTTCTAGCCTTTCTACAGATAACCGTAGCAAGGATTTGCCGTGAGTAGTGGGGCACACAAAAGAACTTCTGGAAATCGGCGATTCTGTTGACGAAAACAGCTGGAGGGTCAGATGGGTCAAAAGAGAATGACGACGTGGTACAATACGCGATGAGTTCGGAGATGACCCTTGGAACACTAATATTAAATTCTGCTCTGATTTGCTGGGTTGTGGTCCGTCTCTGTTCACTCGCACGATTCTCGCAAGTCTCTTTTGACCACTCTGATCCACAAGCTGTTTTTGATCACATATTACTGTAATGTTTTCCGTGTGTCGCACCATTCATGTTAAACCTTTGCTACGTCTGTGCGTGAAAAACCCAGAGAGCTGGCCTTTCAGGAGGTGCTCAAACCGATTGATGGAATCGTTTCATGACTTTAAGGTGCTTCGTATTTTTAATGTAACAGAGTGACGCAAAAGAATGTCTCCACGCTCTGTGAGGGAGAAACTGCAAATTCTCCTCTTTCATTGAGATGTAGTCGAAAGTGCAGGAAATGTAAAATTAGTTTAATAGTATTTGGAAGGGATAGGCATAGGTGAACACTTGTAGACACGAGTCTGTGACTCGTGGGAGAGAGAGAGCTCCTTTACTTTACGTTCTAGGCTCACAGCTGAGTATGTCTAGTAGAAAAACAACGGTAGCTTCAGAAGAATTCCTAAAGTACGTTGATGTTCCATTTCGTGCGAGCATAAGGAACAATACCACAAGCATAGCACAGTTGGGTAACGCGCTGTGCTTAGTGTGGGAGGCGAACGTTTCTGACGGGTGTTCTAGCCGGGTCCTGCCGGCCATCTAGTCTGCGGTTTTTCCGGGGTTTCCCGTAGACTTCCAGGATTTGGGGACGTGAATGCGTGGATGGTTTCCTCTGAAGTCGGTCCCGGACGCAATTAGTCCCTGGTCCCCCCCTTCCCTGACGGGGTTTACCAGATGAGTGTCGATGGGGTAGTAGTAAAAACCCAAGACGATTGTAATCTGCTGTCATCTGGTGACCGGCTCTTACAGGCATTTGTTCCATGGTTGTTGATGATGATGAAGTCGGCCCCGGACGCACTTAGTCCCTAGTCAAACTTTCCTTACAGGGTTTACCAAATGAGTGTCGATGCGCTGGTAGTAAAAATACAAGATGATTGTAATCTGCTGCCATCTGGTGGCCGGCTGCTACGGGAATTTGTCCCATGAATATTGATGATGATGAAGTCTGCCCCGGACGCACTTGGTCCCAGCTTCCCCTTCCCTGACAGGGTTTACCAGATGAGTGTCGATGCGCTGGTAGTAAAAATACAAGGCCATTGTAATCTGCTGCCATCCGGTGGCCGGCTGCTACGGGCATTTGTCCCATGGATGTTGATGATGATTGTGATGATGATGATAAGGAACAATAAAAACCTGTATGAAAACGCGATGCTTACGGAGAACTGGACGCTTATGGAACCCGTAGGGGCAATGCTCACACAGCTTTTCATCTGTGGGGCACGTGCTCTCTGTTAGGTGCTGTAACCAGGGGGATCATAGATTTTAACATACACAACGGTAAACTTTAATAACCAATTTCAATATTGTGAGTTAAAATAATCACCTTTTTTATTAGTGCTTATTTGGAGATCGTCCTCCTTTTCGCCTGATATCTACTATCTGTGTTAGTGAGGAAAGACACATTTTCTTGTGTCCGATCCGAGGGAATCGCGGAGTTCGATTTTATGACTATTGCACTGCGAGGGGGTAAGTGGACAGTGATCTTTGTTGGAGGGTATCAAGGAAGAATTCTCACATCTTCAGCTTAATGAGAGCAGTTTTCACGGTGGAGCGAAGAACAGTTGATAGGTCAGAGGTGAGTAGCAGAAAATGCACAGCGAAGTTCAGCGTTAACGAGGGGTGTGGAAGTGCATGGAAGGCATCGGGCTGACCAAATGTCCAAGAGAGAACGCAGTACATGTATGTCGCGCGCTTTCTGCGAAGAGAGACAATAAACAGGGAGAGTTTTGATCTGGCGTTTGAAGAGAGAGGTTCAAGGTAAGATGCCTCCATGTCAGGGAGGGTGTCTTCGGCCTCCGCGAACAAAAAAAAAGGAAACGAGGGAAAATAGAGATTTAGAATGTCCGATGCCGAAAGGTGAGATGGAACAGAAATTAAATTTGGAAACGAGAACTTAGTAGCGAGATAACTGGGGTAAAAGCCTTATAGAGTAATAAGAAAAAGCAGATTATCGAGTTAGTAATGCAAAGAAATCGAGACAAAGGTGTTAAAAATCTTCCCCAAACTTCGCGGAATAAGCATAATCTTCACTGCAAAAGAACGACTCTTAATTTTCGCTGGTACTTTATTTATTTGTTGTCATCATCGGGAAAAACAAGTAAAATCTTAGAACTTATGAATTCTGTACAAGCGAAAGTCTAACTAACACTCGAGACATGCCACTGAGACAGTGAACAGCCATGTAACAACGCCTTGTGTATTTATTGCAATATTCGTTCGAATAAAAAAAATTATTTTATAAAATTTACAACAGTAATAATAGCAATGAATAGTATTATGAATTACGAAATGTTCAAACGCCAGTATCTATTAGTTGATGCAATGCATTAACATAGTATGGTCAAAAAAATTATTAACCATCTTGAGGAGATAGCAGTTGAATAACGTATGCTTTCTGTTGTTTGAGTTCATTATTGCTTTTAGTATTATTCTGCTGTGCAAACATTTCCATAATTTTCTTTTCTTCCAGGTTATTATGCTTTATCCATAGAGCACTGTAATGTTTCTTTGAAATGCACCACTTCAGAAAACTTGAGTTACCGTACCATCGTCATTTGAACGTTCGAAATGTGTTTGAAGAATTCATTGATCATCTTTCACAGGTGAATGGCTTGTCATCCAAAAGAGTCTTTGTCACGAATTATAATGAATGGGCCCAGAGCTGCAATTTCTCTTTCCGATCTTTGAGGCAAATTAAGGACAAATGGAGAGAAATACATAATAGTTTCCAAAAATTCGCAAGAATACGAACTCTTTTGTGCGCTATTTGGTGTCTTGCAGGTCTCTGGGAAGGGTACTGGATATTCTCCCTTATGTCACTGATCTTTCATATTTTTGTGGAGTGTGTTATATTTGTTTTAAATAAAAAGGTAGTAACTAGCACTCTTGTGAAGTCCCCAATGAAGTGCACATTTCTCACTCTTTCCCGAATGAAGACATCATTAACGCGAATGGAGGCGTTATCAATTTCCAGTGACACTTTTCAGAAGAATACTTCGGAAGGTGAGTTTGTCAGTTGCTTCGTGGGGAAATCTCCATGTCTTGCTACACAAAATGTGATTCCTTGGTTAAACAAATTATGTTACGTGGATAGTTCAGTTAATTACGCACTGTGGGCTATTACAGTGATACTTATTGCAGTATTTCCACTGCAGATCATTATCAACGAAGATTTATTCGGACATTTCCATATTGTTGTTTTTGTAATTAGTGTTCTTACAGTAGCAAGCTATGGATATTTTGCACTAGCATGCCTAAAGCACTCTTCGGGGCTGTGTCGAGATTTTAGCATTCAAAGTGATATTTTCATGAAGTGGTTTAAATCCTGGTCAAAGCGCAACGATATTGTGATAGGGTTTTGTCACTATAAGTTTACTTTGCTAAATTTAATGCATTATGAAGACCGTGAATGCTCTCTGGACGATTCTCAATGTGCCTTTCTAACAGTTTGGTTTTTAATGTCCCTGGAAAGACTCTTAAAAATTGCCTTACGAAATAGAAATTCGAAAAGTGCTGTAAATAAACTATTTTCTAATATCCCAGTTGATGATGAAAAGTCATTAGATGTACAGTATATTATACAACGTCTGCAAAACGTTCTGGAAACATCACTTAAATCGGGTTTCAATGTGAAAGACGTTGCGGCGAACCGTCATAATGATCATTTCACAGGCAATGGACCTTCTGTTAGTGAAGATGCCATAACTTCAGAGCCGCTGGATTCTACAAGTTCTAGGGATGTAAATAATTGTGAAAAAACTTCCACCTTTTCTAATTGTTTTATAAACCCAAAATCTTGTAGTTTCTCTTTTCATTCGGACTCAAGCACACGGTCGCTCTGCTCTCTTCCATATGTCTCGAATCATTTGGAAGAAAGTCGTAAATCAGAAAGTGTAAAAGCATCCCCTAAAACCTCCACACCCAAGATGTTCTCATGCAGCCGTCACCTTATTTCTTCAAACAATGCGAGGCATTCCGCTTCCGCATCAAATTCTGTAAACGATTACAGAAAGACTTCTCTTTTAAAGAATAGAAGCAGCCCCAACAGTGAATGTGTTGCTTCCCGTATTCAAGGGCGTTGTTCTTCAAGCACCCCAACTTCTCAAAGTTCGTTAAGCAGCGAAGAACAGCAACTCTACAAACATGGTTCATCAGCAAAGAAATCAAACGGATTGCATTATTCAGGCCAATCTAATGCACGAGCTGGACCTACCGAAACTTCTATTGTAGGTTGCCCGTCAGGCAGTGTAAAATCAAGTACCGAATCTTTGCTAATGCTCAAAACGAAAGAACACCACCTAACGAAAATTCCTCAGAACAGTTCGCCAAATACAACTTCTTCAGAGACAAGCGTTAAATCGAGGTCAAAAGAAATATTACAAGCTGAGAACCATTTCTCTCGTGAAAATATTTCATTCAAAAGTACACACTCTCAGACTGCATCATTAATTCAAGTTTCAGACTGTGTGTCTGAAAAGGAATTTTTTGTCACACCTCAAGAAAGCAGTGTAAGCCCAAAATGTGTCTTGCATAATCATATTGATGTACCAAAAAGAGAAATTAGATGTAGGAACATTCAAAATCCGCCAGAGTCAGTTATCTCCAATAATATTTCACAAGATAAATTTGAGGTAACTCAGGTCATAGTTCAGGAAATTCAAAGTGACAATCCGGAAACGGAAATTTGCAATATTAATTCGTTCACCCCTCCTAGAACTAGCAATTTGGATGAGGTGTGCAATGAAAAACACGAGTCAAATTCCTGCAGTGGGGAAGAATTTCTTCAATGTGACCGCAAGTGCATCTTATCTACAACTGCATCTTTGTCCGATGGTCTTAAAACTATGTCTGAAGAACTTGCTGCAAACGGTTCCAGTGCAAAATATAAGAGCACGAATCACCACTGGAAAGAAATGGGAAATTCTTTCGATAAAGGAAGTGACAGCTGTGAAGAGAGTACAAGAATATCCTATTTGTCAAGTGATGGAAATCCAAGTTCCTCGGACGCACTGGGTAGCGTGGACCACAATCAGACATTCCGCCATAAAGCTGAGATTATTGAAACTTTCTCAGGTGAAGTTTCTGAAAGCAGAATGACTCCACGACCACCATCACGGTATTCCTCTGTTTCGCTACCATCAAGATTCTTTGCTTCAGATTCATCTTTCCCAATGGCATCAAGTGAAGATGAAAATTTTCGGTTTCATCCAGAATCTGGATGCACCTCAGATACGCCATACACGGAACAGGCGAGTTCATACGATAATCCAAGGGTAGTGTGGAAATCAGTCGACAAGACAAAAGAAGCAGTGCATTCCATAGATCTTCCAAAAACCAGTTCTGCAGTCGAAATGGAAGATACCGTATGTAGAACTAAGGGAACTTTTAAATTCGATAATTTGGACTTTAGGTTTGACTTGCCAACAGCTTCCAAAAATATGACCTTAAAGTTTTATTGTGAGAGCGAGGGTGAATGTGATGAGTCAACGCCTGCAAAAAGAAAAGGAATGCAGCATCATGCAAATCCAAAACACTGGGAAGCTAAATTCCATAAGAAAACATCCAATTCTTTTAAGACTCAAGAGGGTGCACACATAAATTTGAAAAAATCACCCAGCCATAGAAGTTCATGTTCTGAACAACGTGCAGGGAAGGTAGACAATTGTGAAAACCCATATTCTGAAATTTATGACATACATGGTTTTCCAGTGAAAAAGTGCACTGATTCAGAATCAGATTGTAGCAATTCAGACTATTTCCTGCTGTGGGATAAAAATCCCAATCCAAGACAACAGGGAAGGAAAAGAACAGTGAAATTTAACGCAGATGACATCAGTTTCAATTTTAAGCGTAGGAAGAATTCTGGTCCAGTAAAACTGCAGTATCATCGACGCAGTGAAGCTAGGGATTTCTTGTTTAAATCTAGGTTCAAAAGATTTCGATTTAGATGCGGAAACTCTGTGCCAAAGGCTCAATCTTTTGAATACCAGGAACCACAAATACCTTACGACTCTAATAATGAAACAGAACATTCGGAAAATGAAAGTCTTATTTGAAACGTTTATTTCTTAGGCCACAGACATTTCATACTTCAAATAGAAAACTCATTTTATATGCAGAAACTACACGCAATTTCTGCGTTAATGGAAATGATTCACTGCGTTAATCATTCATTGAATGTTATATTTTTGTTACCCCATTTATTGTTGTAATGTGATTAAAGTATATTTTGTTATTTATCCAGTTGTATGGGCTGTTTATTTAGAACTCATAGATGTTTCATGTATATTTTCCGTATTAGGAAGTCACACGCTTATACGTGTTTGAAATTCATGGTATAAAGAGATTCAGTACCTCTTTTAGAATTACTATCACGCTCGTCAAAACGTGGACATGTGATTATGGTGGTGCAGAAAGTTATCACTTTTATTATTTTAAAAATAAAAAATAAAAGAGGGTAAGAGCAATTACTCACATATATTCATCCCGAGATTGTCATCAGCACCATAATCACATGTCCACGTTTTGAATAGTAATTCTAAAAGAAGTACTGAATCTCTTTATACCATATATTTAGAACTCCACTCCTTTGACCTTCAATTTTTTTTCTATCTCACTTCTAAGGTGACGCTTTTTTTTTTTATCCAGAGTTTAACGATCACCATGAGAAATTCTGAAGCCCATAAGAAATTGTACGTCCCTAATTTAGGGCCACTGGTTCCAGGGAAGGGACAAAGCCAGCACCATCATCCAAGCATACGCCACCAATGCCTCATCCGGGACCATCTCGGGCAAAAGTCAGCGCCTCAGACCCCTTGACCACAATGACGGATGATAACATTTCCACAGTGTGCCTTTTTATGCCTTTTATTTATTCATTCCCTCCCCCCAACAAAAAAAATATTTTCCCATCCTAATGTGTCCTCCGACAGTACAATGGTATTCACGTGCAACTTTTGCATGGCTATGATGTGAGTTGTGTGTGTACGGCCGATTTTTCCATCACAAAATTTCTTTTGGAGCAACTACCACAGAAGTTTTACGAAAAAGAATATGCGAAGCGTGACAATTGAATTTCCGGAACGGTCGCTTGCCGCGATTGGGGTATAATTACATGCCTATGCGTGTCTGGACATGTTTTAAGTAGTGCATGCGTTAACCGCAGACAAGTAGAGCCATTCATAAGTTAGCAGTTGCAAAAACAATGCAAGTCTGTGTGTGAGTTTTAAAGTAAAAGTGAGTGATAGAAATTTAGAGCAGCGCATTAACATCAAATGAATGTGTGAAGATCGGTAAAAGTGCTACTGAAACGTTAGAGCTATTGAATGTGAGGTATATTGAGGATGCTATGAAAACGTCAAGTGTCTTTGACTGACACAAGAGCCGAAAAAACCCACGCATGTCACTCTCGCAGTTCAAGACCATGCTTGTGTGGTTTTTTATCACTATTGGACAGTTCATCCCGAATTCATTGAACAGGGAAAGACGGTCAACCAACAATTGTATTTAGAAGTGTTGGAAAGGTTACGGGATTATTTTCGAAGGAAAAGGGCTGAACTGTATCCTGACAAAGCTCCAAGCAGTGGCGTATATTCGAGGCTAACTGCGAAGCCCAGAGAATGCACAAATAAAAGTCAATTAAATACACACAAATAAAAGTCAATTATCAACGGTATTAAGATATGTCGATGCTTTCGGTGCGAGAAAAACACGAGCATATTCGCTTCTTTCGATTATGAGAATCAGTCTGGCGAGAGATGATCAACGGCATAACGCAGTAAGTCTTCGAGCGCCTTCGCTGTTCTGATGCAAAGAGCTTCAATACTATCTCCTCCTAGCGTTTCCATGACAACATGAATGAGCTACGGAGCACGTGAGTGTACCATTGCTGGGCTCAAAGGGTTTGCTCAAAAAAAACGAAGCCTTCGCACTACCTCAGTCCCTCCATGCTTCCAGCGCGTTTCGCGGAAGTTGTTTCAGTTTGTGTGAAGTGTCAATGAATTAAAAATCAGTGATATTATATCTTAAATTCGTGGCTTTGTTGGATTCGAACTGTTTTGATAAATTTTATGAAAGCTTCTCTGAACATCTATCAGAGCTTAAAGAACTGTATGCTTCAAATTTTGATACAGCTCGATTAAAAAATGAACTGAAGGTGCTTAATTCCCTTGATGAATACAAAACAAATCAGTAAGAGACATTACTTGTTACATAAAGTTGAATAATTGGACATAGTGTTTATTGAGGTGTACAAATTAGCAGATCTAATATTGAACTTTTCATCAACAACTGCCGAAAGAAGTTTTTCCGTATTAAAAAGAATCAAGATATATCTTAAAGCCACACAAGGACATGAACATTCGAGCAACTTGACTGGTTTGTTAATAGAGAAAAACATTATTTACGAAAAAGTACTCGGAAGAAACATATTTGTGAAAACGTAACACTCAAGTTCACACAAAAGGAAAGAAGAATGGAGTGCATGTACAAATAAGTGTTCAAATCCTAATCCTCATAATTATTTGGTATCATGTTAGCAATAGCATGTACCTAAAATTTAGAAAAATGTTACTTCTATTACTTAACAATTAAAAAATAAACTTCTCAATTTTTAAAAAACAGTATTGGGGGATGGGGGCGGTTGAGATAACCCAGGTCTCGGACCCAAGATACGCCACTGGTTAAGCGGATACAACAGTACAAACATACACACGTCCATATGAAGGTCTGTTAAGCGCAGTGGCGTATATTCGCAGCTAGTCTAACTGCGAAGCCCAGAGAATGCACAAATAAAAGTCAATTAAATATACACAAATAAATGTAAAATATCAAAGGTATTAAGCTATGTCGATGCTTTCGCTGCGAAAAAAAAAAAAAAAACGAGCGGAATCGCTTCTTTTGACTAAGAGAAATCAATCAGTCAGGCGAGCAAAGACCAACGGGCCTCCTAGTGGATGGATGGCGCAAACAACTCTAGCAGTGTTCGCTGTGTGATTCGAAGACTTTGAATACGATCGCCGGCTAGCGTTTCCATGACAACATGAAGGAGCGGGTGAATGAGCCATTACTTTGGGCAAGGGTTCGCTCAGAAAAGAGAAGACTTAGACTATCGTTGTCAATGAATTAAAATCAGTGATGTTATATCTTAAATTCGTGGCTTTGTTGGATTAAAACTGTTATGCTAAATTTTGTGAAAGCTTTCCTCAACATGTTTCATTATTTAAAGAACGCTATGCTTCAAATTTTGATACAGTTCGACTCAAAAATGAACTGAAGGTGTTTTATTCTCTTCATGAATACAAAAAGAAATTAGTGAGAGACATGACTTGTTACATGAAACTGAATATTTGGGCATTGTGTTTATTGAGATGTACAAATCAGCAGACCTAATATTAAAATTTTCAGCAACAAAGCAACTACCGAAAGAAGTTTTTCTACATTAAAAAGAATCAAGACGTATCTTATAGGGCCACACAACGGCATGTACACCTGAGCAGCTTGGCTGTTTTGTCACTAGAGAAAAATATTCTTTTTAAATATGAAAAAGTACTCGTAAGAAACTTTTACAAAACCGTAACACTCAAAGTTCGCACAAAAGGAAAGAAGAATGGAGTTCATGTACAAATAAGTGCTAAAATCCTGATCCTCATAATTATTTGTTATGGTAGCAGTAGCATGTACCTAAAATTTAAAAAAAAAGTTACTTCTATGACTTAACAACTGAAAAATAAACTTCGCAATTTAAAAAAAAAACAGCACAGGGGTCGGGTGAGATAGCCCAGGTCTCGGACCCAAAATACGCCACTGGCCCGAAGCTAAGATGCGCTCAGTGTCACGACTTCCTCGCTAAGAAATCAATTACCAAATTAGATCATCCACCGTATTCACATGACTTAGCCCCCCTGTGGTATCTGGATCTTCCCCAAAATAAAAACTGCCATGAAAGGACGAAGATTTTCAGATATTTCTGACAACGTGAAAATCTCAAGAGTATTCCAGAAACAGTTACAGGTATGTTTCCAGCAATTGCAGCAGCGCCTAACTAAATGCATAGCTGCGGAAGGGGATTAGGTTTGGGCGTTTAACGACCACTGCGAGCAACTCAATGGGGCTATAAGCAGTCTCCCATCCCTAATTTAAGGCCATTGGTTTAAGTGGCGTAAGGCAACATCCATGCCTTAACGGAATTCCAACCCTGACCCATCTCGGACGAATAGTCAAAAGCTAGCGCTTAGATCACTGCGCCACCGGGAGGCACGAAACGGGATTACTTCGAAGGTGACTAGCCGCTAGTACACAGGTACGCACACATTTGTTTTTCTACAGATGCATTCCGGGAATTAATTGTCACAGCTCTCAATTTGTTTCACAGACCCTTTTTTATCTCCTGACACAGTTTAATGTTACATGAAATTATGTATCTGGCCTTTTAATTGTACCTTATTACCTCGTGTTTTATGGGCTCTTTTCTGATGACAATTGCAATCCGCTATTTCTAACAGCTGTATTTTAATACTGACATTACGTACTTCATGTTTCATAAATTATTTTTTAGCGGCATGCAGCCGTTTACCTCATTTCATAAGCCCTTTCTAGTGGCATATAAGTGTATGCATTGCTGTCACGGTGGCGCAGTGGTCTACTCATCGAGAGTGCTGCTGTGTTTTTTGCTCCACGATTTTCGTTCAGTAAGTGCTCTTTCCGGCGTTTCAAGTTTTTGTACTTGTGGGGGTGTGTTCCGTGAAGGTTTCACCTTTCTGTTTGTGTATTTACCAAGTTGGTAAGTGTTTGTTTTATTTGGTAATCTTCATTTTTGTCTTGGCCGAGTCGGCCAAGACGTGAGTGCTTCTTTGCCATTGCAAATGGCTACTTCCGGTGAGAGCAGTATCCCAGCTCACAACTCCGGAAATGACTTTCCCCCTCTCCCATCTACTTTACGTCCTACCACCAATGAAGAGTCTGCCTCGGTAAGCCCCTCCTCTCCTCAGCGTTGTTCTACTGCCGT
Source organism: Macrothele yani (assembly GCA_039090855.1). NCBI lineage: Eukaryota > Metazoa > Arthropoda > Arachnida > Araneae > Macrothelidae > Macrothele > Macrothele yani. The sequence continues at coordinate 75,974,145 of CM077028.1, read as the reverse complement.
ATGTCATGACGCTGCTTCTACGTCAATGTTGAAGAGTGATGACCAGTTGTCTTCCCAAGCACCTTTAGTTGAATCGATGGACGTCACACCTACGTCCGAGGCTACTACGTCACCACAACATCCAACTACTATTCCCTATGCTACTATCCTCTCGAAGTCGACCGACGCATCTACTCGACCTTCCTCTATGGCCAGCCTTTATCCCTTACAGTCTGATGCTGATTCCAATTTTTTCGTTGACCTTCCGACGTCTTCCCCAGCTGGGCAAAAGTTCATGGAAAAGTTGCCTCTTGGTGTAGCTTTCACCAGTCTTCCGAACACAAAACTTTCCGCCTATAGTGCTGCCCTTCGGAAGAAGTTCCCGAAGTCAGCTGTTACACACATGGGCCGCAACGAACGTAAGGTTGTAGTCTATTTCTCGTCCTCAGGGTACGCCCTGAGGGTCATCAACGATGGACTTTTGATCGGTGATCGTCATATCACGGCTGATCCCCTTGCTCATGCGCCGACTGTGCTCAGTTTCTCCCCAGTTCCACCGGAAATATCTGATGAGGTATTGTTATCGATTGCTCAAAACTTTGGACAGATTGTCGGCTCCGTCACCACTTTTTCCTCGTTTCCTACTATACCTGAAGATCGTTATTTATTGGGTTTGAGACGCAACGTACGTGTGATCTTCCCATCTGATCAAGCCAAACAGCGTGTTCCTACTCATTTTAGCGTGCGATGTGACACTCATGTCCGTACTATCAGTATCTCTGTGGGTACCATGTGCACTCGTAGCAGGGGTTATGGCCACTCAAGCGATCACTGCCCTCATCGTCCCTCTGCAGGCCCCGGATCGACAGAACAGCCTACGCAGTCTCCATCAACGATCCCGGCACCTTCCACTTCCACTCCTAGGCAGCAGAAGCCAACTATTGATGACCGTCGTGTTACAGGCATTGGTCAACGCGTGTCTTCAGTACAACCTTCCACTTCTCAGCTTCTTTCTGCTATATCTTCGCATCCTTCAGTGAATTCTTCAATATCAGAAGCTTCCCTGCCTCCTACCTGGCAAAAAGTCAGTGCTCAACTTCCTATATCAATACCTGTTAGTGCACTTGAAGCTCCAGGCACTTTTAAAGTGCCGAACCCTCCTGATTCAGGTTTAATCCATCCCGAGGACGCGGGAAGCGCCGCAGAACTCATAACACTCGAGCCAAGAAAACTCGCCCAGGAACGGCACGTTTAGGACGGAGTGACCGTTCAGGTAGCTACACATCTTCTGAAGATTCCACCTTGTCTGATGTTGATGTCGGCTCTAAGGAACCGATCTCCTCTACCAAATTTCTTAGGTTTCTAGAAGATAATTCACTACCTCAAACTCCGATTCCAGGAGAAGTTTTGTACAACTTCCTGATTAGTCCTCGGATCCATAAATTGTCAAGGAAATTCCTCGACTCATATACAGCTACTCTTTCTGGAGTTTTACCGCAAGTGCTGGCCATACGATCCCATCTTACGGAGGTGCCTCCAGTGTCTCTTGGTGATCCAGATTGGATCAAGCGATTTGCTAGTCGCCTGGAAAATTTACGGCATGCCACTGATCGGCTTCTCCAACCAACATCTGATCTATCTTTCCAAGATAGCGACGATGAATTGTAGGGGCTTTAGCTCCCCGTTGGCCAACGCGTTGGTCAAGGAAGATGTAATGCACTTGGATACGGACATAATTCTCCTCCAAGAGACTAATTGTTTTGCTTCCACGCCTTTCCATCGTTGGCGTAAGTGGGATTTCCAATTCCACCACGCCTTCCGCCTGTCTCAACATGGTGGACTGGCAATCGGAATCCGCTCTCGACTTCGCCAGCTTGCATCCTCCATCCAGGTACATAATCTTTGTCAAGATTTACTACAGCGTCTTACCTTCTCAATGAATGGCCAAAAATATCTGGTTTTCAACATCTATGTGCCCAATTCACCCGCACACCTTACATTGCTGTTCACCTCGTTGCGCACCGCACTTCAGTCTGCCTTACCATCCGATCACATAATAATAGGTGGAGACTTCAATTGTACCCTCCAACCTACTCTCGATCGCACCCCGTCCAATAACGAATATTGTACTCGTCTCATGGATCTATTTCGCTCTGTCGTGGCGGAATTCGACCTATTTGACGTGTTCCGGCAACTGCATCCGACGTCCATCTCCCATACGTGGAGAGCAGGGACTACTTCTTCTTCCTCATCTGCACGTTTAGATCGGATTTATGTTACCTCACAGCTCTTACCCATTGTGATGGATTGTATGCATTCTCCTACGGCTTCCTCTGACCACTGCGCAGTCGTTGCCACACTGGGACCCTCGTCCCGCAAGTGTTCGGGATACTGGGCGTGGACTCTCGACTCTTCTTTCCTAGAAGATCCTACATTTTGCTCTGGGGTTCGGGAACTTCTCCACAGTTTCCATCCAGGCATATCCACTTCTACCTGCGCCCTTGAATACTGGCTTAGTGTTAAATCTCATCTGCTGTACTTCCTGAAATGTTTTTCTTTCAGGGTACGCACATTGCGCAATATGGAGGAAAATAATTTGCGACGAGTTCTTTTTCATATTGGCGTCAGCCATCCATTATATGCTACATATCAGGCCGATTTGCGTGCGTTGATTGAACCGAGAGCTCGACAAGCCGTTCTCCGACTTCATCTTCAGCACCTTACACCAGAGGAATGCTCCTATGAGTTTCTTTCATCTCTTGAAGATAAACATCGATCTTCTAATCACATTCGACTTCTCCGACAACCGAATGGACAGGTGTCTTCTGATCCTGACACCCTGTGCTCACAAGTTCGTCAATTTTTCACTGCAAAATTTAGTGAAACTCCTCCTCCGCTTTCTTCTGCTACTGCCTCTTTGCTTTCCTCCCTCCCTCAGGTTCCCTCTCACTTGTCTGCTTCTCTACTACAACCTCCATCTTCTTCCGAACTTAGGAGTGCTCTCCGCTCTCAGAATCCCCAAGCCGTCCCCGGTCCGGACGGTCTTCCTCTCGCTTTTTATCTCACTTTCTTCCCCACTCTTCTTCCTTTCTTACTCCCAGCTTTCACTGCTGCTCTTTGTTCTACATCTCTTCCGAGGAGTTTCACTATGGCTCATATGGTGCTATTTCCTAAGAAAGGCGACCTGCTGGACCTGGGCAACTGGCGTCCTATCTCTTTACTCAATCTGGACTATAAACTCTTCACTAAGCTCCTTTCCCGTCGACTTAACCCAATTCTTCCGTTTCTCCTTTCCCCCGACCAGACCTACACGGTCCCTGGTCGGTCTATTACTTCCAACCTCCATCTTCGTGATCTAATTCATCTTGCCCGTATTAACTCTGAACCTCTCGGCCTTTTCAATCTTGATCAAAAAGCCGCTTTTGACAACATCTCTCACTCATACTTATCTTCTGTTCTTCTTGCCTTTGGCTTTCCTTCACCTTTTGTAACTTCTATCGTTGCCCTCTATCAGGATGCCGTCTTCCACGTCAAGTCGGCCGCCTTTCTTACTGCACCCATTTTCTTTCGACGAGGCATCTGGCGGGGCTGTCCACTCTCTGGACAGCTCTTTGCCCTTGCTTTTGAGCCGTTTCTTCGATCCGTACATAAAGCCTTCCTCACTGCTCTTCCTCTGCCAACTGCAAGCACCCGGCATTTTCCCATCACGTATTCGCGTATGCCGATGACGCAACGTTCTGTATCAGAGAAGAAGCCCAATTCGACATCCTAGCTCAGTGTTTTGATCTCTACTCAGCTTGCTCTGCTGCCTCTCTTAACACGTCCAAGAGTGTTGGTCTGTGGAGTGGCTCCTGGACATCCCGGACTGACACCCCCTGGGGTGCCTCATGGACTGCATCTACCCAAAAGTTCCTTGGTGTACACCTTTCAGCTCAGAATGCCACATGGGCCGCACTTCGTTCTCGGCTCACACGGACTGCCGCCTTCTGGCGTAACTCACAGTTTTGCACCTCCTATGTCTTGCGAGCACGGATCGTTAGAACTTACCTTCTTCCGTCATGTCTTACGTGTGGTCTGTTACTCGGATGCCGGTTTATAATCTGACAGAAATTGTCCGTCTCATTTCCACGGTGATCTGGTCCGGACACCACTGGGTTCAAGTTTCCACTCTTCATCGTACAGGTTCACAAGGTGGAATTTCGCTCTTGGATATTCGAACCTACTACACAGCATTCAGAGTGATTTCTTTCGTCCGGCTCCTTTGCTCTCCTGCATCACCAGTCACTATTGTCAGAGATGTAATACTATCACCACGTAACCCATGCTTCACTTTCACTACGTATTTACTTATGGATCAATGTCCCTTCTTTCGTACTCGACTATCTCCCTTCTATAAAGAGGTTCTTTCCTTTTTCCGCTGGCTCCCTCTTATTCGTGCACCTCCTACTTCCACGTCTGAGCTATTAGCTGAGCCCCTCTTCTTTTCGTCAGTCCTCCATCCTCCTGATGCCCCCTGCTTTTCTGACCCTTCCTGGCTCCCAGCCGGGATTGTAACAGTTCGAAACCTCCTTTCCTCAGATCTCACCTGGAAACCTTTCTCTAACCTCTTTCCCTCTCTTCCTCCCTCCCCAACAGCCCTTGCTCTTTATGACTCCCTCCGCTCTGCCATCATTACTCTCTTTCCCACCCTTGCCTCCTCTACTGGTTTACTTCTTGTTTCTTCGGCCTCACTTCCTCTTCCTTTCTTCCTCTCAGTTCAAGGCTCTTCTCTCCCTATTTCTAGCTTTTCAGTCTCCACTCTTTATAGGCTTCTTCTTGATCCATTGCATCCTACGCCGGTACAGATCCCAGATGTTCCAGCTGCAGCACTTCCATTTGTTTGGTCAGCCACCACCTCACCGCTCTCCTCTCCGATGGAACGAAATATTCATTGGCTTTTTCTTCATCGCCGTCTACCTGTTCCAGCAACTCTTCATCGGATGACGCTCCTGGATTCGCCGCTCTGTTACTTCTGCTCATCTCATGCAGACGTGGATCATGTGTATCTGCATTGCCCGGTGTTACTTCCTCTCCTGCATCTCGTCTTCAGTATTGCACAGTGCCTCAGTGTTAGTGATCTTCCGTTCTCAGCCTACAGCACGCTATTACAATCCAGCTCTCCACCCATTCCAGTTTCAGAGCCGTGTGCGTATGTCTTCATATTAGCTCGCAATGTGATATATGGCTACCACCTCCAACTTCGCTCAGGCCCTGCCATGCCTACCATCTTTCAGGCGGGGGATGCGATGTGCAGTATTTTTCGTAACCGACTGATCTCACGTCTACGGTTGGCCTTTATGACCGCTCAAGTGTCGAATCGGCTTCAACAATTCCACAACGTCTGGTCACCCTATTACCGATGGTTTACTGGACCATCAGCCGACCTATGACTCCTGTTCTGACGCCTGAGATACTGTTTCGACTAACCTCGTGACTGGTTGGGTATTGGGCTGCAATTTTGTTGCTTAGTCCCGCATCCATCACACCTGCAAGTCATTCCTTGGACTTAATTACAGTACTTATTGTCCTTCTCTTTAGCACAACCTACAATTTGCATATAAGACTTTTCTTCACTCAAATTGTGTTGTATTTTTTGCTCTAACAGTAGAGCTCATGTTTTTGATTATTTCATTAGTTTGCACAATGTATTGGTTTTTCTCTTTTTCAACATATTTTAACTCATTGGTTGTTCTAGTATTTTGCTTCACTATTCTGTTTGCACTAGTACTTGTGTTCCTTGTCACGTTCGTGTTCTTGCGTAACTTGTTGATTGTATATTTTTCCTGTTGTGCATAGCCTTATTTCTGTTTGCACTTATACGCATATCATGTTGTACCATGACCTGATATAATTGTTGCTCGTCCACAATAGCTGTATATAGTGATGTCTTCGTATACCTTTATATGTTGTTCATCAACCTGTGCATGTACATTGCGAATCAGTTATAGTGTCATCTATTGCTTTTGTCGCAAGGTATTATACCTTATGTTACCGTATTTGCTCTCTATTGATGTTCTTTTTTGTATTTATATGACACGGCCGATGCGCCTGTTGTACATACATTACTATTTTGCTCATTTGATACACATCTGTTTCACTTGCACTTATCACAATATTATGCCTTTACCTTGTCTGCCGTGTGTCACGGATATACTTATTGTCTCGATTACACTATATTTCATGGTACTGCACATATTGTCTCATTTTACGGAGTGTCTGCCTATACTGTTTCACCTGTTTCTCTTTGTTGTATCCACTTAAGTATGTGAAACAATCCCTCGAATATGAATTTGTTATCACTGTAAATAGTACATTTTTCATTTGTACATTTATCATCCTCGCTGTATATATGTTGTCATTTCATTTTTTTCTGTTTGGCGCTGTAAATCCAAGCCTTATGTACTTGCTTAATTTGTTCAATAAAGTGAAAGCAGTGGTCTAAGCACTGGCTTCTGGCCGTTTGTCTGAGATGGGACAAGATTCGAATCCAGGGTGAGGCATGGATGGTGTGTTTGTCTTACGACACTGGTTCTCTCCCCTTCTTAGATCCAAACCACAAATTAGGAACGGGCGAATGCTTATAGCCCATTATGTTGCTCATGGTGGTCGTTGCCCCCCAACAGAAAGATGTGAACCTCGGGTTTCATCTCATTTTTGCATAAACTCTTTATGACACATGGATGTGCATAGTATCACAGTCTCTTTTCTCATATTACGTACTAGTGAACATAATGCATCGTGTTTTTCCCTCGTGACCCGTAAATAGGTATCTCCATGTTCCATCGGATACCTCATAACAGGTAGTTGATGTACTTTTTCGTGCATGTGGTTAGTCAGCAGTATCAGGTGGAACAAAAGTAAAAGAACTATATTAAGAAAAATCTGGGTGAGGAAGAACCGTTATTGTTTGAATTCTAAGGAAGCAAACGTATATATATATATACATATACATATATATACCCGCGAAAAAAAGGGTATATATATATATATATATATATATAGAGATGTAAGGTCAGGTGATGCGTAACATCACAGCCTCTCCTTGACAAATGTCAACCCCGCCTTCTCGTGGTGCATCCTGTTCCCACTAAAGGGGCTCTGACGACCGCAAATAGCGGTATAACTATACCATCGGGATCAGAGGAAATGCTATCCCACACTCACCAACCCGCTTGGCCAGCGTGGTGAGTTATGGCCAAACACCTCCAAAATGACTCTACAACTTAAATCTTGGCCCTCAGTCTCCGGCAGCTGGAATGTACCTGGCCAAGGCAGCGGCCAGTGCGACATGAAGGCAGAGGGTGCTAAGAATCCCCCGGAGGACCGGACTAGGCTGCCATTTGATGCTGACCTTGGCAACGTACAACGGACGCTCCCTATCTTCTGATTCAAGGCTTCTTGAATTGGAAGAGGAAACTACAAAGGATCAAGTGGGACATCGTCGGGCTGAGTGAGGTAAGGAGAAAAGGAGAAGATCTCATTGAACTGAAAAGTGGACATCTCTTCTATTATCGTGGGACAGATACTGGCAGAACTAGTGGTGTTGGATTTATAATAAACAAGAAACTGAAGGATAAAGTGGTAGAAGTTGAAAGTTCCTCTGACAGAGCTGCACGACTCGTTATCCAAGTATCGAGAAGATACCAGGCTCAGATTATTCAAACTTATGCACCCACCACAAGTCATCCTGAAGAAGAAATTGAAGAATTTTATGAGGAAATTCGTCATCTAAATAATAAAGGTAAGCAGCACTTGAAGATAATTATGGGAGATTTCAATGCAAAAATAGGGCACCGGCAACAGAATGAAACTTCAGTAGGTAAATTCGGTCACGGCAACAGAAACCAGCGTGGAAATACTCTCGTTGAGTTTGCAGAGGCAGAAGGATTTTTCATCTTGAATTCCTTTTTCAAGAAAAAGCCACACAGGAAATGGACATGGAGACATCCAATTGGGACGACAAGTGAAATTGATTTTATTATGTGTAACAAAAATTCGTCATCGAAGACTGCAGTGTGCTAAACAAGTTCAACACAGGTAGTGACCATAGATTGGTGAGATGTAAGATGCACCTCAACACTAAACTGGAACGTGGCAAGCTCATAAGACAAACAAAATGTATTGACATAACCAACCTTAAAAACACCATAATACTTTCAAGTTGGAACTGAAGAACAGATTCTCTGCTTTAGAAGGCCTAACATCGGAAGAAGTGGATATTTCTGAAGTTAACAGAAAAGTAACCAAAGCTCTTATGGAAACAGCAACAAAATTAGCTGGGTCTAAGAACAAGTTGCATGTAAACAAATTATCAGGAAAAACCAAAATGTTGATGCAAAAAAGAAGAGAGATGAGGACAACTAAAGAAGATGTGACTTCCAAAGTGGAATATATAGAGCTATGCAAGACAGCACGAAAAAGTATCACTGAAGACGTAAGGAAATTCAACTGTGAGCTAGTGAGGAAAGCAATTGAAAACAACCAAAGCCTAAAGATAGCAAAGGGACATCTCAGTAAGGGAAGAAAACAGATTATGGCTCTGAGAAAAGAAGATGGTTCTATAACAAGAAATAGAGGCGAAATTTTGACAAGAGTGAAAGATTTCTACTCCAAACTATATGAAAGGGATGATATATGCACTCCAGACATCATGAAAGGTACCAGAGTTCTTCCAGTCCTCCCAGCAGAAGTTGCTCATGCAATCAAGAACATGAAGCGGGGGAAAGCTCCAGGAGAAGATGGAATTACTATAGACATCATACAAGAAGCAAGTGGAGAAATTGAAACAGTACTCGCCCAAATTTTTACTCGATGCCTTAATGAAGGGAAGATTCCTGAGGATTGGAACAATGCTACAATGATCCTGCTACATAAAAAAGGTGACATTGAGGATCTCAGGAACTACAGACCTATCAGCCTCCTATCAGTGGTTTATAAAATCTTCACTAAAGTTCTTTCACACCGCTTGAAGGTAACACTGGACATGGCTCAACCGAGAGAACAAGCTGGATTCAGGAGTGGCTACAGCACAATAGATCATATCCACGTACTGAGAGAACTAATTGAAAGAGCGAGGGAATATGAACTTCCATTGTGCATGGCTTTTATCGATTATGAAAAAGCCTTTGATTCGGTGAAACCATCAGCAGTTACCACGGCTCTGAAATCCTGCGGTATTGAAGATGCATACATTAATATTATTAATAACATCTATGAAAATGCAAGTGCAAAGATTCGGCTGTTTGAAAATACAACACACATAAAAATTGGAAAGGGAGTGAGACAAGGTGACACCATATCTCCGAAGCTCTTTAATGCCACATTGGAAAATGTCTTTCAATCACTGAACTGGGAAAACAAAGGGATAAAGATTAATGGAGATTATCTAACCCACCTTCGTTTTGCTGATGACGTAGTCATTTTTGCAACTACCCCATCAGAGCTGCAGAGTATGATCCAGGAACTTGCTGACAAGAGTAAAGAAGTGGGATTAAAAATGAACTTTCAGAAGACAAAAGTGATGTTCAATGCTTTTACAAGAAATGAAGATTTATCGATTGATGGAGAAAAGCTGGAGATAACAGATACGTACGTTTATCTTGGACAGCAGATATCAAGTGAGGGTCACATTGATGAAGAAATTAATCGGCGTACAAAACTTGCCTGGAGAGCTTTTGGAAGAAACAGCATAATTTTCAAGAGCAATATGCCATTATGTCTTAAAAGAAAAGTGTTTGATCAATGCATCCTTCCAGTGCTTACGTATGGTGCAGAGACGTGGACCTTAACTAAAAGAGACATACAAAGGCTGCAGACAACTCAAAGAAGCATGGAGAGGTGCATGCTTGGTATAACCAGGAGAGATAAGAAGAGGAACTCGTGGATCCGAAAAATGACGAGAGTGGAAGACATCATGATCAGAGTTAAATCCCTGAAATGGCAATGGGCTGACATACTGCCAGAAGGACAGACCATAGATGGACAGCCGAGATTTTAGATTGGATTCCAAGGGACAGGAAAAGACCCAGAAGAAGACCACATGGGAGATGGGTGGATGAAATTCGTAAATATGCGGGAGTGACATGGAGGAGACTGGCACAAGACAGACCGTTGTGGAGGAAACTTGGGGAGACCTTCGTCCAGCAGTGGATTGATAATGGTTGACAATGATGATGATGATGATGATATATATATATATATATGGGATGTAAGGTCAGGTGATGCGTAACATCACAGCCTCTCCTTGACAAATGTCAACCCCGCCTTCTCGTGGTGCATCCTGTTCCCACTAAAGGGGCTCTGACGACCGCCCATAGCGGTATAACTATACCATCGGGATTAGAGGAAATTCTATCCCACACTCACCAACCCGCTTGGCCAGCGTGGTGAGTTATGGCCAAACCCCTCCAAAATGATTCCACAACTTAAATCTTGGCCCTCAGTCTCCGGCAGCTGGAATGTACCTGGCCAAGGCAGCGGCCAGTGCGACATGAAGGCAGAGGGTGCTAAGAATCCCCGGAGGACCGGACTAGGCTGCCATCTGATGCTGACCTTGGCTACTTACAATGGACGCTCCCTATCTTCTGATTCAAGGCTTCTTGAATTGGAAGAGGAACTACAAAGGATCAAGTGGGACATCGTGGGGCTAAGTGAGGTAAGGAGAAAAGGAGAAGATCTCATCGAACTGAAAAGTGGACATCTCTTCTACTATCGTGGGACAGATACTGGCAGAACTAGTGGTGTTGGATTTATAATAAACAAGAAACTGAAGGATAAAGTTGTAGAAGTTGAAAGTTCCTCTGACAGAGCTGCACGACTTGTTATCCAACTCTCGAAAAGATACCAGGCTCAGATTATTCAAACTTATGCACCCACCACAAGTCATCCTGAAGAAGAAATTGAAGAATTTTATGAGGAAATTTGTCATCTAAATAATAAAGGTAAGCAGCACTTGAAAATAATTATGGGAGATTTCAATGCAAAAATAGGGCAACGGCAACAGAATGAAACTTCAGTAGGTAAATTCGGTCATGGCAACAGAAACCAGCGTGGAAATACTCTCGTTGAGTTTGCAGAGGCAGAAGGGTTTTTCATCTTGAACTCCTTCTTCAAGAAAAAGCCACACAGGAAATGGACATGGAGACATCCAAATGGGACGACAAGTGAAATTGATTTTATTATGTGTAACAAAAAATTCGTCATAGAAGACTGCAGTGTGCTAAACAAGTTCAACACAGGTAGTGACCATAGATTGGTGAGATGTAAGATGCACCTCAACACTAAACTTGAACGTGGCAAGCTCATAAGACAAACAAAATCTATTGACATAACCAATCTTAAAAAACACCATAATACCTTCAAGTTAGAACTGAAGAACAGGTTCTCTGCTTTAGAAGGCCTAACATCGGAAGAAGTGGACATCTCTGAAGTTAACAGAAAAGTAAACAAAGCTCTTATGGAAACAGCAACAAAATTAGCTGGGTCTAAGAACAAGTTGCATGTGAACAAATTATCAGGAAAAACCAAAATGTTGATGCAAAAAAGAAGAGAGATGAGGACAACTAAAGAAGATGTGACTTCCAAAGTGGAATATATAGAGCTATGCAAGACAGTAAGAAAAAGTATCACTGAAGACGTAAGAAAATTCAACTGTGAACTAGTGAGGAAAGCAATTGAAAACAACCAAAGCCTAAAGATAGCAAAGGGACATCTCAGTAAGGGAAGAAAACAGATTATGGCACTGAGAAAAGAAGATGGTTCTGTAACAAGAAATAGAGGCGAAATTTTGACAAGAGTGAAAGATTTCTACTCCAAATTATATGAAAGGGATGATATATGCACTCCAGACATCATGAAAGATACCAGTACCAGATTTCCTCCAGTCCTTCCAGCAGAAGTTGCACATGCAATCAAGAACATGAAGCGAGGAAAAGCTCCAGGAGAAGATGGAATTACTGTAGACATCATACAAGAAGCAAGTGGAGAAATCGAAACAGTACTCGCCCAAATTTTCACTCGATGCCTTAATGAAGGAAAGATTCCTGAGGATTGGAACACCGCTACAATGATCCTGCTACATAAGAAAGGTGACATTGAGGATCTCGGAAACTACAGACCTATCAGCCTCCAATCAGTAGTTTATAAAATCTTCACTAAAGTTCTTTCACACCGCTTGAAGGTAACACTGGACATGGCTCAACCGAGAGAACAAGCTGGATTCAGGAGTGGCTACAGCACAATAGATCATATCCACGTGCTGAGAGAACTAATTGAAAGAGCGAGGGAATATGAACTTCCATTGTGCATGGCTTTTATCGATTATGAAAAAGCCTTTGATTCGGTGAAACCATCAGCAGTTACAATGGCTCTGAAAACCTGCGGTATTGAAGATGCATACATTAATATTATTAATAACATCTATGAAAATGCAAGTGCAAAGATTCGGCTGTTTTAAAATACAACACACGTAAAAATTGGAAAGGGAGTGAGACAAGGTGACACCATATCTCCGAAGCTCTTTAATGCCACATTGGAGGGTGTTTTTCAGTCGCTGAGCTGGGAAAACAAGGGGATAAAGATTAATGGAGATTATCTAACCCACCTTCGTTTTGCTGATGACGTAGTCCTTTTTGCAACTACCCCATCAGAGCTGCAGAGTATGATCCAGGAACTTGCTGACAAGAGTAAAGAAGTGGGATTAAAAATGAACTTTCAGAAGACAAAAGTGATGTTCAATGCTTTTACAAGAAATGAAGATTTATCGATTGATGGAGAAAAGCTGGAGATAACAGACACGTACGTTTATCTTGGACAGCAGATATCAAGTGAGGGTCACATTGATGAAGAAATTAATCGGCGTACAAAACTTGGCTGGAGAGCTTTTGGAAGAAACAGCATAATTTTCAAGAGCAATATGCCATTATGTCTTAAAAGAAAAGTGTTTGATCAATGCATCCTTCCAGTGCTTACGTATGGTGCAGAGACGTGGACCTTAACTAAAAGAGACATACAAAGGCTGCAGACAACTCAAAGCAGCATGGAGAGGTGCATGCTTGGTGTAACCAAGAGAGATAAGAAGAGGAACTCGTGGGTCCGAAAAATGACAAGAGTGGAAGACATCATGATCAGAGTTAAATCCCTGAAATGGCAATGGGCTGGACATACTGCCAGAAGGACAGATCATCGATGGACAGCCGAAATTTTAGATTGGATTCCAAGGGACAGGAAAAGACCCAGAAGAAGACCACATGGGAGATGGGTGGATGAAATTCGAAAGTATGCAGGGGTGACATGGAGGAGACTGGCACAAGACAGACCGTTGTGGAGGAAACTTGGGGAGACCTTCGTCCAGCAGTGGATTGATAATGGTTGACAATGATGATGATGATGATATATATACCCCTTTTTTTCTGAGGCTTATAACTATCCCCATGACAAGCTACATCTATTGTTGTCTCCCATTAGTGCTAAAAGGTATTTGGGCTCTTTTTGAAAAGGCGACGATTAATAGGAAGAGTAAGATTAGGAACGGGAAAATGTTTGAGAGAAGGAGGGGTCCCAGGAACCGAGAAGGGTTAAAATGCCGATGGAAAGGATGATAGTAATGTCACCCACACGGTTAGAGGATAGTGAGGGCTCCAGATTCTCTTGATTTAAAGTTTTGGTAATAAACAACTAGAACATAAGAGGAAAGGCCCAGGCCTTCTCATCCAAGTATAACAAAAAATACATTGCTTCTGAAAATTAGGATTTATATAGAAAGGATAAACGTTAGTAAAATGATGGAAAATCAAGTATGTTCTTTTGGTGGGATGTATCTATAACTATACAGAATAATAGCAGAGGAAATAGGAGTTACAATAGAAGAGAATAGTAGAGATATTCAATCATTAATAAGTCTTAGGTTAAGTTCTAAGGAGGGGAAAGGTAAAATAGGGAAATAAAGGGAAATAATTGTATTGTTATAAAGAAAGCTGAAGGCAAGGACTAGTTGGGTAATGGCTAAAGAGGAAATAGATTTTGCCAGGGAAATTATGAAGAATTTTAAACTCCACAAGTTTGTGTTTTTATTATACTATTTACATATATGATACAAATAGTATCGGGTTTTACGGAGATGACAACTAAGGTGGTGATATGAGTAAAAAGGCTAAGGTAAGCCTTAGAGGAAGTGAGGAGGGGTTAAAATTGTGGGTAATATTAGAATATAGAATAAAGGCAAAAGTGGCGGTAGCGATGAGGCAAGAAAAATGGGAGCGGTTATATTTAGGTCTAGTTGTTTCTCTAATTATGTTAATTGATGGGGGCAGAAATGTTCCCGGCGGTGAATATAAATCACCAAAAGGTGATGTTAGGGAGGACGGATAAAATGCCCTTAAAAATTAAAATATTACGGGAGTGAGTTTGTTTGTAATGAACAGTCACTAGGGAAAATAGCGCAGAGGAGGTAAGGCCGTGGGCAAATATTATGAGAATGGCTGCGTAAAACCCGGAGGATTTGAAGGAGATAATTGCTGCTAAGACTAGATCCATATGCGCGACTGACGAGTACACAATTAAGGATTTCAGATCTTTTTGTCGTGTGAAAAAAAAAAAGGCCCGAGTTACTGCAGTGGGACAAGCACACCAATACCTTATCTGGGGTTTGAACCCAGTTCCAACTAGCAACTCAGACCTGGAGCGGCTAAGTATCGTACAGGGGAGTAGAAATTTGAGTGCTTGGGAGAAATTTTGCCGAAAAATTCAGTTCATGTATCACATAAGTCAAACGAAAACCATAAAAGTGCGATACAAAATGTTACAGTGTCATTGTCCTGTGACTTGGTAATATTGTTACGAATGACTAAAAGATTATCTTACAGGTGGCAACACGGTACAGACAAGCTTAGTGACATCACAGTAGCAGTGTAAAGATGACCGCCCCACTTGAGACATGCGCCAAAGAGGAGCAACATTCTGTCATCCGTTTTTTGAGTTGTGGTGACGAGAAAACTATTGAAATTCATCGTGAAATGAAGTTACAGTATGATGATGCATGGCAGTAACTCCAGCTAGTGTACGAATGGACTAGGAAGTTCCGAAACGGCGTGAGTTCTGTGACAGATTCTCCTCGACCGGTTAAGACATACAGAGCATTTACACCAGAGTCCATTACAGCAGTTGAAGGCATTGTGATAGGATATAAAGATATATATTTATTCAATTTAATAATTGTGATGGGGAAATCGCCGAGTGACGGTGGACGAAATAGCCGCACTTTTGAACATCAGTTCAGCGCACCACATCATTCATGATGTGCTCCAGTTCAACAAAGTGCCTGCAAGGTGGGTGCCACGCCAGCTGACTCCAAAATTGAAACAACGACGTGTTGATGCCTGTCAAGAACCTTTGCGGCGCTTTGAAGCAGAAGGTGATGGCTTCCTACAGAGAACTGTTACTGCAGATGAAACCTGAATTCACTATCATCAGCCAGAAACCAAGGGGGCTAGCAAGGAATACTGACATCCCTCCTTACCAAAACCGAAGAAGTTCCACACGCAGTCAACTTCAGGGAAGATTATGCTGACTCTCTTTTGGGATCAATGAGGCTTAATTTTGGAGCATCACATGCCCAGAGGGAATACTGTAACCATTGACATGTATGCAGATCTCATCAGGAATCGTCTACGACCTGCCATCAAATCCAAACGATGTGGACTTCTGAATCCAGGGGTGCCTTGTTGCAACATGACAACGCTCATCCCCATACTGCTCGTGCGACGGTTGCAACTGTACAAGGCCTGCACTTCGAGTGTCTTTCACATCCGCCATATGCACCAGACCTTTTCCCAAGTGATTACCACATATTTGGACCACTCAAAGATGCGATGGAAGGAAAGACTTTCAGGTCCAATGAAGGGGCGCAGAAAGTGGTGCGTGAGTGGCTGAACACGCGACCGAAAGATTTTTTTCGTACAGGAATCTATGCACTTTGTAAACACTCGAGGACTTGTATTGCACAAAATAGAGATTACATTGAAAAATGTTGCAGGTGCACATCACTTTTGTTCAGTAAAAACATCATTTAAGGTTTTCATTGTACACTCTCTTGTAGATTGTATCCAGCGCTTATGATATTCCCGGTATAAAACAAGTTTTTAGGTATACAATGCACGTAGTATTTATTAAGTGTATGTATAGGAGTGAAAACCATGGACACGCGCCTCTGTGGGCTTTAAAATTTAGTATTTATTCACATTTTTAGCTTGCTTACGTCATTTTTTAAATAATTTTTTTAACATTTGCTGTCATAAGGCTGTTTATGAATTTTGGTTTGTAATCTGACAAGGAAATTTACTGTAATTGCAAAAATGATACCTTTGTACTACTCTCTTAGACATTTCCGCAGAGAAATCTCCTCATTTCACAAAATAGTATAACACTAAATTTAACAAGAAATTCCTTTTATACAGTATATATATATATATACAGTATATCATCATCAACCATTAATTATAAATCCACTGCCGAATGAAAGTCTCCTCAAGTTCCTTCCACAATGGTCTAACTTGCGCCAGTCTCCTCCATGTCACTCCTGCATGCTTTCGAATTTAATCCACCCATCTCCCATGTGGTCTTTTTCAGGGTCTTTTCCTGTCCGTTGGAATTCAGTTTAGAATTTCGTTTTCCCAGTTCATCGACTAAAAAACATTTTGAAATGTGGCATTAAAAAGTTTGGGAGATATGGTGTCACCTTGTTTCACTCCCTTTACAATTTTTATTAGTGCTGTATCCTCAAATAACCGAACCTTTGCACTTGAATTTTCATAGATTTCGCTAATAATATGAGGGTTGTACTGAAAGTAATGCAAAAGTGGACGTAGTTTTTTTATTAACTGACAGAGGTTGTTCAGATTACACATGTTGGTAGAGAAGTCTTCCTCTATAGTAACCCTTCTTAATTGCAGGTAAATAATGGATTCCCAGCAGAAACAGCGTGCCGTCATTGACTTCTTGACGAAGGAAGGGTGCTGGCTGTCCGACATCCACAGAAAGAAGGAAGGGTGCTGGCTGTCCGACATCCACAGAAAGCTACTTTACGGAGATGACACCGTTGACAAGAGCAATGTGCAGATATGAATGAAGAAGTTTCAAGAAGGGGAAACCAGCATTGAAGACAAACCACGGAGTGGGAGACCATGATCTGTGACCACTGACACGAATCGTCAGCGAGTGGATGAATTGATTCACGCGGACAGACGAGTTACAATCTGTGAGCTTGCTGCACAACTGGACTGTAGTATGGCATTGTGCCATACAGAAAATGGTGGAAGACTTTGGGTATCGGAAAGTGTGCGCAAAGTAGGCACCTCGGCAGTTGACACCCGATGTGAAGGAGAGAAGGGTGGAAGTCTGCTCTGATTTGCTGGAAGCGTTTGAAGCCGTTGAAGAAACGTTTTGTTTTTCGATCTGGTGACAGAGGATGTAACGTGGGAGTATCTTTACGATCCTGAAATGAAGAATCAATCCATGGAATGGTGTTACACGTCTTCACCAAGGCCTAAGAAGTTCAAGAACCAGTGATCAGCACATAAAGTCATAGTGACTCTTTTCGGGGATGACAGGGATGTCATTCTAGATTTTCTGGAACGTGGCTGTACCGTGACCAGTGAGCGGTACATTGAGACACTCAAGAAGCTTAGAGAAGCCATAAGAAGGAAGAGACCGAACAAGAATCTGAAAAAGATCCACATTCACCATGACAATGTGAGACTTACACACATCTGTGGCTACAAATCAGGCGATCAGCAAAGTAGGCTGGTCTGTTCTTCACCAAGGCCTAAGAGGTTCAAGAGCCAGTGATCAGCACAGAAAGTCATGGTGACTGTATTTTGGGATGACAGGGGTGTCATTCTTGATTTTCTGGAACGTGGCTGTACCGTGACCAGTACATTGAGACACTCAAGAAGCTCAGAGAAGCCATAAGGAGGAAGAGACCGAACAAGAATCTGAAAAAGATCCACATTTACCATGACAATGTGAGACTTACACACATCTGTGGCTACAAATCAGGCGATCAGCAAAGTAGGCTGGTCGGTTCTTCACCAAGGTCTAAAAAGTTCGAGAGCCAGCGATCAGCACAGAAAGTCATGGCGACTCTTTTCTGGGATGACAGGGGTGTCATTCTTGATTTTCTGGAACGTGGCTGTACCGAGACCAGTGAGCGGTACTTTGAGACACTCAAGAAGCTTAGAGAAGCCATAAGGGGGAAGAGACCGAACAAGAATCTGAAAAAGATCCACATTCACAATGACAATGTGAGACTTACACACATCTGTGGCTACAAATCAGGCGATCAGCAAAGTAGGCTGGTCGGTTCTTCACCAAGGCCTAAGAAGTTCAAGAGCCAGCGATCAGCACAGAAAGCCATGGTGACTGTATTTTGGGATGACAGGGGTGTCATTCTTGATTTTCTGGAACGTGGCTGTACCGTGACCAGTACATTGAGACACTCAAGAAGCTTAGAAAAGCCATAAGGAGGAAGAGACCGAACAAGAATCTGAAAAAGATCCACATTCACCATGACAATGTGAGACTTACACACATCTGTGGCTACAAATCAGGCGATCAGCAAAGTAGGCTGGTCGGTTCTTCACCAAGGCATAAGAAGTTCAAGAGCCAGCGATCAGCACAGAAAGTCATGGTGACTGTATTTTGGGATGACAGGGGTGTCATTCTTGATTTTCTGGAACGTGGCTGTACCGTGACCAGTACATTGAGACACTCAAGAAGCTTAGAGAAGCCATAAGGAGGAAGAGACCGAACAAGAATCCGAAAAAGATCCCCATTCTTTATGACAATGCGAGACCACACATACCTTTGGCAACAAATCAGATTACCAAATTAGGCTGGTGGGTCGTCCCCCATCAACTGTACAGCCCAGATCTGGCGCCCTCCGACCTACACTTGTTCGGTCTAATGAAGGACAGTCTCCGGGAACAACGACTAGAGGACACAGACGAGGTGAAAGTGGCTGGGAAGAAATGGGTACAACAGTCCACACCTGAATTTTTTCAAAGAGGATTCGTGAGTTGGGTTCAACGATGGCGCAAATGCGTCGCTTGTGATGGAGACTATGTTGAGTAGTACCTTTGTATACAGAAATAGTTACTCTATCATCATGTGCAATCGGAACGACCTCTGTCAGTTAATAAAAAAGTTATGCTCACCTTTGCATTACTTTCGGTACAGCCCTCGTACGAATGTATGCGTGTTC
Source organism: Macrothele yani (assembly GCA_039090855.1). Classification (NCBI taxonomy): domain Eukaryota; kingdom Metazoa; phylum Arthropoda; class Arachnida; order Araneae; family Macrothelidae; genus Macrothele; species Macrothele yani. The sequence continues at coordinate 75,954,872 of CM077028.1, read as the reverse complement.
AATACCGCAGGATTTCGAAGCCATTGTAACTGCTGATGGTTTCACGGAATCAAAGGTCTTTTCATAACCGATAAAAGCCTTACATAATAGGAGTTCGTATTCCCTCGTTCCTTCAATAAATTCTTTTCATAACCGATAAAAGCCTTACATAATAGGAGTTCGTATTCCCTCGTTCCTTCAATTAATTCTCTCAGCACATGGACATGATCTATAGTGCTGTAGCCACTCCCGAATCCAGCTTGTTCTCTCGGTTGAGCCATGCTCAGTGTTACCATCAAGCGATGTGAAAGAATCTTAGTGAAGGTTTTATAAACTACTGATAGGAGGCTGATGGGCCTATAGTTCCTGAGATCTATATAGAGTATAAATACAGTATTTTAAAAAACTTCATCTTGAATTTTTGGATTGTAGTTTCACTATATATACATATATAGTATATACACGGTCGTATCAGGATAATATGACCACCCGCGGAATCACAGTGTCCCAGCCCAGGCACGTCACAGAGTGCACGTGACAAGGTCGACCACACGGAGATATAAACGGCCGGCCAGAACAGATGACCCATATTGCGTTACGTGAGCACAATGGGCAGAGGTAGTGATTTGACAGAAGTTCGAAAAGGAATGATCATCAGCTTTCGCGCCAAGTGTGGAAGCATCTCAGAAACAGCAGACTTCGTGGGTTGTTCGCGAGGTGCTGCAGTAAAGGTGTACCAAGAATGGACCGCTGGCACACAGAGTACCTCATGTCGTCATAACTGTAGAGCCCCTAAGGCCATCGACCCCAGAAGACAACGTCGCCTCCATCGACTGTCAAAGGGCAATCGACGCACAACAGTGCAGCAATTGACTACGCAAACGCTGGGGCACCCAGGTACGTGTCCCGATAACAGTAGAGCGAACCCTGTTCCGGAGTCGACGCTGCGTCAAGGCGCCCATGTTAACCCAGGTCCATCGGCAACGACGCCTGCAGTTCGCATGGGACTTCCGTCATTGGACAGTGGAAGAGTGGGAAAAGGTTGCCTTCTTAGACGAATCGAAGTTTCTTCTCCACAGATGTGACGGGCGGTGGCGAATACGCGTCAGACACGAGAACCAACACCAGGACACGCTTGTCGGTCAAGTACAGGTCAGCGGTGGCAGTGTGCATGTCTGAGGGATGTTTTCCTGCCATGACCTGTGACCGCTGGTACCACTGGATGGGTCCCTGAACGCCAATGGCTACCTGCCCATCCTTGCTGACCACATGAATACTTTCATGTTAAACGTTTACCCTGGTGGTGATGATGTCTACCAACAGGACAATGCGCCTTGCCATGTGGCTAAGTGAGTGCGTGACTGATTCCAGGAACACGAAAGCGACGTCTGCGTTCTTCCTTGGCTGGCGAAATCGCCCGACCTCAATCCCATAAAGCACTTGTGGGACTATTTGAATCGACAGGTTCTACGTGTCGACCCACAACCACGTCATCTGTGCGACCTCCTTGCTCTGCTGCAGTCCGAATGAGCACGTGTGTCTCGGGCAACCTTACAGGGCCTCATTGCGTCCCTGCCACGCCGTCTCGTCGCTTTCATCCGGGCCAAGGGTGGTTATTCCCACTATTAGGAAGGTGGTTATATTCTATACGACTGTGTATAGCCTGTACCCGCCGAGTCATAGACTCTCACCAGATTCCGGAGATAATGTCAGCCATTCCTTTAGCAACAGTGTCCACAACTTCACCCGAGACTTCGTTGCAGGAGCCATTGATCTTATGTTGCGCTCCACGTCAACCCAGAAAGATTGCACAGGGTTTATATCTGGGAACCTTAGGGGAGCACTGGATAGTTCCAAACTCGAGTGTTCCTCGAGCCATGCCTGGGTGGTTGCGGCCGGGTGGGGCTGCGCATTTTACTTCTGGAACAGACCTTCGGTCGCATGATGCGATAAGGCCACGAAAGCGTGTAGGTGATCAGTCAGCACATGGTGGTAGCGCAGATGTTAAGGACCTGTCCAGACACACAAAGGGACCTAATATGTCCTATGTGAAGGCTCCCCAAACCATCACAAAGCCAGTCTGGCACGACGGCGCCAATGGCCTCATGCTGCCACACCCACACCCTCACATCATCTCGGTACAGCTGAAAACGGTATTCATCTGACCAAACGACGCGACACCACTCTACAGAGGTTCACTTTTGATGTTCCCGGCTTCAAGGGGGCGTAATTTCCGATGACGAGCAGTCAACAGTGGCACACGAGTAGGGCGTCGGCTCTCGTACCCCAGGGTATACAACGAGCGCAGTACCGTTTGCTTGATGATGCCGCTTAGGCCTCCGACATTTAACCTGGATGTGATTTGCGCCGCTGTTGCCAAGCGGGCCGTCTGTATCAGCCTGGATAGTCTACTTCGATCCAGGTCATCGATGGCATGTGGTCTGCCATCGCTTGCACTCTGGGCGTTGGTACGTCCGTCGATGGTATACTCGCGGTACACCCTTAATACGGTTGCCCTCAGCAACCCTAGGGTTCTTACCACTTGTGTGATAGAATGACCCATGTGTCTTGCGCCGACAATGCATCCACGATCAAAGTCGCTCAGAGAACCACGTTTACTCAAGTTCGTCGACTGCGATCTACTGTCAGGTAGCCCTGCTGTCAGCCTATTTATCGCATATGTTCCGTTTGGGTCTGTTCCACTCTGCGCGAGGATATATATATAGACAAAAGTCACCGGACGCCCCTTCAAAAGCAAATGAACGGATCCGCTGCGTTAAGATGTGTGGTACAGCTGTAAACGGTATAAAAACAAGCCTGCAGCTGACCGCAATCGTATCGCACTGTGAGGTTGAGTGAAAATGTCGCGGCGGGAAAGAACTGACTTTGATAAAGGAAAGATTGTTGGGTGTTATATTAGTGGGTTGTCGGTAAGAGAAACTGAGAGGCAGTTGAACATACCCAAGTCAACTGCTTTGGATGTACTGAATGAGTGGAAGACACATGGCGTACCTGAAGCAGCAAAACGTACCGGCAGACCAAATAAAATCAGTGATAGAGGACGTCGAAACCTCAGGGGAGTAGTTACAGCTAATCGACGGAGTACTGCGCAACATCTGTGTGCAGCTGAGTAAAAATGCTGGAACCTCGGTATGTACACGTACCATCCGCAGAGAATTTTATTCCATGGGTTGCCGTGGTCGTGCGGCTGCTCATAAGCCTTTCATCTCCACTCGGAATGTTACTCGTCGTTTAGCATGGTGTAAAGAACATTTATCGTGGACCGTAGATCAATGGAAACGGGTCCTATGGACTGGTGAATCCAGATACACGATCCATCTGATGGCCATGTGTGAGTATGGCTGTAGCCTGAGGAATGCTATTTACCTCAGTGTACTGTTTCTACGGTCAAGTTTGGAGCTGGCAATGTACTCGTATGGAGGAGGGGGTTCGTGGTATGGTCCCGGTCCATTGGTTATCGTAGACAACCCTGTTAACCAGCGCGTCTACCTCGATATTATGGATAATTATGCCCTACCAACTCTGTGGCAATACTATGGAACCGAGCCTTGTTGATACCAGCAGGATAATGCACCGAGCCATAAAGCAAGGACTGTTATGGCGTGGTTTGACGATAATTCCGTATCTTGTGTGGATTGGACAGCACAGAGCACTGATCTTAATCCCATAGAGCACCTATGGGATGAATTAGAACGCCGCATAAGAAGTTTGGAACCAAGGCCTACTACTAAGCAACATTTAGCTGGAGCATTATGTACTGAATGGAAGCGCATACCTATAGCTGTGTTCCAAAACCTTGTCGAAAGCCTGTCTCGAAGGTTCAGTGCATGCATTAAGGCCAAAGGTGGACCGACACCGTACTAATGTATGTCAGTAAATGCTATGTTGTGTTTCTCTTCTAGTTGTCCGGTGACTTCTGTCAATATAGTGTATATGACATACATACCAGGTGTCTCAAAAAGATTGAAACAAGCTTTTATCTCTTCAACGGTTGATCAGAGATACATGCTTTCAATTAGAAAAATAACTAAAATGGCGGAAAGACTTACGACATGGCAGTTGCATCCCTGTGCGTAACATTTGCATGAAAAATATATATTTTTTTTATACAACCTTCGCAGAAAAAAAGTTGCGCCATGTCCTAATTAGTTTAAAAAAGAAACCCCGTTGTTCTGCTTGCAAAACTCGCGGAGACATTCGTGATGATAGTTGTAAAAAATGTATCGTCTGTAGCTGGTTTACAGATGAACGGTAGCTTGTATCGGTGGATAGCTCTGTAGCACTCAAAGCGAGTAAGGGATAGAGCTCTCGCGCCTGCAAGTTCTGCAAGCAGAATGACAGGGTTTGTTTGTTTGTTTTTTTTCGACTAATTAGGACATTGCCCAACTTTTTTTATTTGAACTCTTTTATCTGCGAAGGCTGTATAATTATTTTTTTAATTTTTATTCGAATGCCACCCTCGGGGATGCAATTGCCATGTCGTAAGTCTTTACGTCATTTTGAGTATGGGTTGGAAAGAAAGTAATGTCCGATGACAAGGTACCAGAAGTCGAAGCCCCGACCACGACGCACATTGGCCACTGAGATTGCGTTTACACCGGCATGACATCAGCAGTGTTGGTGGCTTATGTCAGTGGCAATTAGCCGTCAGAAGGCGAAAAGTGTAAGCGCCAGCCAACATGGAAGTGGACAAGTCCATCTTTGCATGCTGTATGAGTTTCGTCACGGTAGCACCATTCAGGTGTTGTATGGAACATAACCAATGTGTACCCCAATGTCATATCACATCGTCAGTGCTGTCGTTGGTTCGAACAGTCTCGAGAGGGAAATTTTGACCTGCCAGACCGTCCCAAAGCCTGAAGGCCCGCAACAGTGAATATGGACATCTTGAAGACTTTGGTAGAGACCGACACAACATATGGGAGTTGGCCGAACAGCTGGGGTCTTCCCACAACAGCACTGTCACGCACCTGCGTCCACTTGAAAAGGTGCACAAGAGGAAAATGTGGGTACCCCATCAACTCACTGTTGAGCAGAATGAAAATCGCACGAGTGCATGTGTTTCCCTGCTTACACGTGACGAAGTTGAATCGTTTTTGGACTCATTGCGACAAGTGACGAGAAATGGGTCCTGAATCACAATGTCAGTGACCGGAAACTGCTTCGACAGAAGCCCATGCCGACTCCCAAAGCCGGCTTACACCCACGTAATGTGTTGCTGTCTGTTTGGTGGGATATACGGAGTGTCGTGTTTTTTGAGCTGCTGCCAGACAACACCATTATAACCGCCGATGGGTACTGCCGGTCAGCTTGACGATCTGCAGACATCGCTCACGTCAAAACGACCAACACTGCTGAACCGTAAGACTTCACACAGCACGGGTGACCTGTCACAAGATCAGGGACCTGGACTGGGAGCTTCTCCCGCACCCAACCTATTCCCCGGACATTGCCCTAAGGGACTACCACCTTTTCCGGTCTTAGCGACATTTCCTGGAAGAACGGCTGTTCACCAACCGGAACAATGTCGAACGCGCACTTACTCACTTATTTGCGTCCAAGGGGGCACAATTTACCAGGGACGGTATCAAACAACTATCCACATGATGGGAGCAGGTCGTGGCAAACGATGACGACCACATTTTGGACTGAATTGTACTTGTATATCCGGTAATTAGCACTTTTCTGTTGCCTTGAATTTTCAGACATTACTTTCTTTCCAACCCAACATCTTTCTAATTGAAAGTATGTATCTGTGTTCAAACGTTGGAGTGATAAAAGTTTGTTTCAATATTTTTTGAGACACTCGGCATATATATATATGAAGCATGAGACCTACAGTAGCGGCCAAATTTGTGGAAACCTTTTGGAAATAGTGTATTTTTGAGGTTTGATGGCTCATAAAACAACTTTTTTGGAGTAATACCATAAAATTACACTATCTACCAACAAGTAATTGGACACCTGTGACAGCAAAGGAAAACGAAGTTTATTCACCTTCAATAGTTGGTGGAGCCTCAACGAGCGGCGATTACAGCTGCGACCCTCCGGGGCATACTCTCAACCAGGCGTTGTACGACGGCTAGCGGTATTTTCTTCCACTCGGCTTGGAGAAGACAGGTCAGTTCCTTCGCCGATTTCGGACGGTGGGAGCACCCCCTTAGGTCGACGCTCCAACTCGTCCCAGAGGTGCTCGATAGGGTTAAGGTCCGAACTCTGCGCAGGCCAGTCCATTCGATTAACCCCATTGTCACCATAACAAGCCATGGTGGACCTCGCAACATGACAGGTGGCATTGTCATCCTGAAAGTAACATGGGTCCACCCCGTAAAACTGCCACAACGTAGGAAGCGCATGGTCATCCAAAATGGTGCAGTAGGTCTCGGCGTTGAGTCTACCAGGAATTGCGACCAAGGGTCCCGTGCCATACCAGGAGAAACACCACCATAGCATAATTGCACCGCCGCCGAACTTCACAGTTGGCACAATACATTCCGGCAGGAGGCGTTTTCCACGCAGACGCCAAACCCAGACCCTGCCATCCGAACGGTAGAGGGTGAACCTTGATTCGTTGCTCCAGATAACCTGTTTCCACTGTTCATCGGTCCACTGTTGACGTTCTTTGCACCACGTTAGCCGAGCAGCGTAATTGGACTTGGTGCTCAAAGGCTTGAGGGCGGCAGCACGTCCGTGATAACCGAGCAGATGGGCTTCCTTTCGGATGGTATTCATCAAAAGAACACTCCCGGATGCCTGTTGAAACTCCTCGCGGATGTGGCCCATCGATATGGTGCGGTTCTTCTGAATTTCTCTGGCCAGCACCCGTCGGTCTCTAACTCCCAGTTTTGTGGGTCTGCCGGGTCGGGGCACATTCCGACAGTCACCTCTCATCTTCCACTTGCCTCACGTAGGCCACTGTCGATTTTGGGTACTTCAACTCGCTGGATATGTCACGTATGGATCAGCCATTTCTGTGATACCCGACGACTACACCTTTCTCGAAATCAGAGAGCTCCGAACTGCGTGGCATCTTGCATGCGACTGGTTGCGTTGTTGTTTCCCACATGATATTTAACGGCGGCGGCCGTGACTTGTATCAGGACCGCAGATATCGTCGATTGCAGGGGTGTCCAATTACTTGTTGGTAGATAGTGTATATATCAATGAAAAGATAATTTCATCAAGAACGTAATGCAATAACTTTTATGAAGGATTTTGTATTAGAACAGCAGTTATAAAGAAGAAAAGTAAAACACATAGATAAAATTAGATATACAAAAATTCTCACCATGTCAGTTAATACTTAGTTGGGTAACCTTTAGCGTTAATTACAGCTTTACAACGCCTTCGCATGGAGTGAGCCAAGTTTTTTAGTTCTGCAGCTGTTATAATGTGAAACCAAGATTGAATTATTGCTTCTATAAATTCGGTTTTATAGCTGGGTTGCTTCTGACTAATAAATTTCTTTATTCGGCTCCATAGATTTTCGATGGAGTTATGGTCTGGGCTATTCCCAGGCCATTCCAGCAGTGGCATATATAATTATTTTAAAACCACTTTTTGCACACAGCAGCTACATGACATGGAGCTGAATCCTGTTGAAATATAAATTCTTCATTATCTTGGAAAAGATCATGTACGGAAGGCTTCAGTTTGGGCTGAAGTATTTTATTAATGCATTTTTGGCCATTTATATTCCCATTAAATCACGCAATTTCTGCCCACACCTTTTGATGTCATACAACTCCAGATCATAACACTAACTGGGTGTTTCACGGTACATGTAATGCAATCAGGATGCAAATCTTCTCAGATTCTTCTCCTTAGGTATCTTATGCCATCACTACTAAACATAGAGATTTTGGTCTCATCACTCCAAATAACATTGTTCCGCTGCCCAGTTAACATGGGTTTTAGCCCAGTTTAATCTTTTCAACCTTTGTTTGAGTAAAAGTGGCTTTTTTTCGTGGAATTCTAGCTTTTAGACTAAATTCCTACAGTCTGCGCCGAACAGTCCTTGCCCTCAACTTCACATTGCATTGCGCCATTTCATCTTTTACACCCAGATGATTTTCTTCTGTTCCCTAGGCACAGTCTCTTAATTATTCTATCATCATTTGCTGTTGAGCACCTTTTTCTGCCTTTACCAGTCTGGTTTTCTAGTGACTGAATCTCCTTATACCTCTTCAAAAATTTAGAAATGCCCCATTTGGTTAAGTTCCCACCAATTTTTCTTCCAATTTCTTCATAACTGAAGCCTTGTTCCCTTATTAGTACTATTTTACATCGCTTTCTGGGTGACCAATCAACTCTTTGCGCCATTTCTTTAATTTTATTACGTTTTACAAGCACACTAAATGAAAGAACACAAAAAAAACCCAATCAACTTGATAGCAATCACATAACTCACTGACAAATGCCCTCCTCTCAGCTCCAATACATGACATCGATAGCTGAATCATACTGTGACCTGATTGGCTTATTGCCAAAACAAGATGACACCTGATTGGCTCTCTTAACACTCATGATCATTGGCTGCATTCAAATGAAGGAAAATACTACTTCATATCAATCTAAGCAAGTTGCGCTTCCTTTTTCTTGTTATTTGGCTATAACTTTTCATAGAATACAGATAATTGAACAAATGTCATTGCATTACATTCTTGATGAAATTATCTTTCCATTGATATATGATTTTATGGTATTACTCCAAACCAAAGTGCAGTTATAAGCCATCAAACCTCAAAAATACACTTTTTCCAAAAGGTTTCCACAATTTTAGCCACTGCTGTATTTTAATGAAGAAGCTTTGGCAAGGTTTCTATAAGCACAATAGTCATTAACACATTAGGAAGATCCGCAAACCAAGTGTTTAAGCAGTTTCCGAAAGCACGCTCCAGCAACAGTGACTGGATGCATTGCCATCGAAGAAACGGAATGCAGGTCCAATAGCAGCGTGAAACTGTTACAATGGACCCAATGATATCGTTTCCGTACGCTGAGGCATTCATGTTGCCTTGACAAACATACAAGGAAGTACGGTCATTAAAACACACTCTTGTCCAGACCAGAACTAACTGCCGCTGGTAATGGTGGACGAACTGCACACAGTGTGACTGCATTCGCGTGCGGGATGTCCTCCACACGTGTCCTCGTCGAGGATCAGAATAAAAAGCGAAACGGGAGTTTGTCTATGAAAAGTACACGGTGCGACTCTGTATTCCATGACATGTACTGTTGGACCCAGTTACATCTATGATGACAGTGATCTGATGTCAATGCTATACATCTCAGCGGCCTCACTGCTCTAAGTCCATACTCGTGAAGATGGTTTCGTACCGTTTGGGTGCATACTGTGACACCAGATGCAGCTCGAAGTGATTCCCGGAGGTGATACTGATGATACTTGGCCTTCTCCGAGTACTTACGATCAGGTAGCGATCTTGCCTCCTGGTGGTTATCTTCGGGCGACCATTCCTGGGTCCATCTGCTACATTCCCATGCCGTAGAAATCTTGTGTGTAGCCGACTTACTACGCTTTGTGAAACTCCTAAAGTATCAGCCATATCAATCTGCCGTACACTTGCCTGTAACATGCCAACAGCCCTATTTCTCTTGTCAATGCTTAAATGTCGTCTGGACATTGTTTCAGGTTAATCACGCACAGCAGGCAATACATTCAGCAAACTTCTAGACCAAGCAGTGAAACGACTCGTTTTCCACTTCTCGCATGGTATTTCATCGGAGCTCGCACGTCACGTGCTGTGCTGTCATGATGCTAATTTAGGTATGACGTAGCTACCCACACTGATAACCGATCTTCAGTAGTCGCTAAATTTGCATATCACCACGTTTTCTCTTCGAAACCGCAATATCCCTAACTTTTCGTGAGCAGTGTATGTTTAGGAGGGGGGAGGAGCAGCAGCAAGAGAGAGGGAGAATAACACACAGGTTTGAGTGATAGTGAAAATGACATTTTTTTTAATAAATATGCGTAACACATATTAATATGGACAAAAGATTTTTCCTCAATTAATCAAAAAGTTTGAATTATTCCCAGACACATACCAGCAAAAAACATTTGAAGAATCACCAAACCACAGGAATCTCAAACAACAAAACTCATGATAATCACAAGAATTCTGCAACAGTGCATACTGTTAGGTGTTACAACATTGTGTAACAGTAGGCTCATTCCGCGCCATATCACCCAACCACGTTTGCTACAGAATCTTTTTTTTTTTCTTTGTTGATACTTACGAGTTGTTTGTCTAGTTATTCATCAAATTTTTGTCCATAAATTGCTTCGTTACACCGTTTTGAAAAAACTATGCTTCGCACTTTTAGCATTTCTCATGATTTATCTGAATTGGCTGTAATTTTCTCCCATTTCTTTTTGAAAAAGACGTGCGTAGTTGAATTTGGTGTCAAAGCTAATTTTCTTTACTTTAAAAACTATTACCAGATTTGTGAAACCATAAAAAATATTAACGACTCCGATTTATAATATTTTTTTTTACTTTCCTCATACTTTTAGTGAATAAAATGTGACTTTTTAGTCACAATTAATTCAGTTTTCATATTTTTACCGCAGCATAAGCTTATCATACGCTTAATTGAGAGTTAAAATCAAGAGGATGTTTTTCATGGTTCTTGAATAAAAAATCTATAGTTCAAAGTTTTACGTCATGACCAGGCAGGGATGCACATATTGCAGATGATATCATTGATTAAAAACTGCAATCAAATCCTTTAGGACTTGTTATGAGCACATCTTTAATTAATGGAAGCAAGTTACAATTAATCAACACAATGAATCATACTGGTGTCCAAAATTAACGTGACAAACACAAAATCCACATGACAGTTTTTTTTTTATTTATTTATTGGGGCATTACCGACCACTGTGTGCAACTCAATGGGCTATGAACAGTCGTCCGTCCCTAATTCAGGGCCACTGGCTCCAGGGAAGGGAGAGAGCTAGTGCCGTAACACAAATACAAATCCATGCCGCACCGGGATTTGAACCCAGAACCATCTCGGACGAATGATCAGAAGCCATCGCATAGAACACTGCGCCACCATGATAGAGTTTAATAATAGTTGATACGGACATACATACATCGTTAACGCAGCAATACACTACAGAAAAGGAATGTCATTACCACATGAAAAGGAATCGTGCGCAGCCGCCCCGGTGGCGCAGTGGTCTAAGCGATGGCCTCTGACCATTCGTCTGAGAAGGGTTGGGTTCGAATCCCGGTGAGGCATGGATGTTGTGTTTGTTTTACTGAACTGGCTACCTCTCTTCCCTGAAACCAGTTGCCCTAAATTAGGGACGGGCGACTGCTTATAGCCCACTGAGTTGCTCACGGTGGTCGTTAAACCTTCAATCACAAAAAAAAAAAAATCATGCGCATGACAGTCCAAAAGTGATGTACCAAGTGGCGCGGATTTCGATTGTCTAATAGGGAGTGAGATTACCCCGAACAATACAGCTCGTACAACGAACCCTCGTGCTGTTTACAAGGCTGCGAATGAGAGTTTGAGGCAATAAGTGTTAAAATTCCACCAAGGCGTCCTGGGAGGAGGCTGACGGCATGCAGTTGCTCTTCCCAGGGCATCCCAGACATGCTCTATAGGATTCAGATCCGGAGATCTCAATGCCTACTCCATCTTGTGAATATCTTCACCCTCCAGGTATTCGTAGACTAGCTAAGACAGGCTTTATCGTCCATAAAAAAGGAACTGGGGCAGCAGCTCCCCTGAAAACCCGTACGTAGAGCTCTAGGATGTCATCCCTGTAACGTACAGCAGTCAGGGTGCCTCCTGGAAACATGCAGCTGCATGCATTCCATCCAACATGATGCCATCCCAAACCAGGAGTCCTCCACCACAGTAGTGGTCAATTTTCCTAATGTTGGAGAAAAGATTTCCTGCCTATCTCCAAATGTATCTACGTCGAGAATCCATGTTTAGGTTGCAACACGTATTGTTCCTTAAGAGAATACGGGCCCATTCATCAGGGGTCCAAGAGTGATGCTGTCGGGTCCAATTCAGACGGACTTCTCTGTGCGATGCGGCGAGTGGGATAGACCTCTCTAATAATAGTCTTCTGTAAACTGTTAGCCTCGATATTTCGGTTCCCATAGCAGAGGAGAGCTCCTGCTAGAGTTGCCCGACTCGGCGAGCTGTTAGAGACAAATACCGGTCTTGACTTGTTGTGGCTTGTAAGCATCCTTTTCCCGGCCTTCTTTCCTTTTTTTTTTTTTCTTTTTTTTTTGGTTGGAGGACCACCGTGAGCAACCCAATGTGTTAAAATGAGTTATAAGCAGTCGCCCGTCCCTAATTTAGAGTCACTGGTTCCAGGGAAGAGAGAGAGAGACAGCACCGTAAGACAAACACAACATCCATGCCTCACCAGGATTCCAACCCGGACCCCTCTCGGACGAATGATCATAAGCCATCGCTTAGACCACTGCCCCATCGGGGTGGCGTCCCGGCCTTCTGGTTATTGTTCGTTTTCTGGAACTCTCTCCATAGATTGGGGACTGTTTGCCTCGACACATTCAGCTATTTTGCTACCTGAACTTGCAATTGCCCTGCTTTGAATCTACCGATCATTCTCCACCTTAAAAGTCTTGTAAGCGAGGAAGCCATTATTTCACTAACATTCCCACTCCAGCTTCAATTGCTGCACACCTCTCAGAACGTTTATCAAGGTCGCGTACCTGCCAGCTCGATGGCATACGGTCGTCATTTGCACGTTTCATAACAGCTAGCACAATGTTGCTTGGGTATGTCAACTTAGTATTTTCCCTTGCACATGTCCCTAAAAATATTTACAATCGGTCGTCTCGTTTTGGACATATTCTCGAATATTTCTCACGTTAATTTTAGACACCAATGTACTTGATTTAATCATTAATAATCGTGCATGAACATTGAATTTCACAAATAATCAATGTTTGTGTAAACATTTTTTTATTCTTATCATTTATTTTAAATTTAAAAGGGGCACGTTCAGTACTGTATCTTAACATCACTACTTGCAGAAACATAATGGTGAATCAAAGGCATGCAGCTTGCTGAAGCAAGCATATATCAACATGTACTTTGCAATGTAGGAAAGCATATTGCTCAATTATTTCCCATCTGTGTGTGACTGAGTTCGTGTTGTGAATTTCCAGAGTGTGAGGCAGTGTTCTGAGAAAATAATTGTTTTGGTTTTTTTTAATTAAATTATGCATTAAAAACAATATGCTTATGTAAAGACTTCAAACTGTGTTTAAATAGCTTACAGTGATTTTTTTAAGTGTAAAATGTTGATGAACAATTTTACATGTACTGGGAATAACTATAGCTCTGGAAAAGTATTCTATTGATTTACATCTTCAAGATGACTGCCATTAAGGAGTATTGGGAGAGTCAAGTAAAGAGAGATCATCATAGTATTTCTGAACTAAGGGTCAAGAACTAATTAAGCTCAAATTAAAGTGTCCAGGTAACACAGACTGTATGTTACTATTGCTTGAAGATTTCTGTCAACACGTTTGAGGACATAAAGGTATGTTGTGATCCATTTAAAAAGCAATACCCTAAGAGAACTAAGAGAGTCTGTAACCAGTTACCTCGTAATCTTCAAGAAAAATATTACCTTATACCAAGGAAAAAATTCGGTACCACATGCACAAAACAAATGATATCAGATACTGAAGCAAGTAGCAATGATAACTCATCAGGTAGTGACTATCAACCTGGTGGACCTTTTTGCGTTGGTAAGCTCAAAAGACAGTTGTAATTCAATAGAATGTTCACTCGTTGAAGTAATGAAGAGAAAATCTCATGACACGTTTGTATATTTAAAAAATGAAGCTGGGGTATGTCTGAAACTTTCACAAACTTTGCTACGAAAGCATTTGGAATTTATTGTCCCCATCTATTTCATGTAATAATGAGGAGACTGATAAATCAAAGTGTAACGACTGTTTGTAAAAAATAAGAGAAAATTTTGACAGATGCAGTGTGCATGAGAAAACCCAAATTCTTATTTCAGTGTCTGAACCATGGAGTATCAAAGAAACTGTACTGCATTTCCAAATGACTACTTGGTGAAAAATTCTAGGAAAATGCTGAAAGATGGTGGAGTTTTAAGTAAATCACAAAATAAAATGACATGTTCTTAGTGAAGAAACTTTGAGTAAAGTGAAGGATTTTTAAAATCACGAAGTAGAATTTCAGGAAATAGAAAAAAGGATTGTGTATCCACCCCAAGTGATCAAGGAAAAATAAGAGTTAAAACCTAAACAACCAGTACTGAATAACTTTAAATATATTTATTAATACAGTTTAAAGAGGGAAATCCTAATGAATAAATAGGGTTTAAAAACGTTTGAGAACTGCAACCAAAAGAATGTGCAACCGTTGGTAATCAAAGTGTTCGTTCTGTCTGTGTCTGTACCTATCATTAAAATGTGAAACTTTTGCTGCTGAGCATCCCTTTTAATATATCCTATCAATAACTTTAAATAAAATTGGTATGCAGCCTTGAATACAAAGAATGCATGCTTCATTGGTGTGCTAACTTCCCAACAAGATCCAACACTTCTTAATACAATTGCAAACTTTGGAAACAAAAATAAAAATAGCCTTTGGACAATGGATGCATACTGATTGGTCTATCCTTAAGACATAAGTTAAATCAGTTTATGAATTTATTGAGATTTCAGTGGCAAATAACTGCCTAAACATACCACCATTTTATATCTAAAGACAAAAGCCGGCACCTAAAAGATACAAAAAAACAATCAGAGTGAGGATTCTTGCACACTTTTCTGACAACTTTACCTATATTCTACAAGATGTTGCTTGGGATTTCTACTGGCAAAACATTCAAGCTACAGTAACATCCATTTGTAATTTAATACGAATTTTGAAATGAACTAAAACCCATATCTTAGGGTTCTATTAGTGGCTGTATCAAACATGATACACTTTTTACCTTTCAAACAAGTTAGTAAAATCATGCAATACATTGATTATGATACGCTTTCCAACATACCAGAAATCATTACTCAAGTTATGAGGATAATGGCTGTAGAATAAATCTCGCTCCTATGACCTGACCTTTGACCCCATTTCGATGATATTCAACAGAACAGGTAAAGTATACTTCCGGAACAACATGATAAAGTTTTGTCTCAATCGAAGCATTTTTACGTAAGTTATAACGCAATATCAGGAACAACGAGCATAGCCCAGTTAAAGGGGGGATGAAGGCACGTTTTCTTTTTATAGCATTACAATACTTGAAAATAATATAAGTCGTTCAGTTGCACGTTGTCCCAAGTGTTCCAGTCGCTCAACACGTTGATCAGCGGTTTCGGTTGCGATTCACTGTGATGAACGGCTTCGTAGTTCTTCCAAGCGCTGGTTACGTTCTTCGAATGATTCAGCTGCGATTCGCTGTCTATTTATTCGCCGCATTTGTTCGCGGTTTTCTTCCGATATAGATTCATTGAGGATTATAATAACGTCGGACATTATTTCCATGCTCCTCGCTTTAGCTGCTCGGAATGGTCTTTTTGTAGGCTGATCTTCTTCCAATGGAAGGTCATATGTTTCGAGACTGGAAGGTGATCGGAAACCTACTCTTGAATGTCCAAGCTGTTCCATAATTACTTCTTCCGCTTGTTCTTGTTCCAACAGTGCCGTATTCTACTTATTCTTCTTATCAAAGTTGAAACGTCCACGTTTCGTAGGGGTCGACCAGCCATATTTTTTATATTGTTTTACCATCCACGTGACACTCTGTTAATAGTAATTAATAAAAAGGAACTAATCATATTTTAGCGCAGTGGATACGCTCGTCATCAAGTGACTATTCAAAAACGTGACAAAAAAAATGCTGTATTAACAGTTTACCTTTTGAAGGGGAAAACACATCAGCGTTCCGCTGCTACTACTGTACTACGCATCAACTCCAAGCAGCTGGCACAACTCACTTTTTGTTCTAGAAGAAAATAGAAGTAAAGCGTAATACGCACACAACGCGTGACGTAATGAGGCAGATGGTCGCGAGAGTGTGACGTCATAAAACTTTAATAGGATCCACATACAACACGTGACGTAATGAGGCAGATGGCGTGACCGCGCGCCAACATCTCAATCGCTCGAGTGTGACGTCATAAGATTTCTAAGCATGGGAAACATTAATAGGACGACGCCATGACACTAAAAACGTGGTAACTCGGGGTGGTTATTTAACCCACTAAACGAATTTTCCCAAAGTCGAGATCAAGCTAAATCGATTTCTAGTACCAGAAAACCGTAGGTTAACGACTTTCATCAAAATCCTTAGAGCCGTTTTCAAAATAAAATTTACATAGATACAAGAATTGCTCCTTTAATAGTATGGGATAAGGGCGATAGAATGGATCCCGATCCTACGTCTTGACCTTTGACCCCATTTCGCCCGTTTTCAATAAGGTTCGTCGCCTGGTGGTCCCCTACCACATACTGAAATTTCGTTTCAATCGGACCATATGTACGCAAGTTATGACGCATAAAGGCAATGGAATGGATCCCGCTCCTATGTCATGACCTTTGACCCCATTTGTCCCATTTTCAATAGGGTTCGTCCCCAGGTGGTCCCCTTACCACATACTAAAATTTCATCGAAATCGAACCATTTTTACGCGAGTTATCGTGCTGACAGACGGACGGAAAAAGCTGGAACATATACGCTTCTTCAACCTACGGTTAGGAAGCATAAAAAATTGCTTTGTAATATATTTGTTGAGTTGTCACATCTGAAACATGTTTATTTTAGTGACAGAACTGCTGCCCAACATAAAAGCTACAAAAAAAAATTGTCATGAACCTGTTGTTGTCATAAAGACCATGATTCAAGAGCTGAGTGGAATTTCGTTGCCACCAATCATGGCAAGAATGTATGTTATGGCGTGGGTGGCAAAATTGAGTGACTAATGATGAAAGCCAGCCTTCAAAGGCATGCCAGTGATTTAATATTAGGTCCTGAAGACTTTAAATTTGCATCTGAAAATGCAAAAGGAATCAAGATTTCCTGCACAACAGCTACAGATATTGAATCAGACCAAAAGCTTCAAGAGAAGCTACATGCGAATACGACTGCCATTCCTGGTATAAGAGGAAATTATTTTGCACCAACAGACAAGTCAACTCTTTGGTGAAACGTTTTTCAATTTCCCAAACCTTATTCAAAGCGTTGACTGGAAGTAACAACAAAGAAAATCTACTTGAAATAGTGCCTGATTTTTTTTTTTGCTGTCCTCTCTTGAAAACAAGTTAGTAAAATCATGCAATGCATTGAGTATGATACGCTTTCCAACATACCAGAAATTATTACTCAAGTTATGTGGATAATGGCTGTGGAATAAATCTCGCACTTGTGTCCTGACCTTTGACCCCATTCGATGATATTCAACAGAACTGGTTCACTATACCTCCGGAACAACATGATAAAGTTTTGTAGCAATTCAAGCATTTTAGGTAAGTTATTATGCACAAGGGCAATGGAATGGATCCCACTCCAGTGTCCTGACCTTTGACCCCATTTCACCCATTTTCAATAGGGTTCGTCCCCAGTGGCTCCCTACCACACACTAAAATTTCATCGAAATCGAACCTTTTTTACGCAAGTTATGAAGCATAAGGGCAATGGAATATATCCCCCTTATGCCCTGCCTGACCTTTGACCCCATTTCGCCTATTTTCAAAAGGTTCGTGCCCAGTTGGTTCCCTACCACATACTAAAATTTCATCGAAATCGAACCATATTTACGCATGTTATGACGCATAAAGGCAATGGAACGGAACCCGCTTTTATGTCCTGACCTTTGACCCCATTTCGCCCATTTTCAATAGGGTTCGTCCCCGTATGGATCCTTACCCCATACTAAAATTTCATCGAAATCGAACCATTTTTACGCAAGTTATGGCGCATAAAGGCAATGGAATAGATCCAGCTCCTATGTCCTGACCTTTAACCCTATTTCACCCATTTTCAACAGGGTTTGTCCCCAGGTGGTTCCCTATCACATACTAGAATTTCATCGAAATCGAACAATTTTTACGCAAGTTATGACGCATAAGAGCAATGGAATGAATCCCGCTCCTATGTCCTGACCTTTTACCCTGCTTCGCCCATTTTCAATAGGGTTCGTCCCCAGGTGGTCCCCTACCACATACTAAAATTTCGTCGAAATCGAACCATTTTCACGTGAGTTATCGTGCGGACGGACGGACAAAGCTGAAGCATATACGCTTCTTCAACCTACGGTTGGAAAACGTAAAAAAGCTCTGCATAGAAAAATTTATGAAATGCTGAACTGCTAAGACAGATGCCAAAGCTCACTTCATGTATCCATGTGGTCCTTCACCAACATACTTTTGGCCAATGTCTTTTGACACCCATTAGGTTCCTTTTCAGATCATCATCAAGGAAATTCCAGTTCCTGTATATCATGTTCAATCTCCAGAATGACATATACATTAGAAGACCACATGCACCAAGTCATAGAAAAGTTAGTGAATGTGAATGACTTAATAATGTGAACAATTTAATTATGATAGGCTATGAAGTGTATTATTATATGTAATGTTAAAATATTGACTATCGAGATGCAACTATGAAGTAACTGATGACAAATTTAAAAATATTTCGCAGGACTGGGAATGTACTTTTATTTTCATTCAAACTTCATGTACCACCCCAATGTAGAGATTATTTTATGTAAATATAAATACTAAGATATCAATTAATATATCACCTTCAACTAAATTCCACACTCCCTTTGAATATATGTTGTTGTTTTTTTAGTTTTGAACACTGCTTTTGGGCCTACAAATACACCCACTTATTTGGTGATATGAAATAAGGAACTTTTTTCTAATCAAGAAATGCAAAAAACGCTGTCTTTAGTTTTCCTCTGAATTAAACTTTTGATGGCCTTACTTTGTGGCAAAGATATTAAAACTGTGCTAGTTGTAGTTACCAAGTTACGTATTATTTACTACATATGAAATACGTAAGTTACAACCAATTTAGATGAATCATATCTACCTGCCATGAAGACTAAAAGCACAAAATATCCCAAAATGGCATATTAAAGCCATTAATGAACAAAGATATTTGAAAATGTTTTACAAACCTCAAAACATTTTTAATCTTTCTATGAGTATAACATGAAATTAGTTCTACTTACAGTCAAAATGTTCATGTAATGATAATGTTTACTGCAACCAACTGATCTATGAAGTTCCACCTGAAGCCTAGAGTGGCAACTTGATTTAACTTAAATAACCGAAGAGCTTCATTATGAAAGATAATTGAATCTTTCATATGAAAGATAATAAATCACTTTATAGTGCTTTTCAGTGTAGTGAAATCAAACTGCTGTTGCTAAAACTAAAGCTTATTCTTCTCTTCGTTTACCTAATTGTAGTCAAATCACTAAACTACGAATGCTTATAAGACTGAAACATTTGTGATGCTTCCAGGGCTGCACTACTCTACACAATGAAAAAATCCAATCTGGTAATTCTGTCATACTACATAACATCATCCAGAAGTGTGTGTGTGTGTGTGTGTGTGTGTATGAGTTGGGAGTGGAGAATGTTAGATTCGCGCCGCCCCGGTGGCGCAGTGGTCTAAGGCGTTGGCTTCTGATCATTCGTCCGTAAGGGGTCCGGGTTCGAATCCCGGTTAGGCATGGATGTCGTGTTTGTCTTACGGCACTGGCTCTCTCCCTTCCCTGGAACCAGTGACCCTAAATTAGGGACGGGCGACTGCTTATAGCCCATTGAGTTGCTCACGGTGGTCGTTAAACCTCCAATAAAAAAAAAAAAAAAAAAAAAAAAAAAAATGTTAGATTCGCAACCAGAGGCGTAACTAGGTTTTTCTGCACCTGGAGCAAACCACATAATATTGCACCCCATCTGTGTTTCTATCTTATATACAGGGTGATTCAGCTAAACGTGTACAAACTTCTGGGAGGGGTAGGTTGCACCAAGATAAATCGGAATCACATAGCAATGCAGGGTCGGAAATGCCATCTTCATACGGTAGATGGCGTTGTTCAGCCGTGAGACTGCTCATACGTTCTTTCAGTATACCATCATTTGTAAACCGCCCGCAGAGGAAGTAGGATGGCTGAGTTCACGAACGCGGAAATGGCTGATATGCACCTCGCATACGGAGCAGCGGACTGCAACGGACGAGCCGCCGTGCGACTGTACCAGGAACGGTACCCAATGAGGCGAGTGCCCAAACCACCAAGTGTTTGCACGGCTGCATCAGAGGTTATGCGACACTGGTTCTTTCCAAGGGCCTGCCAGGTGTCGGGAACGATGGGTAAGCACTCCTGCCATCAAAGAAAATGTGTTAAGTCATGGAGTAGACACTCTAGGTGCCAGCACACGAGGCTCGGTCTGTCCCAATCCAGTATGGAGGGTTCTGCACGAAGACCAATTGCATCCATATCATGCCCAGCGCGTTCAGACACTGAGCCCTGAGGATTACCCTCAGCGCATTGCATTTGCGTAATGGTACCTGCAGAAGAGTGCGGCAGAACCCCAATTTCCTGCTTCTGTGCTGTTCACAGACGAAACGTGCTTTACACAGGAAGGTTGCTTCAATGCACATAACGCGCATGTATGGGCGGTGGAGAACCCCCATGCTGTACGACCACGGGCAGCACAAAACCGTTTTGCTGTTAATGTTTGGGCCGGCACTGTCGGGGAACACTTAATTGGCCTGTACCTCATGCCTCCTCGTCTGGAAGGAAGGAGTTACCGGATATTTCTGGAGGACGTCTTGCCAGAGCTATTGAACGAACAACAGGTCCCTCCGTCGTTGAGCCCTGCAATGTGGTTCCAGTACGATGGGTCCCCCACCCATTTCAGCATTGACGTTCGTCATCACTTAAACATGACATTTGGACATCAGCGGATCGGGCGTGGTGGTCCCGTTCATTGGCCTGCAAGATCGCCGGACTTAACATGCCTTGATTACTTCTGGGGTTACATCAAAGGACTGGTGTACGACACCCCCATTGAAAGTGGTCAGGACCTTGTTGTTTGCATCTCTGTAGCTGCTTCGGAAGTCCGAGACACGCCAGGAATTTTCCAAAATGTACGTGATTCCATGCGCCGACGACGTCAAGCGTGTGTTACAGCTCATGGTCGCAACTTTGAACACCTTCTGCAGCCTCAATGCATTTCGCAAATGTCTTGTGAGTAATAAAAAGCATTTTGTTCTCTTACGTGCTGCTCTTTCATTTCCCGTCCTCTCTGTACACTAGCACATGAAGATGGCGTTTCCGACACTGCATTGCTATGTGATTCCGATTTGTCTTTGTGCAACCTACCCCTCCCAGAAGTTTTTACAAGCTTAGCTGAATCACCCTGTATATCTATGTGTTACTAATTTAATAGCTATGTATATATTCATAAGCGTACACTTCTTGACAAAACAAAATCACCTTCATACCTTAATGTTATCTCTATATGCGGAAAGCACAATCAAACTATGACTGTTTGTGCAGCTTTTACCAACTGATTCGAAGTTTGGACCTTCGATACCATATCAACCGGGCCAAATACAGCTGGCAGTCGTGGCTCGCAACCACAATAATGATCAAATGGCCCTCAGAAAATCTTAAACAATGTGAACATCTGTTCATATTCAACATATGTATAAGCCCATCCCACTAAAGACAAACCGCAGGCCCGGCTGTTGTCGTCGAAGGATATGGCTCTTCTTTAATTGGATAGACTATAAACCAATGTCTTCATTTATAAAAGGGAGCAACCAACATCCCCTTAAGATTTTTAGGAATTAATGCAAATTTAAACTACCAAGGCTACTGAAATTTGGAAACATATTATGAGAAAATTCTGTAAATAGACAAATGACGGAGTATGACGCTAAAAACTGCCTTAAGAACTGGTGAAAAACTTTTGTTTCCAATTTTAATGAGACTGCAAGCAATGGTTTCTGTGCCTTCTCTTGAATAGGGCTCGGACTATTCGCATATTTGTGTATTCGATTATTTGGTACTTGCAAATAAATTCGGAAAATCGATTATTCGATTACCCGAATATTGCTACTCGAATATCCGACGTCAGTTATTGACTATTTGGTTATTCGAATAGCACAATATATAATATACTCCGTTAGACATTCACTTACCAACATACAGTGTATCATAATACGCAATAGTGAAACACCAGAAACCTCAGACTCATTTGGACTATGTTACCGAGGACAGTGTTGACAATCACGTTGTTCACCGGAAAGCGTGTTGGCTTCGGGTCTCAGTGGGCATGCAGAGAGGGAGCTAGTTCCCTGCGTAAGGGGTTTGTAGCGGCAAGCATTCGTGGTCAGACCAGTTCGCTGACCAATAACAATGCGATAAACGGATTTGATTTGCATCTACAAGACAACGAGCAGAGAACTGCTATTGGTCAATGAACCGGTTTGACCACGAAGTCTTGCCACTGCAAGCTACTTAAGCAGGGAACTAGCTCCATGTTGGAACTCGGGCTAAAGGCAGGGGATGAAGCACTATGCATTGAGTCGTCTAACATTGAAGAGTACTACATGGCGTGTTTACCAGCGGTCTTCCGATGGCTTAGAAGCAACCTGCAATATATGTGACGCCATTTTAAGATGCAAGAGAACCACTTCTGCGTCGTGGAATCACTTGCGATTTTTACATGGGGAGCAAGAAGGAGTACAATCCAAGCCTCGCGAGGCTTTGCAAAAAAAAACAAGCGAAAATATGAAGACATAGAGACAGAAAGTATGGATGAGCTTAGCCGTCTAGATTCGCCGGAAACATCCATTAGCATATCTGCAAGTGTGGCGTCCTCCTCGACATCTGTAACTAGCAACCGTTCATCCAAAACTGTTAAAGCATTTCAAACAAGATCATGTGGCAAGTATTGCAATGAACTGATTAAAACTATATCTACTCGCATAGATCTAGCATATACAGGTAAGCGATGCTACTTGCAAGAAAAGATTGCGCATTACGAATTCTTTGCGCTAGACATGGATTCTTGGAGTTATTTGGCTATGGACTCATACGTCACGATAAATGCATACTGCTTGGACAATAATTGAGAGAGAGAAACTTTCACACTGTCAACAGAAGAGATTGGCGAGAGACACACTGCTCTGAACTTACAAGAGCACGTAGAAACGGTTGCTGGTGAATGAGGCATTAATAATAGATTAGCTGGAATTGTTACGGACAATGCCAGCAATATGACAAGGGTAGCTGATGCTCTGGATGAAAAGGGGGATGTACGCTGCGCTGCGCTGCCCATACTATGCAGCTCAGTGTGCAGAAATGTCTCAAGCTAGAAGTTGTAAGGATATAGTTGCTAAAGCATCAGCAATAGTGACACATTTCAGGCACTCAACTGTGGCAACTGCAGCATTGAAACATAAGCAACGGCAGCTGGATCTTCCAGAGGTAAAACTTATCCAGCGGTGTCCAACCCGTTGGAATTCGGATTACTTCATGTGTGTAAGCTTGGTTAGGAACAAAACTGCGGTGAATGCCATACTGGGCCATCGCTCAGTAACTAAAGTCAGTGTAGTACAACGTCTGAAGCTTACAGATGTACAGTGGACAACATTAGAGAGACTGATTACAGTTCTTAAGCCTCTACAGGTAGCAACAGCTCTATTCTGTTCACGTTCACCTTTCCACTATGGTAGATGATAATCCCCTTTTTCTGTCGTTCAAGGACATAGTTTCCCAAGATTTGCGTGAACGTTTCCTGATGGATCGGACCGAAGGAAAGGACGAACCTAGCGAGCAGCAAGTGCCCTAGATTCCAGATACAAAGATTTGCAACATGAAGACGAAAGGCAGAGGGATGCTATGTGGGACTACATCACTTCAAAACTTGAAGAGCTCAATCCAGATACTTCAGAAATAGGGTCTTCACAAGAGAGACATCGAACTGCTTTGGATTTTCTCTTTCGACAAGAGACAGAACCTGTGCAACAACAGCTCCAGCGTTACAGAAGTGACGCTACCTTAGAACACAATGCGAGCCCACTGAAATGGTGGAAGGCCCATCGTGAGACGATCCCTGCTGTAGCTAAACTGGCCATCCGACACCTTACTATCCCGGCAACGTCAACATCCGCTCAGAGGGTCTTTTCAACAGCTGGCAATGTTGTTTCAGATAAACGTAACTGCTTAAAACCAGAAAATGTTAACAAACTAGTCTTTTTTTTCAGAACAGTCGCGCCAAATGAGATTCCGGATGTAGTTTACTTTCATTTTCTCCTATGTTTAAGGTAGAGGTCTGCACGTGCCCGGGCCAGGTCGGGCCTTTGCTCATTTCTAAGTTGGGTAAAGGGGCCGGGCCTTCAATATTTAATGTAAAACAGACACGGGCCGAGCAGGGGTTTTTTTTTGTTGTTGTTGTTGTTGTTTTTTATGAGCAAAACAATCGCTGTACGGTGCCTTTCTCGTTTGGAAAACTCGCAACATAAGCAGCAAGATAAGGTTGAATAATTTCCGCTGTTGGAAAAAATAGAAGTTTTACGACATCCTCCCCTCCTACAAAACAATTGGAGTGGGTCAACTCCCTTAGTTTTCCAATGTAAATGTGGTCCTCTCTCTCTCTCTCTCTCTCTCAACTTTCACCCTTCTCACATGCTTCAGGCAGGCTATTAACTGCAGCATTTCTAAGCCGAGCCATACGCTCGCAGACGATGTTTTTTTATTGTTCTGGTCAGCGGCACTTTGTTCTCTAAATGTGTAAAAAGCTTTTAAGTTGTCTTAAATGGCACGGTAGAAATGGGCTGGGGAGAAACTCACTTCTGTGTATAAATCTGTGCCGTATTTTACCCATTTGTACTCTCAGGCAGCCGTTTTCAAAATTTCTGTGACACTGGTTAGCTGGGCAGTCTGTCGTTGTTTTCCCTTAGCATATGCTCAGTTCAATGTTACTGATAAATACTCTTCCATACTTATTATGGAGTTTAAGAAAGCGAAAGACTTTCGCGAAAAAATCGCTTCCGGAGAATACGTGCTTGTAGACAATGTAAAGGGGAAAAGCGATATTTGGAAATATTGTAAATTACTGTCCCGTTCTGAAACTAGTCTGCTGGAAAACGTTGTGCAGTGCATTAAATGCAAAAACTTTTTGAGTTACTATAGCACAAAATCTGGAATATCGCATTTTAAGCGGCACAAATAATGTGTTCCCTCCACACACACTAGAGACATATTGGGTTCCAGCGATATGATATGCCAGTAGAGATAGGTGTTTATAAAGCCATAAAATCTTTTCTCAGTAGAACGATCGGACTCATAATTCTGGATATTTCATACTTTTCGAAATATCCCCCCCCCCCTCATCCCCAAGGATATTTCCAGGTCCGGCGGTAGGGAATAATTTGAAAACCCAGTAAAATTTGAAAGGCATGGAAATTGTCCTTTTTATACAATATTTTTTAATATACAAGCCCCTCCCCCTCCTCGTAAGTCACGTGACTTATTCAGAGTCTCAGAAATATTCTGAATTAACGTTTATTGTAATAGAATACGTGTAGCAATTAAGAAAACGAAAACTCGTCAGAGGTCGAATGACCGAGTGCACCAGGTGTCAAATTCGCGTTTTGGTAATTGCTGAAATTTTACGGGCCAGGCTCTAATTAAAAAAATTTAAACGGGCCAGGCTTTCCAAATTAAGGCCCGTGCAGACCTCCAGTTTAAGGTCTATGACTGGTATGATTTTTTTTTATTGGAGGTTTAACGACCACCGTGAGCAACTCAATGGGCTATAAGCAGTCGCCCTTCCCTAATTTAGGGTCACTGGTTCCAGGGAAGGGAGAGAGCCAGTGCCGTAAGACAAACACAACATCCATGCCTGACCGGGATTCGAACCCGGATCTCTTACGGAAGAATGATCAGAGGCCAGCGCCTTAGACCACTGCGCCACCGGGGCGGCACTGGTATGATTACGTTTGTTTGTTTACTACACAGTCGCATTATTGTGACCACCTCCTACTTTTGACGTCAAACAAGGCGTAGCCAATGAAAGAAGGCATGTGTCGTGAGCTGGCTTGGAGGATATATAAGGTGCGCTGTAGGCATTCTGAAAACATATGAGCCGCGGATGGCTTAGTGGTTAGCGAGTCAGACTGTCAATGCAAGGTCCTCAGGTTCGATCCTGGGCTGATCTTTCAGAGATGGTGTGATTTACTAACAATCGCTGAATATCCGCCGTGCGTCGGACGAGTACGTTAAATAACGGCCCCCGGGTTGGACCCACCGGTTAAATGGGTATCATTTCCTACGCCCCCCCCCCCCTAAATTCTCTCACCCCTCTATGTGCAACATCGTACTTGTACGGTTGCGCCATCTACTGTTCTCTAATCTCGCTACAAACTGTTCGGTCAAAGTCGCTAGACTTGCTCTAATTCCTTCTGTTTCTGTGTCCTGCCCAAAAGGCGAATTCGCCGTAGGTGGCTGGTACCTAAACTCTACTCACTGTGGACGGAAGTCCTACAAGAAAAATGACAACTGCGAGACTTTCTGAAAACATATCACAATTATTAGATTTGCAAAAAGGAATGATTATCGGCTTTCGGGTCAAGAGTGGCAGTATTTCTGAAACCGCACAGTTTGTGAACTGTTCGCGTGCCGCTGTGGTTGAAGTGTATCGTGATTGGATAAATTGCACCATTGCGAATAAGCGATGTGGAAACTGCGAAGCACCACGTGCCATTGATGTAAGGTGAACGTCAGCTTCGAAGGTGCGTGAGGGCCGACCGACACGCTACAGAGGAGCAACTCACTGGCCGAATAAACCAGGTGTCTACCGGAAGTGTGTCTAAAACGAAAGCTCAGCGAACCCTGCTGCGTATGGGGCTCCGATGCAGACGGATGGTCACTGGACCTATGCTAACAAAGGTGCATTGGCAGAAAAGACTTACATTTGCACGGCAGTATCGGAATTGGACCTCCGCTGATTGGCAAAGGATTGCCTTCTCCGATGAGTCGGCTTCATCAAACGGATGGACATTGGTGTATAAGGCCAGAAACATCGGAGAACAAACACTCTTCAACCACTGCTGGCGGAACACAAGCTGGTGGGGGCAGCGTTATTCTCTGGGTCCACTCATACCTGTGGAAGGCACTGTGGACCGCATTCGTTATGAATCCATCCTTGCCGACCATGTACACCTGCGATGTTTAAGGTCTACGACATGCTGTCTTCCCTGGGGCGGATGGGATCTTCGAGAACGACAATGCGACGTATCACACAGCTAGAAATGTCCAAGAGTGGTTGGAAGAGCAAGATGAATACTTCAAAGTACTTCCCTGGCCCCCTAATTCCCCATAATTAAACCCACCTGAGCATCTGTGGGACCACCTCAATCGTGTTGTTCGCTCTACAGATCCTCCACCACGCACCCTCCAGCAGCTGTCAGATGCACTGCAGTCAGTATGGCTCCATATTCCTCTGAACAAACACCTTCCAGCACCTTAGTCACTGCCACTCCCGTGTAGCTGCTGCCCGCGCTACACACGGCGGTTACTCTGGATATTCGCTGGTGGTCACAATAATGTGACTCCACCGTGTATTTGAACGTACTGGAATTAATCATGTATTGTTTGTAAGTAATGGATCTCAGCCAAATTTGCGCTAAAATTGCTCTGAACTGAACAAAAACATGCCGGTGTTTCACTTGCCAGCTTGAGAGTGCTTCGACAACTTTTTCTATCATAACTGGTGATGATTCGTGGGTTTATGGGTATGACCTGAAACTAAGTCCCAGTCTTCACATTAGAAGACCCCAAACTCTCCCAGACCCAATGCCAACACGATGCTGACTATTTCTTTCAATCGTGAGGGAATTGTGCATCATGAATATGGCCCATCAGACCGAACAATCAACAAAGATAAAATCAAGTTTTGCGGCGTTTGAGGAACGCAGTTCGTCACAAAAGACCGGCATTGCATGAAAGTGGGGAGTGGCAACTTCTCCATAACAACACGCCTGCCCATGCGTCACAACTTGTGCAGCAGTTTCTTGCTAAGCATAACACCACATAGGTCCAACAGCCGCCCTATTCACCAGATTTTGCGACTTTTTCCTCATCACAAAAATCAAATACCACTTGAAAAGAAAAAGATTTCAAGATATTGAGAAGATGCAGAATACGACGAAGCAGCTCTTCGCTATTTCAGAAGATGACTTCAAAAATGCTTCGAGCAGTGGACACAGCCGTGACCTACGTAGACAGGCCTGAGGACAAGTTTGTGATGTCACGTACGAGAGGGCTACGCATAACGCTGATGAACTGAGCAAACTGTTGTGTCGAACGGATCGGACAGCTTTTTCTGATGCGTAGTTTCCTTCTCCTACAGCTCAATTTAATTCCCGAGATTTTATTTGCATTTGCTTAAACAGAAAAGAAAAACGCATTCTAAAGTAGGTTAAAATATAGACGAGTCAAATTTAAATATTACGCAACAAAAAATATAAAACCTTTTTGCAGTCGCACCTTTGCGCAACGGAGCATCTCCAAAACTGTGAACATAAATTTGCCACTATTGCATTGAGTTAGAACATTTAAAATTACAACTATTACAAGATACTGATTATTTGAAATTTATATGAATTTATTTTTGCATTGCTTTCCCCATCCCCCAAGACGTACAGTGCTTGAAACGCGTTACCCATTTTTGCTTTACAGCATGGCGGGTTTCCCAGGAGGCCTATCTCTATAATAAGAAGTTTCATAACACTTGCTTTTAAATTTTCCAACCAAAAAATGGTCTGGTTTTATGACAATAAGGTGTTGAGGATTGATTCCTTCCATCCTATAATGTGGATTACAGATTAGAGGAATGGTACTTGTATCTGATTAACCTCCTGTATTCTAACCAGCAAGGGTTTGTAGTGATTTATTTCACAAAATTTTGTTGTACTTCAAATCCATATAATTTAACTACTGGTGAATTTCCATTAATCTGAGTTAGAATAGATTTGAATTGCATGAAGTCATTATTCATATGACACATACAGAGAGATAAATTCGTAGAAAACTATGTTAACTGAAGTCTTAAAATACTTATTAACTATTTCAAAAAATTAACAGATGAATTCAGCACTTATAAAACCCATAACTTCCTTTTGTAATTACAAAATGAAATTAAATATACAGATTCAGAAATTGCAAAGCAAGTGTATAAAACAGATGCAAGGTGGGTTCATATGTTTACAGTTATAAATTTGAACATCAGATATAAGAGATCCACCATGCAACAATTTACCTAGGAAAAGTATAATTAACTTTGTAGGATCTTACGTAGGTTAATAAAGGTGTTTACATTTAAAAGTTATAGAAAATTTTTGAATTAAAATTATCAATAAGTTCTTTAATATAATTCAACTATGCATTCCATTTTTTATCCTGTTGGTTCTTCTGGAATTACTTCATAACAGTTTGTAATTTTCTTTTTTAGACTGTGCTGTTTTTTTGCATGAGATCATTCATCTTCTTACAATAATTATTGAGCATGGCATTAACTGATGCCCAAATAATCATTTAAAAAAAAATTCACATACATGCCCTTCTGAACATTCATCAAAGATTCCTAGCAAATCTTCAGATTGCAAAAGTTGCAAAGAAATTTCAGTTACTAGATATTTCTGATTTGGGAATTTTAAAAATAAATGTTCAAATTCACTGCACAGTTTTTTAATAATAATATAAGTATACATTATTGCATTTACAACACTTTGACGTGGATATGCCAGTTTTCCTCTATCTAAATTTTTCAAGAAAGTGTATTGATGGATCCAGTTCCAATTCTCGATCAAGAGGTAAATGAGTTCTACAAGAATTACATTTAATCCTCTTCAAAACTGAATGAACACAATATCCTACTAAATAAATTAATACATGTAGAGACTTTTTCACTCCAGCAATATCACTTTCTGTGACAACAATGTTAAAAGGAAATGCATGATTTAACTGGCTTTCCTCCAGTTCCTCCCAGTTTTCTTTGGCATCAACATGCACAACAGAAATATCTCCGCAATGTTTTGAGACAATGCTAGTTTCATCAAACTTTGCATTCTAAGCTTATTCTCACATTCATACACTTGCCGAATTGATACATGGTACTGAGCTCCAGCAAGTTGTCTATAATGGCCAAATCTAGCCTCAAGGCAATCAGTTTGAAATTTTCCTGGAAGAATATATTGCAAGTGCAGCTTGATCACACAATAATTTACCAGCTCAAGCAGAGTGTGTGCAGTCACTTTTAATGCTGAGTGTGTTTCTTTTGTCAGCATGCCAGTGTCACACTGCATATTCATCCAAGTATCTAAACAATGTAAAAAATGATTCAAAAAAACATACTTCTGATCTGAGGAAGACAAAGTTAATGGTGTTTTTAACATATCATTGAGGTGCCCTCCTTTAAGAGGAGATTTAACGTTAACTATACTGCACCAATCAGATATAATTTTAATATAGCTTGCAGTATCTTTGTAAACTTATGCTTTTCACCCAACTGCAACAAACCTTCAGCTACATTTGGATTAAAAATTTGCAACACCAGCTTCACACTTTGCTTTTCAAGATTAGTAGGTGAGAGAGGCTTTAAAGATAAATTGTAGCTGTATTTCACTAAACTATTTTTTTCAACATCATGAAGCTTCTTCAGAGTTGGAAACGCTGCAGTATGAAAATCATGCCTATCAACAGAACCTTGAAATCCAAACTCTGGGTAAAACATACACTTATCATGATTTTTCTGGTTTATCCAGTTGTTGCGTATACATTTTAGTAAATGCACAGTGTCAATCATAAAAAATAGAGGCCTACTTTTTTTCTGCTGTGTGAGGATAAACAATGCTAGTTGAAGGTGGTGTTGCAAAAAAGGACATAGCTTTTCTGTTGGTAGAATTATTATCTGTGACTACACAGATAATAATTCTATCAACAGAAAAGAACCCTATATCTTCCAATCCAATTATTATTTTTTTCACAAAATAATGTAATGCCTGAGCTATTATAGACTTTACAGGCAAAATATGCACTACTTCTTTGAAGGGAGATGAAACAGCTGCAATCATGAAATCATGTGCACTGGAAGCAGCATGTTCACTATTATATGACATTCTGACTATGTTACCTCCTTTATCATATCAAAATATGGTTTTATATGTATCTCATCTATCAGAAGAATAACTATTTTATCAGGACTAGCAGACTTAAGATTAATATACCTCAAAAAGTTGGAATCCATCTGTTCTGTTTTAGGACATGTATCAATTGATAAACAGATGTTCTGCACTGTTGAAGGGTGTGGTAAAAGTATATTGCCTGTCTGCCGCAAAAATCGGTATGCATTGAGGAGCCATTGAATGCAACAAAGATGCAAATACCATCATTTGACTAGAATATCGCATTTGATATTTACTCTTAGTTAACAAAGAAAGTTTTTCATTAATAAAAGTAAGAGCAGCTTCAAAATTTCTGACAGCCTTTTAAAGTGGTTAACAAATCTTGGGCCAATGAAACAATAGCATGCACATTATTTTTTTCTGACTGTTTATGTAATAACTTTACTACATCCAAAATAGTATTTACCACATTAATGTCTCCAACTTTAACGAGCAATTTACCAACACTATCAAGACTTTTAATTTCTGCATTTCCTATAAATGCAGACACTTCTAACTGACTGTTAATTACAACTGAAAATACAATGCTGGGAGCCGGATTAATTTCTAAGTTAATAAAAATAATGCAATCATTTTTGGAAATTACAATCCAAAAGTCTGATGTATTAATTAAAGGAATGCGAAAATTAAGTTCCTCTAAGCTACAAAAATTCCTTTCATTTTCATATCTTACCTTTTCTGCCAAACTATTTTGCATTGCCTGTTGTATAGCTTCCTGCTCTAACCTATCTCGTCTGTTATCTGGATTCTCTCTGCTACAGGTCATCATCATCATTGTCAACCATTATCAATCCACTGCTGGACGAAGGTCTCCCCAAGTTTCCTCCACAACGGTCTGTCTTGTGCCAGTCTCCTCCATGTCACTCCCGCATATTTACGAATTTCATAGCAGAAGATAAATAGGAAGAACAATTTGGCATTTGAGAAGGGACTGCTCCAGGAACTAGTTTTGGAGTTTGTAGCTTTACAGTTTACCATTTTTTTCATCAAAAGCATTTGTTTCACGTTCAATATCAGTAGGCTTAAAATGAAGTTCACACACCTAAAAAAATTTATATTTGTTTTTAGTTAAATATTTCAGAAGATTAACTAGGTAAACTATACATGTTACGGTACCATTTTTTTTTTTTTTTTTTTTTTGTGAAACATGCAACGATAATTGGTTAACATGAAAACTAATAAAAAGTTTTACCTTTGTAAGTATTAATTAAAGCTTAAAGGCAGCAAACAAATTTTAAATTAGAAACTAGATTATTTTGATACATTTTATTTATAACTTAATTTTATTGTTTGTTGTGACACTTTATTAGCCAGTATTTGAACTACAAATACTGGCTAATAAAGTATCACAACAATTAACCTGCATCGGAAACTTCGCCTGAAATAAAAATCACACCTACATGCAACAATAAAATATGGAAAACTGACTAACTGATTTGTAATTTGGTATAAGTCTAATGCACAGACTAAACCATTGCATTTTTTTTTTTTTTTTTTTTGATTGGAGGTTTAACGACCACCGTGAGCAACTCAATGGGCTATAAGCAGTCGCCTGTCCCTAATTTAGGGTCACTGGTTCCAGGGAAGGGAGAGAGCCAGTGCCGTAAGACAAATACAACATCCATGCCTGACCGGGATTCGAACCCGGACCCCTTTCGGACAAATGATCAGAGGCCATCGCTTAGACCACTGCGCCAAACCATTGCATTAGACTCGTACACATTTACAAAAGATGTTTTAATTTATTCATAATGAGTAAGTTTTTAATACGAATTATCCACCAATTGTTGCAGACCATTGGGTTGTTGGAAAAAGTCATGACGTATTTTAGCCATGTTTTGCAAAGGTCATTTATTGATAGAAAGAATAAAGATCAATCAATGATACAATGCCTGTTTTGTTCGATAACCTTTTGCCATCTTTCAGTGAGCTGCAGAATGCCTCGTTCATAGAAAGACCTGTCTTTTGTGGCAAAAAACTGTACAAGGTGCTGATTTACAGCCTCATCTGAATTAAATGTTATACCATGCAAGGACTGTTGAAGAGAGCAAAACAAGTGGAAGTCTGAGGGTGCAAGGTCAGGCGAGTATGCTGGGTGTGGAAACATGTTCCACCCAAGCTCCAATAATTTTTGGCGGGTGATCAAACTTGTGTGTGGTCTCACGTTGTCATGATGGAACACAACATCTGTACGATGAACGAGCTCTGGACGTTTCTGGATGATGGATTCATTCAAACTGCCCAATTGCCAACAGTACACATTCGAATTGATTGTTTGGTTTCATGGTAGGAGCTTGAAAAGCACGACACCTCCCACCACACTGAGACCAGAACCTTCTGCTGGTGAATGGCTGCTTTGGATATCGTTTGAGGCGAAGCAGCATGTCGGGACCAAGACTGTTTGCACAGCACACTGTTGTACACAATCCACTTTTTGTCACCAGTTATCATTCACTTCAAAAAAGGATTGTTTTCCTCATGTTTAATGAGCATATCGCAGATGTTTATATGTGGCGTCAATTGAGCTTCTTTGAGTTCATGAGGAACCCACACATCGAGCTTGCTTACATATCCCAGCTTCTTCAGTTGGCTGTGAATGCTTGAATGATGGATGTGCAATGTTTCTGCAATCTCTTGTGTCGTGTAATGTGGGTTTAACTCGATCAATGCCTTGATTTGGTCCTCATCAACCTCGGTGGGCCTCCCGGACCGAGGAGCATCGTTGAGGTCAAAATCACCAGCACGGAATTTTGCGAACCACCGCTGGCACCGACTGTAAAACAGTAATATATGGCAAAAATGCACATTTTGGTCTTCCATCTTCAACTTGATGTCAAACCTCCGCACATCAACCACATTGCTCACTATTCCTTTTAGACTGCAGCTAGAACTGGCACCTGTCGAATGCCATGGCGATAACAGAGCTGCGCATGCCTCTAGTACTTCCAAAACCGCCCAACCGCCATCGGGTGACAAAAAAAAGTCATGACTTTTCCGACAACCCAATATATGCAACAGGAAGCAAACAAATGTTAAATTAAAAAATGGTACGCCACTGATATGCAGTACAAGAAACAATATATGAGTAGCCACAAAATATTGAATTAAAAACGTACAAGTTAAATTACGAAATATATATATACTTACTTTTACAGAAATTGGATTTCTAATTTCCTTAATAACCATTATGAACTAGAGTTGTGGCATGAGTTGCAGTCAGAAAGTGGATCCAAAAGTGTCTATTACTTGAACCTAGTTAATTGTTAAATTTCCGAACTTACATCGCAAATGAAAAACAATTATTTCATTAATAATTTTAACCTTTCATTTAAGTTAAAGAAAAAATCTGTACATAACCTGCTGTATTTCGTCGGCATAAAGTTCTTTCAATGAATTCTGTTAATCCATTGCTTTCGGAGTATTTCATCCTTTGGAAATGCAAATATAATGAAACCTTTGGACCGTTTAAATAGTTGCTTCAGAACACAGCATGTGTACGACATCTTGGTGACAACTCAAATAGAAAGTTTAAACAAAAGACAATAATACCTTGCATGTGGTTAGACCTTTGACGCAAGATATACAGCAGTTTCCTACTCCTGCCAGGCGTGCACAAAGATCACTTAAGGTCGAAGGTCACGTCAGAGCTCCCCTGCCAAGATTCCCGTCAGAGCTCACGTCAGAGCTCCCCTGCCAAGGACGTCAGCACCTGAGGGTGCTGACGTCACATGAGGGTGCGGAGTCTGTTCTCAGGCCTGTCTACGTAGGTCATGACACAGCACTGGGCTAAGTGGCTTCAGAAGGGAAAAACTTCATAGGTGATTAAGTTTCAAATCTGTAAGCCTTGTACTTTTCTTTTAATAAAGCGTCTGGCTACTTTTCAATGACATCTTGTATAATCTTGTGTTTTGAAACCAAACTCTGTATCAAACAACAAACATTCTATACAAAATAGTGGGTTCAGGATAACAAAAAAATAGGGGGGAGGGTCTGGAAAGCAATTTTGAATAAAACAGTTAAGTGTCCTGTACCATTTGATGTATCAGAGAAACACTTAAAACTTTGAAGTCATGAATTTTCTTATCTAGACCTAAAGCAAAGTTTGAAATCATAAAGATTAATATACAGATTAATTAATATTTAATTCTTTCACAGTCTAAATACTAAATTCTTTTAATCTACAACTGAGCTAAATTTCTAAATAATAATACTAAAAATGATAAAAGTGAACCCTCATTTGTTCTTTATTTCTGTTAGTTACATATGTAGTCATGAAATTTGCTTCTAGTTGCCTATCTGTTAGTTCTGGTGCTTTAGGGATATGTATACAATGCGTAACATCACAGCCTCTCCTTGACAAATGTCAACCCCGCCTTCTCGTGGTGCATCCTGTTCCCACTAAAGGGGCTCTGACGACCGCCAATAGCGGTATAACTATACCATCGGGATCAGAGGAAATGCTATCCCACACTCACCAACCCGCTTGGCCAGCGTGGTGAGTTATGGCCAAACACCTCCAAAATGACTCTACAACTTAAATCTTGGCCCTCAGTCTCCGGCAGCTGGAATGTACCTGGCCAAGGCAGCGGCCAGTGCGACATGAAGGCAGAGGGTGCTAAGAATCCCCGGAGGACCGGACTAGGCTGCCATTTGATGCTGACCTTGGCTACCTACAACGGACGCTCCCTATCTTCTGATTCAAAGCTTCTTGAATTGGAAGAGGAACTACAAAGGATCAAGTGGGACATCGTCGGGCTAAGTGAGGTAAGGAGAAAAGGAGAAGATCTCATTGAACTGAAAAGTGGACATCTCTTCTATTATCGTGGGACAGATACTGGCAGAACTAGTGGTGTTGGATTTATAATAAACAAGAAACTGAAGGATAAAGTGGTAGAAGTTGAAAGTTCCTCTGACAGAGCTGCACGACTCGTTATCCAACTATCGAGAAGATACCAGGCTCAGATTATTCAAACTTATGCACCCACCACAAGTCATCCTGAAGAAGAAATTGAAGAATTTTATGAAGAAATTTGTCATCTAAATAATAAAGGTAAGCAGCACTTGAAGATAATTATGGGAGATTTCAATGCAAAAATAGGGCACCGGCAACAGAATGAAACTTCAGTAGGTAAATTCGGTCACGGCAACAGAAACCAGCGTGGAAATACTCTCGTTGAGTTTGCAGAGGCAGAAGGATTTTTCATCTTGAATTCCTTTTTCAAGAAAAAGCCACACAGGAAATGGACATGGAGACATCCAATTGGGACGACAAGTGAAATTGATTTTATTATGTGTAACAAAAAATTCGTCATCGAAGACTGCAGTGTGCTGAACAAGTTCAACACAGGTAGTGACCATAGATTGGTGAGATGTAAGATGCACCTCAACACTAAACTGGAACGTGGCAAGCTCATAAGACAAACAAAATGTATTGACATAACCAACCTTAAAAAACACCATAATACTTTCAAGTTGGAACTGAAGAACAGATTCTCTGCTTTAGAAGGCCTAACATCGGAAGAAGTGGATATTTCGGAAGTTAACAGAAAAGTAACCAAAGCTCTTATGGAAACAGCAACAAAATTAGCTGGGTCTAAGAACAAGTTGCATGTAAACAAATTATCAGGAAAAACCAAAATGTTGATGCAAAAAGAAGAGAGATGAGGACAACTAAAGAAGATGTGACTTCCAAAGTGGAATATATAGAGCTATGCAAGACAGCACGAAAAAGTATCACTGAAGACGTAAGGAAATTCAACTGTGAGCTAGTGAGGAAAGCAATTGAAAACAACCAAAGCCTAAAGATAGCAAAGGGACATCTCAGTAAGGGAAGAAAACAGATTATGGCTCTGAGAAAAGAAGATGGTTCTATAACAAGAAATAGAGGCGAAATTTTGACAAGAGTGAAAGATTTCTACTCCAAATTATATGAAAGGGATGATACATGTACTCCAGACATCATGAAAGGTACCAGAGTTCTTCCAGTCCTCCCAGCAGAAGTTGCTCATGCAATCAAGAACATGAAGCGGGGGAAAGCTCCAGGAGAAGATGGAATTACTATAGACATCATACAAGAAGCAAGTGGAGAAATTGAAACAGTACTCGCCCAAATTTTCACTCGATGCCTTAATGAAGGGAAGATTCCTGAGGATTGGAACAATGCTACAATGATCCTGCTACATAAAAAAGGTGACATTGAGGATCTCAGGAACTACAGACCTATCAGCCTCCTATCAGTGGTTTATAAAATCTTCACTAAAGTTCTTTCACACCGCTTGAAGGTAACACTGGACATGGCTCAACCGAGAGAACAAGCTGGATTCAGGAGTGGCTACAGCACAATAGATCATATCCACGTACTGAGAGAACTAATTGAAAGAGCGAGGGAATATGAATTTCCATTGTGCATGGCTTTTATCGATTATGAAAAAGCCTTTGATTCGGTGAAACCATCAGCAGTTACCACGGCTCTGAAATCCTGCGGTATTGAAGATGCATACATTAATATTATTAATAACATCTATGAAAATGCAAGTGCAAAGATTCGGCTGTTTGAAAATACAACACACATAAAAATTGGAAAGGGAGTGAGACAAGGTGACACCATATCTCCGAAGCTCTTTAATGCCACATTGGAAAATGTCTTTCAATCAATGAACTGGGAAAACAAAGGGATAAAGATTAATGGAGATTATCTAACCCACCTTCGTTTTGCTGATGACGTAGTCATTTTTGCAACTACCCCATCAGAACTGCAGAGTATGATCCAGAAACTTGCTGACAAGAGTAAAGAAGTGGGATTAAAAATGAACTTTCAGAAGACAAAAGTGATGTTCAATGCTTTTACAAGAAATGAAGATTTATCGATTGATGGAGAAAAACTGGAGATAACAGATACGTATGTTTATCTTGGACAGCAGATATCAAGTGAGGGTCACATTGATGAAGAAATTAATCGGCGTACAAAACTTGCCTGGAGAGCTTTTGGAAGAAACAGCATAATTTTCAAGAGCAATATGCCATTATGTCTTAAAAGAAAAGTGTTT
The DNA here is from genome assembly GCA_039090855.1 of Macrothele yani. Lineage (NCBI taxonomy): Eukaryota > Metazoa > Arthropoda > Arachnida > Araneae > Macrothelidae > Macrothele > Macrothele yani. The sequence goes on along the minus strand of CM077028.1, from coordinate 75,916,541 downwards.
GATCAATGCATCCTTCCAGTGCTTACATATGGTGCAGAGACGTGGACCTTAACTAAAAGAGACATACAAAGGCTGCAGACAACTCAAAGCAGCATGGAGAGGTGCATGCTTGGTATAACCAGGAGAGATAAGAAGAGGAACTCGTGGATCCGAAAAATGACGAGAGTGGAAGACATCATGATCAGAGTTAAATCCCTGAAATGGCAATGGGCTGGACATACTGCCAGAAGGACAGACCATAGATGGACAGCCGAAATTTTAGATTGGATTCCAAGGGACAGGAAAAGACCCAGAAAAAGACCACATGGGAGATGGGTGGATGAAATTCGTAAATATGCGGGAGTGACATGGAGGAGACTGGCACAAGACAGACCGTTGTGGAGGAAACTTGGGGAGACCTTCGTCCAGCAGTGGATTGATAATGGTTGACAATGATGATGATGATACAAACTCTTGACATTTCTAATGCATACACTAGACGTGGATCAGGAACACCAAACAGAAGTCATCGCTCTTTCCAAATAAATAATTACGGAAAAATTATCATCAGCCGCCACCGGGAATTGAACCCAGGGTCTTTCAGTTATGTGCCGGACATGCTACCACTGTGCCACAGTGGCCTAGAATCCTCCAGACACATGTGATTAACTGCCAAACCACATGGCAGGTTGCTTCATGGAGCCCCGCACAGTGCTGGGGATTCACCAAAGATGGAAAGCAGCAACTGAACGTGGAAAGAGCGATGACTTCTGTTTGGTGTTCCTGATCCACGCTGAGTGTATGAATTAATTATTCATTCTCCTCCTAGTTATTTGTTCAGTTGCTGCTCTCCATCTTTGGTGAATCCCCAGCACTGTGCGGGGCTCCATGAAGCATATTGCTATGTGATTTGGCAGTTAATCACTTGTGTGTCTGGAGAATTCGAGGCCGCTGTGGTAGCATGTCCAGCACGTAGCTGGAAGACCCTGGGTTCGATTCCCTGTGGCGGCCGATGAGAAATTTGTCCATGACGTGGAAAGAGCAATGACTTCTGTTTAGCTTGACATTTCTGTTTTCTTTTCTTTTTTTCTTTGATTGGAGGTTTAATGACCACCGTGAGCAACTCGGCGGACTATAAGCAGTCGCCCATCCCTAAATTAGAGCCACTGGTTCTGGGAAGGAAGAGAGCCAGCGCCGTAAGACAAACACAATATCCATGCCTCACCGGGATTCGAACCCGGACCCTTCTCGGACGAATGATCAGAAGACATCGCTTAGACCACTGGGACACATTTCTGTTTTCCATGAGTACTTTTAATTACACATGATAATAGAAAGCAAAGAATAAAGAATAGGCTGGTTTATGAATAAGTGAAGTACACATAAATAACAATTCTAGTAAAAAATTTCCAATCAGTTATTTAACAGTCTGGTTTACAAAATGAACTCTAAAATGAAAACAGATTCATGTCAACAAAATTGAAGTGTTCACAAAAATTAGAGTGTGGTAGAAATAACAGGTAAAAATATAATACTTTGGTAAAGTCAAAACTTTTGTTAAAAATAACATGCAGTTAATATGGTGCCCAACAATGCAAGAAGTCCTATGCTCTAATATAGTGGTGCAATAAATTTTGACCTGTTTAGCCACATGGCATAAAAATTCAGTGGCTGGAAGACCACATACACTACACACAATTTGAGCAACTGACAAGGAATAGTGAAACAATAGCTTAGGTATTTAAAAATGCAGTGTTTCCAAATGCAGTATCAGATGCAAAAAAACATTGCTGCATGAATATCAATTCATTTTCATTCCATTTATACACTTATACGAGAGTTGTACTGAAAGTAATGCAAAAGTGGGCATACTTTTTAATTAACTGACAGTCATTCAAATTGCATATGTTGGTAGAGTAACTCTTCCTCTATAGTAACCCTTCTTCTTCATTGCAAGTAAATAATGTATACCAAGCAGAAGCAACGTGCCATCATTCAGTGCTTGACGAAGGAAGGGTGCAGGCTGTCCGACATCTACAGAAGGCTACAGAATGTTTACTGAGATTACACCATTGACAAGAGCAATCTGCACAGATGGATGAAGAAGTTTAAAGAATGGGAAACCAGCATTGAAGACAAGCCATGCAGTGGGAGATCATCATCTGCGACCACTGACACGAATCATCAATCAGTGGATGAATTGATTTGAGCGGAGAGACAAGTCACAATCCATCAGCTTGTTGCACAACTGGACTGTGGTCATAATGCCATACAGAAAATGGTGGAAGACTTAAGGTATTGGAAAGTGTGTGCAAAGTGGGTACCTCAGCAGTTGACACCTGATTTGAAAAAAAGGTGGGTGAAAGTCTACTCTTATCTGCTGGAAACATTTGAAGCCAATGAAGACACATTATTTTCTGATCTGACGGACAGGGGATGAAACGTGGACGTATCTTTAAGATTCGGAAACGAAGAATCAATTCATGGAATGGTGTCACACATCTTCACCAAGGCCTAGGAAGTTCAAGAGCCAGCGATCAGCACAGAAAGTCATGGTAACTGTTTTTCGGGATGACAGGGGTGTCATTCTTCTTGATTTTCTAGAACCTGGCCATTACCATGACCAGTGAGCAGTACATTGAGACACTCAAGAAGCATAGAGAAGCCAGGAGGAGGAAGAGACCAAACAAGAAGCTGAAAAGGATCCATATTCACATAGACAATGCGAGACCACACACATCTTTGGCAACAAATCAGGTGATCAGCAAATTAGGCTCGTCTGTGGTCCCCCATTCACCATACAGCCCAGATCTGGCACCCTTCAACTTCCACCTGTATGGTTCAATGAAGGACAGTCTCCAGGGACAATGATTTGACATACCTGCCAACCTGGGAAAATGTGTATCAGTAAAATTATACGTGCACATCAGTAAAACCGCACATCACATCAGTAAAATGAAATATGACGTAAATAGCAATTCAGCACGTAGCACATCTGACTGACTGTCGCTCGCCTTGAAATAAGAGTCCACTTTCACACTTTTTTCGACACATTGTGCATTGCTAATGTGCTTGGGCCCTTTCACGTGCTGAGAAATATCGTTTTTCCCAGCATGGGAAATGTTGAAGTCAGATCGGCACACTACACAAAACACAAACTTCCCACCTTTTTGCGATCGTTTTATGCAGCGAAATTCTTTAGTATAACTGTCCTTAAATGCTTGAAAATATTTATTTGCCTTACTCAAGGCCATTGCACAGTTAAGAGACAAGTAATGATAATACGAAAAACAGCAAGCAAGCAAGCATGTGCGTAACTTTCCATGAATTCTCTTCCCCGCTGTGCAGAAAGTACCAAAGGTGAAGCGCTTGATCTGCTGCGATGTGCCCGCGCAGCCTCGGCGGCGTTACGAGAACCGCCGATTATCACGTGACCTAAAGCAGGAGTACGGTAGAGAGAGATCAAATCTGACTCACTCCTCGGTGCACTGAGCGAGGAGGCGAAGGCAAAATTACGCAGAAGTAAATAAAATCTCAGGGCATTAAAATCGCCAAAAATCTGTAAAATTGTTCAGTCTTCCGTACATCCGTAAAACAGTATCAAAATCCGTAGATTTTATGGACGATCCGTAAAAGTTGGCAGGTATGATTTGATGACACAGATGAAGTGAAAGTGGCTGTGAAGAAGTGGGTACAACATTGCCGTCCTAAGAAAAAAAGCAGTAACTCCAATTTTGAAGATTCGAGAAAAACCATTTTAATGTTTCTGCATCTGGGCAACCAATTGAAATCTGATTTTCATTGTGATAACGACACATGTTTGATGCAGTATGACACACATTTCAATGTTATTGCATAAAAAAGTATTTTTTAAAATGATTGAGATAAAAAATGGCGGTTATTGCTTTTCAGTGTAGTATATTGTCAGCATGTTAGTGGTAAATACTAAGCTAAATAGCAGTAAAGGCCTGTACTGCAATTTAGCTATGCATCACAAGGGTGACAGGGTGAAACCCACTGTTGTGCAAGAACATCTGATCAACACTGGCATGAAATGTTAAGATGAAAGGAGTACGTTTAATTATTACAAAACCTGGAGTAAAATTGAAATAACAACCATTGTATAAAATAATGTTCATGACTTAAAAAAAGTGGTCAAATGAAGATGAAATTAAAACAGTGAACAAATGTCAGAAGTTGTTTTAACGCCAAATCCGAATAATGTGAGAGATAAATGATTGAATTATCATTAACCTTCAACGAGTGTTTTTATAAGTGACAAACCTGTTGGAAATGATATAAAACCCTTTTTAATATACAGCAATAGTAAAGAAAATAATCCAAGAAAAAAAAAAGCAAAAGTAATACAAAATCCTGCATTAAATGTTTCTAAACAGTTGAGGTAAAAGAGTGCGAGAGTGCAAGAAATGGAATCACTCATCCTGTTCCACTCGCAAGTCTGCAGCATCATTATTGAGTGAGATATCCCTCCAAAACTGACACCTATTTTCCGGAATTAATGGTATCAAGTGCTGCAAGATCATGTTTTTTCTCTGTTCCATGATGCCTCTTGGAGTTGCGACGATTGGTGGTTTTCCAAAGTTCCTAATGATGGCCTTGAGTTTCAAAAAATTAAAAGCGTAGAAAGCATCTGCAGTAAAGCTGTTTCTGTAGGCCAATGTGTGCTTTCTTCGCTCGACGACAACTTCGACCATGTCCTTTAAATACGGCCTGGGACTGATGCGATTAATTTTATATGAAGATGAATTATCCGGGCAAACAAAAACGTCTTCTTGCTTCATCTCCTTAACATCGATTTTTCTTTGCCACTGTGAAAGGCCATTGCGACGCGTAGTAAACTCTTTCACACCTCAGCGCAGGAACCAAACATACGACAAATGGAAAAATCAAGTTGGCGTAAGAGAATATATTTCAACATATTATTTCTACATAGCATGTATCTACTCACAAACAAAACACAGAATCCTTCGCCACCAATTCGTTGAGCTGCCGTCAGCAATTAACGAAAATCGACAGGAGTTAATAGACAAAATAAAAAATGGCGTAGACGGAGCAAATGGTAAAAAATGCGGGTTCTGTAAAAACATACGATGGTCTCATGCGGCTGATAACAGTTTGAATGAGGGATAGTTCATACCTCTTTACAGCAGTTTCTTGAGTCACACAATCACCAGCTTTTGTAGCCTAAAAGGACTGTCGCACACAACTACCAGAAAGGATGGAAACATAATTATTAATCACTGTTCTGTAAAACTCACTGTAATAACTACAAACAACAAACGCACAACTGCGTAATAAAACTACTGCGGCATAATAAAACATCCCTAGTGTTCCAAGGTCATCATGGGGCTCATCCTAACTAGAATGCAGTGGATCCTACAAACTTGGGAGATACTGCATTCAAGCTTAGTATCGCCCGCTCATGCAGGGAGCAAGAGGTCTCATCCTACACTACTAAGCAGTAAATCCCACATTCATTGTACGTACTACGTTCAAGCTTAGCTAGAAAACAGTTAGCGACGTTCACTATGTTCTCAGCTGTTTCAGTGACACATACTGCACATGTCGTAGATGATTTCGATAGGAACAAGGTCTTGTACTTCATTCTAGCGTTGTAGGATGTTAGATTTAATGATATAGAACCTGCTGCATGCGTTAACTCCAAATGGTCAAAATTGGAGTTTACTGCTTTCTTGCTTAGGACGGCAGAACCAGGGATCATAGCATACTTCTGGAAAATTTTAGGTAGGAATTTTAGAAATTTTTGGAAAAATTTTAGGAAAATTTTAGGAGTGTATTTCAATAAAAACTAGGTGTATATTTGTATACATCTAGTAAAACAACTTCGTATACATTGTAAAGAGTTTGCTTCACACCCTTCAACCATATATACTGATAGACTGCGCATGACATCAAAATTTCTGGCTCCAACATAAAATCACATGACATCAGTCATAAAGATGGGTTACGCCTGCTGTGCTTATGGTTGCTCTGAGTGATATAGTAAAGGAAGTTCTATGATTTTTCATGGGTAAGAAACAAATTAAATACCTAAGTCAATAAAGTTCAATTACTTAACCAGAAACTTGCAGCTATTGATATAAAAATATAGTAACTTAAGAAAAAAAAAATGGAATGCATGTTCCAAATTCTTCGCAAATGTTCATCACATTATAAATCACGAAATGTAAACAACCCGATCATGCATGTATATATCTCATAAGTAAACTTACCTGAAGAGTTTTCATTATATATGAGGCGCATTCACGTAATACACCGAAAACACTGAAGTTCTGCAGCGTAAATTAGTAATCATAACAACATTTTTACACGAAATTTGGAGTCTGATGATGACGTGCCCAATGTTGGAGCCATGGCGGCTTTGATGCAGCTATTGCCAATGCGCAGTCCATTAGTATATATGGTCGAAGTTCACACCCAAATTTTTTGCATAACGTCTAATGTCTAAAGTTTAAGTATGATTTACTTCTAATGTTCAGTTCTTATCTTTTCACGTGTTATTATCATATTCAAGTACATTTACCACATTCAAGTTTCACTTTGAACATTAATATGCTGTTGAACCAGAAGCAATTCACGATTTTCACAGTAAAGTTTTCAGGTTTCACATTAAATTATAATATCTTAAAAAGGTAATTAAAAACCAAGAACTATGTACAATTGTTAACTGAATTACTTTTTTCATATTATTGTTTCAACCTTTTCCTGATAAGCCTATCTTTTTCTGCTTCCACCACAACTAATTTCTTTTCAGTTTTCTTTATTTCAGCTGAACCTTGTATGATCAAGTTAGAGGCAACTGCTTTTTCAACAGTATTTTGTTTTTCTATAGCTTTTCTCATTATTTCTGTTCCCTCTTGAATTACTGCTAGGGAGGCTTCTTTATCTTTTTTAAGCCTATTTATTTCTGCATCATTTTCTTTTATTTTGTCATCAAACTCAGCTTTTCTTTTTTCTCTAGCTGCTTTTCCTTATTTTCCTTCTCTTTCTGCTTTCTTTCTTTTACCTTTTTTGATTCTTCTTCCTTCAGCTTATCAACATACTCTTTATAAAATTTATGTGAATCACGAACACTATTTAACAAATTTCTTGTTATGGGAACTTTACTTACACATCCATAGTGTTTAATGGCCCCTTTAACTATTCTCAATGATGTTATAGTTGAGTCTTTTAAGTTAGCCTTGTCCTTCCTTAACAGAGCAGTGTTAACCAAAAATCTCCTTTCTGCATCAGCATTACCATGAGGTAAAACTAAAATTGACTTGATGAGTTTAGCAAGATTTGAGTATTTTTCTTTTCCGCTAGAGTCTTTAATACTAAATATATTACGCCAGTAATGATCAATCCGCACTGGAATATGCCCTTAATCTGAAAATTTCACTAGTTCATCTAGAGTTGGCTTATCAGAATTTAAAAGTTTCCACTCTTCTCTTACTCTATCAATTTGTTCCTCAGAAAGATGCAAAACACTTGAAATTCTGGTTATTTCCGAAAGTCCTTCAGTGACTGAAAGTTGAGTTGACTCTTTCTTTGGTTCTTTTACCTTTAAAACTTCTATGTCTCTTAGCTTTTGATTGCAGAATGGCAAATTTGACTTTAAATATTTTGTGGTTGCAATTAGTGATGATCTTACATCTAAGAGAAATAATTTCTGCCTGGTCTCCTGAACATTCCTGAGGAGATTTTTTGTCTTCATACCAACTTCTAACTCCCCTAGTTTTTTCCATGAATTTTTGTTTTCAAAATCTACATTCTTTAGGTCTTCTCTTCAAATTTCCCTGCAATAACGTCATCTTGGATAAACTGAGCCATAACATTCCTCATTAAAGTATTTAAATCAGAATATAAGTGGTGTATTTTTGGTTCTTCACTCTGATAACATAATGAAAACTTTTCAAAATTTTGGTGTGAAAATGAAATTAATGCTAAATAGCAAGGAGTTAGCTCATTTTTCAGGAAACAGTGAATTCTTTTATACCTTGCTGAATTGCGTAGTTGTTTTTCAAATATTTTTTGAGATGGCAAGAAGTTTAAAAAATATTCTGTAATATTTAGCCATTGATCTAAGAGCCTCTGGGCTACAGAACCAACGGTTAACCATCTGTTGCTGACATGACGCAAAAGAAATTTGGCTGTGACCAATGTTATATCCTTGACAGATTTATAATCCTCTCGTCTTGCAGCACTACTCTTTAAAAAGTAATGCATATCAGTAGCAAATTCGTCAAAATCTATATTTAAGCTTGTCAAAAAAATTTTAAATGCATTACTAACAACACGCAGGTTGCAAAAACCTAGTTCCAAAGATTTCTGGCCTGTTTCTTGTTTTACAACTTCATTGAATTTGCGTAAAAAGCACTTATTTACATTTGGGCTGTCCATGGATACACAAATAATTCTGTTCAACGAAATATTGAAGGATGATAACACATCAAGAATTTCTTTTAGCAAAATATCTGCTGTTGCATGACCCAGAAAAACGCTTGTTAGGTATCGGCAAGAAACTGAATTTATTTCTGAAGACCAGTACCTGAGATACACATCCAACTGCCGTTTCACTTGTGCATTTGTAGTTTCATCAAATGCTATAGTAACCTTTCCTGGGCTACTAGATGCAATGTCTTTTTTCAAATCCTCTTCAAAATATTTTGACAATCCATGTGATATCACATAAGCAACTTTTTTCTTTAAGTTGCATTTTGGCTGCAATAGCAGAATCAGGAAACATTTCTTTGAAAAGTTCAACTGCTTCAGTGCATGAAACAAAAGACATATTGTCCTTAGCAACTTTCATGGCCCATAATGCTTCGGCTTTAGCCAACTGTAAATCATGACTCAGTACTTCACTAATATTTGTTTTGGGCTGAAGATCCCGTCCTCCAAAGGCTTTCAGGATGGACTTATTTTGAAATTTACTTTGAAATTTCTGCAAATGTTTTTTTTTTTCTTTATGATGCGCTTTTACTTGTGAAAAGCCAGTATTAGAAATGTTGAAAATTTCTGAACACAATATACACTTAGCAGAAAATATTGTTTCAGTTGCAGAACACCATTCTTTCAACTTCACTCCGTCCAATTCTTTGGCGAGCCACGCATCTTGAAATTTCGTTTTGGATTTAGGCATCTTAAACACTTGTATTACTAACCAGAAAATGAAAGGGAAGTACAAAAACACGTTCCAATATTGCAAAACCAGACAACTTCCTGAAGTTTGGCTGCGAGGATGTCAGAAGATAGAAAAAAAAAAAAAAGCAAGTCACCACTAGAGAACTGAACCTGCACACAGCACAGAGAACACCATAAAAGATGCAAAAGCAGAAACTATCATACGCATCTCACGCAAGTTCAGTCAAAGCGAGTCGGAGCCGAGATATATTGCGTATCGAAGGTCGCTGTCGCCGACGCACGATGGAAAGTTAATGATCACGTGCTCTACTGCCTGCCACGATAACACTCAGCTACCATCCCATCGTCATTACCGGAGGTTGCGGAAGGAGACCACATGTTTCCTCTTTGCTTCCACCCACCTGCGGTTTACAATAACAAAACATCAGCAGAAAGAGGAGGTTCCACGAAGCATGTCCAAAAATAAAGTACGATCTTCTGCATACCACTGAGTTCGTCTGCAAAGCGCAAACCAGGGGTGAAAATGACCCCTCCCCTTTTTCCTTAGATCTCTTGTTACTCTCGAAAACTGTCCGAAGGCACAAAAGTGGAGCGCCCTCCCCGAAGCAAGCGCATCTCGATGGCGTCATTTTCCCTCCCTTCAGCAGCACAGCATATAGGCTGTATTTCTACATTACAATAACAGGTCTTTTTACCTTACCGTAATGGTAAATTTATTGGCGTTAATAACGGTTGTATTTTTAAAAAATAAGCTTACGAAAATTTTAGGAAGAATAGCAAATTTTAGTTATAATTTTAGGAATTTAAGGAGGGTCACAAAATATTAGGAATTTTAGGAATTTTAGGAGAAATGCAATCCCTGCAGAACAGTCCACACCTGAAAATTTTCAAAGAGGATTCAAGAGTTGGGTTCAGCGATGGTGCAAATGCATCGCTTGTGATGGAGACTATGTTGAGTAGTACCTTTGTATAGAGAAAGAGTTACTCTACTAACATGTGCACTTTGAACGACCTTTGTCAGTTAATAAAAAAGTTATGCTCACTTTTGCATTACTTTCGGTACAACCCTCGTATTTTTCAGCTCGCTGAAAAATAGCTTGCTGAAAAATGCAAGGCAATACTTTCAGAGCTGCAGTGATGCAATACTTTCATATATGAAAGTAAATATTAATATATTGCATCACTGCAATACTTTCAGAGCTGCAGTGATGAATAATGATCCACTCTAACAGTGACATTTTTTACTCCACTGATAATTCCAGTCCTAGACTAAACTCATTTATCAAATGTTTCTGGAAAGAAAAGAAAAAAAGATTATAAGTCCCTTGCTTTGAGAAACTGAGGAGGGGGAGTCCCCTTCTCCCCTTCTAACAGTAACTACTACATTCTGATACATACTCATATATGTCAGACAGTAGTAGTTACAATTATTAAGAAAAAAGTAACACTAGTCTCTGTATTTATGTCACCACACTACTACTACTTCTGCACATTATCAACATTACAAGGTTCCAATAGGAAAATAAAATAAAATCTCTGAATAACAGACACCCTACGACTTCCAAATTTGTCCACTATTGGGAGGTGACGGCTATTCAGGAGGTTGACTTCTGAGCCCAGCTAGGTTCACAATGCACAAAAAACTTATTAAATATGTACACACTGTATAAGTAAAATGTTTTTGATCAAACTTTTTATACCGTTTCGCAGTGATGAACAATACAATTCTTGTGGATACAAACAGTACATGTAAAGTATGATTTTAAAACACAGTACATATATAATGAAAGCAATGTGACTCGTGTTTAAGCATACATACATAACAACAAAATATGTTACACTCTTAATTTTAAAGTACATGTACTTACCGCTCATTATTTAATGAAATCATGTCAGCAATTGTTTGCTGCAAAAAAACTTAACAAAAGCATTTTTTTGTTGAGTTTCTTTAGCGGGGGCAGAGGAAATTCATGGCATGTTGTATGAAATGTATTTCTAAATTCTTCAATACTACTAATTTCCTCATATTCCTTTTGTTTGCAAAAAAACTTTTGTAACTCTTCACTACATTTTACAGCGTTTTTAAAAGAATCGCACACTTCTTCTACAACTGCATCAGATGCTTCCTCAATTAAATCATTTTCTACCAAAGTTTTCAAAGCAACAAACTGGTGCACATTGTTTATTTCCTCTTTGATACACAGATCTTTGTCGACCGTAACGAAATCATTTTGCATTTCATTCACTGTTTAGACACATCATTAGTTCAAAAATGGCGTCTAAATCCTCTTCTGGATTGACAACAAATGCCCTATTTTGTTTGAAAGAAGTTGTTTTGCCTACTTCTAAGAAAAGATCGGCCATATAGAAACCATGGACCAGTAGTTTTTCTAATGGTGATCTGGAGGATGAAAAATGGCGATCTGGAGGACGATTTTCGTCCAAAGAAACTAAATAAAATCTTTGCACAAAAAAAGTCAGAATTTTTTTTTTTATCTTGAAATGCTCATATTTTAAACTGTTTTATGACCAAGATCGCTGTCCGTTACTCGGAGGTCTGCTATTTAGAGGTAAATATACAGAACTGTATATACTTAATCACAAAACTGTCAACTAAATATGCAGATGTCTGCTATTCGGGAGTGCCCATTAAGGAGGTTTTACTGAGTGGCATACTCAGGTCGCCACTAGGAGCAAGCAATCAGATCTTTCATTAATTGTTCCTGTAGTAAACCCATTAGTACAGATACAAAGCCAGCCAAAGATATAGATCAAAACATTTTGCACGTGCTCTCTAGGCCCACTACATCAAACTTATTTTAAACCCATTTCTCATAAGAAATTTTAACATACATCACTGGAATAAATCTATATTCTGAAAGAAAGAGAAAAGCCAAACTTTATCAATCATGTGTGGTTAAAATCTTGAATGTACAACTGCTACTTCACATTTTTTTTTAAAGGTTTAACGACCACTGTGAGCAACTTGATGGGCTATAAAGCAGTCCCCCACCCCTTATTTAGGGACACTGGTTCCAGGAAAAGGAGAGAGCCAGCGCCATAAGACAAACAAAACATCCATGCCTTGCCGGGATTCGAACCCGGACCCTTCTCGGACGAATGATCATAAGCCAGCGCTTAGATCACTGCGCTACCAGGGCAGCACTACACATTTGGAAAGTTCATTAGTTGTACATAAACTTGTTTTTGTGAAATAAAGACAATTGGTTTTACTGAATACATTTTCATATTTTTTTAATTCAATCATTTTAATGGATTTACATATAAGCCTGCATATGCTACAGATTTAACAGTTTCGACAAAAATCTGAGAACAGGAAAACAATTCTACACATTTATAATGAAAATTAAAACCAGTGTTTTCTATCATTCATGGTCATCTTTTTCTGTGCCTGGGCAGTTATCATATAAGTCATCTTCATTTTCATACTGTGTAGCACACCAGATGCAGTAACAATATTTGCCTCGTAAATAGTCAAGAATGAAGGACAATTGTTCTTCTGGCTCCAAACAGTTGTCTTCCTCTTCTTCATAATAATCATCTTCATCACCATCATCCTCCGCGGTTTCAGGCTGACGTGAAAACCAAAACCACGGTCTAACAGGTTCTTCAACACCACTGTCCACATCCAGCTGTTCACAGACTTTTTGACTTTTTCGCAAGTCACTTGAAAGCTGCTTCAGGAAAACTTTGTCCCGCATTCGTTGTATATATTCTTCAGTCAGCCTGGCAGTTTCTTTCTCCTTCCACACCTTTACTTCTGCTTTTTCTTTTCTTTTTCAGCAATTCTCTTACGAATGGCATCTTCTCGCCCAAGCCCTCCCCTGTCTGCTTTGATTTTCACTTTGATCGGTTCCTCTAGACCAGCATTTGATGTAGTAGGTGTTTGTTTGCCAAGCTTCATACCTGGCTTGTAACCCATTTTCTGCAGAAGGGCGAAACCTTTATTATCTGCTGTCAAAGCACGATCCAGTCCAGCATTTCTATGCTCTTCTTCCAGCTGCTTACGTGGTTTGGTGTAATGCAAAGCGCGTGACTCCACTTTCCTCTTCTCTACGGCATATTTCCTTTTCAAGCTCCTAGAATATGTCAAACCTGGACGTATGTCTTCCTTTACATCTAAAAAGGCAGATGACATATAATCATCATCATCATCCATCTGAAAACAAAAACAAGAAATATGATAGATACAGTTAAAGAAAGATGGTAACAAATATAGTGAATAAAGAAAAGTCATCTCTAAAAGAAGGCAAAATGAACACAGGGAATGGCATTCATAAAATAAAAATATATTGCAGTAACAAATATATTAGACAAATAGCAAGTAAAGTGAAACAGAGAAAAAAGGTGACCTGAACTGTGCAATTACAAAACACACAGAAACCTGTAAATACAAACCAATGTGGAATCAAATTCAAATTTTGGTTATGAACATCAAATCAACACAGGACTTGTAAAAGAAACCTATGTCAGAGAGAAAGGTTCAATCAATGAGCCTACCAAAACCATAAGCCCAATATTTAATGTTTGGTTTAATTAGAATTACAATTCAAAAAGAACATTAAATATATTTTACTTAAAAGATGCTATAACATGAATCTGATGATCTAGCAATAATATTTAAATTGCATTCTGTGTCAACAACAAAGGTGTAGTGAAGTGAAGCATTGATAACATGCCTTGATAGTCACTTCAAAGCCAGAAACATCTGCAAGAAAATAATATACTTACAGGAAAAAGTGAGGGAGAAGTAAATGAAGTCTTCAATTATTTTTTCTTTTCAGGTCTATATGACCCAAAAAGAAATTTAACTCTACATAACTTTTTACAAATATAATTTGTGACTACAGACTTGTGGTGTTGAGATAGAATGAAAATACCAACATTTACCACAATAAAAGGTTTATTGTACATCGACTATAGTTTCGCAGAGCTTTTGGCTCGACATCGTCAGGACAAATGGAGCATAAACATTCAAATCATTGTGACATCATCAGAGCTCTGACGGTCACGGTTTTTCGTGAGTTGTTACCACGCACTTGAAAGAAATGAAGTCGACGTCATGTCATTGACAAGCCATGAAGAGTTCTAGTATATGTGGAAAGCTTGATGGTCGAATCAGGTTTATCAATAAGCGTAGCATTTCCAAACAAAAATTTGTGGTTAATTTCGTGACAATGTTGGGCTGTAGATGACTTCTTCAGTTCATAGTTCCGTACATAAGTCTTGTGTTTCTCCACACGGGAACTTTAAGTCCTGCAGGTCTGTCCTATATATGAAAGTCCACATTCACAAGGTATCTGATAAATTACCCAGGAATTTATATCTTCGACATAGTCTTTTGATCCGTAAAAATTTATCTTGTTTATGGGTTTAAAAATGACTTTGAAATTAAAACTTTTGAGAATTTTTGTAAATTCTGAAGCAAATCTGAGGAGCAAAAGGGATAACTGCCCAATTTTCTCGTATTGGGAGGTTTATTGGCATGAGCGAGCAGACTGGTTTTGGTTTCCTACATTTTTGGATAGCTTTGTCTATAACGGAAAGGCTATATCCTCTGTGTACTGCAATTTATTTTAAAAAATCAAGCTCTTTCTGCAAGGAATCCTCAGTTGAGCATATATGTATTGCCTGATATGCGTATGTGTAGAAGGCAGAGATTTTTTTGTTTTCATGGGTGATTTTATTTTGCATGCGGGGGTAAAGAAACAGCAAATGGTTTTCGATAAACTCTTGTACTAAAGGATCTTTCAGAGCGTGACACAAGGACGTCAAGGAATGGTAAGCAGCCATTATTTTTAGTTTCACATGTGAACTGTATATGAGGATCAATTGAATTGATAAGTTCAACTAATTTAGGTATTTCTGAGTTCATGCCATTCCAGAGAACAAAAGTATCATATACATATCGAATCCACAAGTCAAATGTGACAAGCTGAAAGAGTTTGTCCTCAAAGTGATGCATGTAGACTTCGCATAAAATAGACGACAGTGAGCTGCCCATTGCAAGGCCATGAAAAAGGAAACTGTTTTTGTCCTATACAAATTTCCACTAGTCTCAAAATATCTTCTTCTTCTGGTTGGCTGAAATGATGTTCAGAGAGACTAGCTTTCAATGATTCGAGGGCTCCATTTAGTGGGATACTTGTGAACATGGATTTCACATCGAAGGATAACATGAACTGATCCTCGTATGGATGTAGTTTTAGCCGATTGACAAACTTGATAGAATTTTTCACAGCTGTTTTGTTCGAAGAAGTCGTTAAGGTAGATAGTTTTGAAGATAGAAACTTGGCCAACTTATGTGTAGCTGAGCCGATATTACTGACTATGGAACGGAAAGGGATACCAATCTTTATGTATCTTCGGAAGTGCATAGAAACATGGACAACGGGCATATGAGGGATTTAGATTACTTTTTGAGCTTTGCTCAGGAGTTACAGAACTTAATACCAATTTACGAACTTTTCTTAATTGTTTCTCAGATGGATCATTTTTTATGCTTTCCAACCGTAGGTTGAAGAAGCGTATATGCTCCAGCTTTTTCCGTCCATACGTCTGTCAGCACGATAACTGGCGTAAAAATGGTTCGATTTCGATTAAATTTTAGTATGTGGTAGGGGACCTCCTGGGGACAAACCCTATTGAAAATGGGACAAATGTGGTCAAAGGTCACGACGTAGGAGCGAGATCCATTCCATTGCCCTTATGTGTCATAACTTGCGTAAATATTGTTCGATTTCAATGAAATTTTACTATGTGGTAGGGGACCGCCTGGGGACGAACCCTATTCGAAATGGGTGAAGTGGGGTCAAAGGTCAAGACATAAGAGCGGGATGCATTCCACTGCCTTTATGCGTCATAACGTGCATAAAAATGGTTCGATTTCAATGAAATTTTAGTATGTGGTAGGGGACCACCTGGGGACGAACCCTATAGATAATGGACAAAATGGGGTTAAAGGTCAGGACATAGGACTGGGATCCATTCCATCGCGCTTATCCCATATTATTAAGGTGGACATCAAGTAATTTTGCTTCCTATACTTCCAATGGAAAAACTTTTGTAAACATTTCCTTCACAATTAATGTGTTCCCAAGGATGAAAATTTGAACAACGATTAAAATAACTTCATATTATAACTTGGAATACTTAACATTTTCTAAAACATAACCACAATTATATAAACAGCTACCTCCGCTACGAAAAATAGTCTCTAGCGTTTAGAGCGAAAAGCAACGAAACTGTTGGTTAGAATCCATTTTTGTTTGCTCGGCAGTTTATCAGACAAAATTGCTATCTAAAAAAAAATCCAGAAGTTAGAGCGCTTTTAGAAATAAATTTGATATGAGAAGTTACTCAATCAAGAGCATTGCACGCTTGGCTGCTTCTGTCCATTTGGGATACAACTCCGAGAGGGAGGGGTAGAAGACCTCTCCCAGCATTCACAAGACAGAGGCAATAAATCGACGATTGTGGAAACTCGAAAGGCAGGTTACTTAAACAGGCAGTAGGGGAAGTTCGGACTCCACCAGAGCCCCATTCACAATCCCCACTGTTATGTGATGTGTGGGTAAGTGGGTGGGATCAGAAAGGAAACGGCAGGAGAGCACATTAACATAGATGGATACCGTTCTTGTGTTCCATGACGAGTCGTGATAAGGTTCTCTGGCCTTTAACAACAGTACACTTTTAGGGTGATTCAGAATATAGTGCCAGACAGTGGCGTAACCAGAAATTTCTTAAAGGGGAGATCCATGGGTTTGGTACATTGGTGAAAGCCCCATATATACATATATATATAGCTTTAAATTCATACTAAATCTCCCCTCAAGGGGAGGGGGGGGGTCCGGACCCGAGGACCACCCCCTGGGCTATGCCTATGGTGCCAGAGCTGGTGAGCTCTTTGCTGCAGGCATCGTTCACTGTGCCACCAAGGCGGCTTTCTTTTTGCAGATGGGAGGAGAAGAAAAATACGAAACTGATGACTGCATTTCATCGACGCAGAAAGAAAAAGACAGGCAGTTTGAAATCATGGCGGTTGATGGAATTTCGACCATCTCTAACAGCTAGTTCTCAGTGAAAATCAGGAGAATTTGACACTCATCCAGAGGGCGGGAGGAAGGGCTGAAAATCCTGAGACTCCCGCCTAAATCCAGAGAGTCGGCACGTCAGCAGGGATTTTGTTCAATGGGAGCAGGTAGACGAGAGCTTGGCAAGGCAGTTACTGAGGCGGCAATACAGTTCGCCTCAGTTAGTGAGAGCACGTCTGTTTTTATAATGTATTATCAACACAGCTTTTTCATCAAAGTGTGCACTGTATTCTATATTTGAGTGCTGACTTTTTGGAATGTTTATTCTGTAGTTTCTGGTTAGGCGAAAAATTTGCTGAGTTTTTCTTTCTTAGTATTATTACTCATAAATTTTGATTTATTAGTGATAATAAAAATAATCATTTTTAGAATTGAACTGATTAATAAAAAATTAATTGAATGCATTCTGTTGGGGGGGGGACAAATTTTACATAGGTCACCTGATCTGATTTCTGCCATGTTTAAGTTACGTGACCTGTTTTGACCAGATATAGAGAAATGTGCTTCCAGCTTGATTTCTCCTAGACACCATTTCCACAGGTCAGGGCCTTAATTTGTGGCCAGCGGGTCTTAAATGTGATCTACAAGAAGGGTGCACCTTTGCAAACAGACATGTTGATTTTATTCTGGACTCAAAAACAATTTTTGAGAAAAGCAGTTCTTCTATTAAAATTATTTCCTTTGAATTTTTAGAGGAGTGTATGTTCGATTGGTGTTGTGAGTGATTCAACAAAGATAAAGAAATCAAGCGCAAAATGTGCGTTTGTGCTCAGGAAGGATGACAAAGTAAAACGGGTTAGCCATTCTTCCTTTTTTTTTTTTCATAAAATATACATTTCCCCTTCCAAAACTGCTTCCAATGTTTTAAGTCCACCTCTCACCCCTCTGCTATGCTTGATGTCTTCCTCTGCTTTTGTTGAACTATCGTTGAATAATATATCACCATCATTGTCAACCATTATTAGGGCAGTAATTCTGTCGTGGGTGGCGCGAATTTCCGCGATTTTTAGGGATTTTTTTTGTAATTTTGTAAATATCAAATATACCCGCGAATTTCAGATTTACCTATTTTTGCCTAATTTCTATGATAATTTTTTGTTTACTCTATTTTTCATAATTAAATAGTTTTAATACTGTCTTCATTAGAATTTACGCAAAAAATATACCGCAAAGTAATTCTACTCAAAAGTCCAAAGCAGAGCTTTAAACCTTGAATTACCTCTCAAAATTGTTCGTTAGGAAGATACTCTTTCCAAACAAGTTTGACATGTAATTCAATACAAATTTTGAAGATGACAATCCGACTTTTGGCGTAAGTGTCCATGTAATTCAAGGTCGCATGCACTCTGCTGAAGAGTGCACACGTGATCTCCATGATTTCCCCACGTTACTGAAATGACCTTTGCGACTTGTCAATCAGTTAAACCGTAAACCGGATATAGTCAGTTGTGTTAGTAATTTTAGCTGGGAAAGTAGCTCACAGAAAAGAGTGTTTCGCAGATGCTTAGCTTATAAAATTTGTGCTTTCGTGTGAGTACTTTATGAAGTTTCTAGGTATTCTTTTTTAATTTTGAGAATGAGCCACGTGAGTAAAATGAGTGCATCTGAAAGATGCAAGCAGTACAGCAAGGGAACGTTTCATGTGAACAAAAATCTATTGTTCTGTTCGTGTTGCAACATACCAATGGATTTTTCAAGAAAAGACAGTTGTGAAAGGCAGTAAGTAAGCTGCATAAAAAAAGGTGTGTCTTAACAGTCAACCAAAAATAATGCAGAATAGTGTTGATGAATTAACTGAGAAAAGAACTGCACAAGAACAGCATCGCTCAATGGAACTTCCGAAATTACCTAGTGCCGTTTGTGCAGCTAACATCCCACTTTCCAAACTGGATAACCCTACAATAAAAAATTACTTGGAAAATTCGTAGAAAGATATTGGTGTTATTCCAAATGCAAATTGGATGCGGAAATGTTATTTGCCAAAAATATATGATATTCACAAGCAACAAGTGAAAGATTTTTTTAAATTAGTGTCCGGTGTAAGCATCATAGCAGACGAAACAACTGATTTGGAAGATAGATACATTTTGAATATTCTTCTTGTTCCATCAGCTGAACCCACTGTTGAAAGCTGCAATAATGAAACCTCTTTGAATGCAATCTTCCTTGAGTGCATCACTTTGGAATCCGTAAATTTTAAAGCAGTCAGCGAGGCAATACTTCAGTGCATTTTAAGTGTGAAATACCTTTTGCTAATATAACAGCTTTTGTGACAGACAATACATTTTACATGCCCAAAGCATGGGGAAAGAGCCTGAAAGCTGTATTTTTTTATGTTGTTCACGTCACCTGCAATGCACATCTTTTAAATCTTTTGGGTGAAATTTGGCAGAATGAATTTGAAAATGTTAACTCTTTAGTAGTTGCTGTTAAACGTGCCTTCACAGCTTGTTCCTCCCATAAAAAAGTTTTCGACTATTTTTGCAAGAGAAGGGCAAAATACCTTGCTTACCACCAGTATCTGTGCAGACTAGGTGGACAGTTGGTTTGAGGGCGTGCTTTTTCACTGCAAACATTTAGAAGACTACGCAGAGTTTTTTGAAAATGAAAAAGACAAAGAGCAGTTGTACATACATATCACTAAGCTGTTCTCTGATATTCAGAGGTTAGCTCCACAAAGAAATACAGATTACCAGATAATTTTTACTTTTTGTTGCCGTATCAATCTTCTTCATTTACAGCGATCTTGATATACAACTCGGGCTTCACTCACATTCATCACACGCCGTACACAAGATCTTCTATACTTCATACTCGTAATCTTTTTCTCATGCAGACACTCCTGAATCTCCCATGACTTCCTTGGCCTTCCTCTACCTTTCCTTTCTGCATTGTGGATAAAATCATTGGGTATTGTCAAGACAGGGATTTAAAAAAAAAAAAAATCTGAAGCAGGTTGAGGTTCATGCTCAGTATATTTCCAGACAGCTCACTTTATTTGAAAAACAGCAAATGTCAGCACACAAAATATATAATAAATGTCGGATATCGCCAACAGTCTTCTTAGCAAGAGTCAAGACTGCGATCACGTCACTGCAAAAAGAGCTCCATCCACTTGTTATGAAAAAATTAAGCATTTTTTTTTTTTTAAGATAAAAAACATCGATTTTGTCAGCCAGACACAAATTTCTTCAAAGCATGTAGGGTGTTTGATCCCGATCAATTTAAGTCCTTGAACTTTTTAGACGACGAAGAAGATTTATTTGTTTTCAGGAACATTCCTATGTTTGAAGATGAGGACCAACTAAAATGTGAATTTCGTTCTTATAAAGCGAGTGTAAAAGAATTTCATGTCAGCGAAGGTTTGCTAGACTTCTGGAATACGAAAAAAGGTCGTTTTCTAAGCTACATAAATTCGCATCCGTTGTCTGTCATTACCCACAAACAGTGTTGATGCTGAACAATCCTTTTCTGAATTTAAAAATGTGTTACAGGACAACAGACACAGCATTAAAGAAGAAAATCTGTGTGTGTACAATATAATGTATCAAAATGCCGTCCACTTAAATTTAAACTTTGATCTTGTGTAATGACGTTAATAACATTGCCAGAATTTGAATGGTTTTATAAATGTAAGTATCAATTTTAAAAACCTATAAAGTTATAATTCTTATTTAGTTATGTACTAGTCATTTGTATTATGGCTTCATAACTTGGTACTGTTTTTTTCTTTTTTTTTTTTTTTTGGAAATAGTATAAATCACCGGCCACGAACTTTTTGCAAAATTTCATAATTTACCCCACGACCGCCATGCAAATTTTGCCTTTTTTTCTTGCGATAAAATTACTGCCCTAACTATTATCAATCCACTGCTGGATGAAGGTCTCCCCAAGTTTCTTCCACAACTGTCTGTCTTGAGCCACTCTCCTCCATGTTAATCCAGCATGCTTACGAACTTTATCCATCTCCCGGTCTTCTTCTGGGTCTTTTTCTGTCCCTTGGTATCCAGT
Source organism: Macrothele yani (assembly GCA_039090855.1). Taxonomy (NCBI): domain Eukaryota; kingdom Metazoa; phylum Arthropoda; class Arachnida; order Araneae; family Macrothelidae; genus Macrothele; species Macrothele yani. Next base: position 75,895,269 of record CM077028.1, on the reverse strand, counting down.
CTAAAATTTCAGTAGTCCATCTGTGGTTCGTTCTTCTGGCAGCATGTCCAGCCCATTGCCATTTCAGGGTAACTCTCATCATGATGTCTTCCACTCTTGTGACTTTCCTTATCCACGAGTTCCCCTTCTTACCTTTCCTGGTTACACCAAGTATGCATTTCTCCCTGTTCTTTCAGTTGTCTGCAGCCTTTGTATGTCTCGTGGATAAGGAAAATGACAAGAGTGAAAGACATCATGATGAGAGTTACCCTGAAATGGCAATGGGCTGGACATGTTGCCAGATGAACGAACCAAGTCCATGTGGGTCTGCTCCATATGTAAGAACTGGAAGGATGCATTGATTAAACACTTTTCTTTTAAGACACAATGGTATATTACTCTTGAAAATCGTACTGTTTCATCCAAAAGCTGTCCAGCCAAGTTTTATACGCCGATTAACTTCCTCATCAATGTGACCCTCGCTTAATATCTGCTGTCCAAGGTAAATGTAGGTATCGGTTATCTTTTTAGCTTTTCCCCATCAATTGATAAATCTTCCTTTCTTGTAAAAGCATTCTACATCACTTTTTCTTCTGAAAGTTCATTTTTAGTCTCACTTCTTTACTCTTGTCAGCAAGTTCCTGGATCATATTCTACAGTTCTGAAGGGGTGGTTGCAAAAATGACTATGTCATCAGCAAAATGAAGGTGAGTTAAATAATCTCCATTAATCTTTATCCCCTTGTTTTCCCAGTTTAATGATTGAAAGACATTTTGCAATGTGGCATTAAAGAGTTTGGGAGAAATGGTGTCACCTTGTCTCACTCCCTTTCCAATTTTCTTTGGTGCTGTATACTCAAATAGCCAAACCTTTGCACTGCATTTTCTCAGATGTTATTACTAATGCTAATATCTTCAGTACCGCAGGATTTCAACGCCATTATAACTGCTGATGGCTTCACAGAATCAAAATCATTTTAATAATCTATAAAAGCCATATTCCCTCATTCTTTCAGTTAGTTCCCTCAGTACATGAATATGATCTATGGTGCTGTAGACACTCCTGAATCCAGCTTGTTCTCTTGGTAGAGCCATGTCCAGCATTACCTTCAAGCAATGTGAATGAAAGTACCTTAGTGAAGATTTTATAAACCACTGAAAGGAGGCTGCTAATAAGCCTGTAGTTCCTGAGATCCTCAATGTCACCTTTTTTATGTAGCAGGATCATTGTAACATTGTTCGAATCCTCAGGAATATTTCCTTCATTGAGACATCTAGTGAAAACGTGGGTGAGTGTAATTTCTATTTTTCCACTTGCTTCTTGTACAATGTTAATTTTACAATAAAGATACAGGTCAAAACTGAAGATAAGTTTACAGTTTTAAGAAGGCATCCCAATATCTCTTATATACATAGTGCAAACAAATCACAAATCTTTCCTAAAAACTGCCATCTTTATAACCATGCAAATGTTCAATATATTATATATATATACATGAAATAAATAAATGATTTTCTGCAAATACTGTATAGCAGTGGGCTCTTATTTAACATGGAGGAATGCATTCCTGGATGCTACATGCAGTCATGATAGATCCTTAGCATTACTGGTGGATCCAGGAGATAGGGGTGGAAAGGGCAATGTGCCGGTTTCATTTTTAGTTGATTTTTTACATTTCAACATTTTTAAAGCTATTTCTATTTTATGTCTCTATATGGGTAAGTAATTATTAATGTGTTGTAAGTCACTATAAAGATATAAACATATTAATACATCATTTGGCTGTTTTGGTAAGAATATAGCCTTTTGTTTGTTTGTGCACACTGTTCAACACTGAAATTATCTCAAGTGGATGAAATCAGCTAAAAATCAGTTCAGGCACAGATGATCTGATGGAAAAGACATGACCTGATTTTCAGCAACAACTTAATCAAACAGAAGGAAAAATGCAAATATATCATGTGACCATCATTATTCCTAATTGTCAGTTGTGTGTTGCTGCATAAGTAAAGCTATACAGATATTTGATCGTGTCCTGTGGATCTTACACCAAGTTTTCTTAGTTCCACAGTGAAGCTGCCAGTTGAAGGGCAGCTTGCATGTGATGTACGATGATACCTTACATATATTCAATGGGCAAGAGATCTGGAGATCTTGCAGGCAATGGAAAGCATTTGGCTTGCAGAAATTACCTGACAATGGGTGCAGTATGTGGGCAGGCATTACTTGCTGAAAAGTTGCATTTGGATATCTACCAAAAATGGTAGTAAAACAGGCTGCAGGGCAACAGTAGCAGGATATACCAGAAGTGACTTACCAAAGAATAATACCAGGCTGTACCAGAAGTGATGTACTGTTGTAACTGATGCCATCTCCACACAAGGGCACTGTGTGTAAGCAATGTGGCATTCACAGAAGAACACTGGATCTATCCTATGACTGCAGTGTCTCAACTTGAACATGACAGTTTCCAGCACCTAGGCTGAAGCAGGACCCTTTGGACAAGCAGGTCCTCAATGGAAATCAACACATATTGAAAAAATTATTCATGATGACTAGTGTGTAGCTTTGCACCTTTCCACTGCTGAAACATCACTCATAAGGATGATGCTTTTCAACAGATAAAAAAGTAAAAATTGCTTTCAAAGCATGTCCTAAACAATGAGGACAAAAATTTCAGATGAGAGAATAAACAAGTTTAGAGCACATAATAAGAAGCGCCTACATGTTTTTGGCAAGTATGCCGAAAAATAGTATGTGAGTGAACATTTTATTTCATACAAAGCATTACACCTATGCAAAGCATGAAATACAACAGCATAAAATACAGACTTGTAACCTTACTTTTTTGATAAGTCTAAACAAGTGTGAACACTTTTTCAATGTGTATGAAACAACTACAACTTTCATTAAGTAGTTTAGCATCAGTTCCATCCAATTCTAATTTAATAGCATCACATGCAAGTAGAGCTTTAGCATTTTCCCAAATAACAGCATAATTCATTGTCATTTTTCATATTTGGTTTTTAATCCATATAGACATTCTCTTTGTGTTTTCCATTATGTTACATTGCGTGTAAAAAAACATTTTTAGCATTCATTGTTGTATTTTTGCAATTTTCTCATCTTCAGCAGAAGCTATGTGTAAACTAGACATGTATATCAAAAGCATTGGACAACTGTTCATCTTTTTCTGTTTGCTAACCATGGGAGCCCATAGCCAGTAGCGGCCCTAGCCCTTGCGGGGCCCCGGGTGATGGTTCTTCACGGGGCCATTCGCAATCGCAATAACCCAAAACCCTTTTTTTATAGATATATATTTTTTTTTCTCACACAAACACTCACTTGGGATGAATGAGATCCCAAAGCAAATTTTCCTTCTATCGTGAATTGTGGTATTGATTTATATGAAACAAACACGATGTAATACAATACATTGTTTATTAGTACACTGCCGGACAACTGGTAAGGACAGATGACAATAGCAACGATAGCAACCATAAAATGGAAGGCAGGAAAATGTGGAAATTAGCATAAGTGCGGGATACAGTAAGAAGTGTTGTGCGTATGCAAATTTTGGATTGCCGAACTTGTTCGTGACGTCATAGCGCTAATAAGAGATATAAAGGATTTGACGCATATTGACCGTTGTTGTTCAAACGCAAAGTTGAAAGGGAAAGAATCAATTGACGAACTTGCAATTTTCAGTATGTCTTCCCGACATCACCTAGATGATTTTACGCGTGGCCATATTATTGGCAAGATTGAAGAAGGGCGAAAAATAACAGATGTTGCCAGGGAGTTTGACGTCGGCCACAGTGTTGTTTCAAGGCCTTGGAAATCATTTCAAACAAATGGAGAGTGTAGCAAACATCACGGGGGAGGTTGTGTTCGCAGTATGACACCTGCAGAAGATTGGTACATAGTGCTATCAACAAAAAGACACTGGCGCAGCACAGCTAGTGAAGTAGCAAATCAGTTTATGGCTGCTACTGGCAAGCGGATCTTCTGAAAAACTGACGCCAGACGTTTGCATGAAGGAGGACTATACGCCCGCCGTCCTGTTGTGTGCATCCCATTGTCCAGACGTCACCGTACCGCCCGTTTGCAATCGTGCCATCAACATCGCAATTGGACTGATAACGACTGGTCTGCTGTCCTCTTCTCAGATGAGAGTACATACAGTCTATCGTCTGATTGTCGACGACAACTGATCTGGCGTGATAGTGGTACTGCATATTGTCCAGCAAACATACAGGAAAGGGACCGATATCCAACATGTAGTGTCATGGTATGAGCTGGCATCATGATCAATGGCCGTACGTCCCTCTATGTGCTTCCAACTGGGACAATGACTGGCCAACGATACATTAATGATGTTCTGCTACCTCATGTTCGCATGTTCCGTGGTGCTGTCGGTGATAGATTCATTTTCATGGACGACAACGCAACATGTCATCGAACAGTCACTGTCCAGGCGTGTCTTGAGAGCGAGGATATTCAATGCCTCGTATGGCCAGCACGTTCTCCAGATCTGAATCCCATTGAAAATGTGTGGGATGCTTTGGGGAGGAGTCTTGCTGGTCGCCAATGCCCTCCAATAAACAAGGACACCCTCATCCGTGCACTGACAGAGGAATGGGATAAATTACCCCAACAGCTGCTTGATAATGTTGTGCAAAGCATGACACGACGTGTGGAATCTTGCATCGCCCTCCATGGTGGCCATATCCCGTATTGACATCTTACGCCGGAATGCCTGCGGACGGTAATTGCATTTTTCACGTTTACGTATTCTGCACAAAATGGCCTGTTTGTCCCTTGAACACGTTCCAAAGCCTTCTGGATTTCAGAGCACAATAAATTGTCTTTCTTGTAATGTCCTGGCATTCTGACATTATTTTATTTCACTTGGCATCCAACCACACTTACTTTTTTATGCGCTATATAGCCGTTTATGATCCGTCCTTAGCAATTGTCCAGCAGTGTATAATTAGGAATCCAAAATATTGTATTTCCTAAATGACCTGTTACTAAATAAACAAGGATAGCTGTATAAATTATAAGATAAGTATATTATTTAAAGAAGAATTGTGACTTTTCTTGTGGCTGAAGTCTTCAATGACATCACTATAGTCCAGAATAGATGTCACAATGGTTTCTATGGACAGAAGAGCAAGTACATTGCAGCTCACTACTTGTACCCGAAATTGCGGCAAAACTCCTATGAAAAATATCTTGAAAAAAAAATTTAATTTAGACATTTCTCCACAACTTTCCCGCTGAAAAAATGGCTCCGACCAAAAAATAAAAAACATTTCTAACAGTAACTTTTTGATGTCGCTAATTAAAAGCAGTAAACAAATATTAAAATTAGTCATGTATTTGTGTATGCTGAAATACAATTACAATATTCTAGGTGGCGCCAGGCAAAAACTACTAATTAATTGGCGGTGGTGCGGGGCCCTGGGCTCTTGCCCGGTATGCCCGTACCTGGGGCCGCCACTGCCCATAGCTTAGTTTTCAGGCGGTTCTTTCGCTTTTTATATCGATAAATGTATTTTTATTTCTGTAATATAATTGTTATTTTTATATGCCTGTAGATATGAGTAGTGTTGTTTATTTAAAATTGAATTTCTCAGAAACATTGTTATGGTGGTTGAATCGTTGTTCCACCTAGATCCTTAATTCTAACTATAAACAACATACACAAGCACCACATGCAAATTTCCTGTCCCTTCTTGTTGTCTAATTAATTTAACCACATATACAATGCATAAATTTAACTTAAAATCAGATGATCCAAAACTTACTTAAAAGAGGGGGATAAATAAAATTTGACAGCTTGTTGAGATGATAGTGAAATCTGTTGCCTTGCGTCTTTTGGCTACTTGTGGCCCATGCGCTGCGAAACTCCAGCAATCACTCAACCAGTCGTCCACAAAAAAAAAAAAAAACAGCCCTCAAAAAGTTCTGGAAACAATTTTGTCAAGCAGTGAATGTGGCTGCTGCAGAGAATGATCGTATATTTTTCATTCCTTCGCTTTTCATGCTGTACGTAACTACATTGGTGCCTAACTTTCAATACAAAAATTTAATATTATTATTTTCTACTGTACATTCACAAATGTTTTCCTACTTTTGCTGCATACACGGGCACTTCTAGAGTTCAGTGGAAAAACAAGCAATCAGAAATAATCTTTATAGTACCTTCCCAGACCAGAAATTGTAGTCAGATTTTCAGGAGAGTTGACCCCTCTTGCTGCTCCCTATGGGCAACCATGTTGCTAACTCATCTCTCATTTTTCTTCTAGCATAAATGGTTTTCTAAGTTTCTTCTGGCAAAAAAACCAGCATAATTTTATTTGTATTTTCCACTAACGATAAAGATTAATACGTGTGTTTTGTATACTTCAGAACAAGACATCTAACAGCATGAATCGCTACAGACTATTACTGAATGTAGATGGCAACACTCCATTCACTTCACTCACAAATGTAAATCATATTCTTTTGCAGAAAGAAAAACAGATAGACACTCTGTGTGAAAAATACATCTCCCTCATCTTATTTACATTTCCTGTCTGGAAAACTAAAACTAAGGACACCAAACTTTGAACTTGTGCATTACCAGGACAAGTCAAAAGTTTGTCCTGTTTTCAGATACACATCATGTTGGGCCTCCATTCCTATGAGAGATATGTGCCAGCATTGATTGGGTACCATGACAATGTGGAACACACAAAGTTAGTGATGTTCATTTGGTATGGAGCCAACTTGCATTATCAGGAGAGCAGAAGATGAAGGTCAATAAACGTGCTGTTCTGCTGCTCCTATGTCATTACTGGAAAAAAGCATTAGCCATGACAGTAGCAGCGAGAGAATTTTATGCACTTGAAGGGGTGAAAACAGTGGGCAGAGCACATGAAAATGGTTCAAGTGTTTCAATACTTGGTACATCAGTCTCAAAGACAAGCTGAGGTCAGGACTTCTAACAACCATCAACACTGACACACACACTGGTCGAAGCTGTGGCAGTAAACCCCAGTAACAGTGCATGACAATTGGCATCTGCATGGGGTCTTCCCAATCCACCATCGTTTGCCATTTGTACCAGCTTGGTTTCTCCTCCACGTGCCATCAAATGGTTCCCCGTGCATTGACACCCATTTGACAGGAGAGTTCATCCTATCTGTTTTTAGAAGGGTGCGCCACCCTGTCAGCCGTTTAATTAAAGAAATTCCACCCTGCCTGCCCTTTAATTTAAAAATCCACCCTGCCTGCCCTCAAGCCTAAAATGACCGCCCTATACCTAACGGTCCAGTTGAAAGAGGTGCACGTGCATTTATTCATGATTTGCATGAAACCATTTCTAGATGCTTACAAAACCAGTCTATTATTACAAATCTTGGTATCTTAGATCTTAGAAAAGTAAGGTAAGAAACCACTCGAAGCTTTATGGCATTGCTGAAATATTGGAGCTGGCTGAGAACTTCAACCTAGATGATGATTTACTATTAGAGGGGGGTGGAGGAGCACAAATCAATGTTTTTATCTCAAACTGATACTGAGAGTAGCAATGCCAGTTCCAAAAATATATTTAATTCTGTTAAAATCAGAAGGAACTATGGATAGAAGATTCCCACTAATACCGAAGCTTTTAAACATTACATGTACCTTAGCAATTTCAAATGCTGAAGTAGAAAGAATATTTTTTCAAATTAGCTTGTACTGACTGAAAACAAAATATATAATATTTTAATATCCGCAGTGAATTACTGTTGAACTTTTCCGGTGAATTAACTCTGCTTGTATGGACTTGTTTTTGTAAGGTCGACGTACACTCTAATACTCTTTGAAAGTGCAAACTGCCCTTTTTTCCATAACAAGCCATAAGTGAACCCTGTGACAGCAATCTACTTTTATTGCAGATTGCTGTCAAATCCACAGGTTTCTGTGGTGTATCATCACAAGCTGTAAAAAGCGGATATTCCTAATATTATGTCATACAGGCAATATTTATTGAGCTACACGCCAATAAGTGATGTCTCTCAGTTTGGCGCTGCGCCACCATGTTTTCTCACACAGCAGGCCAGACGTCTCGGCATGGAGTTGTACAGGTTCCTAATGGTGTCCTGCGATAAGCCATTCCATGCAGCTTGAATCTTCTCATGCAGTTCCTGCAGATTATGCAGTAGGGGTGGAGTGTGGATAACGTGTCCAATAACTTCCCACACATTTTTAATCGCCTATAAGTCGGGCAACGTGGCTGGCCATGACAGGGTGTCGGTGCCTTTAAGGCAAGCTCTCGAGACAGCAGCTGTATGCAGATGAGCGTTGTTCTGTTGAAAAATCGCACTGGAATGAGCCTTCAGAAAAGGTAGGGCCACTGGTTGCACGATCTCATTAACGTAACGTTGGGCTATCAAAGTGCATGTAATGAACACCAAAGGTGATCTGGTATTGTAGGCAATTGCACCCTACACCATGACACCAAGCCTTCTGGACGTGTGCTGATCGACAACAAACTGTTCATCTTGGCGCAGACCAAAGTGCCTCCACACACGAATTGGTTGTCTCCTCCAAGACAAAAGCGGGACTCGTCACTGAAGATAAGCTGCCATTCTGTGTGGCTCCTTGACAATCTGGCACACCATTGCAGTTTTTGGCGACGATGCAATAGTGTTAAAGGCAGTCATCGTAGCAGTTCGTAGCGTGTAGTCCTATGTGATGCAGTCGTCTGCCAATGGTGCTGGCACTAATCAGACGATGCATGGAGGGCACCACTGCTCACTGAATATCCACAAATGTGGCCGTTGGGTCACTCCGCACATGTTGGACAACCCGTCGGTCCTCTTTCTCTGTGGTTCGTCTAGGTCTCCCAAACTCTTCCTGTCACTGCTATAAATTGTTCTATCCACTGCCGCCAATAGCTTGTGCTATGGTGATATCTGCACAACTGGTATGGCGCGCAGTATGACCATAAGTCCATCCCGCTTTCCCTCAAACTCCTCCAACTGCTCAAATTGCTTCCGAACTTTTCTCCGAGGCATACTTCACTCACAAAGGATGCTGGCACGAGTCAGAATGGCAAGCACGCGTAACCAGACGACCTTATATAGCCGGTCAGGCACAGCGCTACGACCCTTCCTTGCTGGCGTCACATGCACGGCTGAACGTGATACTTGAATCGTTTGCCTGTCTCACAATGTCAAACCTACCCACCAAGTTTCATTCCTGTCGGTTGCTTCCTTCTGAGTGCAACTATTTTTTTTGACGATGAGGGTACTTAAAAATGATTGATGCTTTTTTCATAAGATGATCATTTCTTTCTTGTTTCTTTAAACTTCTGGGTTGGTCATCTTGTGAATCACAGCTTTTCAGTAGGAAATTATGGTTCAGGATGAGCACAACAGGTGGGGATTATATGGTGATCTTTCTTTTCTGAATTGCATGGTGTACAGAAATGCTGCCAAGGATTATAAAAAGGAAAAAAATGGTTTCTCTCAGAATTTCATGATCTACAGATAATACTCCACCGTAGATTATGCATCAGATCTTATTTTTTATTGCATGGCCTGTGTGTTAGATAAATGTTGCCACGAATCTCGGGATTTTTTTTTCTGAATTTTATGGTCTGCATATCATCATCATCATCATTGTCAACCATTATCAATCCACTGCTGGATGAAGGTCTCCCCAAGTTTTCTCCACAACGGTCTGTCTTGTGCATATATATGAAGGAAAATACTGTACTTTGAATAAAATATGTAAAAAATTTGACATCCATAAATTGTGTTTTAATACAATCAAAATTTAAATTTTTAATCTTTCAGTAAATTTTTAATCTTTTAATGAGCAGTGACTGGAAGAATGTAAAAAGAAAATTATGGAGTAAATTATAAAAATAACATCAAATGTACTTTATTACTTTTTGTTCCAGCATTTTCATAACACACTATATTCATGTTCTACTCTCTGAAATTTGACTTTGTTTCACCTGGCTCCTAGATCTGAAACATATTTGTCAAACCCTGTTGGTAGGTAATAGTGTAATTCATTAACCTTCCTAAGTCCCTCAAATCTTATGTACACACAGTACCTTTAGGGTCATATAGGACCTCAAGGTAAAATATGTAACACTTACCGATTAGTCAAAATTTATAATCACTAAAGGCTTCGTGCTTCATACTAGATAAATAAAAGGCACAAAAGGAGTTAAAAAATATACAACAGTCAAGAGAGTTACCAAAGCTCAAAGATGTGCTGGGGTCTTATAAGACCCTAAAGGCTATAGGAAGGATAATTAATCTTTAATTTGCAACACATATGCATAGAAATTGCCTGAAAAACTTATATAACTTTTGGTAACTATAGTTAGTTGTAATTTTTGACATATGGAAAGTTTGTTAACTTCTGTGACACCTGTAGTGTGGCTGATGAAAACTCTAAATGGCTCAAGATTTCCTCCTCCTTTTCATTTATTTTAAACTAACAAGTATGTGAATTCATGCAGCATGCAGTATTTTTAAGTACAAGAAGATTAATATGGTGGACCTCAATCTCCAAATCATGAAAATACAACAACAAATACTACTGTCAGCAAGAAGGACTTCCGATGGGTTCACCTCTCTCTCCACTTCTGGCTGAAGTTTTCATGCAACATATAGAAAAAAACATAGTCATGGAACACAATCTACAACCTTCCATTTGGCTTCGATATGTTGATGATATTTTTGTAATTTTGCCACACAATAGAACTGACCTTGAATCTCTTCTTGAAAATATTTCCCTAAAGTTCCCATCAATAAAATTCACCATCAATGAAGAATCACAGCAAGGCATTGACTTTTTGGATGTCCACCTGGCAAGACAATGATCTCAACAGATCTGTCTACAGAAAACCCTCTGCAATAGCAAACATAATCCCATTTTCATCACACTCCCCAACAGCTCACAAATTTGCAGCCTTTAAAACTTATGTCAATCGTGTGAGGATTGACTGCAACACTGAATTTCCCTTCAATGAAGAAATTGACACCATAAAGAAAATTGCCAAAGCCCATCAGTTCCCACCTTCTGTAATTCAAAAATTCCTCCAAAATTTCTACTTGAAAAATCTGTCTGCTCTCTCACCACTAATAATGGAAAAACCACCATTCATTGGTTCCATCCCTTTACATGGATCTTTCTCTTATAAGATGTGTAAACTTTTCAAAACTATGGGCTACACTCTCACAGTGAAACCAACCCCTTCTGCAATAATGTGCCTGCTTAAAGACAGGGATCCTGTCTCACCTTTGGACACCCCTGGAGTTTATGCTATTCCCGTTTCAACTTCCTCTGGTCTCTCAGTGTATATTGGAAGCACATACTGAAGCATCAAAACAAGACTTGGTGAACACAAAAAAGATGTTTCCAATGGTCTTCCAAAGACAGCTTTATCTGCACTAACCCTTGAAGACACCTCTGCAGTTCCCATTTGGAAAGAAACCAGAAAAGTTGCCCAATTCATCAACAAAGCATCTCTGCGTTTCCAAGAGAGCATTGAAATTTTGTTCACCAAAAACTGCAATTCGGATATCCCTCACCAAATCCCATTTATTTGGATCTCTGTTCTAAAATCTGGCAACATTTCCAACACCCCCAACTTCAAATTGTAGTTCTGGCAACCAGCCCATCCAGTCGATCGTGGGTGATCAAGGTCGTAGGATGACCGAAAGCTACCGCTAAACGAACCTTTTACCGTATGTGACTCTGTGTGTTTCGCTTGTTTTATATGTTTATGTGTTATTATCGCGTGAAGCCTAAGTTTTAAACCATCTGATGAAGGAAATAAAGAACATTTTACTGGTAAAAGTAAATTTTAAACTGAAATTTTTTTATTTGCATAGATCAAATTTCAAACATATAAGAGGATTCCTCAAATACAACATATTTAATTCACAATTTCTTTCAAATGATGTGAGCATACCTGTTATATGCTTCTCACTCAAAAAACAGATTCTGCATATGATACTGTATAATTTCCACCTAGGATTTTAGCTACACGTGTGATTTCACACTCTGGTTTGGTGAATCATAATGAGTCACCTGTCATTAAGGGGGGCAGAACTAGGGCTGTGGGGCAAACCGTCCATGCGTCATTCCAGACTTTTTTTTTTTATTGAAGATTTAACGACCACCGTGAGCAACTCAATGGGCTATAAGCAGTCACCCGTCCCTAATTTAGGGTCACTGGTTCCAGGGAAGGGAGACAGCCAGTGCCGTAAGACAAACACAACATCCATGCCTCACCGGGATTCGAACCCGGACCCCTTTCGGACGAATAATCAGAGACCATCGCTTAGACCACTGCGCCACCGGGGCAGCCATTCCAGACTTCCAAACTCAGGCTTCGTTCAGTTAGTCACCTGTGCTTTCTGACCATTCAGTCACTGGGGAAGCCAATTTATTCTTATGGGGATCTGCTACTGATATCTTTCAGTGTTGTTTCACATGACATTTACTGCTTAAAATGAAAATTATATTTCATTTCTAAATTGTGTATTTGTACATAAAAACAATCTCAGATTTGCATACACTGTTCATCTTACGAAAAAAAAAAAAGTGTATCCATATTTTAGTTCATCTTTTATAAGTAAAAATTTGTGATTATTAACACAACAACCAGAATAGCCTGAATTGCCTAGTCCACTATTCAACATGTGACATTCTTGATCTCGAAGAATACGTTCTTGTGACACTTATATATATATTAAGAGAATACAACGTGCTTTGTCACAAATATTTATTTTTTCAAGCCGACCATGGTTTTGCTGGGTAATGAATGACCTAGCTTCATCAGGACGAATGGCACATAAATATTCAAATTGTATATGACATTGTAAATGGTGTTTACAGTCACATGTTTTGCTTAGATGCTTCCACACGCTTGATAGAAATGGGGTGGATGCTATGTCATTAACAAGTTGAGAAGACTTCTGATATATATATGGAAAGCTTCTAAAATATCAAGTTTGATGGTTGAATCTGGCTTGTCAATTAGTGTTGCTTCTTTAAAGAGAAATTTGTGGTCCTTTTCGTAACAGTGTTTAGCCATCGATGACTTCTTTAGGTCACAATTCCGAATGTAGGTCTTGTGCTCCTTCAATCGAAAACGCAAGGCTCTATGGGTCTGTCCTATATATGAAGCGCCACATTCACATGGAATTTGATAAATTCCCCACGAATTTTTGTCTTCAACATAGTCCTTTGATCCTAAAAATCTCCTTTTGTTTATTGGTTGAAAAATCACCTTTAATTTAAAGGTTTTAAGAATTTTTGAAATTTTGAAGGCAATGTCATGGGAAAATGGAATAATGGCAAAATTCTCTCACAATGGGCGCATCACAGGAGTTAATTTGAGGCACCCATTGCGAGAGGATTTTTCCATTATTTCATTTTCCCGTGACAATTCCTTCGAAAATTCTTAAAACTTTTCATTTTAACATGATTTTTAAACCCATAAATAAAATGAGATTTTTAAGATCAAAGGACTATGTTGAAGGCAAAAACTCATGGGGAATTTATCAAATTACATGTGAATGTGGCGCTTCACATTAAGGACAGACCCACACAGCTTTGCATTTTCGATTAAAGGAGCACAAGACTTACATTCGGAATTGTGACTTAAGGAAGTCATCGATGGCTAAACACTGTTACGAAAAGGACCACAAATTTCTCTTTGAAGAAGCAAAACTTATTGGAAAACCAGATTCAACCACCAAACTTAATATTTTGGAAGCTTTCCATATATATCAGAAGTCTTTGCAACTTGTTAATGACATGGCATCCACCACATTTCTATCAAGCGCGTGGAAGCATCTAACCAAAACACGGGACTGTAAACACTATTAGCGATGTCATATACAATTTGAATATTTACGTGCCATTCGTCCTGATGAAGCTAGGTCAATACCCAGCGAAACGATGATCGGCTTGAAAAAATATTTGTGACAAACTACATTGTATTAGCTTAATATATATGTAACATTCTATTAGAAAACTTGAAAATTACATTTTGTTTTTTATTGGGGTTTAACAACCACCGTGAGCAACTCAGTGGGCTATAAGCAGTCGTCCGTCCCTAATTTATGGCCACTGGTTCCAGGGAAGGGAGAGAACAAGTGGCGTAAGACAAACACAACATCCATGCCTAACCAGGATTCGAACTCGGACCTTTCACGGATGAATGGTCATGAGCCAGCACTTAGACCACTGCACCACCGGGGCAGCAAAAATTACATTCCCTTGATGAGGGAAACGATCCTGCACTCCTGATTTTGGTATGTGTAATGGATACCATGGTCAAAGGGAAATCAGGAGATACACAGATTATTTTCCACCTCCACTTCAATGTGATTTTCAAATTCTCTGATAGAATGCTACATTTTGAACAGTACAATAAGCAATTCAGGCTATTCTGATTGTAATATTCCTTTAGTTGTACATGTGATTGTGAATATCTGGATTTACAACTTTTACTATCTGTGGGAAATGTACGACACTACATTTTGTAAATAGTGTCGATGGAACACAAACCAATTGTGTAGTTATACACATCGATTTTCAGTTGTTTGTTTTACTGTTCTACTCCGCGGTTTTTAATTGATTACATGTCATCTGTAACAATGTCCTGTAACAAAACATGGCACCAATGAATATATGCACGCATATTATTTTAATTCATACTTTCTCTTCGTAATATAACCTCATGTTTCAACATGAACAAATATTTCAGCAACACAAGAAGAGCATTGGACTTAAGTAAACTGAAAAATTGCTTTTTCTGTATTGCAACTTGAAAATAAAAAAATGTATATATAAATAAATAACGAAATACAACCTTCGCGTTCAATAAATTTTTCGCCCTTGGGATTAGACCTTTCACATCTACATATATGTGTTTTCGTAAACACAGAAAAGACAGGAATTACCAAGCTGTAATGTGCAAACTTTGGTGCAAACGACTAAACGCTAACACCATTTATCAGCAATGCTGCCATCTATCATCAGTGAAAAGCACGACTACATATAAGCAGACGATACACATTTAATCCAAATCAAAAATAAAACTCTCCTTTATTTCACCTGTCAATACATATTTACGGGCAAATAAATATAGCAGCAGAACTAATGTTTTTACAATTTATGAATGCCAAACACAACGCTGTAAATTCGAAATAAATAAATATCACTCTGCAGAATTATTTTTTTAATTTCAAGATGCAGAATCGGGTACGGATACGTTTTAACAGATGTTTAATTTTAAAATAAGATTCGCCGCCCCGGTGGCGCAGTGGTCTAAGGCGCTGGTCTCTGATCATTCGTCCGTAAGGAGTCCGGGTTCGAATCCCGGTGAGGCATGGGTGTTGTGTTTGTCTTACGGCACTGGCTCTCTCCCTTCCCTGGAACCAGTGACCCTAAATTAGGGACGGGCGACTGCTTATAGCCCTTTGAGTTGCTCACGGTGGTCGTTAAACCTCCAATCAAAAAAAAAAAAAAAAAAAAACAATAAAAAAAAAATAATAATAAGATTCAGGAAACCTTCAACTTTTATACAACACGCACAGGTAAAATTCATCTGAGCTTCCCCAACAGCCCAGTGGTTTAAAGCACAAGTTTTTAACCATTCTTCGGAGATACGAGATACGCAATTGTCCAAGGACCAAATGAAATACGAGTGATGCGCTTCTCCGCTTATTTTAAAATTTATCGTACACCATGCTCTGACCATCTGATTTCACCCTCCCGCAATGCATAGTGATAGCAGAAATTGGAATGGCTGGCGCACAGCTGCAGTGGTCCTAACATAAGAGCTGTCAGATCATGTAGCATTAAGCAGAAGTGGTTGCGTACCCCTCATATTTCAATGCTTTCTTATTTATGATTAGGTTGAAAATAATGCAAATGTGTAAAGTATATCAATCATTAATAAATGGAAATATTACTGTGGACGATTTCTCGAGAGAAAGATTATTCTAAATTCTGATTTGCTACAAATTTGGTAAGCTTCAGAACCAAAGAGTTTGAAATAGAATAGACAGGCAAATAGCAAACTACTTCCGTCATCCTTTGAAAACAGGATGTTCCGCTATTAGGGTATTTTTTGCTTTGTTTGTTTGTTTGATTGAAGGTTTAATAAGCTGACCAGAAGTCCCCAATTCTTAACGACAGTCCGCGAATTTAGTTTACTGTCCCCAAAAACGGCTGAAGCCTTTGGGGACGCAAATTGTCTTCAAATTTTGATGTTTGTCCTCGAATTTACACTTCCTCATCAGCTCGTTAGATTTCTAATGAAAAATGTTTTTAAAAGTAGTTTTCGTTGTACTAATTTTCCGACATGCTTCTTGTGAAAACAAATTTTGACTTTTTGTTTCCTTCTTTCTGAGCTTAACGACCACCGCGAGCAACTCTAAGGACTATAAGCAGTCACCTGTCTCTAATTTAGAGACATTCGTTCTAGGGAAGGGAGAAATCAAGTGCTGTAAGGCAAACACATCATCCATGTCTCAGTCGGGACTCGAACCCGTACCCACTTGTACGAATGGTCAGTGGCCGGTATTAGGACACTTAACTACTGGCGTGGTCAAATTTCGACTGTACTTGATCTAAGATTTTTTTTTGTTGGAGGTTTTTTTTTATTTTTTATTTATTGGAGGTTTAACGACCACCGTGAGCAACTCAATGGGCTATAAGCAGTCGCCCGTCCCTAATTTAGGGTCACTGGTTCCAGGGAAGGGAGAGAGCCAGTGCCGTAAGACAAACACAACATCCATGCCTGACCGGGATTCGAACCCGGACCCCTTCGGACGAATGATCATAGGCCAACGCCTTAGACCACTGCGCCACCGGGGCGGCGTTGGAGGTTTAACGACCACCGTTAGCAACTCAATGGGCTATAAGCGCAGTCGCCCGTCCCTAATTTAGGGTCACTGGTTCCAGGGAAGGGAAAGAGCCAGTGCCATAAACGATCTCTTGAGCATTCGAAGCTTGTGCTGTAGTGTCGATTACTCGCTTCATTTCTTTGTCAATTTTAGACCTACTTTGTCGTTTTATTCATATTTTTTTTCTTCATTTTTTTTTTTTCTGTGTACGACTATCTCGAAAATGCCTGGATACGCTGTTTTTGAAATGCTTTTGCCTGGAGAAAAGAAGCCTGAAAACGGAAAATAATATTATGAAACGCAAATGTAAGAATAGAAATTTGCTGAGAAACAGTGAAAGGTGGCCAGTTATTATAAATTTGCTTGCCCATTGTTTCACTGAAGCGCAAATTCAAACTCTTGTGTCAAAAAAGAGACCAGCAAAATTGAATGAAGAAGATGCGTATAAGTCAAGCACTTGTTTTGCATGCTATTTCTCGAAAAGCACATCTTTTCATCAAAAATAAAACGTACATACTGGTTCCAAGCATTTCCTCTCTGAAATGGTGGTGTGGTAAAGTTGTGTTACCGATGGTTTAATTGAGCCCTTTTAAAGGTCATGAAAATAAATGCTATACACCTAACCGAATTTGACAAAGTTTCAATTTTATCTTTCGGTGAAATGAGCGTTGATTGCCGATATTGTTATGATGCTGCTGCAGATGAAATTTTAGGACCGCATAGTAACATTTTAGTAGTTATGCTGAGAGGCTTCTGGAAAGCTTGGAAACAACCATATACTGTATTATTCCTTTGATAAGTAGATGGATCAAAAGCTGTTAACGGACATAATTCGAGCCGTTGAGCAATCGGGTTATTTAGTGCATGGAGCAATCGTGTTATTTAGTGCTGATCTGGGGGGGGGGGGGTATCAAGGTTTGGAGGCAGCTTGGAATAACACCAATATTGTCTTCTTTTCCAAATCCAGTAAATGAAAATCGAAAAATATGGATGTTTGCCGATGTGCCCCATCTAATTAAGCTTCCACGAAATCATATATTTGATCGCGGAACACGCTGTAGTGTGGAACCATCACTCGCCAGATATTTGACCTTTTGCTGGAACGTAATAACTCAGAATTAAAGGAGTTTCATAAAATAAAATGGATCAGCACCAGTAGCGGCTCGTCCATAAGAGCACAAGAGCACGTGAACCCCCTATAAAAAATAGAAAAATAATTATACGATATAAATAATACATCTTTATTGACGCAGTACTAAATGGCTTATCTTCAGTAAGTTTAAAAGAGCGGACAATGAAAAACAGCGTAGAACGCGCAAAGTGAGGTTAAGTGTAATGACGCTCCTGTGGCTATGAGCGGACTGAATGTGCCGCTCTCGATACTGGACACACGGGATATGCGACAGACGGGCAAGTCCATTTGCTCGCGGTAGGGGGAAACATGTCGACAAGCGGCTTAACGGAGAATACCGATGAGCTGTCTGTGACACAGCTCAGCTCAGCTCAGTTGTTGCACGGCTGTAGTTGACGTCAGATGCTCCTAACCTTTACGCGCGTGTTACATTTATGTTTTGGAGTTTCCAGTTTCGATTATTTTTTTGGTGATAAAGTTTTAGTTGAAATTACACTTATTACAGTTTATCTATTGTAGTGTAGCTAGTGAACTGTTGTTTTTATTTACTGTACAATAATGGAAAGTACCTGTAAGTACTCAGTTAGTAATTTAAAGGAAGTAGCGTTTGGCAATTTACCCATAGAAGTTAAAATAGCAATAAAAGAGAGTGGCAGGCCAACGCCCCGACTTAATATAAGTCAAACATCGACATCAAAATCTAGAACTTTTAAAAGGGAATTTAAAGAAGAGCTATAAGAAAAAATTCCTTGGCTTTGTGGTTGTGAACAAACAAACAAAATATTTTGCTTTCCTTGTTTGTTATTTTCCCGTGAAAAGGGCGATCCTACTTGGGTGAAAAACGGCGTTTGTGACTTAGCTCATTTGACACAAAAAATTAAAAAACACGCAAGTTCTCATGGACACATAAGTGCTACATTGGATTTCAATTTGCTGAGAAAGGTTGACGTTCGTCAGCAGCTTGACAGTGCTTATCGACAAAATATTAAAAAGCACAATGAACAAGTGACTGAAAATAGGTATGTCCTTTCTAAGCTTATAGACTGTATTAAATTTTGCGGTGCATTTGAGTTGGCCTTTCGAGGTCATCGTGATGATGACGATTCCTTAAATCCTGGCATATTTAAAGGGCTTGTAAACTTTTCTGCAGAACTTGACTCATCTTTGAAAGAACATTTGAGTACCGCTACTGTCTTTAAAGGTTCCTCGAAAGAAATTCAAAATGAATTGTTAGATTGTATGCTTTTTGTATGTCAAGAAAACATAATAGAAGAAATAAAAACTGTACAGTATGTTTCTTTGATTGCGGACGAAACATCAGACGTCTCGTCTGTATTTCAGTTAGTTATAGTTTTCCGCTATGTTTTAGCTAGTGGCCAACCAGTTGAAAGATTCTGGAAATCTGATAACCCTGAAGGGCAGGACGCAGAATCTATAGCCAAATGTATTTGTACCAGTTTAGATTATGTTGTGCAAAATCCAGAAAAACTCGTATCTCAAAGCTATGACGGTGCGAATGTAATGAGTGGGCACCATGCTGGCGTGCATACCATAGTGCAACAAACCTATAAACATGCTTTTTTCGTTCACTGTTACGCTCATCAGTTGAACTTGATTGTAGCTCAAGCAACAAGGCAAAACCAAGATGTCAGAATTTTTTTCGGACTTAAGTGATATAACAAATGTTTTTTCGAATTCCCTCAGAGAGTGTCTGTTTTGGACAAGATAGTTGGAAAACGAATACCTCGGGCGTCAGCTATAAGGTGGAATTTTAAGAGCAGAACTGTTAATACTGTTTTTGAGTACAGAGAGAAATTAATTGAATGTATGGAGGAAATCTAATCAACCTCTAAGCAACCAACCACCATAATTAAAGCTGGTGCTCTAGCTCGTCTCCTTAGAGATAATAAGCTCATATTTTGGCTTTCTGTTTTTCACAGATTAATACCACATGTGGATATTTTGTACAACCAATTACAGCTAACTTACACTGATGCTGTGAGAAGTAAAGCCAATGTTGACCACTTCGTCAAAGCCATTGATAAGGAAAGAGGTAACATGGACAAAGTGACAGAGCTGGTTAATCAGTACCCAGAAAATGCACCTAAACGATCGAGGTGTGAAGAAGATTTTTACTTAAGTAGAACAGTGGTTGCCAAGGAAACCTGTGACATTATTACAACGCAAATAAAAACAAGATTTTCATTCACAACATCTTGCTCAGCTGTATCTCTTTTTGAATCACAAAAGTTTGAAGAGTTTGAACAGAAATTCCCCGAGAAATTGCTTGAAGATACAGTAAATGTGTATTCATTTCTTGAAAAAATCGCCTCCAGACAGAGCTAGAAATCATTTACAAAAGAACTGATTTCAGAAACATGCGTGGTGCTGTTAGTCTTTTACAGTTTTTTTATTGAAAACAACTTATTGTCATCATTTTATGAAAGTTATAAACTGTTATTAATTATTGCAACAATACCAATGACGACTACTGAAGCTGAAAGGTGCTTTTCAACCCTAAAACGGATAAAGACATTTTTGCGGTCTACGATGTGTCAAGAGAGGCTAACAGCTTTAGCCATGCTTGCAATCGAGAAGGAAATTATTTCTTACATCCATAATTTCAATGAAAGAGTTATTGATGTTTTTGTGTCAAGAAAAGATAGAAGGATGGACTTTGTTTACAAAAACTGTACTTAAAGAAAATATTTGTGTAAGCTACCATCCAAGTAAATTTGTGTAAGTAAATACTAGACCTTACCATCATATGCAGCAGCTTTGATTATTTTCCTTTTTCTGTGTTTTTAATAATCTAATCTAATAATTGAGAGCATGAGGCCTTATGACTAACTATCTAAATATTTAACACCTAAAACAAGCTTTCTGTTTTGCGTTCATTTTACTATAAAATTAAATGAAAATAACTGTTTCAGTAAAAAAGAACAATTAGCATATTATAGCAAGTATGATTAATAAAGTAATCCTTTATTATTAAGTTGTGAAACAGTTAAAGTACAGTAATATCTATAATAACATTTCGTTTCAGAATTAATACATTACATCAAGGTATAGCAGCGCCTAAATTATATGAATATTGTAAGTAACACACAAGTGTGTGACACAGTGTATCTCAAAAACTGCAAATTATTAATTGTGAACCCCCTGTAGATGTACTCACGAGCCGCCACTGATCAACACAAATGTAAGAGGTTGGTTGGTTGGTTGGTTGGTTAGATTTTATTGGCGCAAGGGCCATGGTTGGCCAAAGAGCGCCAGACACAAGACAAACAGACAGAAATAAAAAAAAAACGTGGCAAAAATCGCAAAATCTGGCCGACCAAGTAAAACCGAAACATGAGTACGAAGGAGGGCCAAAAAAGACAATGAAACAAACAGTATGAAAAACATGGTACAATGGTGAGAAACAAGCCGATAAAGTAAAACTGAGGAATGAGAATGATAAAACACAGTACGAATTCGAACAAAACTACACATAGGATGAGTCAAAAGGAGGGGGCTGAGCTGTCACTCTCCTCCCCCCCACACTCCTCTGCAACGCTGGCCGAGGGCGGGGACGAAATGTCACTCTCCTCCCCCCATGTTCCTCTGCAATGGTGGGTGAGGTTGGGGACGAACTGTCACTCTCCTCCCCCCATGTTCCTCTATAATGTTGGTCGAGGGTGGGGACCGCGCTGAGTCCGAGACAGTTGCAAAGTCGGCCATGTAGGCCGCGACATGTGGATGGACACTGCACACCTTAGCGGATTGAGGGCCGGGTCTCCAGCACGTGCAGGCCTTCTGCTGGGAACTGGAAGAGTCGGTCGTCTTCAAAAGAGAAGGCGCAGACTCAGCTGGTCGAATAAGCTGGAGCTCGGTGAAATCCACCTGTGTCGCTTGTTCAACTGTAGATCGCTTGGCAAGTGCGGCGAGAGCTACAGGGCGCGGAACAAAGGGCTGCACGGGTGGTGGCTGAGACTGAACAACTGCGGCAAAAGTACGCTGACGGTTGTTGGGAATACCCAACTTGGCCTTGGCAGCAGGGTACGAGAGGCCCTCCAGGGTCTTGAGGCGCTGGATCGCCTTCTCGTCGTTCCACTTCGAACAGGACCGGGCATAAGCAGCGTGGGAGTCACCACAGTTTACACAGCAGGGCTCTGAAGTGCATCCAGTCCCTTCGTGGTCTCGGGATCCACAATTGGCGCACCTCGCAGCACTGTTACAGGACCGCTGGGAATGTCCATACCTCTGGCACTTGAAGCAGCGTAGAGGATTTGGAATATAAGGACGAACTGCGCATAACAAGTAACCAGCCTTTATGTCAGTAGGTACCTTCGGGCTGTTAAAAGTCAAAACAACATTTCGTGATTTGATCAGCGCGCCATCGCGCCTGAAAGTCATGCGTCTGGCAGCTATGACACCCTGATCAGCAAGTTCACACACAAGTTCATCTTCATCGCAGACCAACAAGTCGGGCTCAGAAATGACTCCCTTGGAGGTGTTGAGATACGGATGTGCCGTCACTTGAACTGGAATATCCTGAAGTCTGGTCAACTGCAGAAGAGATTTGCTCTGAGAGAGAGTGCAAGTTTCCACAAGCAGGTCTCCAGAGCGTAGCTTCTTCACTGACTTCAAAGAGCCAGCAACACCCGCAAGTGCCTTCGAGATGAAAAAAGGAGACTTTGAGGAAAGTTTCAACATCTGGTCAGTTGAAGAAATGACGAGAAAAGTAGCTTGAGGTATCGAATCTGCAAGTGAAATGCGACGTTTCCGAGCTGACGGCTCAACACCTGGATCTAAAGATACGTCGGGGTGATGTCGTTTTTCAACGAAAGTTCTCTTCAGTGTGGTATGTTTGGGAGGTGGTTGAGGCAAATTTGGCGCCTGATCAATCACCATATCCTGTTGCTTTTTAAATTTTGAGGAGGGTTTATGTTTCCCCATGGGAGTAAGAAAAAAATTCACCAGCAACGTACTCCGCCCACAATCGAGCCCAACAGGGGAGAACTGGAGGTCCGCAAGCCAAACACATGACGCAAGACACAGTTCTAGAGCTTAGTTGCAAATATAGTCCAATGGTTGTGTTCACATGCACTCGGCGGACACTTAGGTCTCCTGGTACCGTCATGCCAACGCCTTTGGCATGATCCCACAGCCCCCGGGCTCACCCTGCCGTGCCATACGACAAAAAAGCCGCTAAAGCCCTGTACACAACTTGGTACAAGACTTCTGACTAGAGGTGGGTTAGTCTCTAGCCTCCCGTTTACAGCGAAGCCGGGGTCGAAGAGGAGTGTTGGTACACAGGAGGCACTTAACCGGTCTCCTGCGACCTCAGCCGCCAGACATCCCATTTCCGCCTCACGGGTCTCCGCACGCGGCAAACATGCAGGTAGGTCTAGCACCCAAACCAGCTAAAAAAAAAAAGAAATCCAAAGAAGACAAATCCTGGCAGGGAACCTAAACGGAATCTCAGCAACCTACGAACTGAGCGGTTAATATAAATCAGTTAGTGGTGGAGGGTAACAAAACCACAAGACCGGGGTGTTAGGACATAACGTGGTAGAGATTAGGTAGAGAACACAACACGGGCAACTAGCCAGTGGAGAAAATAAAGAAAAACGAAAAAGCGAGACACAAGACCAGCTCGGGAACGTGGGGACGCGACTCCCCAACAGCTGGATGAACAGCCGTCCCTGCAAACACCAACAGCACCGAAACAAAAAACAAGCGGTGGCATGACATCAGATGTTGACCAGTCACAAGGTCAGCTCGGGCCGTGGGGGCGCCGCTCCCCAAATAACTGGAAAACCAGTTATCCCCGTGCGGGGCAAATGTAAGAGGAAGACAGAGAATTAGTTTGCCGCCCCGGTGGCGCAGTGGTCTAAGGCGTTGGTCTCTGGTCATTCGTCCGTAAGGGGTCCGGGTTTGAATCCCGTCAGGCATGGATGTTGTGTTTTTCTTACGGCACTGGCTCTCTCCCTTCCCTGGAACCAGTGACCCTAAATTAGGGACGGGCGACTGCTTATAGCCCATTGAGTTGCTCACGGTGGTCGTTAAACCTCCAATCAACAAAAAAACAAGAATTAGTTTCAGCGCCCCAGATGCTATCTAACAACGTAAGCAAAGCTATTATAATATTTTTTTCCTGAAAGAAAACAAGTTGCTAATTTTATAAAATTAATAATGAAATGTAGATTTACCAGCTCCAAAGAGCTATTGCAGTGTGCTTTTGGAAAAGAAAAGAAAAAGATATTCTGCAAAAAAGCATCGAACAGTATTCATGTCATATTCCCGTTTTCTCCCAGTATATATATATATATACATATATTTTACTCTATTTTGAAAAATAGTTGGATGTTTGTACAATTTTTACTTAAAAATTATTTACTCAAAACTAGCTCTGTTATTTCGATTGAAAATTCACAGCGCACACGAAACTTTCTCGGTATGGCTCCGTGCGCGTTACTCCTTCGCTTATGGCCACCGTGACGTCACAGCGCAGCGAAGAGAAGCGGGAAGACGGCTCGGTTACGATGTACCTACCTCTCCTCCTTCTAAGTACCTTGGTTTTAACGACCACCGTGAGCAACTCAATGGACTATAAGCAGTCGCCCGTCCCTAATTTAGGGTCACTTGTTCCAGAGAAGGGAGGGAACCAGTGCCGTAAGACAAACACAACATCCATGCCTAACCGGGATTCGAACCCGGACCCCGTTCGGACAAATAAATGATCAGAGGCCATCGCTTAGACCACTGCGCCACCGGGGCGGCCGATACGGAGTATGGTATTCAACTAGTTAGTTATTAAAGTCGTCCTCAATTTTAATATTGATATAGATTTCGACTTTTATTCATCTGAGAAACTGCAGATATTCCTTATCGTATTATTCAATATGATCGTTTGTCACATTTGTTAAGTAACCTCACTGAATTTCTTAGGAAGCAGAACTTCTCACGAAAAAACTTTTCCCGATATAATTCAATATGATAATTTCTCACATATGTTAAGTAACCTCACAGTGAACTTCTTAAGATGCAAAACTTCCCACGATATAATTCAGTATGAATTATTTGTCACATATGTTAAGTAACCTCACAATGAATTTCTTAGCAAGCAGAACTTCCCCAGATAAAAAAAAAGACAGTGTTCCTGTCATATGACTCTCCTCATAGGCCTCGCCCACTTACAATCTCCAAAGTAGCTCTGAACCAATCGCGTGGCGGAAATGGCTCTAGTCGCAATATCGCACATTCACTTGTGAAATACGCGCCCCGGTGGCGCAGTGGTTTAACCGATGGCCTCTGATCATTCGTCCAAAAGGAGTCCGGGTCCGAATCCCGGTGAGGCATGGATGTTATGTTTGTCTTACGGCACTGGTTCTCTCCCTTCCCTGGGAGCAGTGACCCTAAATTAGGGACGGGCGACTGTTTATAGCCTTTTGAGTTTCTCATGATGGCCGTTAAACCTCCAACCAAAAAAAAAATGTCTTAATATTAAATTGAGGACGACTTCAATAAGTAGCAAGTTGAATACCATACTCCGCATCGGTCAATAGATGGCAGCACGTCAATCTAGTACCCACGATTCGTCCTGTTATGAAAGTACGTTTATAAGGATACTAAAAAGTACCCTTTGAAAGGTCCTTTCTATTACCCTTAAAAGGACCTTTAACAATGAAAAGTATGTCTACACACCGAAATATATATTCTGACGATCAAGTTTTTTCCTCATGAATGTGAAGACGTCTAGCTAGAAAAAAATAATTAAATAGAGTGATTTCGTATTAGCAAAGTAGCAAAGGACTACCTAATGACACGAAGCAAAACCTCAAAACAGTGTCCTGTTGAAATACGACACTTCCGTTGGAATAAATACTCCAGAATGTTTTTGCCATATATAGTGCCTGATAAAATAGTAAATGATCTATCATTTATATATTTTTGTAATATTTAGGAAATTCCTCATATTTATGTCCTTCCAAACTTCATCAAAAATGCCTTCAATTCCACATTCCACATTTCAACCCACATTCTCCCCGGAAATAAAAAAAAATGTTAAACAGCTCCAGTGGCGTAGGAACGGGGGAGGGGGGGTACAATGTACCTCCCAAATTTTGGAGAGAGACTGGCGAAAACCATCTGGAAAACTTCAGCAAATTAGTTCTGCAAGGAAACGACGAGTGCGAGGTTTTTGTTAATAACTTCAAACAGCATATGGTAGGGCTAGGGCTTGATGACATACTTGTGATCAGTGTTTCTTTTCTTTTAAAATTCCATGCATTTTGATCAGGTCGTCCTTTCTGCACTTTTAAAAAAAATGTAATGCACAAGTGGACATTTCAGCCCCGGCACTAAAATTGTTTTCTGTCTTAAGATCTGTGGCAATACAACAAGTGCATTACGGATTTCACATACCACTCATAGAATTCCAGTTCTTCGATATCTCCACCATCATTTAGCTTTGCACCAGACCAATGTGCTTTTTACATCAATTGTCAGCCTATGTATCGTTCAAAGTTTTTAATATAGACTTCATAATGCTTCAATGGAACTATCTTCGCTGGTAGAGAAGTTTTCATCTTATTGCGATTTTACTTTATTAACGTAAACAAAAATGATAAGAAATTTAATTCGCTCTTGTAAAGAGTTATATAACATTTCCTGAGAAATCCTTCTTTTCCAAACCCTGCTGACAGAAATTCATCCTAATGTTGACTTGTCCCTGCTCAATATTTTAAGGGGGAAAAAAAAGTACAAAAATTAACAAGAGAGAACACAAAAAAAAAAACTTCCCCATTAATTTTCTGATAAGAAATTAATAATGTGAACTTTTTGTCAGCAATAAAAATAATAATGGTAATAATTAATATTAATATGTTGATAACAATGTTCATTCGGATGAATTTTTGATCAGTATACGCATTTTATAAAAACTCTAATATACTACCCCCCTTCCCCCAAAAAAATATTCGGTGGGGGTCATCCATAGATGGCTGAATCCTTGAGATGTAAGGTTCATGAGGCCGCCCCGGTGACGCAGTGGTCTAAGCGATGGCCTCTGATCATTCGTCCGAACGGGGTTCTGGTTCGAATCCCGGTGAGGCATGGGTGTTGTGTTTGTCTTACGGCACTGGCTCTCTCCCTTCCCTGGAACCAGTGACCCTAAATTAGGGACGGGCGACTGCTTATAGCCCATTGAGTTGCTCACGGTGGTCGTTAAACCTCCAACCAAAAAAAAAAAAAAAGGTTCATGAGCTTGTACCCCCATAAATCAAAAGCGTTTCTACGCCACTGAACAGCTCATGAGAGTCTGTAAAAAACACATCAGGCCGCCCCGGTGGCGCAGTGGTCTAAGCGATGGCCTCTGATCATTCGTCCGAACGGGGTACGGGTTCGAATCCCGGTGAGGCATGGATGTTGTGTTTGTCTTACGGCACTGGGTATCTCCCTTCCCTGGAACCAGTGACCCTAAATTAGGGACGGGTGACTGCTTATAGCCCATTGAGTTGCTCACGGTGGTCGTTAAACCTCCAATAAAAAAAAAAAAAAACATCAGAACGTATCCTGTGCTAGAGCAGTGAGCGCTGACGTGCTGACATCTGACGGCTCTGTGAGAACTATATAGATTGAAAGTACTTCGAAAGATAACTCACAAGTCCATGAAGGCATGTTGATATAAAAACTCAAAAGTTTCCCTGCCAATAAAGTACACTCTCTATTTACCTCCTGTCGCATTCCGAATGGACGGGTAAAACAACTGGGGTTAACCATTGTCTCAATGAAAACACCCGAACATTAAAATGGCATGTGAAGCAAAGCTTACATGTCTCACTCACATGACTCTACCTCGCAATCTGCAAAGTGGCTCTGAACCAATCGCGTGGCGGAAATGGCCTTAATCGCGATTCAGTACATTCAGTTGTGAATTACGCTCCAGGGCGGCCTAAGTTTCTCCGAAAACTTTCGCAAAATGAAAAATTTGCCATGCAATTAGTTTGGTGTGCAGCTTGATTTTAATTCGGCACGTATACAAGGTAAGGCATTTCACTTTTGCCTGTTCTGGCCATCATAATTCTACTTTGTCAATACAAATTACCAACATTCTACAAGATATATCCTTTTAAGACATAAATTTTCATATGTAATATCATACTTATTGAAGCAATACAGTTTTGCCACAAAACGATTTGCATATTTATGTTGAATATGTGTATGTCCCTAAATGAACTGCCCATTTGGGGACGCCACGCCCTTTTGTCCTCAAATCAGCATTGCAATATCTGGTCACCTTAAGGTTTAACGACCACCGTGAACAACTCAATGGGCTAAATGACCACTGGCTCGAGGGAAGGGAGAAAACCAGTACTGTAAGACAAACTCAACATCCATGCCTCACCGGAATTCGAACACCGACTCATCTCGGACGAATGATCAGAAGCAACCGCTAAGGCCACTGCACCTCGGGAGGTTTCAATTCGTGCTTAGAATAATTATTATAAACATTAAATATGGTTAAATGTGTCAGTTATAGACATCAGAGTAAAGCTGGATCGTCCAATGATTCTAGAGGACGTCAGGCACAGATATATTTTCACAGGTAATATAAATTAAATGTTTTGCTCAGTGTTATTACATTTCTTTTAGACAGCAGTGCTCAGGCTCTTCTGACTGGGGTGGAAAGTCGATCGCAATAACGGTAATTGGGTAGAAAAAAACCGTATCAGCGGCTCAGAGGCGTAATGAGGTATTTCTGCGCCTGGGACTAACCATAGAAAGTTGCGCCCCCGTCTGTATTTTCTTCTTATATAGAAGTGTTTCTAATTTCAAACAATATATATATAGACCGTATCCATTGACGTCACGAAACCCCGGTTTGCGTCCTTTTTCGTCTGCTGCTTTCTTGCAAAACAACTGGTGTACAAGTCAGTGGCGGCCCGTCAGATGAGGCAAGTGAGGCGCCGCCTCACCTGAAATTCCGCAGAATGAGAAGTGAAAAAAACAAACTTCGGTCAGTAACAAAGATATAAGAACTTTGCAGGATAAATGAAACACTGAAATTCACATTGTGATCCATGAATTAGGTTAAAGAAAGGCTTTCAAGAAGAGGAATGAATAATTATTTTTGCAAAGCAGCTGCATGTTTTAAGCGCTTAGAGGCGACCGGCTGAATCGTCTCGATGAGAAGCCTGTTTTGAGAACTGGGGATCAGAGAAGAGCCCTACAGAGTGAACCCCCCACCCCCACGGTCCGAGGTCTACCTAAGGAGGTGCCAGACTTCCAGTAAGAGAAAAGGAAATTTCTGAGGCGACACTCCATTTCGCTTAAACTGGAATCGCATCTCTGCTGTTATTGGATAACCCAAGGATTGTGTATCCAATGGGCGCGGGAAAATGAGCAGATAACCTTGGTAAAAAGTGGTTTTACAGGCGATGACGCCGTTCGCCTCTAGACGCTTTGGAGTACGATGATTACTACGTAGCTTTAACTATTCGTCAGAGTGTATTTGAGTCTAACTTTTTGTAGTGTGTTTTCAATCCTCTCTTCTGCGGGTGTTGGCTAGTTCATAGTAATGTTGAGTTTTTCTTCTTTTATTTTGTTATTGTTACTAAACAGCATATTTTGATTTTGGTTGGAAAATATGAATGGCCCAACAAACGATGTGATTTGTGTTCTGGAAGAAATTCCTTTTAAACACTGGAAAGATTATGATAAAAGGGATGTTCTCATATCTGGAAGACCGACACCTATAATAAATTCAATATCTAAAGATAAGAAGTGCGGCAAATCGTTTTTTAGGTCTTTCAATAAATCATGGTACGAGATTTCCCCCTGGCTTTCTGGTAGCTATTACAAGCAAACTCTCTTTTGCTGGCCATGTTTACTTTTGAGCAATAAGAAAAATGTGTGGAATACAACGGGTTATTTTGATCTGAAAAACTTTTCTCGTAGTGCAAAATTGCACGAAAGCTCTAAAAGAGCATATAACTAATCACGTAGGTCTGAAACGAATGGGAAAAAAATATAAACACTATTTCTGATATGCTCAAAGAAAATGCTGCTCTTCATAAAGCTAAGTTTAATGAAAAGGTCAGACTAAATAGGCTTTTTATGGAACATATAATCGATTTAGTTGTCGTTCTAAGCAAGCAAGAACTGCCTTTTCGAGGACATGATGAATCTATTTCCTCATTAAATAAAGGTAATTTCAAGGAGATGTTCCATTTGTTACTTCGTAGGAGCACCGCAGAATTAAAAGCACATTTTGAAGAAATACGAAACTTATTTTCTGGACAATCTAAAACGATACAGAATGATTTACTGGAGTGTATTCATGAATATATAAACGAATGTGTTAAAAGCAAAATTAATGAGTCAAATTTGTTTTCAGTGCAAGTTGATGATACACCTGATATTACTCAAAAAACACAGTGTTCAATAATTGTCAGATACATATTGGACTCAAATTGTGAAGTAGTTGAGCGCTTCCTTGGTTTTTATGATATCAGCACTGACAGGACTACTGTGGCACTCTATGATCTGCTAGCATCGGTTTTGGAGGAGTTTGATTTTAAATCAAAGTTAGTAGGCCAG
The DNA here is from genome assembly GCA_039090855.1 of Macrothele yani. Lineage (NCBI taxonomy): Eukaryota > Metazoa > Arthropoda > Arachnida > Araneae > Macrothelidae > Macrothele > Macrothele yani. The sequence continues at coordinate 75,864,642 of CM077028.1, read as the reverse complement.
TGTTATGATGGTGCAAGCGTTATGGCTGGAGAGTTGAGCGGTCTGCAGAAAAGAGTCAAGCTAGAAGCCCCGCAAGCTTTGTTTACCCACTGTTTCGCCCACCGCCTTAACCTTGTCCTACAACAGGGGTGCAAAAGTATTGTAAAATGTCGCATATATTTCGCAACTGTATCCAGCATGCCCTCATTTTTTCATAAATCTGCCAAGAGAACCCACGTAGCAGATTCAGTTGTTGGGAAACGGATTCCTCAAATAGCGGAAACACGTTGGGCATCACTTTCACAAATTTTGCGTTTAATTGTAAGCGAATGGGGCAAACTAAAGAATGTGTTTGAAAACACAATGAATGACCCGGAATCAACGGCAGAATCAATCAACGGAGCCATAGGATATTTGAAAAATTTCACTAATTTTGAATTTGCTTTTTTATCACTGATTTTTGATGACATTTTTGGAATTACGGATGTACTGTTTGATGTTTTACAAAAAAAGACTTTAGATATCAGTTATTGCCAAAGACAAATTAAACAATGTTGCGAACGAATAAATAAGAAAAGGAATGTAACCACTTACTTGAAACATTTCAGTGAAGCAATTAGTTTGAGTGGAGGTCCTAAATGTCGCCAAAAGAAACATTTGACTGAAGAAGAAGTGGAAAACTATTACAAAATTTTGTTTTACGAAATCGTTGACAGCATAATAGTCCAAATAAATACCAGATTTGAAGATATGGAAAAGCTCGAGTTTCTGCAGCTAGTTGACAGCTCAAAATACCATAGTTATTCAGAGTCATTTCCATCCAGTGCCCTTAACACTCTCAAAAAAAATTTATCCAAACATTTTTACAGACACACAACGACTAAAAAACGAATTAAATTTTTTATATAATGATCACAACTTCAGGGAACTCAGTGTTCAGAAAACCTTGAAAATAATGAAAGAAAACGAGCTGAAAGATGTGTTACCAGAAGCCTACAAATTATTTTCTCTTGTATTGACCCTGGCATCAACAAGTTCTTCTGCTGAAAGGAGTTTTTCTTGTTTGAAGAGAATTAAGACTTACCTCCGTAATACAACGGCACAAGATCGTTTGTCTTCACTCGCTAAAATTTCAATCGAGAAAGAATTGCTGAACCATCTAATGTCCACTCAACCATTTTATGATCTGATCATAGACAAATTTGCAGCCAAAAAGGATCGCAGAATTGAACTTATTTATAAAACATAAACTGAGAGCATTATGTTCGAGACCAAAGCAAATTAATATCGTATTCCTCTGTTTTTAATTCCAGGTTTAAATTACCTAATACTTTTTTTATATAGAAATGTGCTTCCTTAACTTGACTTCTCCTGTACATAGTTATCACGAGCCTGGACTTCAGTTTGTGACCCGTGCTAAATGCACCTTCACTAATATGCCAATCGAACTGTGACTTTTATTCAAGCTCAAGAAACATTTCGCGAGAAAACAATTTCTATTCAAATGATTTACTTTGAATTTTTTAAGAAGTGGATCTCCGACTGGCGTTGGGATGTGAGTGACGCATTGACTAGCTAAAGAAACCGCACAAATTGCGTATTTTCGCTCAAGTGTATTACATAAAAGAATACAGGTGAAATATTTCTTTCTTTGTTGTAAAATTATCGAATAATTGTTTTCATAAAAATATTGTTGCAAAAGTAGCGTATATTACACACACACACACATATATCATCATCATCATTGTCAACCATTATCAATCCACTGCTGGACGAAGGTCTCCCCAAGTTTCCTCCACAACGGTCTGTCTTGTGCCAGTCTCCTCCATGTCACCCCTGCATACTTTCGAATTTCATCCACCCATCTCCCATGTGGTCTTCTTCTGGGTCTTTTCCTGTCCCTTGGAATCCAATCTAAAATTTCAGCTGTCCATCGATGATCTGTCCTTCTGGCAGTATGTCCAGCCCATTGCCATTTCAGGGATTTAACTCTGATCATGATGTCTTCCACTCTCGTCATTTTTCGGATCCACGAGTTCCTCTTCTTATCTCTCCTGGTTACACCAAGCATGCACCTCTCCATGCTTCTTTGAGTTGTCTGCAGCCTTTGTATGTCTCTTTTAGTTAAGGTCCACGTCTCTGCACCATACGTAAGCACTGGAAGGATGCATTGATCAAACACTTTTCTTTTAAGACATAATGGCATATTGCTCTTGAAAATTATGCTGTTTCTTCCAAAAGCTCTCCAGGCAAGTTTTGTACGCCGATTAATTTCTTCATCAATGTGACCCTCACTTGATATCTGCTGTCCAAGATAAACGTACGTGTCTGTTATCTCCAGCTTTTTTCCATCAATCGATAAATCTTCATTTCTTGTAAAAGCATTGAACATCACTTTTGTCTTCTGAAAGTTCATTTTTAATCCCACTTCTTTACTCTTGTCAGCAAGTTCCTGGATCATACTCTGCAGCTCTGATGGGGTAGTTGCAAAAATGACTACGTCATCAGCAAAACGAAGGTGGGTTAGATAATCTCCATTAATCTTTATCCCCTTGTTTTCCCAGCTCAGTGACTGAAAAACACCCTCCAATGTGGCATTAAAGAGCTTCGGAGATATGGTGTCACCTTGTCTCACTCCCTTTCCAATTTTTATGTGTGTTGTATTTTCAAACAGCCTAATCTTTGCACTTGCATTTTCATAGATGTTATTAATAATATTAATGTATGCATCTTCAATACCGCAGGTTTTCAGAGCCATTGTAACTGCTGATGGTTTCACCGAATCAAAGGCTTTTTCATAATCGATAAAAGCCATGCACAATGGAAGTTCATATTCCCTCGCTCTTTCAATTAGTTCTCTCAGCACGTGGATATGATCTATTGTGCTGTAGCCACTCCTGAATCAGCTTGTTCTCTCGGTTGAGCCATGTCCAGTGTTACCTTCAAGCGGTGAGAAAGAACTTTAGTGAAGATTTTATAAACTACTGATAGGAGGCTGATAGGTCTGTAGTTTCCGAGATCTTCAATGTCACCTTTCTTATGTAGCAGGATCATTGTAGCGGTGTTCCAATCCTCAGGAATCTTTCCTTCATTAAGGCATCGAGTGAAAATTTGGGCGAGTACTGTTTCGATTTCTCCACTTGCTTCTTGTATGATGTCTACAGTAATTCCATCTTCTCCTGGAGCTTTTCCTCGCTTCATGTTCTTGATTGCATGTGCAACTTCTGCTGGAAGGACTGTAGGAACTCTGGTACTGGTATCTTTCATGATGTCTGGAGTGCATATATCATCCCTTTCATATAATTTGGAGTAGAAATCTTTCACTCTTGTCAAAATTTCGCCTCTATTTCTTGTTACAGAACCATCTTCTTTTCTCAGTGCCATAATCTGTTTTCTTCCCTTACTGAGATGTCCCTTTGCTATCTTTAGGCTTTGGTTGTTTTCAATTGCTTTCCTCACTAGTTCACAGTTGAATTTCCTTACGTCTTCAGTGATACTTTTTCTTACTGTCTTGCATAGCTCTATATATTCCACTTTGGAAGTCACATCTTCTTTAGTTGTCCTCATCTCTCTTCTTTTTTTGCATCAACATTTTCGTTTTTCCTGATAATTTGTTCACATGCAACTTGTTCTTAGACCCAGCTAATTTTGTTGCTGTTTCCATAAGAGCTTTTGTTACTTTTCTGTTAACTTCAGAGATGTCCACTTCTTCCGATATTAGGCCTTCTAAAGCAGAGAACCTGTTCTTCAGTTCTAACTTGAAGGTATTATGGTGTTTTTTAAGGTTGGTTATGTCAATAGATTTTGTTTGTCCTATGAGCTTGCCACGTTCAAGTTTAGTGTTGAGGTGCATCTTACATCTCACCAATCTATGGTCACTACCTGTGTTGAACTTGTTTAGCACACTGCAGTCTTCTATGACGAATTTTTTGTTACACATAATAAAATCAATTTCACTTGTCGTCCCATTTGGATGTCTCCATGTCCATTTCCTGTGTGGCTTTTTCTTGAAGAAGGAGTTCAAGATGAAAAACCCTTCTGCCTCTGCAAACTCAACGAGAGTATTTCCACGCTGGTTTCTGTTGCCATGACCGAATTTACCTACCGAAGTTTCATTCTGTTGCCGTTGCCCTATTTTTGCATTGAAATCTCCCATAATTATTTTCAAGTGCTGCTTACCTTTATTATTTAGATGACAAATTTCCTCATAAAATTCTTCAATTTCTTCTTCAGGATGACTTGTGGTGGGTGCATAAGTTTGAATAATCTGAGCCTGGTATCTTTTCGAGAGTTGAATAACAAGTCGTGCAGCTCTGTCAGAGGAACTTTCAACTTCTACAACTTTATCCTTCAGTTTCTTGTTTATTATAAATCCAACACCACTAGTTCTGCCAGTATCTGTCCCACGATAGTAGAAGAGATGTCCACTTTTCAGTTCGATGAGATCTTCTCCTTTTCTCCTTACCTCACTTAGCCCCACGATGTCCCACTTGATCCTTTGTAGTTCCTCTTCCAATTCAAGAAGCCTTGAATCAGAAGATAGGGAGCGTCCATTGTAAGTAGCCAAGGTCAGCATCAGATGGCAGCCTAGTCCGGTCCTCCGGGGATTCTTAGCACCCTCTGCCTTCATGTCGCACTGGCCGCTGCCTTGGCCAGGTACATTCCAGCTGCCGGAGACTGAGGGCCAAGATTTAAGTTGTGGAATCATTTTGGAGGGGTTTGGCCATAACTCACCACGCTGGCCAAGCGGGTTGGTGAGTGTGGGATAGCATTTCCTCTGATCCCGATGGTATAGTTATACCGCTATGGGCGGTCGTCAGAGCCCCTTTAGTGGGAACAGGATGCACCACGAGAAGGCGGGGTTGACATTTGTCAAGGAGAGGCTGTGATGTTACGCATCACCTGACCTTACATCCCTACACACACATATATATAGTGGTATATGCACATTTTCCCTCTAATATTTTTGGATTTTTTCGTGAAGAAAGACTCCCCACGCCGTGTTTCATATATTTCTATAATTTTATTCCATTACTGTTGAATAATATTTGTATATAAGGGCTAAATGGCATGGGCTGAAGCCCTAAGGGATGGGGGTTTACAGCTGTTTATAACAAGGCGCCTACCCGAGACCAATGGCTTAACGAGACTTCCGAATCTCAGCGGATTTTAATGATTCAGCCGACTCGAACCCAGGACTTCAAAGATATCCGATGGGTGATACTGCCTTTGATATGAAACTTTTTGAGGGGGGGGGGTTCTGCACTTCTGCTGTATAACTGTGTATGTAACAATTTGGGGGGGGGGGGGCGCTTCGACAAATATTTTTCTATTGGTACGTGTAACAATTTGGGGGGGGCGCTTCGACAAATATTTTTCTATTGGTACGTACGCACATCTTGAACATTAATACAAAACGAAGCTAATTTAATAAAATGAAGAAAATGCAATAAATTATAGTTGTTTTAATAAAAATTTAATAAAGCAACTTCTTTGGCCGCTTTGCTTTACTTTCTCTTCTATTATCAAGAAATTACATTGATATTATGTATCAATGTAATTTATTTGTATTACATTGTAAGTTATGTAAAAATCAATGAATTTAAATAGGGAAATTATCTATGAAACGTACTTAGAAAAAGCTAACTGTCTCGCCTACTTAGGGGGTGCAAACCACGACCCCCACCGGCTACGCCACTGATATATATATATATGTTCGTATAACGTTATACGAATTTATATATTTTTCAATAACATATGTTTTACTGTTTTACATTTACATCAAGACCGTTCGCCTCACCAGCATTTTACACCACGAGCCGCCACTGGTACAAGTGAGATCTAAAATGCATTGCACGGACTACGTAAGTGGGTTATCTGGTGACCAAAAACAGCTGTATTCTTATAAATTAAAGTTATTGGGCAATTGTGGGGACCCATATGATATTCCATACTCAATATTGTAGGAAGGGGAATGTTTTTGCTTGAAGGGAACTCGAAATTCTGCATTCCAGCATAGCCACCAGCTTCTGTGCTAAAAGTATATTCACACAGTCAATTAGGATAAAAAAGCCCTGTCATCTTTGGCTAATTATTTAATTTAAAAGTTTACCTTTCAATAATTTAGATGTTCCCCAACCTGAAACTTAAGCTAAGGTAAAAATCATCAGCTTTACACATGTAAGGCTATAATAATAGTAATAATAATTCTGGCAAGTAGCACTAAGTCTCTGTACCTATGATAATAATAATGACAATAATAATAAACTGGTGAATGTTATCATGAGATCATTTTTCCAAAATCGGCCTGGGAACCCAACATATTGTTGCTACCCCCGGGACGCCAGATTATCGAATAAAAATAAGCTTTAAAAATTTAGATGTCAGGATGTCAGGTAATGGCTGACGACCCGGAGGTAGACATTAGAATTACGAATAAAACTTGTGAGCTCTTTTTGTCGCCGAAATCTTATGTACAATTGAAAAGAATTTATCCTGCAATTTAGCCAATCAAAACGAAGAAATTCTGACACTCATCAATTAGTCATGCAACTTCAGGACTGGCACGAGACAACAGACATTTAATCAATTAACAATAAAATATGAAGATAATGATGAAGACGTCTATATACAGAGGATTGTGAAGGAGGTGCGTCAAATAGACTCGCCCCTTTCGGGATAGCTCTGAGGCTGAATTTATCATTAAAGTCAATGATTATTTGTTGACCTATACAGTCCGGCTTTAAAACCAGTTCTCAGCCGACGAAAGTCTATTGGCTGACCGGAGCTAATTTTTTCACAACTGGCATGCATACATATAAGTTCCGTACTTACAGATATGCTGTTTCCTCGGGTATCCATGTTTAGTGCACTCACTTTGTTATGCACTCACTAACATTTTATGTGGTTTGGCTTTTAAGCGCATCTGTGTGATGACGCGCCCATTTCAGAGCGCGCACTATAACCAATGGAGAGGAGAGTCGAACCCCATCTCCCACTTTCTCTCGTGTACGGCATTCACCTGCGTGAAATCAGGGACGCATTTATGCGCACCAATGTTGTGGTGGAACGAAGCCGCTGACGTGATAGAAGGATCTGTTCGTCTCTCCAAAGGTGATTCTCGCATACATCACCGGTCGGCATCTCCGTCATTCGGGGCTGTAATTCCATCACATCGTGCGACCTCCGGGATGCTGGCTTTCTCTTACGTGCAATCTAGCACCAGGAAAAGAGGTATCGCCCTCCCTCCTATTTCCTCGCGGTAATATCAACCGCTCGGCCGCTCTTTGTTAGCTGGCCGGCATCTTCGCACAGAAGTTTTTCTTCCGCCGTTAACTCCGAGCTGGATCAATCCCAATCCGCTTCCCCGAGACTCGTTCCCTTTACGGCTCGGAACCAGACTACTCTTTTTCGCTTCTTTGCATCGTTAACCGATTCCTTGCTCGTCTTCTTAGGGGTCTGTTTTAACTCTCTTGTCAGTGTGAAAGCATTTGTCGCGGTGAAGTGGTGAGAAATACATGCCTCTGCATTCGGAATATGTGGTGGGTCCACTTCCCGAAAGTACGGAAAACACATAACTTAACTAACACCCCTTTGTCCTGCCAAGGTTCGGATTAGCAAACACCATAAGTTTCCTGGTCTGTTGACACTCTAATGGCCACCCGACTACCCGACACGCACTTAGGGGGCGACACATGGCGTTCCCCACACCAGGCTAAGATTTCTCACTTCCAAGAATAGGAACCCTTATCTCCTCTCCTCTTTTGCAATGCGGGAAACCACTAGCTGTTAATTTTCACCCCATAATTAATGATGTTCCCGCCTATTGCCAAACCTGCTAATCGACTTCATTACCGTACCCAAAAGTCGTAACAATATGAAGGTTTCATAAGATATTCACTCCCCTACAGCAGTGGATACATTCACGATAAAAAACAGCATAATCTTACGCATAAGAAAGGTTAATTCTAGTCTAAAGATCTTTATAGAGTTTTTCAAATAATGCATCAGTAAATTTATGAACATACCCGTTACAAAATGTAACTACACACTCCAGTGTTCCTTCGTTTTCTGTCATCAATGTCAACATACGTGATAACCACAAATTTTGGCGCTTCTGAATTAAATTTTCATAATTCTGATCCCATTTCGTTTGGTCAGACGGTAATATACACTGACGGAAAAAAATCCCAACACAACGAAAAAATAGTTGTAGAGGAATGAAATGGCGGCAATACATTTGTATAGGTAACATATTTAATCGATTAAGGTTTCAAGATCACAGCTTATTGTAAGCGCGAGAAGAGCCATTTTAAATGTGAAATGCTGGTACATTAATAACCGGTGTAACCGCCAGAATGTTGAATGCAAGCACGCAAACGTTCATGCATTGTGTCGTACAGGTTTGTGGGATGGAGTTCCATGCCTGTTGCACTTGGTCGGTCAATACAGGAACGGTTAATGCTGGTTAGGGGTGACGCTGGAGTTGTCGTCCAATGATGTCCCATACGTGCTCGATTGGTGAAAGATCTGGTGATCTAGCAGGCCACGGCAACATGTCGACACTCTGTAGAGCATGTTGGGTTACAACAGCGGTATGCGGACGATCGTTATCCTGTTGGAAAACACCCCTGGAATGCTGTTCATGAATGGCAGCACAATAGGTTGAATCACCAGACCGACGTACAACTGTGCCGTCAGGGTGCTTGGGATAACCACAAGAGTGCTCCTGCTGTCATAGGAAATTGCTCCCCAGACCATAACTCCAGGTGTAGGTCCAGTGTGACTCGGCCGCAGACAGGTTGGTTGCAGGCGCTCACCTGGCCTCCTTCTAACCAACACACGGCCATCGCTGGCACCCAGGCAGAACCGGCTTTCACCAGAAAGCACAACCGATCTCCACTCCGTCCTCCAATGAGCTATAGCTTGACACCACTGACGTCGCAAACGGCAGTGGTTTGGAGTAAGTGGAATGTACGCTACAGGACGGCCAGCTCGGAGCTGTCCTTCAAGTAACCGATTTGTAACAGTTCGTTGTGTCACTATGGTGGCAACTGCAGCTCGAATTGCTGCCTCAGACGCGGTACGATGCGCCACGGCCATACGCCGCACACGGCTTTCCTCTCAGTAGTGCCACGTGGCAGGCCGGAACCCGGTCTTCTTGAGGCAGTACCTTCCCTTGACCACCGCTGTCAACAATCATGCACAGTGGCCACATTCCTGCCAAGTCGTTCTGCAATATTGCGGAAAGAAAATCCACCTTCTCGTAGCCCTATTACACGACCTCGTTCAAACTCCGTGAGCTGTTGATAATGGCTTCTTCGTCTTCTTAAAGGCATTCTTGACTAACATCAACACTCTACGTCAAATCTCAACGATAACTAACGCTCACGAACGTTACAGCGCGTATTTACAGCAAACCTGCTTTGCATTTTCTGAGGGGCGCTACTACCGCCACGCGTATGCGCCGAGCGCGAAATTCGCATAGACGTCATCTTACAGATGTACTCTCACCGCCTACCAACTGTCGTTTATCTAACACAACCCCTTCTGGGTGTTGGAAATTTTTTTCCCGTCAGTGTATAATAGGACACATGATTATCTCTGCTACGATGGTTTACCTTGCTGTGACGTCATATGCATACGGTCTATAAGTAAATATCTCTGAAATGACAATGGTCTGAACATCTTGTTGCTAGAAGAACTGACCACCGCAGGGCAACTGAAGTACTGAGTGGATTTTTTTCTTTATTATTGAAGGGTTTTTTTTATTGGAGGTTTAGCGACCACCGTGAGCAACTAAATGGGCTATAAGCAGTCGCCTGTCATTAATTTAGGGCCTCTGGTTCGAGGAAGGAAGAGAGCCAGTGCCGTAAGACAAACACAACATCCATGCCTCACGGTATTCGAACCTGGGCCCGTTTTGGACGAATGATCATAAGCCATCGCTTAAATTTATTGAAGCTTTAATGACCACCGTGAAGAACTTAGGCCGCCCCGGTGGCGCAGTGGTCTAAGCGATGGCCTCTGATCATTCGTCCGAACGGGGTCCGGGTTCGAATCCCGGTGAGGCATGGATGTTGTGTTTGTCTTACGGCACTGGCTCTCTCCCTTCCCTGGAACCAGTGACCCTAAATTAGGGACGGGCGACTGCTTATAGCCCATTGAGTTGCTCACGGTGGTCGTTAAACCTCCAAACAAAAAACAAAAAAAGAAAAGAACTCAGTGGGCTATAAGCAGTCGCCCGTCCCTAATTTAGGGTCGCTGGTTCCAGGGAAGGGAGAGAGAACACAACATCCATGCCTCACCGTAATTCGAACCAGGACCCTTCTCGGAAGAATGGTCATAAACTTTTGCTTAGACCACTGCGCCAATATCGCTTAGACTACTGGGAATCTCCAACAAATCCATAAAACTAATGAAAAACCCTTGGTCCCATTGTTGCTGACAAAAACCGTGGTTCTTCAGTTGAACGGATTATTTTTCTTATTGGAGGTTTAACGACCACCGTGAGCAACTCAATGGGCTATAAGCAGTCGCCCGTCGCTAATTTAGGGTCACTGGTTCCAGGGAAGGGAGTGCCGAAAGACAAACACAACATCCATGCCTCACCGGGATTCGAACCCGGACCCCTTTCAAACAAATGATCAGAGGCCATCGCTTAGACCACTGCCCCACCGGGGCTGCAAACGGATTATAGAACTACACCATAATTTCTGAATGAGTAGCTAACATTCTCGGAACTTTTTGAGAAAGAAATTCGACTTTTAAGTGTACCAGGAACTGCTTTAAAAATTTCAATTTCAATTTTAAGCAGACAGCAAGCAGTGATTTTGGCGCCCTCTTTTGAGCTGCGCCCGGGGTTGAACTTCCAACTATGGAACTGCGGTAATGCTGAAGAAACTCATAACTTTTGATCTCTATTCCTTTGAAAGCAACAATAAAAGTATTTGGAAATTTTTGTTGTTGTTTTTGTTCTTAGGGTGGTCACCCCATGAATCGCGACTTTTCTGTACGAAATGACGGCTCGGGATCAACATCGCAGGTACGGATTTTACGGCAATTTTTCATCCTGAATTTCACAGCCTGCGGATTACACGAAGAAAAATGCTGTTCACGGTGAAACGAATACTCTTTTTTGTGTTCGTATTACGATTTTCGTATATGAATGAAATGTAACCCGTGAATGAATGAAGGAAATAGCAACGAAATTTAACAGGGAATGAATGGTGTAGTACACTACGTTAATTAGGTTTGAGCCCATGTATTTACTGAGAATATTTATAACTTCAAATTAAACAATGTTTTGCTGTGTGAAGGGAAACTGTTTTTATACATGCTGGAAAATCCACTTCTGTAAATCCTTATTTAGAGCAGTGCGCATAAACTTTTATTCAGTAACAAAAATGGAAAAGTTCGTGACAATAATATTGCTTTTAGTATGAAATATATATAAATTTTAAACTGCCTGTTCACATAAGGTTATCATTTCAGAACAGAATAAACATTTAAGAATCGTGTTTGGAAACATATACAGTCGCTCCGGTGGCGCAGTGGTCTAAGCGATGGCTTCTGATCATTCGTCCGAGTTCGAATCCAGTGAGGCATGGATGTTGTGTTTGTCTTACAGCGCTGGCTCTATCCCTTCCCTGGAACCAGTGACCCTAAATTAGAGACGGGCGACTGCTTATAGCCTACTGAGTTGCACGGTGGTCGTTAAACCTCCAATTAAAAACATGAAAAAAACATATACACTCCCGGAAAAATCTTTACCAAAAACTGTACATAGCGATAACATTTTTCTGTTTTAAGTACTATAAAAACTAGTTCAAACAACAACAACAAAAAAAAAAAAAAAAAGAACATGGTATAAAAATGGCGGAGTGGGGGCTCTCATTCCCCACCATGGAAAAGGTGCCCCAAATTATGGAATAAAAATGGCTTATAATCCTATATGCTCAGGGTGGTCCTTAAACCGTTAAACGAGGGGGGGGGGCATTGTAAAATAAAGTTTATTTTTCTCTACAAATTTTCAAACATCCACAGAATTAACTATAGTCTAAAATTGCTAAAGGAGAATGAATTAAATTTATTCATTTTTCAAACTCCGCTCCTGGAAGAAAAATTACCGAAAACTTCATATACACTCACCAAGAAAATAGTTGCACCCAGAAGGAAGCAACTGACATGAATCTAACTTGGTGGGCAGTGTGGTAGTTGATGTCTCGTCGGGTGATGTATCTTTTTTTTTTTTAACTCACTAAAAGTAGAAGGAGGCTGTGAGTTGCGTCCCGCACTGCTACATCACCTGCAATGTTGATGACGGACTGGTAGGCGCTTCCGATGGAAGACAACCGGAATGTATAAGTCGGTTCAGTTGGGCCTGGTATTGCTGCCACCAAAGGTACTCGACAAACTAAGTGACGAATAACTCAATTCACACCATTCCACATTTATTTATATACACTGCACCAGGGGTGCACAATGATTTTTCATCTCTTGGTTAATGCCTTTGAAGCTTTTAAAAGTACAGTGATCAGTCCTCCAGATCTATTTAGACCACAGTTCTTATAATTTAGCAGTCAGAGTTTGGTTGACATGATGAAGACACTGTCCGTCCTCCTCTTTTGGTCCAGAGAGTCACAGTAGTTACTGAGAATATATATAACAACAATCAGATGGAATAGTTGACTTCTCTCTGGTATATCACCTGGTGCATTCAGCCAGATTTTGCACCACGAAAGACACAGAGGCCAGGGTTATTACGCTGCTCCTGAACCGCAGTTCAGGTCTCCTACTTTTGTAGCAACCGCAGTTACTGTTTCGAACTTAGTGACCCTAGTCACTATTTTACCCAAAATCTGATGACCTCGGCCATCAGAGCTCCAAATTCGCCATTCTTCCTCTACGACAGTTACCAGAGAATGTCCCGACTTCCCGCTCTTTCCCCAACTCACTCTCTCCTCGTGAGCACCTCCACAGCTTTGGGCCAATCAGAGCAGCGCATTCCCGCGGGACGCTTGCCTCTGACCCCATAACTCTTACGCAACTGTCATCTCTCTCCGCTGAGGTCACGACCTTATTCTTCGATGCCGTAGCTTCGCGACCACGACCTCTCTCTGAATAACCCAAAATGGCTTCCAGCCGGCCATTTCCTAATTTCCACCTACTCATTTTTTCCTGAAATCTGATTTGGGACGTGGCGTGCTTCTCACTTCCCCACAGTCCTCCCCCCCCCCTAAGTTTCATGACTGGGGTTTTCGTCCAACGACAACTGGGCGAGAACTCAGTCCCCTCACCACACAATCTACTGGCTCACTCTCACTCCTAACTCACCACTCACCGTTCCTCTGCCTGTCACGAAAAGGGTTACATTTATATACAACACCACAACACGAGCATTCAATCTCACTATTTCCTCTTTACAATCTCCTAGATAGTCCGTCTGCATTCCCATGCTTCACTCCGGGCTTATAATGTATTGTGAAGTTGTACTCTTGCAGGTACAAGGACCATCTCATCAATTTGGAATTCTTCTCCTTAATGTGATTTAACCAAACCAACGGGTTGTGGTCGCTTAGAATCACAAAGGGCCTGGAATCCAAATAAGGTTTCAGCTTACCCACTGCCCACACGACTGCAAGGGTCTCCTTCTCGATGGTTGAGTACCTCGTCTCAGTCTCCGTCAGCTTCCTGCTGAGATATGCTACAGGCTGCTCTCTGCCATTAGCATATTTCTGACTGAGGACTGCTCCGATTCCTATACCACTTGCATCGGTCTGCACTATAGTATTTTTCCGTGGATCAAAACACTGCAGTATGGGTTTCTCTTCTAGTTTGGACTTCAGTGTGTCAAAGCTGTTCTGACACTCCTCCGTCCAGGCGACAAAATCAGGTTCCTTTTTTCTCAGTGTCTGTGCAAGGGCACTGGATACATCGGCATAATGCGGAATAAACTTCCTGTAGTAACCAGTGATACCTAGGAAGGCTCTCACATCCCTCTTGGTCTTGGGTCGAGGCCACGTCTGGATAACCTTCACACGTGCCGCCTCCGGCGTGATGCCATGGGGTTCTACCCTAAAGCCTAGGTAATACACACTAGCATTTCCAAACTCACTCTTGTGAGGGTTCACAGTTAATTCCGCCTTTGCTAGCCTGGTTAGTACCTCCTCCACGTGGCTCAGATGCTCGGACCATGTTCCACTAAAGATGACATCATCCCCGTAACATCTGGCAAATTCCTCAGTTCCTTTCAAAACTTTAGACATGAGTCTGAGAAAAGTCGGTGGACTATTTTTCATACCAAATGGCATGACCACGAATTCATAGAGCTGGTCTGTGGTCGTGAATGCACTACATTCCCTTGCTCTATCGGTGAGGCCCACCTGCCAATATCCCTTGGATAAATCCAATTTGGTGAGATAATTGCATGTGTGCAACCCGTTCACCAATTCATCGATGTTAGGGGTCGGAAACGCATCTTCTTTGGTCACTGCATTCAGCCTTTTGTAGTTTACGCAAAACCTCATAGTCCCGTCTTTTTGGAACCAAAACCACCGGTGCTGCTATAGGGGCTCTTGCTCTCTTGGATAACACACATGTCTAGCACTCTCTCGATCTCCTGATCTAAGAGTTCCTTTTTCTCTCTGTTTACCCGGTAAGGCTTACACTTAACCGGCGCCTCATCCACCAGCTCAATGTCGTGAACAACAACATTGGTTCTTCCGGATTTCTCTGTCAGGGTATCCTCTAACGTGCGAAGCAGAGCTGCCAAATCCCTCTTCTGCTTGTTCGACAACTTCTCTCCTAGCTTCCACTGTATCTCTGACTCATTCTGTCTGGGTAAATCTGGAAAGTCACTTCCTGGCTCCACTTCACTTCCCTCAAACTGATAACATACAGTGCTCACTGCGTCTGACCTCCTTAGATAACCCTTGATCATGTTATTATGATGCGTTCTAGGGCAGGGTTGTCCTTCGCCAATGTCTACTACATATGTGTTTTCGGCCTTTCTCCTCAACACTGTATAAGGTCCTTCCCATTCAATTTGGAGTGCTCTCTTTTTATTCGGGGTGAGTACCAAGACTTCATCTCCCTCAGCAAACTCCCTAGCTCTTGCCTGCCTGTCATACCATACTTTCTGCTTACTCTGGGCATGCGCCAAATTCTCGTGAGATAACGTCAATGCTCTGTCCAAATTTTTGTTTACTTGATGCACGTAGTCCAAAATTTCTACTTTTTCTTCTTCAGGTCTCTCAATCATCCCCCTCAACACATCCAAAGGGCCTCGGACATTGTGTCCAAATATGAGCTCAAAAGGGGACAGACTTGTGCTAGCCTGGGGCACTTCTCTGCACCCAAACAATACGTAAGGCAGCACCTTGTCCCACTCCTCTGTATTCTCCTGACTGACGCGTTTAATCATGGACTTCAGTGTTCCATTGAACCTTTCTGTCAACCCATTACACTGGGGATGGATGGACTAGTAAATATGGGTTCAATCCCTAAGTGTGCCCATAGCTCCTGAGTGAGTCTGCACGTAATGTGACGTACCTGACAGCAGGACGCAGACGACATAAAGGCACATAGCAATCAGAACAAATGTCTGCGTAGCTCAGTTGGTAGAGCGACTTGTTCCGGAATAAGCGGCCTCGGGTTCGAATCCCGGCGTAGACCAGAAATGACGGAGAAATTTACTTCGTTATAATGGCGCCCGAACTATCCGGATGACCCGGCCGTTCAAAATCTCGCATTGGTGTGATGTTATTTCCACACCGCGAGACAGGAAAAATCAGAGAATTCCTTCTCCAGCACTTCGAAAAATAAAAATGTGTGATGTTGCATTCCACACAGCAGATTGACTGGGCCGCCCCGGTGGCGCAGTGGTCTAAGGCGTTGACCTCTGATCATTCGTCCGAAGGGGTCCGGGTTCGAATCCCGGTGAGGCACGGATGTTGTGTTTGTCTTACGGCACTGGCTCTCTCCCTTCCCTGGAACCAGTGACTCTAAATTAGGGACGGGCGACTGCTTATAGCCCATTGAGTTGCTCACGGTAGTCGTTAAACCTCCAATCAAAAAAAAAGATTGACTGGGAGTTCTCAAGTGCACGTTCTACAGTGGATGGCTGCCTGCAACGATTCATGGTCACGGCTGACCCGCGGGCCATGCCCCCGGCCCTCTTTCGGGGGGGGGGAGATGTGACGTACCTGCCAGCAGGACGCACACGACATAAAGGCAGATAGGAATCAGAATAATCGTCTGCGTTGCTCAGTTGGTAGAGCGACTTGTTCCGGAATAAGCGGCCTCGGGTTCGAATCCCGGCGTAGACCAAAAATGACGGAGAAATTTACTTCGTTATAGTAAACTGTCTGCCTCGATCGGACAGTATCTCCTTTGGAAAACCAACATGAGAAAAGATGTCAATTAAGGCAGTCACCACCTCTTCCGCATCGATGGTTTCCAACGCTCGTGCATCTGGGTACCTACTCGCATGGTCATTTACTACGACAATGTACCTCTTTCCACTCTCCGTGGTAGGCAAGGGTCCTACCAGATCTACGCTCACCCGAGCAAAAGGTTCACTAATCATGGGTAAGGGTTGAAGAGGGTTTGGGCATGATCTCCTCTCTTTCTCACCACCTGACATTCAGGACATGACTTTACATAAATTCCTACCTCCTTGAAGACTCCTGGCCAGTAAAAGTTTATAACGAAGTGAATTTCTCCGTCATTTTTATCCGCGCCGGGGTTCGAACCCGGGTCCACTCATTCCGGAATAAGTTGCTCTACCAATTAAGCTACGCGGACATTTTGTTCTGATTCCTATCTGCCTTTATGTCGTGTGCGTCCTGCTGGCAGGTACGTCACATCTCCTGGTACGTTACATCATCTCCCCCTTTTTCTTTTTTTTTTCTTTCGAAGTGCTGCTCATATTTTTCCTATCTCGCGGTGTGGAAATAACATCACACCAATGCGAGATTTTGAACGGTCGGGTCATCCGGATAGTTCGGGCGCCATTATAACGAAGTGAATTTCTCCGTCATTTTTATCCGCGCCGGGCGGTTCGAACCCGGGTCCACTCATTCCGGAATAAGTTGCTCTACCAATTAAGCTACGCGGACATTTGTTCTGATTCCTATCTGCCTTTATGTCGTGTGCGTCCTGCTGGCAGGTACGTCACATCTCCTGGTACGTTACAATGTTCTTCAGGATCCTATCCAAGGCCTTTTTAACTCCTAGGTGATCTGATATGGGTAGATCATGTGCCATCTTCAAAATCTTTCCCCGGCACCTCTTGGGTACTACTATCTGTGTAACTTCTTCCTGCTTTACTCTATTCCTGAACACCCTCTTTAATAACTCATCTTCTAACACGAAGTGTGCATTGCCCTTATCTGACCTACCTAATTCCAGTTTTTCTCATACACTTTTCAAGGTGTCATCACTCCTCTGTTCCCTGCGAAACTCTTCTCCTGTGAACATGTTAGTTAACTCTTCGTCTACCTCCGCTACTGTATTCCCGTCATCTCCTCCTAACTCTGACTCGTCCTCTCTAGAGTCATCTTGCTGCTCTGAGGTTTGGTTCACACCTTCCTGAGTGATACTCTTCTTCTGAGCATCTTCCTCACACGCTCTCTGCATGCTTCTGGTGATCACTCCACATTCTCCCTCTACTGACTGTTCCTTCCTGGGGACACTAACCTTCTCCTGCGTACGCTTTCCAATATTCTCATCCTCATGGCACAAAGCAGTCCTACTCTGAGGTAATGGCTGTTCCACACTCCTCTCAACTGTTACTTCGGTGACTTTATGTTCACTAGGGGGTCCCAATCGTTCCCTAGGATGATATCCCATGGGATATCAGACACGATGGCAAACTCATGACTCTTCAGTTTTCCGTTTACTTCTATGCACACATTGGCTAACTCTAGTTCTTGCCTCTGGCCTGTTACAGGGTACACAGTGACCTTTTCACCTGTCCTCGCTCCTTTGGGTACATGCTCTCCTTTCATTAAGCTGATACATGACCCTGTATCCCTGAGAGTAGAGAGAACCTCTCCATTCAGTATGGCCTCTCCCAGGTATGGTCCAAAAATGGAGTCCTTACTTGCCCAAACAGACCTGTTGGTTGCACAAAGCATAATAGGGGACCTCTCTCTAGATGTGCCTGTCTGTCTGTTTGTATCAGCATTCCCCCTAGGAGCACTCTCCCTACTTTCCACATGCTGACCACTGGAGGTATGCTTGTCTCTCTTAGTTTTGCACTGAAAACTCTTAGCCCTATTCTATCGCAGAGAAAACACCTACTCTTCTGCCTATCCTCTCCACCGTAGCTACTGTTAGCCACCTGTTTCTGCTGACTTTGTTGTCCATCTCTAAACAAATTTTTTGTACCCTCTCTAGAGATTGGCTTATTTTGCACTGGTCTCTGGTATCTAGTGGATTTTTCTCTGGCTTCCATATACCTGTCGGCCAAGTTTAGTGCTTTCTCGAAGGTATCAAGATCATTGTCCTCAATATAGACCTTCACATTGTCTCCTACAACAGAATATAGTTGTTCCAGCAAAATTATATCCTTTAACCCTTCGAAGTTATCCTCTACTTTGGCTCCAGCTATCCACTTTTCTAACAATTCAGTCAGCCTGACCCCAAATTTTCTTTGACAAGGTTTCTGAATAACACCCTGTAGTTGTCTGGAGTGACTCTATACTCTCTAAGCAAACGTTCTCTTAGCTTCTCAAAGCTAAGAAGGTCATCCTTTCCCATCGAATGGATAACGGCTGCACCTCGATGGCTTAACCTGGGGAGCAACAGTGGATTCCACTTCTCTATGAGTATCTCTAGCACTGTGCATATTTTGGAGAATTCATCCAAGTATGCATCCATCTCGTCTGCCATTTCAGAGTACCTTCTAATGATGTCACCATAACTACTCAAAGGTTTCTCACAGGGTACTGGGCTACTTGTCGCACTTCTCACCTCTCTCTGCCCTCTAAGTTGAAGCTCTAACCTCAGCCTTTCAACTTTCATAGCCTCTTCTTCAATGGACAACTTTTTCATCTGAAGGCTGTACTGCCTTTCATCCCTTACTGCATTATCCCCTTCAAAATTATCTCTATCTCTATTATCTTCAGATTCTAAATGTCCCTCACTTTCTCCATCTCTCTCCCTCTCTTCCCAACTTATTAACTCCGTCACTAGCTGACGATTGGACTTTCTTCCTACCTGAATTTCCTTTTCCCGACACTTCCTGTCGGATGTCCTTAAGGGACATCTCTGCATACCTCTCACTCATCTTTCTGGCGTTTGACACCTAACACTTTGGTTTATCTAATTACAGAGTCTCTTCCATACACTACTTTCGATACACTTTTTTAAAATTCTTTCTGCATTATCACTTCTGGAGACAATCTTTATTTCTCTTTCTAACACTTTTCTATCTTTTTTTTTAATGTGTGTCATATCTGTTATGCAATCTTCAAAACTTTTTTTTTATTATTGTGTTGTTGTACAAACAATTTATGTGCATATTTACTTTAATCCCTAACTCTTTTAATGTGTGTCATACTTGTCGTACACTTTATTTATTTAGTTTATTGTGTATTTGTACTGCTCCTACTAAGCTATTTCTGATCATCTGGCCTGTGCTCTCTTACAAAATCAAGCAAAATGACTGTACCTTTTTCTTCCTCTGCCAGTTAACCAGATTGCATTCTGGTTTAGCTTGTAGACCGTTTTCACTTTTCAGGACGCTCTTCGCAAAGGCGCCTGAATTAATTTTCCCTCACACAGCACACACTGATGTTCCGCACGCTCACAACACTGGAAGATCCTGGTGGGTGACCTGGTGACGTCACTCCCGGCTCAAACTTTCGCCGCTCCTGGTTCTGGGAGGGTCCTCTCTGTCGCTTCCTTCCCCTCCCCCCGGCTCGCGTGGCGTTTGGTTTCTCCTTCTCTCCGAACTGCTTGCTCTGACCGCTTCCGGTTGGATCTTCACGCTGACTTTTCGGCTTTTTGAGATTCTCTTAGAGTTCTGCAACTTTTCTGTAACTCTTGGATCTGCCCTCACAAGCTTTTCTTTTCTTAGTCCGCAACTGAATTTTCCGAACTTTTTTCGTATCCACACAGCTGCCAACAAATCTATATGTGGAGTTTGATGTCTCGTCGGGTGATGTATCTTTTTTTTAACTTACTAAAAGTAGCAGGAGGCTGTGAGTTGCGTCCAGCACTGCTACATCATGTGCAATGTTGATGACGGACTGGTAGGCGCTTCCGATGGAAGACAATCGGAATGTATAAGTCGGTTCAGTTGGGCCTGGTATTGCTGCCACCAGAGGAACTCGACAAACTAAGTGACGACGCCGCCCTGGTGGCGCAGTGGTCTAAGCGATGGCCTCTGATCATTCGTCCGAAAATGGTCCGGGTTCGAATCCCAGTGAGGCATGATTTTGTGTTTGTCTTACGGCACTGGTTCTCTCCCTTCCCTGGAACCAGTGACCCTAAATTAGGGACGGGCGACTGCTTATAGCCCATTGAGTTGCTCACGGTGGTCGTTAAACCTCCAATCAAAAAAAAAAAAAAAAACTAAGTGACGAATAATTCAATTCACACCATTCCACATGGATTACCTGTAGATGGAAATTTATTTATATACACTGCACCAGGAGTGTACAATGATTTTTCATCTCTTGGTTAGCCGCCCCGGTGGCGCAGTGGTCTAAGCGATGGCCTCTGATCATTCGTCCGAAAGGGGTCCGGGTTCGAATCCCGGTGAGGCATGGATGTTGTGTTTGTCTTACGGCACTGGCTCTCTCCCTTCCCTGGAACCAGTGACCCTAAATTAGGGACGGGCGACTGCTTATAGCCCATTGAGTTGCTCACGGTGGTCGTTAAACCTCCAATCCAAAAAAAAAAAAAAAAAAAAAAATCTCTTGGTTAATGCCTTTCAAGCTTTCAAAAGAAGTGATCAGTCCTCCAGATCTATTTAGGCCGCCCCGGTGGCACAGTGGTCTAAGGCGTTGGCCTCTGGTCATTCGTCGGAAGGGGTCCGGGTTCGAATCCCGGTGAGGCATGGATGTTGTGTTTGTCTTACGGCACTGGCTCTCTCCCTTCCCTGGAACCAGTGACTCTAAATTAGGGACGGGCGACTGCTTATAGCCCATTGAGTTGCTCACGGTGGTCGTTAAACCTCAAAAAAAAAAAAAAAAAAGATCTATTTAGACCACAGTTCTTACAATTGAGCCGTCAGAGTTTTTTTTTTTTTTTTGATTGGAGGTTTAACGACCACCGTGAGCAACTCAATGGGCTATAAGCAGTCGCCCGTCCCTAATTTAGGGTCACTGGTTCCAGGGAAGGGAGAGAGCCAGTGCTGTAAGACAAACACAACATCCATGCCTCACCGGGATTCGAACCCGGACCTCTTACCGACGAATGATCAGAAGCCATCGCTTAGACCACTGCGCCACCGAGGCGGCAGCCGTCAGAGTTTGGTTGACATGATGAAGACACTGTCCGTCCTCCTCTTTTGGTCCAGAGAGTCACAGTAGTTACTGAGAATATATATAACAATCAGATGGAATAGTTGACTTTTCTCTGGTATATCACCTGGTGCATTCAGCCAGATTTTGCACCACGAAAGACACAGAGGCCAGGGTTATTACGCTGCTCCTGAACCGCAGTTCAGGTCTCCTACTTTTGTAGTAACCGCAGTTACTGTTTCGAACTTAGTGACCCTAGTCACTATTTTACCCAAAATCTGATGACCTCGGCAATCAGAGCTCCAAATTCGCCATTCTTTCCTCTACGACAGTTACCAGAGAATGCCCCGACTTCCCGCTCTTTCCCCAACTCACTCTCTCCTCGTGAGCACCTCCACAGCTTTGGGCCAATCAGAGCAGCGCATTCCCGCGGGACGCTTGCCTCTGACCCCATAACTCTTACGCAACTGTCATCTCTCTCCGCTGAGGTCACGACCTTATTCTTCGATGCCGTAGCTTCGCAACCACGACCTCTCTCTGAATAACCCAAAATGGCTTCCAGCCGGCCATTTCCTAATTTCCACCTACTCATTTTTTCCTGAAATCTGATTTGGGACGTGGCGTGCTTCTCACTTCGCCACAGGCAGGTTTGACATCGTGACACATGCAAATGATTCAAGTATCACGCGCGGCCGCTCATTTGGCGCAAGCAAGGAAGGGTCGTAACGCTGAGCTTGACCGGCTATATAAGGTCACCCCGTTGCGTGTGCTTGCCATTCTGACTCGTACTGTTGTGTTGGTTGCATCTTTTGTAAGCGAAGATGCCTCGGAGAAAAGTTCGGAAGCAATTCGAGCAGTTTGAGAGGGGCCGCACAGTCGGACTTCGGGAAGCGAGATGGCTTCATCGCCGTATTGAGCGTCATATCGGTCGTGCGGATATTTTTTTTATTGGAAGTTTAACGACCACCGTGAGCAACTCAATGGGCTATAAGCAGTCGCCCTTCCCTAATTTAGGGTCACTGGTTCCAGGGAAGGGAGAGAGCCAGTGCCGTAAGACAAACACAACATCCATGCCTAACCGGGATTCGAACCCGGACCCCTTACGGACGAATGATCAGAGGCCAACGCCTTAGACCACTGCGCCACCGGGGCGGCTCGTGCGGATATCACCATAGCACGCTGTTGACAGAAGCAACAGGAAGGTTCCGGGAGACCCAGACGAACCACGGAGAGGACCGACGGGTTGTGCGACATGCGCAGAGTGACCCTACAACCACGATTGTGAGTATTCGGCGAGCAGTGGTGCCCTCCATGCATCGTCCGATTAGTGTCAGCACCATTGGCAGACGACTGCACGACATAGGACTACACCTACGCAGACAGTTATGACGACTGCCCTTAACACCATTGCATCGTCGCCATAGACTGCAATGGTGTCGTGCGAGACTGTCATTGAGCCACTCAGAATGGCAGCCAGTGATCTTCAGTGACGAGTCCCGCTTTTGTCTTGGAAACGACCAACGAATCCGTGTGTGGAGGCACCACGGTCAGCGCCAAGATGAACGGTTTGTTGTCGAGCGTCACACATCCTGCAGAAGGCTTGGTGTCATGGTGTGGGGTGCAATTGCAGCGTGTTCTATTAATTTCACAAGTCCCTCTCTTTTACCTACCATCGCACCATCAGTAACTATACCAGATATGTTCACAATGGACAAAAAAAATCGCTGTAACGTATTTTTTACTGCTTCGTATAAATCTCTTGATTTAGTTGTCTTTTAATGGCACTAAAGAAGCCATTTCTTCAGTGACATTATATTCGCCATCAATACCTCTAATAAAAATGGCAAGTTGAGCCGCATCTGTGGCATCAGTGCTTTCATCCATCACCAAAGCATAAAATTTAAAATTAGCAGCTTTACTCACCAAACCTCTTTCGATAGAGTTCCTAATTTATTCAATTCGCCAGGCTATAGTCTGGTGAGACAAACTGATTTGAGAAATATCCCTTTTATCAGGGCAAATTATATCTGCCAAGCTTTCCATACATTGCTTAATAAACTCACCATCAGTAAATGTTTTTGAGTTTTCTGCTATTAAATTTGCTACCATATAACTAGCTTTTACAAGAGCGATCGATTTTTTTTTTAATTGTTGAAGAGACACTTTTTTTCAGTTCCTCTATTTTGTCCTTACGACACATTCCTTGATACGCAGCGCATTTGGCAGCATGTTTCTGCATATAATGCCTTTTTAAATTATTCTTTGAAAACTGGCACAAATTAAGCAGAGTGCCTTACGACCTCGACAAAGTAGTAATCATCTGTCCACTTTTCTTGAACAATCTTCATCCGTAAGTTTTCTTTTGAGGCGCGGTGGAATTTAAAAAAATACCAATTTGCTGATCTAATCGCAGCGTTTTACTCGCCACAAACACACGTAACATCCAAGGAGGTTAGAACAATACTTCTGGAGATGCCATGGTCTCTTAACCGTGAAGCCGCAGGGTGTGGGAATTTACCATTGTTTACATCATACCTATGAAATTTCATCTGTTTGTATTTTCGAATTGCGTGGTTTGGGGTTGCAGAAACCGTGTTAATATCAAACCGGAATGAATGATACTTCTTAAACGAGTGAAGTTTACAATTTTAAAACTGTTTTGTTTAGAATTCGCATCAATGTTAAGTGTATTTCAATTTAAAATAAAAATGGAAAGGAGCGTCAAAATAATCAAGAAATTCATAAATTCAGCATTTTCTCACACACAGGCAACAAGTTACGATGCGAAATTGGAAATATTTGCGACGAAAGACGATTCGGCCCACACAAAATGCATTGCAATAGCCATGGAAACCATCAGCTTTCCCACACTTTGACGGCCGTCACTCGCGGCTATAAGCTTTACGCAAAGTGGCACTGCTTCATTAACAAGGGCATCTCCAGATATCTTATTCTAACCGTCTTGCTAACATCTGATGGAGTTAACTAGACTCTGCGCTTGGAAGACAACACACTGGAAGCCACACAGCACTGTGAGGCCACGCATGCGTACAGAAACCGAGAGCGTACGGCGCTATGCTTAGTACAGAATACACACTTAATTCTTTGTCACAATTCATTTTACGCGACACTGCAACAGAGTCCTCTATTTTATTAGTTAATTTTAAGTTTTTTCTGGCCGAACTGTTTGCAATTATAATGCGATATTTAATATATCTGATTATTCAATTCCGTTCTGTTGTCTACAAAGTTCGCGTCTGAGAACCGCGCAATCGAGTTACAAAAAATCGCAAAAAAAATCTTCTGTTTTAAGTAAGTTTATGATTTTGTGTTGGACAGCATTCATAGCCGTCCTGAGCCGCTTGATTTCAATATTTAACGAATTCAGCCTGAATTTAAAATAGAAAAAACTTTCTACAGAATACATTGATGCAAAAGCAGTAAGTTTTATAAACTATATATTCAGAAAGCAAGGCCAGAATTGCAGTACGATTACCACTTTTGAGAAAATTTAGAATTTTTTTTTTTAGTTTATATTAGGTACCAGTTGCTAAATGGATACCCAAGGACCAGAACACCAGTACAAAAGTTCTTCAGACTGCTTTCGTACCTAAGTGGTCAAGAGGTGTGCTTCTGGCAAATCATGTTCCAAGCTGTTCACAGGTTGAAGCCCTGGATGAGACATGGGTTGCGTGATTGCTCTGTGGCATTGGTCCTGTACTTTTCCTAGAACCAGTGGCTCCAAATGAGTCAACGCCCCTCTCTAAAAATGGTGCAGAGAGGCTGTTAAAAATATTGGAGACAGGTAAAGTAAAACGGACAATCTTAATTGGCAGAGACGCCTGAATTGAAGTGGGAAGGAGGGCTTGGAAATTCGCTTTGTTCAAAAAATTTCCAAGGAAAAACGAAGCTTTCATTTTCCATCAAAGTACTACGGGGCCTCTTAACGAAAGATTTTTCTAACCATGGCACTTCGAAGTATTTCTGCATTCCAGCACCCATCAATGAAGACTACACTGAAAAACTATTATATAATCAGGGTTAAGACAAATGTCAACCCCGCCTTCTCGTGGTGCATCCTGTTCCCACTAAAGGGGCTCTGACGACCGCCAATAGCGGTATAACTATACCATCGGGATTAGAGGAAATGCTAGCCCACACTCACCAACCCGCTTGGCCAGCGTGGTGAGTTATGGCCAAACCCCTCCAAAATGATTCCACAACTTAAATCTTGGCCCTCAGTCTCCGGCAGCTGGAATGTACCTGGCCAAGGCAGCGGCCAGTGCGACATGAAGGCAGAGGGTGCTAAGAATCCCAGGAGAACCGGACTAGGCTGCCATCTGATGCTGACCTTGGCTACGTATAAAGGACACTCCCAATCTTCTGATTAAAGGCTTCTTGAATTGGAAGAGGAACTACAAAGGATCAAGTGGGACATCGTCGGGCTAAGTGAGGTAAGAAGATATCATTGAACTGAGAAGTGGACATCTCTTCTACTATCGTGGGACAGATACTGGCAGAACTAGTGCTGTTGGATTTATAATAAACAAGAAACTAAAGGATAAACTTGTAGAAGTTGAAAGTTCCTCTGACAGAGCTGCACGACTCGTTATCCAACTCTCGAGAAGATACCAGGTTCAGATTATTCAAACTTATGCACCTACCACAAGTCATCCTGAAGAATTTTATGAGAAAATTCGTCATCTAAATAATAAAGGTAAGCAGCACTTGAAGATAATTATGGGAGATTTCAATGCAAAAATTGGGCAACGGCAACAGAATGAAACTTCAGTAGGTAAATTCGGTCACGGCAACAGAAACCAGCGTGGAAATACTCTCGCTGAGTTTGCAGAGGCAGAAAGGGTTTTTCATCTTGAACTCCTTTTTCAAGAAAAAGCCACACAGGAAATGGAGACATCCAAATGGGACAAGTGAAATTGATTTTATTATGTGTAACAAAAAATTCGTCATAGAAGATTGCAGTGTGCTAAACAAGTTCAACACAGGTAGTGACCATAGATTGGTGAGATGTAAGATGCACCTCAACACTGAACTCGAACGTGGCAAGCTCATAAAACAAATAAAATATATTGACATAACCAACCTTAAAAAACACCATACCTTCAATTTGGAACTGGAGAACAGATTCTCTGCTTTAGAAGGCCTAACATCGGAAGAAGTGGATATTTCTGAAGTTAACAGAAAAGTAACCAAAGCTCTTGTGAAAACAGCAACAAAATTAGGTGGGTCTAAGAACAAGTTGCATGTGAACCAATTATCAGAAAAACCCGAAATGTTGATGCAAAAAAGAAAATAGATGAGGACAACTAAAGAAGATGCGACTTCCAAAGTGGAATATATAGAGCTATGCAAGACAGTACGATAAAGTATCACTGAAGACGTAAGGAAATTCAACTGTGAACTAGTGAGGAAAGCAATTGAAAACAACCAAAGCCTAAAGATAGCAAAGGGACATCTCAGTAAGGGAAGAAAACAGATTATGGCACTGAAAAAAGAAGATTGTTCTGTAACAAGAAATAGAGGTGAAATTTTGACAAGAGTGAAAAATTTCTACTCCAAATTATATGAAAGGGATGATACATGTACTCCAGACATCATGAAAGGTACCAGCACCAGAGTTCTTCCAGTCCTCCCAGCAGAAGTTGCACATGCAATCAAGAACATGAAGCGGGGAAAAGCTCCAGAAGATGGAATTACTGTAGACATCATACAAGAAGCAAGTGGAGAAATCGAAACAGTACTCGCCCAAATTTTCACTCGATGCCTTAATGAAGGGAAGATTCCCGAGGATTGGAACAACGCTATAATGATCCTGCTACATAAAAAAGTTGACATTGAGGATCTCAGGAACTACAGACCTATCAGCCTCTTATCAGTGGTTTATAAAATCTTCACTAAAGTTCTTTCACACCGTTTGAAGGTAACACTGGACATGGCTCAACCGAGAGAACAAGCTGGATTCAGGAGTGGCTACAGCACAATAGATCATATCCACGTACTGAGAGAACTAATTGAAAAAGCGAGGGAATATGAACTTCCATTGTGCATGGCTTTTATCGATTATGAAAAAGCCTTTGATTCGGTGAAACCATCAGCAGTTGCAATGGCTTTAAATCCTGCGGTATTGAAGATGCATACATTAATATTATTAATAACATCTATGAAAATGCAAGTGCAAAGATTCGGCTGTTTGAAAATACAACACACATAAAAATTGGAAAGAGAGTGAGACAAGGTGACACCATATCTCCGAAGCTCTTTAATGCCCATTGGAAAATGTCTTTCAATCACTGAACTGGGAAAACAAAGGGATAGAGATTAATGGAGATTATCTAACCCACCTTCGTTTTGCAGATGACGTAGTCATTTTTGCAACTACCCCATCAGAGCTGCAGAGTATGATCCAGGAACTTTCTGACAAGAGTAAAGAAGTGGGATTAAAAATGAACTTTCAGAAGTCAAAAGTGATGTTCAATGCTTTCACAAGAAATGAAGATTTATCGATTGATGGAGAAAAGCTGGAGATAACAGACACGTACGTTTATCTTGGACAGCAGAATTCAAGTGAGGCTCACATTGATGAAGAATTTAATCGGCGTACAAAACTTGCCTGTAGAGCTTTTGGAAGAAACAGCATAATTTTCAAGAGCAATATGCCATTATGTCTTAAAAGAAAAGTGTTTGATCAATGCATCCTTCCAGTGCTTACGTATGGTGCAGAGACGTGGACCTTAACTATGAGACATACAAAGGCTGCAGACAACTCAAAGTAGCATGGTGAGGTGCATGCTTGGTGTAACCAGGAGAGATAAGAAGAGGAACTCGTGGATCCGAAAAATGACAAGAGTGGAAGACATCATGATCAGAGTTAAATCCCTGAAATGGCAATGGGCTGGACATACTGCCAGAAGGACAGACCATCGATGGATAGCCGAAATTTTAGATTGGATTCCAAGGGACAGGAAAAGACCCAGAAGAAGACCACATAGGAGATGGGTGGATGAAATTCGAAAGTATGTGGGAGTGACGTGGAGGAGACTGGCACAAGACAGACCGTTGTGGAGGAAACTTGGGGAGACCTTCGTCCAGCAGTGGATTGATAATGGTTGATGATGATGATAAAGACAACTTCCAGGCACCAAGTCACCAGATCTTTCAAATTCTGTTGTGAAGATATTATTTTGCAAAATTTGAATTTCTATTATGAAGCTTTTACCTCTTTTAACAAAGTAACAAATACAATAAATTTATCCTGTATGCATCTTCTGTAGACTATTTACCATAAAACCAGAACAACAAATATGCACACACAAATTTTTGTTACTACTGTCAGTAGAGACACACTGAACAGAGAATCAGATATTGTCAGTACTGATTTAGGTTCTGGTTCTGCTGGGTAACCAACGAAAGATGTGTGCACTCATTATGTTCTTCGCCATGACATTGATTTTGCATGGAGTATATATGTGTATTTATTCATTAGTGTTGTTATTAAATGTGCTAGTACACCAGAAGACAAAGCTTAACTTTCTAGAATGAAAACCTATTTTGAAATGCAACTATTAATACTAGTGTACAATATGTTCACTAGTTTTAGTTGTAGATTTTGCTCTGAATTATTAAAAAATACGTAAGAAATAAATCAATTTTAACTGTTGGTCATAATGCTGAATCTGTCATTTTTGTTTAGATCAATCACTGTTTTCTACTATAGCTGTTGAAAAAATGTACTGGCTTCTGAAGCTTTTGTCTAATACTGCACATAATATGGATAAAATATAATCACAGTAAAAAAATAACATGACAGTCCAGAACTTTGGATACGTCATAATATATTACATCGTGCAAAGTTTGTATACTAGTGAACAACATATCTTTTTCTTGCACTTATTAAATAATACAAACAAAGCCGGCAAAAAACTTTATTGCTCAAAATGATTTCTCTTATACCAATATTCTTCCATGGTTAATTTTATTTCACACATTTAGTCAGATGCCAGAACATTTGAATCGTCAATCCATTTTAAAACATCATAAACATAATTAGGGATAAAGTAGAATGTTCTTTAACTACACATTACATACAAAACATAGATTGTTATGAATAATGAATAATACATATAAACAAGGTGAAACACAAAACAGTATTTAATTCCATGCAAGTAAGGTTCATATCTTGGACAGAAAAAAAAATTATTATAAAAACCTGCTTAACTATATAAAGTTAAACATCCTTTGCATATCATGACCACAAAAAAAAATGAATGAACATGTAATTAAAAGACAAGCAACAACAAAACTTCACAAGAATAAGCAAAATTCTTGCAAGTAATTCACAGTCGTTGGAACTAGGAGGGTTTGGAACACTATGGCACTGAGTAAAATTTGAGGGGGATTGTTCACCCAGCAGTTTAAAGAATTTAAAGATTAATTGTTGAGCCATCAGTGATGACAGAAAAGCATGTATGTTTTCTTAATCAACAGGGCCTATCAATGTATTATTACAAATTATGTTTCTTTTATGCATAAATTGAAAGGTGAGTGGTCTCCTGAAAAAAGGGGAGGCATTTTGCAATTTTTATGTTCTCCAAATCATAACTTGTGAGCCCTTCCCTTAATGTTTTTTGCATTCCAGTGCCACTACAGTAACCAATCACAGTTCTATCCAAAGTTTAAAAAAACTGTACCATGAAATACTTTTTTCATCTCTCACAGATAAAGAAATCTAATGAATTAAAAACTTGAAAAAAAATCACTAAAGAAAAAAATTCAGGCTATGTCAACTGTAGCCAGAACTTATCTTCTCATTAACAAACTTGAACATCCCCTGATGGGTAGAAATTTGGAAAACATGAGCAAATCAATAGTCAAGTCACATTACTGAGTTACTTCCTAGAAACTGTGATTCATATCTCAAAATGCAAATCAAATTATGACTCACTAAATTAGATAAAAATGTAGTACTTAATCAGCCTTACACCTTTCATGATAGTAAAACAATGAGATTTGGCACATGCAAATATGCCCATAATTTTATTATAAAAATTTAGTCTCTGAAGGTAATTTAAATGTAAAACAGTGATCCAGTATATTACTTTTATAGTTATATACAGTGAGCACAGAAATTTAAAAAAATCAATACACAGCAGAAACCTGATATATATAGCTGGATGCAAAAATAAACTTGTGTAGCAATTACAGCTAACACGTCATTTCAACTTCCATGAGACAGCAAATTTACTATTTTAAGTGGAAATTTTGATTCTATCTTAAGTTTATTCAAATTTTCACATCTGCAGTAATAACTATATTTCTTTTTGCCAATAGCAAATCACACAATGTGTGACTTTAAAAAAAATTAAATATGATCTAATTATTTTGATGCATATGTTTATAAATCTTAAACATGCTGATTCTCTATTTTTAAATGTTTGAAAATCATTGTTTGAACCATGTGTGCTAATAAGAAGAGGCTATAACAGACCTTGGAAGGAAACTCATACAATTCTCTCCAGAAACTAAGAACTACAAAAAAGGAAATTAACTTATAATTTTTTTCTAGTTTCATAACTTCGGGAAATAGAGCTGTTTTCTTGAAAGATTCAGCAAAACACGAATGAAAAAAAAATCAATACACTATCAAAAAAAACTTCAACACCTGCTAAAATCATTCACTGGAAATAATTAATGAAAAAGGGGTGCAAAGTGGACTTACCAAGCCTTCACACTTAATTTACCCTTTACTGAGTGTAAACGACACTAGACGTTGTTCAGAATGTTCTTAGACTTATTACCACACTTTCAAGGTAAGAGCTGAAATTTTTGCCATATAAAAAGTTCATATAAGCATAGCAGTGATGTAACATGCACTCCAAGGAAAAATTAAAGGATTGTTCTTTTGTTTCAGGATATAAAAACAACCATGAGTAACTCAGAGTTATAAACAGCTGCCTGACCCTAATTTAGAGCCCCTGGTTCCAGGGAAGTGACAGTGTCTGTACCACACATATACACAGCATGCACATACACTGAAGTGTCAGAAAAACTGGTACACCAGTCTAATACTTGGTAGGTCCTACACAGGACTGCAGAAATATGACGGGGCATGGACTCCACTAGCTTCTGGAAATATGTTGTAGGCAATGCACACCATACTTCCTACAGAGCGTTCCACAATTCGGGTGTATTCCAAGGTCTCCGATTCCTGTGCTCGATAGAGCGCCACATGGCATCCCAAATGTGTTCTATCACATTAAGATCTGGGGACTTGGGTGGGAATGGCAACATCCCAAACCAGATGAATGCTCCTCTAACCATAATGTGGCATCCCGACATTTGTGTGGAGGTGCATTGTCCTATTGGAACAGGCCCAACCCATCAGCATGAATGCAGGACATGAACGGGTGTACCTCATGAGGAAGAATGTGCACATAGCATTGGCCACTCACTGATGTTTGTAGATGTACCAGGGGTCCCAGCGAAGTCCAGCTAAACACACCCCATACCATTACAGACCCCCTCCTTCCCCACCAGCCGGTACAGTTCCCTGTTAACAGGCGGGATCCATGGCTTCATGGGGTTTGCGCCACACATGAATCCTTCCATCTGCCCGATACAGTTGGAAACACGACTCCTCAGACCAGGCTACTTGTTTTCAGTCATCAAGTGTCCAGTGGCGGTGTTGACGTGCCCAAGCAAGGCATATAGCTCTGCGTCGTGCACTCATCAAGGGCATCGACTCCCAAAGCCCATATTGTGCAGGGTACGTTGCACAGTCCGGAGACTGATGCTTGTTGAGGCTCCAGCATTGAATTCCGATGATACCTGCGAGAATGTTGCACGCCTATCGCATGAAATGATTCTTGACAGCCGACGACGGTCACTTTCACCCAATGTCTTTTTACGGCCACACTGGCATCGTAGGTTGGAGGTTTTGCCAGAATTCTTATAGTCACGGTACACCTTTGAAATGGTAGTCTGTGAAAATCCGAACTTCGTTTCTGCCTCCGAAATACTATGGCCTATCTCACGAGTGCCAACTATGATACCGTGTTAAAAATTGCTTAAATTGTTATTGCTTGTCATTATCATGCCGAAAACAGCTCCGATAGCTGGCAAGATGTCTATCGCTTTATATACGCACTGGCGGATGCAACCAAGTACATACATAGGTGACGTTGCTATGTATTTTGCGTAAACTCGTCTGTATCAGTTTTTCTGGCACTTTAGTACAAGGAGTGTTCAAATGAAAAGGTACGAAACGACACTGTGGGTATAAATGAAGACTTTATTCAAAGTATACACCATAGGCCGTAGCACAACGATCCCATTGAATAACGAGCCGAAGGATTCCTTGTTCCCAGAATTCCTGTGGCCGTGACGAGACCCATTCCTGCACAGCGTCCTTGAGTTCGTCGTCCGAGTGGAAGCGCTTCCCTTTTAGATGTTTTTTCAGGAGACCAAACACATGGAAATCGCAAGGCGACATGTCCGGGCTGTAGGGCGGATGGTCAAGCTGCTCCCACTAGACCTTGGCCAGTTCCGCGTGTGTGACCCTGGAGACGTGTAGACGTGCGTTATCATGGAGCAGAACCACACCCTCCGCGATGAATAGCGGCCGGTTTAACACCTTCCGCTGTCAGAAATCGGATAACGCCTCGCTGCTCCTCAATCGTCGAATTTTGCAATGTGAACGCCATCCTGTCCTCACACGCACTGTCGCGTCAATTGGACGGCGCTCTTTATAAGAGCCTCTGCTCTCTCCTGCGCATGCGGGCGCCCGCGCTTCCTCCGATCCACGCCGGCGACTCCAATCGCATCCCTAGATGTGTCGCTACCTTCTCCCATGGCGGCATAGGCAAATATCTTAACGGTTTTGTTCTTATGACGTTTTGTACCTTTTCATTTGAACACCCCTAGTATATACACCACCCATACTTCA
The DNA here is from genome assembly GCA_039090855.1 of Macrothele yani. Taxonomy (NCBI): domain Eukaryota; kingdom Metazoa; phylum Arthropoda; class Arachnida; order Araneae; family Macrothelidae; genus Macrothele; species Macrothele yani. Next base: position 75,831,225 of record CM077028.1, on the reverse strand, counting down.
CCATAGACTTGAATCAAGACACAGCTCAGATGAATGGTCAGAATCCAAAGCGGCAGAAAAAAAAAAAAAAAAAATGGGCATACATTGGTGAAAGACAGTGGCATACACTGTTGATATTCACCCCTTTATTTCTTCATTTCACCTGTGTGTGAGCCCAATACCAGGTAAATTGTTTGGAAATATTCCATTCTTAATAACACAGTTAATCTTTAATACTACTAAGCTTGGAAATTTTTATGAAGTGTGCTGAAAAGAGAAAATTGGTCAGAATTTCATGGATGCAAAAGATTAAGTGCATTTTTTAAAAATCAACCCTGTATGTAACCCATTTCATGAATGCCAAAAGTTATCTGTAAGTGTGAGTATTATGGTTTGTTATTAATCCTGTATGTAACCCATTAAAGTCACTTATGTTTGTGGGTTTCTACCACCGTGAGCAACTCAATAGGCTATATATAAGCAGTCACCCATCCGTAATTTAGAGACACTGGTTCCAGAAGGGAGAGAGCCAATGCTGTAAGACAAACACAACATCTATGCCTCACCAGGATTCAAATCCGGACCTATCTCAGATGAATAGTCAGACGCCAGCAATTAAGACCACTGAGCCACTTTGGGATCTTCAAGTCACTTAAAACGACTTTGATAGGTAACAGAAAGTGTTATAATACTAATTCAAACATAGCTTTGTGATGGTATTCACTTTACTTCAGCATCTTCATGTCAACATTTAACATTACTTTTTACTCTTGTCAAAATGTGAATTGATTAAATCCCAGTATGCTGTTGTTATGTGAACAGCAGAGTGGGAGGGGGGGGCATAAAGAAACATAATAGCCATAGTTTCCACTAAAGGAAATAAACTATGGGCACATATCTATTTTTCATTCACTTTCCATCATGTGGTTTGTGTTGCTTTTAAAACTACTAAATTTTTCACACAAATTTTCTTGTGAGAATAAAAGATGGTGATCATTTCCCAGTTTTACTATTATATTTTAAATACATAGCTTGCACATTTTAATGCATTCAGTCTGGGTGAAAACTATGCCCCATTGATCAAAACATTGAAGACTGTACCATACAAGCATATGAGAATTTTGAAAATTTTATGTGTGACTCTTATAATATAACGAATAAACATAAGTCTTTGGAACACAATAAATATTCAAGAAAAATAATTGACATGTACATTAAAGTACTGATAAGGAAATTGATTCTAAAGTTACTTAACAGAGGGGATACAATGATGAAAATGGGACATTTTGGTCGCTACTTCTACTCATTGTCAGCCTTGGAAAGAATGAAATAACACAAGGTATTAACACATGATGAATCAAATGTTGCCAGATTTTTAAAATGGATTGATAAATAATAGGATTTGATGAGGTGAGTCCATATTACAAGTATTAACCATCAGTGATATTTCTGCTGTTTTTGATTGGAAAAATACAAAATGCACTGCTCCATTCATCAACAGAAAATCCCTTAAGTATTGTGAAGGCATAGGAATTTTTCTCTCCCCAAATACCTGTGAAACAGAATCACCTTAACAAATTCCTATTATTTGGAAATCCATTTTCAAAGTCTGACTCATTATGTGTTAATACTTCATGTTATTTCATTCATTCCATGGCTGACGAAAGTGGAAGTATCTAAGTACTGAAACATCCCATTTTCATCTTTTCCCTTTATGTAAACTTTAGCATCAATTTCCTTATTAATACTTGAATGTATTGCCAATTGTTTTAGTGTTACACGGATTTCTACCATTCCTTCTCTTTATGATTCAAGGAAGCTTTATTCTGGTGCATTCTGGTACATAAATTCTGCTACAGAATTCAGCTGACACTTTTTTTTTCTTTTCTTTTTTTGCCCTTTCTGATGAAAATAACCATCTAAAGTTGAGAATGAGGTTTTCCATGAATATATCTGTTGCATAAGTTGGAAGTTTATTGTATGCACATGATCGCATATATTTTCCCCATTGAAAAAAGCATACAAAAATCTATTTGAGAAAAAACAGGAAATATTTTGAAAATGCACAATTTTTTTAAATTCTATCTAGAAATAAAGCATACAGTGCAAAACTAAAAAAGAAAATAACATTTGCAGTGTCAGATATCTAGTTAAAAAATTATTATTATTTTATTAAGTTGAATAAGCTGCACAATTTATTCAGTGAAAAATAAACTTTTCTATCTGTACGCAACAACACGCAAATATTTTTGCATTAATATCAGCATTAATTCATTATGACAACTCACGTTGTGTTAAATAGTGCAAAGGCAATATGGTGCTGAATAAATGAATATTAGGAAGAGGTACCCAAATTTTAGTAACACAACATAAATTTGCATATTAAAAAGAAAAAACTATAGGGTACACAAAATTAAACTGAAGAATGAAATTACATGTCAGATCATAAAAGCATCATGATAACAATATCATCACAGTATTTTTTAACAGCTACCTAAGAATGCCTAAAAAATTGAAAACATATTGTAAAAAACTGAGACAGGAGGAAGAACCAGGAGCAATATGGGTTGTCTCTTGTATTATCACTCAAAAAATACTCTAACAATACTCCACAAATTATGAAAGACATCAGCAAAAATGCATTACGCTGGCATTCAGTCAATCTTTGGTGAATCAAGAAGCAGCAGGTCGTACAAATGTAACTAAAGGCCGTTTTTCTTCCTTTGATGATGACATTGAGGCAGGTGGTCGACAAATTTTTTGCTGATTGCTATTTTTCTTAAATTCTAATTGGTTGCTTTTTTCATGCACATTCAAATGTTTTTTCAGATTACTCAATTGATTGAAACCTTTACCACAGAGGTTACAAGAATAGGGGCAATTATTATTATGAATCAATAAATGTTTTCTCAGGTTACTGATCTGATTAAACTTCCTCTTGCAGGTACTACATTCATAAGGCAGTTCTCCGGTGTGGATAATGTTATGCCTTTTCAAAGCAGCTTTTGTTTTAAAGCTTTTATCACACTCGCTACACGTAAAAGGCCGTTCCCCTGTGTGTACAGAAAGATGCCTTTTCAAGCTACTCGACTGACTAAATGCCTTTCCACATGTAGGGCAGTAGCACATACGTCCATTATGGCAATACTTCATTGGCCTATGATTTTGTTCTGGATACTGATAAATGTATCTTCCACCACACACTTGACAATCATACTGATTTTCAGCCCTATCTGTGAAACCATTTGGAGTTTTCTGCAACTCAATGCCACAGTTGGGACACAAGGCTGAGAAGTTTGCACTCATTCTTAAGATCCTGAATCTATAGCTAACAGGAAGATGAGAGAGAAAGCACATTCGTCAGATACGATCATTAACTAATTAATCCTAGAGCATTGCTGGTTGTTCCAGGAATCTAGCACCTATCACCAATCACACAGGCAACTGTGTAACCTGAAAGTAAATAATGTTAAAACAAACAGGATTTCTAAATGTAATGAAATAATGCAGAAAGAAAATCAATAACACTGCATAAGTTAATATAAAATTCATAACTGAAAAATTACCACTAATTATAATTAATGTTAGCTTTCCAGTAAATTCAAAATACTCCTTGCTATGCTGGAAGGAAGACAATCTCTTAATTTCCACCTAAAGTTGTGATGGAACGTAATTTTGTACTGTGTCTGATAGGTGTGAGGTGTCCCCGAGTCGAAATAAATAATTTCCGTGCAAATCGATTGTTTCTCGGCGGAGATATTTTTTTTTATTCTTCTGGACGGACAGACAGACGGCAGATGGACGGAACGTAATTCTGTATCATATCTCATGGGTGATTCGTTCCTGAGTAGAAAGAGGCCATTTGCTAGCAAATCGGTTACTTACTTGTTAAGAAACATGGTTTTTCGTGTGGTCGTAATAAGCCACATTTCAATTTGTTGATGGTCTCTTAAGAGAACCAGTCTTCGTTTCCTAGGTGATTTTTACATTTGCAATTTTTTTACAGTGTCCTTAAGGCTAAGAGAGTCGACGGTCGTTCCTTGTGGGAGACGCCGTCCTCGCCAGCACTTCAGGCCGCGAAGCTCAGCTGGATCTACCGGTGGATTTCGAAGGTGTCTGTATTAGGACATTACCGATTTTTAGGTCAACAATGGCAGTACTGGAAAAACAGGATTTTCGTTCTTTACATGCAATTGAAAATAACACCAAAGTATTTAAAAAATGAGTAACTTTTCTTTAAAAAAAATATACATATATATTTTGGGTATTTGGGTTATCCTGTGAATGGCAACTTTTCTGTCAGAAATCACAGTTCCTGATCAACATGGCAGGCACAGATATTTAAGACATTTTTTTCTGAATTTCACAGTCTGTGGATATGTTGCTGTGAGTTATTTGAAGGAAAAAACTGTCCGGTATTTTTTACCGAATTTCATGATGCTGCCACAGATTATGCATAAGACTTTTTTTTTAATTTGCTGCTGAATTTCACAGCATGTGGATTATATGCAACCATGGATTATAATATGAACAGAACACAAAAAATTCTGAATTTCATGGTCTGGATTATGTGAAGGAAAATTCAATACTTTGAGTTTATTTGTGCAAAATTTAACTTGAACAAATTGTATTTTCATAAAATTAAAATATGAAATTTTAATTTTTTAAGAACAGTGACTAGAAAAATAAGGGGGGGGGAGTTATAGACCAAATTGTAATTTTACTTAGCAGTAAGTTGTTTTGGAAATAAAAAAAAAAAAAAAAGACATGGCAGAAAATGCACTACATTAACATATTTTTCAACATATAAGTAGACTTTTTCACAGAAGTCTGGGCCTTGACTTACACATCACCACATCAACTTATCTATTGAAATTTTTCAATAAGAAAAAAAAGTATTGTCCCTTAAATTTGGTTGTGATCCAAGCAACCTGAAAAGCAATATTATATTCTTGAGAAAGCATTCCGAAAGCGAACAAAATGTAATATTCTGTTCACTAAGAACTTGTTTAAAAGCTGCTGAATCAGATATTTGTGTTTGATAGAAACATTAAGATCACCTTGACTGATTTGGAGTGGTAGCTGTTGTATGTTAATTGCATACCCGTCATGATCCCTCCAAGACCCCATGAGTAGCATTCATCTCTGATTTTGCAAAGCTGCCAGAACTACAATGGGTGCATACCACTTAGCTAGCAATGATTAAACCTCTGAAACATGTTGCTGCCATGCTGTTGATTGTCTGGCGACAATTGTGTTGGCAGTTGGAGGCACGTTTGCTTTAAGAACAGCAATGACCAGCAGCTAGTGAAGGCAGTTTTTTTTTTTTTTTCACTCTGCCAATTTCTCAATTGTATCTAATAACTGAATTAAAATCACCTATTGCTTTCATTTATTATGCTTATCTTAATTTATTTCATGTTTCCAATTGAAATCAAAAGCTCTTTTGGTTTCTGATTTCAATCAGACTCTGTGAGAAAGCAGTAACCATTAACTCACACTGCAAGCAGCAATCTTATTCAGCACAGATGTGTAACCTTTGTTTGTTTTTTTCTCACCTTTGTGTAGCAGTTTCTCCTACTGTTTGGTAGTAGGGAAGGGATAAGGCAACATCACTTCGTCAGAAAAAAATAAACTTACGAAATTCACCTTTTTTTCCGAAAAAAAATACTACCATTTCTTTCCTTCAACATAGATGCACAGGACTATGAAGATTCATAAATTTCATTTCAACACTGCACAGGTCATTATTCATTTCTAGAACAGTACAAATTTACCACTTTCCACTGTAATTCACAGCAATATATTCTTTCACTGTAATTGTGATTACTGCTTTCATTTTCTTCAGTCCAAACTCAATTTTAAATGCAACATTTGTTGTTACTTATTTTACTAGCAGTTTTTTGGCCAATATACATAGTGATTCCCTCTTGTACCCTAAATTACGCATGCTCTTTTTTTTGTTTGTTTGCTTCCAATAAGGGGATTGCATCACATCTTTCAGAAGCAGAGATACAATCAGAATTTGTACTGTTTTAGGAAAAAGAAAAAATCTATGATTTTTCCATGACTTTTTAATGACTCCAAGGGAAAATTCCATGATCTACCACATATGCATGTAAACCAAATGCATGTAAGCTTTACTGATAATTGTTACATATGCATGTAAGATTTACTGATAATTGTTTACATTAGTACATGCACTCATTTTTAACAATTTCCACTCAATTTTCATCATAAATATCAGGGGTTGCATTGCCGATCACATTCTTCCCAATTAGCAAAAAAAAAAAAGTTTTGACAAAAACATTGGCAATTACTTTTTTAATATCTTTTTAATAACATTTTTGCTGTTTAATCGTAAAGAATATATAATCTGTTGTATTTGTACTATTATAACACTGTGTTTATGGTTTTTATATTTCCAATAGTGATTGGAGAGTGAAAAAAATTGGTGACTTCAGATTACATTTAGCAAAAAAAAAAAAAAAAAAAATTGAATTTAGTGAAAACTTTAAAAAAACCAGGGCAATTGCTAAATATAATCTCTAGAACAGCAGAAAATGATTACCAACAATATATTTACTGTAATGACAGGAGTTTTCTTTTTATTTTGGAAGGGTCTTGCCTGTATAATGAGAGAGTTGGGATTTTTTTTGTATTAGCAGGCCTTTTTATGGAGTAATTTCACTGCCAGTTTGGTAGAATATGTAAGTAAGGTATGAATACAAGTTTTTTAAGTATTTAGTCATGAAATTTGTAATTTGTGAAATAAGATGATGTTCCCACTGTCAACCCACTGAATCCAAGATAGTCATCGGCATTTACATTTGGGTGACAATTAAATTCTCCAATTCCCATAGCCAAATAGTTGCTACCCATAATGCATCCCCCTTAACGCAGGAGGGGACTGCAGCTAGGGTCCTAGGGATATAACTGGCAAAATGCCAGAAAAATGTCACAGTTTAAGAAAATATGTTGCTTGTGTACATGAACATACACCTTGAATGCATTACAAGCAAACCATGACTACGCAAACCTTTGGCGACAGGATAAGGAGTTAGGGGAACCAATAAAGTAAAAAAGTAAATTATATGACATATAACTATATGATATTTCACAAGTTATAACCAGGTCATATCTGTAATGTTCATTCACATATTGCAACATTTTCAATTCATCTATATACACAAAACTTGAGTGGAAAAATATCTGACTTTGTGATATTTATAAAATAATCTCATCTACTAGTGAGTGTCTTTAAAATTAGAATATAAGCTCAATAACAGTTTGTTTATTCCCCACCCAGATGATTCAGCCCCTACCTTGAATGAACCATGCATGATGTATATATAAGCCACGAAAACCTGTTTAATATTCCACAGATTTTAAGATTGATGCATTTTTCACACCATGCATAATGTAAACTGAACCTATTTTCATCTGCTCTAAGCCAGTGATCAGCCAAGCAGCATTGAAAAAAGTCTACCCCTGGCATTGCTACAAATTACAAAATAATTATTCATCGCAACAGATTGCCGTACTCAATAACACAAGCAAGCCCTTCTCACAATACAAACAAAAGTTAGATATAGGTTGCAAATCATGCCACTGTTACTGAAAAATCACTTTCACCAATATGATCAGTGACAAAAAGTAACAGATCCAAATTCACTGATAAGGATGACACTGTTAGTCACGTTCGAGCAATGCTTGGAGTCCAAAATCACTGCTATGTTATACTTTCAATTACCATGTCATCATGTCTAAACAATGTCTCCTTTTCTGTTGAAACATCATAGAGGTCACAAGTGATGCAAGCTTTCTTTCGGTCTCCTCCTTTGCTTAATAATTTTTTATTTAGCTTTCGCTGTGTGTTTGAATTCAAAGGGAGCCAATTGAAATGGTGATTTTGACACTGTTACAAGCTAGATGATGACTCGCTGTTTTGTCACCCCTGTTGTAAACAGTGAGTTTGTAACTGTTACAAGTAAGACAGTGACCTGCATTTCCAGCTTCTTTGCAGCTCCTTCACCACTCTTGTAAACAGTGATTTTGTCAAGTCACCATTACATCTGTGGAACTGTCACCATCGCTACCACAAGAAAATCACTTTTATGCCCACCTCCAAGCAAGAATGCTTTTTTCTTTCTTGCGGATCATAACTTACAGTGAACCCAAAAGATTTGCAAGGGATTCTGCAGCCTCCACACTTGCCAAAAAATAGTTTTGTCCTGAACTCCTAGCTTAACATTTAGTATCCTGCCTTTAAAGAAAACAGCACTTTTTGTAAGGAGCAAACACCTTTCCCATTTTAGCTGTGTATTAAAAACAAAAATCACAGTATGTATGAATTGCTTTTTATTAGTGATGGAAAATTGCAAAATCATTTTTGGAGCAGCAAAATGTGGTGTTTTTGGAGCAGGTAAAATACATTTTTGGAGCAGCAAAATACATTTTTGGTGCAGGTGAAATACATTTTTGTAGCAGGTAAAATACATTTTTGGAGCAGCAAAATACATTTTTGGTGCAGGTGAAATACATTTTTGTAGCAGGTAAAATACATTTTTGATGTAAGAAAACATTTTTTCGGAGCAGGTAAAATATTAGTAGATACAACAAACGTTTAAGCAAAAAACGTTTTGGAACTAGATGAACCCTACTCAGATTTAAAACATCTTGCATTGAAATACACACACACACATGTAAAGATTTTAGTTTTCAAATAGATCAAAAAATTTGTAACCATAGCAGGATTCTATTATTAATCATTTATTTAAAAAAAATGTTTAATTTTTTGCTGCTTTTTTTAATATTTAATTGCTCTCTATTTTTTTCTAATTTTTTAAGATAGTTAGCAATGTTTTGTTTTGCTTCTTTTAATAGTACCTGTCCACTTTCTATTGCACTCGTCTCTTTTTTTATACAACATTCAATGTTCATCTCAGCAATTGTTTAACATTTTATAAGAGGAATTGTGGGAGAATTAATGGAGCATTGTAAATGCTACATATTGCACAGTAAAATAACAGCCAACTAAAGACATGATTGAGTGATTTAATCTATTATTTAATATTGTTAAAAATCATATGAACTTGTAAACATTTAAAAACAATAATAGAACATGGTTATGACTGCTGACTTCAACCTTACGCCATGAAGGCAAGAACAACTCTGATGATACATTTTGCCGTTACAGCACGTACATTCAATAGTGCTTGTCATGAGAACAATGCGTGACGTGATATATACGCATCTCACTTGACTTGATTAAATAAACATAATAACATGAACAATTATGTCATTACATGAGATTAAACAGCAAAATAAAGATTGATTTCCTACAATCCCCCTCACAATTCTTATTTTCAATATATACAAACATTTTATGAGTTTTCCCCCTCATAAATATTACTCAGCACTAGTGAATCAATAACACTTTCAATGCTAAATGAAACAATAGTGTTTCAATAACTCGCAACATTTTTTATGCTTATTAGCAGTTAGTCCTTTTGTCAAAATATCTGCAGTCATGTCGCTTGAACTCAGGTGTTTCACATTAATCTTACCTGTTTCATACATTTCTCTGACAAAATGGTGACGAATGTCAATATGCTTTATCCTGGAATGATAGATCGGATTGTGGACTAGCTTTTGCGCTGACTGGTTATCACAATATATATTAGTCGGTGACGTCATAGGTTGTGAAGAAAGTTCACTAAGAAATTTTTTTAAGTACACGGTTTCTTTAGCAACTTCTGAAAGCGCCATATATTCTGCTTCGGTAGTTGACAATGCAACAGTTCTTTGCTTTTTAGATTCCCAACTTATTGCTCCTCCGGAAAAGTTGAATACATATCCGGTATAGAATTTTTTATCGTTTATATCGGAAGCCCAGTCTGCATCTACAAAAGCTGTCAGTGGCTCTTTTGCTCGGTCAAACACAAGCCCCTATGTTTTTTGTGTCATTTAGATATCTCAGCACTCTTTTGGCTGCTATCCAGTAATGTTTGCCTGGATTTTTGTTGAATTGACTGAGAAAATTCACAACACGAGTGATATCAGGTCTGGTTGCTACAGAAAGATACATGAGCGAACCAATAAGTGAACGATATGGGATATCTTTCATCTCAGATCTTGCTTCTTCAGTTTTAGGATTCATCTTTGTTATCTTTGCGCTAATATCCAAAGGTGTTACAGATTTTGCATCCTGCATCTTGAATTTGCATAAAACATCTTGTATAAATTTCCTTTGTGACATTGTTATGCCATTTGCATTTTGAGCAAACTCAATACCTAGGCAGTAATGCAAGGATCCTAAGTCCTTCATTTTGAATGAGCTAGCCAGCTTATCCTTTATGGCTTTGTAGCTATCTTTGCTGTTTGCAAAGATCATTAAGTCATCAACATAAACAATAATAATGACTTCATCAGTGCAATTTTTAAGGTAATAAACACATTTATCTGAATTAAGTGGCTTGAAATCAAGAGATTTCAATTTTTCATCAAGCTTCTTTATACCATTGTCTGCCAGATTGTTTTAGACCATAGATTGATCTTTTCAGTCTGAAAAAGTGATCTTTGTCTGATTTACTTTGGAAACCTTCCGGTAATTCCATGTATATTTCCTAGTCTAAATTTCCATTTATGTATGCCATTACGAAATCTAGCTGGTAAAGCAGTTAAGTTGTTTGTAATAGCATGTGCGATTACAGTTCGAATCGAACTTAATCTGGCAACCGGTGAAAAGTTTTCTTCATAATCAATTCCTGGTGCATTTGCTTCAACATTGTTGACAAAATCAACAGTTTCAGTAATGTCAGCGGGTACTGCTTGATACTGTTTAGCAGTTCTACCTGGTTTTCCAGAATAAACTTTTTTAGGACGACCAACAGTCCTCATCTTAGTTACTGCATGATTTTTGTTTGTAAACAATGGTGAATCACATTCTCTTGAAGAATCTGGCATGGCTTCCTCTGACTAAGTTCCTGTAAGATACTTGGCTCTGACGTAATGTCTTCCACTGCCATTTCTTCTGTCGTAACCTGTTTCACTCTCAGCGTCCGGTGCACTATTGCCATCGGGTGAGCACGCTGTGTCACTCATTTCAATTTTTAATGGAATATGCGATTTGGATGATGTGAGCAGTTCAAATTTGTAACCATATGGAAGGTTATTTTCAAATTCATAGATAAAACGGATGTCATGGCTTTTGACCATTTTTCTGGAACTTTTGTTCCATAAGTGGTATGCTTTGGATTCCATTGAATAGCCAACAAATATATGTTCTTGAGATCTCGGGTGGAATTTTCCCTTTGATCGCTTATTCAAAACTTAAGCTTTTTGCCCGAAAACCTTGAAGAATGATACATTTGGTTTAACGCCAAATAAAGCTTCATGTGGGATAATTTTCCCATTTAAGCTTTGTGTTAGAGAACGATTTCTTAAAAACACAGCACAGTTAATCGCTTCTGCCCAAAAGCTAACTGGTAGTTTTGACTGTATCAACAAACATCTCACCATTTCGACGATTGTGCGATTGTATCGCTTGGCGACTCCATTTTGTTGTGGCGTTAATACTGCAGATTTTTCTCTGCGTGTGCCTTAGTGCTCCAAATATGCGTTGAATTCTGTTCCGCAATATTCTAGCCCATTATCGGTACGGAGTGTTTTAATTTTTACTCCTGCATGATTTTCCATTGATGCCTTGAATTTCAAAAAAGCCTTCTTCACTTCATCTTTTGATTTAAGAAAACATATTTCTGTATATTGTGACTTGTTGTCAATAAAAGTAATGAAATAACGTGAACCACGAAGAGATTGGGTTTTCATCGGTCTACAGACATCTGAATGGATGATATCCAGCAGTTGCTTGCTTTCAAATCGGAATTCCTCCGGAAAGGGTTTTGTAGTCTGTTTCGCCTAAATACAGACTTTACAATTTTTCAGGCTATCCCCACTTTTAAAGAAGAGTCCTCGTACCATTTCGTTTGCTTTAAGTTTTTTTAGATCATTCTCATTCAAATGACCATATTTTAGATGCCATTTTTCTACCTGCTCGGAGAAGAGTGGTTCTATTGGATTCAATGACTCTGGCTTCTTTTTGGGTAAAGACAACAACGCATTAGCTGTGGCTTTTGACACCGACAGTAAGTTATTCTTCAGATCAGGAACACAGAGTACATTTTCTAATCAAATGGTTTTTGTATCTCTTCCATTCGGCACAGTGATTCGTATGGATCCTTTTCCAGTTACTTCAGCTGTTTTATCTACTGCAAGATTCACAAAACAGTTTGCTTGTTTATTTATTTCTGTAAACAGATTCTTGTCATTGCACATATGCGACGTTGCTCCGCTGCCTATGCACCATATAGACTTTGTATTATGGGTGGCATTCATTGATGTGGCTGTAGGCATACTTTCATTTTTCGCTTTTATCACCATGGAAGCCTCTTGTCTGAAGGATTCTGCCTTTATATCGGCAATATGTTTTCGACATTCAGATGATTTATGACTGAGCTTCGAACAGTAGTTACATTTGCAGCTACGGAACACTTTTCTTACCTTGATTTTGCCTCCCGTTATTAGAGGTTGACTTCAGGTTCCAATATTTTTGTCTGTTGAAAGACAAATATGCTGTTTGGCCATTTGGATAGCCTTTTGTTTTTTGAGCTTCCAATTCTTCCAAAAGCTTAACTTTCAGAATGTCAGGTTTTGGTAGCTCATCTCTCGACTCTATGGCACAACGAAAGTTATCGAATGTACTGGGATACTGTATAGCATTAGTATTGAAAGGAGATCATCAGTTATTACGATGTCCATTTCATTAAGTTTATCAACTATTTCGAAGAATTCAGTCAGATGTTCTGGCATGTCATTAATATAATTTGTCTTGCGAAATAGTAGTCGCTTCAGTAGTGTAGCTTTTCTAACTAGTCCTTTCGATTCATAAGTTGATCGAAACTTCTGCTAAATTTCATTTGAAGTTTTGCAATTTTTTATATTGCAGAGCTCGCTTGGACATAAGGAGAGAATTATGTCTGCTTTTGCTTTCTGATCACCTAGTGTCCACTTGTTGAGCGTTTCTAATTCAGTTTCGTTTGTTCCGTCAACAGGCTTTGGAATTTGACCTGTCACGTAACCCCAATGGTCATTTTGGATTAGAATAGCTTCTATTTGGATTTTCCAAGTGTCATAGTTGCTTTTACTCAGCTTTCCTATGTATATTTGCGACATTGCTTATTTATTAATGCTATCGAAAAAGATAATAATAAAGGCTTAGTTACCAAGGGCTGGATCAAAGTTCAGACTTTCAATCATTCGCCTACTTCTCAATCGGTTTTAATGAGTGATTATGCAGCCTCCCTTTTAGCAGTCGGAAAAACGTTCTTCTTTGAACGGTTTTTGTGTCCTTGTCTGCTTCACTGGATGCTTCTCTGGCTGCCGGTTTGGGTAGTGCACTTAACTTGGATGGCGCAGTGCCTGGGTTCCATAACCAAATTGTGGGAGAATTAATAAAGCATTGTAAATGCTACATATTGCACAGTGAAATAACCGCCAACTAAAGACATGATTGAGTGATTTAAATCTATTATTTAATATTGTTAAAAATCATATGAACTTGCAAACATTTAAAAACAAAAATAGAACATGGCTATGACTGCCGACTTCAACCTTACGCCACGAAGGCAAGAACAACAATGATGATACATTTTGCCGTTACAGCACGTACATTCAATAGTGCTTGTCACAAGAACAATGTGTGACGTGATATATACACATCTCACTTGACTTTATTAAATAAACATAATAACATATGAACAATTACGTCATTACATGAGATTAAAACAGCAAAATAAGGACTGATTTCCTACAGGAATCCAACTGCTGCAAAAGTTCAGCTTCTTCCTGTTTCAATTCACTTTGTGAAAATTCAATTTCTTTTTCTCTTTTTCGCTTATTTTGCTGCGTTTTTCCAGCACTAATCCGCTCTTGATATTTTTTCCACGATTCTTCATAAGCTGTCAGAAGTTTTTGGTTACATTAATTTTACTGACATCTCCATTTAGTCTCTTGACATGGTCTTTGTGCGTCTTGCCCTCTGCATGACACCTACAATCATCGAGGCCACCATGTGCTATGCTAAAATCGCAGCCACGTGGAGTACAAAACGTGATTCGGCAAAACTTTAGATGCTTCATAAAAAGGCCATTCTTTACTATATAATTGTATATTGCGATACACTTGATGATGATAAGTTTTATTTTACTTCGTTCTTTTTGTTGTCATAGCTGTTTCATTGCTACGTTTCATTTCGTTTTAATCTAAATTAACCTTTTCCACTCAAATAACTTTTTCACTCATACTCACCCAGCACTCGTTTTTTGTTTTGTTTTTTTCTGCAGTAGAGGCTACAACTTAGCAGTGAAAGCATAGCTTTGGCTCGCCAACCCCGAAATATGAGGTATAGAGACATCTTCGGTGTGGCGGCGATTTGGCGAAAAAGAAATGCCTCATGAGCGTCGACATGCGAGCTATAGAGACGTCATCGGCATGGAGGGTGACAACTGACACACGCGATATTCCACGAAAAAGAAATTTCTCACAAGCCCCGACACACGAGCTATTCGCCAAAAAAGAAATGTCTCGCAAGCTCTGACACACGAGCTATAGAGGTGTCATACGCGTGGCGGATGACACCCGACCTATTCGGCGAAAAAGTAATTCCTCACGAGAGCCGACATGCAAGCTATAGAGGCGCCATTAGCATGGCGAGTGACACCCGACATGCCGATGAAGTTTCTTTTTCTCTATTCAGTGAAAAAGAAATGTTTGGCAAGCGTTGACATGCGAGTTATAAAGGCACAATCGGCATGCTGCGCGCTCTGTTCAGCGATTTCGTGATGTCGGGTGTTACCCGACAGTCGACTGGCAAGGGTTAAAACGTTTGCACCAAAATTTTCATAAGCGCAAAGCCACATGTAATCAATTTAAAGAGTTCGCAAAAGGCGCTGAGCTGAGCTCCCACTCGGCTTTTGCGCACAGCACTCTCAAATGGTTGTACGTGGAATCACGTGACAAAACTCCGCCTCTGTTAGCGGGGGAAGTTAGAACATTGAAGGCGTACAGGGACTATCTGTAAAGTGCGTTTTTTCAACCAAAAGACGGTAAAAAAACAGAAAGTTGCGCACAGAGATCTTGCATGGGCTTTTCCGTAGTTTTTTGAGTGACTTCCGTAAAACCGTAAGATGGAGTGAAAATCCGTACAAACTTCGGAAAATCCTCAAAAGTTGGTATCTCTGAATTCCTTTTAATCCTTTAGAAACAGAATCATCGTATCCTGCCACGGGAGAGTCATTTTCAGTTGTCCTCTGCGTCAACGAAATAGCTAATGACTAACCTTACGCTGATTTACGTAATCGCGCACCTCACCCGGAACGAAATAACTGCATCATCCCAAAGAGCTGGGAACGACATATAAAGAATCTCAATTGCACAACACTCCGAAACACCACCAAACCATCTGTAAACAATCTTCATCAGGATTTTATAACGTACAACATCGTTTCTCCTACATACCACGTGATTACAACAAAACTCCTCCTCCATAAGCTTTATCTACATCGCGAAACCTATTTGGCACTTATACCGGAAAAACAACGAATTAAGATTGGCAGTACATGTTGATTAAGAGTCGTTATACGTTTAACCAAATTATGCATAGACCTTAAAAAAGTGTCATTCGATTCGCCATTTAAATGGCATTTTTTGCTGTGAAAATCTTTTTTTCGCTCGGCAGATTTTGCTGTGGATTGCCGTTTCGGCGCAGTTGGGAGCAAATATAATTTTTTTTTTTTTTGTAATTTGTAGCAGTTTGGCGCAAGATAATGAAATTGGCACAGTTCGGCGCAAACTTTCCATCACTGCTTTTAATTTATATATTACTCAAATTTTAATTAGTGATGAATATGTATTTTTGTACATATGTTTAAAGCCACAGAAGTAATGCACCTTGTACATGGAAGAACAGTGTTTTGGATTTTGAAAGACTGCCAGCATTTTGTAAGGCTGTTCTTAAAAAAGACACCATGTTGGTACTTTCCAAAGAGAGGTGTTTTCGTTTACATAGCGATGTTCGGTTAGCCTTCCACATGAACAGTGGCATACCCACGGGAGAGCCTATGCCCCCCCCCCAGCTTTCAGAGCAGAAAATCATTCCGCCGAAGTTTAAAACAAAAAAATAACGATACACAATTTACATTTACTTCTTAATCATGTACCATTTAATTATAACACACAATAATTACAAGGGATTAGTTCTGTTAAATAAATTTAGAAAAACCTAACCAAAAAAAAAAAAGAATTCTAATCATTTAACTTTCTTGTACTGTATACTGTAACATTACTAGTAACTGGATATGAATAAATGTACATAAGTCAAACTCCTGCTTAATTTTACCTGACTATTTTTCCCGGTAAATTTAAGGGGTTCACCCCCACCTTGGGAAAATTCTGTGGGCCACGCCTTCCCACCTTGGGAAATTTCTGGGTGCACTAGAGCACATGAATGAGGGCAGAACCTAGATGACGTTATTTTAAGACTGTTCTTGAAAAACACCATGTTGGGTACTTTCCAAAATGAGTTAGTTTTCACTTATAGGTGTTGTTCAGCTAGCCTTCCACATGCATGATGGTGGAACCTAAATGACATTTGTTAACGACCCATCAAATAACTGAGCCCTAACGAGGAGGGTCAGGGATAAGTGAAAGTGAGGAGAGATGGAGGTTGCAGTGATATAATGTTTTTGTATTCCATGGGATATAACTCATAAAATATGTATATGAGAATACCTTGTATCACCAGTCTGGATAATAAATGATTGAACACATCATACTGACTGATTACTGTGAACTTTGAATAAAGGCATGCATCCTACAAATGAACCACAAAGATTAGGCCTGACAGGCAAAATGCCTGAACCCAGTGCCCGCTGTATCACATTGGCGCACCTGCCAAGGATCTGAAACAAAGGATGAATAGGCCCAGCATTAGCCCTTCATATGAAATGGATGATAAACCGACAGATATACCCAAAGGATAATTTAATATAACAAGTTGGTAGTGCCACTGAAAAGGAAAGGAATTGATGGACAGATAACTAGAAACTTACAAATGGATGATGGATGCATACAAGAAACAAACAGTGGATGCTTCGCAGGATCACATATAAAGGAAGCCATCATCGGAGCTGAAAACGAGACTTAATAGGATATCATCTTGTGGCAAGAACAATACAGAATGAGATAGATGCAAATGAATGAACTGGATGTGTGTGCTGCAAGGATTTCAACATTTGTAACTATATAGAGATATGACTATGTTAGATAATAGGGTAAGTTGCTTTTAGTCCAATTTAAATAGAGCCAGTTAGAGATAATATGATACAAGGGGAACTTATGTTTAGTCCAGGAGCAGAATCTTTTTCATAAGTCTGCAACGCAGAAAGGAAAACCTAAAAACTGTCTGCAAGGTAAAGGGATGCTTGAATGTTAATTTTGCCATGAAATTTATTGTTCTACACTGCAACAAAGCAATGTCTTAAAAAATGAGTCAATTTGAGATTTTGCTAACAGTGCAAATTAGTATTTGTTGCAATAGTTAAACTAGCTTTTCTGTGACAAGAAATATGGAAGAAACTTGAACTTTTTTATTTCATTCAGAACTTAATCATTCTTTAAACGCTTTTGGATTTTTTAAAATAATGGTCAGCAAGTATAAGGAATAATTTGAAATCCATATTTTTTTATTTTGCATTTAATTAACAGATTAAACACTTTAACTCCCTCCTTTGATGAATGTTTTGCCCGATAGATATTCTGCTCTTACTATTTCTTGCAGTAATTATGTTGTACTGGGGACCTCACATCGTGATTACTTAGGTGATCAAGTGTGTGTGTGTGGGGGGGGGGTCATGTCAACTTTAGAACCAACAGTAATTTTGCCACATTTAACTTGATTTGTAAAACAGGAATCCATATGTAAGATTTTTTGCTTGAAACCCAATTTGTGAATTGATCAGTTTAAAAAAAATGTCGGTGAATTTATGAAAATGTGATTAGAACATTTTCATTGATATAATTAAACCCCATAAAATTAAAGTGAGAAAAACGGCAAGGGTTCTTGTAAAGCAGAAAAATATTTTTCACCTCATCAGTCTGAGGTGAAACTACTTTGGAAGAAAATAACTTAAAAAAAATGTGACCGTCAGCTCCCATAATACCGCATAATACAGCTTTGGAAATGAAGCAGGAGCAGGGAGCGTTAAAAAAATGCGTAAAAATATGGTTTTCCTAAGAAAAAAAAAATTAGATAAAGCCATATGGAAGTAGGGAGAAGGAAAAAAAATGACCGTCAACTTCCGAAATGCCGCAGAAACGGAAGGGAATATTGCAAACACTTAACAAATATGGATTTTGTAAAAAAAAAAAAAAAAAATATGAACCAGCATTATAACTGAAATGAAGCTATTTGGAAGCCAAAAAAGGCAAAATTGTAAACATCAACTTCTGCAATGCCTCATAATTCGACCGTGAAAAACGGAAGACGGACGATAAAAATATGGTTTTTGAAAATGAAATAAAAGAGGAAGAACAAAAAAAACACGTTATCAATTTAACTGAAGTGAAGCTATCTGGAAGCAAAAAGAAAAAAAAGGTGTGACGTCAACTTACGGAATGCAGACTGCCGCAGAAACAGAGAAAACGCTTTAAAAATATGACTCTCATAAAAAAAAATTGCTTTAATTTAACCTTCAGTTAGATAAAAATTTAGGCCTCTATGCCAAAAAGAAAAAAAAAAAAAGGAAAAAATTGGGACCACCATTAGCTTCCAAAATGCCAGATCAAACTTGCGTGGCGCGTTAAAAGTGCATAAAACTATTGCTTCCAAGTTTCAAAGCTGGAGAGAAACAATTATATCTCATCAAGTTAAAGTTATCTGTTTGAAAAATATGGAAGAATGAAAGCTAAAATAAAATGGGTGGGGGAGAACAGTTGTTTGTGACATGTGTGATCTATCGATTACAGCTTTATGTCTTGAAAGGAAGCCAAAGTTAAAAAGTGTGAAAACTTCCCTTCCTTTGTTTTAAAATTTAAAGAAATCTTAAAAACAATTAATGTCGAGAAAATAGAAAAACAGTCTGCACACCTTTTCGAGAATCTGTGACGGGCGTCGCCATGTCTCATTGGTTCTGCTCCCGGGATGTTTAGGAGTATTGAAAAAATAGGCAGATTGTAGGATATCATGTAGTGATTAGGAGCGAAAACTTAGAATCAGTATATAAGTATTTTTGGATAAATTATTTTGCATATATGTATCAGTTTTCTTAAAGATGTTTATATGTTATATGTGGCAGCATACCAATTTATGTTGTGGTATTAATTTAAATGAAGTGTAGGTGAAAGATGAAATATTTTGTACTCGTAGAAAAGGAGAATATATGTAGCCTGAATGTTTCTTGTTTGAAGGTAAAAAGAAAGCAGAGGGAATAAAAGTCTCTGGAAGCTGTGTAAAGAAAACGATACAAACAGGGCTTGAAAAATGCTGTCGCCTGCTCGTCTGTGACAAGTGAAAAGTTTTAGTTGATGAATAAAAAAAAATTCAGTAGAGCAGTTCAAATTCAGTCTGCAATTATTTATATGTTATTATACCTATTGTTGGATACATAAAAATATCAGGTTTTTTATAAAGCTTATTTTTATTCACAGAACTGGTACGTGATTGTGCGCCGGCATGGGTAACCGGTTTCTCCGTGAAAGAAATTGGGACAGCAAATGCCGTGAGTCAAAAACATCCAGGCAGGGTGTGCTGAACAAGGACCAGGAGGCAAAAAGCCTGGTAGAATGATTTCCCCAAACACTGTGTGAAAAGATAACCAGTGTGAGAGTCACATGTGCCTTGTGAGCTGCCGCTTAGACCAGGGCTCGACAAAACCCGGTTGCCCAGGCGCTTAAAATTCAGGGTGTGGCACCTAATTTTCTTCTTACTTGAGATTTTGTAATTTGCAGTAAATACCGTAATTTCTGTTGTATAATCCATAGATTATCTATTATAAAGTTATGAATTTAGGTACTGCAGACACTGATAAAGAAAAAAACAAACAAATGATGCAGCGTTTAAAAAAGTCCCGAGAAGTAATTGTCAGGAGAGGAGGTTTTATTGGGAAAGTACTGAAAATGAGGTAACAGAAAAAATGTAACGTAGAAATAGAAGACCGCAAAGAGTTGTAACTTGTAAGAATATATAAATACAGTACAATTCCTAAAATCCACACAACTTGGTTCCAGAGGTTGCGCAGATTGTAGAATTTCGCGGATTTTAGAGAACCTGTGTGTGTTTACTAGTAACTGTATAATACTAGTTCAAATAGGATGGTATGTATGTACGAATTATAGGCTTTCATTTGTTTAATAATTATTAAAATTAATTAGTAATATTTATTTAATACTGTAATTAGTAGTATTTGGAATTTATATAGATACATACAGTATTTAATAAGTAAGTAAAATATAGGGAACAAATTCATAATACAGTACCATATTAATTAATTGAATTTTTATTTAACAAATACTGTATATGTCAATCAAACATTCCATCAATGGTCAATTGTTTTAAATTTGGTTTCTCTCATTGTTTCCTGAAGTCTATAAAGCATCATTATTTCCTGTGCTGAAACACATTTCTGCTGTTCTAAAAAATTAATGTATGGTTCTTCCAACAAAATTCCATCACCTAAGGATATTTTTTAGGTAGTAGAACCCTCGCTGTCAGTGTCTGAATCGCCTGCATCAGGATTAATCACACTATCTAGGATTTCATCATCAGTCATCGTTTGGACTTCACTCTTGTCTGAAGATTCCATCCATTCAACTATATCTTCTTCTCTAAATGCATTCATCATTGACACATTTGCTTGTTTGGCATATGCTAGAAGCTGCGTAGCCTTTGATTTGGCCTAAACTCGTAATCCTCGGGTTCAGAGTCAATAAATATTGATGCTGGATCAGAGTAGAATGTTTCACATTGTTCCATGAACCTGCTATCAGTCCTTCATTGTGAAATCTTTAATGAACATTTTGATTGTTTGAAACAATTTATCAGAGTTCAACAGTTTCCTTAGGAATTCTCCTTTCCTGAAGTCTATAAATCCAACTGTTAACTATGCCCTGTTCCATGGGTTGAATTAATGAAGTTGTGTTTGGGGGTAAGAACATAACTGTAACATTATTGGAACTTAAATTTTCAGGATGTGCCCTGCAGTTGTCCCATACCAACAAAATTTTACAGTCTGGAGCAAGTCCGACCTCCACACAGTGCTTTCTGGCATCTTTAACAAAGTGATTATTGAATCAGTCTGTAGCGAGTTTTTTGGTTATCCATGATTTTTTATTATTGCGGTAGATCACAGGTAAGGCCTTTTTAAGCCCTTCAAATCCCTAGGACAAGCACTTTTTCCAATCACAAATGGCATACATTTATGATTTCCAGAGGCATTGGAACAAAGAGCAACTGTTTCTCTTTCTTTGCCTTCCTTAACACCGGAAGGTCCTACAGCACACACTAGAGTATGTCTTGGTAGACAATGACAGACAAGTCCAGTTTCATCCATGTTATAAATTTGATCAGTAGAAAGAGCTTCCTCTTGGACAAATTTGGCAAACACATCCAGAAACTCTTCTGCAGCTACCTTATCTGCTGATTCTTGCTAACCACAGGATTTCAAGTAACAAATTCCATGTCTTTGTTTGAAGCAGGATTGCCAGCCACCTGAAAAATTACAAGGCTCATCAATATTCAGTTCCTGATGAAATAGCTTGGCTTTTTCGCATAAGAGTGGACCTGTAATTGGCATACCATCGTTACGCCTTTGCCGAAACCACTCGTAAACAACGCATCGAGGGTGGAGTTTCTAGCTTCATGCATCGTTTTGCGATCAGCAATTTCAGAATTGCTATCCCTCACTGCATAGAATTGCAATATCTTGTCTTAGTTTTTCTTAATATCATACAGTCTGAACAGCAATACTAAAAATCTCTGCAACATGCTTTGGTGCACTGCCATTATCAAGTTTTTGCAACAAGTCCACTTTCTGCTGAATCGTTAAAGAGCTGTGCTTTCTCTTCACTCCTGCCATTTTCATAAATTTCCAAACAATTGTTAAAAAAATGTTACCTTGACGTGAAACAAGAAAAAAAAAAAAAACAATTTTCACAGCACGTGTACCAGAAAAAATGTAAACACGCAACGCAAGTTGCCAGATTGCCTACTTGATATGTGCTTTATTTGAACTTCAATCTCTCAATACTGTACCATCATTTTTGACCAAAAAAAAATTTATTTCATTAGTAATATTTTTTAAATAGAGAAAACATAAAAAAAGATTTTAAAAACCTTTAAAAAGATCTTAAACATTTTTTTTTCTTATGTCAGCTGAAAAATAAAAAATTTCGATTTCTGAAACCTTTTTATTTACCCATCTGTTAACTAACTGTAACCGGTGTTCGAATCCATGCAGATTTTAGGAGTGCGGATTTTCGGAATTGTACTGTATATATATTTATATCTTTTTTTTTTTTACTTAGAAGCATTTTGGCAGAAAATATGACACAAGGAAGGTGTTACTATTTGGGCGTGTGGAAGCCTACGTGGTGTGAGAATCCGTGACTCTCAGGAATCCCGCAAAGCTATTCCATAGCATGTAACCATTCTGTGAATCGCACTGCCTAGTTTTGATGAGCTAATTGTATTAGTTAAGGATTTTTTTTTCTTTTGGTATTCAGTTGAAATGTACTCAGAAATAAGACAATGCTATGGACTGTCCGCAATTTTAATGGATTTTTTAGTGTAACTAATGAACTACGGTAATGCTGCAACAGCTAGCGATTTTAGTTCTTTATTTACTTAAAAGTAACACAGAAGTACTTCAAAGTGACAGTTACTTTTTCAATAAGACGGTCATTTCTTTTTTACATCTTTGGATTTCTGAGTCGGTCCGGTGAATCACAGTTTTTTGTCGGAAATTACGATTCATGATTAACATGATAGGTGCGTGTTATACGACTGTCGTACATGCCAATTACTACGGAATGTCTGTAGTTTCTACAGATTTCCTTGTCTGACTACGGAACTTACTCTCGAAACTACAAATTCTACGAATTTTCGCTTTGTTTAAAAAAAAACATTATTTTTATGATATACACTATCTACCATCAAGTAATTGGACACACCTGCAATCGACGATATCTGCGGTCCTGACACACGTCACGGCCGCCGCCATTAAATATCGTGTGGGAAACAACAACGCAACCAGTCACATGCAAGATGCCACGCAGTTCAGAGCTCTTTGATTTCGAGAAAGATGTAATCGTCGGGTATGACAGAAATGGCCGATCCATACGCGACATATCCAGCGAGTTGAAGTACCCAAAATCAACAGTGGCCTACGTGATTGGCAAGTGGAAGATGAGAGGTGACTGTCGGAATGTGCCCCGACCTGGCAGACCCACAAAACTGGGAGTTAAGAGACCGACGGGTGCTGGCCAGAGAAATCCATAAGGAAGCCCATCTGCTCGGTTATCATGGACGTGCTGCCGCCCACAAG
Source organism: Macrothele yani (assembly GCA_039090855.1). Classification (NCBI taxonomy): domain Eukaryota; kingdom Metazoa; phylum Arthropoda; class Arachnida; order Araneae; family Macrothelidae; genus Macrothele; species Macrothele yani. Next base: position 75,807,586 of record CM077028.1, on the reverse strand, counting down.
CCTTTGAACACCAAGTCCAATAGCGCTGCTCGGCTAACGTGGTGCAAAGAACGTTGACAGTGGACCGTTGAACAGTGGAAACAGGTTCTCTGGAGCAACTAATCAAGGTTCACCCTCTACCGTTCGGATGGCAGGGTCTGGTGTCTGCCTGGAGAACTCCTCATGCCGGAATGTATTGTGCCAACCGTGAAGTTCGGCGGCGATGGAATTATGCTATGGGGGTGTTTCTCCTGGTATGGCACGGGACCCTTGGGAACAATTCCTGGTAGACTCAACGCCGAGACCTACTGCACCATTTCGGATGACCATGTGCTTCCTACATTGTGGCAGTTTTACGGGGTGGACCCATGTTATTTTCAGGATGATAATGCCACCTGTCATGTTGCGAGGTCCACCATGGCTTGGTATGGTGACAATGGGGCTAATCGAATGGACTGGTCTGTGCAGAGCACGGACCTTAACCCTATCAAGCAGCTCTGGGACGAGTTGGAGCGTCGACTTAAGGGGTACCCCCACCGTCCGAAATCGGTGAAGGAACTGACCTGTCTTCTCCAAGCCAAGTGGAAGAAAATATCTCTAGCCATCGTACAACGCCTGGTTGAGAGTATGCTCTGGTGGGTCGCAGCTGTAATCGCCGCTCGTGGAGGCTCCACCAACTATTGAAGGTGAATAAACTTCGGTGTCCAATTACTTGTTGGTAGATAGTGTACATAAGATCCTTAAGCGTATTCGCGGAATTCTCGAGGGTGGGAGTGTCATGAAGGAGAGATTTTTTGGTGGGGGAGGGGGTGGGGATCAATTTCCGTCAGGAGACTGTATTTTGTGTTCAAAGCTTTTGAAAACAGTAGTTAAATGGAGTAAAAGGAATTTGCCCTAATATTAATTTTTTTTTCTCTCCCGATGTTGCATTTGTGTCTAGTATTCTTGTTAAATATCATTTTATGGCATATATGTTTGTATTCCAGCTCAAAACTGTAAGCAAGAATTTGCGAAAACAGAAGTTAGGCGCCGCAAAAATTTCTTCCTAATCTTCAGGCACGAGGTTCTTCCGCTAATTCAAGAAATTCCACCTTTTTTGTTATTTTGGCCACTCAGGAGATTGATGCACAAGTAAACAGAATAGGGGGGGGGGGTCAGAGGTCAGAGGATGACAGAATTCCAACTTTACAAAACTTTTGAAAACGGAAAGCCGACAGAGTTCAGATTTTTTTTCGTAATCGTAATTTCTTTTTTCTCGCAATGTTGCTTCTGTTCAGTATTTTTAAGTAACATTTTACTGCATAAATTTTTGTATTTTAGCTTGAAAATAGGAGAAAAATGTCCAAAATTGGAATTCGGACGGATTTCCCGTAATCGCTATACCCCCCCCCCAAACACACACAATGTTCACACTCTCCAGCGCTGTTAAATGTCCACCCCATAAGTTCTGCATTTAATCTTGATAAAGGAAGAAGGAAATTCCCGAAAACAGAAGTGACGAAAATTTGCAAAAATTGATGCATGGTGTTCAAAAGTATTAATATTCCCAAAGTTACACCATTTATCCAAAATAGTTGAAGCTTTGATATTGTGTGCTCATGGTCCTCAGGTTGGTGGTTTTTATCAGAGGGCATAAAAAACAAGAAAAGAAAGAAAAGCGACAATGAAGAAGTAGGGAGAGAATGATATCAGCAGAAAGAAAAATTAAGCAATGGTGCTGTGAAGTTGCAGAGTCAACAAAAGACAAACTCACAGTAGTCCGCATGCTTGCTGTGCGTTTTGATTTTTCACCAGTTAAATAATTCAGCCTACCACCCCCACCCCTTCTTTGGTCTCATCTTGACTTAAACTGCAATTTTAGAGGCAGTATGATCCTATGGTAACTGGGCGTTCACGTGCTTGGATTTCCTGTTTGTCAAGTATTGTAGAATTCTGAATGCATCTTACTGGTTTTTACTGATGGAAGTTTCGAACCTCGCTGAAGGACCAACTTTGTGTTTCGCACGTGCTGAGTTTGTTTCATTTCAGTCCTTGTTTGTTGTAACATTGTATAGGAGCGCACAGTTTTATATAACGAGATCATATACAAATTTATCATACTTGGAAAGACAATTATGACAACTATACACATTCACAGTGACAAGAAGAATCCCTAAATCAAGAAAAAAAAAAACAGAAAAAATTAAATAAAATGTACAACTTTTGTGAAATAAGACTTATTTTGATTGTTTTAAAAATATTGGGCAATTATACTTCAAATGTGTTTGGCAGAAGGGCTTAAGAAAATGTTTCATTGCCAAAAAAATTCAGATATCTTTCAAGTTAACATCAAACTATAACCAAACTAAGTGAAACAAAGATAATGTTCAAAAGTAAAATGACATGATATATTTAAATTCAGCTAAATTCAGGTGCTGATACAAAATTAAAAAAAAAAAAAAAAATTCATTACCACCCACCCAATTTAATTACTTTTTCATTACTTTCACGACCACCTGCTCAATTTCATGACTTTCAAACCAGTAGACACCCTGTAAATACCAAAATTAATAACCATTTAAATAAAGAATATTGTAAAAGTAAATACCAAAATTAATAATCATTTTAATAAAGAATATTGTAAAAGTAAATACCAAAATTAATAATCATTTTAATAAAGAATAATGTAAAAGTAGCAACTACGGCAGAAAACAAAGAAGCATATATCTAGCTAATAAAGAATCTAACAGTAATACACAAGACAAGATGGAAAGAGAAAATGTTGTACATCAAATTCCACTTGACTGTAACAGTAATTATATACTGTAGAACAAACATCTCAAACATTAGAAATCAGAATTAAGGAACATGAAAAAGCCATTAATAACAAAGATCAAAATAGTGTATTGGCAAATCACGTAGTTATGCAAATGTGAATCTTTATGGAAAAAAATTATAATATTGGACTACGAATCTCATAAAAACAAGAGACTAATAAAGAAAGTTTTGACATCCAAGAAAACAGTGCCATCAATGAACCTTCAAAACTCAGTGTTTTCAACAACTTAATTAAAAAAAAAAAAAAAAAAAAAAAACTACAGAATTACAAAATACACAATGAAAACATTTCGGTTTAATAACTGGTAACAGTAAGTGGAACCTGGCAACAAAATTTAAATTCTTCAGGTGTAAACAAAACTTTTGATAATAAATTTATTTTATACATTGAGAACCAGCCTTGACAAAAATCCAGAGGCCAGAAATGTCTGTAAAACATAAGTACACAAATTCTGTAGATGGACAAATGACAAAATATGGTGCAAATAAACTGTACCAAAAAACTGGTGCAGATGTTTTAATTCCAGTTTCAATCAGATTGTAAGCAGTGATTTTTTCACACTCCCTTGAACTGCTCTTGGAGAAGTTGCCCCCACCCTAGTTATGCCTCTTGTGCTCAAGCTCATGTGCATCACTTTGCGATGTTTACATACAGCTGGCTGACTTCCACAATGAAGGGGCAAAGGAACTAGCTCCGCATAAATTTCGTAAATTATTTTTACAATGGAAATAATAATTTCAAGTCTGCAATAACAAAGTTTTTTATACGCAAAAATGCAGCTAGTTTCGTACAAAATAAATGCACAATTTATTAAAATAGACGTGTGTTCTTTTTACCCTGGCGAAAATTTACCCATCACCTTATTCGCTTCAATTTGCAGCTAACCTCCACTTACCTTCAGTGATCTGTAGCTGCGGATTCCCATGAAAAATGAACTGCACATAAAACTGATTTTTAAAAGAGCAGAACAGCCTCTACCACAACAAAACAAGCACGTTTTAAGAAACCATAACTGAACTACGAAGTTTAACTATATAAATAAATTTATTTCAAACATTAATCATATGAAACAATTATTATCCACAGCTGGGTCTCCCTTTTCTGGGGGAGCACAGCTGAGAATATAACTGACAGGTCAAAAAACTATAATGGCAGGTCTAATCTGTTATTAATCTATCAAAAACTTTGCATACAATCAGAGACTGATTTAAGGTTTTGCAAACCCTAGGCCCAGACAAATATGCCGCCCCTTCTCATCTTTAAAATAAAGAATCTGATGTCTACATTTATATGTAACTCTTATGGATCTAATCCACCACAACCAAAAAGAAATTTAGAAGCCCATAAAAAAAAAAAAGCACAGTTGAAAAGCATAGAAAACTTATTAACGGACCAATAAAATAAAAAATAAATCATTGCTGGAGCAGCCCTGGCTTGAATGAACATTGGACTTACATTTTTTTTTTTTTTTAACTTCCTCTTATGGTACTGTAGCATTCTTTCGTTAGGTCAAATTTATTGCCAGAGAAGTTACGAAACCATGCCCCAATGCATTTTTAATGTCACAAAACTGGCAGTTTTTGCTTAATTTCGTCATGTTGGGTATTTGATCTGGGCTTAAAAATTCCACAGATTTAAAATCAGTTTGAATTTTTTTTTCTATGATAACTACGTTCTGAGATAGCATTTCGAACTGGGAGTAATAAAGACACCTGATCCAATGCAAGACACGCACACCCCACGCTGGACTGCTGAGAAGTTGCGACCCGGGAGACAAACAATGCATTATCTGAAATGGGGGGGGGAGAGAGAGAGAAAACCAAGCCCAATGTTAAATAAGCCCAGCTGGTTGGTGTTCTAGCGTTTGAAAAAAGGCAAAACAATAACCTAAAATGTGGGAAAACTGCAGCAAAATGTTCCTAAATAAACACACGTAACTGAAAACTTATTCGTAACTTGCATCGGCACTTTACTTTGAATGGATTAAGTTAAAAAAAAAAAGTTTTAATAGTGGGTGCAAAATCATCAGAAAAAGAAAAAAAAATCTCGGAGAATCACCAAATCCGTAAAATTAACATTTTGCCCGTAAAACAAGTCACATTTCCGTAAATTTTATTGGTAACCCGTAAAACCTGGCAGGTATGTACTTATGAACTAATTAAATAGGAAATATACTCTACTAATATTTTATCAATACATATTTTTCATAAACAATTTTTTCCGTGACTTCAGAAGAACTTCGATGCCCCTGTGCATTGTGCCGCACCCTCTCCCTCTGCACCCCCTCTTCAACCACACCTGGTGACAGCGCAAATCCGGACATTTGTTTGCAACAGTTTTCGCTCATCAGCACAGACACCGATTGTTGAAAAAAACAAAAAAACACAGAAAACGTTCAACAGGAACTCCCTTTTTTGTCATGTATTGTAAAACGATCGATAACTGATCACAGTGGGAAATATCTGGGGTTGAATCTACACTTATAGAAAAATATTTTGCATTTTTTACTTCACCTACAATGTTTTTACTTCACCTACAATTATGGTGATGATATGTTTTTCCATAAATGAATGAACTCGTTACAGATCAGTGATGATAGATACGATGTTTTTCCTGAACCTATGGAGCCATAACAGGCAATGGTCTCTTAGAAAGGGATCAAACTCTGCTATTAGTTCAAGTGCCATCATGTAGTTTCCGTTATGAACCGAACCAAATTGCTCATCTCTACCTCTGAAAGGCAAACCGCGGCTTCCAAGTTTCTTAATCACTGCAACTGCCTTTACAATACATCTCTCCAATAAATTATGCCCTTTTCTATTTCTTTTAAGCTGAGAATCAACTCTACACAATGAATTACTTCTACCTAACATCTGCATCACACACGCGTTATGCTCTTTGAAATTTTCATGTTGCAAAAAACAAGCATTTGCATTTTTCCAGTCTGTATATATGCACTTATTGCTAAATTAGTAGTTCCTCCAAAAAGACGACATGGAGCGCAAAACACAGCTCCCTTTTTTGATGAATAAACTAGGTAGGTTCTTTCAACTACTTCCCGTTCATTAATTTGCGTTTAAATAAGTTATTTGTAAAATAACGCACTTTGTCATTATAAATCCTTTTAAAACTTTTGAAAAGTCAACATCTTTGTTTTGTTTTATGGCTTGAGAGAGTAAGAAATCAGTGGTATAATCATTTATCTTCCATTCTGCAGGATCGTCAATTACACCGCCACAAGCAATGTAAGCATCAGGCTTCTCTGTACGATCTAAATTTGAACATGCATTTCAATCAGTTTCTTCTTCATGTACTTTTTTCGTAGCAATTAAGGAATCAACAACTGCAGAGGTTTCTTCCTCAATCGATGCAGTTAATCCAATGCATTTAACAATGAAATGTTTATCAATTTTTTGACATTGTCGTAGTTCTACAGCAATTTTTACTTTTTTGCAATTTTTTTGTAATGGGCTCCACTCAGTCTCTTCCTTCCATCACTCATTGTCAGATTTTATTCGAGAGAAGAAAGCCATCTTTTTCTACGGCAGTAAAAATACTATCTAGTTAGTACTTAAAGCCTCAACAGTAGGTTTAGATAGATCGCCGAAAAAACAAGCATCCTCCGAACTCCAAAGATTTGGGGTGCCACTGCTGACTGTCATTGTTTTGAGGGCAAAACCCAACTATGTTTTTCGCCCTCGACCCCTCCCCCTAACTTTTCCTGGAACTTCTAAGGAGTCATGAAGCACGTACATGGAAAAGCGCAGTGGTCAAGTACACTGGTGTGCAAAAATTAAGGACGAAAAAGGAGAAATTAGCATAACAGCAAAAACGAGCAGGCAGAATGGACCGAAAGACTACTCAGGAGATAGACTAGGGTCCGGTACGGTAGGGCATGCGCTTATATGCAGCATGAAGTAGAGGGAAGAGTGTCGGAAGGGTATACAGTACATGGGCGGTGTACGCTCAGCAATTCGATGAAAGCTATTGCATGGTGAACATCAGTTTGAACGACGTCGAGTTGCTGTCACCGTATGATATGGCCAACAGGCAATCCAGTAGACGACATCTGGATGACTTTACCCGAGGTCGCGTAATTGGGGAGTTGGTAGAAGGTCGAAGTGTGACTAGTGTGCAGAGGAGTTCGGGATCGCTCATAGCATCGTTTCACGAGCTTGGAGAGCATTTCAAATGACAGGAACAGCTGTCCTAGAGTTTAGCAGTGGTAGTCCACGAGCAACCACAGCAGCGAACGACAGGTATATTGTCCTACAGGCGAGAAGAGACAGACGACAGACAGCGGGAGAAATCGCAAGGCACATGCAACAGACAACTGGACGTCCATGATCGCGTTTTACCGTGGCCAGGAAGCTGCACAAAGGTGGTCTATTTGCACGACGACCAGTACGGTGTGGGCCATTAACGCCTGCTCATCTGAGACTGCGGTTTCTGTGGTGCCAGGAACACAAGAACTGGACACATCAGCAATGGGGTCGAGTTCTCTTTACGGATGGGAGCCGATTTAGTCGAACGAGTGATTCTGGACGTATACACATCTGGAGAGAGCAGGGAACATGCAATCACACCTCCAACATCATCGAAAACGACCGGTTTGGAGGTGGCGGAGTTCTCGTTTGGGGCAGTATCATGCTTGGTAGCCGTACTGACGTCCACATCTTCCAAGGAGGTTCAGTCACTGGTGTCCGCTATTGTACCGAGGTTCTTCTGCCTTACGTGCGTCGGTTTAGAGGTGCTGTGGGTCCTGAGTTCCTCTTCATGGACGACCACGATACACCTTAGCGTACAGTGGCTGTCGCAGAGCTGTTGGAGAGAAGATATTCAATGCATGGATTGGCCCGCAAGGTCCTTGGACCCGAATTCAATCGAACACGTGCGAGACCTTCTCAGGAGACGCTTGGCAGTACGTCACCAGCTGCCAGCAACGATTCTGCAGCTGCTATTGGCGCTACAAGAGAAATGGGCTGCGATGCCTCAACAGCTCCTTGACAACCTCGTCCTCAGCATAGACAGACATTGTAAATCCTGCAATGCAGTCAGGGGTGATCATATCCCCTACTAAAGACTGGATTTTTCTTGGCAGCCGCCTGTCACGTGGATATTTCTGTCCAGTTGTGCTCGAAGCTACCTTTTCAATAAAGTGTCTTTGTATCCTTTGGATTCCTTGTTTGGATGGTTTTGCTCACTTGTCCCACATTCTTACATCTTGGGGATCTTATGCTATGATTTGAGTCGATGTGGAGCACTTCTGTACGACGTTACATTCGAAAAACCGTCGTCCTTAATTTTTGCACGCCAGTGTATAAGCTTAACGGAGGGGGGGGGGGGGGATAACTTATGGTGCTAAAATTCAGCCCCTGCACACTGCATCCCATACATTGTGTTCATTCTGAGGGAAGATGTAATCCCTTTGGGTAACATCCCCAAGGCGTCACGGCAAGGCTGAAATCTTCCTTTCTTTCTCGAGGTCAGAACTTTTATTGGAGTCGCATGAACAAAGTTAATACCCCCCACCCACCCACCCACCACCGCCACTACCACACACACACTCGCACAGGTGATTACCAGAATTTGGAACCAGCCTAGTTGTGCATCAGCTTTCTGACTAACTGTTAGTTCCATTTTCCTTTAAATTTTACACTTTTTTTCATGGGTTTATAACAAATTATTAACTTTTACTACCACTAAAATTGCCGCCCCTAAATTTTGCCGCCCTAGGCCCCTATTGGGAAATCTGCCACTGCATACAATGCATTCTAAGTTAGTTCCTTTGCTGCTTCATGTTGGGTGTGAGCAGGTTCTATGTACACATGACAGAATGAATATACACGAAGTTGGGAACTGCTTGAAAGTGTATGTACTCAAATGTTCACCTAAGAATATTTTGCATCACATAGATATTACAAGTTCTAAACAAGTAGAGTTCCAGTTTTTCAGGGTGAAAGCAACTATATGTTGATTTACTTAATTTGCATTTCAGATCTGAATGTGATTTGCACACAATGAAACAACTTCTACATAAAAATAAAGGTATGAGGAAAGGATGTCCATGAAAAAAATGCTAACTTCTCAAAAATAGGGGAAATGCCCACAGAAAAAATTAGTCCTTTCTGAATTTCATGAAAAAAGTATCTTAATTTCAACTAAGCAATAGACAAAACTAATCAGGACACTTCCTCCGCTCAACCATATAACAAACACTACCTAGCATTATAAGGCCATCATAGTTTGTTTTTAAAACGGCAGAAGACGTTCATTGTTTGAATCAACGTGTGCTTGGCTCTTCCAAGAACAGTAACTATGGTTATGGCAAAGTATCTCCAGCATTAGGAATTAGGGAGTGGTGCATTATTAGATTTATCTAAGCCCCAAACTGAATGAGTCTTAAACACATGGTAAAATAAAAAAGAACTTGCAAGGTATTTCATATGCTAAGTACCGGTGTCAGGGTACATCAGAGTAATAAGTCTGTACCCAGAAAGATATTTTGAAAATGTTAATTCACACACCCACAACTTTCAGTGCCCCAAATGGAGAAATTACAAAATAACTACCCAGGTAGCACAGCTTTGCGATTTAAAGTAAGCCCAACACTGAGCCACGGTGGTCTTCTATTCCTAAAAGACGGTGGCTCAGTGTTGGGCCTATGTTAAATTACAAGGTTGTGCTATCTGGCTACAATGGGGCCTGCAGCCTGGGCCTTTTTTGAGCACTCGATGGCTGATATATTGACTCTTACTTATTACCTTTTGTCACTTACTTAAGCATACCAATGATCTGACCAAGTTTAAGACACTAGATATTTTTCCAACAGGCCACACGGACAAGAAGCCACAAAAGTTTAAGGGGTCGTATAAAAATTGCATTTCCCCCTCTTCGTGTCCACTTTCATGTAGGATGACCACAAAACTGTTAGCAGGTTGCACAAAAATCGCATTTTTGATATTACCTCGTCAACTTCCACGTACGTTGCCTCTATAATAGATTACAATTTTATTTCCGTTTCCTCACCGTTCTCGTGCCACATGCAGTTTTTTATTCCACCCATTTGATATTCATGAAGTTTACATAACAAGTCAAATTAATAGCTTTGCACTTTTACGTAGGCATTAAATATTAATGACTAGGCCTTAGGCCTAAGCCCTTTTAACCCTTTATTTTATCGATGTCATATTTATAATGTTTACACAACAAGTTAGCTTGCACTTTTACTTAGGCACTAAATATTAATTCATAGGCCCTTTTGCATAGCAATGTCATGCTGTAAATAACAAAAGAAAATAACAAAAAAGAGGCACCTTTAGTGACTTCAGAAGTTACGAAAAGGACTCCCTGAATTGTCACACCGAATACAGTGGAACTTGTCATTGAAGATAATAAGGTACGTTCTTGTAGAGCCTTTTTCTGTATATGACAGAATCAATATAATTTGAATGGTGTGTAAGGATGTTGAGCTTTTCAGTTATGAAAAACTCAATATCAAAGATTATATGGCCCTTTTACAGTTTTATTCTACCAATGTCCTAGACTCCTGTAATTAATATTGTATGCCTAAGTAAAAGAGCAATATTAATAACTTACCATGTTATGTAAATATCATGAATATTTAGTATGAAGGATTAAAAACTGTTAAAAAGGCTTCGGGCTTAATGATTAATGTTTTTTTTTTTTTTTATTGGAGGTTAAAAGACCACTGTGAGCAACTCAATGGGCTATAAGCAGTCGCCCATCCCTAATTTAGGGCCACTGGTTCCAGGAAAGGCAGAGAGCCAGTGCTGTAAGGCAAACACAACATCCATGCCTCACCGGGATTAAAACCCAGACCTCTTCCGGATGAATGATCAGAAGCCATCGCTTAAGACTACTGCGCCACCGGGGCGGCATTAATGTTTGGCGTCAAAGTGCAATATTGCTAACTTTACATCTTATATAAACATATGAATACGACATTGGAAGAAAAACTACTGTTCAAAGGGTAGACTTAAGACCTAGTGATTAATATTTTATGCCTAAGTAAAAGTTCTAAATTTAATAAAAACTTTTCCATGAGCATGTTATGTAAACATTTAGTGCCTAAGTAAAAAAACAGCATTATTAAAAAATCCCATCTTATTGTCCTTTTCCGAACATAGCATTAGTCATGCTATAATTTGCCATTGTTTTGTCGAACACCGTAGTTTTAAAAAAATGAACTAAGTCATGGCAATTTATTTCCCCAAATTACAGTCAATTCTCACTTAACTTACATAGAACGTTTTCTCGAAATTTATTTGTAGTTCTCAATTCAATCTCATTATAGGGCCAAAAAACTGATTTTTATATGGCCCCTTAAACTTTGTAGCCAGTTGTCTGAACCCTGATCTTTTATTTATTTGAGGTTTGATGATCACCGTGAGCAACTCAATGGGCTATAAGCAGTCGCCCGTCCCTAATTTAGGGTCACTGGTTCCAGGGAAGGGAGAGAGCCAGTGCCGTAAGACAAACACAATATCCATGCCTCACTGGGATTCAAACCCGGACCCCTTTCGGACAAATGATCAGAGGCCATCATTTAGACCACTGTGCCACCAGGGCGGCCCGAACCCTGATCTGACCAGCTTTGTCGGCTGCTTAGTTGAAATTAAGTCCTTTCTTAATGAAATTAAAAAAAAAAGCATGTTTTTAACACATGTAAGAGATACCAGTCAACAGCTGACATATTTTCGAGAAGTGGGCATACTTTCATACATTCAAAATAAATACACAAAGCTGAAGAATCAAAGCCCTAGGGAACTGCACAAACTGTATCTATACCTGACACAGGCTATAACCCAGGTTCAAATCATGGTCATAGCCAGAACACACTGAAAGCATACATATCTAGTTGTACATATCATTTAATGATTTTAAATCACTTATTCTTTTGGGGAAAGGGAGTTAATGACACCATGAACAACTCAATGGGCTATAAGCAGTCACTTGTCCCTAATTTGGGGCTACTGGTTCCAGGGAAGGGAGAGAGCCAGTTCTGTACAAAATCCATGCCTTACTGGGATTCAAACCTAGACCCATCTCATACATATGGCCATGGGCCAGCGCTTAAACCACTGCACTACCAGGGCGGTAATAATGTATTCCCAGGCAAAAAAAAAAAAAAGGTGGTGGAGATGCAATGGCTTGGGCACTCAAATCATATTTAGACATTTCGTGTACTCTGATTAAAAACAAAAACATAGTGAATTAGCATTGAAAATATTGTATATTATAATTGGTGTGTGTGTGTGTGAACTATACACCACTGTGCTTTGACAGAGATAGACACATTTATCTAGTATTAAATATTACAGGAGACCCAAAGTGAACCATCAGAAATTTGATTCAGGAACTCTTAAAACTATGAAGATAATAAATACAGGGTTGCCACATTGTAGACTGTATGGCATCAAAAAGAGTACACCTGACACGAAGAGTATGCTTAAATGATGAAGCATATAATTTACATAACTGTAAATAACTTGTAAGAATATTGTTATGATAACTATGCTCCAACCCACTGAAAACAAAGCATAAAGGCCTCTTTGGTGAACTCCAACAACATTTATATTGCATTTTTTCTCTGTAAATGCAATACATTTCTTCATTAAATTTATCGGAACCAGTATAGCTATCACTTTAACTGCTGATTGTTTCTGATTTTTTATCAGACAAGAATTTCCACTCTGCTAAAAAGCATTTTATACCCGATTTCTTTTACCAATAAAAAACTACTATTATGGGAATTTTTACTAGGAATTTTTTTATTTTAATTGCAAATTTTCGGAGAAAACTCTTTTTCTTCAGGCTGTCTTTTTATTGTCACTTATTCCCGTCACCATCGTGGTTACGGTTATTTTTCATCAAATCCTGCCAGATGTTAGGCAGGGAAAATCCTCTGCAGTCATTGATGATGGAATTTTGATTTTCTCAATTTCTATTCCTTGTTTTAGCTTTTTTTTTTTTTTTTTAAATTGCTTTGGAAACTGATGACTTTAAGGTAATTTCAATCCATGCTGTGACTAGTTTCTCTAACATGCCTATCTAAACCAGTCTTGTTGGAGCAATTTTTTATAGCAGCTTTATGCTCTGCTATGAGTTCTTAGTCTGCGACCTGTTTCGCCTATGTAAGATAGTCCACAACTAAATTTTACTTCATAGACTACACCTTGCATTTTTAAAATATCTTCTCTTTGAACTATTTTAGGGAAAAATTTCTTAACCTTGTTCTCTAAACTTGGAGCTAGCCTAATATTATACTTCTTACTAATTCTCTTTAAAGACTCAAATAAACCTTTATGATAAGGAATTTTTTAGTGAATTTTACTTGTTGCTTTTGCGGGTTCTTCGTACCATTAAAATGCAGAAGCTTCTCAATTTCTCCTTTAGTATAGTTATTTTCTGTAAGTATGACTTTAAGTTCTTCTTTATGGGCTTCTTTCTTATCTGCTGTAGAAACTATTTTATTATTTTTTTCTAAAAACTGACTTGCCACATTCTTCTTAACAGAAACTGGATGATAGGAATTGAAATTCAATAGTCTATTAGTATTCATTGTTTTTTTATACCGACTAGTGAGGAATTTTCCATCTTCATAATAGAAAGTAATATTGAAGAAGTTAATTCTTCTTTCTTTTTGAAGTTCAATAGTGAACTTAAGGGAACTATCTAATTCATTGAATGAGCTTAGAATTCTTTCTGGAACAATTTCTGAGCTATCTATTATAAATAAGATGTCATCCATGTATCTGCTATATAGGCAGAAGTATGTGGGTTGTACAAGTATCTTTTCTTCTAGTTTTCCCACATAATAGTTAGCTAAGAGTGGGGAGAGTAGGGAGCCCATAGCTAGACCAGAGTTTTGAAGGAAAATGTTTTTTTCTTAAATTGAAAGTAGTTGTTCTGCAAAGAGAAGGTAAGCATTTCAAAACTTCCAACTAATATGTTTCTATCTTTGTTGTGAAAAACTATTAGGTCTGCCAAGTCTTCCGCTACAAAGTCCATAAGTTAAATTATCAGGAAAAACGAAAATGTTGATGCAAAAAAGAAGAGAGATGAGGACAACTAAAGAAGATGTGACTTCCAAAGTGGAATATATTGAGCTATGCAAGACAGTACGAAAAAGTATCACTGAAGACGTAAGAAAATTCAACTGTGAACTAGTGAGGAAAGCAATTGAAAACAACCAAAGCCTAAAGATAGCAAAGGGACATCTCAGTAAGGGAAGAAAACAGATTATGGCACTGAGAAAAGAAGATGGTTCTGTAACAAGAAATAGAGGCAAAATTTTGACAAGAGTGAAAGATTTCTACTCCAAATTATATGAAAGGGATGATACATGCACTCCAGACATCATGAAAGATACCAGTACCAGAGTTCCTCCAGTCCTTCCAGCAGAAGTTGCACATGCAATCAAGAACATGAAGCAGGAAAAAGCTCCAGGAGAAGATGGAATTACTGTAGACATCATACAAGAAGCAAGTGGAGAAATCGAAACAGCACTCGCCCAAATTTTCACTCGATGCCTTAATGAAGGAAAGATTCCTGAGGATTGGAACACCGCTACAATGATCCTGCTACATAAGAAAGGTGACATTGAGGATCTCGGAAACTACAGACCTATCAGCCTCCTATCAGTAGTTTATAAAATCTTCACTAAAGTTCTTTCACATCGCTTGAAGGTAACACTGGACATGGCTCAACCGAGAGAACAAGCTGGATTCAGGAGTGGCTACAGCACAATAGATCATATCCATGTGCTGAGAGAACTAATTGAAAGAGCGAGGGAATATGAACTTCCATTGTGCATGGCTTTTATCGATTATGAAAAAGCCTTTGAATCGGTGAAACCATCAGCAGTTACAATGGCTCTGAAAACCTGCGGTATTGAAGATGCATACATTAATATTATTAATAACATCTATGAAAATGCAAGTGCAAAGATTAGGCTGTTTGAAAATACAACACACATAAAAATTGGAAAGGGAGTGAGACAAGGTGACACCATATCTCCGAAGCTCTTTAATGCCACATTGGAGGGTGTTTTTCAGTCACTGAGCTGGGAAAACAAGGGGATAAAGATTAATGGAGATTATATAACCCACCTTCGTTTTGCTGATGACGTAGTCATTTTTGCAACTAGCCCATCAGAGCTGCAGAATATGATCCAGGAACTTGCTGACAAGAGTAAAGAAGTGGGATTAAAAATGAACTTTCAGAAGATAAAAGTGATGTTCAATGCTTTTACAAGAAATGAAGATTTATCGATTGATGGAGAAAAGCTGGAGATAACAGACACGTACGTTTATCTTGGACAGCAGATATCAAGTGAGGGTCACATTGATGAAGAAATTAATCGCCGTACAAAACTTGCCTGGAGAGCTTTTGGAAGAAACAGCATAATTTTCAAGAGCAATATGCCATTATGTCTTAAAAGGAAAGTGTTTGATCAATGCATCCTTCCAGTGCTTACGTATGGTGCAGAGACGTGGACCTTAACTAAAAGAGACATACAAAGGCTGCAGACAACTCAAAGAAGCATGGAGAGGTGCATACCAGGAGAGATAAGAAGAGGAACTCGTGGATCCGAAAAATGACAAGAGTGGAAGACATCATGATCAGAGTTAAATCCCTGAAATGGCAATGGGCTGGACATACTGCCAGAAGGACAGATCATCGATGGACAGCCGAAATTTTAGATTGGATTCCAAGGGACAGAAAAAGACCCAGAAGAAGACCACATGGGAGATGGGTGGATGAAATTCGAAAGTATCCAGGGGTGACATGGAGGAGACTGGCACAAGACAGACCGTTGTGGAGGAAACTTGGGGAGACCTTCGTCCAGCAGTGGATTGATAATGGTTGACAATGATGATGATGATGATGCATAGATACTATGTCTAAACTACCCATAATAGGAGAATCTAATTTAGAAAGTAGTTCTAATTTTTCTTTTAGCTGCATTGAATTTTTAATCAAGTTAGGTGGCTCTTTTAAAAGATTCTGAAGGTATGACTTTAAAAAGTAGTTTAGATTTGAAAGAATTGAGTTTTTGAGTCAATTATTGGTCTAATTGGTTGGTGTTCTTAATGCGGTTTGACTATTCCATATATTTGAAGTAATCTGAACTGTAATTTTGAGAACTGTTTACAATTTTCTGGAAGCTGGTTTTTCTTTTTTTGAAGTGAAATAAGCTTTAGACTTTTTAATCAAATCTGGTAGTGGGTTTTCTTTTACTTCTTCATACATTGGCTTTTTTAGTTCTTCTTCCACCTTTTCTTCATAATCTTTCTTATTCATAATCAGTAATCAACTTACTTTTGTCTGTTTTCACAGCAACTACACTTTCATTTTTTCTGAAATCTTTAAGAGCTTTTAATTGACTGTTCAAATTTTTTTTAAGGTTTCTTTACTTATTTCAACAATTTTGTAAGGCTATTGTAGTAATCTTTTCTGAGGAGGTCTGCTTTAATTTGGTCTTTTTCTACAGTGCTGCAGATGCTTTCCAATTCAATTACCAATTTTTCTGTATTTATTTTTTCCTTAGAAAGATTGAAATTACTTCCTTTATTTATCACATGTAACAATTCTTGGCTAACTCCAGTAGCAGTGTTGTCCTTTACAAGACCAAGAACTGCTGTTTCTTTGTTTTTACTGGAACAGTTTTTCTTTTTTGAACTTTTTTTTTATTTTTGTTTTTTATTCTGATTTTTAGCCAGTCCTCCAATTCTGCTTTTACTGTATCACTTCTTTTCAAAATATTATATAACAATTGGAAACATTTTAATGGCATCATGGATTAATCCATCAGCAATAACACCTCTATATGAATTATTTCTTTTAATTTTTATTTTTTCCAATGTCATTGCCACAGAATGAGGAGCTAAATTTTGACTGCTTCAGTATTAATTTTTGCTGAATAAATTGTTGGAGCTACATCTTAGTATAGACTAATTATAGCTTCAGCTGCTGAAACCTTTCCTTTTACTTGGTAATAACTGATGACATGGCTATCCGTAGACATAATATACCATAAATTTCACAAAATGAAGGGATTTACTCACAAGCATCCTTTACAAGTAGGTGTGGTCTACAAATAAAATGTGAGTGTGGTCTCAGCTATGTGGGATAAACAGGCAGACAGCTTAAAACCAGACTGGCAGATAACATAAAGCTACAATTAAAAATTTGACAAACAAAACAAGTTTGGACAGACATGTTCAAAATACAGGACATAAAGTGCTTTGGGACAACCGTGGGAGTTCTGACACATCAACAACACTTTTTCAAGAGAAAATTGTCAGAGGACTAGAAACAGAGAAGAAGAGGTACAACATTAAATGATTTGAAAGGTTGGAATTTAGTTCACAAATGGCAACACCTACTATAGTTGTAGTCCTGAAGAAGGGTAGGGGTGCTACCCAAAAATTTGACTGTAAGTATTATAATATCCTTTACTTCTGGTTTGCTATTTTGTTGCACAAAATAGTTAGCGCTGGATAATATGTTGAAATGCGTAATTTTTCTGTGCTTAAGGTGGTTCCACCTAAAATCGCTGCCTTATGCTTCCAATGGTAAAACTTCTTTACATATTTTCTTAGCAATTAATGTATTCCCAAGGATGAAAATTTACACATTGATAAAACTAACTTTAAATTATAACATGGGGTACTTAATACTTGCTAAAACATAACTATAATTATGCAATCCAACATTCGTTTTTCTACTGACATCAATGTACAGGTTGCGCCATCTATTAACAGGTCTGAACATTACTCAAAGAAAAATTATTGATTTTTAATATAATTATAGTTATGTTTTAGCAAGAATTAGCCTCCCATGCTATAACTTAAAGTTAGTTTTATCGATGTGCAAATTTTCATCCTTGGGAATACATTAATTGCGAAGAAAATATGTAAAGAAGTTTCACCATTGAAAACATAATGCTGAGATTTCAGGTGAAGCCACCTTAATTGAATGCAAATGTTGTTCCAGATAGAAATTACTATATTATATGATTCACAAAAAGCTTCAGTATTATATAGATTACGATAATACAACATAGTTGTCACAAATGTTTATTTTTTTATGTCGCAGTTGTCACATTTGTGACAACTACGTTGTATTATCTTAATCTATATATAATCGTCACAAGACTAGTCATTGAGATAAAGAAGCTTCAATATTAGTTTTCAGCAGTTGCTCTGGCTTTTTAAAAAATTTTGCCAAACTATTTGCCAAATTCAATTTTTTTTTTGCTAAATGTAATCTGAAGTTGACATTTTTTTTCACTTTTCATTGGAAATATAAAAACCACAAAGTTTTATAATAGTACTAAAACAATAGGTTATTGATTCTTTACAATTAAAAAGCAAAATATCATGTTATAGATCTTGAATCCTTATTAAAAGAAATATACTCTTCTTTTCAGTTTTGTATTACTACCCATAAAATTTCTACACAATTGCCAATTTTTTCGCAAAAACTTTTTATCCATCACTGAAACATTTTTTTTTTTTTACCGTCTTTAATGTGTTCGATGTTTCACTGATAATCCGATCTCAGCTTGTCGATAGCGGCCAACCTGTAACATTGGGAGTTCTTCAAACTCATCATCTAACAGGGCCAATGAAGCGAAGAATCGACATGTACGTTTGAAATGCGTGTTGAACATGTGATGATCTGCACTTGGTGGTGGCAGTGTGTGAATCGCTGATATGGATGTGATTGTGTAATGACATCTAAATCAATTTTCATGATGTATCGCGGTAATCACCTTCGCGATGTATCATAGTTTCGTCAGTAACTACTATGTATTGTAGTTTCATCGGTATTGCGTGCCTTGTTGTTTTATTGCAGTTTTTTCATTTCCTATTTGACAAGTTCTTTTTTACCCCTGCCAAAGTGTTATAGTAAATATCATGAAAAAGTAATTGCCAATATTTTCACCAGAAACTTTTTTCCATGGCCAAATTTTTTTTTTTTTTTTCACAAATTGTGAAGAATGCGATCAGCAGCATAACCCCTGAGGTTTGGTTCTTTTGAACATGGAATATTTTTGTATGAGTTCTTCATTAAATTTACATTTTTATCAAGACTTGATGGGAGAAATTAATTTCCATTTACATAATAAAAGCAAAATGCACAAACTAAATAACAGTTTAATACAGGATCATAAAAAAAAACACAATGTAATGACAAAAACGAAAAAGTTCTGCTTTGCAGCCATGTCACTATTAAATTGTCACAGTCACAATGACAGAGTAGATAGTGGTGTCAAATATCACTATTTTCTTACCTGTGAGAAGAAAACTTTTTTACAAAGGGAAGAGCACAAGCAACCAAAGGTAAAGAGCGCAAAAGACGCATACCTCAGGAAGGGTAGATGTCATGGATATAGCTAATGGACTAGAAAATGTTTAGTTACTTTAGTAAATTAATTTTAACTCAATACTGCAGATTTCTTGAAAAATTAATAAGCACAGCAATACTGTTTTAAGGAGATATATATATTTATACTGCAGTGACCGTTTTGTGAGACCCCATTTATAATCCTAGTGTTTCTGATGCACTCTTTTTTATTGGAGGTTTAACGACCACCGTGAGCAACTCAATGGGCTATAAGCAGTCGCCCGTCCCTAATTTAGGTTCACTGGTTCCAGGAAAGGGAGAGAGCCAGTGCCGTAAGACAAACACAACATCCATGCCTGACCGGGATTCGAACCCGGACCCCTTTCGGATGAATGATCAGAGGCCATCGCTTAGACCACTGCGCCACCAGGGCGGCACTTGTTTTTTCAGTATTACCTTGGTGACTTTGATTGTGTCTAAACTTCCGAGACATGTTGATACACCTCTTTTCATGCCATAACTATGTACTGTATAGCTATCTATATCTACGGCATGTATTGGTTCCCTATTGTATAGTGTATCATAGTTTGAAGTGTTTCTTTGAAGTCTTTTCTTGAAAAAATTTGCTTTTAAATGTTCCTTTCCTTTCCTTTGTATTAGTACATTTCCATGTATATATATATATGTTTCTAAACATATGAGACAAACTTCCCTGAACGCAAAACATTTCAAAAGTTAGTAGTCATAAGAAGTATGCAGAAATGGAATAGCATATGGTGTATGATTGCAACAGTTTGTCATGGAAGTCAAAGCGACAAATTCATCTGCAAATTTTTTGTGAGAATACTTCAGTGTTTTAAAACTTTCAATTTCCATATTGATAGATCAATGGACAGGATACTGAATCAGCTGTGTTACAGACATTTCTTCTCAGTAGATATTTAATTTTTTTCTCATTAGTCTCCCCCCCACCACCACCACACACAATATGGCATGTGCTGAGTTTTATTACATTTGTTAAATCTTTCTAGGGAAGGCTCAAAGTTCAGCCTCCCTGGGGGCTCCCAAATTAAAGCACTACTGATACATGTCCTCTAGAAAGGTTGCTCCTGGTAACCCTAAATATTATTTTCATATTCACAATTTTTGCAAATGCATTCCCGCTATCGCCGTTTTAATTAACAAACATGTGTACTAAAGAACTTGAGTTTACAATAATTCAGCATTTTTTCCCTATTGTAGTACATCCACCCCAATCTCCCTCTCAAACTTTTGTTTTGTGATCTCGGGGATAACTTACTTCCCGGTCTGGTTGGTATCCCACCATTTAACACACTCAAAGCCCTTACAGTTCACATTATTTCTTGAATGCTGGACGTGCAGCAATGTACTACAAGTATTCTTTAACTTCCCAGCTGTTTGATAAATAGAGGTTAATGGGGAAACTATCAGTTACTTGCATCCAACTACAATGAAACAAGACTCGCACTTCAATTCTATGTGATCACTTGATCGTACTCAAATTACCTTACAGCATAATTCACATATCTGCTTCTTACACGAAACATATCCGTGAAACCTAATACACCTTTCGTTTATAGTGAAAAATTATGAAGTTGAAATTTCTTTCAATGTCTGCAGCAGAAAAAAACGGTTTTATCGTTCAAAACGGATGATTAAAAGAAATACGTATACAGCACATGAACATAGTATTTTCAGGCTCAGATTAAAAATTTTATAAATTCAAGAGGCCATATGTAACATAATCTGAAACTTACAACACAATGCATGTACCGCTCCTAACTCTTCACATTTAAAAATGAAACCAAAGCAACGGAATGGAAACTTACTCCACACCTTAGCGTTCTTCTTCCCTCGAAATCAGGAAGAAATTATCAACAGCAAGATACGTCTTCTTCCCTTAACAATGGAGTCTCATAACCACAAGCCCTTGTTGCCAGCCCATAAATGAAAACCGAAGGCTCTCTGCTAGAGTTGAAAAATGGCTTATGGTTGAACTAGGTTTCATGCCGGTGTCCATTTTCTAGTGTAAAGTGTTTCTATAAGTTGAGGCTTAATGTTCTGCGATCTGATTTGTTGTTGATCTAAGCAATTAGATAAAAGAACCAAAAATTAAATACAACTACTGATCGTTCCAGAACATTCTGTCAAGTAGAATTAAAAACAAAAAAATCCGGGTATGCAAAATCAATTTTCATTGTGGCTAAATCTTATTATTTGAGTTATTTAAACTTTCTCAAAGGGCGATAGTATTCTTCCGAAAATGCGAAACCCTTCTTTCCGGTGATATAAATGCAACTTTTTTTTTTTTTAAATTCGGGATTTAACGACCCCCGTGAGCAACTCAATAGGCAATAAGCAGTCACCCGTCCCTAATTTAGGGTCACTGGTAGAGAGAGAGCCAGTACCGTAGGACAAACACAACGTCCATGCTTCACCGGGATTCTAAACCGGCCCTTCACGGATGAATGGCTTAGACCACTGCACGGGGCTACAAATGCAGCATTGATCTCTTGCAATAGACGAAAATTTTCGAGCACAAAAAGTCAACTCTGTAACCGAGTTTGTTTGTTTTTTATTGGAGGTTTAACGACCACCGTGAGCAACTCAATGGGCTATAAGCAGTCGCCCGTCCTTAATTTAGGGCCACTGGTTCCAGGTAAGGGAGAGAGTCAGTGCCGTAAGACAAACACAACATCCATGCCTCACCGGGATTTGAACCTGGACCCCGTTCGGACGAATGATCAGAGGCCATCGCTTAGACCACTGCGCCACCGGGGCGGCATAACCGAGTTACTTAAAGCAATTCTTATGTTAAACTAATAATGGATAATAAACGTAACAAAGCTGAGTGCTACGTTTATGCCGGCCACAGGCGTAACCACTGGGTGGTTCGGGGGGTGGGGGTCAGACCCCTCCAGATTTGCAGAGTCAGGGATCCCCAGTGTAAACAACCCCTGAATTTTTTCGGAAGTATAATGTTATAATGTACACTTTTTTTGTGTGTGATGTGAACCGACTAAATTTAATAATATAAGATTGGGATTTTTCATAGAATGCAAACACGGGTATAATATGCACGTAATAAAACAGCGATATCGACTCCTAATATAGCCATTGCCGCCCCGGTGGCGCAGTGGTCTAAGGCGCTGGCCTCTGATCATTCGTCCGTAAGGGGCCCGGGTTCGAATCCCGGTGAGGCATGGATGTTGTGTTTGTCTTACGGCACTGGCTCTCTCCCTTCCCTGGAACTAGTGACCCTAAATTAGGGACGGGCGACTGCTTATAGCCCATTGAGTTGCTCACGGTGGTCGTTGAACCTCCAATCAAAAAAAAAATATATATATATATATATATATAGCCTTTGCACCTGCGTCATTTTTGACGTCACGGTTACTTCCGGGTGGTTAAGAGAAAGTTCGGCTGCTAAGGTCCCCATAGGATTAACATGGGAAACGATTTCTAGACCCTCTGGCACTCGATTGTTTGAAGTTTTAGAAATCGTTAAAAGTTGTGTGGCGTATGGGTACTTCTCAAAGTACGAGTAAGGTAGTGAAATTTTCTTTTATCGCTCTCCGGCGGCAGAAAAACGCCTCATTATGTGGAAAATAGCCGTGAATCGGAAGGCATGGTCGCCCAGGCCCAGGGGCGGCGGAAAGTGAACTTCGTTGACCGGGCCCGGAAATTTCGAATCGTGGTGCGCTTTCCCGCTTCCTGGAAAAAAACAGAAGAAAAACCATGCCTAAGCAGCTTTGTTGGGAATTAGGACCACTCAACCACTTACCTAGAGGAACTTTCTAAGGCAACAATCCCCATATGACAAATAAAAAAATAATAAAAATAAAAATGTTGGCTAAAACTGTTGAAATTATTGACCGGGCCCTGGCTCCCAGGACTGTTCCGCCGCCACTGCCCAGGCCGATAGGATCTGCAGTAAACACTTCATTTTAGGTATCATAAACCTGCATATTTTACTACGTTAATAGTGGAATTTTCATCGGAACACTTTCTTGCTCACTCTTGTGTCTTGTTTACAAGTTTTTACGTAAATCCTTGTTATTCTGTTTAAAATTCTCTCAATGCATGTCGGATTAACCTTGCTGTCGAATCGGAAATTGTTAAGCTTTCGAGAACTTTAGAGATCTTGTACTGTTACTGATTTCTAAATATTGAAACAGATGCCTTTTTTTCCGAACTGAAATTTAAGGATATACATCCACATAGAATTAAAGGGTCCTGTCATACATTGTTGTATCATCCGTTTTCCCGGATGTGTTTTTTTTTTTTTTTTTGTGAAAAAATTGTCCGCTTTTTGGAGATATAATAAGTCGGTATTTTCTTTTTTTTAATTGCAATACACACTAGAACCAGTCAGAAATGTAACAATTTATCTTACACCAGGTAAGAAATATTTCGTTTTCAGTCTTCAGGATGCGTCAAGGCTTTTATAAGCTTTTTCGGTATAACACGAAAACCTGCCTGCTAAATAGCTATAAATATCGTGATAGTTCATATCAGGGATGTCCTTAGCAACACGAACTTCCAGACGATAAAAATATCTTTCAGGTATGTCATATGGATCTTCTATGCCACTATTTCACATCTTTTCTTCATAACGTTGCTCTTCCACCACATTAAGTTGGAAGATTTTGTCAGAAACAACAGTTTTTTTAGCTCTAGTCACAGCAGCAGCAGCCATTGAGAAGCACGGAGAGAGACCAGCTCGGGTACTTTCTAACCACCAGGAAGTCTAGCAGACAGTTTTGAAACTGGGGTCACGTGCAATGATCATCCCCTGCTCCATGCAAAGCGAATGGTGTCTCCTTGCCATATTACTCCGCGTCACAGAAAAACGCTCCTGCGTTAAATTCTTAACAGTAAAATTTTAGTATTATTAGTAAAAAAATAATCAGTGACACAACATCAAAAATGATGCTGCTTACCTTTCTTAAAATATTTGTGAAAAATATTCCTGTTTTTTTTGTTTTTTTTTGAGGTTTAACGACCACCGTGAGCAACTCAATGGGCTATAAGCAGTCGCCCGTCCCTAATTTAGGGTCACTGGTTCCAGGGAAGGGAGAGAGCCAGTGCCGTAAGACAAACACAACATCCATGCCTCACCAGGATTCGAACCCGGACCCCTTACGGGCGAATGATCAGAGGTCAGCGCCTTAGACCACTGCGCCACCGGGGCGGCATTTTCCTGGTTTCATCACTCCTTCTAAGACAGGTCCAAGCTTCAGCATTTTCTACTAAATGCCTGTGGTTATGACAGCTCTTAATCCTTGTAAAGAAGAAACAGAGCCGCCCCGGTGGCGCAGTGGTCTAAGGCGTTGGCCTCTGATCATTCGTCCGTAAGGGGTCCGGGTTCGAATCCCGGTCAGGCATGGATGTTGTGTTTGTCTTACGGCACTGGCTTTCTCCCTTCCCTGGAACCAGTGACCCTAAATTAGGGACGGGCGACTGCTTATAGCCCATTGAGTTGCTCACGGTGGTCGTTAAACCTCCAATCAAAAAAAAAAAAAAAAAAAAAAAAGAAACAGATATTATTATTTATTGTTATATATTTTTATTTATTACTATATATTATATTTATTATTATTTACCTTATTATTATTATTATTATTATTATTATTTACTTTTTATTTATTCTTATTATGTACTTTTCATTTTTAAGGTGACCAGACGTCCTCATTTTCTGGGGTTAGTCCTCAATTCCGTAAAAATTGGCTGAGGATGTCAAATGTCCTCAATTTCTTATTTTTTTTACTCAATGTTTGAAATTTACCCCCAAAACTGAAATAGTGGCCATTAAAAGAAATTTAAATTTTCGGAATGCTCAGATGCTCAGAGAAGACGGTACATCATTGTCATCAATATTCATGGAAGCATGCCGAACATCGTACAAAGTCATGTCAATATTTCTGGTGTTATTTTGTTTCTGTTTTAACTGGATTTAACTAAAATATAATAATAATAATGATTATGTCTGTCAGCATTATGATGTAGAATAAACCTGATCTTTTTTTAACACCCACTTTCTGATAATTAAATAAATAATTGACGCTAAATTTCGTTGCATTTGGTAGATTCCATTCAGAGTTCTACAACTTTTTCTCAGTGCATTTTGTGATCGAACTATTTCTTCAAGTGAAGTTATTGGACTTGAAACATGCCTTCTCTTAGACATAACATAGAGGTATCCCATGATTTTTGTCGGCTCAGTGTACAGTAATTTTCTGTTTCAGGTATTTTTTTCCTGTACAGAATCACAATGAAATTTCAGTATAGAGTCAAAATGTAGCTTGGATTGCATTGATAATATTCTAAATGTTGCATTGATAAATTCTAAATGTTGCCACCTATGAGCGACATTTAGAATTTATCAAAAGTAATATTCAGCATGATAGTATTTTATTGTTATTTTATATTTATTTCACATGAAAATTATCCTTCATCGTATGTTTTCCCATGAAAGTGGACAGTTATGATGCAGTCATGCTAATCTTCGGTTTTGCCATAATGTGTCAGATGTTGTCCACAATTATGTACTCATTTTGAAACACGAAAATGTCTACAACGTGCGATTTTGTTCATTGAGTTGCTCACGGTGGTTGTTAAACCTCCAACCCCCCACCCCTCTTCACCGAAAAAAAAAAGAAGATTCTCCCTGCAGCAGTTTCGGTTCATATTGTCAGAAAAAAAAATTTGCAGGAGGATGAGGGCATTTCCCTAGAAGTAATGACAATATAATGGCATACGTAGCCTATTCGATATTAAAAGTTGTCAAGGTATACTCGAAATCACGAAAGCGTGTAAAAAAATCGTTGGGCATGGGTCTTAAAAATTTTTCCAATGGATGACAAAGTTTTGCTGCTGCTTTGAGACGTATAGAAATGGGAATAGCAGCCCCGGTGGCGTAATTCGCATTTCGACATGCAGTGCGCGATTACGTTCTCTAGACCAATCACACGCTAGCCAGAGATTCAGGATTTCAGTTAAGCGGCGGAGCTAGAAACTGGGGTCACGTGGCTACCTAGTATGACCCAGCTACCCACTATTTTCAGGTGGTGCTTTATATGTAAACTGCGCGTTGAATTAAAGAACGGCAATGATTTTCAGTTGTGGCTTCTGAATTTTGCAGACAATACTCATACCTCCTGGATTGTGAGGAGCACTGTTGTATGCAGTGAAAGATCAAAATTTGTTTTCAACAGAGAATATGTCTGTCAGCATTCAGGACATGTAAAATATAAAAAGGTAAGGGTTCCTTTTTTTTTTTTTTTTTTGATTGGAGGTTTAACGACCACCATGAGCAACTCAATGGGCTATAAGCAGTCGCCCGTCCCTAATTTAGGGTCACTGGTTCCAGGGAAGGGAAAGAACCAGTGCCGTAAGACAAACACAACATCCATGCCTCACCGGGATTTGAACCCGGACCCCGTTCGGACGAATGATCAGAGGCCATCGCTTAGACCACTGCGCCACCGGGGCGGCAAGGTAAGGGTTCGGTATTTACTAAACAAAATTATTAAAAAAAATGATAAATAAAATAAAATAATAATAATAAATAAAAAATAAGAATAAATGAAAAGTAAATAATAAAAATTAAAAAGTAAATAATAACAGTAAATAAAAAGTAAATAATAACAGTAAATAAAAAGTAAATAATAACGGTAAATAATAATAAATAAAAATATATAATAACAAATAATAATATCTGTTTCTTTTTTACAAGGATGAAGAAAAGTAATAATAAATAAAAAGTAAATAATAACAGCAAATAAAAAGTAAATAATAATAAATAAAAATATATAATAACAAATATCTAATAATAATATCTGT
Source organism: Macrothele yani (assembly GCA_039090855.1). Taxonomy (NCBI): domain Eukaryota; kingdom Metazoa; phylum Arthropoda; class Arachnida; order Araneae; family Macrothelidae; genus Macrothele; species Macrothele yani. Next base: position 75,780,543 of record CM077028.1, on the reverse strand, counting down.
TTCTTTTTTACAAGGATGAAGAGCTGACAAAGAAAAATAAAAACTGCAAAGCAAGTTTATCCATAAGAATAAAACGGGATAGTAAAGATGTTCGCTACAGAGATGCATATGTTAAAGAAGGCCTCACTGCTATCATAGAAGTAAATCATAAATACAGCCATTTAGTAGAAAATGATGAAGCTTGGACTTGGCTTAGAAGGAGTGATGAAACCAGGGATATCTTTCTCAATTATTTTAATAAAGGTAAGCAGCATTATTATTTATGTTGTGTCATAGATTCTTTTTTTACTAATAATACTGAAATTTTACTGTGAAGGATTTCATGCAAGAGCGTTTTTCTGTGACACAGAGTAATACGACAAGTGAAACCATTTTCTTTGCACGGAGCAGGTGATGATCGTCGCATGGGAAGCTTGTGTGCCCCCTAGCTTGATATATATATATATATATTTAATTGTTTATTTCCTGCATCTCTAAATTAACTACTAACATTAAGCAGATGGCCCCAGGGTAGAAATTCTTACTTATACACAAGCTTCACCCCCATAAATAGTGCTGGGTGAGAGCTACTAACCAACTAATCCCCTAATAGCTACATTTTCTTTTCAGTTTTAAAAAGACAAAAATTGGTTGTATTACACATAAAGAAACTTCAAAAAATTAAATTCGGGAAAGAAAAAAAGAAAGTGTTTTTTTCTCCTCTGACACAGAAAAAAATGTAAAATCCAGTAAATGAAGGAAATACTAGATTTAATAGATTTGGGGGGGGGGGGGGGGTAAAAAAACTAAATTCAATTTAGCAGTTTCCTTTGCTGAGATATGAAGATCCAATTTTGATTGATGGCCAGTGACTGGGCAAGGGGGAGATTCACTAATCTTTATTTTAACAGGTTGAAATCTGTAATATATATATTATATGGGTTCATAGGTTTGCTTCTATTTCCATGTGTTTCTTACGCTGGATTGTTTTGGTTAACTACCTTAAAAATCAGAGTAAAAATCCAGGGAGCTGTAACATATACTGGAAGAAACTTCAGTTCATGATCTTTAAATAACTGTTTGCAGAATTTGAATCGGCACAGTAGTTTAGATTTTATAAGCCACTATATTTGTAAACAAATCACCGGTTCTTCGCGTTTTTCAGTGTTGTCGCTTACACTGCAGGCAATATGCATCTCATTTAAGTTCTAAACAACTGGAAACATTCTGGCTGGACGGTATACGTAAATACAAGTGAAGCTAAACCCCATACCACTTCAATAAGATACGTGCAGATTGTTATTGATGTTGCAACACCAGCTAGAAATAGAAATGAGCCGAACAAACGTTGAGTAGCATGGCCGACAACGACTTGCAGCTGATGGAGGGGGAAAGAAACGGCTTCGTCAACTTAATGTTGCGTTTAAGCGCGGCTCTTGTTGTATTCTAACCTCCTTGGAGATACCTATGAACAACAAACGGTGTCAAAACAAAATATCACCATTCCAAAATATGTTAAGGCTAATCAGCCACCACCTAAAAATAGTGGGTAGCTGGGTCATACTAGGTAGCCACGTGACCCCAGTTTCTAGCTCCGCCCCTTTACTGAAATCCTAAAGCTTTGGCTAGCGTGTGATTGGTCTAGAGAACGTAATCGCGCACTGCATGTCGAAATGCGAATTACGCGCCCCGGTGACGTATTTCACAAGTGAATGTACGGAATTGCACTTAAGGCCATTTTCACCACGCGATTGGTTCAGAGCCACGTTAGAATTGCGAGTAGGCGGGGCCCACGAGGAGAGTCATGTGAGTGAGACATGTAAGGCACGTCTCACACAGACGGGATGAATCCGACGAATCTATAAAACCGACCCGCAGTGGGGTTTTTGGGCGGCTTTCACACGAGCGGTTTTATTTTAGAGCGGAGGAAAAAAACGCTCGACCGATAGGCGGGAACCCAATGGCTAGCTCTTTGTGTGGTCAGTTTGTAGATTGTGTCTTCGTTCAAATGCAGTATTTGATGTAAGAACTTAATGCATAACATGTTTCAAACTCATGAAAAGATAATGTATTGAATATTACGAATACCTATGTTGATGTATAATCTACAGTAAATGTAGCAAATGTATGACATAAACCATTTTTTCGGAGCCAATGTTCTATGTGTTGAAAGATACATACACGGAAATACTAAGAAACATTTGTAAAGTGCATTAAAACACACACACACACACTTTTACAGAGCATTTTGAAGAACACTTGAGGAAAACTATGGAAACACAGAATTCCTTAATAACCTTTTATAAGACGTTTTTGAGAGCACTTTCACAAGGCTGTGTGATCATTTCGAAATAATTAACTCTCCTTATATGTGAAACTTTAAATTTCAGGCAATTATTGGTGTGAATTATTTATCAGGTGTGAATTTTTTGATGCGGGCTATTTTTTCTCCATGCAACATGTAACAACGGATTTCGAAAGAAATTTTAATTCACACATAAAATGATTAAATTTGTTGTTCTGGATGAGGATGTTTTTTTTTAATTATTTACTACATTTTCTTAGTTTGTTTAACTGTTGAAAGACACAGCATGGCCATAGGGTTTTCGTTACTTTATTCTAGAAGCCTTCAGACATTTTTTTCGTTTAACGCACACAGTTAACCTGTTGGTGAAATTTGACTTCTTTCTTGAAAGACAACTCCCATAACTCTGAAGTTCCGACAGTCGTTATACCATTGGCGTTTCTACATTTATTTACTATCGTACGTTTCTACATTTTATTTTCGTCACTGCTGTTTGCTTAAAATATTGTTTTGCATAGTTACCACATTTTGAAGTCATTCACTCCTACACAAAAAATGGCAAAATGTGGCAATTAACTTCTGCAGCACTGTAAACCATTACAATGTTTGTAGAAAATTGCTGGCATCATACCTACACTCGAAATATGGTGATTATGCGCGAACTATGAGAAAACAATTATACTAAACTTGAAATTTAAAAAATGCAGAAAACGCTGCTATTTCCATGAATGAACAAGATTTCCAAACATTGTGAGTTTATGCATTATACCTGACCTAGAATAATTTTCTCTGTTGATAAATAAATGATCAGAGTGAATGTCAGGTACAAGGGCAAGGTATATATTTTTTTCTTTCGTTACAGTGTGTGAGTGGAAGCCCCCACCAGGTGGAGGACCAGGACTTTAGCCCCAAAGCCCCCCTCCCCTCTGATAGGGACAGGGAAAGCCATACTCATACATACTTGCCAACTAAATTTAATGGATATGCAGAAGATTGGCTTTGTAAATTCAGAAGATTTTTTACGTCAATTTGTCTCACGATAAAGTGATTTAGAACTCATACTGCTTAAACAAAAAAGGAATACAGGACACTTACCTTTATTTTTTGGTGTGTTTTTATTGAAGGGGAATTTTATTTATAGTAATTTAACAGTTAGCTAAACTTCTTACAGTGGTCTTTTTGGATTTTTTTAAGAATTTTTTGGAGTATTCTTTTGAAAACAAAGTAAATTTTCTTTGCATTTAATTAACAGAAAACTCTCAAGCGATTCACCTGACATTAATGATCGAAACATTGTGCGATTTTATTAACCAAAGAAAACATTATTTTGCGTTATTAATTAAATGGCAAATACACCCTATAATTATTATTTCACTTTGGTGTTCTTTCAAATGACGAGCCACACCATTTTTCTCTCCTATCATTACTGGAGCATTGTCTGCTCCAAAAGCAATGCAATTTTTGAAAAGTATCCTGTGCTTACTAAAAACATCAACTGTAGCTGAGAACCCTGAATTCTGATATCAGAGCTTTCACTATTTTAGATAAATGGTGTAATTTTCAGATAATGAATACTTTTTTTTTAACACCATGCATCAATTCTTACAAATTTCCAAACTTCGTCACTTCCGTTTTTTGGAAATTTCTCTCACTCTTATCATGTTAAAATGCACACACGTTTATGAGGGTGATGGATGGCATTTAACAACTACATAGGAGTGGGGATCACATCGCGGGGGAAAAAATGCAATCACTGAAGAAATCTTCGCTCCGTCTGACTTCCGTTTTCGGAAATTTATCCAACATTTTCAAGCTGAAATACAAATATTTATGGAATAAAATGATTTCTAATAATAACTGAATTACGATTACGAGAAAAATCTTATCTCCGTCTACTTTCCGTTTTCGAAGGATGAAATTTCGTCCTCCGACGGAGAAAACGACCCCCCCCCCTCCTCCCAAAAGTTCAGTTCAGTTGTGCCTCGATCTCGTGAATGGTCCAAATGATAACAAAAAAGACGGAATTCCTCGAATTAGCGTAACAATCTCGTGGCCGAAGATTACGGGGAAATTTTCGGGCGGTCTAACTTCCGTTTTCGGAAATCGTTGCCTACAATTTCAAGGTGAAATTATGAAATGAAATTATATTTAACAACAATACTGAACAGAAGCAACATTGCGAGAGGAAAAAATACGATTACGGGAAAAATCTACACTCCGTTTTATCTTCCGTTTCCGAACGTTTGAAAAGACAAAATAACTTCCCCAGACGGAATACGACTCCCCGCCCTAACTAATACCCCGAAAATTCCCTCATTTTTGCATCGATCTCGAAAATGACAAAAAAAAAAAAAAAAAAAGGTTGGGGGTGGGAAAGGGGACTCCGCGATTCCACGGAAGGATCTCACGTACGAACTAACCGCTGAATCGATTTCGAATGGCGTAAGATTACGCTAAGATATCGATGACCGGTAAATTTTAACTTTTGACGCAAAATTAGCACAGATTTCGTCAAAATCGTAATTTTATTTAGCAGAATGGTGCAAGAACAACGTTTTGGCACGGGCTGGTGCAATTGGCGCAGGTCTGGCAGCCCTGAGATTAAGACTAGTAAGTTATTGCTGCGCTTTTCAACTTCTTTTTGTCTTACAAAAATTAATAAAACAGGTTATTTTTCGCAAAAAACGCAGAAATTTTTAGAACGGCAGAAGAGCGCGAGTTTGGTCACAAGATCGGAAGAATGTATAAAAAATCGAAAGACTTCTGCCAAAATCGGAAGAGTTGGCAGGTATGCTCATATATTATTGTTGTGAAATATCTCTGCACAAAGACAAGTACATTCGGAATTCGCTTACCGATGATGTTCCTTCATATTCAGTGAAATTGTCGAACTCGTTGTACAAGATTCTGCAGATATCATTCCAAGCATTTTTTTTATGTTCCTATCCCTGTAATCTTCCGACGATGTATCCCAACCTTGTGGGCGCTTTTCCACTTCCAAAATTAATAATTCAATATCAAAATTAATAGCAGACATGATCGACAGAGGTTATAGCGCAAACTATACTAAAAAATCAGAGTATTTCTGTTGAAAACTAACAAAGCACACAAGCCCAAAGCGATTGACAATCGACCTCGCCTGGCAGCAGTGCTTTCGGCCCCTCCCCTCGGACAAGAGTGATTGTTTTATTGCCTAAGCGGAGAATCCGTTCACCGATTGTGTGAATGTCTTGCCTTACATCTGTGTTTCTCTAAATTTGGACGGTATCGCAGTCGGTCGGTTTGTAGCGAACCCCGTGAAAGCTCAGCGGTTGCCCGATCAGAGTTTCTACAGACTCCGCTCGTCTGAAAGTCTCGGTATAACTCTATAGCCGGCTCCAAAAGAGGCGGTTGGACAGCTGAATAATTTATTGCTTCGGCGGGAAGAACCCGCCTGTGTGAAACGGGCCTAAGCTTTGCTGCTCACGCCTATGCCATTTTAATGTTCGGGTGTTTTCTTTGCGACAATGGTTAACCCCAGTTGTTTTACCCATACAGTCGGAATGCGACAGGAGGTAAAAAGAGAGTGTACTTTATTGGTAGGGGAACTTTTGAGTTTTTATGTCAACATGGACTTGTGACTTATCTTTGATTAACCGCAGAAAGCCATGCTTCAATTTTTATAGTTCTCACAGAGCCGACAGATGTCAGCACGTCAGCGCGCTCTGATGTAGAACAAGATTAGTACTGATGTGTTTTGTACGGAGAAACATGAGCTGTTCAACGTTTTTTTTTTTTTTTCGGGGAGAAGGCGGGTTGAATTGTGGAATTGAAGACATTTTTTATTAAGTTTGGTGGGACCAAAATATCAAGAATTTCCTAAATATTAGAAACATATACATATGACAGATCACTTACTATTTTATCAGACATAAATATATGGCAACCAACATTCTGGGAAATTTATTCCAACGGAAGTGTCTTATTTCAACAGAACACTGTCTTGAGGTCGTACTCAGCGTTACATTAAGAGAGTTTTTTTCCGGAGGGCCAATCGCAAATTTTGAGGGGGCTCAAACTTGTTGTTATCTGTGATTTATTTATACATTAATACATATTATATTATTTATATATACATTAATACATATAACAAATTTTTTGAAATCTACACATGCAAGAGACTAAAAACATAAAAAAGGTATTATCATCATTGCCAACCATTATCAATCCACGGCTGGACGGAGGTCTCCCCAAGTTTGCTCCACAACGGTCTGTCTTGTGCCAGTTTCCTCCATGTCACTCCCACATACTTTCGAATTTCATCCACCCATCTCCCATGTGGTCTTCTTCTGGGTATTTTCCTGTCCCTTGGAATCTAATCTAAAATTTCGGCTGTCCATCGATGGTCTGTCCTTCTGGCAGTGTGTCCAGCCCATTGCCATTTCAGGGATTTAACTCTGATCATGATGTCTTCCACTCTCGTCATTTTTCGGATCCACGAGTTCCTTTTCTTATCTCTCCTAGTTACAACAAGCATGCACCTCTCCATGCAACTTTGAGTTGTCTGCAGCCTTTGAATGTCTCTTTTAGTTAAGGTCAACGTCTCGGCACCATACGTAAGCACTGGAAGGATGCATTGATCAAATACTTTTCTTTTAAGACATAATGGCAAATTGATCTTGAAAAGTATGCTGTTTCTTCCGAAAGCTCTCCAGGCAAGTTTTGTACACCGATTAATTTCTTCATCAATATGACCCTCACTTGATATCTGCTGTCCAAGATAAACGTACGTGTCTGTTATCTCCAGCTTTTCTCCATCAATCGATAAATCTTCATTTCTTGTAAAAGCATTGAACATCACTTTTGTCTTCTGAAAGTTCATTTTTAATCCCACTTCTTTCCTCTTGTCAGCAAGTTCCTGGATCATACTCTGCAGCTCTGATGGGGTAGTTGCAAAAATGACTATGTCATCAGCAAAACGAAGGTGGGTTAGATAATCTCCATTAATCTTTATTCCTTTGTTTTCCTAGTTCATTGATTGAAAGACATTTTCCATTGTGGCGTTAAAGATCTTCGGAGATATGGTGTCACCTTGTCTCACTCCCTTTCCAATTTTTATGTGTGTTGTATTTTCAAACAGCCGAATCTTTGCACTGGCATTTTCGTAAATGTTATTAATAATACTAATGTATGCATCTTCAGTACCGCAGGTTTTCAGAGCCATTGTAACTGCTGATGATTTCACCGAATCAAAGGCTTTTTCATAATCGATAAAAGCCATGCACAATGAAAGTTTATATTCCATCCCTCTTTCAACTATTTCTCTCAGTACATGGATATGATATATTGTGCTGTTGCCATTCCTGAATCCAGCTTGTTCTCTCGGTTGAGCCATGTCCAATGGCTCAACCGAAGAACAAGCTGGATTCTCGGTTGAGCCATGTTCAAGCGGTTTTTGTTCTCTCGGTTGAGCCATGTTCAAGCGGTGTGAAAGAACTTTAGTGAAGATTTTATAAACCACTAATAGGTCTGTAGTTCCTGAGATCTTCAATGTCACCCTTTTTCATGTAGCATGATTATTGTCGCGTTGCTCCAATCCTCAGGAATCTTCCCTTCATTAAGGCATCCAGTAAAAATTTGGGAGAGTACTGTTTCGATTTCTCCACTTGCTTCTTGTATGATGTCTACAGTAATTCCATCTTCTCCTGGAGCTTTCCCCCGCTTCATGTTCTTATGTGCATGTGCAACTTCTGTTGGGAGGACTGGGAGAACTCTGGTACTAGTACCTTTCATGATGTCTGGAGTACATGTATCATCCCTTTCATATAATTTGGTGCAGAAATCTTTCACTTTTGTCAAAATTTCGCCTCTATTTCTTGTTACAGAACCATCTTCTTTTCTCAGTGCCATAATCTGTTTTCTTCCCTTACTGAGATGTTACTTTGCTATCTTTAGTCTTTGGTTGTTTTCAATTGCTTTCCTCACTAGTTCACAGTTGAATTTCCTTACGTCTTCAGTGATACTTATTCGTACTGTCTTGCATAGCTCTATGTATTCCACTTTGGTAGTCACATCTTCTTTAGTTGTCCTCATCTCCCTTCTTTTTTGCATCAACATTTTGTTTTTTCCTGATAATTTGTTGACATGCAATTTGTTCTTAGACCCAGATAATTTTGTTGCTGTTTCCATAAGAGCTTTGGTTACTTTTCTGTTAACTTCAGAAATATCCACTTCTATCGATGTTAGGCCTTCCAAAGCAGAGAATCTGTTCTTCAGTTGCAACTTGAAGGCATTATGGTGTTTTTTAAAGTTGGTTATGCCAATACATTTTGTTTGTCTTATGAGCTTGCCATGTTCAAGTTTAGTGTTGAGGTGCATCTTACATCTCCCCAAGCTATGGTCACTACCTGTGTTTAACTTGTTTAGCACACTGCAGTCTTCTACGACGAATTTTTTGTTACACATAATAAAATCAATTTCACTTGTCGTCCCATTTGGATGTCTCCATGTCCATTTCCTGTGCGGCTTTTTCTTGAAAAGGAGTTCATGATGAAAAACCCTTTTGCCTCTGCAAACTCAACGAGAGTATTTCCACGCTGGTTTCTGTTGCCGTGACCGAATTTACCTACTGAAGTTTCATTCTGTTGCTGTTGCCCTATTTTTGCATTGAAATCTCCCATAGTTATCTTCAAGTGCTGCTTACCTTTATTATTTAGATGACGAATTTCCTCATAAAATTCTTCAATTCCTTCTTCAGGATGACTTGTGGTGGGTGCATAAGTTTGAATAATCTGAGCCTTTGAGCCTTGTATCTTCTCGAGAGTTGGATAACGAGTCGTGCAGTTCTGTCAGAGGAACTTTTAACTTCTACAACTTTATCCTTCAGTTTCTTGTTTATTATAAATCCAACACCACTAGTTCTGCCAGTATCTGTCCCACGATATTAGGAGAGATGTCCACTTTTCAGTTCAATGAGATCTTCTCCTTTTCTGCTTACCTCACTTAGCCTGACTATGTCCCACTTGATCCTTTGTAGTTCCTCTTCCAATTCAAGAAGCCTTGAATTAGAAGATAGGGAGCGTCCATTATACGTAGCCAAGGTCAGCATCAGATGGCAGCCTAGTCCGGTCCCCCGGGGATTCTTAGCACCCTCTGCCTTCATGTCGCACTGGCCGCTGCCTTCGGCAGGTACATTCCAGCTGTCGGAGACTGAGGGCCAAGATTTAAGTTGTGGAGTCATTTTGAAGGGGTTTGGCCATAACTCACCACGCTGGCCAAGCGGGTTGGTGAGTGTGGGATAGCATTTCCTCTAATCCCGATGGTATAGTAATACCGCTATTGGCGGTCGTCAGAGTCTCTTTAGTGGGAACAGGATGCACCACGAGAAGGCGGGGTTGACATTTGTCAAGGAGAGGCTGTGATGTTACGCATCACCTGACCTTACATCCCCCCCCCAAAGTTATACCTTTATTTAATTCAGTAATGCACCACGGATTTCACCATGCTGCGGTGGTATAAAACATTAAGGATGCTCGTGAGATAACGCTGTTGTCCTGGAGAAAATCTCCCCCCCCTCTAAACATTAGGAGTGGCAAAAATATGTTATTCTTACAACAAGCTCTTTTCTGATTATTAAGGAATCATTACAGTGTTACCTGAAAACGTATTGTGCAAAACATTCCGCTGTCACTTTGGTTTCAGATCCTTTAGATTATTTAAGTTAGCACACAGTAGTAAAAAAACAACAACTAATTAATCGTTTGAAATTCCTGGATTTTCCTTTTGTCACAAAGCGTAAACCACATACCGCCAGGAAAAAAAAATATGGGAATCGTTTTTAATAATTTGCTGTCGTTAAAAATTAGGTAGCGCAAATATTTTGTTGTATTGGAAGCCCTAACGTCACGTTAGCTACATTGAGGCTTACTTAACCATATACATGGGAAGTCGGCATCCAGAAGACTGAAAAAAGCTGAATGCCAGCTTCCAAAATATGATGATGTATTGCAGTGCAAGCAGCATGCCGTTGGTGATTACAAATACACAGTAAACTTAACTATCAAATACAAAGGCTCTAAAAAATTTACCGAATTGTGAAACAATGCTTGGTTTTCTTGTTTGCCCCTCTTGCATATGTGATCAAGATGAACTGGTTTTCTTCTAACCTCCTGATTTTTATCCGGAGAAAGTATTGACTAATTTTGGTAGGACTTCATAATAGATTTTTAATTAACATGGGCAATTGCTCCATTTATAAAGAAATTTACAAAAGCATTCTCATCTACAGCAACAAAATTTTTCTATAGAGTATATATATTATCATAACTACTTTGATTTCAGAGCTACATTAAAAAAAAAAGTTATTTAAAGTGTTAGCACTTCGTGTGAAGTCATTTATGGCTCTAATTAACAACGGAAATTCCGTTTTTTTTTCTCGAGGTATTGTATACATTATTGGCTGCATTGATTCGTCGGATTTAGAAAACGTTAATATACATGCCCATGGCAGTTTGAGTTTTAGTGTATAAAACAAAGCAATCAATTTAATCCTTAAAATAATCTTAATGCTACTGAGATATGACATCCATGTGAATGAGTTTTTTCATTATAATATTTTCCCCCGTTTTCTTCAGTTTTTAAAATTAATTTTTCCAAATTTTCATCTATAAACAAAAAATTCGACTAAATATAAAGGGTGATCACTCAAAAACCTACGGGGTTCCATGGATTTTTGGGTGGGGGGGGGGGGCTAAGACCCCGAAAAGATGCCTGAATACATCACTGGTCGCACTTCGTGCCATTTGCTAGTTCTTTGCTAATACAAAATCACTCTATTTTATTTTAGTTTCTAGCTAGACCTCCTTACATTCATGAGGAAAAGAACTTGATCGTCAGAATATTACGTTGTGGAGACATACTTTTCATTGTTAAAGGTCCTTTTAAGGGTAATAGGCCGCCCCGGTGGCGCAGTGGTCTAAGGCGTTGGCCTCTGATCATTCGTCCGAAAGGGGTCCGGGTTCGAATCCCGGTCAGGCATGGATGTTGTGTTTGTCTTACGGCACTGGCTCTCACCCTTCCCTGGAACCAGTGACCCTAAATTAGGGACGGGCGACTGCTTATAGCCCATTGAGTTGCTCACGGTGGTCGTTAAACGTCAAAAAAAAAAAAAAAAAAAAAAAAAAAAAGGGTAATAGAAAGGACCTTTAAAAGGATACTTTTTAGTATCCCTATATACGCACTTTCACAACAGCACAATCGTGATGGGTAGTTGACGTGCTGCCATCTATTGGCCAATACGAAGTATGGTATTCAACTAGTTAGTTATTAAAGTCGTTCTTAATTTTAATATTAATATAGATTTCGATTTGTATTCATCTGAGAAACTGCAGATATTCCTTATGATATCGTGCACAAAATTACTTTACCGTATTATCCAATACGATCATTTTTTACATTCGTTAAGTAACCTCACTGAATTTCTTAGGAAGCAGAACTTACCACGATAAAACTTTTCACGATATAATTCAATATGATCATTTCTCACATATGTTAAGTAACCTCACAGTGAACTTCTGAGGATGCAGAACTTCCCACGATATAATTCAGTATGAATTATTTGTCACATATGTTAAGTAACCTCACAGTGAACTTCTTAGGATGCAGAACTTCCCACGATATAATTCAGTATGAATTATTTGTCACATATGTTAAGTAACCTCACAATATATTTCTTAGCAAGCAGAACTTTCCTAGATCAAAAGACAGTGTTCCTGTCACATGACTCTCCTCATAGGCCCCGCCTACTCTCAATCTCCAAAGTAGCTGTGAACCAATCGCGTGGCGGGAATGGCTTTAATGGCAATTTCGTACATTCACTTATGAAATACGTTCCCCGGTGACGCAGTAGTCTAACCGCCGGCTTATGATCATTCGTCCGTGAAGGGTCTGCGTTCAAATCCCGGTGAGGCATGGATGTTTGTGTTTGTCTTACGGCACTGGCTCTCTCCCTCCGTAGAACCAGTGACCCTAAATTAGGGACGGGCGACTGCTTATAGCCCATTGAGTTGCTCACGGTGGTCGTTAAACGTCGAAAAAAAAAAAAAAAAAAAAGGGTAATAGAAAGGACCTTTAAAAGGATACTTTTTAGTATCCCTATATACGCACTTTCACAACAGCACAATCGTGATGGGTAGTTGACGTGCTGCCATCTATTGGCCAATACGAAGTATGGTATTCAACTAGTTAGTTATTAAAGTCGTTCTTAATTTTAATATTAATATAGATTTCGATTTGTATTCATCTGAGAAACTGCAGATATTCCTTATGATATCGTGCACAAAATTACTTTACCGTATTATCCAATACGATCATTTTTTACATTCGTTAAGTAACCTCACTGAATTTCTTAGGAAGCAGAACTTACCACGATAAAACTTTTCACGATATAATTCAATATGATCATTTCTCACATATGTTAAGTAACCTCACAGTGAACTTCTGAGGATGCAGAACTTCCCACGATATAATTCAGTATGAATTATTTGTCACATATGTTGAGTAACCTCACAGTGAACTTCTTAGGATGCAGAACTTCCCACGATATAATTCAGTATGAAATATTTGTCACATATGTTAAGTAACCTCACAATATATTTCTTAGCAAGCAGAACTTCCCTAGATCAAAAGACAGTGTTCCTGTCACATGACTCTCCTCATAGGCCCCGCCTACTCTCAATCTCCAAAGTAGCTGTGAACCAATCGCGTGGTGGAAATGGCTTTAATGGCAATTTCGTACATTCACTTATGAAATACGTTCCCCGGTGACGCAGTAGTCTAACCGCCGGCTTATGATCATTCGTCCGTGAAGGGTCTGCGTTCAAATCCCGGTGAGGCATGGATGTTTGTGTTTGTCTTACGGCACTGGCTCTCTCCCTCCGTAGAACCAGTGACCCTAAATTAGGGACGGGCGACTGCTCATAACCCATTGAGTTGCTCACGGTGGTCGTTAAACCCTCAATAAAAGAAATGGAAGTAATTGAAATGCAAATCTAGTTTATTTCGTTATTTTTATCAAAAAGTATTTTTTGAAAATTCTTTCAAAGAAGTTTTTCTGACATGATTAAAAAATTTTGAAACACGGTCACTGAACTTTGATGCAAGAGCTTTGAAAGGGAAGGGAGCATGGTTTTCTTACCATCATTCATACATTAGTTGACCTTTTCGGCCACGCCTCCTACAAAATTTGAACCACTCACTATCTATTTTTGCGAACTCCATGGAAACGCAAAATCGTTGACCACAACCACGTAAGACGTTAGTCATATGTTCTTGGAACACAAGTGTTCTGCTGTAGTTTAGGTTTTATTATTGCGTTTAGGAAATTACGGTTTATATGAAGTTCGATGATGCAACGTTAGGAAGATTGTGGTTGATATTTAAAAGTTTTATACTGTTGAGACCTCGTAGTCTATTATCTTGAGAAATTTGACTCCAAAATGGCTTTATCAGATGCTTTTTCCAAATTGTCGATCTCAGAAAAATCAGGGTCGGACAAGCGAACTGGGTTAGTGTACGACGACAGAATGAGTGAACACAGCTGTTCATGGGACCCAAATCATATTGAGCAACCTAAACGTTATAACTGCCCCTTGCAGAGATGCAGAGATTATGGCCTTGTAGAACGATGTGTGGCGATTCCCTCCCGATATGCGGAGGAGAACGATATATTGATGTTGCACAGTAAAGAATATTTGGAAGTGGTTAAGAAAAGTAGAGATTGTGCCGATGCCAACGAGCTTGAAAAGTTGTCGTCAACTTTCGATTCCGTATACTTTCACCCCAAGACATATGAAGCAGCCCTGTTGGCTGCAGGTTGTACTATGCAGCTTGTCGCTGCAACGCTGGAAAACAGGGTGCGAAATGGTATGGCAATTGTCCGTCCTCCTGGTCATCATGCTATGGCAAGCGAAGCATGTGGGTTTTGTTTCTTTAATAATGTAGCATTAGGAGCAGCTCTAGCTTTAAATCACTACAAGTTAAATAAAGTCTTGATTGTGGACTGGGATGTACATCATGGCCAAGCAACACAGCAGTTCTTTTATGATGATCCAAGAGTATTGTACATTTCTGTGCATCGGTATGAACATGGGGCATTTTGGCCAGAACTGCGGGAGTCTAATTTTGACTGTGCCGGAGAAGGTAATGGAAGAGGCTACAATATCAATATTCCATTGAATGAGACAAAAGTAGGTAATGGTGATTATTTAGCAATTTTTAATAATGTAATTCTTCCAGTGGCTTATGAGTTTTGCCCAGAACTGGTAATTGTATCAGCTGGGTATGATGCTGCACTTGGTTGTCCTGAGGGTGACATGGAAGTCACACCTCAAGCATATGCACATTTTACACATTTGTTATCAAGTCTTGCTAATGGTCGCATCTGTGTTGTTCTTGAAGGTGGTTACTGTCTGGCCTCCCTATCAGAGAGTGTTGCCTTAACTTTGCGGAGCCTTCTAGGAGACCCGTGTCCACTAATTCATCCTACTGAAGCGATCAAACAAAATGTTGTTGAGAGCATTTTGAATGTGATTTGTGTGCATCGGAATTTCTGGGAAAGCCTTAGCTTGCAGGATGTTTATGAGTTCAAAGATGGTGAAACTAACTCTCAGAAAAGGAAGCACTCTTATGAAATCAAATATGTCGGAACTTTACCTCTTTCAAAACCACCCATTTACCCCACCAAAGATTATTACCCTGTTCTTGATAAGAGTGTTTCGCTAAATCTTGAAACACAGCTAGAAAAACTTATTGGTGAGACAGATTTATCCGTATCGAGACGTTCAACGTGTATTGCTTATGATGCGGGAATGACAGAGCATGTTAATCAAAGAGAAAAATGGCACCCTGAAAAACCAGAACGTGTGACTGCCATCTATGAAAAACTGGAATTATCAGATCTGTTAACAGATTGTGTTGTTCTGGTGCCTCGAAAAGCAACGGAAAGGGAACTGTGCCTTGTTCACCTGCAAGATTACATTGATGAAATAAAATCAACAAGGCTAATGAAGAATAGAGACATTGCCAAACTGCAGGCAGAATACCAGTCTGTGTACATGTGTCAGGGTACATATGAATCTGCAACTTTAGCCTGTGGAAGTTTGTTGCAGGCTGTCGATTCTATTTGTAACAAGGAATTCCAAAATGGCTTTGCTGTCATCCGTCCACCAGGTCATCATGCTGGAGTTGATGAGGCTTGTGGATTCTGTATTTTCAATTCTGTTGCTGTGGCTGCCAAATATGCAATAGAAAATCATAGCATGAAAAAAATTCTTATAATAGACTGGGATGTGCACCACGGAAATGGTATTCAAAATATATTCTACTCGGATGACAAAGTTCTGTACATCTCTCTGCATCGATACGACTGCGGAACTTTTTTCCCTTGTTCACAGGAGGCTGATTATGATGCAGTTGGGGAGGGAGCCGGAACAGGTTATAATGTCAACATTCCATGGAATGGCCCTGTTGAAGATGGGGACTATCTTGCTGCATTCTTTCATGTAATTCTTCCCATAGCATATGAATATAGACCTGACTTAGTTTTGGTATCTGCTGGATTTGATGCTGCTAGAGATGATCCTTTAGGAGGTTGTAAAGTTTCACCGTCATGCTTTGGACAGATGACACATTTGTTGAAAGGACTTGCCAATGGTCGTATTATTCTTGCTCTTGAGGGAGGATACAACGTAATCTCAACTTCTCAATCAGTTTCATATTGTGTTAGTTCACTGCTTGGCAAGCCTTGTGAACCTGTAAAACTATCCAAAGTGCCGTCCAATAGTGCAATAGAAACTATAAAAAATGTTATTGATGTTCAAAAGAAATACTGGAAATGTTTGCAGTTTGCTGCGTGCTTGCCCTCACTGGAGGCTCCAACTCCATCTCAAGAATATCCAGAATCATTGCAAACTGTGAACAACATAAAGCCAAGCTCTCCAGTTTCCATACCTCGTAGAGACTCTGAAGGTGAAAATAAAACTTTTGAGTTGGAAGGAAGAGAAAGTGTATGTGGTGTTGATGCACCTTCATCTTTGGATGGCGCAGTTGGGGGTATGGAAGCTCAATTCAAAATGCTTTACTGTGTCTCACCACTTGATTACTGTCCGCATCTGGAATTGATACAGTCTTTGCCGCCAGAAGGTTTAGATCCCCTTGCAGCATGTCAAGATTGTGGTGATACCAATGAAAATTGGGTCTGTTTGCACTGTTATCAAGTATATTGTGGTAGGTTCATAAATGAACATATGTTGCATCATGGTATCAACATGCAGCATTATCTAACCCTTAGTTATTCAGATTTATCTGTTTGGTGTTATGCTTGTGATTCCTATGTGCATAATATAGTCCTAATGCCTGTTAAACAGCATGTGCATCTTAGAAAGTTTGGTCTTCCAATGTGAGATCTGAAAAATTTCCTGAACATTTTGCAGATTACAAAGAAAAGTGATATTGTACCTTTTTTGTTGCTTAGAATGTATATTGATGCACCTTTTTTCTTTTTTTTTCAGTTTCATATTAACCATCTGCTGAAATATATTAGCTAAATAAACAAAATCTTTGTATATTTTCATCTATTAATTTTTCTTGATAGTTAGACTATGGTTATTATTGGTTACAGAAAAGAAATTGATAAATTCTGACTTTTTGTTTTTAATAAATGTTATTTGGTTTTTTTAATGTTATTTATAAATACCAGCTTTAGAACTAAGTGAAAATTCTTATTTTTTCTCACTATTAGTTTTCACTTTACTTTGAGCTTGGTAATTGCAAGAGAAAAATAGCCAAGCTTAAAGGCGTGCTTACGTACACTGGCCAGTATATACTGCAGTTTTATTTTTAGCAGAAATTACTGAAAAGCACAAAAAATATTAATACATTGCAAAAGAAGTCTGAACAGAAAATGATACAGAAAATAAGTTGACACTATATGATGTGATCATTTAGAAGTTAGATGTGCATAATTTACTAGTAGGCTCCCTTTTTTTTTTGTAATTGTTTATAAATTGAAATCTCTTATCTTACATATTTCTTTTTCTGGCATGAGAATCCTTTTTTTTTTTTTAAATGTATTATTATGACAGCAGTCAATGCAGGTGCCGTAATTTCGGGTAAATAAGCCGCAGTGGCGCATATTCTGCAGCGATAAAAAAAGGGGTGGAATGAAAAAAATTGCCAGAAACGGCGCACCTTTGCAGTAGGTGGGGTAGTACCCTGGCGGAGTCTTGAAAACATTATGTAGATAACAGGCCTCATGAATTTCAGGTGGCGATCAGATATTTCGTGGTGGCTTGTAAATTTTTTAGTATAGTAGCCAATGATTAAGAGTAGATTTTTTCCCCCAAGTGAGTAACTATTTTGTGCAACACCCCCCCCCCCACTAGGACTCTGCAATGCATCGCAAAAAAATGGTGTGAATTTAACGTCAATGTTATGGTGTTTCGACTGATGAAATTACGATTCATCACCCCCGTGATGTAAATGCTCGCGATGTAATTGCCATCGCGCTCCATCAAGCTGTGACCAAGCACTTGTTCAAACCGGTTTTCCCAGTCCGAGACACTTGAATATCATCTGATCCCCATGCACGCGCGCATCTCCGATGTAGTCTCCCACGGTGTCTCATTCCAGACACTAGATTGGGGGATTGCTCATCGGAAATTCGCCTGCCAGGCGAGTAATCGTGGGCATCATAACTTTGTGAGTGATCCCATCACGATGCAGACAATGTTTAAACAGGTTTCTTATCAAGCCTCCGTGCGGCGATGATGCTATTAAGAGGCCGTGTGTTCCACGAGTTGAATCTCGGAAATTCACCACAGCTTAGGAACAATAGGAAGTATGGCAGGGTTTTTTTGACGTGAATACATTTTTAAAATCGGACCAGTACTGGGTGGCCAGTACAGAAAGTTGAGTGTTATGAAAAAATGGGCATCAAGTTCGATCTAATAATTCCTATATTATCAACACGAACCAAATCAACTTAATGTCACTCGATAGCTAAGTGAACAAAGACTTGTTAGTGACCTTGAGTTACCGCGCAGAGATGAGGGAGGGGGTGCGTTGCGCAAACTTTAAATCAGTATAACTCGTCTCTGCAAAGTGCTTCGACGTCGAAATTGGTCTCAAACGAAAGCTAACATCGAGATATATAGATTTAAGACATTAGAAGTGAAATCAAATACAGTGTTGGTTGTGAAACTTTAGATCGCAGTTGAAAAATTTAAAAAAAATTCGCAATGTCAGCATACACTCGTCAAATAGCCAAGGCGTAATGCATCAAACGTAGTCTACGCGGAAGAGCAACTCTTCAGCTTTCGTTAAACACTGCAATGGCTGCTGCAGAACGCATGAGAAAGTATAGGGAGCAAAATAAAATTGCTGCGGTGCACGGGCGCTTCGGCAATGAACCTCATAAAAACCAGTAATTGAGCATGTCCGAATAGTAACACTTTAAACGACTTAATGACGATTAGATGCAATGGCACTTCAATTGAAGATTTTGATCCTCAAAATGCTATTCAATTGTGGTGGGCAGATACCTTTGATGGGAAGATCAGACACAGTACATATCAGTGGTAAACTGTATCAACATTATTAGTGCCACTTTATGTATACATGTCCTAGCTTTTGTCCCTTTGTTTTAAATATTATTAAAAGAAATCAGACATCTAAAGTCAATGGCCTCTCAAAAATAAAATATGTATGTGTAAATTAAGATAGTAAGGACTAATGATATTACCGCACTGAAAATAAATTATTAAAAAATCGGTCATTTTGGAACAAAAGCATATGCAATATTTGCAGTCAATCTAATGATCCTATGCAGTAACTGCTCTGCATCTGTTTTTATGGAGTTAGTGAGGGAGGTGTCTCTCATTAGAAAGAAAAAAAAAACCATGCACCCATTTGATTTCATAGAAACGTAAGTAGAGAAATCACTGAATTATTATTATTTTTTTAATTTTGTATGGCCAGTAGATTTTGTTATTTGGCTAGTAAAATTTATATTCCACTAGCCACATTGGCTAATAGAAATTTCAGAAGTTTCACAAGTGCTGGTAGATAAAAATATAGTACCTAATCTTTCAAATAATAAATAAAAATATCAATTAAACAAGACTCAATCTTAAGGATAACACTTACTCTACTACCTATTTTATAAAAATTTACTCTAAGAATTCATAAGGTGCATAAACCAATTATAAAACATTAATACCTCAAGAATTTAAAAAATACACGCACAACATTCTGAAAATATATGGTACACATAGTTTTTCAATCGAATCCATCAAAATCAGAAACTTCACTGTCCGAATGAAGAAGTTTTAAAAGCTCATCATCTAAAAAACTTCAGGGTCGTCTGCATCACTTTTCGCTGTCTTCTGGAGTTTTTAGGAATAATGTTTGCTTCAGTGAAGCCCGAAATAATCATTGAAGTTTTGATGTTTTTCAGGATTCGGAAAAGCATATTTATTTACCATTAGCTTAAAACTAGAAGTATAACTTATGCGTTTTGTCATTTTACTTTCCATGATAACGTAGAACTACGCATAGCGTAATTGAGCAAATGCGATTTGCCGAACTGAATGCAATGGCACACATCATTGACAAAATTTTCACGTGCTGTCATTGACCAATGACAATCGATCTTGCATGGTAGTCGGATATCCCGTTTTAAGAGGGGAGAAAGAACGTTGGCCCCGGTTAGCCTCGGAGCGAAACTGACTACGTCATGAATTCAAGGAGAGTTAGTTGCTCAAAGCATGAAACGAGGGCGATCCTTGCTAACAAGATTGATTCCCTGCGAAGTTCCCCCCCCCCCCGCCACGGATTTTTTTCCGAGTTTTATCGGTGTCACCTCTCTCTTACCTGTCTCACCTCAATCCTATAACCTATTATTTTCATGTCTTGTTTTAAGAGGGGTGGGTTGAATTTATTGCACGTGGCTGTAACATCGTTATTCCATTCCCTCTCTATTGAGATATCTTCCTGCGGAAAAAAGAATGGAACAAGCCAAAAACATTTTTTGTTACATAATTTAGATCTGCCAAAAAAAAAATAAAAAAAAAAAAATTGCTGTATACACCACAGTGCTGTATAAGCCATGCGGGTCTAAAATTTAATTTTGAACCCGTATAGGCCGCAACTTATCTACCTAAAATTACAGTAATACTTCCACTTCTACCCTGCACTGGCCCACCCCACTCAATGAATGGAGAAGTGAGCGCTAGTATGATGCCACCTGTCAGCCTGTATGAAAAAGAGCAACACATAAACTGTGTATTGATCTCCATGCTACTATTTTGGCTAGCCCTTAAAAGGATCTTCAGGAATGTTAATTCTGTCGGAATTTCATCAAAAACCGTATTCCAATTCCACATCTTACAGCAAAAAAGCAACTGAGTAAGAAAAGGCATCGAGACAATTTACGGGATCTCACTAGAAAACGTATTAAGTGATCGCTGATGTGCTTTCATCCATCAGCCAGTCTGTAATCACTAAATCATGAACATTGGGCCAGGGTTGAAAATATAGCCTGCTTTTGTTTCATTTCAGATGGTGAAAGTAATATTTCATGGTTTTCTATGGATTCTGTAGAAGAAATATTCTTCATTAATTACGTAAAATAAGGTCAGAGTTATTAACCTAGCAATCAGATATGCCTCAAAAACCAATTTTATTTTTCTCTACACCAATGAGCCATTACATCATGGCCAACCCCAGCCAGAATGAACGGTGGTGCAGGTGAAGTTCACAGAGCAGTATATATATACAACCCGAGGACCAGCTTTCGGTTAGTAAAGTGTTCAGAGTCAAAATGGGAAAAGCTGCTGATTTATCGGAGTGTGATAAAGGACAAATTGTGATGGCACGGTGCCTCAGAACTAAGATCTTGGAAACGGCGCTGCTTGTGGGGTGTTCACGTGCCGCTGTAGTGAGTCCATATCAAAAGTGGTGTACAGATGGCCAAACAACGAACCGTCGTCGGCAGTTCATCGATGCCAGAGGGGAGAGCAGACCGCCGCGCGTTGTTCACAGCGACCGCAGGGTCACAGTGTGTCAAATCACCCACAGCTACAACAGTGGTGATCAGGGCAATGTGTCGCAGCCCACAGTTCATTGCAGCCTTCTGCGCATGGGCCTGCATAGCCGAAGACCCAGGCTCACTGCACGTTGCATGAAATGGGTCCATGATCATCAAGATTGGACCGTGGATGATTGAAAGAAAGTGGCCTAGTCTGATGAATCAAGATTCCTGATGTGTCATGTAGGTGGTTGAGTGTGGATATGCCAATTACCGACAGAGGCTAAAGCCTCTGGATGCATTGTTGGGCGGAAACAGGCCAGTGGCGGCGGCTGTGTTATGCAGTGCGCAATGTTTTCTTGGGACGCTTTAGGCCCCATTATCCCAATAGCTCAATCCCTGACAGCTGTCAGGTATCTGAACATCACTGCCGACCAAGTTCACCCATTCATGGCAACTGTGTTCCCTGCTGGTGATGGCCATTACCAACAGGATCATGCGCCATGCCACATTGCCAAAATTGTCAAGGAATGTGCTGGTGACTTTCTGTTAATGCCCTGGTCTCCCAATTCAACTGACATGAACCCAATCGAACATTTGTGGTTCCACTTGGAAAAGCGGGTTCGCGCTGAAACACCACAACGCCAAAATGTACAGGAACTGGACGACCTGCTGTTGACATTATGGTACCAGACACCCCGGGATACCTATCGCCACCTCATGAAATCAACGCCTCGCCGAATGGCTGCTGTTTTGCGGGCTAAAGGGAATCCTACAGCTTATTAGGTAGGTGGTCATAATGTAATGCTCATTGGTGTATGTAACATCATCACATCAAAAAACTTGAAAATAACATCACCCTGGAGCAGAAATTGAACCACTTGTCTCAATTTCCATTTGAGCATGCTATGCATTACATCACCCAGGACAATAAAGTTCCAAGTATCTCAGATGGAAATCAGGAAGTGTGTGTTCCATTACCGCTCCAGGGCGATGTAATTTTTGAGTTTTCTGTTGTGATGATGGTACATATATTAAACAGTAAAATGGGCAAGTCAGGCATATCTGATTGCTAGGTTGTTAATTCATTGCATTCTTTTGCATCATTTTGGAGGGTGGACTTCTGAATCATGGCTCCTTCAAGTATGGTATTTTCCTCATAATCCACAAGCCATGAAATTATATATATATATATATATGTAAGGTCAGGTGATGCGTAACATCACAGCCTCTCCTTGACAAATGTCAACCCCGCCTTCTCGTGGTACATCCTGTTCCCACTAAAGGGGCTCTGACGACCGCCAATAGCGGTATAACTATACCATCGGGATTAGAGGAAATGCTATCCCACACTCACCAACCCGCTTGGCCAGCGTGGTGAGTTATGGTCAAACCCTCCAAAATGACTCCACAACTTAAATCTTGGCCCTCAGTCTCCGGCAGCTGGAATGTACCTGGCCAAGGCAGCGGCCAGTGCGACATGAAGGCAGAGGGTGCTAAGAATCCCCGGAGGATCGGACTAGGCTGCCATCTGATGCTGACCTTGGCTACGTATAACGGACGCTCCCTATCTTCTGATTCAAGGCTTCTGAAATTGGAAGAGGAACTACAAAGGATCAAGTGGGACATCGTCGGGCTAAGTGAGATAAGGAGAAGATCTCATTGAACTGAAAAGTGGACATCTCTTCTACTATTGTGGGACAGATACTGGCAGAACTAGTGGTGTTGGATTTATAATAAACAAGAAACTGAAGGATAAAGTTGTAGAAGTTGAAAGTTCCTCTGACAGAGCTGCACGACTCGTTATCCAACTCTCGAGAAGATACCAGGCTCAGATTATTCAAACTTATGCACCCACCACAAGTCATGCTGAAGAAAAAATTGAAGAATTTTATGAAGAAATTCGTGATCTAAATAATAAAGGTAAGCAGCACTTGAAGATAATTATGGGAGATTTCAATGCAAAAATAGGGCAGCGGCAACAGAATGAAACTTCAGTAGGTAAATTCGGTCACGGCAACAGAAACCAGCGTGAAAATACTCTCGTAGAGTTTGCAGAGGCAGAAGGGTTTTTCATCTTGAACTCCTTTTTCAAGAAAAAGCCACACAGGAAATGGACATGGAGACATCCAAATGGGAATACAAGTGAAATTGATTTTATTATATGTAACAAAAAATTCGTCATAGAAGACTGCAGTGTGCTAAACAAGTTCAACACAGGCAGTGACGATAGATTGGTGAGATGTAAGATGCACCTCAACACTAAACTCGAACGTAGCAAGCTCATAAGACAAACAAAATGTATTGACATAACTAACCTTGAAAAACACCATAATACCAATAATCTAAAGCAACTTATGGGAATTTACTAGGAAATTTTTTCATTTATAGCAAATTTTCGGAGAAAACTCTTCTCCTTCTTCAGGCTCTCTTGTTGTTGTCACTTTTTGCTTGTCACTATCATGGTTACGGTTTACCTTGACGGTTATGGTTAACCTTGACGGTTTAGGTTATTTTTCAACAAATCCTGCCAGATGTTGGGCAGGGAAAATCCTTGCAGTCATTGATGATGGAATTTCATCATCAATGACTGCAAAGGATTTTCCTGCCTAACATCTGGCAGGATTTGTTGAAAAATAACCTAAACCGTCAAGGTTAACCATAACCATCAAGGTAAACCGTAACCATGATAGTGACAAGCAAAAAGTGACAACAACAAGAGAGCCTGAAGAAGGAGAAGAGTTTTCTCCGAAAATTTGCTATAAATGAAAAATTTCCTAGTAAATTCCCATAAGTTGCTTTAGATTATTAATTCAATTAAACTAGGAAGCCATTTCTCAATATGAGCTTTATTCAAAGAACCATAATACCTTCAAATTGGAACTGAAGAACAGATTCTCTGCTTTAGAAGGCCTAACATCGGAAGAAGTGGATATTTCTGAAGTTAACAGAAAAGTAACCAAAGCTCTTATGGAAACAGAAACAAAATTAGCTGGGTCTAAGAACAAATTGCATGTAAACAAATTATCAGGAAAAACCAAAATGTTGATGCAAAAAAGAAGAGAGATGAGGACAACTAAAGAAGATGGTGGCTTCCAAAGTGGAATATATAGAGCTATGCAAGACAGTACGAAAAAGTATCACTGAAGACGTAAGGGAATTCAACTGTGAACTAGTAAGGAAAGCAATTGAAAACAACCAAAGCCTAAAGATAGCAAAGGGACATCTCAGTAAGGGAAAAAAACAGATTATGGCACTGAGAAAAGAAGATGGTTCTGTAACAAGAAATAGAGGCGAAATTTTGACAAGAGTGAAAGATTTCTACTCCAAATTATATGAAAGGGATGATACATGTACTCCAGGCATCATGAAAGGTACCAGAGTTCTTCCAGTCCTTCCAGCAGAAGTTGCACTTGCAATCAAGAACATGAAGCAGGGAAAAGCTCCAGGAGAAGATGGATTTACTGTAGACATCATACAAGAAGCAAGTGGAGAAATCGAAACAGTACTCGCCCAAATTTTCACTCGATGCCTTAATGAAGGGAAAATTCCTGAGGATTGGAACAACGCTATAATGATCTTGCTACATAAAAAAGGTGACATTGAGGATCTCAGGAACTACAGACCTATCAGCCTCCTATCAGTGGTTTATAAAATCTTCACTAAAGTTCTTTCACACTGCTTGAAGGTAACACTGGACATGGCTCAACCGAGAGAACGAGCTGGATTCAGGAGTGGCTACAGCACAATAGATCATATCCACGTACTGAGAGAACTAATTGAAAGAGCGAGGGAATATGAACTTCCATTGTGCATGGCTTTTATCGATTATGAAAAAGCCTTTGATTCGGTGAAACCATCAGCAGTTGCAATGGCTCTGAAATCCTGCGGTATTGAAGATGCATACATTAATATTATTAATAACATCTATGAAAATGCAAGTGCAAAGATTCTGCTATTTGAAAATACAACACACATAAAAATTGGAAAAGGAGTGAGACAAGGTGACACCATATCTCCGAAGCTCTTTAATGCTACATTGGAAAATGTCTTTCAATCACTGAACTGGGAAAACAAAGGCATAAAGATTAATGGAGATTATTTAACCCACCTTCGTTTTGCTGATGACATAGTCATTTTTGCAACTACCCCATCAGAGCTACAGAGTATGATGCAGGAACTTGCTGACAAGAGTAAAGAAGTGGGATTAAAAATGAACTTTCAGAAGACAAAGGTGATGTTCAATGCTTTTACAAGAAATGAAGATTTATCGATTGATGGAGAAAAGCTGGAGATAACAGACACGTACGTTTATCTTGGACAGCAGATATCAAGTTAGGGTCACATTGGTGAAGAAATTAATCAGCGTACAAAACTTGCCTGGAGAGCTTTTGGAAGAAACAGCATAATTTTCAAGAGCAATATGCCATTATGTCTTAAAAGAAAAGTGTTTGATCAATGCATCCTTCCAGTGCTTACGTATGGTGCAGAGACATGGACCTTAGCTAAAAGAGACATACAAAGGCTGCAGACAACTCAAAGAAGCATGGAGAGGTGCATGCTTGGTGTAACCAGGAGAGATAAGAAGAGGAACACGTGGATCCGAAAAATGACAAGAGTGGAAGACATCATGATCAGAGTTAAATCCCTGAAATGGCAATGGGCTGGACATACTGCCAGAAGAACAGACCATCGATGGACAGCCGAAATTTTAGATTGGATTCCAAGGGACAGGAGAAGACCACATGGAAGATGGGTGGATGAAATTCGAAAGTATGCGGTAGTGACATGGAGGAGACTGGCACAAGACAGACCGTTGTGGAGGAAACTTGGGGAGACCTTCGTCCAGCAGTGGATTGATAATGGTTGACAATGATGATGATGATGATATATATATATATATTGTTGTATAACCCTGCGCCTGTAATGCTGATCCTAAACTGTATTTTCATACTGAAAAGGCACAATTCATAGGATGACTCAGAAGTCCAAAGAAGAAAAAACAAACGATTGTATCAAATGAAGTAACCATAAGCAAAAATTCATTGTTTTTTAAAGTGGATACAGAGTAAAAATTCATAGTTGTTTTTTTAAATGAGAATGAGCAAAAATTTAGTTTTTTTCTCCATTACCATAGTTGGAACTAAAAATCCATAGAAACCACAGACAATGTAATATCTATGAAAATGTTAAAACTAAATAGGAAATAAAAAACCATAACTAAATATGTGCAGCAAAAACTAACAAATCAGATTAGCAAAGCTAATACTAATGATGATTACCTGCTGTGAGAAGCTCGGCGTCACACACGAACGTGTGTACCGCTGAGCGTGTAATGTGATGCTAATGGCCTTGTCACATTATATTTTCTGTCAAAATCAAAATGCTTGTAAGTAAGAAAAAAACCTCTCCAAAACGTTTTGGACCTCAAAAGTGCTACATGTGGCAGTAGTCCTCCGTGGCATTAGGTTTTAGTTGTTAATTTTGAGATGAAGTATATCCTCAGCTGTGTCATAACCCCCCCCCCCCCACTCACACTACACAGCTGAGGATATAACTAGGGAGCCGACAGTATAAATGCTTGTGTAATAAAACAATCCAATCCACCGAAAAACCACACAATCTGACGAATAATGTTATGTCTCCTAAACCCAAGAAAGTTTAGACAGTCAATGCAACTATATATTAAAAATTGTCCAAATAAACAAAGAACATTCTTTGACTTTAAAAGAGTCTTATTTTACTTGCAAGCACGTGCACACTATTTTGCATACATTGTTGGACTATTTATATTACACATTGGCACACAGAGAGTCACAGTGGGAAACAAACAAGCTTGTGAACATGCAGCAGTTCAGAAGTACAGTTCAGACCTGTCTTTTTATTCCGTTGCATTTTTCTGTTAATGCATATTTTGGTACTTCTTCAATTATATTACCTCTCCAGCACAATCATGGTACTGATTATTTTAAAAGTGTTGTAAAACTTTTTATAGTGCAATATTATCGCAGTATGGTAGTTTCATGGCACTGATTATTTTAAAAGTGCTGTAAGACTTTTTATAGTGGAATATTATCACATTACGGTAGTTTCTAACTTCGTGTGGCCATCTTAATGGTAAGTAATCTTAGCGCTGGCTTCTGACCATTCATTTGAGTCTAGGTTTGAGGCATGGGTAGTCTGTTTGTCTTATAGCATAGGCTCTGTACCTTTCTGGAACTAGTGTCTCTAAATGAGGGACAGGTGACTGTACATAGTCCTTAGAGTTGCTCACAGTGGCCTTAACCCTGAAACAAAAAAGGAAAAAAATGCGTGTATCATTCTGCCTTGTCATACAGCTGACCCACACCCACCATTGTGGAGCAAAGAAACTACTTACGCATAAATTCCATGCCAAGTATTTTTACAGAAAAATAATTTCAATGCTCTAATAATGTAGATTTTTTTTATATGCAAATATATGGTCTTTTATATGAAGGAAATACAAAGTAATAGAATGGAAATTTTTTTGTCCAGATTTTAGCCATCTGCCCTCCGCCTTAATTGGCTACAAGTTTGCACTTTCCTTCAGTGGTTCGTAGGCAGCCCTTACAAAACTGCTGAAATTTCTACTAGCCAATGTGGCTAGTAGAATAAAAATTTTACTAGCCAACTGACAAAATCTACTGGCCATGCAAAGTAAAAAAAATAATAATTCAGTAACTTCTCTACTTATGTTTCTATGAAATTAAATGGGTGAATGTTTTTTTTTTCTTCCTAAAGAGAGACGCAGTTACTGGATAGGATCATTAGATTGACTGCATTGCACATGCTTTTGTTTCAAAATGATTGATTTTTTGATAATTTATTTTTGAGAGGCCATTGAAGTTAGATGTCTAATTTCTTTATTAAAACAAAGAGACTAAAGCTAGGATATATATATACATAAAGTGGCACTAATAATGTTGATACAGTTTACTGCTGATGTGTACTGTGTCTGATCTTCCCATCAGGTTTGTGTCTGCCCACCACAATTGAATATCACTTTGAGGATCAAAATCTTCAATTGAAGGACCATTGCATCTAATCATCATGTCTATTTAAAGTGTCACAATTCAGACATGCCCAATTACTTGTTTTTATGAGATTCATTGCTGAAAAGCCACACTCACAGGAGCAGTACTACATGGCATTAGAGGTAGCAGCTGCATCATCTTAAAAACACTGCCATAACAGTTTGTTTCGTTTTGTTCAGCATATATGTATCTAAACAGAGATTCAAAGATAATTCTTTTACCTGTAGATTGCATTATACTTTGTGCAAGGTATACCATGGCAAAGGTAGGCATGGCAAATGTACATATACCATGCCAAAGGTTGCTTTAGTAATCTTGACCCTTTGGTTGCTCCAGGCTGATCTGTCAGCAAATCAAGTTTCTCTCGAATCCCACCTTCACTTCAATTCAGTTTTGAAGCAGCTGCAGGAACATGGGCAAGAAAACTGAACTCAATATTCATTCACAAGTGGGTGGGGGGGGGGGGGTGAGTTGGACAATAGTTGCTCACTTGGGGAGAAAAAGATCTACTGGCCATCATGGGCCACTATATTGAAAAAAATTACTAGCCACTACAAAATATCTAGTCGCCATTTGGTGACTACCGACATTTGCAATGGCTGTTCATAAGGTAGAATTTTTGTAAGAAAACAAGCAGATTTTAAAGAAATATAATTGAACTATGCAGTTTAGCCATAATTTTATTTCAACTACTATACAAATTGCAGGTGCCAGTTATCCATTGCTATGTCTCTTTCCTGTTAGGGGGGGAGGGACATAGTCGAGGATATAACTAACAGAAGGTCACAAAACTATATCATGTGGAGCATTTTTTTTTTTTTTTTTTTTTTGTACTGAATATATTTGAAAAATAAAATGTATGGAATAGAGAACAAATTGATATATGGTATGGAAATTCCCCAAAAGCAAAGGGAATAATACTAAATCCATTGCAGTGGTGTGTTAACAAAACAGGAACTGAACACTAAAGCCAATGGAGCAATGCTTTTATGAAAGATGGATGGAACGCTAAATCCCCTGCAGTGGTGCTTCAATGAAAGAACAATAAATTTATTGTATAAATGTTGAATGAAATGTTTGTAAATGGTTTAATTATATGCAGTTGACACTTGAACTTCAATAAAATGAAATTCTTGATAACTCAAAAGAAGTAAAATACCTTGCACGTGTCCTATTTTGCTATGTGCATAATGTTTTCTTGATAATACAAATTTTCGATATCTCTGAATTTTTTTGCATTCGCTTCAGATTCAAGTTATCGAGAGTTTACTATATACATACATACATATCACCGAGCTGTTCTCTGATATTCAGAGGTTATCTCTTAAAAGAAAGAACTTTCGGTTGCCATTTACAGCGATCACAGCTCAAGCTTCACTGATATCCATCACATGACACACACAAAATCTTTTTGTACTTCATGGTGATAATCTTTTTCTCATGCAAAGGAATAGGAAGAGACCTGTGATGAAAAGAAAAGAATATAGGTTGAAAGGCTCCCTGAAGAACATCAACATTACTCTAATTTACTCGGGGAACAAATCTCTTTATATATATCTTCCTTGAAATGGATGCATACAAATCCTGGATGGTAGTTAATGGGATGTTACACCATTCTTCATGCAGAAACTGCTCCAGGTCCTTGAAAGGTGCAGGAGGAAAATAACAGGATCTTGCTGTGTTTTCTAGTACAGACCAAGTGGCTGAATGATCTTAAAAGTCTGGTGATTGGGGAGGCCAAGGAAGTTGTGAAAGTTTGTCCTCGTGTTTCTTTAACCATGATTAGACATTCCAAGTTCTGTGGATTGGGGCGTTATCATCTTGATAGATGGCATCCCCTGCAGGAAACAATGCCTGAGCCATTGGATGGACTTGGTCAGCCAAAATGGTTTCATACGCCCTGCCAGTCATCCGTCCTTTCAAGGTGATCGGGGACCTGCTGAAAACCACAATATGACTGCCCAGAGCATGACAGAACCACCATCCTGCTGCGCTGTTGGGAGCAGACAGTCTGAGTTGTAGGCTTCTGACTGTGTTCTCCACACGTAAACACGTCCTGTGGTGGGGAATAGTGTGAATGTGGATTCATCTGACCACATTCCATGCATCGGCAGTCCACGTTGTATGCTCCTGGCATCACTGCCGTTGCCATTGTTCATCACCTGGTTCCCCAGAGGTTTTGCAATAGCAGCTCTGCTCTGAATATCTTGTTTATGCAGTTTCCTGCACACTGTTTTCATTGATACTGGGGTCTGGAGATGCAGATTGAGCTCCACCCTAATTTTAGGCACCCTGATCTTATTACGGGTAACAATCCTCTTTAATGTTCTCCTGTCTCTATCAGTCAGGGTCATTTTCCGGCTGCTCTTGTGTTTTGCACACAAGGTTTTGCCATGAACACGGTAACTCTCGATACTCCCACTTCCCTGTTGTCCCAGAGGTACCAACTAGCCAGTCGCCAACAATTAGCCTTCTTTCGAAGTCCGTTAAGTCACTCATTTCATTGTCACCCTGAAAGAAATTTTGCAACAAGACACTTTAAATGCACTTAAACAGGACCTTGAGGTTCTAAACAAAGCTATTACAATAAAAAAGTGGCGAATACATTTGTGTATCGCGACATATGCAGCTGCATTAAAAGTCACGTCTCTGAGCATCGTGTTTATGTTATTCTACCGAACCCCTGTATATATATATTTCATTTCTGCCATTCTGTTGACTGAATACACCCAGACGTTCACAAACTCACTAAACACCAATTGAAAGCAAATAAAAACACATGAAAAGTACAAATAACACTAAAAAGAGTGTTCTGCTGTTATTCTCCATTTCATACATATAAAAGATTCCATTTTTTTATGTAAAAAGTTCATGTTGCTAGAGTGTTCAAGTTATTATTGTTTTGACAAATACAGTCAGTTTTCATTAAGTATGATAATTGTGTTCTAAAAACCCTCGTGCAATGTACACAAAATCATGCAATATGAATTGCATATAGGACTTATAAAAAATATAGGGTTAGGGTCTGATCACTCAAGAATGGAAACATATTCATAACCAAAATATTACCAAAAAGTGACGGCTTAAGAGATATAGCATGAAAAGGAATTGACAATACATATTTATGGATACATAACTGGATGGTGATCACACCAGAACTTCAGGGCCATGGTTTATCTTTGGTCTCTTTCTTGAATGTTTACCTTAAAAATAATATATCTAGTTTTTGTTGTTTTGCCATTTTACTTTTCTTGTAAAAAAGCTGCGTATATTACTCCAAATAAGAGCAAATTCTACGGACTGCTTCTTGCTCCTTTCTGTATTGTAATTACCATCTTCTAGTCACTGTACATTCTTAAAATGTTCAAAACTGAACATAATTAAAGAGGAAAGCTGTTTTATTGTGGCTTGCTAGACTCTTAAACATTCCTGCCTTCCAATTGCCTCTCAGCAACAGGATGTTGCAACACGCTTTATTTTGGAAAGCTCTTTTACAGAATCAGAGCCTTTAAAATCACAAATAAAATCAGGAAGAAGAGGCTGGCATACACCATGCAATGTTTCTTTTTCCACGTGTAACTTTATCACCAGCACCCTTTTTTTGGGACATTTTTTTCAATTAGTTGACTCACGTTGCATGTATAGACACTGTGAAGTAACAAGAAATTTGTTACTTCACAGTGCCCTACTAGTTACAGTTGGCTTCGAC
The DNA here is from genome assembly GCA_039090855.1 of Macrothele yani. Classification (NCBI taxonomy): domain Eukaryota; kingdom Metazoa; phylum Arthropoda; class Arachnida; order Araneae; family Macrothelidae; genus Macrothele; species Macrothele yani. Next base: position 75,748,432 of record CM077028.1, on the reverse strand, counting down.
ACAAGACTGGAAGTGATAGGCCTGTAAATGAACTTTCATTGGATTATTGCTAGACCACATACACCTCAAGATATGGATATATAGTGGATATCAGCGCATGGTGGATGTATATGGTGTACATAGATACTTTATATTCAGCTTGTGTATTATACTTTCTCGTTCAGTCTATATTTCGTATCAATGATACTTATGTTATGTAAGTTGACAACTTTAACCCCACGTCCCTACTGAACTGAAATTATAAACTGGTTCCGCTGCTGACTTGATGATATAGGTTCTAATCCTCAAGAATTAAATTTGTTACAACAGAAGGACATAACAATTTATAGTAAGGAACTTTGCTTCGCAGTGCCCACAAGTTGCAGCTGGCTTCGACACAAGACTGGAAGTGATAGGCCTAAAACAAACTGTAGTTGGATTACTGCTAGGCACATGCAATTCTTACAGTGGTACTCGGGGTGTTTGGTGAATGGCAGTGAAGAAACAGTTTATGTAAGTAGTATATTTGTTGAACATTAAAATTGAATTGTATGTAGTAGTTTTAACATTGTATGCACCACCATGGGCTGTAATTAACTTAAACATGAGCAATAGAATATAGAAAGATGATGCATGTCTTTAAGAGTATTCATTTAACCACATAGCTGTATATGTTCCTTACTTCAAGATGCACATAATATATACGTATATCCCTACATTGGTTTTCCAACCAATTGGTTTTACCTATTCTTGTAGCTCTTCTTACCTCATTGCACTTTTCTCTATGTGTTCTCTCTGCTGCTTCAGAGTTGTCCTGTTTTAGTCTTAGCTTTCTTTTTTCTTCTACCAATTTTACTCTTGAGTAATCCATTTGTTGTGAATTTGTTCTTTTTTTGAAATTGTTGTCTGTACAGTTTCCAGTATTGCAGCAGTTAGTTGTTCACTTCTTTTGTTTATGTCTCCAGTTTCTTCCAGGTCTTTTAATTTTTTTTCAAGTGTATCTCTGTACAAATTTCTGGTACTGTCATCAGAGTTTTCCAATATCGTGTACTTTCAGAAATTTGTTATTACACTTCCTTTCTAGTTTTAACATTTTAAATTGGTGATCACCAAGCTGTGGCTTGAGTCTACATCTGCCCCTTGAAAGGTTCTGCATTGTTGCACTGATGTTATCCATCTTTTATTGATTAGGATCAAGTCTATCATATTCTTAGTTTTACCATCAGGGGAACGCCTTGTCCATTTGCGGCAGTTTTTCTGTATAGCTTTACAGTGATGAAATAATTCTGTTACTGGTTAGCAATTATCCTCTGTCTCATGAAATGACACTAAAAAAAAGAACAGATCTAGAAGCTTACCTTAGGAAGGGGTGGCAGTTGCTCTGGTCTAATATTTATATGTGGTGGTCATAAAGTAAGCATCTGTATTCTAAAGTCTCTAGAAAAGCAAGAAATGGAGATATTATGATGTGACTTGGTAAGTAGCTTTTCAGGGCATGAGAAAACAATTTAACTGGAAATCTATTTCAAAATTGCACTGCAAACTGTTCCTCTTGCAGTGCAGATACAAGAAAAGAACAGACATGTGCATGAATTTACTGGCTATTGACAGCACGAACATTTCAGGACAAAATTTACTCAATATACTGGCCATCATAACAGATCACCTGTGATACACAGAAGAAGCATCACTACTTAAATCAGAGAAATTTCAGATCATTTACATGGAAAGTTTCATATGCATGGCTGTCTTAAGGGGTGGGCCAACAGTGCTGGTGCCCAGTGCCCCCATCTGAACTGCCCCCCCCCAACACCTCAAGGGTCTTATGGGTTTACAAAAAGTTACTCTTTCACCACTCACTAGGAGATTTTTATTTTTTTTTTCAAAGGAAGGAAGAAACACCAATGCAGAAAGTTGGAAGATCTTCCGGTTTTTTTTTTTTCTTTTTCAAACCTTGCTCGTAGGTTCGATTTTCCGAGAAGACAGGAGGGAAGTTTGTGTTTATCTTTTGTGACAAAATAAGAAAAAAAAAAGCCAACCTCCCTTCTGATCCTGAGTGTGGGTGAGGCTTGAACCTTGAAAGCCACGAGGGCCATGAACAAATCACACTTTTCCCGAATCTGTTTTTCATTTTAAATAGTCATTTGTGTTACCTATCTATATGAAGAAATACTCGCATGTCTATCAATGGGGTTTGCCCACCTGGACTACTTATATATTCAGTCTTTGCTGTTTAAATGAATAACAACGATGGGGGCAGCATACCAGCATTTTTGGTCCGATGCGTTATATTGTCTAGAAACTGCGCTAGTTGGTTTATTTCTTTCTTCTGATTGAATTTGGTTTTCTTTGAATAATTTGTAAAATGGGGAAGAAACATATCTTCCAGCACCAATTTTCATGTAATTTACTAAGCAACTAAGTGTGAGTGCATTTGGCACACTTTATGGAGATCTGCAATTTTGTTATGTACCATTTTTCGTTCAAGTGGTATTTGAAAAGTTATTGGACGTTGAACGTTTCTTCTCTAGGGATAACATGGTGATGGCGGTGTATATAATAATTCTTACATGTTGTATAGGCCTATATATCCATATGTTGTATGTATATAACAATACCATATTGTAATAATACCATACATGAATAAAAAAATAACTATATACTGTAATAATACCATATATGAATAAAAAAATAACTATATACTGTAATAATACCATATGTTGTATATGTATATATATATAAGATCAGGGCCCACGAAAGTGTTAAGACGGCACTGTTCATATGCAAACATTCACATACAAATCTGGCATGCTGTGTCTGGCAATGATCAGGCAGCCGGTAATCATTATAGCTTTTGCAAAGAAGGAACATGTGCGACTGGTAAAATGTCATTATCAAAATCAGAAGATTGCCAATAGTGCACATACCAGTATTGAATCAAAGGATTGTGGAGAAGGACCTCTGACTCTCATTGCATTGAGGAGGAGGATTCAGAAGTTTGAAAATACTGGAGAATTGGGTACAGTATCAGGAAGAGGGCTTCTGTGGGTTTCTAAACGTGTCGTGGATGAAAGTTGCTTGTGCCATCGGGGCAAGCCAGAAAGCACTCTCACACAGCAGTGGCCTGACAGTTGCACCTTTTGTGGTCAACATTCCACAAGGGACTGCTGTCTATCATGGGATGGTATCCATACAGGATGCAAGAACTGCTACTGGGTGACAAGGAACAGTGCTTGGATTTTGCTCTCCGATTCCTAGCCCAGTTGGAGGTTGACAGCTTGTGGCCTTGGGCTATCAGGGGATCAGATGTGACACATTTCACTGTTACTGGTACTGTGAACTCATAGAACTTTTGAATATGGTGAACTGCATTAATACGTTGTACAAGCTCACTAAATGAAAAAAAAAAAAAAAAAAAAAAAAAACTTGATAGCAATCACTTAACACACTGACAAATGTCCTCCTCTCAGCTCTAATACATGACATCAATAGCTGAATCCTACTGTGACCTGATTGGCTCATTGCCAAAACAAGATGACACCTGATTGGCTCTCTAAACACTCGTGCTCATTGGCTACATTCAAATGAAGGAAAGCTACTTCATATCAACCTAAGCAAGTTGTGCTTCCTTTTTCTGGTTATTTGGCTATAACTTTTCATAGAAACAGATAATTGAACAAACTATATTGCATTACATTCTTGATGAAATTATCTTTTCATTGAAATATAATTTTATGGTATTACTAAAAAAAAAGTGGTGTTATGAGCCATCAAACCTCAAAAATACACTTTTTCCAAAAGGTTTCCACAATTTTGGCCACTACTGTATTTCTTGCTTTTGTAGGTACATGAGAATAGGAATACTTATTTTATAAATATCCGATATATATATATATATATATATATATATATATATATATATATATATATATATATATCGCATGTCTATCAATGGGGTTTGCCCACCCCATTGATTGTACTTCAGATTGTTTTGCTCTTAAGTATATATATATATATATATATATATACTTAAGAGCAAAACTGAAGACTAAGGAAAAACTTTAGAATTTAAAACGAAGGTTGCAAAATAACCTGAAAAACAAAACGCGCAACGCAGCAGTTTTGAAAATTCAGAATTCACATTCTATAAAGAAGATACCTAAGCAAAAAAATACATATATAATTTTGACTCACACCTAGTACAACATAGAAAAGGTTATGTATCTACCTGTGTGAGTAAAAGGAGAAAAGATAAAAAAATAAAATAAAACAACAGAATGTAGAAGGTGTCGAGAATACTGAGCCTTGGCTTTATCAAGGACCAGCAAAAACTCTGCATTTTCTCACTTCCACAAAGACCTAGTTGGAAATGGGTTTCTGCAAGGCCATAGATGCAAGTAACATTCCCACCTAAAATAGTTTAAAAAATATATATAAGTCATGTCCTCCGTAGAGTTGCATGACCTAGCACTAGTTAACAATTTCGCTTGCATACATTAACCTTCCTGGCCCGACCCATGCTCTTCATCTGTTACTATTAAACAGAGAGAAGAAGATTAAAGAGAACTCAAGCTGTGAGAGTGACATAATAATTAGAAATGATTTTCAGCCATAACGAAATTCCAAGTTCGTTTGAGAGAGAATTTAAACCTGAAAATCAATGCAAAAGAAATCCAAATTTTACATTGCAATTAAAAAAGGAAATGTTAATTTTTAACGAACAGATTTTTGAAAGAAAACTTGAGTCTAAAACCCCCTACTCTACAACTTATGACAGCACGAAAACGAGAATAAGTTAAAGATAATAATTAACTAAAGAAAACTTTGTGAAAGTTATATACCTTAAACAGTTAGTTGCAATATGTACAAAGTATTTCAGCAGTGCTTTAAGTGCATAATTAATTAGTTATTAAGAACTTAACTACTTAGAAAAAACAGCGCATAGACAGCGCATAGAAAAGGAACAAGTTTAGCCATCTTCTGTTCCTAGGTACCCCAAAAGACGCTCAAAGTTACAAAGAAAAGAAAGAGTTAAAACCCGCAAAAATGTTAACAGACAAACCAATGCCTAAAAGCTGAAAAGCTAAAAAACGACAGAGAAAAAGTACATGAAGTACAAACATTGAACTTATAAAACCTAGAACCCAAAAACAAGGAAGAGAGCTTACCTCTTGTGTGACAAAAACTTTTCTCCTCACAGAGAAGAACATGGCTGACCTCTTCCGCCACTCCCTAGACGCTGGGGGCAGTGAGGGTGGGGCTGATGGCCTCCTCATACAGCAAGAAACCAACACGCGGAGATTTTAACCAGAGAAAAAAAATATATAAACTTAAGACTGTGGATCTGTATGATCAGAAAAAGCAGAATTAACTCTCCAGAATACATGAGAAATATTATAAAATACACGAGCAGTTTATTTAATAATCTTTGCATGTATTAAATCACCTTAGTGAGCTTCTATAGATTAATCAGAATCTTATTAATTTTAATGTTGGTTTTACTATTTTTAGTATAGCTATCCTAGTGATGAATAACTAGTTTTCTTTTTTTATTTGTTTTTATTTTCTTTTATAAACAGATTTTTAAGCTTTTTTTGTGATTTTGTTTATATTATTTAATTTTTTGTTTTAATAGGACCGTCATATCCATAGCACTAAGGTTCCTTTAGGTAGTTAATAGGCATCCTCTAGCCAACTTCCTTACGGCTTTGATTGGTCAGAATCATATTATTAACTGTGTAGAAAATTAAAGCAGATCTGCCAACCTTACTCTATTATTCAGAATAATTTTTCTTAAAGTTCTTTTGATGAAAGAAGAAGGAATTTCGTTCTCTAGAAAACTTTCTAATAGTATATTAATGTGGTAATTGAAGTCCAAATTGTTGCTGCAAATTCTTGAAATTCTTAGGACCTGAGAAATTAGTACATTCTCAATTACTTTGGTTGAAATGTTATTATTCCAGTGTAGATATTTAATTACTTTGAAAGGAAAATTAACTCTTTTATCAAAGAGGCTAATAGATGGGTTACCTCTGTTGAGCTTAATGCTTAAGTCTAGGAACTCAAGTTCCTGATTACTGTGGTTGGTTTTACATAAGTTAAGAGAGCTAGGATAGATATTATCAAAATCACTCTCTATAACTTCTGAATTATTGATACACAGCAGATCATCAATATATCTAAAAGTGTAAAGGTAGTTATCTGAGCAAGTGGGGTGATTTTTAATGAATTTATATTCCTTAAAGAACAGGAATAGATTAGCGATATTCGTGGACGTTGATGTTCCCATTGGAATACCGTTCACTTGCTTATAGAGAGTATTATTATATAAGATATGGTTATTTTTTATGCAGCAATTGAGATAAGAGTTCCAAGTTCCTACATCAACAAATTGGTTAAGTTTAAATTCTGCATACAGCTCTTTAAAGGTAGTGATTATATATATATATATATATATATATATATATATTTATATTTATAAGAGCTGTGCAAATTGCCAGGAGGAGGGTTTAGCACTTCCAGAAACATGGATGAGCACTACAGGAAGATGGAATTATCAAGGACATTGTACAAGAAGCCAGTGCAGAAATAGAACTATGATTGAGCAAGTTTTCACTAGATGCTTCAATGAAGGGAAGATTTTATATGATTGTAATAATGCTACAGTGATCCTGCTACATAAAAAAAGATGACCTTGAAGCCTCCTATCTCAATAGTTTGCAAAATCTCCACTAAGATACCATAGCACTGCTTGAAGGAAACACTGGTCATGGCTCAACCAAGAGAACAAGCTATATTCAAAAGCGACTACAGCACTATAAATTATATCTATGTATAATTTATAGTGAACTAATTGAAAAAATAAATGAATATGAACTCCCACAATGTATAGCTATGAATAGACTTTATTCTGTGAAACCATCAGCTGTTTTAGTGTTTTTGAAATCCTTTGGTATTGAAGATGCATACATCATTATTAATAACATATTTGAAAGTGTAAGCACAAAGTATAGACTGACAGAAGCCATAGCACTTATAAAAATTGGAAATGGAGTGAGACCAGGTGACACATGATATCTTCCAACCTCTTCAAGGCCATGTTGTAGAATGTCTTTCAACGATTGAACTGGGAAGACAAGGTGATAAAAATTACAACCCACCTTCGTTTTGCTGACGACATAGTCATTTTTGCACGCATCCCCTCAGAGCTGCAGAGTATGATTTAGGAACTTGCAGGCGACAAGAGTAAAGAAGTAAGTTTAAGAATGAACTTAACAGAAAACAAAATTGGTGTAGAATGCTATTGCAAGAACTAAAGGTTTGAAACGTGAAATCTGAATGAAGTGAGAACTGAGAAAATCCAAGCATCTTTGAGTGGTTTCCCTAAACATTAGAAACTTGTGAGTAAACTGAAAGTACAATAAAAGGCCACAGGGAAAGTGTACCAACCTGTTGAGATATAACATCATAATATGTTAATGTTCAAAACCACCTGCCACTCCTACCTTCCCTGTGTAACAGGGATTAGATTTGACAGAGATTTACATTCATAGAGGCGCATCTCTTCCATAAAGTATAATCATGCGCAACTATGACTTCTAAGGAAACATAGCGACATTTCCTGTTTCCAATTACTAATGATACCAGACAATATTAAAAAACAACAAAGCACACACCACCTATTACTTTTCATGATTAGTCAAAATCTGTTTTCACTTTTGTCCTGAGCTTCTTTGTATGCTCCTGAACTTTTTTTTTTCAATGCTGAAGGTAGAACAGACATTTTACCTCCAAATTCACAGCAAATTTCATTTGTTATAAAAAAATTAATGAAAATCTGCACGTTTTTTACTAAAAGTTTGCAAAAATAAATGCATTAATTATTTATAATCTTGGACATTTAAAAAAAAAATTCTTTCATGGGAGATGGTAATCTGCTGCTGGATATGCCACTGCAAAATATAGATTTTATTGCATTCATACTGGTTACAGATTCAGGAACAAGTAAGCCTATGAAGGCTGATGACTCATTCTGATGGATAAGCTGCAGGGTTTTGTTGTGAAGGTGTGGGAAGCTCATCCCAACTTTTCATGTGTCATGTTTACAGATAGACTATGGCAAAAATCTTCAGAAGCCATTTTTTTCTGTAACTTTCATGCAATTTTATATAAATTTACATGCTGTAGAATATGTAGATCCATTTTTGCCATAATTTTGTAATAAATAATTTAGGACGTTAAGTAATCGTATAGTGTTATCTGGTACAGGCTTGACCTGTGGTTCTATTTTATCATCATCCATCATTACCCATCACACATTTAAATGGAGCAATGCCAGATATACTGTAGTAATTCTCTAGCATATGTTTTTAGACTCCCCATTTATTGATGATGTAGCATCTGATGAGATTTTCTGCAAAATGATAGCTGCGAGACTGGCATGGCATGAACTGTTCTAACTACAGCTGATGCTAAGGGAGGTGGTAGATGGTATATACATTAAATTTTAGTCATCAGCCTGTTCACTCTAATCAGCTACAAGTTTGCATCTATCTTTATCTCTGATAGATAGTACCACTACTGTTCAGTCTTTGTATATTTATTTGCAGTGAAGCTAGCCGGGTCTAATGATAATTTAATTTTATCATTTTGCCATTAGCATCGTTTTCTAGATGATAAAATCATTCCTTAACTATTTGCCCACTCTCTCTAATAGGCTGTGAATTTGCACTTTCCTTCAGTGGTCTGTGACTTCGAACTCGTGCACAAAAAGACACACACATAATTCTAATTTTATGAAGGGCAAAACATCTCCTGTCGTAGAAAGACAAGCCCATAAAAAATTATAATTAAATTACCATATTTATCAGCGTATAACATGCACTTTTTTCCCTAAAATTTAGGGCTGAAATTCTACCTGCTTGTTATACGCTACTACTACTTTTTTAAAATTTAAATTTAGGTTAAAGAAATACTGCTGCAGAGTGCGATGCATCCCGACGTTGCCAAATGTTAATGGTTTGGTATCACTTTATTCTAACTGCAGACACATATATATGCTAATAGATATACTAATGCATATCTCTTCTATTTACTGATAAATCTTGTTAAAAGTGGTATCAATACAATCTTCAGTTCTTTGGAAAGAAGATTCACGCAAAAAAAATTGAGACAGACTCCTGATTTACCTTTTTTAAGCGCCCGAAAGTAACCTCACTCGCTTCAGCAGCGAACGCGAGCTGCCACGTTAAGCCTAAGCATCTGCTCTCGTTAAGTTGCTTTCACAGCACAACCCTCTTAAGCAGCAGCAGCTACCTGGAAAAAATATACCGAAACTTCCGGTGACATCCAAACTCCGAGCCTGACGGTTGGTGATAAAAATCATTAGTGTATGTGTGGTCTTGTCGTGCTGGTTCAAGAGTATCATTTCTTGCGACGATGACCATGCATTATTGACAAAAGGCGTCAGTTTAAGGAACCCGGACTTTCAGCTGTTTTTTATTTTTTGTCTGTCTCATCACTTTCCAAGATAGCAGTGATTCTGATTAAGTTTTTTGTAACAGGTCTAATATCCAAGTTTTTTCGTTCAAACAGATGCTTTTTCTTTCGTATTATTTGCCGTATAAGTGGTATAAATATTAATAAACGTGTGTTGAGTTTTCTAAAAAAGCGTTCAGAGCTCCCAAGTCATTTATTTTAAATTTCATTTTTTTTTACTCAAACTTCCTTCTTAAAAATAGGGTGGGTGTTATATACCGATAAATATGGTACATTGTTTACATGCAAGTTTATTTTAAGAATTAATCATATGTGACAATTATCTATTGCTGGGCCCCTATTGTGGGTGGGGAGGCACATCTGAGGATATAACTGACAGGGTCATAAAACTATATCAGTGTCTTGCATAGCAAGTAAACATCTTTGGTTTCTAAAACTCAGGAATAACATTATCGTATAGAAAACATATGTAAATAACACTATGAGATAAAGTAAAATTAGCATTAGACCCGGACAGTTTTACTGTAAAGTAATATACCAAGACAGAGCAGTGGTGGCTCCACCTATCAACTCTGAAGGTTAGTGCAAACTCAGCTGATTGGTGCATATAGGTTTACTGCAGAATCCCAATATTGGTATAATCAGTGTCTGCACAAAATGAAACCCTTTTCTCGTGGCTACAATCTTCCAGTATTACTAACACAGGAAGTACTTAAAATTAACAAAAAGTATGAAATTCACCAGTAAATTCCTTCAAAATTGGACGCATTCAACTTCTAAAAGATTACCTTTAGAATGGTACCAAATATTGCTGCATGTAATGTACAGTGAAGCCTCTCTTAGCAACCACACCTATTTGATGACCACCCTTCACTACGACCATTTTTTTGTGGAATGGATTTGAAAACCCATAGCGCTAATGCTAACCTTCCCCTTATTGAAAGACCACTCGCCCCCTCTTAATGACCATCTTTGCATAAGGACCACTGCACAAAAACTGTGTTGTCCGGACTACCATTCATGCTAAAAAAGTTCTTATACCCTGGAACCATGAAACAATAAATTAAACAAATGTGCTTTCTAGTATATGGGGTTAAATTAAATAGCTAGGAAGTTTCCTCCTGCATGGAAGTGAGTAGGGTGGGTAGGTGAAGGAGCTCTCAATGATGATGGGCAATTCTAATGGCTTACGTAGTAACATAAAGAAAGATTTCATCCCCACACTTCCTACAAAGACTGAAAAAGGGAGTGATAGTTAATACTTCACTCCCCATTTTGGCTGGACAGAGGACACTTCAGAGGGATAACTGTCTTGAAGCGGGGAAATTAAGAAACTATTCTGTGAGCTGAAAGAAAACTTAGTAAAAATCGTGCTGAAAGAAAAGTCTGATAAACTTAAGCAGATGACATTACATTCATTTTTCAAATGATTTTTTTAGATTACTGCTATAGGTATCTTCCAAATGTGTAACTGTACTACATATACTGTACTGTAAATAAACTGGAATGCATCATGTTTGTGATGTAGCAATTCAGAGTACATAATTTATAAAAGTTATGTAGTAGTTTACAAAGGTTTAATCTGAAAACTGTTCATTGGATATGCCATTAAAACCTTCACCTATTTAGCGACTGCCCCTCTGAATGACCATTTTTTAGAAGAACCAGCAGTGGTCACCTTAGAGATGTTTCACTGTACTTGTGAGGAAGGCTACATTTGGTCATTAGTTGGGTGATAGCTACTGTAAAAGAGTATAAAATTTTCATATTTCTGTACAGAAAACATAGATCTTTTCCTTTGAATAAAGCTCATGTTGAGAAATGGCTTCCTAGTTGATTTGAATTAATAATCTAAAGCAACTTTTATGGGAATTTTACTAGGAAATTTTTTCATTAATAGCAAATTTTCGGAGAAAACTCTTCTCCTTCTTCAGGCTGTCTTCTTGTTGTCACTTTTTACTTGTCACTATCACGGTTACGGTTAACCTTGACGGTTTAGGTTATTTTTCAACAAATCCTGCCAGATGTTAGGCAGGGAAAATCCTTTGCAGTCATTGATGATGGAATTTTGATTTTTCTCAATCTCTATTCCTTCTTTCAGTATTCTTTTTTGGAAATTGCTTTGGAAACTGATTACTTTAAGGGAATTCCAATCCATGCTGTGCCCAGTTTCTCTAACATGCCTATCTAATCCAGTCTTGTTGGAGCAATTTTTTATAGCTGCTTTATGCTCAGCTATACGAGTTTCTAGTCTGCGACCTGTTTCACCTATGTAAGATAGTCCACAACTACAATTTACTTCATAAACTACTCCTTGCATTTTTAAAATATCTTCTTCTCTTTGAACTATTTTAGGGAAAAATTTTTAACTTTGTTCTCTAAACTTGGAGCTAGCCTAATATTGTATTTCTTACTAATTCTCTTTAAAGACTCAAATAAACCTTTGTGATAAGAAATTTTTCTAGTGAATTTTACTGGTTGCTTTTGTGGGTTCAGCAACCAGTAAAATTCACTAGAAATTTTTCTAGGTAACACAACAATAGATGCTACACACAAAGCTTTTCATTGCACAGAGCTCAGGCAAAGTTTTTCTGAAAAATTCAAGTATAGTATTGTTATAATCATACTATACTTCCATAAATGTTTTGAAGTATCTATTCGATTTCATTGTTCTTACAACATATTTTTTTGTTTTCCTGTATTTTGTTGGTGAACATAATTGGTTAGCATGTTTGCATTCTTACTACATGACAGGAAGAAATTTTTTTAACTGAACTGTTATTACCTTTAAACTCTAAACAAAAAAAAAAAACAAAAAAAAACAAAAAAGGAAGAAAGAAAACAAAAGGTGTACCACTCCGGTGGCCAAGTGTCTGAGGTACTGGCTTCTGACCATTCATCCAAGATGGGGACTCGAGTCCTACATGAGGCATGGGTGTTGTGTTTTCCCTATGTTGGGGATTCTCTCTCTTCCCTGAAACCAGTGGCCTTAAATTAGAGCAACTGCATATAATGCTTAGAGTTGTTCATGGTGGTCATTAAATCGTGAAAAAAATAAAAAACTTACCAAAGTTTTTCAGTTATCAGCTTCATATTAATGTGTATTAATTAAGTCATGGCAAAATCCTAGTGATGAAACATCTTTAAAATATGATTTTGCAATACGGGGATCACTAGGATGACATAAATATCACTTTTGTCAAATTTTTGGATTATGCACAAACCTGTCACCAGGACTGACTCAAGAGAGTGGGTACTGCCATTCAAGTGGGAATACCCAGCCTTTCTGTTTGTTAATCATAGCACCTCTTCTTTCAATTTGTAGGCTTTTCTCCAATTTCCATTTTACGCAGTGTTGTTGATGTGAGAGAATTTTTAGAGTCCCAGTTAACCAAATGTTCAGTACTCTGTATGTCTGTCAAGGCCTGTCTTGTTGTAAACATTTCTTATTGCAACTTTATGTTCTGCTACATTGGTACGAAGTTGTCTCCAAGTTTCTCCTACACATGTGTTATGACAATTGCAGTGTGTACTGTAGACCACTCCTTGTAATAGAAAATTTTTCTTTTTTTGTTTAATGGGAGGAAATAATTTTTGAATTTTAGTAGGAGGATAATTATTTTCAGCAAGAGTTCTTATTAATTCTTTTTCAAGGAGTTACTTTGATGTTTCTGAAGAACCTAGTGCTTCTATTTTTTCTAGGAATTGTGAGGCCAGATTAAATTTAATATAGGAGAAATGGTAAGAGTAGTAGTTCAGAATTTTATTAATGTTCGTAGGTTTTTTAGTATAACTTTGTAGTAATTTTTCCTCCTGAAGCTGTAAGGGCCACATCCAGAAAGTTCAAGCTATTGTGTTGCTGAAGTTCTAAAGTGAATTTTAAAGAATTATCAAGGGTATTAAATAGGTTGAAATTGTAATAATGGGTATTAATATTTGTTCATCTTTGGTGCCCACTATTATGAGGATGCAATCCATACATCTTACATATAGGCAGAATAATAAAGGTTGGGGTGGTATTATTTTATCTTCAAGTTTCCCCAAATTGTAATTTGCCAGAAAAGGAGCCAAAGGTGAACCCATTGCTAAGCCTGATGTCTGTTTGTAAAATTTTTCTCAAAACTGAAAGGAAATCCTCCAGGATTTATGCTTGATAGTAAATAACAGCAGTTCATAGAGCCCAGTGTGCTTTTCTTTACTATGTTTGAGGAAAACAATTTGTTCTGCAAAATCTTCCACCAAAAATTCAATAAGAAGGTTAAGGTTAGTGTTTGTATACATAAATATCACATCGAGGTCAGGTTTTTGAAAATTACAAGAATTTCTCAAAATTACACTTCAGAATCACAGAAGTCGATGCTCTTTTCACGTTCCTAGTCCACATCAATTGTGTGTATTAATTACACTTCAAAATTCCTCACCTATATGGTACAATCAAATTACACAAACAAAGTGCTCTCATATGCCATGTAGTTGTTGACATCAAGCATTCACCACTGTCAAACCTCTCATATTACCTCCTGGACCACCTAAAAATGCTGTTTTCCACTCCTCAGGAACTCATTAAGAATTCAAAAGAAGAAGTCAAAAAGTTAGAAGAGTTCCCTAATTTGGAACACCCAGTTCTTGCAAGTCTCGATGTGATATCTATGTATACAAGCATTAACCTTGACCTTATTGAATTTTTGGTGAATGATTTTGCAGCCCAAATTGTTTTTCTCGGACATAGTAAAGAAAAGCTCATTGGACTCTATGAACTGCTGTTATTTACTTTCAAGCATAATTCTTTTCAGTTTCAAGAACATTTTTACAAACAGACATCAGGTTTAGCAATGGCCTCACCTTTGGCTCTTATCTGGCAAACTACTATTTGGAAAAAATTGAAGATAAAATAATAATACCCCAACCTTCATTATTCTGCCTGTACATAAGATATATGGATGACATCCTCATAATAGTGGATAACAATGATGAATCTCTCCCAGTAGACATCCTCAACCTATTTAATATCCTTTATAATTTTCTAAAATTCAATTTAGAACTTCAGCAAGACAATATGCCTGAACTTTCTGAATGTGATCCATACAGCCTCAGGAGGAAAAATTACTACAAAATTATATAAAAAACCTACCAACACTAATAAAGTTCTGTATTTGAACTACCACTTGTTTACTATCCTGCCTATGTAAATTTAATCTGGCCTCACAATTCCTAGAAAAAACAGAAGCACTGAATTCTTCAGAAACATCAAAGAAACTCTTTAAAAAAAGAATTAATAAGAACTCTTGCTAAAAATAATTATCCTCCTACAATGATAAAAAACAATAACAAAAAAATCAAATCAAATTGTAAACATTCAAGCAGTAACATAAAACGTACCTGAAAGGTCAGTTACCATAAGGGTCTATTCGAAAAGCTTCAGAGGGATTAGCTTAAAATTCCAGGATAGACTTGCTCAGCACCTGAACAATAAAATTCAAAAATTCTTCCTTCACATTAAACAAAAAGCAGAAAATGTTCTGTTACAAGGAGTGGTCTACACAGTACACTGCAATAGTGGTAACACATATGTAGGAGAAACTGGGAGAGACAACTTCTCACCCATGTAGCAGAACATAAAGCTGCTATAAGGAACATTTCCAACAAGACAGGCCTTGACAGACACATACAAAGTACTGGACATGCGGTTAACTGGGACTCTTTAAAAATTCTCTCACATCAACAGCACTGAGTAAAATGGAAATTGGAGGAAAGTCTACAAATTGAAAGAAGAGGTGCTATAATTAATGAATAGAGAGGCTGGGTATTACCACTTGAGGGGCAGCACCTACTCTCTTGAGTCAGTCCTGAGGACGGGCTGGTGTGCAACTCAAAAATTTGACAAAAAGTAATATTTATGTCATTCCTAGTAACCCCTGTATTGCAAAATAAAGTTTTTAAGATATCTCGTATTCATATCAGCCATATGGGCACCCATAGCTTAGTTTTCAGGAGGGGCAAACAGAAATTATAACTATCAATAATATATGCAAAATTCCACTGTCTTCTTGTTATCTAACTATTTTTACCACATTCTCAACATGTAAATTTAATTGGAGACTGGGAGACCCAAAAACTACACAAAAAAGATGAATAAATGCTATTTGACAGTATGTTAGAACAATAAGGAAATTTCTTTGTTGTTGTTTACATGATTTTGGCCACTTGTGTCACATGCACCATGAAACCTCAGAGACTGCTCAATTGGTCATCAAGAATACCCTCGAGACAGATTTCTGGGAAAATTTCGAGAGATCTTCATCCAGTAGTGGCTAGCTGTTGCAGAGGATAATATATTCATTTCTTCGCCATACCTTCCCATACTGTATGTATATATGCTGTTCTCCAATATGCAATGGGAAATATCATTATTACTATCTACTGTAATTTTCTACTGCAAATTTCCAATGTTTTTTCTACTTTTCTGCATAAAAATGTGTCCAGAAGTTCTACAGAAAAATTAGTTATCATGTTAGTGCAAAAATCAGTGCCTTCCAAGGACAGAAAGGGGAAAGTTCCAATTTCCAGGGTAGGGCAAATGCCTTCTGTATGGGTGCCCATGATATCACCAAACATAGAAAAGAGTGTGCTAACACATTCATTTGTTTTCACAATAGCAGTGTCACTTCACTGACAATTATCCTGATGGATTGGATCATATGGAACATTTGTTTGCTTCTTATTTTAGTGCCACTTGTTGCTGCTCTGTTTGCTGTCTGGTAACTCTTTTCCCCCAAAAAATATTTATTCACATAAGACTGCTTTTGAGGCAGAAACAACAAATCATTAATCACACAGTTTTGTAAATAACAGGGCTCCTGTAACCAACTGTTCTATCATTCAACATCATTCCTAGCCAATGTTCTAAAGACATAACCTCTAAAACCAAAACTTCAGGAAAATGAAATCTGGAGACACACACGCACATGTCAAAAATATACTCTTCACTTAAATAATTAACATCCTTAGCACCTCAGCGTGGGAGTTGTTCCTTCCAAGAATCATGGCAGGATTCCACAGAGTTGCTTTTGCATGGGCAGGGTGGATTTACAGGAAGCTCCACAGCATCGAAGGGCCCTGGTGCAGGGACCTTCGATGCTGGAGAGGCTCCCAAAATAACAATGTTTAAAATTTTTGTTTTATTTTTTCACTTTCATTCTAAAAAAAAACAAAAAAACAAACAAACATAGAGCAGGTTTCAGGGGCATGATTCCTCCTGAACTTGAAATATACCATCTACAAGTATTAATTTACCAGCTAAAATGCAGGCTGACTGAAAATCACACACACAGACGCATTTTGAGAGTAATATTTTTAGAATTACACTGCAATGATAGGCCATTTGTGAATGACTCATTCAGAACAAATGACTCTTCATGATGAGTGGCTAACTTTTGCTGCTGGGAATGATAATTCAATCCGTGATTACTACAACACACACTGAAGTTGCAGTGCGTTTAACTATCTTTGGTCCACACGAGTTCAGAAACGAATTCCCAATAAGAAAAGTAACGTCGAGAATTAATGAATGTCAACCATTATGTGAGTGAGCCATCAGCAGTCAGTTAGGATATAATGGTGAAATTTAAAAATGGGAATGATACGTGAATGCCATTCATTTGAGTGGGGTGCCTGAATTTGCCACTTGTGGCAAATAATTTATTGCAAATGGTTGAAGAGCTCGCACTCTTTTGGGCAGTTCGACAAAAAAGAGTCGTTCATGAGTGATCCTGAAGGCACAACATGGGACCCTGCAACAAATGATTTACTTAGTAAGCATAGTAACAACTAGAAAATTAGACCATTCGTTTGAATGATCATTCTTGAATGACTTTTGCGTAAATGATGAATGAGCTTCGAAGAAGGAACGATTAATGGCATCACTACTAGACTAAAACTGAGCTCAGAGATTGATTGAGATGTTGTTTCTGGCAGATTTTATTAAAATGTTGTGAACATTTTGCTATTTAATTTGGTATTTAATATGACTGCCCACCTTTTCCATAAAATTTCTTTTTCCTCATTCAGTCCAGTTTAAGAGGCAGTCACAAGACACTATACAAGTAAAATGTCCTCAGAAAAGCTCATTTATAAGACACACTAATTGATTTCATCCGTATTTGGGATCTTTAGGTAAAGTGTCAGTACAGTGTATTCTGATGACATGCCACAGCAGTTCCCACATCATATGTAACATAAATATCAATTAAAGCAGTGCCATTAAATATCAATTAAAGCAGTGCCATTAAATATCAATTAAAGCAGTGCCATTAAATATCAATTAAAGCAGTGCCATAAACTAACCATTTGTAAAATGTTAAGTGCTAGTACTGTACTTCAGTCATCCTTATAAATGTTCCAACTTCTCTTGATTAACAAGACTTTACCATTTTCTGGGTATCAAGAAACATCTAAATATTAAATTCTCCTTGATAGCTATAACAGTTTTTGAGTTATGGTAACAGCAAACTACAGACACAAACACCACTGTAAACATGGTCAAATCTTGTCCACGGAAACCCAAAATGCATATTTCTATTGAAATCTGAAAGTCGATTTTTTTCTGAGGTAACAATACTTTCTCATATATTAGTACGAAAAAGTAGAAATGGGAGGGGGTTATGGATGGCAACAAACTTGTTTTTTTCTTTTCCTTTTCCAAGGGTGGCTGGCAAAGTGAGGCATGGCCCGAAAACCAATCCTGTGTACGAGGCCTCTGTAACTGTAAATCTGCCACTGTCATTGTACAGACTAATAATTTCTTATTATTGACTTGAAAACAGTCATAAATAAATATTCTTACACTAAAAACATAACACGTAATCATATAGCAATACAGAAAAACTTGCTGTGGTGACACTTCCCTATCATGAAAGTGATCATGCGCATTTTGAGGGGATATGTACCTAAAACTTTAGCTGTAAAAATTGTAGTAGCCCCAGATCTAAAGAACACCTAAAACAATTACCTTAGGTTTTAAACTTGTCATTGTTCATTTTAACTATACATTACAGTTAAAAAGGACCATGTTTTGTTCATTTAACTATACAGTTAAAATGAACAATGGCAAAGATCATTTATACAAATTAGCCGTAGCAAGTACTGTATCTTAAAAGTTTGGCTTCAGAGTAGTTCTCTCAAAATTAAAATTTGAAACCTAAATCAAATCATGTGCTTTCTTATGACAGTCTGGATGGAACAAAATAACTTGGAGTTAGCAAAATGGGCTGAAATCAGCTTGAACGAATATATTCACTATTTGAGAATTGGGTCAAATGCAACTGGAACAAGTGAACCTACCCATTAGAAAGTATTGCTTCCTTTTTAGCTTTATTATACTAAGTAGTCATTTAGAGGAATGAATTACCCTAATTCTTTCTGACTGATTATTATCTGTTAAAAGGGCTATAACAATGATCCTAAGAAAGAAGAGAGATGTTAGGGTCACTTGTTTCTGTCCAGTGGCAGGATGTCTGTGTCTAGCCCATCCCTACCATGCCTTGGGTCAGGGAGCAAAGAATAAAGGATTTGAAGGATGCACTTATCACTGGTGACAGGTTTATGGTTGGTACTGCTGAGGTAGGGAGGAAGGGGGGGTGTGGTTTTGCCATAGATTTCATAAAACCTGGCCTCTATATGAACATTTCTGTTAGGAGACCACAGGAAATTTTGGGCACCATTTGGTTAAGCTACATTGGTTGCTTGAAGAGTACACTACATCTGGCTTCTCCACAGCAAGCTTATCAGGATTTAGTGAAAGCAGAAAATTTAATCTTTTTTCAGGATGGTTATTTTGATTTATTACCTACCTGCAGAAGGCTCAAACTATTCCCCATTTTATGCTAACTTTTAGACCTTATTTCATTTTGAAATAGTTCTCATGAAAGGATACAAATAAACTTATTACAGTAACCTGTAAAATGCCAGAACGTACTTAAAGCATGATGCAAGGATTATTGTGATATTTTACTTTAGTAACATTGATATGGTGCTTTCTGGGTCCTGATTCATCCAGCTTTCAAGAACTTGCACCTGATGAAATTTTTCAAGTGACTTTTTTGGTGAGGAAGGGGGAAATTATGCTTTAACTATGATAATACTTTATGAAATGGTCATCATTGTAGCTTGAAAAATTGTTCATAATAATCCCTACCACATTTTATTGTAGGAATGCTGTAAAACATGGTTTTCATTGCTCGCATGTTTATTCTTTTCTTTCTGGTGAGACCCACTTTTAAAAAGTAAGATTCCTTATTAACTACTAGCGAAATGTTAATTGTGAAAACTACTTTGTACTGCATTCCTATAATAAAAGATATCTCTCAACACATATTAAGTAGGCAAATTTTCAAACATAATAAAACAAAAAGATAAACTGTTTTCACTTTTATTTTTAAAACATACAACACAATAATTACAAGCTGTTAACATCTGGAAACCAATAAAAGTCAAATGGCTCATATTTGTAAGATGGCAGAACAATTTTAAGATTTAATAAACTTGTAATTCTGCAAAACTGGAAATAATAAAATGCAAATAAACGCACAGAACGTACTTGCAACTCTCACGAGTTTAACATTTGCAATTTTCATTTCCTGTGAAACAAAACTGGGATTTCTCTGTACTGCATAATTTTATTTGTTTTTACTGATGTGCAATCATGACTTAATTATGTATATCTCTGCAATCTCCATGTATTGGTCCTACAGCATGGTAATTTCCTCTGCAATACTCCTTCCTGTCAATTACAAAATGTACAAGTCTTATCGGTTTCTAACGATGAAAAAACATCCTTGGTCAAATATGCATACACCAAGTTGATAAACTGGTGTTTATTTCATTTCTCATGCTGTCATGAATTGGTAATTTATTGATACAACCACATTGGCAGTGCATTGATCAGTTCATTAATAACATGCAATGAGCAGAAATTACATGGTATGTACCCCATCCCTGAGGGCGCTGAAAAATACACAGAACATTTAACAGACAATTGTACAAGCTTTCTAATGCTACTGCTTCTGACGATGAAATAATATGGATTTTCTGTTCTCAGCAATGCTTTAAACGCTTCAGTTAATTGACATTCTGAGGGGAAATTTGCTGAAATAGCAAATAAATCAGAGTACTTATTTTCAAATGTAAGTATCTCATATTTTTCTTTTGTAGCCAGCCAGTATCATCAGAACAGTGAATGAGGTAGTAACATGTTAAGAAAGATTTTGGCTGTATTTTTTAAAATTTGGCAGTTTGATTAATTGCATGTACTTTGACATCTTTTCATACCATTGAAATGTATTTACATGAAGACTTGACTATTTGTATCTTCATTGTCAAAGAGCTTTCTGAACTGCTGTTGATTATGAACATACTTGATTTTCAGGTTATTTACTTTTATTTTGCCAAGGTTGAGACTGCTTATGACATTAAATGTGTTACAAAAGCTTCAGACTTATCATCATTGATCAAAACTCATTAACATTCATAGAAGAGTCTCAAATAAATTGTTAGGAGTTCTTTCTACTGCTGAATGCCCTTTATTTTTCCGTGATAAGCACTGACCAGGTATTGTAGAGGCATTATGTTTCAAGATGAACATCAAAATTAGAATTGAATCTGGGCTATTTTCCAACTTCTAGTTTGTGTATCTTGATTTCACGTATTTTGAACAGGTATATTATCTGTATCAGAAAAAATTTGGATCACAGTGACCTGCTATGATTGCGCAGGAAAGTAATAAAGAGAGAGAGAGAGAGAGAGAGAGAGAGAGAGAGAGAGATAATAAAATTCGAATCTCTAGTACCTGTATTTTATAGGTCCAGATATTTTTATTTTTACTGCCATTCACATCTTTCTTGAATTAAAAAAATAGCTCATATTTTATATTAAACATGATGGCACATAGAAGGAAAACAAACTGATCCATGGAAAAAAAAATATCAGAAACAAAAAGTCATTTGTAGAGCACACTCCAAAAGATATAATCATATTGATAACTATTAAAAAGGAAAACAAATTCTGGTCTTTAAAATTTAAATAATTGTAAATGTGTGTTTGAAATAAAATTAGTAAATAATGGGAAGTGGTTGGCTCCACTGAAGTAAATTACAACATAAAATGAAAGTGAAACAGAACAATCTGATGACCTTTGAACTGACAAAAAAAAAAAAAGCCATTCGAAGTCCAGTATATAATTGAATGCCCCTTGATTAATTAGATGTGGTATTTCTCTGGTGGTACAAAAACATGGTGGGAAAAAATATTTTCTGTCTTAAACATGGTAAGTACATATATTTTTTAAAAAGTACATTGTATATTTTTCAAAAGTATATTGAAATGTTTTTGGTAAATGTAAGATTTTATGCATGAAATAAAGGGTAAGAAACTTTATTTGCAAGATGCAAAGCTGTTCTACAGTTCATGAAGTGTTTCCCCCTTTTTTAATTCCCATAAAAGCTTAATAATTATCTAAAAGTAAGAAGTTGTGGGGCATTAACCAACAGGAATTTTTTTAATGACTTGTCATCTAGTATTCATACGTTAATATATGCCGTAATATTAACACAATTTGTTTCTTTATTACACACACAAAATGCAACTTGTGATGGTTAATATGCATTGTAATGCTAACATCTTGCTCTTTCCTACACACATAAAATGCAACTTGGTAGTAAACAATGTTCATTTTCATGACTAGAGAATATTTGTACTAAGAATGTTCAAGATTTTACTGCAGCTGTTTATGAAATATCAGAAGAAAATAGATAAAAACTGTATTGGACATACATCACTTGTAACAGAAGTTTTAGATAGCACATGCAACAGCTTCTGAATGCAGCCCAGCATTTAGTACTAAGACACACACAAAAAAACAGAAATGTAAAAATGCAGGGTGTAGATCAAGCACATGTTAAATCAGTGGTGTCCAACTTTTTAGGGTATGGGAGCTAGATTTCAAGTGAAAAGTTTGAGCCTTCTGTATCCATCATATGAAAGATTTTAGGGATTATGTGGAAAAAATCTCCAGAAAGGCCGAAAAGTGTTTGAAGTCTTGTAAAACATCTAAGAGAGGTTGAGTCTGATGACCATGGTTTACTTGATGGTAAGCACATATTAATAGAAAAAAGCACCCGTGATATTTTCTCCTGACATTTTTAAAATCTCGGTAAGATAAAAATAATGCAAAGGAGAGCAAGCAAACTCTCATTTCAGATCCCGTTTTTGCTGTGGTTTCTTTCAGCAACGCAAAAATGGCTGCTTGAGAGAAAAACACCTTATAAGTGTTCAGTATGGAGTTCATGACCCCCAATGGTTTACTTCTTATGACCTCCATTAGATCACAAAATTAAAATCTTGTGATCATGTGCAATTTTACTAATTCATATTTTTCATTTTGGGCAAATTTTATAAACTACCTCTCCCTGCACTACATATCTTGTGAGCACATTGTAGCCTTTTTGTTTTAATTCATCCATTTGTTTTATGACTTAAGCATCATAGGATGTAAGCCACTGGGTAAAACAAAAAAAATATGTAGTACAATTCTTCATATAATAGTTGCTTTTTAATAAAGAACACTGAGTAAAGATGGCATTGACATCTTGGGTAATTATTTACATTTGTGTGAATAAAGTTTATTAAGTCAAAGATAAGGAGTTTGCCTGAAGGTAGTTTGATTGCCATAAAAGACTGGCTAAAACAAAGGGTCAAACATATTTAGTACCACTGCAGTATATTATGCAATATCATGTAATAGTTTTTTCTTAATATGCTCTCGGAAAGTCATGAAATATTCAGGTTCTTACATGGCATAAAAATATTCATTTGCAATGGCTTCTTTATCTCCTGTATGCAAATTTTTAACTATAGATTACATAAATTCCATATTATTTGGAAGATCATACTATGCCTAGAAAGTCCCCATCCCTCCCCCCCCCCAATTGTCCTGCTGATACATCGATAAACATAAAAATCAGTTTTTTTTTCATGAATGCTAAAGCTTGAATTTTAGATTGAAATTCAATTATGTATTCTTTGTGTCGTTTACAATTAGTGTATCGTTCCCCCAAAGATATCTATCTATCTCACAATCAGAGGAGAATGGGTTATTTCAGGCACAATTTCTGAGAACACGTATAAGTATATTTGTAATTGAAACTAGAGTTATTTTTTTCATCGCAAACAAAAATTATCCATATGCAAGCTCACGTTTGGAAATGTACTTTATGGATATCAAACAGAGGTCATCGCTCTTTTCACGTTTATAGGTGAGTCACAGAAAAATTCTCATTGGCCACCACCGGGAATCGAACCCAGGGTCTTCCAGTTACGTGCCGGACATGCTTCCACTGCACCACAGCGGCCTTGAATTCCTCCAGACTCACACACATTAACTACCAAGCCACTTGGCAGGTTGCTTCTTGGAGCCCAGCACAATGCTGGGGATTCACCAAATGTGTGGACCTATAAACGTGGAAAGAGCGATGACCTCTGATGTTCCTGGCCCACGTCAAATGTCTGTATTAATTACTTTATGGATGTTGTAGTTGATTAGATGAGCAATGGTGCACTAATTTGAAAGACCTACCAAATAAGTTGTTTGTTGCGGACCTTCTCTTGAAATTTGTGAATTATAGTCGAGCTATGAATTTGATTTTTACAGGACACATTCAAAGGCAATAACAGAACAGATTATTAGCATCTTGGTGTCATATGCACCAGACGCACTAATGTAGCTAATAATCGGTGTGGTCATCTTTGGTTTGTATCACCTGCTGTACGTGCTGAGGCACCGAATTAAATAATGTGTGAATGGTGCACTGTAGAATAACCATCCAGGTTGTATTGACCTGTGTCTAAAGTTCATCAAGTGTTGTTGGTGGACAGTTGTACTGCTGCACCTGTCATTTTTTGAGTATGTCCCAGAGATTTTCTATGGGTGACAAATCCAGTGATGCAGTAGGCCATGGCAGAAGTGGAACACTGTTATCCCTGGAGAAGACGTGTTGTCGCTGCAACATGTGCTGTGGCATTGTCCTGCTGAAATATGGCCCTCGGGATGTCCTGGAGGTATGGGAGGGTGACTGGCCATAGAATGTCATCAATGTAATGGACACTTGTTATGGTGGTATGGACATTCATGAGAGGTGATCTGCTTTTGTACCCAATAGCACCCCAGGCCATAGTGCCTTGTGTTGGTATGGTATGCCTGGTGCAAATACACTCTTCCCGATGCCTCTCACCGTCATGGTCGGACTCAGATGCGGCCATCATTTTCACCTAAACAGAAACGCGTTTTGTCCAAGAACACGATATAGTGCCATGTCGCACCCTTTGTTGGATGATTGCAGAGTGGTAGTCCGTTGCTGCGGTGTCAAAGGTAGCCTGAGGAAGAACCGAAAAGTCTGCAGTCTGAACTGTAATAATCGGAAAAGTACATGTTACAGCTGACATGGGAGAAGCGTCACAATTTGGCATTGCTGCACAAGTGCCATTGATGATGTGGAATGATCACTCAAAGACATCCTGATGAGATGGCGGTTGTCCCTTACTGTTGTCTATGTACAATGTCCAGAACTTTCTCTTTGTGCCCTATGCCCTCTTCGTACCATTTCCTGCATACACTTGACACAACAGACACACTGCACCCCACATAACTAGCAATCTTCCCGAGGGAAGCATTGCTGTCTCTCATGCTGATAATGCAACCTCTGTGGAACTCGCTGATATGACTGTCTTACATGACAACGAGGCATCCTTACCCACTTCTGATCAAGCACTGACATCCTGACTGAGCCATGGGCACTGATAACAAGTAAATGCCCAGTTTCTGGTTTGTGATGTTGTATGATCTGATTTGCTTAGACGTGGTATGTGTGCACATATGACACTGAAATGCTATTCATTTCTACAATATTGCCTGATTAGCATATCCTGAAAAAATCAAAGTTGTGGCTCGACTCAAGTGTACTGCTTTTTATAAACATGAGTGTGTTTCAGCACTTGCATGTGTAAAACAAATATAAAAACAAGTTAGTAAGATCATGCAATGCATTGATTATGATACGCTTTCCAACATACCAGAAATCATTACTCAAGTTATGAGGATAATGGCTGTGGAAGAAATCTCGCTCCTGTGCCATGACCTTTGACCCCATTTTGACAGAACCGGTTCAGTACACCTCCGGAACAACATACTAAAGTTTTGTCGCAATCGATGCATTTTTAGTCAAGTTATAAGGATAATGGATGTGGAATAAATCTTGCTCCTATACCCTGACCTTTGACCCCATTTCACCCATTTTCAATAGGGTTCGTCCCCAGGTGGTCCCCTAACACATACTAAAATTTCATCGAAATCGAATTATTTTTACGCGTTATCATGCGGATGGACAAAGCTGGAGCATATGCGCTTCTTCAACCTACTGTTGGAAAGCGTAAATGATATCACTAAGAGATGTTCAATGGACTGAAGAAAACCTGACTACAAACTCTGGAAAGAGTGTAGCACCTGCACAATATAATTTTACATGCATCAACTTTCATTTATACATGATAAAGACTTGTGACTTAAAAGAAAAAGTCCTTCAAAAATTATATGGTCCCAATAATTAATGACTTTATGGCTTCCTCTAAATTACTTTCAGTACTGTAAATAATTAACAGGAATTATAGAGGATAAATTTATTAAGGTACAGTACCTCTCAAATTTTCGATCTATACACTAGATCATTGTCAGGACTTCCTGCGTCTCACTCTTTCCACAGGTCTGGCAACCAAGCCTGGTTGATTTGCCATCCAGCATGGTTACAAGACACAAGGTGGGAACATTAACGACCATGCTGGATAGAAAATCAACCAGGCTTGGTTGCCAGACCTGTGGAAAAAGTGAGACGCAGGAAGTCCTGACAATGATCTAGTGTATAGATCGAAAATTTGAGAGGTACTGTACCTTAATAAATTTATCCTCTATAACTCCTGTTTAAGTATTTACGGTACTGATAATATGGTCAATTCTGGACAACTCAAAATTCAATAAGACGAAATTCTTGGTAACTCGAAAAAAAGTTAAATTCCCTGCACATGTTCTATGTGCATACTTTCTCAATAACTTGAATTTTCTATATCCGAAATTCTTTTCTGCACTCCAGATTTGACTTACCGAGAGTCAATTGTGTATAGGTACATAAAAAAGCATACTTTCATTTTTTTGTCTTTTCTTTATGGCTTCAGGGTACGATAAATTTAATGTAAAATTGCTCAAGCCTTTGCAACAATGGTAAAATGGTATGAAAACCTGGTTTGGTTTTGGATGACAGGAAGAAGTCATTAACCACTCCAATTTACAAAAAAGGAAAACAGGAAAGATTATAGTAACTATAATGATGGCATCTCCTTAATAAGTGTTATTTGTATAGTGTCTCTTCTGTTTTATTTTAGGGTTTAAGAATTGCAGACTACAAGGAGTCATCTGTTAATTTAGGGCCACTGGTTCCAAGGGAAGTACAGAACTAACATCATAGGATAAACACACCATATATGCCTCATCCAAACTTGAAACTGGCCCCAACTTAGATGATTGGCCACAAGTCAGTACCTCTGACCACTCAGCCATCAGTGGCATAATGATAGCCCCAGCAACCCTTGATTTGTGGGAGGGCCTCATAGCTAAGAAAGCCTCTAGCCTCATCAAATATATTCCACAATTTCTTTTTATATGAAGGTGGTTAAAGAAACAGCAAGTAATTTTTGACTGCTGATTTGCATAAAGTATTAAAAAGAAAAGCAATTTTTGGCTTTTTTTTCAGTAAATAAGTAAAATATTTAGAAATCATTTTCACGGTTTTAGCTTATACAAACTGGATGATGAGAAAGCGCAAAGCTTTTTTCAGAAAACTTGATGCCCCTTTTCACAGACATATACATGCACATTAACAATGGAATGTGAAAGAAATATCAGTTCAATAAATGAAATTTCTGCACCAATGAGGATAACATTTATGCATTACAGTTGTTTGCTCATAACTATGCATTCTTCAGAATGTAATGAACTAAAAGGTGCTCTAAATAGTGTGGAAAAAATATTCTTCACACACTAAAATTAAAATTAAAAGGTGCTCTTCGCAAGGATGAAGAAACAGAGACTTGTGCCATTTTTTTTAAGTCTTTAAAAAAAAATTACTATGTGCAGAACATTGTGGTATTATGTTAAGTGTGTTTTTTCATATCATCATCATATTGTCCACCATTATCAATCCACTGCTGGATGAACGTCTCCCCAAGTTTCTTTAACAACAGTCTGTCTTTTGCCAGTCTCCTCCCTGTTACTCACATGTGCTTTCCAATTTAATCCACCCATCTCCCATGTGGTCTTCTTTGGGTCTTTTGCTGTCCCTTGGAATCCAGTTTAGAATTTCAGACGTCCATCGGTGATCCGTTCTTCTGGCAGCATGTCCAGCCCATTGCCCTTTCAGGGATTTTATTCTGATCATGATGTTTTCCACTCTTGTCATTTTCCTTATTTTGTTTGATATCCTCCACTCTTGTCATTCCCTCCCCCTCCCCACAAGATGACTTCACAATTTTTCATATACAAGACTATACATAATTTAAGAACAGTAGGTATGCTGTTTTTGCGCCACAACTCTTAATTGTTACTTATTTACTTACTTATATTTTGTATTTTCATATAAATCAGAAAAGGTTATCAGATGCTATCACACAAGAATTACATGTTTTCTTTGTATGATCATGAGACATTTCAAAGAGGCTGGCCTTAGTTCTTTAAAACAATAAAATTTGCATGGTATGATTAACTTTGGCAAAAGTGTTGTTAGTATTTTGTATTGGTGTAATACACCATCTTAACTACAATGTGCACATTTGTGTTACATGCAATAAAGTGGAACAATATTGGTTTTACAAAAAATACTTGTAGATTCTAAAGAATCTGCATTATTAAAACACCCATACAACCTAACTAATAATGG
This sequence comes from Macrothele yani, assembly GCA_039090855.1. Classification (NCBI taxonomy): domain Eukaryota; kingdom Metazoa; phylum Arthropoda; class Arachnida; order Araneae; family Macrothelidae; genus Macrothele; species Macrothele yani. The sequence goes on along the minus strand of CM077028.1, from coordinate 75,719,927 downwards.
AATTTAAAAATTTCAATAATTGAAATCTAATAGATTTTCACAAAAGGGCCTGGAAGATATTTTTTGTGCCCCCCCCCCCAAGTTGTTTTGGTACACCACTGGCAGCCATATTCACTCAAGCATATTATGCTTAGAATGAAAGAATACTGCAGTTTCCAGGGAGGATGTAGGGTATACCAGGTGTTTCATGAACATTGTAACTGGGATATATTTCTTCAGCAATTGGTAACAGAAACATATAGTCATGCCCTTTTGTAATAAAGTCCAAGAGACATGATGCAAACTTTGTTATAAAAGAAAAATTGATTAAATGCACAACACCACATAGCGTGTATATAACAACAGTACATATGTACATACATTAATGTTCAAATTAATTGGGAGTCCACAAAAAGTTAACTTGGCTGAGGTGTGGGCTCAGATTAGTTTTATCTGCCACTGTCTGTTGTGAGAGACTGACCTTGACCAGAAGGAACTGGTTTAACTGGTTCTAGACAAATGGAACCACTTCATTCTTAGTTGAGTGCTGGAGTTTGTGGCAGGCACATGATGTTTTTGTGCTCTGTGTGTGGTAATCTGGGCTGTTTGTTACGTGAAAATGAACATTACTCTAAAGAATTAGGTAAAAATACACATCTGTGACTGAGAGAAATTGCCTGTGCTATTGGTGTGGAGAACTCTGGAGCTGTCACTGCATACAAAGATTCTGGATCATTATTTCCAAAGAGGAAAGGGAAATGTAGAAGAAAACGAAAAACCACTCCTGGAACTGATAAATTCTGCACAGAAACAGCCAAAGTTTTCAGACTTAAATCCAATTGAAAATTTGTGGAGCATCCTGAAGACATGCATTGGGATAATGGATTCACCCTTAAAAGACAAGTAAGGACCCTCAGAAAGATTTGATTTACTGGGGTCAACACTGGCAAATTAACTGTGCTGTAGGCTTCTTGAAGCTGGGTAGAAGGCAAGAAAGCCAATGAAAAAGCAGTCGCTGACATCTGCCGTGAAGAAAAAATGTCTGGCATGGGCATGAAAGTATATATTTTGGAGCTGTGATGACTGGAAAAGGTACATGATGAGGTGCATGTTTCTCATGGATACAGAGCAAATCTCGTTAGAGGAAGCAATGAAGAGCCAGTGAAAACTGAATACCTTCAACAGACTAAAACACCTCCCCAAAAAGATGTTTAGTTGTATTTCACAAATGGGCCTGGGAGCCTACTCCCAATTGATGAGATGATGAATTCATCAAAATACATTGAAATTCTAACAGATAGAGTTGTGCCATTCTTGTAGACTTTTGCAGATAGAAATGGCTCATTTTAGCATCACCTGACCCCATGCCACAATTCGAAAGTAGTTAAGAAGTTCATGCAGGAACATAGAAACGACGTGCTCAACTGGCCTAGAAGTTCTCCAGACTCAAATCCAAGTGAAAATTTGTGGAGTACCCTGAAAAAATGCCTTGGAAAAATGAACTGTTCAACAAAGAACGTTTAATATAATTAATGTAATAAAAGTGTGGTTCCACAATAACGAAGTTTAAAAACATTTGCTCCACAACTGGTGGAATCAGTGCCAAAATGTGTTCCAGAGGTCATTGCAGCCAAAACAGGACATAAGTATGGTTACTGTATATTATATATATTTGTATGGTTACTGTATATTATATATATTTTTTAAATGCATAAAAATTTAAATATTTTTCTTTTGTCCCAATTAGTTTGCACATTACCATAGTTCACATAGGCAGAAATGTCTCATTATAGACACTTTTTTTAATATCCCCAAATCTAAAGAATTTTGCTTCTTTTTTTTGCACAACACATGATATTAATAATTTTTGTATGAAATCTAGTTTTTCTACTGCCCTAGAAGTATACACTGTACATAACGTGTGACATCAAAATCTTGCTACAGTGTTCAATGAAGATATTGCTGATGCAGCTGATAATATCAGTCTTCTTCTTCTTTTTTTTTTTTTTTTTTTTTTTTTAATTTCAAGTTTTTGAATATTATTTGACTTACCATCCTTGTCACATTTACGCCAAAAATCAGATTGTCATCTTCAAAATTTGTATTATATGGCGTAATCCCGTATTTCTTTCATGAAATATCAGTCTTGTAGTTGCATCCTCTTTCTCAGTGTCAGTCCTCTTCCTTTAGATTTGATCCATGATCTCAGCATTTTCTAGAAGTGGACTTACAACATCAATGGCAATGCAAAAACCCTATAATGTTGCGCTGCTGTTTAGTTTGTTCTACACAATTTTGTCACACATTTGAATGAATTCAGGATCTGCTTCATCAACAGCCATCTCTGCAGGCTCAGCTGTTGGGAAAAGCCAGCTTGTCTGAAGCAATTTTGCACCATGAGTTGGGTTACCAGACTCTATGCTTAGCAAACAAAGTCGGTAGCAATTCATGTCAATTTTCATATCAGAATTTTTGTCCAACTTTAGGAAGCATTCAGCAATAAATGGTCTGTAAAAGTTTTTAAAATTTGCAACTATGCCTTGGTCCAGTGGCTGTAATTTGGATGTTGTATCAGAAGGTAAAAATACAAACTTCACTATTGTCACAATGCAACACTGTGTGCCATGCAAATAGCCACTAGCAGTAAGCTTTTCTAATTTTCTTACCATCTCACTATCAGATGCAACAAGCCACTCTCAAAAAAAGGCTTTAAGTCTTCCAAGCTTTTCTGTTGTTGCGGTACATGTTGGAAGTAATAACTCATTCACTCCTTCAAAACATCTTGGCTTGCCTATATAATCAATGGTTTCTGTTTACCACTACCATTCATGCTAACACTAAGTGGCACTGTGATCTGTTTACATGCCTTTCCACCGCCACACTTGTTACCACGAATTCTAGATGGCGCTATCTGGTAAATCAGTCCTGGTTTATCAGCACTGTAAATGTCCGATCATGAATAATTTATATAAGATCCATCATTTATTGCACCTACCTCTGCTTTTACTGACTGTCCAATCACAGCTTCACAAGTAATGTTGTGGTGGTCTTTAAACCTTTGTAACTATCCAGTTCCCAGATCAAAGTTACAGATCTCCAGCTTTTCATCAGATTATTGGGAACCCTCACTGGCAAGCTTTGGGTCCTGCCTGCTGTAAACCTGGGAAATAAGATATCTAAATCTGAGTAAAGAGCCAGGTGTACTATCTTCTATTTTGCAGCACCTTCTGGCTTTGCAAACTCTGCTAAAATACGTTGTAAGTTCTTTAAAATTGTGGATAAAGAACTTTATACAATCCCATATTCTTTGGCCACCTCAGTCTTCTTTTGGCCTCCATCGCATTTGTTTATGGTATTCCTTTTCTCATCCAAATTTAGCACATTATGTTTTTGAGACATCAAAATTTTTTACACATGAGTGACAGGTTAGTGAGAAGTTTGGAATGAAAACCATGCAAGAAATTAACCCAAAGTGCTCAGCTTGACCTTTCAAACAGGAATACACAGTGTGGCAAAGAATTTTTAAGACTGGGTCTGTAAAATGAAATAGAAACAAGAAATTATAATTTGTTTTAGTTTGTAATTCAAAATAAGTCCCTCCGGCTTCAATACACTTGTTACAGCGATTTAATAATTATTCGAATGCCTGTTCCAGTTCACTTTGCGGAATTGCCTCCAAAGCACGTGTCGAAGCTGTTCGTATGGTCGAAATTTCATCAAATAACACCTTTTTAACGTCAATTTAAGTTTTGGGAATAAAGAAAAGTCGCAGGGTGCTAAATCAGGCGAATACGATGGATGATTCAACACACAGACGCTATTTTTCGCCAAAAATCTACGAACAAGAAGTGAGGTGTGACTGGGTGCATTATCGTGCAACAAACACCAACTGTTTTCATCCCGACATTCTGGACGAATGCGACAAATTCTGCCCATCAAACGCCTAAAAACATTTAAATAAAACTCACCAGTAATTGTTTGTCCACTTGGAACAAATTCTTTGTGGATAAATACCCTTACTATTGAAGAATGTAATGAGCATTGTTTTGATTTTCGATGGAACTTTTCTTGTTTTTTTGGCTTGTGGTGAGTTTTTTGACTTCCATTCCTCACTTTGTTGCTTTGTTTTAGGATCACATTGAAATCATCATGTTTCATCACCTGTAACAATCGATTTTAAGAAGTTTGGATCATTTTCAGCGGCTGAAATGATGTCTCTGAAATGTGCACTTCTCCTTAATTTTTGTTCATTGGTTAACGTGTGTGGAACAAATTTAGCACAGACTTTTGTTTTGCCCAAATCTTCATGCAGGATGGTTCAAATCGTTTCTTTGTTGATGTTTAAAGACTCTTCCATCATTCTTAGTGACGCACATCGATTGTTTGCCACGAAATCACATACTTTTTCAATAATCTCCGGTGTCCTAGCTGAACTTGGCCTTCCAGTATGCTTATCATCTTCTAGCGTCTCTCTTCCATCCAAAAAACGTTTGTGCCACAGGAAAACATTTGATCTACTTAAACAAAACTCACCATAAACTTGTTTCATCATTTGGTACGTTTTCGAGGCACTTTTACCAAGTTTTTCATTAAATTTAATAACAGCCCTTTGTTCCATCTTAATAATTCAACATGAACAAAATTTTACTTCTCTAATGAACGGCCGTTTCGTTTGAGTTACTTTAACAAATGTGCAGTACTTTTGGCAGAAAGCAAGCAGATGGTCACGGTTTATAATGCATTCGCGATTACACTGGTGGCGCCACCGTAGGCTGAATTCTAGCGCCAGTCTTAAAAATTCTTTGACGCACTGTGTAGGTGAGGTGCAGGATTAGGAAAACAACCATTTGATCACCAAGTGCACAAACAGCATCTTAAACTGTGAATTTGCCTTTGGAAATTTAGGGGCTAGCAATGCACTCCACTGACCTCCCTTAATGTCTTTTTCTTTGTTCTTGGAAACACACGTCAACCCCAAAATGCCTTCCTGGGATCAGCAGGATTATATACAACCAGGATCAAGAGTATTATGGATAACACATACACCTATTTTCCTTCTTTGTGGATATGTGTAGGAATATGCATTTATTTGTGCCTTGGCAAGAAAAAAGGGCATTACTGAGCCAAAGCACCTACAACAGGGCAGTGTCAGAGGAGCGTTTTCTTTACTGTCCCAGCCATCCACTTAATTGCAGATGTTAGAAGAAGTCTTTTCCTTGATTTATTTTTAAGACATACCACAGTTCCTCTTTTCCTTCTTTTTAATTTTGGGCAACACAACGAAGGATTTTCAATAGTTCGTTACATCTGCAACCAAGAATTTTGACTTTGTTAGAAATAAATAATCTAGCATGCAATTTTCTAGCAAAATCAAGGTGAATGGCAATACCTTTAATACGACTGTAAATTTGCTATACACTCCTTTGTTACAAACAGGCACAACTGTACTTCCTATTGGAAAAAGCATCAGAATAAAGTGTAGAATTCTATTGTGGCGGTTTCACTACCATAGGTGGAATCTGAATTTTTATGTGACATCCACAGTGAATAATATGCATTTTAAAAAATGTTGCACAATGTGCTAATAAGTCTAAAGAAAGCAACCCTGTTTTTTCACCTGAAGAAGTCTCCGAGAAATTAGTGACATGAATTACGAACATGTGTTGTGTTAAGCCCTGTATTTAGTGGAGTTATAGCACATTTATCTACTGAGTGTATGACATTTGATACTCACTGCAGTGTTGCAATTGCACTTACACCAATATTAATTTTGACAGGCAATGAGGGCCCATTAAACGTGTGCTTTTGAATGGGAATGCACACTTTGATTAGCCACTGACATCATCTCACGCAGATCTGTAAAATGTCATATGACTTAACTGGTACTTAAGCTTGCTTCCTTTGTGTGGCACAATATCAGCTGCAGGAGATAATGGCAGGATACAGTAACACAGAGTATTTTGTAATGGTGGTTATTTACAGTGAGTACAACTGCAATCTGCAGCAACTGCCAAACATAATACACATAGCAGATATGCATGCTATAACTCCACTAAATACAGGGTCTCACATGACACACATTCATGATTCATATTGCCAATATTTAAGCGACTTTTGCAGCTAAAATGATGGGAAGGCTTTCATTAGACTAATTAGCATGCCATATAACTTTCTCTAAATGGATATTGTTTGCTGCAGGGGCAATATAAAAACTTAAATTTCTACTTTTTAAGCAAAAACTACCCATGGTAGCGGAGACAGATCTAGAAGCTTACCTTAGAGGGGCGGTTGCTCCGGTCTAAAAAAGAGAAGAGACTGTGCAGAGAATATACACACACTACATACTTGCAGCTCAAAAGCTTTTTTAACATTTTCCATTAAAATAATTTCATCTAAATTTTTAAATCACAAACTGCAAACTAGAATGAAAAAATCAGTGCTATTTTCATGGCATTAAAATGCCTGTATTTTGAGAAAACCAGCTTGATGTTTTCTAAATCTCATCATGTCTGGATAAAATCTTTCAAAATAAAGTTTGATCCCTTTCATTCAGGTGGGCTGATTCAACACAAAAATTTCCAGCTTAGAAATTTGTTACAAGTTTTTTTGTGGCCCAATATAAGTACGTACCTTGCTCTGTCACTCACACTATCTCACACATACTGGGAAATCTAACCCCAGGGTGGCTTTCTCTTTTCTGTTTACTAATGATACCAGACTATACTAAAGAACAGAACAAAGCACTCCCATTGCTTTTCATGATTAATCAAAATCCCTTTTCACTTCAGCTCTCAGCTTTTTTTGTTTGTAAACTGCCAGTATTTTTTTTTTTTTTTTTTTTTTTTGTGCTGAAGTTAAAACAGGACACTTTATCTCCAAATTTACAGCAAACTTTAATTATGAGAACTTTTATGGAAATCTGTGTATTTATTACAATAATGTTACAAAAATAAGTACATTTATTATTTATGATGTTGGCCATGTAAAAAGGAAAAACCTGCTGAAGGAGTGGTGGTTCCAGTCGGCCCCTCCATTGGATCTGCTACTGCGTGGTAGTGAAATTGTCATGACAATTCTATGCTTCATTTTGATACTTTTTTTCAATTGGAAGTACACTATATTGACAAAAGTCACCGGATAGCGGACATCCCTTTAAAAGTAAACGAACGGTTCAGCTGTATTGTTAAGATGTGCGGTACAGCTGCAAACGGTATAAAAACAAGCTTGCAGCTGACCGCAATCATACTGCACTGTGAGGTGAGGTTGAGTGAAAATGTCGCGGCGGCAGAGAACTGACTTTGAGAAAGGAAAGATTGTTAGGTATTATATTAGTGGGTTGTCCATAAGAGGAACCAAGAGGTGTTTGAACATACCCAAGTCAACTGTTTTTTTGGATGTACTGAATAAGTGGAAGACACATGGCATGCCTGAAGCAGCAAAATGTACTGGCAGACCAAAAAAAATCAGTGTTAGAGGACGTCCAAGCCTCAGGAGAGTCATTACAGCTAATCGACGGAGTACTACTGCATAAGACCTCAGTATACAGGCAAGTAAAAATGCTGGAACCTCGGTATGTACACGTACCATTCGCAGAGAACTTCATACCATGGGCTACCATTGGAGTGCGGCTGCTCATAAGCCTTTCATCTCCACTCGGAATGTTACTCGTCATTTAACATGGTGTAAAGAACATTTATCATGGACCGCAGATCAATGGAAACAGGTCCTATGAACTGATGAATCCAGATACATGATCCACGAGTCTGATGGCCATGTGTGGGTATGATGGCAGCCGGGGAACATTATTTACCACAGTGTACTGTTTCTACGGTCAAGTCTGGAGCTGGCAATGTACTCGTGTGGGAGTGTCTTTCATGGTATGGTCCCGGCCCATTAACAGGTTTATTGTGGACAAACCTGTCTACCTTGATATTCTGGACAATTATGCCCTACGAGCTCTGTGGCAATACTATGAAACTGAGCCTTGTTGGTACCAGCAGGGTAATGCACCGAGCCATAAAGCAAGGACTGTTACAGCTTGGTTTGACAATTCCGCATCGTGTGGGGACTGGCCAGCACAGAGCCCTGATCTTAATCCTATAGAGCACCTATGGGATGAATTAGAGCGCCGCATAAGAAGTTTGGAATTAAGGCCTACTACTAACCAACAGTTAGCGGCAGCATTATGTACTGAATGGAAGCGCATACCTATCGATGTGTTCCAAAACCTTGTCAAAAGCATGTCTCGAAGGGTCAGTACATGCATTAAGGCCAAAGGTGGACAGACACCGTACTAATGTATGCCAATAAATGCTATGTTGTGTTTCTCTTCTAGGTGTCTGGTGACTTTTGTCAATATAGTGTATATGTCTATGGCCAACTGTTGAGGAAATAAACCTTGATTACAATGTTTGTGAACCAGCTGGTATACTTCATACACGTGTATATCCTCAGGCAAACTTTCTGAAAATTTTCATGACGTGAATGGAACAGGATGTATGCACTGAGAAGCCAGTTTGTTAGACACACCTGCCCTCATCACATAAATGGCTTCTTCCAACATATAAGATGTCCTGTGAGAGTGCAATGAGCAGCAGAAATCTGACAGACCAGCTTGCTGAGCATCAGCTAGCAACCAATTCTAGGTCAGAATGGACAAAACAAGTAATCTGAGCGAGATTGAATGTGGCATGGTAGTTGGTGCCAGGCAGGCATTGGAAACAAGCTTAACTCAATTTCTGTTGGCTATGCAGTTTACATGGAGTCTTACTCAAATATGAAACTTCTTCTCAAAGCCATCAAGTACTGTGACTTCCAGTGGCAGGTCTGTGGGAACCTTAAGTTCAATAATGCCCCTTTACTAGGCAGACAACGAGGGTATACAAAGCTTTGTTGCTTTATTTATGAATGGGACAGTAGGGCACATGCTTCTCATTACACACAAAATGGGACAACTAGCAAATCTTTAGAGCAAGGTGCAAAGAGCATCCAAAACACCCTATTTGGCTGATTCACAGAGGAATTTTACTTCAACCTCTTCATATTAAGCTAGGCCTCGTGAAGAATTTTGTAAGGCCATGAACAAAGATGGAGAGGCCTTCAAGTTCCTTAGGGCAAAGTTTGCCCTACTGAGTAATGCAAAAATGAAAGGTATCTTTGTTGGTCCAGATTCTTGCCCTTTTTAGGATTATCACTTTGATGAAATATTGCAAGGTGATGAGAAAGCAGCATGGCAAAGTTTCAAAGATGTCTGTGTTAAATTTTTAGGAAACAAGAGAGCAGAAAACTATAGAGGTCTTGTGGATGTCTTATTTTCAAGTTACAGGAAACTTGGCTGCAACATGCCTCTGAAAATTCCTTTTCTGCAATCTCATCTTGACTTTTCAGAAAACTGTGGACATGTGAGTGATGAGCAAGGTGAACATTTCTACCAAGACATTTCAGCAATGGAAAAAAAGGTACAAGGGGAGAAGTCCTTCCGTTTTAGCAGACTACTGTTGGACTGTCTCTGGGGATGCTGTAGAGATAGCTTACAAACTGAAAGTGAAGTGAAAGTGCTTAACATAAAGTTGAAAGAGCCTAACATAGGCCAAAAATGCAGAAATAATTATTCTGTACTGTATAAATTTGATTACAAAACAAAAGTTCAAGAACTCTTAATGAATAGTTTAATTTAATTGGAAATTTTACTGAATATTTCATTTTTTAAATATGTAAACACATATTTGATTTTATTATATATAAGCTCTTCTTCCTAAACTTGAGGCAAGTAAATTTTTTCATGGTCATATTTAATCTTCTTACATGTAAATACAAATAAAAATTCATAAATAAAGTGGGATACAAATTTGAGTGTAAAAATTGTCGACCAGTGTCACCAAACTGACATTTGGCAGCTAAGAATAGTAGCTTTCTTTGACCCTCTCCCCTTCCTCCAGCTCTTCATGAAGCACAAGTCTGCTAGTTGTGTGATACGCTGATAACAAAAAGTTTATGTGCAAGAGCGTGAAGCCATCCAACACTTGTGTTTATTATTTTGTAAGATAAGGTACATTGAGGTTTAAATTCCTGTAGATTATTGTGGAAACAGCTGCCACCAGACTTTTTTTTAATGTTTTTATAAAATGAAGATTTGCTACTCAAGAGTTATGCATATTTAGCTTTTCTAATCTGATTTTTTTTTATTTATTTTCTTTAATTGTACAATTTGAAATAGCCAGCTTTTTAAAATAGACTGCTTAAACAGTTCAGTTTTATGGTATGATGAATAAAAGGGAACAAAGACACTTAAGAAAAACCTACATTTTTTATTACCTGATTCATACTTGTACTTAATACATAAATTAAGTTTTGATTGAATGCAAACAAATTCATAAAAAACATAACTTAAAATGTCAGTAATAATTTCATGTTTTCTGCCACATATTCAGGGAGACCCATTGATTTCTACATGTATACACACAACAGTAAATAAAAGATGTTCCAAGTAACACATTTAGAAAACTTCAACACACACACACACACAGACAGCATTACAAAAGACATCACATTATCACAACATGTACAGTAAAAAAAAATCACAATTGTCATTTCTTTTAAGTAAGTTATACTGCTTTAACATAACAGGTGCATTCTGGATATAAAGCCGCCATTAAAATACAAAAATATTAACAACAAAATAAAATCTCTTCAGGATTGGTAGAAACACTTAGTAGCGAAAATACACCTCGAACAAAAAAATTATAAAATTTATTATTCATGAAAAACAGATTAACAAATGTTGTACAATGAAGCACAAATAATTTCAGACAAGATCTTGTAAAATAAAAAACTGTTTTGTAAAACAGCAAAAAAAAAAAAAAAAAAAAAAAAAATCTTGTTCTACAAGGAAAATTTACATAAGTAATCTTATAGTGTGAACCATTATTTTATAAAAATGTAATTCAACACTAGTATATAACTCTGCAACTGTTATTAAAGGTATTGGCCATGCATAACAAACAAGGATCTGCCACACTGAAAACTAAATAAAATGTGTTACAGAAGGAGATGTACTGCCTTTTGTTGTACCCTTTTGCTAACTGTTCAAAGAAACATCGATAAAAAAAAAAAACAGACACACACCTCAGTGGACTCCATGTATCATTTTCAATTTTGTACATAAGCTATACCATAAATAATGCACTCAGATTACATGCATATGCCAGTCACAGGAGGTAATATATAGAATTGTTTATTCCCTCTAACTTCAATACACAATTGGCATCCATACACTATGGTAGGCTGAAAAAATAATGATTTCGAAATTGAATTTGAAAGAGGGTAGAAAAGTTTCCTCTTACCTTCAAATGCATGCCTATATACTTTTTATTCAAGGTCTTGACCCCTCTACCAAGCGTTAAGTAATGATGAATATTATTAAAATTAAAATAGTCGTAATGCCATTTTCGCATTTTTATTATACATATTAATTTTATTATACACACATTAATTGCACAAATATATCTACATTTTCCCAATTCAACCATTATTTTAGTATTTTATGTCTGAAACATATCTTTTATCAACTCTGTTAATAGGAGAAAGTGCAAACTACATCACAATGGTGGAATCATATTAGTCTAGGCGTTCTACTCATTATCAGGTTAAATGTGCCCGAAGTATAGCAATAATTTGACCTTGAAAGATGTGCGTGCCACTCTCATCATGCAACATTCATGCTGTGACACTGACCCTACATTGCAAAGGCCAAGTAGTTTAGATTGTGTGCAATCATATGAGCGATTCCTTTATGTCTAGCTTGAACTTTTGTTTTGTGGTGTGACCCAAGATTATGAGTTATTCTAAAAGTATGTTTACGAGGCAACAAGCAGAATGCCCCATTTTTGGTGTCCCACATGAACTACAACCCTCAGTTTTATCAACATTCGACAATGTTTTAAAGTTTTATTTATTCATTAATCACCAACTAAAATGCCAGAATTCAAGCAAAGAACCCAGTTTTTATGTGACAGCTGAAATTGTAGCAGAAAGTATAGAGAAAATATGGGTGAAAGTTTCCATACCAACTGTTTGCTGGAAAAGAGTATCGCAAGTGATCCGTGAGTACCGTGATAAATGCTTAACTCTTATAAGATATCCTAAAGTGAAACATAATACCAACTATGATCTAAAAGTTAAGGCTTTTAAAAATGCATCTGCCACCTTGTTTGACATTGCATCACATAAATGTCACAATTTTTTTTTATGTTCTTGTATGAAGCTTCAAAAGGTGCCACTTAAGGAACAACCATTTCTGACTGACCAGAGAACATTTACGGAAATGGCTATAGGATCAATAGATATTGCTGACACAAATACAATTCTAAAAAGGGAAGAAGGGAAACATAAGGTGTCTTGTGCGACTACAAAATGTATCACAGAAAACAGAGTTAATATTGAAAGTGCATGCTACGCCAGTGCTTTATCAATGTCATCTACTGGAGAAGAATCTGAACCTTCAACTTCAAAAATAAATCCTAATGTTTCTAGTAGAAATAGGTTAAAACTTAAAACACTTGTGAGGGTGTGTGACTGATATGTTTTTTGGATAGGGTTGCAGCAGCTGTAGCATCTGCAGTTTTAGAAGATATAGGGCAAAGTAACAGAAGACAATTGTACAAACGTTATTGATAAAAATAAAGTTTGCAGTGTGAGACAAGAATCGGGAAGAACTGAAATTTGTTTTTAAATAGGCGGAAATTATCATAACATGTCTATACTTTGATGAGAGAAAAGATAAAACTTTATACCAAGACCAACTTCATTGGAGAATAATATGTGAAGCACATATTTCCGGTACAGAAGAGCTAGGTTCATCTTACATAGGGCACATTACTCCACCTTCAGGTACAGCTAAAGGTACTGCTGAAAGTATTCTGAAATTTTTCAGCAAAAGAAAGTTAATCCTGCGCCATCTGGTGGCAATAAGTTGTGATGGCACAGATTTCAATACTGGAAGCAAAAATGGAGTTATAGTTTGTCTTGAAATTAAATTAAATCGCTCACTCTAATGGTTCCTATACCAACTGCGTGCCAACGAATTGCTTCTGAGAAACCTATTTCAATATTTAGATGGAGCTACAACAGGTTCAAAAGAATATTCAGGAACAATCAGGAAATCATCACATAAATATGAAAAGCTTCCAGTTGCAAACTTTATAGCAATTTCTTGTGATTTACCAAAAGTCGACCATTCACATCAAAGATATTTGTATGGCATTTGCATATATATGTCACACATAGGCTGTGGAAAGGTGCATAAAATTGGTAACAGAGGCATCAATCATCTTTAGGACAATGCTCTACGAATTTAGCTGATCGGCAACCTGGAACGCTATCCCATGCTCGTTGGCTGATGACTGAAAACTGTGTTCTACGATACTACATCCCATGGGATAATCCGTCAGCAAACTTAAAAATTATTTAAGAATTTATTTTAAGAGCTTATGCGCCAATGTGGTTCATGATAAAGTGTCATCCTTCCTGCAAAGATGGAGCTTTGCATGTTTACAAGACAAAAGGCAACTTGTTATTTAAGTGATGAATTGAAAGCTGTAATTAACCCAGTTATTTAAAGGAATGCATACTTTATTCACCCTGAGGTATGCTCCTTGTGATGAGCACCACTCCATTCATGAGCTGGGACTAAGGAGGATTCTGAGGGATAGACAGAGAATGACTAATACAAAAAGAACATTCAGAATTCCAAACATTAACTTTGAAGCTATTGACTACATCAATCTAATTAACTGGAAAGATTGTCGTTTTGTATCTTCCCCTATTTTGAAACATGCTACAAATGAAGACCTTGAATCTCTTATAAATTCTCCAATTACTCCTTCTTTAAGAGTTTCTTTGATACCCTTGTCACACATAGGCTGTGGAAAGGTGCATAAAATTGGTAACAGAGGCATCAATGTCTGTCAGAGATTTTAGCACAGATTAAGCCAGAAGCACATGATGGCTTAATCCATGCTAAAATCCAATCCCGACAAATTATGCCAAATTGTGATCATAAAAATCAGTATAAATTGGCTGAATAATCATCATTAACCTCTTTGTGTTTAGTTATGTATTTTTTTTAAACACTATTCAACTGATAATTATTTTTCAATGTTTGTTTTATCAACATGTGTCATTCATTTTCGAATTTAAAAAAAATCAGCAAAATTTCACAATATTTGAATTTTTCTTTGGTGTGTTAAAAAATAGTGTATTCTGAAAATGCATTTTTATATCAATTAAGTTCTTCGAATATAATTTTTAATAATTATTAAAATAGTTTGTAATTTTTAGACACTTAACTTTTTCTTGAAAAGGCTAGGTTTTAGGCTGAAAACACTAAAATACAAAACCTGGTAGAGGGCTCAAGACTTTGAATTAAAAATGCAAAAAAATTATGGGCATTTATTTGAAGGTAAGAGGCAACTTTTCCCCCTCTTCCAGATTTATATTAAAAAAAAAATCACCTATTTGAATGACCCACCCTAACGTACACCACCTGTGTCCTTCACTCTAACAAAATGGATACCAGAAAATTTTTGTTTCATCAATAGGTATGGACCGAGTCACTTATGAAGCAGGAGTACTCAGCATCAGACATCTACAGTTAACTGTGTTGTGCACATAGTGATGCCTACACAAGTACCAATACTGCTCACAAAGTACATAAAAATAAGAGCATAAAAACATCAATCAACTATGTTGTACTCTGTTTGAGAGAAATCAGGACTGACCGCCATTGCAAAGAGGAGTTTTAAGCTTCAATAACTCTGACATAAATACATGGAATGGTCCAGCAATTTTGCAAAACAGTAAAGAAATATCGCATATTATTTTTGAATGGTATTACTTCTTTCTACTTTTTTTTTTTTTTTGATTAAAGGTTTAACGACCACCATGAGCAACTTGATGGGCTATAAGTAGTTGCCTGTCTCTAATTTAGGGCTACTGGTTCCAGGGAAGGGAGAGAACCAGAGCCATAAGACAAACACAACATCCAAGCCTCACTGGGATTTGAACCCGGACCCACCACGGACGAATGGTCAGAAGCTAGTGGTGTGAAAGAATGGTCAGAAGCTATCACTGTGCCACTTTGGCAGCCCTTTCTACATATATCCCTTGGTTTGATTTTACAAGAAATGTGATCATTATTTTTGGGACAGCCCTGATAATAAATTTCAATTACTTTGCAGGAGTGGATTACATTAGCAAAATTGAGAATGCGTCAGATTTAAATATCACACAAAAATGAATACTCATATATCAGGCTATACCATTTATGATGTTACAAAAACTAAGTTTTACAAACTGCAACCTTGCATCCTGAAAAAGCAGAGAGAAAACATTCTTCCACAATAAAACTTTACGATTATAAGAATATCTTTGAAAGGCAGTACTTACTGTTCATGTTGACAGTTTTGTTACACAAATATACAAGAGGAGAATTCAATAAGTTCTAAAGCTACCATTCTTGTGCTTGTCTACTTAACTTTATCTGCATTTGTATTCTAGCAATGTTGTACAATTACTTTTCAATATAATTTCCATAAATTTCAGTCCACTAAGAATATGACATTCCAATTGCATTAGTCCTTAGCAATAAAAGTCTTGTAAACTATGGTTTCATGGAGATCATCACCATTCAAATAATTATGTGGTTTCAGAGATAATGAAGAGCTCTGGACAGCAAGACAAATGACACATAATCATCTGACTTTTAATTATATGTTATTAAATACTGGCTACTGCAATTTCTCATCACAAAAATATTCCATCCCTACCCAGTATTTCACTGTTTTCCTTACCATACCATTACTGCTAACATAACAAATCAATCTATTGAACAACAGCAACGATAACCAGTCACTATTTTTGCTGTTTTTACGAGTATATTGCTAAAAGACAATTCAACACTGACATCAATTTCATCACACCTAGGCTTAGAATTTATTGAATTCTCCCTCTATGTAAAATTTGATAACTGTAATCAAACGTATACAAATGTAATATCAAGGTATCGTATACCTAATATTGGAAGGTATATCGCACGTTACACGCTCAGTGAGGCACGTGTTCCCAGCCTGAGAGCCTAATTATGCAACAAGTTTTAGTTAGTTAAAAGATATTTACAAATAAAACATTTTAGTTAAAATATTAATTTACATTTTTTAATCAATCACTCACTCATTAGAACTCATACAACAATCCATTAATTAAAACATATCTCATTAGAAAACGGCTAATACTCATCGGGTCGGGAAACACGGCTCACTTATAATCAAACACTTCAAGATTAAAGTTTTAGCACTAGTGTCAATAAATGAACATGTTCACATGTAAAATTACTACATTTAGTTTTTTAATTCTATTTTTCAACTTTGCGGCACAAAATTAGCAAATGTCATTCAAATTGTAGAACACGGTTCCCACTCATTTTCTGCCACCAAAAATAAGCACTTTTTAAAGATGTATTTTTGGTGGCAGCAACCACCCCTCCTATAAAAAAAAATTAAGGACCTTACTAGTTGCATGTGCAACAATAACATGCAAAAATATACTTTGAAACATGACTTAACTATGCAAATTGAAGTGTGCTGATGAAGTTTGCAATACTTTCCCATACAATTTAAGTTTGCAGATGTAATGAATTAGAATTTATGCAAATTAAAAGAGAGTTCTGCTGCTCAAATCTGTTTTCCAATCTAAGATGATAATAACATATGCAATAAAGTGTATGTAAATTTAAAAACTGTAATTAGTTAAAGTTATGAGTTCAAGATCAGAATTTTGCACATAACCTCAGGACCTGATTTACGGGAAAGCATTTGGGGCATGTGCCCACGACCCACGACCTTCAAGCACCCCTCCCCCAAATATAAAAATATAATGATATATTACTTGCTTTGCATCATTTACAATTCAGCATCAAGCAACATGATGGGAGAGAAATAACCAATCATGAAATAACACTCCGTTTGTGATTGGTTAATCATCTCTTTGATTTGTGTCACGTCACTGAACGCTGAGGTGTAAATCACGCCTAACACTTCTGTGAAATTTTTCCACACGGATTATTCACTTTCTGCCAATAGGTATCCAACCAATTTGCTGATTGAGGGGGGTTGAAAGCCTCTTGCCAAGGGCCCCAAACAAAGTCAGTCCCTGCATAATATTTTAATAGTTTAAACTGCAAAACTAAATTCAAAATTGCATGTTCAAAATTTCAATTTTGTACTTAATTTTCTCATGGTATAACTGAATAATTGTTATTTGCATACACAAACCAGGGAGATACAACAGTACCAACAGATGGTGATGGGGCTTGATGGGTGGAATTTGTTTGATGTGTTTAATTTAGCCCGTGGTGCTTCATTTTTTTTTCAGCAAATTGCCACATACTCTCCCAATGGCTTTCAGCTGACACTGTCAACATAACCAGCCAGCAGCAGAAGTTCTAGGTACTACATAGTAACTTCTGGATTTCATATAGCCAGTTAGGAAAAATAAGTACTTTTTATGTACCTTCTGCCATTTTTGGCAAAAAATAAGGACTCCTAAGCACCCTAAAAAAAAAAGAAAAGGCACTCTTTAAGGACCATGGAACCCTGTAGACAAGTATTTCATGGTTCTACAATTTCTTGTATGGGTTTCAAAATTTCAGTTGCAAATCAGCATCTTTAATTATACATATATTAATGGAAAACAACTATCTACAAATGTTACTCAGAAAGTAAAGAACATTTGGTTATAAAAGCTATATACTTTTAAATTTTTCAAATATTTTATTTACAATTTTTAACTCACACCTTAGCTTATTTTTATACATAGTCACCCTGGACATTGCGGCAATTGTCATATCTTGGGTTAAGTTTAGGTATCCCCTCCTCATAAAACCCTGCCACCTGTCCTTTCAGCCAGTCAATAACAGCCTCTTTTAGTGCATCATCAAACACTGTCCACCAAGTAACTGCTTTAAATTGGGGAACAAATGGTAGTTCGATGGTGCCAAGTTTGGGCTGTAAGGTGAATGCTCCAAAACTTCCCAGTGAAACTCATCAAGCAGCTCCTTTGACTTCCTGGCAGTGTGTGGGCGGGCGTTCATGGCATATGTCCATGATAAGAGAGTGCCGACCTGACTGCTCCTAATCATGAAAGTTTGTTCTTCTGTTTTTTAAACATTATGCACCACTTTTTGACACTGGATTCATTCATAACACCTTTTCCATATACCCGAACAAGTGTCTGATGAATGTCAATAGGCCTGGTGTTTTCAGCAGTTAGAAAACGGAAAACTGATCATACTTCATATTTGGCGGGATTTTTAATGCAAGTGTTCATTTTGAAAGATCGTAGCTAACCACAAACAGATAATACACACACTGGGCCCGGATGACCTAGATTGAGTTGGCCAGGAACCTGCGCAGGCACAAACGTCCTTTACTTTCTGAGTGACCTATGTATCATGAACATAAAATACTGAAAAGTTTTCTGAAGAATATGAGATAAATGTTTACAACCAAAGGTGATACATGGCCATAATTTGTTCATAATTATAATTTCATAATTACGATACTTTACACAACTTCTGGTCCAAATCCCTAAGATTATTGCCCACATGCTGTACTGTGAATAAAGGACAATTTTTTTTTTTTTATAAATGAAAATGGAAGTACTATCATTACCAGAAGGTAGTTCAGGTTAAATGCCAACTCTTGATAGCATACTTCTCAGTATAATGGATCACACAGAGGCAGATTCAGAATTTTGTGACAGTGAGCCTCTGGATTTAGACAAATTTATTTGCACAAGTAGACACAGAGAGAGGGCATGGGGTCTCCTCCATGTCACTCCAACATGTTTTCAAAACATTTATTATATACTCCTCAATCTCAAAGTTTCTACATAGAGTGATAATGGGTGTAAAAAGGGGAACAGCTTGTTCCAACTCCAGCTGGGGTGGAGGCAAAATTTGGAATTGTGCTGAAGGATGTAGTATTTCAATATGCAGGAGTGGGAAAAGAATACACTGATGAAATAGGTTTTTGGTTCACAAGATTCTGAATTAGACTGCATCAGAAGTGCAAAGCAAACTAGTTTTCAGCTGCTTTTTAAAAATCTTGAAGTTACAAAATTTGGGTTCCATGACAGGATCTGCATTCATATCAATGCACCTTATTCCAAACTTGAGAAACTTTATAATATCTGAACTGTTCTGTTTACAGCCTATACATACTATTGAGGTCTATTGCTGCCTCCATGGAGTTTTTTTTTCATAGCCATGTTACACTAGATTGGGTCTCTAGCCCAAAGCTGAAGGAGATCATGGGCAATGTGCACCCAAAGCCCAATTTAATGTTGTACCACTCACATATTCATGGCCTGAAAATCAAGAGCTTAGAACTCAACATCCTCAGGAAACTGCCAGTTTGGACACATTCAAATCAGCACCAGTGATTTCTTCTGTTTTACTTAGTCTGAAGTAGCAGGATCCTCTTCATCCTCCCCTAGTGAATTGTCCATCTCAATATCAGTCACACTGGAAAATCCGCCCATCTCAGCACTGTCACCTCCTGCGTGCCTTTAAAGTCAAGATTACAGTAATCCCATCCATTAACTTCCTCCACTCATAACTGATATTAAACAGAGCATCCTTAACCTAACAAGTTTCTATGTTTGCCTCCTCCTCTATCTCATCATCACCGCTTTGCAACTATCACCATAACCTTGTGCACAAATTTCTTCTTACACAGCCCTTTTGCTGCCAAAATTGAGTGTGATGTTTCCGTATAGTGGTCACTAATGCAACTGAACACATAGATTTAATTGTAGTTGTGCACCTTCCACGCAGAAGGATATCAATGCCCCCCACCACCCGCGATTTCCTTATACGAGGTCCGATCAAAAAGTTGCAAGACTAGGTGAATATACAACAAAGTACTTACGTTACTTAAGTCTGGCTATGATATCCCTCTAAGTAGTCGTCTCCTAGGGCAGCGATACACTGCTGAGAGCATTTATGGCATTGTTGGAACACTCCATGGTAGTACTGTTCGCGAACTATGTCATGCACCGTCTGTGATTCGTGCTGTATCTCATCTACAGTTTCAAAACAGCGACCCTTGAGCTTCAGCTTCATCTTTGGGAACAGGAAGAAGTCGCAGGGTGGCCAAATTTGGCGAGTAAGGCAGGTGAGGAAGGGTAGTCATGCTTCTGCGGCTGCAAAATTGTCGTGTTGCTAACGCTCTGTGAGCTGCTGCATTGTCGTGATGGAGCAGGAAATCGTCCCTGCATTACATTTCAGGTCGTTTGTGGCGAATGTCCTCCCTAAGACGCTTCAAAACATTGCAGTAAAAAAGGGCGGTGACAGTCTGGCCATGGCAGACGAATTCACGGTGCACAACCCCACAAATGTTGAAGAACACGATGAGCATGCTTTTGGTTGCGCTCCGGACCTTCTTTGGTCATGGAGATGCCGGGCTCTTCTACTGCGAAGACGGTTATTTGGTCTCCAGGTCGTAACCGTAGACCCAAGTTTTGTTACCAGTGATGACCTGCGACAGGAACGTTGGTTCAAATCTTGACAGAGTTTGACACGGAGTGCCTTCTGTTCGGGGTTCAGAATCTTTGGCACAAACTTTGCAGCAATGCGGTGCATGTTCAAAACCGACGCCATAATTTCTTGCATTGTTACGTATGACACATTGACAATGGTAGCAATGTCTTAAGTGGCTCTCCGATGATCCTCATGCACCAGTTCCCTAATTTTGTCCACATTTTTGGGGTTTTGCTGGTGGACAGTCACCCTGAGCTCTCATCATCTTCCAGTGCTGTTCTGCCGCTCTTGAAGTGTGAGTGCCATTCAAAACACCTTGCACGACTCATTGCCATAAGCCTGCCACAACATTTCATGCATCTCTGTTACCGATTTACCACAGAATTTGATGTTCGCAATCCATACCGAAACCGCAGCTGTGTACTGCACGTGGCCACCAAATATTGTGTAGCACAGCTCCCGATGTTCACAGAACGACACCACTCGGCACAATGACTTATGAAGGTCACTGCCCTTGACCGCTGCTAGAATATTCGTGTACTGCCATCTGTTGGCGCACTAAGTACCTAGTCTCGGAACTTTTTGATCGCATTATGTATATATAATTTTTAAATATTTGTCCATTTTATTACCATATAGCATGGTTGCCAATGGCAGTTAGCATTTACAATACATGAATTCCTCAGCTTTACCTTAAAGTATCTTCTACCATAATGCAATAATAATAATGTTTCTTTCTCTTTTGAAGTCTATGATATAGCACCCAAATGTTTCTCTTTTAGTTTTTCTTGTTTAAAGTCACTCATTGCAACAGCAAAACATATGTATCTCTTCATTTTGGTTTGTTACAGACTTTGCAGATCTTCTTCTGAATCATTTCAGCATACACAAAATTGTGAAAATATCAATATTTACTGTTTCAGCAACCCATGTTAGTACTTCTTAGCTTTAGCCTTGTTTGGGAAAGCATTTAGACATGATAAATAAAAAGTAAAAAATGCACATAAACAAAATAACCCTGAGTAGTTTTGGAAAAAGATTCTTTTGTTTTAACTATCATCAACTATAAAAAAATCAACAGTTTGCCATTCTCTGAAGTTTTTTCCATTTTTAATCCTAGGTTTAAGGTGGTTCCACCTAAAATCTCTGCTTTATGTTTCCAAAGGTAAAACTTCTTTACATATTTTCTTCACAATTAATGTATTCTCAAGGATGAAAATTTGCACATCAATAAAACTAACTTTAAGTTATAGTATGGGATACTTATTACTTGTTAAACATAACCATAATTATATAAAAAATCAATCATTTTTCTTTGAGTAATGTTCAGACCTGTTAATAGATGGCACGACCTGTACATTGATTATGTCAGTAGACAAACAAATGTTGGATTGCTTACTTATGGTTATGTTTTAGCAAGTATTAAGTATCCCATGCTATAACTTAAAGTTAGTTTTATCAAAGTGCAAATTTTCATCCTTGGGAATACATTAATTGCACAGAAAATATGTACAGAAGTTTTACCATTGGAAACATAAGGCAGAGATTTTAGGTGGAACCACCTTAAAGTCAAAATAATTTCACTATAAACATTTTCAGCCTTCGAAAAATTTACTTTCACCCTCCCCCCATTTTATGCCCCTCCAACTTTTTCAGCAGCCACCCCAATTTAAAATTCTTAAATAAACCCCTGCTCCCACATGTCGACCATCACTGAATTTATGATATCTTCAGATTCTTTTCTGGTGAGTGCTGAATTACCTCCTACTTTCACCAGTTATCATGACATATATAATATATTTTTTTACTTCTCAGTTATGAAAAAATGTGCATGTGTTCAATATTTTCATTATTTAAGTTACAGCTAGTGTGTATATGATATCTGATAATCCAAATAAACATACTTTGTCACCACTAATACAGTGACAGCTACTGGAAATATTGAACATACAGCCTCTGCAAAAGTTTTCTACTGTTACCTAAGTTGGAAGCAGTGTGTTCCAGACAACTGAATATTGGATAATCTATGAACCACATTATTATTCACTATTTAGAACAGAAAGCAAAACAGTCCAATATAATAACTCGAGACAGCAGTTTTTGATTTTCATTTGCCAAAATAAAAACTAATCAGATTTGAGACAAACTGAACAAAAATAAGTCCTATGTAGATATCAACACCCTTTCACATATCTGAAGCAAACTGAAACAGTACTTATGTAAGGTATCTTGTGATGGTTTATAAGGCAGGGAATGATATTTCATTATAGGCGGTAAAAGAGATTCATGAACAAACAGCAAGGATTGATATGACAAATCACTCAAAAGACACTTCTGAATTTTTTTAAGGTCATTTTTGTTTACTTAAGAAGATAGAAAAAAAAAACTTGGTCAAGTCTTTAATATTTTGTTTTCTTTTGTTACAGTTAGCAATGTTCCAAAAAGCAGTGCATGTTTCCCACTTTTTCTTTTGTACATATATTTTTATTTTTTTATATCCTCAAAAAAAAAGTAGAAACTAGCTGAATTTTATATACAGTCTTTTTGAATGCTTAATTTTTTTTAGTCAGGAGACATTCTTCCACCAGAAAAATGATGAACACAAGCAAACATATTACCTGATGCTATGATAATTGAAAATAAACATCAAAATCACGCTTTATGACACTCTAGATGTCTTGCTAATTGTTGTGGTTTTTTGTATGAAAAAACAAGCTACACACTTTAACTAGGTCTGGTCAACACACACAGCAAATTTGAATCACTCAAAATTCTCACATCACTTAAATTTGATCAAACTTGATGATAAATATGTATGACTGAAGGGTTGTTTGTACAGATTGCAATTACCTGGATACATTTCAAAAATTAAATATACATACTAGGACTTAAAATAAAACAAACAAACAAAGCAGTAAAACTTCTGAGAGGTCAAAAGCAAATTCTAGATTTTGAAAATCTGCATCATGGGAACAATCAAAGATTGAAAACAGTTTTCAGAAGAAAACGTGGATAACAATAAAGATAGAGATGCTATTATTCTCTCTCTCTCTCTCTCTCTCTCTCTCTCTCTCTCTACCTGAGCCTTTCAAATACCTAGACAAAGCAAGAATTTTGCCAGAGATGCAAACTGCTCCATCACTTCACACACACAAAAACAAGTGCCTGACAATTTAGCTGTGTGAGGGGGAGGGGGAGTCTTTCGTTCAACAGCTGAAATTTCATTTTATAAATAAAACAAAGTTTTGAAAAAACAGTTGTCGATTAATAAGTTTTTTGCAAAAAAAAAAAAAAAAAAAGTGACATTAAAACTGGTTTTGTTGGTAGTATCATGATTATGCCAAAGGGAAAAGTACCTTGTCTTAATTTTGTTCACCTTATTTTTAATATTTTCCTGTACTGATCATTTACACTTTCCAACCGTAGGTTGAAGAAGCGTATATGCTCAAGCTTTGTTCGTCTGTCTGTCCGCATGATAACTCATGTAAAAATGGTTCGATTTCGATGAAATTTTAGTACGCAGAAAGGGACAACCTGGGGATAAACCCTATTGAAAATGGGTAAAATGGGGTCAAATGTCAGGACATAGGAGCGGGATCCATTGCACCGCCCTTATGCATCATAACTAATGTAAAAGTGCTTTGCTTGCAACAAATTTTATCATGTTGTTCTGGAGGTATACTGAACCAGTTCTGTTGAATATCATCAAAATGGGGTCAAAGGTCAGGGCACAGGAGCGAGATCTATTCCACAGCCATTATCCTCATAATTTGAGTAACAATTTCTGGTATGTTGGAAAGCGTATCATAATCAATGCATTGCATGATTTTACTAACTTGTTTTTATTTTCTCTTCTCTTCAAAAATGATGCATCGAGGTTTTACTGTATTTATGATTACAGCTGGATTTAAGATACTCAGTCTGAGTGAAGCAAGGGGCACTAAAGTTAGGCAGAGAGTGACATTTCTGAGAATCAGCTTGTATAACTATAGAATGATTACAAATTCGGAAATTGTTTCATGATCTGAGATATCCAACAGATGATCCCACGACAGAAATTGCATGAGAGGCTGTCTAAGTCACACTGAATGTTGAGTACTACTGCCGCAGTGGAATAACAAGAAGAAAATTCCTCAACTTTTTATAAAATAGTAAAATGAACCTCAAAATAGTTAGGTTCTTTGGATCCTAAAAGTGGATGTCCTGTAATAATTTTTATACTCCAGTGCCACAGCCCTCAATTACACCTATGAAAAAGCATAATCACAGCCAGCTGTTGAATTTGCATTTCGTGATAGAACTGCACTAAAGAAAGTTAAAAATAACAAAATCTGCCAAATACATCCAAATTTATAATAATTTGTTACACAAATTACAAACATAAATTCTAAAATACATAGAATTATTTTCTCTCTACATAGAAGGAATATTTTTTTTTTGAGTCTACAATACAATAACAGCATTTATACATATTTGAACATGGTAAATCCATACAGAAAACAACACTACTTTTAACAAAACTTAGACATATGACCTACTTAAATAAAGAACAGATATCCCATATGCCAACTCATTTGATCGTGAATGACATGACAAAAGAGATCCCCCTCCCCCAGAAAAAAAAAAAAAAAGATACCAATACTCCAACATATTGCTAACTCCACAGTGAAATTATGGCACATTATTGTCAAAACATTTAAAACTGCAGAAATTGTATTCTTACATGATACATATCTAAGTCATAAATGAATGAAACAACTGAAAAGTTCAAATGCTTGACAGAGTAGCATTACACCTCCACTAATCACATTTATATAACACTCACTGTACAAGAAACAGCTGATTTTAATGCCATAACAGCTATGAATGTAAATCTGAGGATCTTCAATGAAATTTGATTTGACTAAGAATGATAAACAATTGAAAATATTTGGGGGCACCTGGGCCAGACATCATGAATCGTAAGTTACTTGCAGTTTTGTTTTCCTGGTAAAAACGAATTTAAAAATTACATCTCCAATAGTCAGCTTTTCATGAATATATAATAAGACCTACACCTACATTGGTCAGGCCATATCATGTTGATATGTTTGTATGGTCACATTACACAAGAAATTACAGGGGTAAGAGTGATAAAAAAAAAAAAAATCAGGACACAATTTTTCTTAAATTTCAGAACATATTTTGGTGGACCTGGCAGGTAAATTAAATCAAATATTGGTACAAATGCAGAAATGTTATTTATTTACTAAAAAGCTATCTAAATTATTGCCCAGTTGTTAGCAGGAATTTTTTCATTTTTAAGGCTAACACCCCCTAAAGTTTCAGTGGCTAGGTTTGGCCTAAATTCTGTTTGATTCTTACGGACAATGCTAAAAATTATTTTCGCGGTTGGCAGTTGTATTACTGTGTGGCACAACAAGAATAGCATGTATCAGGTGTGGTAAAACTTCATACTTTTTAGCACCAATTGCACCAGTCATTTTCAAAATTATCAATTATAGAACTATTCGAAACACTTTCTTCCAATTCATCAATTTGGTATAAGGCAAACTCCAATTCCAACTTCTCCAGATCACCGTCACTAACAGCAGCAGCTGGGAAAATATTTGCCAAGTACATTACTGAAGAAAAGGAAGTTTCTATCCTAATTCCTATATGTGCAACTTCTGCGTGCAGCACAGAAATTCACTTTTCAATCAGAATTTCCTCAAAATATAGTCATATGTAGCACTTAACAACACAGGATAGTCAGAACATCAGGGGGGGGGGATTATGATTACAGGAGAAATATTTGATTCGATTGTCTTCCATTCTGGGAAACTCTTTCCTCAATTTTTAAGCTGAAATGTAAGTAATTATGGAATAAATGGATATTTAAGAAAAATACTGGGCAGAAGGAGCATCGCGAGAAAATATTACGATTAAGGGAGAAATCTTTACTCCAACTAACTTTTGTTTCAGGAAGATGGAATTCCGTCATCAAATGAAGCCCCCCCCCCCCAGATTTTTGCTCAGTTTGTGCATTGATCACGGAAAGCCCCAAATGATAATGGCTGACTTAATCCCGGGGCTTGGCGCCATGCATTCTTTCCACTTAGCTTTCAAACAAGCAAAACAAATTCCTCCTCCTCAGAAAGAAAATTTAAAAAATAAAAATAAATAAGGAACAGAAGCTGTGTCACAAACTTTGTGCAGAGGCTTCGGGCTGATATAATACTTGCCCGAAGCTGTGCTTTCTTTCCACTTCGCTTTCAAACAAGCAAAACACATTCTTCCTCCTCAGAAAAAAAAAAAAAAAAAATAGAAAAGAAACAAAGAGTTGTGACACGAACTTTATTCAGAGGCTTCGGGCCGACGTCATCCCTGGCGCTGTGCTTTCTTTCCACTTAGTTTTAAAACAAGCAAAACATGCTCCCGCTCCCCAGAAAAGCAAAAAAGAAAAGAAACAAAGAGGTGCATCATGAACTTGGTTCAGAGGCATCGGGCCGACGCAATTCCGGGCCACAGCGAAAGAAGCACGTTCAGGCCAACGTAATCCTGAGCCACTGGCAAAAGAAGTACGCCAGGCCAACATAATCCTGGGTCATGGCAAAAGAAGCATGCCAGGCCTATGCAATCTCAACCTGGCACTGCGCTTTCTTTCCACTTAGCTTTCAAAGAAGCAAAACAAATTATTTCTCCTCGGAAAAGAAAAAAAAAAGGGAAAGAAAAGAAACAAAGAGCTGCGCCACAAACTTTATTCAGAGACTTTGGGCCGATGTAATCCCAGGTCATGGTGAAAGAAGCAAGCCGGGACAACGTAATGCTTTTTTTTTTTTTGCACTCTATCAAACAAGCAAAACAAATTCCTCCTCCTAAGAAAAAAAGAAAAAAAGAAACAAAGAGCTGTGTTACTAACTTTGTTCAGAGGCTTTTACATTGCTTAAATACAAAACCAGTAAAACTTTCGGCTATTCTTCAACAGACGGGCACACGAATAATTTCTCACAGCTAAGACAGCGAAATGCTAGCATAGCTCCGCGAGCATGTACCAGAAGCATCAAGCTATTGTTTTCGATGTTGCAACAGATCTGTTGTTGTTTACATTCAAACGCAAACAGCATATTTTTGGAGACATTTAAATAAATAGCATAATGAAACAAGGTGTACATAAAGACGGTATAGGTGATCGATTGATGGAATTCATATTAGGAAGGGAATGTAGTGGCCAGAGCACAGACGTCTTCGAAGAAATGCTTCAAATAATAAGAAATCACGAATGGTAATGAACGTTGATGCTTTTGTTTTAAATTTCTCTTTATCTATATATTTGTAATATGAATTAAAATATTACTTGTAAATCCAAAAGTAATTTTTTTATCAATATCTGAACGTATAACAGTGGTAAGTTCATTTTTTTTAGTTCTTTTTCAGTATCTCAGTTAATGTTTTTCATGTAGTCCATGAAATATTTTCTTTGATGAAAGCAACGTCAGTCATTATGATGAAATAAAAAAAGTAAGCACAGAATGCAAAGATAACCACTTTTTTACTTCCCATGCTGTTTGTGTTTGAATGTAAACAGCAACTGATCCGTTGCCACATCAAAAACAGTAGTTTGATGCTTCTGGTACACGCTCGCAGAGCTGTGCTGGCGTTCCGCTGTCTTAGCTGTGAGAAATGATCTATGCACCCATCTGTGGAAGAATAGCCAAAACTTTCTTAATAACAGCGAAAATCTGAATATCCGTAATTTTTCGTTAATCATCTGTAATCCCGGGGTAAATCCGTAACAATTATGAAGATTCCATAATGGTTGGCATCTCAGTGCGTCCTCCGTAAGAAGCAGCTTCACTGCAGTTTCGATTCTCGAACGATTTCACAAACGCAGGAATGCGTTCGTGTACCTCACAAATTACAAGACTGAGAGTTCTTGGCAATGACATCACAACAATATAGTATGCTCTCTCTCTCTCTCTTTTCATGTTGTTATTTATGCGGTACTTGTAAATGCTAGATGATGAACCACTACACTTAGTTTACCATTTATTCTTAAAATTTCAGGATTACACTCACATTTTCAGGATACAGAACAAAAATAAGGACATTTTAGGGGGGGGAAATCAGGAACTTCAGGACAACTCTGACCCCTGAACTTATATAATTTATGTTCACACTTGGGATATATAAACACAGTCCTGCATTTTCTAGGGGATAGCCTTAAATTTTAAATTCCTTCACAAAAAAAAAAAAAAAAAAAAAAAAAAAAGGGGAGGTTGGACCACCAAAAAAACCAACATAATTTTAGATTACTCTAATTTATAATGTAAGGCATACATGCATGAACACTTTGTTTGTTGTTACCTGTGTCTGCTTTGACTTTTGTATTAATTTTCACATTCTAATTTCATTATAAAAACTAGGTAAAGAAATTCTGTATGACTTTGCATTTTTAATATATGGAATAAAAAATCTTACCTTTGAAACACTAGGTAGTAAATTCGAACATGATTTTGTTTTATTTTCAATAGGTACCGTATTGAATATAAAAAATATTACTTTACTTATAAATAAGCATTTGTTTATTTATAACCTTTACTTTCTTTTCACAGCATTTTATCCACTAGTTGATTTAGCATTAGTTCCAAGAAAAACATTCACTGATCTTTGCTTGTTTCAAATTTTTTGAATTAAAAAAAAAAAAAAAAAAAGAAAACTGTGAATTTTACTCAGTAATTTTTTTAATTGCATCATTTATTTCATGGTTACAAAAGAAATATGCTATCTTGATTCTCTCAAAGCTGTGACATACAGAATTACATACAAAAGTATAAAAGAACCAGACATTTTTTATAATCTGGAATTCAAAATTTAACATATAATCACAAGTGTTATAAACAGAGTTAGCCAAAAAGAAAAAAATTGACGGAGTATTTTTGCTCCTTTGAAAAAAATTAAGGAGTGATTTTTAAAAGGGGAAAGTATTTTAGAAAAATTGACAGATGAAATAATAAAAACTTAGAAAAATGCTGGGCAATTATGAAAATTCAATCCGGATTATTTTAATATTAAAAAATATTTCACTACTATTCAATGTATTTAGAATTTGGATCCGTTTTGCTTGTTTTGTTTTAGTAATAAATATAGTATTTGTATTTTAAAACAATAATATTCAATTTATCATGTTTTGTAATGACCACATGAAACAGCAATGTGTTCAAAAAATGAATACATTGCACTTTTGAGATTCTTATAGACATCTAAAAATATCTAATAGACTTCTCAGTAAGTTCCACAGCCACATTTGTCTTTTTGTTGACTCTGCGGCTGCACAGCATCCAGTGCTTAAATTTTCATTTTGCTGATATCTTTGTTTCCCTTCCCATTTTCTATTGTCGCTGTTTTTAATTTTTTTTATCCCCTTGGATGACAATTTTATCCATCACACTGAAAGAACTTTCAGTCTGAGGACCATAAACGCATGAAAGCTTTCACTATTTTAGAAAACAGATACTCATAAATAGTGTAACTTTGAGAACATTAATACTTTTGAACACCATGCATCAATTCTTACAAATTTTTCAGCTTTGCCCCCCCTCCTTATCAGGCTGAAATGCAAACCTTTTTGGGAAAATATTTAGGAACATAGGATACATGTTCGGAACATCGTTGGGGGGGTGGGGATTACAGTTACGGGAGAAATCTTTGCTGCGTCCGATTTCGGACACTTTTCCTCCATTTTTAAGTTGAAATACAAATATTTATGAAATAAAATGATATTTCACAACAATACTAGGCAGAGGAAACATCATGTGACAAATAAAATTACGATTATGGCAGTGGCGGCTCAGACGTACAAGAGCAGTATGAAAAGATATATACTGTCTACAATGATAATCCCTTAATGAGGACTTACTTATTTTTTGTATATTAAATCAATTTTTCTTCCTCTTAAAGCTGCAAATTTGTCGATTATGTCGCCATAAGACGGTTAGATGATTGTTTCTTCGTGAGCATCAATAAAATGCCTTCCTAAATAGAAATATTTGCCAGAGAAGCAAGTCTATCTTGGGAACTAGTGTTTCTTGAGCAAGTTTGTATTCTTTTAAGAAAACTTCTTTCCACTGGCACACTTGTAGATGTAATTGTTAAACTGAGGAAAACCAATTTATAATCTTCCGTAAAAATGTCTTTGTCTCCGTGAAACACTCGAAGGAGTTCTTGAGTCAATATATTCCTTAATTTTTCATCGGCATATACAAGACTCAGTTCATTTTTAAGGCGCTGGTCTTTAGTAAATATGTTTCCGTAAAAATGTAGATTTTCAAGAGCGCGAGTGGGAAAGCATGCATTAAAATATTCGAATTTGGTTGTGTCAGCAAGTCAGACAAATTGAAGTTTCTTACAGTCTTGAAATCTTATATCCATTTCCATAAGAATGTGGTCCAAAATTTCAAAATACAATTGTTTATAATTTTGAAAAATTGTTTCCTGTGTAAGAGCAGCATATTCCCGTGCTTATTTCTGTGATTTTGCTAGCTTTTCCAAACTGTGTTTCAAATAACTCATCGTTCCTTTTATGGCTCAAAATTTCACGAAGTTGGTTTGTTTGTTTTTTTTAATTTGAGTTACACAGTAGTTTATGTTTAGTTATTTTTTCTTCGCTATTCGTCAGAAATCCGAACACTTCCTTCAATTTATCCCAATCTTCAACAATTACACTTACTAATTTCGAAGTGAAGGACCATCGAGTTTCTGTTATGGTTGGTCAGCATCTTGCGGTTGTTGATATAAGTGTATAAGACCGCTTCGCAGAATGGTGAACAAACGAAGCAATTCCACTGAGGCTTGCAAAAAGTATTCGACACTTAGAAAAACTCTGGTGTAATACAAGATTCAAACGATGAACTAAGCATTGAACAAAAACATGTTGAGAAGCTTTATCCTTGACTTTTTTCTCTGTAGCCCATTTAAGCGTCCAGACATTATACTTGCCCCATCGTAGCATTGTCCTATTTATTTGTGTTGGTAATCAAACTGTTCCAAAATTTTGTCTAGCATTTTGTATAAAGCTCCCGACGTTCTATCTTCATTCACATCATGGAAACCCAAAAATTCCTCAACCAATACACCTTCCGAATCAACAATAAAAAATTATTTAATTTTTGACGTGATCGTTTATATATTCAGAAATACATTCAATTAATTCATTTTGAATAGCTTTTTACCCTTTCGTATTGATTTTCAATTTCTAAAGAACTTCATATCAACAATGAAAGAAATTCAATGAAATTTCCACGATTTATCGAGCCCATGCTTTCGTCATGGCCATGGAATGCTTGTTCTTGTTTGCTCAAATACATTATAGACTAATACTGCATCAATCACTGTCTGCAGGAAAAGTCTATTTAAACGAACGTTTTCGTTAAAATGTGTTTTCAAAAGCCTAGCATTCTTCCTCAAGGCATCAGCAATGGTGTTTTGAATTTTTTCGAAATTCCTTAACATTAATCCGCATTTCAGGTGTTCGCTAGAATCACGATGTTTATGAAGTGACTGTGTTACGCTTAATAAATCTGAGAATCCGTCTTTATTCCACGCCGAATGTTTATTACTAAAAAGTAAGCACGGCCAAACAAAAAAAAAAAAAAATTAACACAGAAGTGCTGCAAATCCATTTATACTCAGTAAACCAACAATTTTTAAAATTAATATTGTTAGATTTACCGCTCTTCTAGATTTCGTTCTTGGCAACAATTGTCAGTGAATCCGTTGGTCGTCCTTGAAGCAAAATGTCTCTTTCATCTTCATCTTTCCACAGAGTAAATGGAGTTTGCAATAAATTACAAACAATGTCGTTCACAGGATGCATGCTAAAAACCATCACTATTAGTTAAATTGTACACAAACCTAAAATATCAGTTAAAGCTTTCAACAAATAATCACAAAGCACGAAAGAACAAATTCCTTTCGGAAAATGATGTACCACAGCTTTACAAGGAAAAAAACCCCTAGCAGATTGAATGGTAGTCCGCCCACTCCACCGTGATCTCTCACGACTTTATGCTCAAAAACTGAAAGATGCAGAGGTAAGGCGCGTGAAGCTGAAACACTTCACTTAAGCGAGCAGATTGGGGAGGGTGACGTCACGGTTACCATGGCAACTCGGCGAAAAACTGCAGACTTCCAAGCATTCTCATTTCGGCTCTTCACTTGCAGTGTTTTGCGTATAAGGATTTGTTTTCTGTATTGAGCGCGCCATGTGAACTAATAACTGTTCAAAATTTTGGGTATTTTGGAACTGAATAAAGGCTAAAAAGAATATATTATAAAAAAATACTGAATAAAACTTTATTTTGAGTAAAATAGGTGAAGAGGCACTTCACCTACTTCACCTGAAAAGCCGCCACTGGATTATGGGAGAAATCTTCACCACGATAAACTTTTGTTTTCGAAAATTTTGGAAGACGTAACTTCTGTTTTTGAAAGTTTCAGACGGAAAACATCCTCCACCACTACCAATTACCCCAAAATTTCTGTTTAGTAATGCATCGATATCAAAGATAACCCGAAAAATTACGGAAAAAAAGAAATTCCTCGAAGCTATTCTCTCATGCCTGAAGATTACAGGGGAATTTTTGAGCCATCGAATTTCCATTCTCAGAAATTTTTCCTCTATTTTCAAACTGAAATACAAATATTTATGGAATAAAATGATATATATATAACAACAATACTGGACAGAGGCAACATCGCAGGAAAACGAAATTATGATTACGGAAAAAATCTTTATTTCGTTTGCTTCTGTTTTTGAAAGACGGAATACCACCCCGATGCATATTTTTACGCATTGATGCGTATTTGAAGTGTTTCTCAATACGTTTTTTTTTACGCATTGGTAAAATTTCAATGCGTAAACACACTTTTTGATGCGTACTAGACACGTAATTACGCATTTTGGCGAACTCTGGTTATAAATGAATTATGTATCACCAAACCGAAGAAGCGATAGAAACTACAGTAAAACATTGGGACTATTGTAGAATTCTGTATAAAAGTGAAAAACATATAACCAAGGTTTGACTGTATATATCAATTTTGGGGCGAAATAAGTCAAAAATCATTTTGTTACCCATCATACTGATAAAACAGCAAAATAAACCTTCAGATTTTAATGGTTTCAGTTCTCTCTTCTTATATCACAAAAAGAAAATGAGTTTTGCAAAATAACAAAAAAAAAAAAAATTCTGTAAATCACAAACTCAAAAAAAGCTGGTTCGACAAGAAACCAATGAATTGCCCACCTGAAAATTCTTCTTGATATGACATTAAATCAGTAAAACTAGATATTCTCGAATGAGCAACAGAGAAGTGCCATTACATCACTAAATCAGCTGTTAGTTTTGTACAGTTCAGACACACAGTACAAGCATGCCAAAATGAAGTATAAAAAGAAGATAGAGAAAAATGAACTGAATTGAACGACTCAGCAGATGAAATAAAAAAATAATTTGAAATTTCAATGAAAGGAGACGCCCATAACAGAATTGTGGCACATTACATGAAAGCCTGAATAATTAATATTTTGAAAACATTATGTATTTCACTGAGTGACCAAAAACTCATACAACCCATATTTTTGTATATGCTTTCCCCCTAAGCATATGAACCTTTAATCAATGACAGCTCACTTAATTGTGCGTGAACTAACACTGATACTTTTTAAAGCTTATAGATGGTATGCGTATTTGTCTACCAGCTCTGTCCAGCATAAGGATGGGTGAGAATACTTATGCTCAAAAAATTATTTGGTAGTGCCATGTTTGCACAAGTGACAAAACGCATGTTAAAATCTTAAAATAACCAATCATGATGTATTCTACACAGCATTTCAAGATTCAGTACTTTTAAATGAAGCTGAAAATCACACTATTTAGTCCATGTTGTGATCACAGTGGCAACATGAAGTAATCTAGGTGACCTCTGCTCAGTCATGTAAGAAGCTCAAAGATTTTAATCAATGTTTGTTGGCACAGCTAATTAAAACTAAGAAAAAGTATTTTTCTACCATTCAATTCTGTGAAATGCATGAACTTCATTACACTTGAGGTCATGACCACAACACTGATCATGGCTGATGCTATGGAGCTTGAATGTAGTTGTATCTGATCATTCTATCTTTCTCACTCTTTTCCTTCCCCCTACTGCCAATATACTACCTAACTTAAGACTCTAGCCTGAAAAACGTTCACAGAAAATGAAAAACTGTTTAACCTCAGTGATTATGATACTATTACTAAAATATAAGATATGTAGACTTAACTGTGAATTTAGAAAAGAATTTTTAAAAATGTCCAAATTATTCTGCACCACATATTTTTAAGTTACTTCAAAAAGTTACATGCCCCATCCCACATATAAGGCTGTATGAATACCCTACATATAAGGTTGTAGGGTCATTCCACGTCACTTCATCCAGGCCATGTGACCCCACCATCTCAGATTTTGATGAAATTTGGCATGGAGACATACTTCACCAAGATATAGAAAATGACCATATTTTAACTTCCTACACCTAATAGTTTCTGAGATACAGTGCTCCAAAGTTTCATTGAACACCAATCGCACACGTAGAGCGACGGAGTACCACTTTTCACAAAATGCTGCATAACTGTAGTGCTATTTTAGTTTAGAAGAGAGAAAGAAATTTTGTACTGTTATGCAAAAGAGCTTCCAGAATTGATTTTAAATTTCATTGAAAACACTGAATAAATAAATTAAATCCAGTGGTAATGTGAAAATTTAAGAAAAAACTTGCTGTTCTATATTAGGCTCTACAGCAAATAGCAGAGGTATGAGGGAGCTCTTTTTTAATGTACATTGGTCTTTGACATATACTGTCACATAACAAGAAAAAAAAATAGTGGCTTTCAGCTTGCTTTTGAAGATATGTGCAAATATCTGAAATGCGTGCGGAGTTCCACTTCGTCAATTCAACCACTTTTTTTTTATTAATTATAACTCATCTCTGACATTCAAGAAATTTCACGAGGAGATAAAACTAACAAGGACACAAAAATATTAAAAAAAATATGTTTTCTTACACCATATTAACAAGTTTGACAAAATGGCTAGTTCAGCAGTACCTGACAACAAGTTAGGTGAGCATATGCAACAAACTGGTTACTCATACTCACCTACAGTACATACACCTATTTTTTCATAATTAGTTTTGACTTGAAAAAAAGAAACACAAGTAAGTAGTTTTGCACTGTTCACAAATATTTACATTGATGTTCTTAAAATGCCATGATCAACTCCTGAGGATGGAGTCCTTATAATTCAGCCACTTAGTTTGACAGATTTTTATGTCCAACTTGGAAAACACATGTGTTCTTCCAGAACTTGTTGTCATGGGAGCGTCAATTAAACATAAAATGTGTCCAAATGGAATATTACACTCATCTTTAAATGAAGGCCAGTAAAAAGAAACTGCAAGGCCATTTGGGTGCATAAGTTTTACAGATGCATCACCTTCTTCATAACTGATTTTCTCTATTATTCCTAGAAACCAGTTAGAAACATATACACATGCTACATAACAATGTGTATATAACTACTGCCTTTGTATTCCTAGATTTGCACAGCCAAAATCAAAGAGTAATTTTCATCCAAGCTGTGGAAACTCCGTGTACTAGGTATTGTTTGAGCATGAAAAAATCTTACTCGACACTCATTGCGCACAGTATTCATATCACTTTTCGAATTGAAATGGAACTCATATTTTCATGATATTCTTATGACAAGTCGAACATCTCTTGGGGAGTGGTTATTTGCTCTTTCAGTAGATGTTGGAGACTTGTTTTTGCAGTGATTCATTTGACAGTCCCACCTATGCCATCACAAGGAGACTTCCCGTTGCTGGTGGCAAAGAAAGACCATGAAGCTGTCACTACAAAATCATTAATGTGATGACATAGATTTATGAAGTTTTTATAGTTTTTGTACTGAGCATCCCAACCATCAGTAAAATAATGTGCTTCTTTTACTTGTTGGTAGTTCTTTTTTTAAGAAAGTTATTATTTCACTCTGAATCTTGTACACCATTGCAACATCATGATCAAAATCATCAGAAATGAAACAGTGACTTGTTGCAGAGTTCAAAGATTCAGACTTTCTTTTACAGTAAATAACAACAGGGTAAACTGTGTGTGCATGGCGAGTCCAATGATACCCTTATGCTTCTTCCGGAACTACAAATGGATAATTTTCACTGAAGTCCATCAGTATAATGGCAGACTCTGGACCAATTGTTCCTTTCAACTTACTGAAAAATGAAGACTGTGCTTTGGTAATGTATGAATGTGGAATGAGCTTCTCAATTTTTGACAAAAATAATTCAATGAATTTCTCAACTGAAGAAGATAACTTTTGAAGCTCCATTCTGTCTGTAGACACCCACTGGTGATATTCGATTTCATCAGTGTGATCACAATCTTTAAATTTATGCAACTATAACTGATTCATCTTTTCTTTTGAACAACATTATGTTATTGCTCAAAAATTACTGTTTTACACGTTGTAATTGATAATGTCATTTGGTAATGGATGTCTTTTATATAACTATTGCATAATAGAATAATATAGTATATTATCAAAATAATTAACTCATAAGATAATGTTTTAGGTTGTCATTTTTATTCATGCACTTGGTTTATGTATTCAGAATTTTTCTTTTCTTACTTTCCCAAAAAATATCCAACTATCTGTGTTACCCGATCCGGTGCGTAAACAGCATCTTTTGTTGATTTAGACAAGCTACGTTCGGAATATATTGATTTATCTTTCACTTATTTTTTATCCAAAGTTCAAATAGTTCGTTCCACGTTCATGTCGAAACATTTGGTTTCTTTAATCATGATTCTTTTTCGTCTTATTTTCAATAAAGACCGAATGTCCTTGTCATTCGATCTGGCACATAAACGTCACTCCTAGATGACTCCGATGTTCCATATTCTGAATATTTTGATTTAGTATTCACTTATTCGTGATTCAAGGTTCAATTAGTTTGTTGTAAGTTCAAGACGACAATAATTTTTTTTTACCAAAATTGATGATTAGAACTTACAAAAGGGAGTCCACCTCGCAAAATCATATAACCGCAATTTGAAGCTAAGGAATCGTAACAGTCCTATTAAAGTATTTAAAATGGTTAAAAATAGTAGAAAAAAGCAAATTTTACATCCCGCTACCATACTTTACCAGACTAGTTTCAACAGCATATTTCCGCTGTCATCTTCAGTGATTGTATATGCCGACTTTGTGGCCTGCTGTACTACTTGCAATATCGGTTATCTTCACAAATTCCTCTTCAAAAGTTTTTGTTGGCACACATGATCTTTCGTCATTGCACCTTTCTTGTACGTGCTTTTTTGCATTATCTCTCATGCGCCTTTCTGAATACAGAAGAAAAATTCTGTATACATAAACCAAGTGCATGAATAAAAATGACAACCTAAACATTATCTTATGAATTAATTATTTTGATAATATACTATATTATTCTATTATGCAATAGTTATATAAAAGACATCCAGTACCAAATGACATCGTCAATTACAACATGTAAAACAGTAATTTTTGAGCAATAACATAATGTTGTTCAAAAGAAAATACAATACAATACCACGTAATAAATATGGTTGAAGATATTACAGCAACCATTATGTGATATAACTGATTCAGATTTGTACTTTTTGGACACTGAACACCAAAGCATGCACTTCGAATCCTTGCTGCTGCAGACAAGACTATTGATAAAGTCCTGATGGGATTCTTCAAAGTGTGCTGCACTAATCAAAAGTTAGACATTTTGATTTATAGTGCACACACACATACAGAATGGGTTCCAGAGAAGCCCACAAGAATGCACCATTTCGGACGAAGAGCACAAAATTTAGAAAATCCTACTTTTTCATTAGTATATCTTTGCTTAAATTGTTGATACGTATAACTCTTTCAAATTGCACAGAATAAGTCTTTTCTGAGCATGGACGTTTCTCACTTACTTTGTCCTTCATTTCTGGCATTTGCCTAGAATAGTTATCTTCATAAAATCCTATAATCTGTTTTATGGTATCTTGTGAAAGTTTCTTACCAAGTTTTGCCTTAATATTTTGCTAATTTTCTTGCCTGATGTACTATGTATTCTGAAACTGCAAACTGTTGAGCTACTTTTTTTCCAGACCATGATGAGGGAGCCATTGTTAATATCTGATTTTTTTTTGATTTTTTTTTACAACTAACAGTACGTATCTTTTCTTTCATTAAAGCAACAAGTTTATCCAAATCATGAGCTCTTAGTTTTGATTCATCTATGGAGTGTTCATCATCACTGCCCCAAGTAGAAGACTGAGCTGTAAAGCCATACTCCAGAACACAAGATATTTTACTCTGCATAGCTAACTTTGCTTGAAGAAGTTTTTTTCCCCATATGCTGGTTTACTATGGGATGGCAAGGAATGTAATTTTAATGGGGACAATCCTAAATCAGATAAACTTTCAAAACTTCTTTAGCAGCACATCCTTTAATAATAAAATCATCAGGTATAATTTCACTATCATCAGTCTCACTTAAAACTTCATTTTCTAAAGGTTGTCCTAATTTAGATGTTTTTTCCACAAAACTGAGGACATAATTTGTGACCTGGGCATACATTGATATTTTTAGATTACAGCTGTTGGGCTATTTGTATACTGACTTGACACAGGGACCTCTTAACAGGTTTTTTCACATCATGGTCACCAAAAGGGTTGCAACAAGTTGCTTGGTAGCTTTCATATTTCTTCAGATAATAACATTTGTGATGTAAACATACTGAGATTATCATTATGTGGAATATTAGGTCTTAAAGAAATAAGTTCCTTGTCAGCAACAGAAAGTTCTTCACTACTGAGAAACCCTTTTCTCTTCACATAACTTGATTTATTGCATTCTGTATTAGCAAGTGATCCAACACTACACTGGTCTATTATTTTTTTCCATGATGGAGGTTGACAAACTTGTCCCAAAGTCAGATGATGACAGAGCAGCCAATGCACAAAAAAGAAAATATTGGAAGCAATATATTTCACAGCAAAGTTTAAGAGTCTTCTGGATAGCCTGCCCACAGTGAAATCAGCATGAGCATCTAAACCACTGTTTCCTTAACTGGGAATGAGGGACTGAAACCTTACTTCTCTTTAGCTGGAGGGCATTCCTAGGAGGGGGACCCCCACCCTCATCTCAGCACTTGGGGAGTTTTACAATGTCATAAAGCTTACCCCATTTGAACTGGTAGTCAGTTGAGCACAGGATCTGGGATGAAGTCAAAACAAATTCTCATGACCTTAGGAATCATGCTGTATCCTTTTGCCCCATGCCATATTTTCTTTTAAAAAGTGCTCTCTGACAAGTAATTGTTTCCTAATGCCCATCCATTGCAAGCTTACTTTAGTGTATTATCCAGTCATGCACATATAAAAACTGCTTATATCTTTCATGGAAATGTTTACTTTTTTTTTCAGGATTTTCTGCAATCTGCAATAAGAGAATAACAGATATTTTGAAATGACTGAAAAACTTTAAAACCTCACCATACTTGTTGTGGGGTGCAGCTGAACTAATCATATCGTCAAATTTCTTGTTAATATGGTATCTCTGAAAGTATATGGTATAAGAAAACATAATTTTTTATATTTTTGTGTCCTTGTTAGTTTTATCTCCTCATGAAATTTTTTGAATGTCAGAGATGAATCATAATTAATAAAAAAAGTGGTTGAATTGATGAACTCCACACGCATTTCAGATATTTACACATATCTTCAAAAGCAAGCTGAAAGCCACTACTTTTTTTTTCTTGTTATGTGACAGAATATGTCAAAGACCAATGTACATTAAAAAAGAGCTCCCTCATACCTCTGCTATTTGCTGTAGAGCCTAATATAGAACAGCAAGATTTTTTTCTTAAATTTTCACTTACCACTATATTTTATTTATTTATTCAGTGCTTTCAATGAAATTTAAAATGATTTCTTATACTGGAAGCTCTTTTGCATAAAGGTACAAAATTTCTTTCTTCTAAACTAAATAGCACTACAGTTATGCAGCATTTTGTGAAAAGTGGTACTCCGTCACTCTACGTGTGCGATTGGTGTTCAGTGAAACTTTGGAGCACTGTATCTCAGAAACTTTGTGGTGTAGGAAGTTAAAATCTGGTCATTTTCTATATCTTGGTGAAGTATACCTCCATGCCGAATTTCATCAAAATCTGAGATGGTGGGTTACATTTCCCCCAAAAATTGGATGAATTGATGTGGAATGATCCTGTACGAAATACCTGTGTGAATACCTGCTGTATGAAATATCTAACAACCATCCCACATATAAGGCTGTATGAAAATACCTTGGCTGAAGCATGGTCAAAATATGCATCAGTGAACCTGATGCTTACTTTTGATTCTTGAAAATGTAAGGATCAGTGTCATATACATTATATGGGACTTTTGGTAGCTGTCCAGGTGCAGCCCAAGAAGGTGTCCTCAAACTTATTATATATATACCACATTTTTTAATTATTATAATGCCACAGCACTAAACGCAATTTTACAGACATGCAGCTCTGAAACACGGCACTAACTGAGGTGTATTGTATAACCATTTTCGGTACTAAATTTGAATAGTTATGCCCGATATTAAAACAAATCGCTTTGTGAATCAATTATGGCAAACACTCAATTGTAAAGAATTTGAAGTGCTGACTCTTCATTGTTTTATAAGTAAGGGAGACTAGCAGTCATAGAAATGAAGTCTCAAAACCTGCATGATTGCATGTGAATAGGTCATCTGGAGAAGGAAAAAATCCAATCTGGCCTTTAGTTTTGCATGCAAGTGGCTTATAATTTATTGATTGAAAACCTTTATTTAAGATTAATGAATTATTAAGCTTTAATGTCTTTTTTATTTATTTTTTGTTTTAGTCAGTTTTTCCTTTTCTTATCTCATGCTAGTGAGGGTAAGACACGGATTTCTTTTTTGGCCTTGGACGCAGTACAGTCAGTGAGCCAGCAACAAAGAAAATCACAAAATTATACATGCCTTGACTATCTCACACTTTGTCACACATAAATGACATTCACCTCCAACTTCCCAGGACTGATAACAAACACCCTGCAGGGCAATGCTCACAGTCTTTCACACCCTCACCCTTGTAAATGAAGTGAGTGGATCTTTTACCCATTAGGAGGAGAGTTATACAAGTACAGTGATAAAGCCTCAGTGACGACTGCCATTTAATACATAACTTTTTGCAAGTTTACAACGCTTTCACCTCCGATATTACTAGATGTGAGTTGCGCAGGTGATTCAAAGTGTAATAAAAAAAAAAAAAAAAAAAGACAGTTTTCCTAACACCTCCCTTCATTGCATCATTCATCTTCAATAAAAGTCATACAATGTATTTGCTACCATATCAGCAGAGGGTGGGGGATTGGAATGGTCATCAAATAAAAATTCCTTTGTGACAAATTTACCTTTAGCTTAAACTTGGTGTAGCATATATATAACAAACCAAAGAGATAAATGGAACTGCATTATTCTCAGAAAATGTGGTATATAGCACTATAGATCATATCCATGTACTTAGTTAATTAATTGAAAGAGTGAATGAATTTGAACTCCCGCTATACATGGCTTTTATTGATTGTGAAAATGCTTTTGATTCCATGAATTAAAAAAAGCTTTTTGAACAAGCTTTTTTTCAATTTTTAGCAGCAGTTTTGATGTCCTTGAAATTCTGTGGTATTGAAAATGCATATACATCAACATA
This sequence comes from Macrothele yani, assembly GCA_039090855.1. Lineage (NCBI taxonomy): Eukaryota > Metazoa > Arthropoda > Arachnida > Araneae > Macrothelidae > Macrothele > Macrothele yani. The sequence goes on along the minus strand of CM077028.1, from coordinate 75,677,504 downwards.
ATTAAGTATACCTATAAAAGTGCAAATGCAAAGATTCTACTGTTCAAGGACACAGCCCTTATAAAAATTGGAAAGGAAGTGATACAAGGTGACACCATATCTCCCAAACTCTTCAATGCCACATTGCAGGATGTCTTTCAATCACTGAACTGAAACGACAAGGGGATAAAGATAAATGAAAATCATTTAACCTATTTTCATTCTGCTGATGACACAGTCATTTTTCAAAGTATCCACTCAGAGCTACAGTGTATGATCCAGGAACTAGCTAACAACAGAAAAGAAGTGGGTTTAAAAATGAACATACAGAAAACTAAATCGATATACAATGATTTTACAAAAACAATGGAAGCTGGCAGGGCAAATCTAGAAGTAACGAATGCCTACATTTACCTAGGACAACAAATATCAAGAGAGGGCCACATAAAAAAAAAAGGCATATAAAACATGATTGGATAGCTTTTGGAAGAAATAATGCAATTTTCAAGAGCAATATACCATTATGTGTTCAAACAAAAGTGTTTAATCAATGCACACTTCTAGTTCTTACTTAAGGATCAGAAACATGGATCTTATCTAAAAAAAGACATACAGAGGCTGGAAACAACTGAAAGAAGCATGGAGAGATGCATCCTTGGTATAACCAGGAAAGATAGGAAGAGGAACACATGGATTAGGGAAGTGAGAAGAGTTGGCACCATCTCAAAGTGAAGACCATGAAGTGGCAATGAGTTGGACAAAACTGCTAGAACTGACAGCCATTAGACAACTGAAATACTAGACTGAATACCACAGGACAGAAAAGGACCCACAAGACCATGTGAAAGATGGATGGATGAAATTCGACTTGAAATCATGCTGAAGTGACGTGGAAGACGACTGCTGAAGAAAATAAATTTGTAGGAGACTTGTAAAATGAAATTTGAAAGCATGTTGGAGTGACTTGGAAGAGGATTCCTGAAGACGAAAAGTAGCAGACTTGTGGAATCAAATTCGAAAAGCATGCTGGAGTGACTTGGAAGAGGACTGCTGCAGATTGACTTGGAAGACAGAAAGTTGTAGGAGACTTGTGGGAAGAGTATGGTTGATACATACCATAATTTTCAAGATAATGCCACACTGGCGTAAGAGCCACACCTGACAAAAATTGTTATTTAGGAAACAAATGCATTGTGAGAGATGCAATAGTATAAGTGCAACCCCCCTCCCATTTTTAATCTCTTAACCATAGGAGTAAGAGCTTTCACCAATAACATTTTTTCATAATATCTTTTAAGTTATTTTTGGTAATTTAATATAAAAATTAAACAGCTGCTGGAATTGAAAATCCTAAATCTTATTTCCTTTATTACCTTATTTATTTCTTTGCATGGTAAATAGTCATTTCTAGAGGATGATATTGATCCAGCTCATAAACACAATTTTGACAGCATGAAATATCAGTGGTATTTTTAATTAAAAAGACTAATTGATGTTATAAAAAAATATCTGAACAAAATAAAGTGATAAATATTAAATAGTGATTTCTTACTGAAAAATGCTCACGAAAAAGTATAAATAAATTGATGAATAAAGAAGAAACCGGCTGGAAGACAGGGGAAATTTTTTTTAATCTCAAAATAGTTTTAGTGCCTGCGCTAAATCCATGAATGCTATTTTTTATAACAATTTTAACCCTGTTTTCTGGAACAACACTAAATTTTCAGATGTGCTGTAGGTTGTGACATGACAGAAACATGGGATTATTGCTTCTTCCTGTAATCAATTTCCTTTTAAGAAGTCAAATTTATATTTGGCCCTTAATTTACTGCTGGTCACGAAGGAGAAAAATGACCACAACTCCATCATGAATAGTTGTCGCTGTCCTTCAAGTTAACCTCCCAGCTAGGGAGGGGACAAAAGTTAGAGTTACTTGGTCAGTTATGTCACATATTAGTGGACAGTGGTGAGAAAATATGCATAAAAATAACAAGAGCAAGATTTATCCTGCTAATCTCCACGTAAAGAAAGTTAGCAAAACAGAAAGCAGAGGTGTGAACCATACCATGGGGTACTAAAAGAAGACATATACCACTACAAAGTTCATGCACCCTGAAGCTGACTCTAGGGGGTTTAAATTTCTGAGAGCTGTTAGTGTTAAATAGGAATACTTACACTATTTTAAATTAAACACAGCATGTGGATAGCAGTAGACTACATACCGACTGAGATAAACAATAACTGTTCATATCCTCTGCAATCAGAATCCTGCTCAAAAAACTATAGATGAGAAAAACTGCCTCAAAGTATGTTTGGTACTTTGAAAGACAATTGTATAACTCACACATGATTTCGAGGTCAAAGGGAACAACTTTTTAAACAGGACTGTCACAAAACTTTAATATAGAATTTTGACCAGAACTGGAAAGTCAATTCTCATGAAGTGAAAACATTTGGATAAATAAATAAACAAAATTGCTGACACCAACACTAGCCACAAGTGTGGCATGCCTATCAGCATGAATTTTCAGTCAAATCTTCCTGAAAATTTTAGCAGTATGCTTGAGTTAAAGCCATCTCTTCTCATTATGTGTCTTACTTTGGCACAGCCATCATTCCATCATTTTGCGTTATATGCTAAAGTTAGGCATATATAATAGGAAGGGATGATTGTGATACAGAACCTCCAGGCAACGGTAACACCACCAGCATACTGCTTGAAGTTTCTGGAAAACACAATGTGATTACAAATTAATGGCAACAGACTTGCCCTGCCCTACTTGTGTGGTTAATGCTCTCATTCTACAAGATGAAATGATGCTAATTTTTTGGAAAAGAATGCAAGAAGCTTCCACGATCTCCTTACCCAGATACCAGTTTTGCATTTCCAGACTTAGCTTTTGTCCCAAATAAAGGAATATCATACACAATGTGACAAAACATTTGCTAAAGTGACAGAAGCTATCTGAAACATTAATACTGAAAATAGGCTGACGGGAATGTGGAATATACTAAGCTGCTAACAAATGGCTGTAAGACAGAATACTAATTAATGTCATATTAAAGTGGTAAACATATGTTCTGTTTTGGAAATGAGTGCAAAACTTTTGAAATGGTCTGCACGTGTGTGTGTGTGTGTGTGTGTGTGTGTGTGTGTGTGTGTGTGTGTGTGTGTGTGTGTGTGTGTGTGTGTGTGTGTGTGTGCATATGGTTATTAGGAATGTAAGTAAAAAATAAGTATTATTAGTACAAAAACATTCCCCATTTTGGAAGTGGGTTTCTCTCAGTATTGAACATCCTATACAACAATTCATTTATGAAAACTGCATGCATACGATATAGAGTTAGCACAATAGCAATTTTGCCTATATGAAGTTTCAGTACTTGTTGATAGTATTATGAAATAAGCTATCTACACTGATCATAATATGAAACAGCTGGAAATTTATATTGCTTTTTTATTCCTTTAAAAACACAAAGAGGTAAAGTTCACTTTTTGTAATCTGTGGTTTGTTTTCCAAGAATGTCATTTATCACCAAAAGAAAAAGTGAAGATTACAACCATATGCTAGAAAGTACATCAGTAATGTGTCAACTCTCCAGATACATTTAGTTCAAAATCAGAACACCTAAGCTGTCATAAGAAATTATGCCAGAGTCTTTTATACTGTTTAATTGCATTATTTCATGACTTATTAGCTGACTAATACTAATTCTACTAATCGAGCTCCAAAAATGGATACAAAAGAATTTGCTACCACATACTGCACCAACAGGGCAGAAGCAGCACATGGAAGACAAAATAAATTCTTTTTTCTGAAATATGCTTCCCTGGCAAGAAGAATTTAAATATTTTAAAATTAGGCTGAAATGGCACTGTGTTTCAACATCTCTCTGAAATGAGAACTGATATTAAAATGGCAACGTAAAATTTATATGGACAATACATTCAACCAAACTGGCAGAAAAATTCAGTAAATTATTTAACACTGATATTTATTGTCTCAGTTTAAGATCTGCAATGGTTTGTAAATTGGATAAATAGTTTTTTTTTTACAAAATAAATAATTAAATAATGAAAGCTCTGATTTAAAAAAAAAAAAACACAAGGCAACACTGCATAGAGATCATAACTTCAAAAGTTATAAATTAAGTTATTTTATATCATATGGATTTTAAATATGTTGGTAAAACAAACCAATTTAAAGAAAGGACTTCTTAAAATTCAGTCTTACAATCAGTTGGGAGACACTACACAAATCAAATATTGGAAACACACTAATCAACTTTCACACAATTTGGAAAGGTGCAATGGCAGTAAAACATTTTGCTTAATACAGAAAGGGATAATTTTGAAAATTTGAACAATGACACTTTTTATACATTTTGTACATTAATTAGCTTGTTTCAAACTAAAAGGAAAATTTTCTGACAACTTTTGTCGGTAGGAAACACGTTTAACATTCACAGAATGACGACAAGACAAAAAAAAATGATATTTATAAATGACAAATTTCACTGTTCATAGGTTTCTTGGTGATTCATCTGCATTACTTGAGGTGGCGGAGGTGGTGGAGGTGGAGGCTGTGGTGGCGGCGGGTGAGGAACAACTAGTGACAAAGTTCTCTTATCGTGTTCAGACAAGTTTGGCAAGTGTAATTTCATGTCGTCACATGCACGCCTGCAGTTCTTACCACAAATGTCACAGTGATGGTGCTGTTCACCAGCATGGACCTGTAGGTGGCCTTTAAGGTGACTCCGTAGTGTGAAACACTTATGGCAAATGTCACAGCTGTGCCTCGCCTTGGTATGAGATAAGAAGTGTGTCTTTAACCTGCTCTTAACAACAAAACGCTTACCGCAGATGTCACAGTTGTGTGGCCTCTCACCGGAATGTAACAACGCATGGGTCTTCAAGTGAGACTTTTGCCTGAATGACTTGTTGCAAATAGGACAAGAAAAGGGACGTTCTCCAGTGTGAATCATCATGTGCCTTTTCAGAAAATACTTCTGCTTGAATGCTTTCTGACATATGTTGCAGGCAAATGGGCAGTCATTTGTGTGAGTTAGGAGGTGCATCTTTAAATTACTCTGTTGTATAAATCTTTTAGCACAAATCGTACAACTGTATGGTCGTTCCCCAGTATGAGTTAAAATGTGCCTTTTCAAGTTGCCCTTTAGAGTAAAAGTTTTCTTGCACACAGTACAGCAATGTGGACGATCTTTTGGCACCAGATTGTTGCTTTTCATAGCAGTCCTAGTTTCAAACATATACGTTGCAGCATACACATTACAGAGGTACGGCTGGTCGGTGGTTTGTGTCTCATGGGACGTTTTCATGGGAATGTTACTCTCCTCTCTGGCCATGAGAAATCAATCTAAAAAGCTCCAACACACTGTGTAAATTATATGCTCAATGAGCACTCAAAATCATCAGCCATTGCATATCTAGTCAAAGACTTTCCCTCAAAGAAAAATGTGAAAGGATTCCAAATGCTGGTGATCTTGACTTGCAACATGGTGCTTAAGCATTATCAAACTTGTAGAAAACATTTTGTTCACATCACATTAAAAACCTACAGAACCACATGAATTAAGTCAGGTCTTACTTATATGGTAAAGATCTTTGTTCCACAAAGTGTGAGATAATGTTCACATAACGTAAAAGCTCCCCAATGCTGAATAATTCCATGTGAAGACAGTTCACCTGAATATCTTTTCAAGTATGTTTTTAAATAGTCATATATAGGGCACAAATGATTGCCTACAAGGGAGAGAGGGAAAAAAATTTGAATCAATGCTTCTTAAAAATCCTGAATACTTCATGCAAACACACAATAAAAAATCATTTTACAGAAAAACACTTAAAAAATCTCACATAACTGAAATGTTAATAAAAAAAAAACTTTTACCAAACAACTCAGTTTCTTTAACATTTACTACATTTAAAATTTCACTTCTACAAAACCACTTACAAAAGGGTAGCTTTCCCACAAAAATAAATAATTAAAATCAATGAGTGGAAGGCAAAAAAAGGAGACAATCATTCTAATTAACATTTGCAAGTAAATTAATATGATCTATTAGTAATAAAAAAGCAATTATGCTTTCCATTTTCAATAGTTAAGGCCATTTCATTATATTGTTCAGACATTTATTTTTGAAGGTTTTCAACAGCTGGTTCATAATTGGCAAGAATGAATATGTCATCAACATATCTACAATATAGAGGAGGTTTATTAGGTAGTCTGTATATTGTATTTTGTTCAATTTCATTCATTATCACCTGCAAAAACAGTGGACAATGGTGATCAGGTGGCCCTGTAGGATCACCATTGTAGTGGACAAAACACAAAATAGTGGACAATGGTGATTTCATAGGGTCAGCCACCTGTGGCCCTATGGGATCACCATTGTCCACTATTTTGGCAGAAGTAATAATGGATGAAATTGAATGAAACACAATAAACCGACTACCTAGTAAACCTCTTCTGTATTGTAGATATGTTGATGACATATTCATTCTTTGGTTCATTCCATGTCAAATAATCCAGGTCATTTCACTCCACCGACTCAGATTCGAACAAAACTCATCTGGCAGTAGGTATACCTGGTAAAGTTATGGAAAAATCTTAAATTTTAGTTTTTTTCACCCCATAGCTTTTAATATAATGTTGCAAAATTTAGCTGAGCACTCGCTTTGGCAACAGTGCAGCAACATGCCACTTTTTACAAAACTTGCTATAACTGCTGCTCTAGCAAATTTAGGAGTTCATGGAAACAAGGTTCACAGATCTCAAAACCATTTCAATTTTGCTGGAAATGCTAGATAAATAAGCGCCCCCTAGTGATGAAGTGAAGAAGTACCATAAAATATAGGTATTTTATATCAAGCTCTGGAGAGTATTGCTTTGGCATAATTTAACTGATTTTTCTTTTATACTGATCCTTGACACATCCTGTAACTTATTCAGAAAAAAATTGGTGGGCATCAGCATACTTTGACACAAAAGTAAAATTATCTGAAATGCATGTGGGGTTTTCTCAGACACACTTCAGCCCTTTTTTTCTTTTTTTTTCTTTTTTTTTTTTTTTTTTAATTCTGATCCACCCACTTGGATACTCAGGAACTTTAGCATGTATGTTTACCTAACAATCCTAAGTCTCAGTTTTCTGCCCCCCATAACCTCCAAGATACAGCACTAAAAATTTAGGCCTAACAACTATTTCATCAGCAAATTAACCCATTTTAAGCTTCTGTGTGTGTGAGACTTGGCATCAATTGAATAAATGTGTTGAATATGTCAACATTTTCTGTTCTGAACAATAAAAACGATCATTTTTTCAAACAATTAAAAAAATAACAGAATTGGAAATTAATATTTACATATATACTATATATATGGTTACCAGATTTGCTGGTCAGAGCAGCACAGCATGAAAGTGAAGGTATAAGTTAGACAGTGATTTAATACCACTACAAGAATCTGTTTCAAAGTACCAAACACTGGAAAAGGCGACCCGGTGGCCTAAGCGATGGCCTTTGATCATTCGTCTGAACGGGGTCCGGGTTCGAATCTCGGTGAGGCATGGATGTTGTGTTTGTCTTACGGCACTGGCTCTCTCCCTTCCCTGGAACCAGTGACCCTAAATTAGGGACCGGTGACTGCTTATAGCCCATTGAGTTGCTCACGGTGGTTGTTAAACTTCCAATCAAAAAAAAAAAAAAAAAAAATGCTGGAAAAAATTAATACTGGCATATGCAGTACTGATTGTTCTCCTAAAGGCCACCTGGTGGTGAAATAGAAAATAACTAAAATTTTGCTACCCTATACCAACCACTGTAGAGCATTCATTGCTTAAGCATAGAGCTATTTTTTTTTTTTTTTTTATGATTCTTGAAACTTGTAACTTATTTAGAATAAAACAAAAAAAAGGTGGTTTTCAATTTACTTCACAGATAGGTAAAGTTATCTGAAATGTATATGAGGTTTCCTTCGACACTGCAACCATTTTTATTTCGTTAGTTGTGATCCACCGGTTTAATGTTTGAAAAGTTGGCACATGCATTTACCTAATAGAGCTACAAATGCTGTCAGTGGGTATCTAGTGACAAAACAGAACTAATAAGACACAGTTCAACAATGGATGATTTACACAAATGCTGGTTTAAAAGTGGAAAAACTTATCCCACATTCATATATAGCAAAGAAACAGAAAAAAAGTTTCTGAAGGAACTAAAAGAGAAGCTTGTGTCTAACACTGCAATTATTCTCATGGATTTCAGTGAGAACTATTCATTTCTTATACAAGATGAAGAACAATTATATCATTGGACATCTCCTGAATGCACAGTTTATCCAGTTATTGTCTACACCAGAGCTCAGAAAGTTGTGCAAAATCTCCAGTCACTGTTTCTTGTCTGACAATCTTGACCATGATGTTTGCATGGTATACAGAATCCAACAAAAAAACAACATAATATATTAAGAATAAATATCCAGGTGTTAAAGTTCACTATTTTACAGATGGGTGGTGCTACTCAATACAAAAATTACAAGAGCTTTATAAATTTATGTGAGCATAAAAAATGATTTTGCTACATCTGCATCATAGTCTTTCTTGCAATTAGCCATGGCAAGTCACCTTGTGATGACATCAGTGGTATATCCAGAAATTTCTCAGGGGGTCCATGGATTTGGTTCACTGGTGAATGCCTTATACACTATCTACCAACAAGTAATTGGACACCTGTGATAGCAAAGGAAAACAAAGTTTATTCATCTTGCACAGTTGGTGATTTTTTTTTTTTTTTTGATTGAAGGTTTAACGACCACCGTGAGCAACTCAATGGGCTATAAGCAGTCGCCCGTCCCTAATTTAGAGTCACTGGTTCCAGGGAAGGGAGAGAACCAGTGCCGTAAGACAAACACAACATCCATGCCTCACCGGGATTAAAACCCGGACCCGTTACGGACGAATGATCAGAGGCCATCGCTTAGACCACTGCGCCACAGGGGCGGCCAACAACAGTTGGTGGAGCCTCCACGAGCAGCAATTACAGCTGCGACCCTACGGGGCATACTCTCTACCAGGCGTTGTACGACGACTAGCGGTATTTTCTTATACTCGGCTTGGAGAAGGCAGGTCAGTACCTTCACCGATTTCGGATGGTGGGAGCACCCCTTAAGTCGACGCTCCAACTCATTCCAGAGGTGCTCAATAGGGTTAAGATCCGGGCTCTGAGCAGGCCAGTCTATTCGATTAACCCCACTGTCACCATATCAAGCCATGGTGGACCTCGCAACATGATAGGTGGCATTGTCATCCTGAAAGTAACATGGGTCCACCCAGTAAAACTGCCATAACGTAGGAAGTGCATGGTCATCCATAATGGTGCAGTAGGTCTCGGCGTTCAGTCTACCAGGAATTGCGACCAAGAGTCCCGTGCCATACCAGGAGAAACACCCCAATAGCATAATTCCACCGCCGCCGAACTTCACAGTTGGCACAATACATTCCGGCAGGAGGCATTCTCCAGGCAGACGCCAAACCCAGATCCCGGCCATCTGAACGGCAGAGGGTGAACCTTGATTCGTCGCTCCAGAGAACCTGTTTCCACAGTTCAACGGTCCATTGTCAACGTTCTTTGCACCACGTTAGCCAAGCAGCGCTATTGGACTTGGTGATCAAAGGCTTTTGGGCGGCAGCACGTCCATGATAACCGCACAGATGGGCTTCCTTACGGATGGTATTCATCGAAAGAACTCTCCCGGATGCCTGTTGAAATTCCTCGCGGATGTGGCTCATCGGTTTGGTGCAGTTCTTCCAAATTTCTCTGGCCAGCACCTGTCGGTTCCTAACTCCCAGTTTTGTGGGTTTGTCGGATTGGGGCACATTCCGCCAGTCACCTCTCATCTTCCACTTGCCAATCACGTAGGCCACTGTCGATTTTGGGTACTTCAATTCGCTGGATATGTCACGAATCGATCGGCCATTTCTGTGATACCCGATGATTACACCTTTGTCGATATCAGAGAGCTCCGAACTGCGTGGCATCTTGCATGCGACTGGTTGCATTCTTGTTTCCCACACGATATTTAACGGCGGCGGCCGTGACGTGTATCAGGAGCGCAGATATTGTTGACTGCAGGGGTGACCAATTACTTGTTGGTAGATAGTGTATATCCATATCATCATCATCGTTGTCAACCATTATCAATCCACTGCTGGACGAAGGTCTCCCCAAGTTTCTTCCACAACGGCCTGTCTTGTGCCAGTCTCTTCCATTTACTCCCACATACTTTTGAATTTCATCCGCCCATCTCCCATGTGGTCTTCTTCTGGGTCTTTTCTTGTCCCTTAGAATCCAGTCTAAAATTTCAGCTGTCCATCAATGGTCTGTCCTTCTGGCAATATGCCCAGCCCATTGACATTTCAGGGATTTTACTCTGGTCATGATGTCTTCTACTCTTGTCATTTTTCTGATCCATGAGTTCCTCTTCTTATCAACTCTGGTTACACCAAGCATGCATCTCTCCATGCTTCTTTCAGTTGGCTGCAATCTTTGTATGTCTCTTTTAGTTAAGGTCCACGTCTCTGCACCATATGTAAGCACTGGAAGGATGCATTGATCAAACACTTTTCTTTTAAGACATAATGGCATATTGCTCTTGAAAATTATACTGTTTCTTCCAAACGCTCTCCAAGCAAGTTTTATACGCGGATTAATTTCTTCATCAATGTGACCCTCACTTGATATCTGCTGTCCAAGATAAACGTAGGTATTGATTATCTCCAGCTTTCCCCCATCAATCGATAAATCTTCATTTCTTGTAAAAGCATTGTACATCACTTTTGTCTTCTGAAAGTTCCTTTTTAATCCCACTTCTTTACTCTTGTCAGCAAGTTCCTGGATCATACTCTGCAGCTCTGATGGGGTAGTTGCAAAAATACTACGTCATCAGCAAAACGAACGTGAGTTAGATAATATCCATTAATCTTTATCCCTTTGTTTTCCCAGTTCAGTGATTGAAAAAAATTACGTTGCATTAAAGAGTTTGGGAGATATAGTGTCACCTTGCCTCACTCCCTTTCCAATCTTTATGGGTGCTGTATTCTCAAATAGCCAAATCTTTGCACTTGCATTTTCATAGATGTTATGAATAATATTAATGTATGCATCTTCAATACTGCAGGATTTCAAAGCCATTGTAACTGCTGATGGTTTCACCAAATCAAAAGCCTTTTCATAGTCAATAAAAACCATGCATAATGGAAGTTCATATTCCTTCACTCGTTTAAATAGTTCTCTCAGTACGTGGATATTATCTATAGTGCTGTAGCCACTCCTGAATCCAGCTTGTTCTTTTGGTTGAGCCATGTCCATTGTCACCTTCAAGCAGTGTGAAAGAACTTTAGGGACGATTTTATAAACCACGGATAGGAGGCTGATAGGTCTAAAGTTCCTGAGATCCTCAATGTCACCTTTATTTATGTAGCAGGATCATTGTAGCATTGTTCCACTCCTCAGGAATCTTCCCTTCATTAAGGCATCGAGTGAAAACTTGGGCGAGTACTGTTTCAATTTCTCCTCTTGCTTCTTGTATGATGTCTACTGTAATTCCATCTTCTCCCAGAGCTCTTCCCCGTTTCACGTTCCTGATTGCATGTGTAACTTCTGCTGGGAGGACTGGAAGAACTCTGGTACCTTTTGTAATGTCTGGAGTACATGTATCATCCCTTTCATATAGTTTTGAGTAGAAATCCTTCACTCTTGTCAAAATTTCACCTCTATTTCTTTTTACAGAACCATCTTCTTTTCTCAGAGCCATAATCTGTTTTCTTCCCTTACTGAGATGTCTCTTTGCTATCTTTAGGCTTTGGCTGTTTTCAACTGCTTTCCTCACTAGTTCACAGTTGAATTTCCTTACGTCTTCTGTGATACTTTTTCGTACTGTCTTACAAAGCTCTAAATATTCCACTTTGGAAGTCGCATCTCCTTTAGTTGTCCTCATCTCTCTTCTTTTTAGCATCAGAATTTTGGTTTTTCCTGATAATTTGTTCATATGCAACTTGTTCTTAGTACCAGCTATTTTTGTTGTTGTTTCCATAAGAACCTTGGTTAGTTTTTTGTTAACTTCAGAGATGTCCACTTCTTCCGATGTTAGACCTTCTAGAGCAGAGAATCCTCAGTTCCAATTTGAAGGTATTATGATGTTTTTTAAGGTTGGTCGTGTCAATACACTTTGTTAGATTTATGAGCTTGCCACGCTCGAGTTCAGCATTGAGGTACATCTTACCATTCTATGGTCACTAACTGTGTTAAAGTTGTTTAGCACACTGCAGTCTTCCATGACAAATTTCTTGTTACACATAATAAAATCAATTTCACTTGTCAATCCATTTGGATGCCTCCATGTCCATTTCCTTTGTGGCTTTTTCTTGAAAAAGGAGTTCATGATGAAAAACTCTTCTGGCTCTGCAAACTCTACGAGAGTATTTCCCTGCTGGTTTCTGTTGCCATGACCGAATTTACCTACTGAAGTTTCATTCTGTTGTTGTTGTCCTATTTTCACATTGAAATCTCCCATAATGATCTTCAAGTGCTGCTTGCCTTTATTATTTAGATGACGAATTTCCTCATAAAATTATACAATCTCTTCTTCAGGATGACTTGTAGTGGGCGCATAAGCTTGAATAATCTGCGCCTGGTACAACAAGTCATGCAGCTCTGTCAGAGGAACTTTCAACTTCTACAACTTTATCCTTCAGTTTCTTGTTTATTATAAATCCAACACCACTAGTTCTGCCAGTATCTGTCCCGCGATAATAGAAGAGATGTCCACTTTTCAGTTCAATGAGATCTTCTGTTTTTCTCCTTACCTCACTTAGCCCGACAATGTCCAACTTGATCCTTTGTAGTTCTTCTTCCAATTCAAGAAGCCTTGAATCAGAAGATAGGGAGCGTCCATTATACGTAGCCAAGGTCAGCATCAGATGGCAGCCTAGTCCGTTCCTCCAGTGATTTTTAGCACCCTCTGCCTTCGTGTCGCACTGGCCGTTGCCTTGGCCAGGTACATTCCAGCTGTCGGAGACTGAGGGCCAAGATTTAAGCTGTGGAATCATTTTGGAGGTGTTTGGCCATAACTCACCACGCTAGCCAAGCGGGTTGGTGAGTGCGGGATAGCATTTCCTCTAATCCTGATGGTATAGTTATACCGCTATTTGGCGGTCGTCAGAGCCCCTTTAGTGGGAACAGGATGCACCACGAGAAGGCCATATATATCATTTTAAATTCGTACTCAGTCCACCCTTAAGGGGTCCCCCTCCCACCTTGTCTACGCCTCAGGATAGCATTGGTGGTACAGTGAAACGAACTGTAAGCAGAGCAAGCCTGCAATGGCCTTTAGCAGATCAGATCAGAAAAGCAGTAATGTTTATAATTTTTGTGTAGAAAGCATACAAAAAAAAAGTTTGAATTAATTTCGAAATCTGAAGTTGAAACTCTACGAAATAATCTACAGGGATATTTTTTGAAATCAAAAGTTGTGCCAGGTACTAGAAGCTTCCACTTTTGTCCACTTTTATCAAACACAATAGCGATGAAAAGGATAAGTGCAGACGAAAAATAGTTTGATATTTGACTTCAAAAGTGGCAATGATTCCAAAAATTTGCCACAGGTGTACACACAGTGTTATGTAGCATGCACCTATGGCAATAACTGTTTCTTTAGTATGGTTACCAGCACTGAAAAGGAAGGGAATGCATAAATTTAATTTTTGTATGGTCCTGCTACATTATTTTACTGGCCAACTCATGATAATATTTGCCATGTGCCTCTTCAGCATGTACTGTGTACACCCTCAATGACAACAAGTATGGGGATGTCATATTACTTTTCTAAAGTAGATATGAAATTAGTTCAATCCAAGTGGTTCTTAGCACAAGGAAATTCACTGTAGAAAAACTATTTTGGCTACAAAGAATTTCCCACTAATACACTGGCGTGCAAAAATTAAGGACGAGACGGTTTTTCGAATGTAACGTCGTGCAGAAGTGCTCCACATTGACTCAAATCATACCATAAGATCCCCAAGATGTAAGAATATGGGACAAGTGAGCAAAACCGTTCAAACAAGGAATCCAAAGGATACAAAGGCACTTTATTGAAAAGGTAGCTTCGAGTACAACTGGACAGAAGACAGAAACGTCCATGTGACATGCGGCTGCCAAGAAAAATCCAGTCTTTAGTAGGGGATATGATCCCCCTGACTGCCTTGCAGTATTTACAACGTCTGCCCATGCTGAGGACGAGGTTGTCAAGGAGCTGTTGAGGCATCGCGGCCCACTCCTCTTGTAGCGCCAATCACAGCTGCGGAATCGTTGCTGGCGGCTGGTGACGTGCTGCCAAGCGTCTTCCGAGAAGGTCCCACACGTGTCCGATTGGATTTAGATCCGGGGACCTTGCGGGCCAATCCATGTGTTGAATACCTTCACTCTCCAACAGCTCTGCAACAGCCATTGTACGATGAGGTGTAGCGTTGTTGTCCATGAAGAGGAACTCAGGACCCACAGCACCTCTAAACAGACATACATGAGGAAGGAGAACCTCGGTACAATAGCGGACACCAGTGACTGAACCTCCTTGGAAGATGTGGAGTTCAGTACGGCTACCAAGCATGATACCGCCCCAAACGAGAACTCCACCATCTCCAAACCGGTCCCTTTCGATGATGTTGGATGTGCGATTGCATGTTCCCTGCTCTCTCCAGATGTGTATACGTCCAGAATCGCTCGTCAGACTAAATCGGCTCTTATCCGTAAAGAGAACGCGACCCCATTGCTGATGTGTCCAGTTCTTGTGTTCCTGGCACCACAGGAACCGCCGTCTCTGATGAGCAGGCGTTAATGGCACACACTGTACTGATCGTCGAGCAAATAGACCACCTTTGTGCAGCCTCCTGGCTACGGTAAAACGCGATAACGGACGTCCAGTTGTCTGTTGCATGTGCCTTGCGATTTTTCCCGCTGTCTGCTGTCTGTCTCTTCTCGCCTGTAGACAAGAAGCAAGTGGAGAAATCGAAACAGTACTCGCCCAAATTTTCCCTCGATGCCTTAATGAAGGGAAGATTCCTGAGGATTGGAACAATGCTACAATGATCCTGCTACATAAAAAAGGTGACATTGAGGATCTAAGGAACTACAGACCTATCAGCCTCCTATCAGTGGTTTATAAAATCTTTCACACCGTTTGAAGGTAACACTGGACATGGCGCAACCGAGAGAACAAGCTGGATTCAGGAGTGGCTGCAGCACAATAGATCGTATCCACGTATTGAGAGGACTAATTGAAAGAGCGAGGGAATATGAACTTCCATTGTGCATGGCTTTTATTGATTATGAAAAAGCCTTTGATTCGGTGAAACCATCAGCAGTTACAATGGCTCTGAAATCCTGCAGTATTGAAGATGCATACATTAATATTATTAATAACATCTATGAAAATGCAACTGCAAAGATTCGGCTGTTTGAAAATACAACACACATAAAAATTGGAAAGGGAGTGAGACAAGGTGACACCATATTTCCCAAACACTTTAATGCCACATTGCAAAATGTCTTTTAATCACTGAACTGGGAAAACAAAGGGATAAAGATTAAAGAGATTATCTAACCCACCTTCGTTTTGCTGATGACGTAGTCATTTTTGCAACTACCCCATCAGAGCTGCAGAGTATGATCCAGGAACTTGCTGACAAGAGTAAAGAAGTGGGATTAAAAATGATCTTTCAGAAGACAAAAGCAATGTGATCCTTTTACAAGAAATGAAGATTTATCGATTGATGGAGAAAAGCTGGAGATAACAGACACGTATGTTGATCTTGGACTGCAGATATCAAATGAGGGTCACATTGATGAAGAAATTAATCGGCGTACAAAATTTGCCTGGAGAGCTTTTGGAAGAAACAGCATAATTTTCAAGAGCAATATGCCATTATGTCTTAAAAGAAAAGTGTTTGATCAATGCATCCTTTCAGTGCTTACGTATGGTGCAGAGACGTGGACCTTAACTAAAAGAGACATACAAAGGCTGCAGACAACTCAAAGAAGCATGGAGCGGTGCATGCTTGGTGTAAACAGGAGAGATAAGAAGAGGAACTCGTGGATCCAAAAAATGACAAGAGTGGAAGACATCATGATCAGAGTTAAATCCCTGAAATGGCAATGGGCTGGACATACTGCCAAAAGGACAGACCATGGATGGCCAGCCGAAATTTTAGATTGGATTCCAAGAGACAGGAAAAGACCCAGAAGGAAGACCACACGGGAGATGGGTGGATGAAATTTGAAAGTATGCGGGAGTGACATGTAGGAGACTGGCACAAGACAGACCGTTGTAGAGAAATCTTGGGGAGACCTTCGTCCAGCAGTGGATTGATAATTGTTGACGATGATGATGATGATATATATATATATATATATATTATTACTATTATTATCGTTCATTTTTGGTAAAGAATTTCTTTTTTGTTTAAAGTTTTTTTTTGGGGGGGGGGATTTACCCTCTTTGGCCACACATGGTCCTTGTCCCATAAAAATTCACCAACTGAAAAGTTTTTATCTCTTTTAATTATCTTTTTCCACACTTCGGGAATGGTTATTGGGTCATGAATATTGCAAATTTTATCTTTTAGTTTTTCAGTTGATATAGATTCAGAAAATCTTAATTCTTTTTCAAATTTATGAGTTGAAATCAATTTTATTTTATCAATTTTTGGAATTTTTTTATTTCTAATACAATATTGAATTAGGGCTGTTTTCTGTTCTTTTTGGTTCCAATTTTTGATGTGCTGATTCAGTCTCTGCTTCAATCTGTTTTTGGTGCTGCCTATGTACGAGATGGAAGGATTAGATTGTTTTATAGTTATTTCAGAAGTACCTGCTTTTTCTAAAAGCTTAGGTTGAAATTTAGTATTTATGAGCATGTCTTTGATGGAAGAGACGGAATGGCAGAAGTGACATGTATTTTTTACCCAATTTGCAAAGCTTAGTAGTAATGGTTTTTACATAAACAAGAGATCCAACATATTTTCTTTTTCTTTTATTTTTTGAAAACTTTTTGTTGATTTTTAACTTCAATTAGTTTATTTACCACTTTTTTGTCATATCCAAAAAAATTTTTGCCATGGATTTAATCCAATCTAACTCTTCATCTCGATACATCTTTTTGTAAGAATGTGTAAATGCATTTTTAACCTAAGTTCACAAACAGTTCATCTTGTGGCTAACAGGATGCACAAAATCTGATGGAATTATTACAGGTACTTCTGATGCTTTTCTGTATACCTTAAAGTCTACGAAATCAGCTTTTTTAATTACTAATAGACCAAGGAAAAGTAAGATATTATGCTTTTCATTTTCAGTAGTTAAGGCTATTTCATTATATTGTTCAGGCATTTGTTTTCGAAGGTTTTCAAAAGCAGCTGGTTCATGAAATTGGCAAGATGGTCATTCTATGTCAAAGTATCCAATTTTTTTTGCAAAATGTCACCCACCGACTGGGATTTGAATGAAACTCAGCTGGTAGGTATGTATACTTGTAAGAATGTGTAAATGCATTTTTAACCTAAGTTCACAAACAGTTCATCTTGTGGCTAACAGGATGCACAAAATCTGATGGAATTATTACAGGTACTTCTGATGCTTTTCTGTATACCTTAAAGTCTACGAAATCAGCTTTTTTAATTACTAATAGACCAAGGAAAAGTAAGATATTATGCTTTTCATTTTTAGTAGTTAAGGCTATTTCATTATATTGTTCAGGCATTTGTTTTCGAAGGTTTTCAAAAGCAGCTGGTTCATGAAATTGGCAAGATGGTCATTCTATGTCAAAGTATCCAATTTTTTTGCAAAATGTCACCCACCGACTGGGATTTGAATGAAACTCAGCTGGTATATATGTATACTTGGTAAAGTTATGGAAAAATCCTAAGTTTTAGTTTTTTTTACCCCATAGTTTTTAATATACAGACAGTGTTGCAAAATTTAGCAGAGCACTCGTTTCGCAGCAGTGCAGCAACATGCCACTTTTTACAAAACTTGCTGTAACTGCCACTCTAGTGAGTTTAGGAGGACAAAACTTGAGGAGTTCATGTAAAAAGGTTCACAGATCTCAAAACTATTTCAATTTTACTGGAAACGCTAGATAAATAAGCTCCACCTAGTGACGAAGTAAAGAAGTACCATAAAATTTAGGTATTTTATATCAAGCTATGAAAGAGTGTTGCTCTAGAATAATTGAACCAATTTTTCTTTCATACTGATCCTTAACACATCCTGTAATTTATTGAGGAAAAAAAAAAAAAAAGGTGGGTATCAGCGTACTTTCACAGAGAAGTAAAATTATTTTAAATGCATGTGGGGCGGGGGGGGGGGCATTTTTTTTTTTTTTATTCTGATCCACCTACTTGGATGTTTAGGAAAGTTAGCATCTATGTTTACCTAACAATCCTAAGTCTCAGCTTTTTGCCCCCCCCATCCCCTCCGAGATACAGCACTCAAAAGTTAGGCCTCATAACTGTTTTATCAGCAAATTCACCCATCTCGAGCTTCCGTGTGTGTGTGAAACTTAGCAACAATTGAAGAGATTGTTGAATATTTCAACATTTTCTGTTCTAAACATTAAAAGCAATCATTTTACAAATGATTAAAAAAATAACAGAACTAGAAATTAATATTTATATATACATAAAAGAATAAGAAAAGAAACTCGTGGATCAGAAAAATGACAAGAGTGGAAGACATCATGGTCAGAGTAAAATCCCTGAAATGGCAATAAGTTGGACATATTGCCAGAAGGACAGACGATCAATGGACAGCAAAAATTTCAGACTGGATTTTAAGGGACAGGAAAAGACCCAGAAGATGACCACATGGAAGATGGGTGGATGAAATTCAAAAGTATGCGGGAGTAACATGGAGGAGACTGGCACAAGACAGACCGTTGTGGGGGAGAAACTTGGGGGAGACCTTCGTCCAGCAGTGGATTGATAATGGCTGACAATGATGATACATAAAAGTAACAATTATTACCATTAATCATTAATGGAATACGAGATTACAACATTTAATACAAATTTTGAAGATGACAATCCATTTTTTGGTGTAAATATGACAAGGATGGTAAGTCAGATAATATCCCAAAACTTGAAAATTTCGTCGTCCTGGAGCGGAATTCAAACCCGCGTCTCCCAGATAGCCCCTGGGTATGCTAACCACTGCACCACCCAGAAGGACCAAGTCTCGAGTTTCCAATTAATTTGAATGTAACCATCACAGGATTCACTAGTTGAAGCAACCGGCATTCATGTTTATCGAATCTTGAGGTTAAGAATCCTATCCAGTGATTGCCCGGAGGAGCAGATAAATCATGAATGGAATATGGAATTACACCATACAATACAAATTTTGAAGATGACAATCCGTTTTTTGGTGTAAATATGACAAGGATGGTAAGTCAGATAATATCCGAAAACTTGTAAATTTAGTCGTCCTGGAGTGGGAATCGAACCCACGTCTCCCAGGTAGCGCCCGGGTATGCTAACCACTACAACACCCAGAACGACGAAGTCTCAACTTTACGATTAATTTGAATATAACGATCACTGTCCGAGATAAATTAATATTTACACCAGAAAACGGATTGTCATCTTCAAAATGTGTATTACCATTAATACACTGGTGTGCAAAAATTAAGTACGAAAAGGAGAAATTAGCATAACAGCGGAATGGTTGGTTGGTTGGTTGGTTGGTGGATTTTATTGGCGCAAGGGCCAGGTTTGGCCAAAGAGCGCCAGACAAAGAACTATCAGCCACAGATTTTTAAAAACGTGGAAAATGATTAAGAGCAGACAGGCTTGGTAAAAGTTGAAAAAGAGTATGATGAAAGCTGTGAAGACAAGGTAGTTAATTAGGTTTATATAAAAATTTATTAATTTACTATTAGAATTATATATATACATATATATATATATATATATTCTATAAAGAAGATACCTAAGCAAAAAAATACAGATATAATTTTGACTCACACCTAGTACAACATAGAAAAGGTTATGTATCTACCTGTGTGAGTAAAAGGAGAAAAGATAAAAAAATAATAAAATAAAACTACTGAATGTAGAAGGTGTCGAGAATACTGAGCCTTGGCTTTATCAAGGACCAGCAAAAACTCTGCATTTTCTCACTTCCACAAAGACCTAGTTGGAAATGGGTTTCTGCAAGGCCATAGATGCAAGTAACATTCCCACCTAAAATAGTTTAAAATATATATATATGTCATGTCCTCCGTAGAGTTGCATGACCTAGCACTAGTTAACAATTTCGCTTGCATCCATTAACCTTACTGGCCCGACCCATGCTCTTCATCTGTTACTATTAAACAGAGAGAAGAAGATTAAAGAGAACTCAAGCTGTGAGAGTGACATAATAATTAGAAATGATTTTCAGCCATAACGAAACGCCAAGTTCGTTTGAGAGAGAATTTAAACCTGAAAATCAATGCAAAAGAAATCCAAATTTTTACATTGCAATTAAAAAAGGAAATATTAATTTTTAACGAACAGATTTTTGAAAGAAAACACATATATATATATATATATATTTTTTTTTTTTTTTTAAACAACTACACAAAGGATGAGTCACTCTCCTCCCCCCACACTCCTCTGCAATGCTGGCAGAGGGCGGGGACGAACTGTCACTCTCCTCCCCCCCATGTTCCTCTGCAATGTTGTTTGAGGCTGGGGACGAACTGTCACTCTCCTCCCCCTATGTTCCTCTATAATGTTGGTTGAGGGTGGGGACCTCGCTGAGGCCGAGACAGTTGGATGGACACTGCACACCTTTGCGGATTGAGGGCCGGGTCTTCTGCACGTGCAGGCTTTCTGCTGGAAACTGGAAGAGACGGTCGGCAGCAAAAGAGAAGGCCCAGAATCAGGTATTCGAAAAATTTCGAGCTCCGGGAAAAACACCTGTGTCGCTTGGTCAGCTGTAGATCGCTTGGCAAGGGCGGCGAGAGCTACAGGGCGCGGAACAAAGGGCTGCACGGGTTGTGGCAGAGACTGAACTACTGCGGCAAAAGTACGCTGTCGGGTGGTGGGTATACCCAACTTGGCCTTGGCAGCAGGGTACGAGAGGCCTTCCAGGGTCTTGAGGCGCTGGATCGCCATCTCGTCCTTCCATTTCATACAGTTGCGGGAGTAAGCTGCATGGGCCTCACCACAGTTAACACAGCAGGCCGCAGAAGTGCAACCTTCCCCGTCATGTTCACTGGAGCCACAATTAGCGCAACGAGCGGAACTCTTACAGAAACGTTGTGAATGCCCGTACCTCTGGCATCTGAAACAGCGCAGAGGACTGGGAATGTACGGGCGAACTCCACAGACCAAGTAGCCAGCCTTGATTTCGGTTGGAACTTTCGGGGAGTTAAAAGTCAAGATCACATTTTTAGACTTAATCAAAGAACCATCGCGCCGAAACATCATACGGCGTGCAGCAATAACACCTTGATCTGCAAGTTCAGTCACCAATTCTTCTTCACTGCATGGCAAGAGATCAAACTCCGAAATAACACCCCGAGAGGTGTTAAGAAACGGGTGAGGTGTCACTTTGACAGGAATGCCTTGAAGACTAGTGAGGTGCAGAAAAGTGTTACTCTGAGAAACACTGCAAGTTTGGACAAGCAGGTCCCCAGAGCGAAGCTTCCTCACAGACTTCAAGGGGCCAACTGCAGCGTCCAAAGCTTTAGAAATGAAGAATGGAGATCTGGTGGACAGTCTCTCATTCGGATCGATGGATTCTACAACTAAGTGTGTAGCATGCGTATTCACAACAATCGAGGGAGACGACGCTTCGGAGCGACTGGTACAGCTGCCGAAGAAGAGGTTCCACATTCTTGGTCCAGATCATGGTCTAAAGATCTTTTAAGGGTATGAGACTTGGTAGGTTGAGAAGACGAAGGAGAGTCGTTGTCAACGATCATTTGCTCAGGTGACTTGAATTTGGAGCGTTTGTTTTTGGGTTTACCCATGGAAAAAAGGAGAAGGATTCGTCTGCAGACTACTCCACCCACCACCGAGCCCTACAAGGGAGAACTGGAGGTCTGCAAGCCAAGAAAATGACGCTGGACACAGTTCTGGAGCTTATACGTTGCAGATATAGTCCGTTGGCTGTGATCACACGCACTCGGCGGACACTTCGGCCTCCGGGTACCGTCATGCCAACGCCTTTGGCATGATCCCACAGCCCCCGGGCTCACCCTGCCGTGCTATACGACAAAAGCCGCTAAAGCCCTGCACACAACTTGGTACAAGACTTCTGACTAGAGGTGGGTTAGTCTCTAGCCTCCCGTTTACAGCGAAGCCGGGGTCGAAGAGGAGTGTTGGCACACAGGAGGCACTTAACCGGTCTCCTGCGACCTCAGCCGCCAGACATCCCATTTCCGCCTCACGGGTCTCCGCACGCGGCAAACATGCAGGTAGGTCTAGCACCCAAACCAGCTAAAAGGAAAAAAAGAAATCCAAAGAAGACAAATCCTGGCAGGGAACCTAAACGGAATCTCAGCAACCTACGAACTGAGCGGTAAATATAAATCAGTTAGTGGTGGAGGGTAACAAAACCACAAGACCGGGGTGTTAGTACATAACGTGGTAGAGATTAGGTAGAGAACACAACACGGGCAACTAGCCAGTGGAGAAAATAAATAAAAACGAAAAAGCGAGACACAAGACCAGCTCGGGATCGTGGGGCCGCGACTCCCCAACAGCTGGATGAACAGCTGTCCCTGCAAACACCAAAATAAAAAAGTAGCGGTGGCGTGACATCAGATGGTGACCAGTCACAAGGTCAGCTCGGGCCGTGGGGGCGCCGCTCCCCAAATAACTGGAAAACCAGTTATCCCCGTGCGGGGAACAGCGGAATGAGCAGGCAGATGGGACCGAAAGACCACTTAGGAGATAGACTAGGGTCCGGTACTGGTAGGGCATGCGCATGTATGCAGCATGACGTGGGAGGGGGGGGGTGATTCGCAAGGGTATAAAGCACACGGGCGGTGTACGCTCAGCAATTTGGTGAAAGCTATTGCACGGTGTACATCGGTTTGAACGACGTCGAGTTGCTGCCACCGTGTGATATGGCCAACAGGCAATCCAGTAGACGACATCTGGATGACTTTACCTGAGGTCGCGTCATTGAGAAGTTGGAAGAAAGTCGAAGTGTGACTAGTGTGGCCGGGGAGTTCGGGATTACTCACAGCATCGTTTCACGAGCTTGGAGAGCTGACAACCGCCATTGGCGGTTGTCAGAGCCCCTTTAGTGGGAATATATATATATATATATATGTTCCCACTAAAGGGGCTCTGATGACCGCCAATAGCGGTATAACTATACCATCGGGATTAGAGGAAATGCTATCCCACACTCACCAACCCGCTTGGCCAGCGTGGTGAGTTATGGCCAAACCCCTCCAAAATGACTCCACAACTTAAATCTTGGCCCTCAGTCTCCGGCAGCTGGAATGTACCTGGCCAAGGCAGCGGCCAGTGCGACATGAAGGCAGAGGGTGCTAAGAATCCCCGGAGGACCGGACTAGGCTGCCATCTGATGCTGACCTTGGCAACGTATAACGGACGCTTCCTATCTTCTGATTCAAGGCTTCTTGAATTGGAAGAGGAACTACAAAGGATCAAGTGGGACATCGTCGGGCTAAGTGAGGTAAGGAGAAAAGGAGAAGATCTTATTGAACTGAAAAGTGGACATCTCTTCTACTATCGTGGGACAGATACTGGCAGAACTAGTGGTGTTGGATTTATAATAAACAAGAAACTGAAGGATAAAGTTGTAGAAGTTGAAAGTTCCTCTGACAGAGCTGCACGACTCGTTATCCAACTCTCGAGAAGATACCAAGCCCAGATTAAGCTTATGCACCCACCACAAGTCATCCTGAAGAAGAAATTGAAGAATTTTATGAGGAAATTCGTCATCTAAATAATAAAGGTAAGCAGCATTTGAAGATAATTATGGGAGATTTCAATGCAAAAATAGGGCAACGGCAACAGAATGAAACTTCAGTAGGTAAATTCGGTCACAGCAACAGAAACCAGCGAGGAAATACTCCCGTTGAGTTTGCAGAGGCAGAAGGGTTTTTCATCTTGAACTCCTTTTCAAAGAAAAGCTACAACACAGGAAATGGACATGGAGACATCCAAATGGAACGACAAGTGAAATTGATTTTATTATGTGTAACAAAAAATGTGTCATAGAAGACTGCAGTGTGCTAAACAAGTTCAACACAGGTAGTGACCATAGATTGGTGAGAAGTAAGATGCACCTCAACACTAAACTTGAACGTGGCAAGCTCATAAGACAAACAAAATGTATTGACATAACCAACCTTAAAATACACCATAATACCTTCAAATTGGAATTGAAGAACAGATTCTCTGCTTTAGAAGGCCTAACATCGGAAGAAGTGGATATTTCTGAAGTTAACAGAAAAGTAACCAAATCTCTTATGGAAACAGCAACAAAATTAGCTGGGTCTAAGAACAAATTGCATGTGAACAAATTATCAGGAAAAACCAAAATGTTGATGCAAAAAAGAAGAGTGATGAGGACAACTAAAGAAGATGTGACTTCCAAAGTGGAATATATAGAGCTATGCAAGACAGTACGAAAAAGTATCACTGAAGACGTAAGGAAATTCAACTGTGAACTAGTAAGGAAAAGCAATTGAAAACAACCAAAGCCTAAAGATAACAAAGGGACATCTCAGTAAGGGAAAAAAAAAACAGATTATGGCACTGAGAAAAGAAGATGGTTCTGTAACAAGAAATAGAGGCGAAATTTTGACAAGAGTGAAACATTTCTACTCCAAATTATATGAAAGGGATGATACATGTACTCCAGACATCATGAAAGGTACCAGGACCAGAGTTCTTCCAGTCCTTCCAGCAGAAGTTGCACATGCAATCAAGAACATGAAGCGAGGAAAAGCTTCAGGAGAAGATGGAATTACTGTAGACATCATACAAGAAGCAAGTGGAGAAATCGAAACAGTACTCGCCCAAATTTTCACTCAATGCCTTAAAGAAGGGAAAATTCCTGAGGATTGGAACAACGCTACAATGATCTTGCTACATAAAAAAGGTGACATTGAGGATCTCAGGAACTACAGACCTATCAGCCTCCTATCAGTGGTTTATAAAATCTTCACTAAAGTTCTTTCACACCGCTTGAAGGTGACACTGGACATGGCTCAACCGAGAGAACAAGCTGGATTCAGGAGTGGCTACAGCACAATAGATCATATCCACGTACTGAGAGAACTAATTGAAAGAGCGAGGGAATATGAACTTCCATTGTGCATGGCTTTTATCGATTATGAAAAAGCCTTTGATTCGGTGAAACCATCAGCAGTTACAATGGCTCTGAAATCCTGCGGTATTGAAGATGCATACATTAATATTATTAATAACATCTATGAAAATGCAAGTGCAAAGATTCGGCTATTTGAAAATACAACACACATAAAAATTGGAAAAGGAGTGAGACAAGGTGACACCATATCTCTGAAGCTCTTTAATGCCACATTGGAAAATGTCTTTCAATCACTGAACTGGGAAAACAAAGGGATAAAGATTAATGGAGATTATCTAACCCACCTTCGTTTTGCTGATGACATAGTCATTTTTGCAACTACCCCATCAGAGCTACAGAGTATGATCCAGGAACTTGCTGACAAGAGTAAAGAAGTGGGATTAAAAATGAACTTTCAGAAGACAAAAGTGATGTACAATGCTTTTACAAGAAATGAAGATTTATCGATTGATGGAGAAAAGCTGGAGATAACAGACACGTACGTTTATCTTGGACAGCAGATATCAAGTGAGGGTCACATTGGTGAACAAATTAATCGGCATACAAAACTTGCCTGGAGAGCTTTTGGAAGAAACAGCATAATTTTCAAGAGCAATATGCCATTATGTCTTAAAAGAAAAGTGTTTGATCAATGCATCCTTCCAGTGCTTACGTATGGTGCAGAGACGTGGACCTTAGCTAAAAGAGACATACAAAGGCTGCAGACAACTCAAAGAAGCATGGACAGGTGCATGCTTGGTGTAACCAGGAGAGATAAGAAGAGGAACACGTGGATCCGAAAAATGACAAGAGTGGAAGACATCATGATCAGAGTTAAATCCCTGAAATGACAATGGGCTGGACATACTGCCAGAAGGACAGACTATCGATGGACAGCGGAAATTTTAGGTTGGATTCCAAAGGACAGGAAAAGACCCAGAAGAAGACCACATGGAAGATGGGTGGATGAAATTCGAAAGTATGTGGGAGTGACATGGAGGAGATTGGCACAAGACAGACCGTTGTGGAGGAAACTTGGGGAGACCTTCGTCCAGCAGTGGATTGATAATGGTTGACAATGATGATGATGGTCTCCCCAAGTTTCTTCCACAACGGTCTGTCTTGTGCCAGTCTCCTCCATATATATACACTGGTGGAATGTGAAAAAAGAATACCAAGAAGGAATTGGCGGACGATCATGAAATTTACATACGTTAATGGGGTCGAGTTTACGTAGGTGTGATGTTAATTTCGGGACCAACCAGTGAGCGCTTACGCCACAGCACGGCATAATATGCAAATTATCGTCGGTGGTATTTAAAGAGTACAGCGAAGTGAATGTAATCAGTTGTCGGCGTACAGACACGTGCGAAGACCCTGAAGAAGCTGCAATGCCTGGATATGGAAGAGGTATATGATTTCAGCAGTTATCGGACTTTGAGCGAGGTCGTCTAGTCGGACTCTGCGAGGCCTTGTGGTCGTATCGTCGTATTGCGGAGCGAATTGTACGGAAAGTATCGGTGTGATACGATAGTGGTGTAGATGGTCCGAGGAACCTTTCCCACACGAGAAGACGTGGAACCAAGTCAGAGACGGACTGATGAGCGGACCGATCAACGCATAAGAAGAGCGGCGTTGTCAAGCAGAACATCCACTGCGATGCAAATTCGAGCTGCCGTTGCACCTGAGGTGACTGTGCGAACAATCCGCAACTGCCTACTGCATGCAGGACTACGTGCACGTGTGCCTCTGGCATGTATACCTCTGACTCCAGCCCAACGTCAGGAACGGCTGCAGTGGTGTCGCCAACGTCTGCACTGGAGAATGTAATGTAGATCGGTCGTGTTCAGCGATGAAAGCAGATTCTGCTTGGGAGCCTCCGATGGCCGTATGCGTGTTCGCAGACGCACAGGGGAGCGTCTCCACCCTTCTTGCATCCGCCAGCGACACACTGTGCCTACACCTGGTCTCCTGGTGTGGGGAGCGATCAGCTATCCCTCCCGTACACAACTAGTGTTTGTACCGGGTACGTTAAACAGCACCTCCTACATCAACAACATCATTCAGCCCGTTGTTGTGCCATTTGTAAGGTCGGTCCATCGTGGTGTTTTGCAGCAAGATAATGCACGCCCACACACGGCACGTGCAACGCAACATGCACTTTAGGGTGTGAGACAACTTCCATGGCCTGCACGTTCACTGGATTTGTCCCCCATTGAGCACGTGTGGGATTTTATGGGACAATGACTTATCCAGTCTCCACGGCCAGCCACGATCATCCCCCGATTTACGTGTCCAGGTTGAGGATGCTTGGAACTCAATACCCCAAATTTACATCCAACATCTGTATGACAGACTCCATGCCAGAATTGCGCAGTGTGACGCAGTTCATGGCGGTTCAACCTCGTACTAACCATGTTACATGGAAATGTTATTTTTCAGTTTACCAGCAAATACACCTGTATTTTGCAATACTGTTTTAATCACGTTATCCTCTGTAATCCGGTATTATGCTGTATAAATTTCGTTGGTATCAGACGTCTTCTTCTTGGTGTTCTTTTTTCCCTTTCTGCCAGTGTATATATCATCATCATCATCATTGTCAACCATTATCAATCCACTGCTGGACGAAGGTCTCCCCAAGTTTCCTCCACTACGGTCTGTCTTGTGCCAGTCTCCTCCACGTCACTCCCGCATACTTTCGAATTCCATCCACCCATCTTCCATGTGGTCTTCTTCTGGGTCTTTTCCTGTCCCTTGGAATCCTATCTAAAATTTCAGCTGTCCATCGATGGTCTGTTCTTCTGGCAGTATGTCCAGCCCATTCCCATTTCAGGGATTTATCTCTGATCATGATGTCTTCCACTCTTGCCATTTTTTGGATCCATGAGTTCCTCTTCTTATCTCTCCTGGTTACACCAAGCATGCACCGCTCCATGCTTCTTTGAGTTATCTTAAGCCTTTGTATGTCTCTTTTAGTTAAGGTTCACGTCTCTGCACCATACGTAAGCACTGGAAGGATGCATTGATCAAACACTTTTCTTTTAAGACATAATGACATATTGCTCTTGAAAATTATGCTGTTTCTTCCAAAAGCTTTCCAGGCAAGTTTTGTACGCCGAATAATTTCTTCATCAATGTGACCCTCACTTGATATCTGCTGTCCAAGATAAACGTACGTGTCTGTTATCTCCAGCTTTTCTCCATCAATCGATAAATCTTTCATTCTTGTAAAAGCATTGAACATCACTTTTGTCTTCTGAAAGTTCATTTTTAATCCCACTTCTTTACTCTTGTCAGCAAGTTCCTGGATCACACTCTGCAGCTCTGATGGGGTAGTTGCAAAAATGACTATGTCATCAGCAAAATGAAGGTGGGTTAGATAATCTCCATTAATATTTATCCCTTTGTTTTCCCAGTTCAGTGATTGAAAGACATTTCCCAATATGGCATTAAAGAGCTTTGGAGATATGGTGTCACCTTGTCTCACTCCTTTTCCAATTTTTATGTGTGTTGTATTTTCAAACAGCCAAATCTTTGCACTTGCATTTTCATAGATGTTATTAATAATATTAATGTACGCATCTTCAATACCGCAGGATTTCAGAGCCAATGTAACTGCTGATGGTTTCACCGAATCAAAGGCTTTTTCATAATCGATAAAAGCCATGCACAATGGAAGTTCATATTCCCTCGCTCTTTCAATTAGTTCTCTCAGTACGTGGATATGATCTATTGTGCTGTAGCAACTCCTGAATCCAGCTTGTTCTCTCGGTTGAGCCATGTCCAGTGTCACCTTCAAGCGGTGTGAAAGAACTTTAGTGAAGATTTTATAAACCACTGATAGGAGGCTGATAGGTCTGTAGTTCCTGAGATCCTCAATGTCACCTTTTTTATGTAGCAAGATCATTGTAGCGTTGTTCCAATCCTCAGGAATCTTCCCTTCATTAAGGCATCCAGTGAAACTTTGGGCGAGTACTGCTTCGATTTCTCCACTTGCTTCTTGTATGATGTCTACAGTAATTCCATCTTCTCCTGGAGCTTTTCCCCGCTTCATGTTCTTGATCGCATGTGCAACTTCTGCTGGAAGGACTGGAAGAACTGTGGTGCTCGTACCTTTCATGATATGTGGAGTACATGTATCATCCCTTTCATATAATTTGGAATAGAAATCTTTCACTCTTGTCAAAATTTCGCCTCTATTTCTTGTTACAGAACCATCTTCTTTTCTCAGTGCCATAATCTGTTTTCTTCCCTTACTGAGATGTCCCTTTGCCATCTTTAGGCTTTGGTTGTTTTCAATTGCTTTCCTTACTAGTTCACAGTTGAATTTCCTTACGTCTTCAGTGATACTTTTTCGTACTGTTTTGCATAGCTCTATGTGTTCCACTTTGAAAGTCACACCTTCTTTAGTTTTTCCTGATAATTTGTTCACATTCAACTTGTTCTTAGACCCAGCTGATTTTGTTGCTGTTTCCATAAGAGCTTTGGTTACTTTTCTGTTAACTTCAGAAATATCCACTTCTTCCAATGTTAGGCCTTCTAAAGCAGAGAATCTGTTCTTCAGTTCCAACTTGAAGGTATTATGGTGTTTTTAAGGTTGGTTATGTCAATACATTTTGTTTGACTTATGAGCTTGCCACGTTCGAGTTTAGTGTTGAGGTGCATCTTACATCTCACCAATCTATGGTCACTCACTACCTGTGTTGAACTTGTTTAGCACACTGCAGTCGTCTATGACGAATTTTTGTTACACATAATAAAATCAATTTCACTTGTTGTCCCATTTGGATGTCTCCATGTCCATTTCCTGTGTGGCTTTTTCTTGAAAAAGGAGTTCAGGATGAAAAACCCTTCTGCCTCTGCAAACTCTACGAGAGTATTTCCACGCTGGTTTCTGTTGCTGTGACCGAATTAACCTACTGAAGTTTCATTCTGTTGCTGTTGCCCTATTTTTGCATTGAAATCTCCCATAATTATCTTCAAGTGCTGCTTACCTTTATTATTTAGATCACAAATTTCCTCATAAAATTCTTCAATTTCTTCTTCAGCATGACTTGTGGTGGGTGCATAAGTTTGAATAATCTGAGCCTGGTATGTTCTCGAGAGTTGGATAACGAGTCGTGCAGCTCTGTCAGAGGAACTTTCAACTTCTACAACTTTATCCTTCAGTTTCTTGTTTATTATAAATCCAACACCACTAGTTCTGCCAGTATCTGTCCCACGATAGTAGAGGAGATGTCCACTTTTCAGTTCAATGAGATCTCCTTTTCTCCTTACCTCACTTAGCCCGACGATGTTCCACTTGATCCTTTGTAGTTCCTCTTCCAATTCAAGAAGCCTTGAATCAGAAGATAGGGAGCGTCCATTATACGTAGCCAAGGTCAGCATCAGATGGCAGCCTAGTCCGGTCCTCCAGGGATTCTTAGCACCCTCTGCCTTCATGTCGCACTGGCCGCTGCCTTGGCCAGGTACATTCCAGCTGCCGGAGGCTGAGGGCCAAGATTTAAGATGTGGAGTCATTTTGGAGGGGTTTGGCCATAACTCACCACGCTGGCCAAGCCGGTTGGTGAGTGTGGGATAGCATTTCCTCTAATCCCGATGGTATAGTTATACCGCTATTGGCGGTCGTCAGAGCCCGTTTAGTGGGAACAGGATGTACCACGAGAAGGCAAGGTTGACATTTGTCAAGGAGAGGCTGTGATGTTACGCATCACCTGACCTTACCTCCAAGTGTATATATATATATACACTGGCGGAAAGGATAGTCATACCGCCAATAGCGGTATAACTATACCATCGATTAGAGGGAAATGCTATCCCACACTCACCAACCCGCTTGGCCAGCGTAGTGAGTTATGGCCAAACACCTCCAAAATAACTCCACAACTTAAATCTTGGGCCTCAGTCTCCAGCAGCTGAAATGTACCTGGCCAAGGCAGCGGTCAGTGCGACATGAAGGCAGAGGGTGCTAAGAATCCCAGGAGGACCGGACTAGGCTGCCATCTGATGCTGACCTTGGCTACGTATAATGGACGCTCCCTATCTTCTGATTCAAGGCTTCTTGAATTGGAAGAGGAACTACTAAGGATCAAGTGGGACATCGCCGTGCTAAGTGAGGTAAGGAGAAAAGGAGAAGATCTCATTGAACTGAAAAGTGGACCTCTCTTCTACTATCGTGGGACTGATACTGGCAGAACTAGTGGAGTTGGATTTATAATAAACAAGAAACTGAAGGATAAAGTTGTAGAAGTTGAAAGTTCCTCTGACAGAGCTGCACGACTCGTTATCCAACTCTCGAGAAGATAACAGGCTCAGATTATTCAAACTTATGCACCCACCACAAGTCATCCTGAAGAAGAAATTGAAGAATTTTATGAGGAAATGTGTCATCTAAATAATAAAGGTAAGCAGCACTTGAAGATAATTATGGGAGATTTCAATGCAAAAATAGGGCAACGGTAACAGAATGAAACTTCAGCAGGTAAATTTGGTCACGGCAACAGAAACCAGCGTGGAAATACTCTCGTTGAGTTTGCAGAGGCAGAAGGGTTTTTCATCTTGAACTCCTTTTTCAAGAAAAAGCCACACAGGAAATGGACATGGAGACATCCAAATGGGACGACAAGTGAAATTGATTTTATTATGTGTAACAAAAAATTTGTCATAGAAGACTGCAGTATGCTAAACAAGTTCAACAGTATGCTAAACAAGTTCAACACAGGTAGTGACCATAGATTGGTGAGATGTAAGATGCACCTCAACACTAAACTTGAACGTGGCAAGCTCATAAGACAAACAAAATATATTAACATAACCAACCTTAAAAAACACCATAATACCTTCAAGTTGAAACTGAAGAACAGATTCTCTGCTTTAGAAGGCCTAACATCGGAAGAAGTGGATATTTCTGAAGTTAACAGAAAAGTAACCAAAGCTCTTATGGAAACAGCAACAAAATTAACTGGGTCTAATAACAAGTTGCATGTGAACAAATTATCAGGAAAAACCAAAATGTTGATGCAAAAAAGAAGAGAGATGAGGACAACTAAAGAAGATGTGACTTCCAAAGTGGAATATATAGAGCTATGCAAGACAGTAGGAAAAAGTATCACTGAAGACGTAAGGAAATTCAACTGTGAACTAGTAAGGAAAGCAATTGAAAACAACCAAAGCCTAAAGATAGCAAAGGGACATCTCCGTAAGGGAAGAAAACAGATTATGGCACTGAGAAAAGAAGATGGTTCTGTAACACGAAATAGAGGCGAAATTTTGACAAGAGTGAAGGATTTCTACTCCAAATTACATGAAAGGGATGATACATGTACTCCAGACATCATGAAAGGTACCAGTACCAGAGTTCTTTCAATCCTCCCAGCAGAAGTTGCACATGCAATCAGGAACATGAAGCGGGGAAAAGCTACAGGAGAAGATGGAATTAGTGTAGACATCATACAAGAAGCAAGTGGAGAAATCGAAACAGTACTCGCCCAAATTTTCATTCGATGCCTTAATAAAGGGAAGATTCTTGAGGATTGGAACAATGCTACAATGATCTTGCTACATAAAAAAGGTGACATTGAGGATCTCAGGAACTACAGACCTATCAGCCTCCTATCAGTGGTTTATAAAATCTTCACTAAAGTTCTTTCACACAGCTTAAAGGTGACACTGGACATGGCTCAACCGAGAGAACAAGCTGGATTCAGGAGTGGCTACAGCACAATAGATCATATCCACGTACTGAGAGAACTAACTGAAAGAGCGAGGGAATATGAACTTCCATTGTGCATGGCTTTTATCGATTATGAAAAAGCCTTTGATTCGGTGAAACCATCAGCAGTTACAATGGCCCTGAAATCCTGCGGTATTGAAGATGCATACATTAATATTATTAATAACATCTATGAAAATGCAAGTGCAAAGATTCGGCTGTTTGAAAATACAACACACGTAAAAATTGGAAAGGGAGTGAGACAAGGTGACACCATATCTCCGAAGCTCTTTAATGCCATATTGGAAAATGTCTTTCAATCACTGAACTGGGAAAACAAAGGGATAAAGATTAATGGAGATTATCTAACCCACCTTCGTTTTGCCGATGACATAGTCATTTTTGCAACTACCCCATCAGAGCTGCAGAGTATGATCCAGGAACTTGCTGACAAGAGTAAAGAAGTGGGATTAAAAATGAACTTTCAGAAGACAAAAGTGATGTTCAATGCTTTTACAAGAAATGAAGATTTGTCGATTGATGGAGAAAAGTTGGAGATAACAGACACGTACGTTTATCTTGGACAGCAGATATCAAGTGAGGGTCACATTGATGAAGAAATTAATCGGCGTACAAAACTTGCCTGGAGAGCTTTTGGAAGAAACAGCATAATTTTCAAGAGCAATATGCCATTATGTCTTAAAAGAAAAGTGTTTGATCAACGCATCCTTCCAGTGCTTACGTATGGTGCAGAGAGGTGGACCTTAACTAAAAGAGACATACAAAGGCTGCAGACAACTCACAGAAGCATGGACAGGTGCATGCTTGGTGTAACCAGAAGAGATAAGAAGAGAACATTCGAAAAATTACAAGAGTAGAAGACATCATGATCAGAGTTAAATCCCTGAAATGGCAATGGGCTGGACATACTGCCAGAAGGACAGACCATCGATGGACAGCCGAAATTTTAGATTGGATTCCAAGGGACAGGAAAAGACCCAGAAGAAGACCACATGGAAAATGGGTGGATGAAATTCGAAAGTATGCGGGAGTGACATGGAGGAGACTGGCACAAGACAGACCGTTGTGGAGGAAACTAGGGGAGACCTTCGTCCAGCAGTGGACTGATAATGGATGATGATGATGATATATATAATAAAAATGAAATTAAAATAAATTATATAAAATTTAAAAAAGTCATAATAAATAAAATATACTGAGGTTAAATTAATAAAATAAGTGAGGAATTCATAAACATCCATTATATTTAAAATCAAATCAATTTCCATTCCTTATCGAGTATGGATAATCCTTTAGAATTAAAGTTAAATCAATTTCTGTCTGAGATCATACAATAATAATTGATTAAATTTACATTAAATCAATTTTCTGATCAATATTGAATCCAATGGAAGATGCTCGAAGTGAGAATCTTTCATGTAGACAAATTAACAACAGTGCATGTGCGCCTGCAATACACATTGCAGGTAAAATCGACATGAGGACAAATACTTGCCATTCGCAATTCCTTGATGTGTGCAGAAGCACGTAAGAACTATGCTGACGATAGTGTCAAGAGATGCACTGAAAACCTAGGTTACGATGCTATTACCCACATTCACGATTGAACTTACTGTGTACCTTCCTCTACCTGTATTTTAGGTTAAAATTTATTAAAAAAAGACTAATAATAATAATAAAAAAGTATTTTAGCATTAATGACACTACTAACCAAGTATCCAACCACATGGTTTTAAGGTAAGTTAAATTTAAATATTTATTAATACACTGCTGGCCACCCAAAATGCAACACCAAAAAGGACACGAGATAGCAAAGTCAGATTTACTGGACACATAACAACACATACAAAGATGAAACGATTGAGCTTACAGGTCCATGCGTCTTGTGGAACACACAGACATCAATAGTTCGTGTGGCCCCCATGGCTGGCAATAACGGCCGCTACACACCGCGGCATCGAACGAAAGAGGCTTTGGATGTAGGCTTGGGGTATGTCGGTCCAGGCTGCTGCCACACGTTGCCACAGTTCATCAGGCGTAGCCGCTGGTGGTGCTTGCCGGGCCACTCGGTTGCCGATCAGCGACCAGACGTTTTTGATGGGCGACATATCGGGAGAACAGGAGGGCCATGGCAGCAGTGACACCTGGTGGGCCATGAAGAATTGTTGTATGATGCATGCCACATGCGGGCACACATTGCCCTGTTGAAACGTGGCTGCTGGCAGGTCGTGCAGGAAAAGGAGGACTACAGGCTCCAAAACATCAGAGACGTAGCGGTGGCTGTTGAGTGTACCGGCTATGCATACCAGAGGGGTACGGGTGTCATATCCAACTGCGCCCGAAACCATAACGCCAGGCGATGGACCAGTATGGCGATGCATAATGCAGGCGTCATACAGTCTCTCGGCGCGGTGCAGCCACATGCAGATCTGACCATCGTGGTGTTGCAGGCAGAAGCGGGATTCGTCGGAGAAGACAATGTCGTGCCATTCCGTAGTCCAGATGTAGCGTTCAACGGCCCACTGCCGCCGCACTCGCCGGTGGTGTAACGTCAATGGTAATCGAAGCAATGGCCGCCGTGCGACAAGTCCCTGCTCCTGCAGACGACGTCGAACGGTACGTGCTGACACAGGTTGTTGTGCAACACACCCTAATTCCTGTGCTAATGTTCGTGATCTGGCGGTGCGAGCTGTCAATGCCCGCCGCACAACATGCCAGTCCTCTCGTTCGGTGGTGTGCCGTGGCTGCGACAATCGCTCATGTCGGTACGTCCGTCCCTCCTGCACCCACCAGATCCATACTCTCCTCACTGTGGCTGGATGTCGTCCCACACCGGCGGCAATGTCTCGGTACAATAAACCGCTGTCGCGATAAGCCACTATTCGTCTTCTGCCGAACTCCGAAACGTGTTGGAATGACTGCCGAACTCCGAAACGTGTTGGAATGACTGCCGTATTCTGCGACAAGGCATCAAGAAGCTTCTCACGCACAGGTCCGGCAGCACAACACACTTCCACTACTTACACCCCGCCTTCTGTGCACCCTTCTTATAGTGCTTCTCGGTGGTGTGCCAGGCGCACATGATTTGCATGTGCCCTGCAATGCTAATCGTTTGCATGTCCTCTCGTGGGCGACGCATGCTGCGAATTTCAGGCCAATCGGATACTTCCTTCTTGGTGTTGCATTTTGGGTGGTCAGCAGTGTGGTAACAGTATTTTCCTAAAACCAAGTATTATTTTACATACATATGACTAAGCTGTTCTCTGAGATTCAGAGGTTAGCTCCACAAAGAAAAGACAAATTACCAGATAATTTTTATCTGATTATTTACTTACTGTTGCCATATCAAACTCCTCCACTTACAATGAGTGATCTTGACATACAACTCGGGCTTGAATGACTTCCATCACACGCTGTACACAAGATCTTCTATACTTCATACTCATTATCTTTTTCTCATGCAGACACTCCTGAATCTGATCCTTCCATGACTTCCTTGGCCATCCTCTACCTTTCCTTCCAGCCACTTGGGCTAAGATTTTCTTAGTAAGCATCTCATCACTCATTCTTTCAGCATGGCCAAACCACCGAAGCATATTAGTCTCCACTTTGCTAACAGCATTTTGCTTCACAACTCCAACACATCTTCATTCCTCATACGATTAGAACGTGCCTTGCCACCCCCACCTCCCCCATAAGTAACGCATTTTTCCATTCCAGCACACAAACGACGACTCCTATGTTTCTTCTGTAGTACCCAGGTTTCACTGCCATACATCAGAGAGTAGGAACAATTACACTTTCATGCACAGCCATGCGGGACTCCTTTGAGAACCCATCACTCCTGTGAAAACCTAGCAGCTATAACTTTCAATGAAGAATTCACTCTCCTACTAATTTCACCATCCAATTTTTTCTCTCTGTCAAACATGCTTCCTAAATACACAAACTCATTCACCTGGTCAATCACTGTGCCATTTAGACTTATGCTACATTCAGTACTACCAGTTCCTCCCTCAAAAACCATAACTTTGTTTTTCCCTTATTAATACTCAGTTTGAATTTCATGCAAACTTCGTACATCCGGGACAACATACTCTGCAACTCACTTTTGCTTTCTGCCAACAGGACAGTGTCATCAGTATACAGTAATCTGCACACACGCATATCACCAAGACATAAACCAGTGTTATCTATTTTGGCATCATGCATGCATGCATCCATAAATATATTAAACAGCCATGGTGACATTACACAACCTTGCCAGACTCCTGCAAAAATAGAAAACCATTTTGATAAAACACCATTCACTCGTACACAAGCTCTACCACCACCAAATATCATTTTGATTACAATATAATAACCCTTCTAAATATTTATGTTTTAATATCAAACAAAAACTAAGTACATGTGGTTCATATCATGAATCAGCAAAAAAAATGTGCTATAAAAATAGTGTTAGTACTAACAATGTTTGTAGTGTGAGTATATATGTTTCACATATTAATTTACTTGCAAATGTTAATTTCCTTTCAGCATGTTATACTGCCTAAAAATCTGTTTTTAGGTGTCTTTGACTTTGTATTAACGAGCCAAAGACAACAGTAACAATCATTTTAATGCTGCTTTACACACACACTGGGTTAGCTTTGCATTAGGAACGCTAACCTTAATAACGTGTTGATCAACCTTTCAATGCAATCACAGCTCACAGAAACCTAGGAACAGATTCTACAGAATGTTGAACATCCTCCATGACCCATGTCCGCTGCAGAAGCTTCGTCGATTCATGCTCATTCCGTGGAGAAGGATCATCTGTTCTCACACCTCGTTCTAGCATATCCCACACATTTTCTGTTGGGTTACAGTCAGGGACCAAGGCAATATGGCGAATTCATTGTCATGTTCCTGCAACTACTCAGTAGTTGTATGAGCACAATGACATAGTGGTCCTGTTGAAAGATGACACTGTGTTCCAGGTAAACCTCCTGCAGATATGATGGAGATGGTCAGCTAACAGGTTCTTGCAGTATCCACCAGCCCTTGCAAAACTGTTGAAATTTCTACTAGCCAAATGACAAAATCCACGTCAGGAGCATATATATAATTTTCTTGAATTGGTTTTTGGTGGTGGGGATGGGGGAGGAGTTTTTGAAATGCATCAAGACAAAATAAAAGTCAATGCTAAATAGAAAAAACTGAAGCATTATTTTCTAATGTAAACTGGTGCATTTTTTATTAAATTAAAGCCTCTTTTCTAACATAAGTCACATTTTAACAATAAAAATGAAACTTTCAGGGAGGCAAGAACCCTTGCCCCCGAAAGAAAAGTGATAAAGTAAATTTGTTTTTTCATCCCCCACAACTTTTCTTTTTACCCAAACCACTTATTGCAAAATAAAGTTTTAATTTGCTCCATGACTTTCTTTTCCCATTTTTTTAGTTGCTGCTCTCAAAAAATTGAAGTTTTAGATTTTGTTTTGATTAAAACACAATTTGTGGAAGTAAAATTGTGTACATATTGATTCATAGTACCATATTTTCCTTCACATAATCTGCAGACCATAAAATTCAGAAAAAAATTCTTTTGTAAAAAA
Organism: Macrothele yani; assembly: GCA_039090855.1. NCBI lineage: Eukaryota > Metazoa > Arthropoda > Arachnida > Araneae > Macrothelidae > Macrothele > Macrothele yani. Next base: position 75,638,776 of record CM077028.1, on the reverse strand, counting down.
AAAAATTCAGAAAAAAATATAAAATTCAGAAAAAAATTATTATTTAATAAGATCCGCGATGACGTGTAATTTACAGACTGCGGAAAAAAATTTTTAATTTGACGCATACTTCATGGCAACGTATAATCCGTAGACCGTAAAATTCTGAGAAAAACAATTTTTTTACTTCACATAATCTTCGGTGGTGTGTCCGCAGACCATGAAATTCAGAAAAAAAAAAAAAGATTGTATCAGCGCACGTGTCATGCCAATCTGAGCTGTAATTCCTGACACAAAAGCCGTAATTCTTTTTTTTTTTTTTTTTGATTGGAGGTTTAACGACCACCATGAGCAACTCAATGGGCTATAAGCAGTCGCCCGTCCCTAATTTAGGGTCACTGGTTCCAGGGAAGGGAGAGAGCCAGTGCCGTAAGACAAACACAACATCCATGCCTGACCGGGATTCGAACCCGGACCCCTTACGGACGAATGATCAGAGGCCAACGCCTTAGACCACTGCGCCACCGGGGCGGCAAGCCGTAATTCATATGACAGACCTAGAAAGTCCAAAGAAGTAAAAAAGAAACGATCTTTATATTAAAAAAGCAACTGTCATTTTTAAGTATTTCTCTATTACTTTTAAATAAGTAAAGAACTAAAATCCCTGACTTTTGCAGCATTACAGTAGCGCATTAGTTAGACCTAAAAATCTGTCGAAATTATGGCAATCCATAGTATTTATCTCTTTTCTGAATAAGTTTCAACTGAATAGCATACAAAATCCATAACTAATACGATTAGCACAGCAAAACTAACAAATGTGATTCACAAAATGATAATGTGCCATGGAATTTCTTTGTGGCCTTCTCACGGCACGTAGACTTCCACGAACACAAATAGTACTGCCTTTGTTGCATAATACTTTGTGTCAGAATGCTCGTAACTAGAAATACATATGTTGTTTTCAATCTATTTGCCATCCTCTATCACTGTATTGCATTATATTTTTCTGTTACCACATTTTTGGTACTTTTTTAATACCACCACCTTTCCTGATAATTTTTATACCTTTTTACAGATAATCCGTATATTATATGACAGAAATTACAGTATCTACTGCAAATTATGAAATCTTAAGTAGAAAAAATATTTGGGCGCCAGCGCTAGTTTTGTAGGCACCTAGAGAGCCCGGGAGTTGTTGAGCCCTGATGATGGTATTATTGATGCAATGCTGTATTTAATCACTAACTGCTTCACTTTTAGAGGTATAAATACCCAAGTAAACTGACAAGTAAATATGCTTCAAAGGAGCAAGGCAACTTACTAAATATGGTTTCTTCTTCTACTAAAGTACTATCTGACACAAACTATTAGGTGTGCAACTTAATTCTCGGCCACAGGCATGACATGTTGACAGCAAATTATAGCAAATTGAATACATATCTAATCAGGAAAATAATCCCCATTGTGTTGGATACATTTGAGCCATCGATCAGGGAGCTGCCAAATGCCACTGCGGAAAAAAGAGGGCTGTTTCGAGTTGATAAAGTCATCAATACTTGTGTGGATCTCCTCGACAGAAGTGAAGTGCGTATCACTCAGGTGATGTTGCAGGGAGCGAAAGAGGTGATAATCTGATGGGGCGAAATCTGGAGAATATGCCGGGTGGGACAAAATCTCCCATCCCAGGTCAGTGATCGTGTTTAAAGTCGTTTTCGCGGTGTGATGACACGCATTACCTGAAGCAACAGGACCGATCTTCTGCCCTTACCAGTGTATGGCCTTTTCGTCTCCATTGCGTCACTCCTACGAATGAGTTGCTGACAATAACGCTCAGCATTGACCATTTCACCAGGTTTGAGCAACTCATAGTGTACGACACTGCGCTGACCCCACCATATGCACAGCAACAACTTCCTGGCATGGATATTCAGTTTGGCGGTACTGGTGGTAAGCTGACCTGGATAAACCCTTGATTTGTGCCGCTTAGGATTATCGTAGAGGATCCACTTCTCATCACAGGTCAAATCTTGTGGAGGAAATCCTTCTTCTTGAATCTGGAGAGCAAGGACACAGCAACATTGTAGCGCCTAGATGTGTTTGCAGCTGTGAGTTGGTGGGGCACCCAATGGCCCTTTTTGTGAATCCATTCAAGCTTGTACAGGCACTTTGCAATGGCTTGCAGTGTTACTCCGAGTTCCTGGGCGAGCTCGGACTGTGTGCGACAGGGATCCGCATCCAACAGTTGTTCCAGTTCCTCATCGTCAACTTTCTGTGGCTGTCCCGGACGTTCTGCATCATGGAGATCAAAATTTCCTTGCTTAAACTGTTGGAACCACTTCTTACATGTACTGTAGGACACAGCAGCCTCACCCAAAGCAGCACAGATCATTTGCTGGGCTTTCGCAGCACTTTTTTCCAGCTGAAACGCGAACAGGAGGCAATGCCTTAAATGTTGCTCCTCGAACGACATTGCTTTCACCGTAAACTTTTGTCCCTTCTTTTTTTTTTTTTTTTTTTTTTTTTTTGATTGGAGGTTTAACGACCACCGTGAGCAACTCAATGGGCTATAAGCAGTCGCCCGTCCCTAATTTAGGGTCACTGGTTCCAGGGAAGGGAGAGAGCCAGTGCCGTAAGACAAACACAACATCCATGCCTGACCGGGATTCGAACCCAGACCCCTTACGGACGAATGATCATGGGCCAGCGCCTTAGACCACTGCGCCACCGGGGCGGCCTTTTGTCCCTTCTGTCACTACAGCTGTGAGTGGTTATGGTTGCCTGGAAAGCTGTTGGATGGCGCTGCAATAAGCCATTATCGCACACAGCTATTTGCAATTGCCGACGTTCTATGATCGCTTGCGGTTAAGGGCCAAGAATTAAGTTGCACACATAAAAGAAAGTACACATAAAATTAAGGAAAGGCACTTCCTCATCAAAACCCACACAAAATGAAGTTGTTAAATAAATGGTATTTAAAGTTCTTTAAATTGATGAAAATGCAATTACTGTGAAGTACTATACTATTATGTTGAACTGCACCAAGAACATGTTACACACTAGGTATGTTAAGATTTGTGAAGATGACAAATGTAAAGCAAAGGAAGCCTTTCTGGATTTCATAGACAAGCCTGGTGAAACTGTAGAGTAAATCATAACAATTCTGAATAAACTTGCAACTTCGGGAGCTGAATCTCGTGACTGCTACTAATGATAAAAATAGGCGAAACATGATTAATTTAAACAAGGGTATTCCATGCAGAATTCCTCAGGACACCAATATGTTTTCCATGTGCCTTGCATTGAACACTACCTCACCTTACTTGGTATGCAAGCTGCATCTTATAGCAGAGAAACACAGAATTTGAAACAATGCAGAAACATTTTCCCTTCTTTTTTCATTATGTGGATGAAGAAAAGCAGCAAAAAAAGAAAAGTTAAATGAAAGCATGCAGCCAAACAAAATGGTATACTGATTCTGACACTGTAAAAGCACATCCTGAAAATTTTCGTGATTTGGTAGCAGTGAAAGAATTAAAGGAAGTGGATATGTCACCAGCAATAAAATTTGACACAAAATCTCATTTCTTTAATGAAAGACTAAATTTATTTGCGCCTTTGTCTGCATGGAACAATATGTTGAATGCGATCGATGATGTCAAAGATGTTCAAAAACCTTACCTAATAAGCATACTAACCTTCCTAACCAGGCCCAATTCAGACCAATGGTCGGAATGCCAGCACCTCACACAACTCAGCCATCAAAGCATCAATCAGTACATCTCTTCAAAAGTCTTTCTACAACAATGATAAGATTTAAAAGCAGTAGTGTTGAAAACTGGTTCACAGATGGGGAGATAACAGCAGCAACTTAACACACTGACCCATAATTTTAAAAATGTATCGTCCTTGAGAAGAAGAAAATATATCAGACAGACTTGTGAAGGATGATGCGAGGCAATTCACAGGGAAAGGTACTTTCAAGAAAGTCTTTGTGATTTTGGATAGAATAGTCATGGAGATAAACTAAGATTTTAAAGCACTATAAAACTGAAGATTTCCATTTTTGAATGGTAAAGAAACAATAAACTAAATGCACAAAAAATTAAGGAAGCTGACTGCATTTTAGTCATTCGAGTATTGTGACAATCTTGATTGAGTGTAATTTTACTACAAAGTTGAGACATGCCAGACTATTCTATGCCCCAATATTTTCAAAAAAAAAAAAAAAAAAAAAAAAACTCTATTAGATCTGTTCAGTTTGTGCACCAAATTAATTTATATCATAAAAATTCCTTAGATCTTCAAGCAGGCTAGTCAAGGTTTCCAGGCTTTACAATTTCATCTACTGAAAGTGAAACAGTAAACAATTAATGTCATAGTGACATTATTAATAACAGATGGTTTCCCAATTACAAGTGGTTGGTTTGTTGGTGGAGTTTTATGGTGCAAGGGCCACGTTTGGCTAAAGAGCGCCGATTACAAGTGGTTTCACATAGTTCCCAAGTTCATATACATTGCTACACCATGTTCACACACAGCCAGCATCAATGGTAAAAAAAACCAAGTTCAGAATGCATTTTATGTGATTTTTTAAAATAATAATAGATTAGACACTGTAATGACTGATTTTTTGAAAGGAGAAAATCTGGAATGTATTTTGTGAAAGAAAATAACCAAATAATAGTAGAACGAGTTTTTCCACATGTACAAAAAAGGCAGCATTTAAATTTTTTTGAGGAGTTAACTGACACTATTCAGTGCACAGAGTGAAAAAACTGGTTTTGAAAGATAAAAAAACTGGTTTTGAAAAATAATTCCTGAAAGTTCACTTTACAGCATTTCGCTTGTATGAAAGACCAAACATTAGCACTTGTTTTTGTTAACTGAAAAAAATCTGAAGAAAGTTTTCACTTTTATGAAAAAAAGGCAAAAAACAAAAATAGCGTTTGTTTTACACTGAGCTGTTATGGGAGGAAGCACGCGAGAACAACCAGAGTAGCGAGAGTGGCGTTGCAAAGCTCCTTACCCGAGAACTACACTTAGCATCAAGCAGCTATATCTTTGAACTATGTTTGCGAGCATCTGTGCTTTATCTCAATTCATTTTGTGAATCCTTTAGCAAGATGTGTCCAAAAGTATCATCAGACGAGCCTAGGACAGTTCATAAGGGTGTTACGCTTAATATAAAACTGGACATAAAGCGTTTAGATTGTGGTGAAATAAAGACATTGTGCATGCATTGAACCTGCCTGCATCTGCACAATATATGCAGAGAGAAGAAAGAATCTTGAAAGCTGCCAAAGTTACTATTGGTTCTGCTAGTAGAAAAGTGGTCTCTTTTAGTCGGCATCCAGTACTAGATAAAAATGTGTATTTGTCATATTCCTGCTTTTACTATTATTTAGTGTTATTTTAGCTTTTATATTTGGTAGGTTATTTTTTTTTGGGTCTAGGAAAGCTCAAAATTTTTTCCCATATAAATTAATGGTAACTGCTTGCTTCTTTGCTTTACGCTATTTCGGCTTACAAAAGGTTTTACAGGAACGCTCTACTTTCGGCTAGTGGGATAACCCTGTATTTATTTACGAACACATTGGTATTGATCTGTATTGTTCTGCTCTTAGCGAAATTAATATTGTGTGCAGTTCCTCTGACAAAGGAGTTTGTGGCTGCGAAGAGCTGAAGGTAAATAGAAACCAGCAGCAGATCAGAGCGCTTGGACTCATTGATCAAGTTTAACGAAACAAAATGTAAGCTTTATTAATATTTTTTATTTGTTTAGTATAAAACTGGATGATTCTCTGCCTTTAAAAGAAATTCATATTATAAAGCTGAAAACTACTTGAAGAACTAGTCAACTCACTATTTTTGTCATTTTACTGAGGAAACCTTTGAATTCTCTGACCCAAACAGCAGATTATGAAGAGCCAGACTTCCATCCGAGCACATTGGTGTGATACCAAAAGTCTGAAAACATATGTATAATAAAAACTCCAAGAGAACATACAACTGCTTTCTCCCTATTCCATGTTAGTTCTCGAGCATACATTCACATTTTCCCATGTGTCCTGAATTGCTATTAAACCTTGCACTGATACTCAAATTTCATTTTTTTTTTACATCGCCTCAGAAGTGTGAAACTGTCCCTATTACTTTAGTATTTTCCAGCTATCAATGCAAACTGCAAAAAATTACGAAGTGTCACTTAGCAATGAATATGACACATTTACGTAAAATTTCTTATTTACACTAAAACAGCATATTTTTATTTATTTATTTTTTATCCACACTGGATGAAAGAAAAGTACGCCAAAACTTTAACCGTGAGGATGGCTGACTTAACAAAACGTATTAAATATTGGTGTCTACCAAAGTGTTGAAAATAAATCCAGTTTTGGAGTATATACATTAAATTCCATATAATAGATATGGCCAATTGGTACAGACTACATGTTGTCATTAATGATACTTGTGTTGAAATTGCGACGACTTCGTTAGAAAGGTAAATTTAGAGGCTTACTTTCTATTTCACATCTTTCAACATCCCTTGGATAAATTGTTATACCCAAAACACCCGAAGGTAAATGATGTCAATTTTAAACGTTTCTCAGAAGGGAAAACCATCAGCTGCGGAACATTGTTTCTTGTTTTGAATTACGGAAGTGATATTTCTCATACTTCAAATGATTTTATTTCACTTGTCATAGAAAACACTATCAACATCAGTTTTACTACACCAATGTGTACCAAACCAAATACTTCATTTTGTTTTTGAAAATGCTGTTGCCAGTTTTCAAATTTAACCGTAGCCCCCGATATAACATGTGCAAATGAACCAGTGAAGGTAGGCGATACCATATGCATTTGCTGATGGGACTACATCGTTCAGTTTTATAAGGAAATCTTTCACATAGGAGATATTTTTGCGCTCTTTTTCTTAGCTTGAACGCAAAGCATGTGAATATGGGGTGAGCATATCAAAAACTGAAATGCGTTGGTGACTGTCCCGAAACGATCTCGCAAAATATTTGCCTCAACTCAACACTCTGAAAATGATATGAATTGTAAAATCATTTGCAATACTCAGTTTTAATAATTCGAATTTATATCTTTGCAGGGATAAAATACTTCACAATTTTATAAAACATTCCTTACGGTTTTTAGAAATCTATGATGACTAATTGTTGTGTTACTGAGGATTACATATATTCAGATACTTAGTACTCATGCACATATATAGAAATTGGGAAATACGTATCATAAATAAGAAGCGTATTTCTCTCATTCGACCATTTTTTTTTATTTTTTTTTTCATTTTAGTGTCACATGATTGTGATGGCAAATGAACATTGGTGTAGTAAAGAGTGAGTTTTGGAAAATCTATTGCTGTTATCACCGCTTTTGTAACTGTAACTGCGGTAATGAAAGATGTAATGCAGTTTTGTCGTCTGTTTATTCTTTATTGAAATGGTATCAATCAGTGTGTTTCCTAGTTTAACATTAACAGTTAATTTAGATTTAAATGAAATAGGTAATCAAATGTCGTGCTTTGAAAGTGTTTTCGTGTCAAATTTTGTTTCATTGTGCCTCTGAGAGTGAAAATAATTGTCTTGATTCTGTGTTCGTTTGTACTTGCATTCCTTGTCATAGCGTAAGTTCTTCGGAGACAACAATAAAAGTGAATGGGACAAAACCAAGAAAATACTGGAACTTAAATTTGTATCAGGTATTTGGACTCTCCAAGAAAAAAAAAAGGTAAATCTTTAAGGCTTACAAACGACGCTGTGAATCATTAGAAATTGCAGGAATGACAGTTAAGTCTAAATTCGTGTGTACTCTCCTCAGACCTTACTGTTGGCTGTTAAAATTGACATGCTTTGCTCTCAAAAATGCCCCACAATTTGTAGTCGAACAGTGAAGTCTTGTCTTGAGTGTGATCAGTTAGGGCATGTGAACTCAGTTAAGTGGTCCAAGAGGGTCTAGCTTTGCAGTCTGCAGGTGTCAAGTTTACTTGGGAGATCAAGTGCCAAAGGCGTGCGCACCGCGTGGTGCAGCTTCATCCCCCTTTGCCCTTGCATTTGCCACGAGAAATCTGCAGAACTTGAGAGAAATTAATATTTTTGCCAATTATTTATAAATTAAAAACATTAATATTATTCAGCAGAAGAATAATGCATTGTACCCAGCCCTTCATCTTACAGTTCTTGTATCTTTATCCCTTTGCCAACATTAGATCAGAATACGGAGCAATCGGAAAGTTAGCTAGCTGATATTTTTTTTTTTTACTTATTTACAGCAAATTGATGAGTTATAATTTAAATAATTTTTTTAACTTTCTGCTTTTAATTAATCCCAGTAACTAGTTGCTCGTGTGAACTTTCACATATCCTGACAAGAATGACACAGGAAAAGGCGCTCATTAATGGTGTGTATTGAACAGTCACTAGCTATTTCCACACAGCTGAAAATTATGTGTTAAATCACTTACTTAAGCAATGTGATTTTTCCACTAATTAGCGGAATTCCGTGAATTCACTTATGGAAATCCGCTAAACTTGTCATTTGCAATCTCAGGCTTTTGAAAAAAATTTGTGATTGTTGATATGTTGAAAAAAAAAAATCGGGGCAAAAGAGAGAGAAATATTTCGTTAGGTAGGTGGTGATATTTCAGTTTTAAGGCGTAATCTTTCTGCTGCTGCATGGCTGACGCTGCTGCTTCTGCTCAGCTAATGAGATAGCGGCTGACGCTGCTGCTGCTTCAAAAATCTCGGTTTGCTCAAAGCCAGGTTTTTTGAGGAAAACACTCCTCTGTTTCAGTTCACCTTCGTCCTTTCCACTGCTATTTACTTTATTTATTTGCTGGGAGGGGGGGGCAAAATCAGTTGAGAGATTGGGCGGAGCCATGAGCCATCGTACGCAAAGAAAAGTTCTGTTCACATGTGATTGGACATTTATGTTACGAACTTTCTCACTGGTTGGCGAAAGTGTCATACACGTCCAGATATGCCAACCATTGCGACCCCCCCAGGATTACGGAATTACAGGTGACAAATGAAAAATTACGGAAATTCAGATTTTCGCTGTCATCAAGAATGTTTTACTGGTTTTGTAATTAATCAATGTAAAAGCCTCTGAACAAAGTTCGTGACACAGCTCCTTATTTCTTTTTTCCGAGGAGGAGGAATTTGTTTTGCTTGTTTGAAAACAAAGTGGAAAGAAAGTACAGCGCCGTGCCGGAATTACATCGGCCCGGCGTGTTTCTTTCATGATGGTGTGATTATTCGGCCCAAAGCTTATTGATAATTCTGACGTAGCACTTCTTTTTTTTTTCTTCTTCTTTCTTACTGAGGAGGAGGAATTTGTTTTGCTTGTTTGAAAGCTAAGTGTAAAGAATGCACCAAGGATAACCTTGGAATGCACTGGCGAGGAAGCCTCTGAACACAGTTCGTAACGCAGCTCTTCGTTTCTTTTCTTTCTTTTTTTTTTCTACTCCTCCGAGGAGGAATAATTTTTTTTTTTTTTGTTTGAAAGCTAAGTGGAAAGAAAGCTGGGTGCCAGGCCGGGATTACGTTGGCCCGGCATGCTCCTTTTGCCATGGCCCGGGATTACATCGGCCCAAAGCTTCTGAACAAAGTTCATGACGCAGCTCTTTGTTTCTTCTCTCTCTCTCTTGTGAGGAGGAGGAATTTGTTTTGCTTGTTTTAAAGCTAAGAGGAAAGAAAGCACTGCGCTGGGCCGGGATTACGTCCGCCGGAATCCTCTGAACAAAGTTCGTGACGCGACTCATTGTTACTTTCCTATTTTTTTTTCTGAGGTGGAGGAATTTGTTTTGCTTGTTTGAAAGCTATGTGGAAGAAAGAAGGCACAGCGCCGGGCCGAGATCAGGGCCCGATTCTAGGCACAGCACAAGATGAGGCCCCCCCCCCACTACCAATCCGCATTCTTGAAAGAGTAAGTACATTTGTTGCCACTAAATATTATCAATTGATTTAATAAATGGGATACTGTGCGGGAAAAAATAGGAAATGATTATACTTTTATTAAATCTTAATGTTAGCTATAAAATTCGCACTTAAAAATATAGACGGGCAAGTAAAACACTTTAATAGTTCAGTATTGCTATTTTTGCATTTAATTGTACTTGCTTAAACACACACACACACACACAATAAAATTAGCTATAATAATTTTTTATTTTTTCGGTTGTCACGTTCCTTTTATTTATGTGTATCTCGGGGATGTAAGGTCAGGTGATGCGTAACATCACAGCCTCTCCTTGACAAATGTCAACCCCACCTTCTTGTGGTGCATCCTGTTCCCACTAATAAGGCTCTGACGACCGCCAATAGCGGTATAACTATACCATCGGGATTAAAGGAAATGCTATCCCACACTCACCAACCCGCTTGGCCAGCGTAATGAGTTAAGGCCAAACCCCTCCAAAATGACTCCACAACTTAAATCTTGGCCCTCAGTCTCCAGCAGCTGGAATGTACCTGTCCAAGGCAGTGGCCAGTGCAAAATGAAGGCAGAGGGTGCTAAGAATCCCCGGAGGACCGGACTAGGCTGCCATCTGATGCTGACCTTGGCTACGTATAATGAACGCTCCCTATCTTCTGATTCAAGGCTTCTTGAATTGGAAGAGGAACTACAAAGGATCAAGTGGGACATCGTCGGGCTAAGTGAGGTAAGGAGAAAAGGAGATCTCATTGAACTGAAAAGTGGACATCTCTTCTACTATCGTGGGACAGATACTGGCAGAACTAGTGGTGTTGGATTTATAATAAACAAGAAACTGAAGGATAAAGTTGTAGAAGTTGAAAGTTCCTCTGACAGAGCTGCACGACTCGTTATCCAACTCTCGCGAAGATACCAAGCCCAGATTAAGCTCATGCACCCACCACAAGTCATCCTGAAGAAGAAATTGAAGAATTTTATGAGGAAATTCGTCATCTAAATAATAAAGGTAAGCAGCATTTGAAGATAATTATGGGAGATTTCAATGCAAAAATAGGGCAACGGCAACAGAATGAAACTTCAGTAGGTAAATTCGGTCACAGCAACAGAAACCAGCGTGGAAATACTCCCGTTGAGTTTGCAGAGGCAGAAGGGTTTTTCATCTTGAACTCCTTTTCAAAGAAAAGCTACAACACAGGAAATGGACATGGAGACATCCAAATGGAACGACAAGTGAAATTGATTTTATTATGTGTAACAAAAAATTCGTCATAGAAGACTGCAGTGTGCTAAACAAGTTCAACACAGGTAGTGACCATAGATTGGTGAGAAGTAAGATGCACCTCAACACTAAACTTGAACGTGGCAAGCTCATAAGACAAACAAAATTTATTGACATAACCAACCTTAAAAAACACCATAATACCTTCAAGTTGGAACTGAAGAACAGATTCTCTGCTTTAGAAGGCCTAACATGGGAAGAAGTGGATATTTCTGAAATTAACAGAAAAGTAACCAAAGCTCTTATGAAAACAGCAACAAAATTAGCTGGGTCTAATAACAAGTTGCATGTGAACAAATTATCAGGAAAAACCAAAATGTTGATGCAAAAAAGAAGAGAGATGAGGACAACTAAAGAAGATGTGACTTCCAAAGTGGAATATATAGAGCTATGTAAGACAGTACGAAAAAGTATCACTGAAGATGTAAGGAAATTCAACTGTGAACTAGTAAGGAAAGCAATTGAAAACAACCAAAGCCTAAAGATAACAAAAGGACATCTCAGTAAGGGAAGAAAACAGATTATGGCACTGAGAAAAGAAGATGGTTATGTAACAAGAAATGGAGGCGAAATTTTGACAAGAGTGAAATATTTCTACTCCAAATTATATGAAAGGGATGATACATGTACTCCAGACATCTTGAAAGGTACCAGTACCAGAGTTCTTCCAGTCCTCCCAGCAGAAGTTGCACATGCAATCAAGAACATGAAGTGGGGAAAAGCTCCAGGAGAAGATGGAATTACTGTAGACATCATACAAGAAGCAAGTGGAGAAATCGAAACAGTACTCGCCCAAATTTTCACTCAATGTCTTAATGAAGGGAAGATTCCTGAGGATTGGAACAACGCTGCAATGATCCTGCTACATAAAAAGGTGACATCGACGATCTCGGGAACTACAGACCTATCAGCCTCCTATCAGTGGTTTATAAAATCTTCACTAAAGTTCTTTCACACAGCTTGAAGGTAACACTGGACATGGCTCAACCGAGAGAACAAGCTGGATTCAGGAGTGGCTACAGCACAATAGATCATATCCACGTACTGAGAGAACTAATTGAAAAAGCGAGGGAATATGAACTTTCATTGTGCATGGCTTTCATCAATTATGAAAAGGCCTTTGATTTGGTAAAACCATCAGCAGTCACAATGGCTCTGAAATCCTGCGGTATTGAAGATGCATACATTAATATTATTAATAACATCTATGAAAATGCAATTGCAAAGATTCGGCTGTTTGAGAATACAACACACATAAAAATTGGAAATTGAGTGAGACAAGGTGACACCATATCTCTGAAGGTCTTTAATGCCACATTGGAGGGTGTCTTTCAGTCGCTGAGCTGGGAAAACAAGGGGATAAAGATTAATGGAGATTATCTAACCCACCTTCGTTTTGGTGATGACGTAGTCATTTTTGCAACTACCCCATCAGAGCTGCAGAGTATGATTCAGGAACTTGCTGACAAGAGTAAAGAAGTGGGATTTAAAGTGAACTTTCAGAAGACAAAAGTGATGTTCAATGCTTTTTCAAGTAATGAAGATTTATCGATTGATGGAGAAAAGCTGGAGATAACAGACACATACATTTATCTTGGACAGCAGATATCAAGTGAGGGTCACATTGGTGAAGAAATTAATCGGCGTACAAAACTTGCCTGGAGAGCTTTTGGAAGAAACAGCATAATTTTCAAGAGCAATATGCCATTATGTCTTAAAAGAAAAGTGTTTGATCAATGCATCCTTCCAGTGCTTACGTATGGTGCAGAGACGTGGACCTTAACTAAAAGAGACATACAAAGGCTGCAGACAACTCACAGAAGCATGGACAAGTGCATGCTTGGTGTAACCAGGAGAGATAAGAAGAGGAACTCGTGGATCAGAAAAATGACAAGAGTGGAAGACATCATGATCAGAGTTAAATCCCTGAAATGGCAATGGGCTGGACATACTGCCAGAAGGACAGATCATCGATGGACAGCCAAAATTTTATATTGGATTCCAAGGGACAGGAAAAGACCCAGAAGAATGCCACATGGGAGATAAGTGGATGAAATTCGGAAGTATGCAAGAGTGACATGGAAGAGACTGGCACAAGACAGACCGTTGTGGAGGAAACTTGGGGAGACTTTCGTCCAGCAGTGGGTTGATAATGGTTGACGATGATGATCTCGGAACAGCTTTTGGTGTTTTCAATTAATTGGATGCTTCGACAATCACATGCCTGCTTAAGGCTTTACCCAGATATATTCCTTTGGTTCTAGTTCCACTTAAAGAAATTTTGTTTAATCTTTCTTCCCTCTGAGTTCTTTTTGATTTTTACAGACGTTTTTGGCCTCTTGATGTTAGTCGAAGCCTATTCTTAATGTGTAAAAGGATAACAAAAGTTTTGTTTACTTCTGAAGAATTTTGAAATGTCTGTAAAAATCAAGAAGGACTCTGAGGGAAGGAAGATTAAACAAAATTTCTTCAAGTGGAACTAGAACCAAATGGAAAATATGATTGACGAATTCCAAAACATGGTTCCATTTGGCCGATGAATGTCGTTGTAAATACAATGTGAATACGTTTGCTTTTTTTCTTTTGTGATTTCATATAACATACTGGCGTGGTTTTTATAACCCCAACCGGTTTTATTTTTGACTGAGTCATTCGATTATATTTTAAAATGAAACTTGCATATCTTTAGTAATTTTTCATGTGCATTCTAATGAATTAATTTTTGACAAACCGCAGCATTCTGGTGCACACAGACTTTAAAATTTTAAATGGCAGGGAATAATGTGTGACATATCGTTGGAAAGCTTTATTTTGTTAGATATCCAAATCCAGCATTATTTCAAAAATCCATCGACCAATTCAAAAGTTGGACAAATATGAAGGAGGGGTGTATAAAAACTCACTCTGTATAGGCAATATGATTGTAATAATATAATAATATACGGTAATTTAAATTTTATGTTTTATAAGAACCAGATAGTAAGAACAACCTTTTTATGACATATATGATTAAGCTTTTGAAATACAGCTCCTCTGTGCCTCACAATAAAAATTCCTCATTACTTCACCATTTTTTTTTTTTTTTTTTTTTTTTTGCTGACTGCCTGTTTTAAACCTGCATTATGCACTCCATTGTTGCAACCCTGCGCATGCTTATGTCCAGTGCTAATTGTTAAACATTGAGTGAGGATCTTCACAGGTTTCCGTAAAAGTAGTTCTTTATGGACTTCGGCTGGGCTTTTAAATCCTTTCCGTAGAAATAATTCACCTCTTGTGTGTGTGTGAGAGAGAGAGAGAGAGAGAGAGAGACACATGACAGCCTCCACCTTTCCGTAGAAATTCACCTCGCGTGTGTGTGTATGTGTGAGAGAGAGAGAGAGAGAGAGCCATGACATGACACCCTCCACCTTAGGTAATGACCAAGCTCAGTGTTGCCAGATAGTCTGCAAAAACCACCCCAATTGCTCCTAAAAAGTAGCCCAATAATTGTCAAATTCAACATAGCCTACAAATAACCTTGTGCGTAACGTATGTCATTCATATTATTATGAAGTGTTAGAAATTAGATTTCATATGTGCATAAATTGCTCTCTAGACTAAACTCCAGGTGTTTACATTCCTTCTAGTGAAAAGCATATACACCAGCGTTCGAATTACCCAGTGGTCCACTGGCCATTGACTAGTAAGAATTCCATCGGACCACTGAAAATTTTTTTGTTACTGGCCCTGTTCGCCAGTAAGTTTTTTTTTTTTTTTTTTTCAGTTTGTTTTGGAAATTTTAAGTTTATAAAGATTTGAACCACAGATTTTAAAGCATCCAGGTTTCGCTATGGCAGTTTTCAGATTTTTGAAATTCAAATGTATTTTACTCAAAAAACAATTTCGGAATTGCAAATCATACTTCAGTTTTCGGATAATTTTGGCCTGTGGGAAACCGAGGTCCTACTCAAAATATTTGGTTTAAGACAGGCCACTTTTTTGCCCAAGTGGTGACCGCAGAGTATGGATGGGTCTTTTATATTTTTCCCAACTGGAATTTGAAAAACCATTTATGCTGTGACTTTGATAAATTGAGTTTCTCTCCACATGGGAGAACCTCCTGCCTTTCACACTGAAGCAAGGTATTCCATGAAGGTAGCTTTTGGTACGTTGCATAGTGCTTCATCTCAGTGTACTTATAATCAGGATACGGTTCTGGATGCTAGGCACCATGTGAATACAAAATATATTAGTGTTTGTGCCATTTCTGGAACAGTAAAAATTAATAAACTCCCAACTTTTGGTATACTACACTGGTCAGGGTTTTTTTTTTTTTTTTTTTTTAATTTGTACCACTGCGTAGCATGTTTTGTGTTTTACTTATTAGTACTATTTTCATGTGTACACGCACATATTCTGCTCTAAATTTGCGATGTACTACTCCAGTAAAATTTATATATATATATGTTTTGCGATGTACTACTCCAGTAAAATTTATATATATATATATATATATTTTAATATACCAGTGGTCATTTTGGCAGACCAGTGATTTGGAAATTCGAGTGGTCCGCTGGGCCTGTAGAAGATTTATTTCTAATTCTAGCACTGTACACTATATTGACAAAAGTCACCGGACACCTAGAAGAGAAACACAACATAGCATTTATTGACATACGTTAGTACAGTGTCGGTCCACCTTTGGCTTTAATGCATGCACTGACCCTTCGAGACATGCTTTTGACAAGGTTTTGGAACACAGCGATAGGTATGCACTTCCATTCAGTACATAATGCTGCAGCTAACTGTTGGTTAGTAGTAGGCCTTAGTTCCAAACTTCTTATGTGGTGTTCTAATTCATCCCATAGGTGCTCTATGGGATTAAGATCAGGGCTCTGTGCTGGCCAGTCCACACAAGATACGGAATTATTGTCAAACCACGCCTTAACAGTCCTTGCTTTATGGCTCGGTACATTATCCTGCTGGTACCAACAAGACTCGGTTCCATAGTATTGCCACAGAGTTGGTAGGGCATAATTGTCCAGAATATCGAGGTAGACGTGCTGGTTAACAGGTTTGTCCACAATAACCAATGGGCCGGGACCATACCATGAAAAACACTCCCACACGAGTGCATTGCCAGCTCCAAACTTGACCGTAGAAACAGTACACTGTGGTAAATAACGAAGAAAGGTAACTTGATCACGCTAGTTACGTTAACTGAAAACTTTTACAAAAAGTTCGTAAGTTGGAAGCTTTCGACCTTATCTTAGGTCTTCATCACGCCAATGGAGGACTAAGATTGTTGCCAGATTCTACATTTGAATTTTTCCTATTTTTCAATGACTTGCAACTCTGAATCTCCTCTCTACATTCCGTTGATCTGGAGATCAATTCTAAGTTTTGGCAACAAAAATAGGAAAAATTCAAATGTAGAGTCTGGCAACAATCTTAGTCCTCCATTGGCGTGATGAAGACCTAAGATAAGGTCGAAAGCTTCCAACTTACGAACTTTTTGTAAAAGTTTTCAGTTAACGTAACTAGCGTGATCAAGTTACCTTTCTTTGTTAATATTGTTACGTGTTTTGCCCATAATCGTCAGGTAAATAACGTTCCCCCGGCTACTGCCATACCCACACACGGCCATCAGACTGATTGATCATGTATCTCATCTGGATTCTTCAGAAGTCCATAGGACCCATTTCTATTGATCTACAGTCCATGATAAATGTTCTTTACACCATTTAAATGACAAGTACCATTCCGAGGGGAGATGAAAAGTTATGAGCAGCCGCATTACCACGGTAACCCATAGATAAAGTTCTCTGCAAATGGTACATGTATATACCGAGGTTCCAGTATTTTTACTCACCTGTACAATAAGATCTTTTGCAGTACTCTGTCGATTAGCTGTAACGACTCTCCTGAGGCTTCGATGTCCTCTGTCAATGATTTTCTTTGTTCTGCCGGTACGTTTTGCTGCTTCAGGCACGCCATGTGTCTTCCACTTATTCAGTACATCCAAAACAGTTGACTTGGGTATGTTTAAACGCCTCTCGGTGTCTTTTGTGGACAACCCACTAATATAACACCGAACAATCTTTCCTTTCTCAAAGTCAGTTCTCTCCAGCCGTGACATTTTCACTTAATCTTGCAGTGCGATATGATCGTGGTCAGCTGTAGGCTTGCTTTTATATTGTTTACAGCTGTACTGTACATCTTAACAATGCGTCGGATCCGTTCATTTGCTTTTGAAGGGGTGTCCGGTGAGTTTTGTCAATACAGTGTACAGGGCTCAACAAATATGTTCTAGATCTAGGAGCCAGCTCCAAAATTTAGGCGCCAGGTGAAACAAAGTCAATAACGCATGAACACATGTTTGGTTATGACGCTGGAACGAAAAGTGGTAAACCATATTTGTTGTCATTTTTTTCTTATTATTACCCAAACCACTTTTTGTAAAATAAAGTTCCAATTTGCTTCATAATTTTATTCTTATATTCTTTCAGTAGACGATCTCAAAAAATTTCAGATTTCAATTTTATTAAAATACTATTTGCGGAAGTCATATTTTTTACATATTAATTTAAAGTGCCATTTTTTTCTTCGTATGATCTGTAAACCATAAAATTCAGAAAAAAATTTTTGTTTGTGAGATCCACAAGGGTATATAATCCAAAGGCTGTAAAAAAAAAAAAAATACCACGTATAATCCTAGTATTAAAAGAAATCCGTCTTGTTGCACGATGATATTTATTCAGCTAAAAAATGAAATCTATATACAGTTTAAAAACACATGAGCACTTTCGGTGTCACATTGACACCTTCATCAGATGTAATTTCACCATGTGGCTACATGCTGGTCTTAAGTATGTGGAGTAGATGCATCATGGGAAAGGCAATGTCAATGTCACATGATATACCAGATAACAAGACAATCAAAAAAAGGCATAGTTAGCCAATGATCACTTAACAGAAGCAATTGCTATTGTGCTGTCCTTCCCAACAAGATTGCTCCAAGGTTCAGGTAAAACATAAGGATAATAGTCATTACAGCAACTTGTATTATAAGCCGAAATATAGAGGCTTTCTGCAAAATAACAAGGAATAAACAGAGTTAGGTGTGTTTATGATTTTAGCGTTGTCCCAGTCTGGGATGGAATTTCCAGCACTTATGGTTCTTGCAAAAGAGGTGCTTTGGTGATTCATTTTTAGATCATATCTGTGTTCATTTAATCTCAAATCCAAATTTCTTTTGGTAGAACCCACATAATGATTGTTTATGGTAGAACCCACATAATGATTGTTTAGTTCACCAGAGATAGTGTCAAGCATAGGAATAACATACACACCCCATTTTTTCCCTTTGTCAATTTTGTCACGATCATTATGGATAATGGTATATAGATTGCATGATCGTATTTCAAATTGTATTTTATGACGAGAACATATGTTGGTAAGGAGGTTTACAATATGTGGATTAAAATCAACAGATCCAACATACTTTTTAGGCACTTGCTCACTAATTAAAGCAGTTGACATAGAAAACCGTACTTTATTGTGCACTCCCTAACAACGTTGTCCGGGTAACCATGGTTTTTAGCGAGGGATGATATCCATTGTAGTTCTTGAGCTCTGGCGAAATGGCTAGAAGAATGTGAATATGCTCTTCTAAATAGGAAGTACAGAGCAGAAATTTTATGCTGAAAAATGTGAGCAGAATTGTACGGAATTAGAGTGGGTGTGGAAGTAGGTTTTCGATAAACGGCAAAAGACAGGGAATTGTCAGAAGGGGTACGAGTAATTTGAAAGTCAAGATAAGGTAAGACGAAATTATTTTCAAGTTCTATCGTGAGTTTGATGGAGGGGTATTGAGCAGACATAGCGTTGACAAACTGCTGTAACTGATTTATGGTATATGGCCAAATTACCAAGATGTCATCAACGTAACGGATATAGAGACTAGGTTTTTGTGGGAATTCTTGTATGACTTTATTTTCAATATGCTGTAGAAGAATTTCTGCTAAGACTGCGGATAAAGGTGAACCCATGGCTGTCCCGTCAGTTTGTTGGTAAAATATGTTCTGAAATTTGAAAAATGAACGCTTTTTAATGAGATGAAGAGCATTCATTATGAAAGCAATATCATTGGCAGGAATGCACGAACCTCCACTTACCACGTATAATCCGCTGCCGCATATGATCTGTGGATCGTGAAATTCTGAGAAAAGCAATTTTTTCCTTCGCATAATCTGCAGCAGCATGTCGCAGAACACGATATTTAAAAAAAAAAAAAAAAAAAAAACAGTCCATACCTGCCAACAGCCTTGTTACTAATAACTATGGCATACATGGACTATTTTATGAAATAATCCATCTCTTTGTAAAAAACAAATATGTGCCTCAACAAAACATTACAACAAACAGACTCTAATGAAACAAACTTAACACGTGTGAAACACAAAGTTTTTTCCTCAGCGCGATTCGAAACTTCCACCAGTAAAAATCAGTAAGATGCATTAAAGATTCCACGATGCTTGACAGACAGGAAATCCAAGCAAGTGAACACGCAGTGCACGAACCTCCACTTACCACATGATCATACTGCCCCTAAAATAGCAGTTTAAGGAGAAGATGAGACCAAAGAACGGGGAAAAAAAGCTGAATATTTTAACTGGTGAAAAATCAAAACAGACAGCAAGAATGCGTACTACTGTCAGTTTGTCTTTTATTGACTCTGCAACTTCACAGTACCACTGCTTAATTTTTCTTTGTGCTGATATCATTCTCTCCCTACTTCTTCATTGTCACTTTTCTTTTCTTGTTTTTTATGCCCTCTGATAAAAACCATCAGTCTGAGGACCATGATATCAAAGCTTCAACTATTTTAGATAAATGGTGTAACTTTGGGAATATTAATACTTTTGAACACCATGCATCAATTTTTAAAAATTTCGTCACTTCCGTTTTCGGGAATTTCCTTCTTCCTTTAACAAGATTTAACAGCGCTGGAGAGTGGTAACATCGCGGGTGTGTGTGTGTGGGGGGGGGGTCGATTACGGGAAATCCCTCCGACCTCCCGTTTTGGAAATTTTTCTCCTATTTTTAAGCCTGAAATACAAAAATTTAAGCAGTGAAATGATACTTAAAAATACTGAACAGAAGTTAAATTCCATCGTAAAGACGGAATTCCATCCTCCTCCGACCCCCCCCTCAAATTCTGTGTTTACTTGTGCATCGATTTCCTGAGTGGCCAACATAGCGAAAAAGACGAAATTTCTCGAATTCGCGGAAGAAGCCTGAAGATTAGGAGGCAATTTTCGCGGCGTCTAACTTCCGTTTCCACAAATTCTTGCTACAGTTTCAAGCTGAAATACGAACATATATGCCATAAAATGATATTTAACAAAAATACTAGACACAAACGCATAATCGGGAGAGAAAAAATTACGATTAGGGCAAATTCTTTTTACTCCATTTAACTACTGTTTTCGAAAGCTTTGAAACAAAATACCGTCCCCAGACGAAAAATGACCTCCTCCCCCCCCAATTTTCTTTTTTTTTCTAAACAAGATGAAAATTCGTAGAATCCGTAGTTTCGAGCGTGAGTCCCGTAGTCAGACAACAAAATCCGTAGAAACTAGACATTCCGTAATAATTGGCATGCACGACAGTCGTATAATCCGCACCAATCATGTTAATCGTGAATAGTAATTTCCGACAGAAAACTGCGATTCACAGGACCGCCTCAGAAATCCAAAGATGTAAGAAAGAAATGATCGTCTTATTGAAAAAGTAACTGTCATTTTGAAGTACTTCTGTGCTACTTTTAAGTAAATAAAGAACTAAAATCGTTAGCTGTTGCAGCATTACCGTAGTTCATTAGTTACACTAAAAAATCCGTTGAAATTGCGGATAGTCCATAGCATTGTCTTATTTCTGGATACGTTTTAACTGAATACCGAAAGTAAAAAAGAATTAACTAACACAATTAGCGCACCAAAACTAGGCTATGCGATTCGCAGAAAGGTTACATGCTTAGGAATAGCTTTGCGGGATTCCCGAGAGTAGCGGATTCTCACACCACGTAGGCTTCCGCACGCGCAAATAGTAACAACGCCTTCCTTGCGTCATATTTTCTGTCAAAATGCTTCTAAAGTACACATATATATATATATATATATATATATTCTATTTAGAAGAGACCTAAGCAAAAAAATATATATATTTTTGACTCACACCAAGTACAACATAGAAAAGGTTATGTATCTACCAGTGTGAGTAAAAGGAGAAAAGATAAAAAAATAAAATACAACAACTGAATGTAGAAAGTGTCGAGAATACTGAGCCTTGGCTTTATCAAGGACCAGCAAAAACTCTGCATTTCCTCACTTCCACAAAGACCTAGTTGGAAATGGGTTTCTGCAAGGCCATAGATGCAAGTAACATGCCCACCAAAAATTGTTTTAAAAAATATATATATGTCATGACCTCCGCAGAGTTGTATGACCTAGCACTAGTTAACAATTTCGCTTGCATCCATAACCTTCCTGGCCCGACCCATGCTCTTCATCTGTTACTATTAAACAGAGAGAAGAAGATTAAAGAGAACTCAAGCTGTGAGAGTGACATAATAATTAGAAATAATTTTCAGCTATAACGAAATGCCAAGTTCGCCTGAGAGAGAATTTAAACCCGAAAAGCAATGCAAAAGAAATCCAAACCTCTACATTGCAATCAAAAAAGGAATTATTAATTTTTTAAAAAATCAGATTTTTGAAAGAAAACTTGATCCTAAAACCCCCTACTCTACAACTTCTGACAACACAAAAACGAGAATAAATTAAAGACAATAATTAACTAAAGAAAAGCTTTGTGAAAGTTATATAACATAAACAATTAGTTGCAATATGTACAAAGTATTTCAGCAGTGCTTTAAGTGCATAATTAAGTAGTTATTAAGAACTTAACTACTTTGAAAATACAGCGCAAAGAAAAGGAACTATGCTTAGCCATCTGCTGGGCCTAAGTTTCCTAAAGACGCGCAAAGTTACCAAGAAAAGAAAGAGTTAAAACCCGCAAAAATGTTAACAGACAAGCCAGTGCCTAAAAGCTGAAAAGCAAAAAACAACAGAGAAAAAGTACAAGAAGTTCAAACATTGAACTTATAAAACAAAAAACCCAAAGACAAGGAAGAGAGCTTACCTCTTATGCAACTAAACTTTCTCCACACAAGAGAAAAACATGGCTGACCTCTTCCCCAAGCGTCCTAACACTTCTGCCACTCCTAGTCGCTGGGGGCAGTGTGGGTGGGGCTGATGGCCTCCTCATACTGAAAGAAACCAACTCGCGGAGATTTTAACCAGAGAAAAAATGTATATATACTTAAGACTGTGGATCTGTATGATCAGAAAGAGTAGAATTAACTCTCCAGAATACATGAGAAATATTATTTAATACATGCAAAGATTATTAAATTACACCACTTGTGTATTTTATAATATTTCTCATGTATTCTGGAGAGTTAATTCTACTCTTTCTGATCATACAGATCCACAGTCTTAAGTATATATACATTTTTTCTCTGGTTAAAATCTCCGCGAGTTGGTTTCTTTCAGTATGAGGAGGCCATCAGCCCCACCCACACTGCCCCCAGCGACTAGGGAGTGGCAGAAGTGTTCGGACGCTTGGGGAAGAGGTCAGCCATGTTTTTCTCTTGTGTGGAGAAAGTTTAGTTGCATAAGAGAGAGGTAAGCTCTCTTCCTTGTCTTTGGGTTTTTTGTTTTATAAGTTCAATGTTTGAACTTCTTGTACTTTTTTCTCTGTTGTTTTTTGCTTTTCAGCTTTTAGGCACTGGCTTGTCTGTTAACATTTTTGCGGGTTTTAACTCTTTCTTTTCTTGGTAACTTTGCGCGTCTTTAGGAAACTTAGGCCCAGCAGATGGCTAAGCATAGTTCCTTTTCTTTGCGCTGTATTTTCAAAGTAGTTAAGTTCTTAATAACTACTTAATTATGCACTTAAAGCACTGCTGAAATACTTTGTACATATTGCAACTAATTGTTTATGTTATATAACTTTCACAAAGCTTTTCTTTAGTTAATTATTGTCTTTAATTTATTCTCGTTTTTGTGTTGTCAGAAGTTGTAGAGTAGGGGGTTTTAGGATCAAGTTTTCTTTCAAAAATCTGATTTTTTAAAAAATTAATAATTCCTTTTTTGATTGCAATGTAGAGGTTTGGATTTCTTTTGCATTGCTTTTCGGGTTTAAATTCTCTCTCAGGCGAACTTGGCATTTCGTTATAGCTGAAAATTATTTCTAATTATTATGTCACTCTCACAGCTTGAGTTTTCTTTAATCTTCTTCTCTCTGTTTAATAGTAACAGATGAAGAGCATGGGTCGGGCCAGGAAGGTTATGGATGCAAGAGAAATTGTTAACTAGTGCTAGGTCATACAACTCTGCGGAGGTCATGACATATATATATTTTTTAAAACAATTTTTGGTGGGCATGTTACTTGCATCTATGGCCTTGCAGAAACCCATTTCCAACTAGGTCTTTGTGGAAGTGAGAAAATGCAGAGTTTTTGCTGGTCCTTGATAAAGCCAAGGCTCAGTATTCTCAACACTTTCTACATTCAGTTGTTTTATTTTATTTTTTTATCTTTTCTCCTTTTACTCACACCGGTAGATACATAACCTTTTCTATGTTGTACTTGGTGTGAGTCAAAAATATATATATTTTTTTGCTTAGGTCTCTTCTAAATAGAATGTGAATTCTGAATTTTCATAACTGCTGCGTTGCGCGTTTTGATCTTCAGGTTATTTTGCAACTTTCGTTTTAAATTCTAAAGTTTTTCCTTAGTTTTCAGTTTTGCTCTTTAGTATATATCATCATCATCATCATTGTCAACCATTATCAATCCACTGCTGGACGAAGGTCTCCCCAAGTTTCCTCCACAACGGTCTGTCTTGTGCCAGTCTCCTCCATGTCACTCCCGCATACTTTCGAATTTCATCCACCCATCTTCCATGTGGTCTTTTTCTGGGTCTTTTCCTGTCCCTTGGAATCCAATCTAAAAATTTCGGCTGTCCATCGATGGTCTGTTCTTCTGGCAGTATGTCCAGCCCATTGCCATTTCAGGGATTTAACTCTGATCATGATGTCTTCCACTCTTGTCATTTTTCTGATCCACGTGTTCCTCTTCTTATCTCTCCTGGTTACACCAAGCATGCACCTCTCCATGCTGCTTTGAGTTGTTTGCAGCCTTTGTATGTCTCTTTTAGCTAAGGTCCATGTCTCTGCACCATACGTAAGCACTGGAAGGATGCATTGATCAAACACTTTTCTTTTAAGACATAATGGCATATTGCTCTTGAAAATTATGCTGTTTCTTCCAAAAGCTCTCCAGGCAAGTTTTGTACGCCGATTAATTTCTTCACCAATGTGACCTCACTTGATATCTGCTGTCCAAGATAAACGTACGTGTCTGTTATCTCCAGCTTTTCTCCATCAATCGATAAATCTTCATTTCTTGTAAAAGCATTGTACATCACTTTTTGTCTTCTGAAAGTTCATTTTTAATCCCACTTCTTTACTCTTGTCAGCAAGTTCCTGGATCATACTCTGTAGCTCTGATGGGGTAGTTGCAAAAATGACTATGTCATCAGCAAAACGAAGGTGGGTCAGATAATCTCCATTAATCTTTATCCCTTTGTTTTCCCAGTTCAGTGATTGAAAGACATTTTCCAATGTGGCATTAAAGAGCTTCGGAGATATGGTGTCACCTTGTCTCACTCCTTTTCCAATTTTTATGTGTGTTGTATTTTCAAACAGCCGAATCTTTGCACTTGCATTTTCATAGATGTTATTAATAATATTAATGTATGCATCTTCAATACCACAGGATTTCAGAGCCATTGCAACTGCTGATGGTTTCACCGAATCAAACGCTTTTTCATAATCGATAAAAGCCATGCACAATGGAAGTTCATATTCCCTCGCTCTTTCAATTAGTTCTCTCAGTACGTGGATATGATCTATTGTGCTGTAGCCACTCCTGAATCCAGCTTGTTCTCTCGGTTGAGCCATGTCCAGTGTCACCTTAAAGCGGTGTGAAAGAACTTTAGTGAAGATTTTATAAACCACTGATAGGAGGCTGATAGGTCTGTAGTTCCTGAGATCCTCAATGTCACCTTTTTTATGTAGCAAGATCATTGTAGCGTTGTTCCAATCCTCAGGAATTTTCCCTTCGTTAAGGCATCGAGTGAAAATTTGGGCGAGTACTGTTTCGATTTCTCCACTTGCTTCTTGTATGATGTCTACAGTAATTCCATCTTCTCCTGGAGCTTTTCCCCACTTCATGTTCTTGACTGCATGTGCAACTTCTGCTGGAAGAACTCTGGTACTGGTACCTTTCATGATGTCTGGAGTACATGTATCATCCCTTTCATATAATTTGGAGTAGAAATCTTTCACTCTTGTCAAAATTTCGCCTCTATTTCTTGTTACAGAACCATCTTCTTTTCTCAGTGCCATAATCTGTTTTTTCCCCTTACTGAGATGTCCCTTTGCTATCTTTAGGCTTCGGTTGTTTTCAATTGCTTTCCTTACTAGTTCACAGTTGAATTTCCTTACGTCTTCAGTGATACTTTTTCGTACTGTCTTGCATAGCTCTATATATTCCACTTTGGAAGTCACATCTTCTTTAGTTGTCCTCATCTCTCTTCTTTTTTGCATCAATATTTTGGTTTTTCCTGATAATTTGTTCACATGCAACTTGTTCTTAGACCCAGCTAATTTTGTTGCTGTTTCCATAAGAGCTTTGGTTACTTTTCTGTTAACTTCAGAAATATCCACTTCTTCCGATGTTAGGCCTTCTAAAGCAGAGAATCTGTTCTTCAGTTCCAATTTGAAGGTATTATGGTGTTTTTTAAGGTTGGTTATGTCAATACATTTTGTTTGTCTTATGAGCTTGCTACGTTCGAGTTTAGTGTTGAGGTGCATCTTACATCTCACCAATCTATGGTCACTGCCTGTGTTGAACTTGTTTAGCACACTGCAGTCTTCTATGACGAATTTTTTGTTACACATAATAAAATCAATTTCACTTGTCGTCCCATTTGGATGTCTCCATGTCCATTTCCTGTGTGGCTTTTTCTTGAAAAAGGAGTTCAAGATGAAAAACCCTTCTGCCTCTGCTAACTCTACGAGAGTATTTCCACGCTGGTTTCTGTTGCCGTGACCGAATTTACCTACTGAAGTTTCATTCTGTTGCCGTTGCCCTATTTTTGCATTGAAATCTCCCATAATTATCTTCAAGTGCTGCTTACCTTTATTATTTAGATCACGAATTTCCTCATAAAATTCTTCAATTTCTTCTTCAGCATGACTTGTGGTGGGTGCATAAGTTTGAATAATCTGTGCCTGGTATCTTCTCGAGAGTTGGATAACGAGTCATGCAGCTCTGTCAGAGGAACTTTCAACTTCTACAACTTTATCCTTCAGTTTCTTGTTTATTATAAATCCAACACCACTAGTTCTGCCAGTATCTGTCCCACGATAGTAGAAGAGATGTCCACTTTTCAGTTCAATGAGATCTTCTCCTTTTCTCCTTACCTCACTTAGCCCGACGATGTCCCACTTGATCCTTTGTAGTTCCTCTTCCAATTCAAGAAGCCTTGAATCAGAAGATAGGGAGCGTTCATTATACGTAGCCAAGGTCAGCATCAGATGGCAGCCTAGTCCGGTCCTCCGGGGATTCTTAGCACCCTCTGCCTTCATGTCGCACTGGCCGCTGCCTTGGCCAGGTACATTCCAGCTGCCGGAGACTGAGGGCCAAGATTTAAGTTGTGGAGTCATTTTGGAGGGTTTGGCCATAACTCACCACGCTGGCCAAGCGGGTTGGTGAGTGTGGGATAGCATTTCCTCTAATCGCGATGGTATAGTTATACCGCTATTGGCGGTCGTCAGAGCCCCTTTAGTGGAAACAGGATGTACCACGAGAAGGCGGGGTTGACAGTTGTCAAGGAGAGGCTGTGATGTTACGCATCACCTGACCTTACATCCCTTAGTATATATATATATATATATATATTCTTACAATCTCCTCGCGGTCTTTTATTTCGCTATTACGTTACATTTTTTCTGTTACCGCATTTTCAGTACTTTCCCAATAACAGCACTTCTCCTGACAATTACCTCGCTGACTTTTTTAAACGCTGCATCGTTTTTTTTGTTTTTTTTTCCCTTTAGCGGTGTCCACGTACCTAAATTTATAACTTTTTAATAGATAATCTATGGATTATACAACAGAAATTACAGTATTTACTGCAAATTACAAAATTTCAAGTAAGACGAAAATTAGGCGCCACGGCCTGAATTTTAGGCGCCTGGGCGACCTGGCGCCCGGGATTTGTCAAGCCCTGACAGTGTATATACGGGTCATTCCATGTCAAATCACCCAGCATTTTCACAAGATGTCACCCACCCATCTCAGATTTTTTGTGAAGTATTCTACTGGTGAGATATGAAACCTGTTAAAATTTTAGGTCGGTTGGTCCAGTTGATCTTGAGCAATGCCCCTTTAAAAATTGGGTAGCTCTGCCTTTGAAGTTTTTGTGCTAAGAGCTTTCACATCTACACTATAGGACAAAAAAATTCATAACTTCACAACTAACTGTTGCAACCACATAATTTTTTGTCTTAAATGATCTGCACGATCCATAAATTTGGGAACAACTTGTTTCTGCGCATTTTTTGAATTAAAAGAACCCTTTTTTTTATTTAATGACAAGACATGAAAAAATGAGGCCACATTTTTATTAAACAAAATAATTTTTTTTTTAAGTTAATGAGCCCCCAACTTCAAATTTGTTAAAAATATTTTCATGTATATAATATAACATAACCTTCCAGTAGGAGAAAAAAATACTTTGGGCAATTCGCAATTTCGGCAAGGGGGGAAAAAAACAAAAAACGGCGTGTTTTATACAATGAACATTCCGACAGGATTTACC
Organism: Macrothele yani; assembly: GCA_039090855.1. Taxonomy (NCBI): domain Eukaryota; kingdom Metazoa; phylum Arthropoda; class Arachnida; order Araneae; family Macrothelidae; genus Macrothele; species Macrothele yani. The sequence continues at coordinate 75,610,561 of CM077028.1, read as the reverse complement.
CAATTTCTTTAATTAAGTGGTTGCTTGACCATTTTATACCCCTCCCCCTGTTTAACCCTATTGGTGAGTAGCTCAAAACAATTTTTATTTTACTTTTACGTGCCACTGTCTTGGATATAGGTTCATTTTTCTTTTCTGCGGAATGCCAAAATAGGGCCTCACAATGGTTTTCAAAAAAAGCCATTGCTTTCCTCTCATTGTAGATTGAAAGTTTTGCTTTTCACTATCTTAAAGAGGTCATCGTAGGCTTACAGAAAATGTATAGAAATGATAGAAAATATTTTTTTTTAACATTGCTTGAAATGGTGTTGAAATCTGCAATACTCGGAAGCATAAATCACCATTTTTGATGGGCTCTTATGGTGACTGGGAGTTGGAATCCCAAAATGGGAATTTTTGTAATAACTATGGCTAGTAGTTTTCAGCTATGGAGAACTTAAGTCTGGGAGAACACACACGCATGTGCATGCGCTCTCATGCACACGTGCGTTTCAGATCATCGGCAAATAAAATTATTTATTTTGGATCTTCAGATATTTTTAGTAAGTACATAGTACATAGACTCAACAAGAAGAAATTTTCTATTTATATATTAAATGTGCAATCAAATAAAAGTAATTTAGCCTGTTGAATGTAAAGTTGTAGTAAGGTACAGGAATTTCTTTAGTTAGTTTTTCATCCAGTGCACATAAATACTTTTAAGAAAATGAAAAAAAAAAGTTCAACCTATAATTTTTTTGTATCAATAATGAAATGCTTGCCAATAAGTACTAATGAATGTTGACCGCCCCCCCCCCCCAATCATTTTTCCTTACAGGACTTCAAAATAAAGTTCTATCCTCACTTGCTATCTCTGTTTTTGCCTCCTACTAAAATTTCTAGTCATTGTGGATGTTTCTATATCCTTCAGTTTAGGAAAAAGGTTGTGCATTACCACAGACTGATAAATATTGAGTATTTCATTGATAGTTGTTCTGCACAATATAAAAACTGCAAGAATTTTCTGAACTTGCGCTATCATGAACAGGATTTTTTTAGATTGGTAAGGAGAAGTGGTCATTTTTTTCAACAAGCCATGGCAAATCACCATGTAATGGTAGGTGTAAAAAGCCTAACAACAAAAGCCAGTTTGCAGCGACCGTTAACTCAACAAATAACATCTGCTGCAACAATGTTTAACTTCTGCAAAGGTAATATAAAGGAAATTACATTTTTCTTTGTGTGTGCAGAAGAGATGAACAAAGTGCGTAATTAGCTTAGTCCCCGTTTTGAGAAAGCAAAAGCTCTTCCTGGTACACACACAATGCATCACTTTACACCACTTCCCAATTTCAGAATTGGTGCTAAGAAATTAAGTTCTGATAAATATTACAGCATTATTTCCTAAATCAGTGTAACTAATTTTCAAGATGAGTTACATGCTATCTGCTGCGTAGCTTGTGTATATGATTCCTGTTGGTATCTGGAATTTGTTAAAAAGATTAACTATGATGAAGGTGATGCGACTGTTCGATTCATGCATCCACATTGGCCTTTTCGATCTTTTTATTGGCCTAATAATAATTGTGAACCCTCTGACACATATATTTTGTTTAGTTGAGGTAAACACTGCAACAGGAAGAACATACAGCCTATCTAAACAGGCTGAAGTCCTGGCTCAGTCAAAGTTTTTTTTTCATATGAAAATTAGTAATTGTGATTAGTTTTAATTCAAACTGACAGAGAAAAGAATTCATTTATCTCTTATGTAACCAAGGAAAAGTTCATTTATAAATCATACATAAACATATCATTCAATGTCAAAATAATTCATAAAATGGTTTGTTCCATTAATTTATATTTTTATTAAAATTAGTAAGAAATTTAGAGACATCTATCTAATCTTTGCAGTTGCTTGTATTCTTAAAAAAAAAAAAAAAAACTTGGGATAACATGGGTGGCCCTGTTAGTCGCATTTTTCACGATTGGCGATTATTTTTAAGCACGGCAACTATAAAAAAAAACTTTGGCGATTGTAAGCATGACTTTGTTGCTGGCTAGCTAGTGTTTTAATTAGTTGAAAATTGAAAATGTTCAAAATATTAAATTCAACAGTAACATATATAGTGAGTCGCAAGCACACTCACAGAAGTAAGGCTATACATCTAGACAAGTGTTGCTGCTAAAGTTCGTGAATCGCAAACTGTACAATATGCTCTGGTAAGGTTTTTTTTTATTTACCTTATGTATAAATTGTACATATAGTATTTGGTAGTTAAAGGTGTTTAAAATATATTTCTATAAGACTTAAAAAATATTTTGAAAACAAATCAGCATAAATATTCATGTTTTTGTGCATTTCCGAGTGCTGAAATGTACCATTTATTCACAAATATTTCACAGCCTGTAACTTCTAAACCAATTTGAACCATAAGATGAACTCACAGGTTTATGTTGAATACCAGTAGGGGTATCCTTGGTCGAAAAAAATATATATATGGTCCCTCTTTTGACATACGTAACCTTGAAATCTGCAAAAGTTGAAAATTTTGCAACTTTGTTGGGAGGGTGGGAAGGGGACCAAAACCAGACTTAAGTTCTTTATAGCTGAATACTTGACTAGCCATAGTTATTACACAAAAATTCCCATTTTGGGATTCCAACTCCCAGTCACCATAAGAGCCCATCAAAAATGGTGATTTATGCTTCCGAGTATTGCAGATTTCAACACCATTTCAAGCAATGTTAAAAAAAATATTTTCTATCATTTCTATACATTTTCTGTAAGCCTATGATGACCTCTTTAAGGTAGTGAAAAGCAAAACTTTCGATCTACAATGAGAGGAAAGCAATGGCTTTTTTTGAAAACCATTGTGAGGCCCTATTTTGGCATTCCGCAGAAAAGAAAAATGAACCTATATCCAAGACAGTGGCACGTAAAAGTAAAATAAAAATTGTTTTGAGCTACTCACCAATAGGGTTAAACTTGGGGGGGGGGGGATAAAATGGTCAAGCAACCACTTAATTAAAACACGCCGTTTTTTATTTATTTTTTTTTTCCTCGCCGAAATTGCAAATTGCCCAAAGTATTTTTTTCTACTGCTGAAAGGTTACGTTATATATTATACACATGAAAATATTTTTAACAAATTTGAAGTGGGGGCTCTTAATTTTGAAAAAATGTTTTGTTTAATAAAAATGTGGCCTCATTTTTCCATGTCTTTTGTCATTAAATTTTAAAAAAAGGGTTCTTTTAATTCAAAAAAATGTGCAGAAACAAGTTGTTCCCAAATGTATGGATCATGCAGATCATTTAAGAAAAAAATTATGTGGCCGCAACAATTAGTTGTGAAGTTATGAATTTTTTTGTCCTACAGTGTAGTTGTGAAAACTCATTGTACGAAAACTTTAAAAGCTGAGCTACCCAATTTTTAAAGTGACAGTACTCAAGATCTGCTGAACCGACTGACCAAAATTTTTAACAGGTTTCATATCTCACCAGTACAATACTTTGTGCCAATTTTCACAAAAATCTGAGATGGATGGGGGACATGCCCTGGATGATCTGACATGGAATGACCCCGGTCAGTCACATGTTTTGTTTTGCCGACTTACGGCACACGGGAGATAAAGGGTGCAAAAGAAACCGTATGGACAAAGGTCAAAACCAGGGAAGGCCGCCCGACCTCAATCACCTGCCGCCCCTCCCAACTTCTCTGCCTGGCTATGGGCCTCTTCAAAACTCTTCCTGCACAACTGAATTTCAGCTAACTTTGAAACTTAAAAGTTCTGTTGCAACATACAAACCCCGAAGAAGAAAAAAAAATGGTGATGTAAAATTCAATCCGCTGAACAAAGGCAGTAGTTGTCGGCAAGCATAATTGCCGAAGCTTCAGCCGTCAGCCCGTTCGCTCCCGATAAATTACGAGTTCCCACTTCCAAGTGCAGAGTGTGCTTCTCTACTAAAGGAGGAATTGCTTTGAGCACGCACATTTGCTATTATTGAGGCGCACGTCCCATCTGTAGGATCAAGTGGCGCAGGAGAAGCAGCTTTCCTTTGTTTTTGGATGGCCTTAAAATATTTAACAGAAAAAATTAAATGCAGTTCCTAGCAGAAAATGGAAAGCCATCTGCAGTTGCACTTTTAAATATTAACTTCCAAGAAAAGGCCTGCGGAATGAATACATCAAAATACGATCTGACAAGAAATCGGTTTCATGTAAAATAATAAACCACGGAAGTTATGGTATTAACTTCTGTGGTTTATTATATTACATTTACACTGCTGGCCAGCTAAAATGCAACACAGAGAAGTACACGAGATAGCAAAGCCAGATTTACTGTACACATAACAGATACAAAGATGAAAGGATTGAGCTTACAGGCCCGTGCGACTTGCGGAACATGCAGACATCAATAGTTCGTGTGGCCCCCATGGCTGACAATAACGGCCGCTACATACTGCGGCATCGAATGAAACAGTCTTTGGATGTGGGCTTGGGATATTCCGGTCCAGTCTGCTTCCACACGTTACCACAGTTCATCAGGTGTAGCCGCGGGTGGTGCTTGCCGGGCCAGTCGGTTGCCGATCAGCTACCAGACGTGTTCGATGGGCGACATATCGGGAGAACAGGCGGGCTACGGCAGCAGTGACACCTGGTGGGCTGTGAAGAATTGTTGCACGATCCGTGCCACGTGCGCGCGCACATTGTCCTGTTCAAACGTGGCCGCTGGCAGGTCCTGCAGGTAAGGGAGGACTACAGGCTCCAAAACGTCGGAGATGTAGCAGTGGCTGTTAAGTGTACCGGCGGTGCGTACCAGAGGGGTCTGGGTGTCATATCCAATTGCGCCCTAAACTATAACGCCAGGCGACGGGCCGGTATGGCGATGCATAATGCAGGCGTCATACAGTCTCTCGCTGCAATGCCGCCACGCGTGGATCCGACCATCGTGGTGTTGCAGGCAGAAGCGAGATTCGTCAGAGAAGACAAAGTTGTGCCATTCCGTAGTCCAGGTGCGGCGATCAACGGCCCCCTGCCGCCGCACTCGCAGGTGGTGTAACGTCAATGGTTATCAGAGCAATGGGCACCGTGCGACAAGTCCCTGCTCCTGCAGATGACGTTGAACGGTACGTGCTGACACAGGTTGTTGCGCAACGCACCCTAATTCCTGCGCTAATGTTCGTGATGTGGCAGTGCGAGCCATCAATGCCCGCCGCACAACATGCCGGTCCTCTCGTTCGGTGGTGTGCCGTGGCTGCGGCAATCGCTCACGTCGGTCCGTCCATCCCTCCTGCACCCACCGAATCCATACTCGCCTCAGTGTGGCTGGATGTCGTCCCACACGTGCGGCGATGTCTCGGTACGATAAACCGCTGTTGCGATAAGCCACTATTCATCCTCTGTTGAACTCCGAAACGTACTGGAATGACTGCCGTATTCTGCGACGAGGCATCGGTAAGCTTCCCACGCACAGGTCGGGCAGCACAACACACTTCCACTACTTACACCCCGCCTTCTGTGCACCCTTCTTAAAGTGCTTCTCGGTGGCGTGGCGGGCGCACATGATTTGCATATGCCCTGCAATGCTAATCGTTTGCATGTCCTCTCGCGAGCGATGCATGCTGCGGGTTTCAGGCCAAATGGATGCTTCCTTCTTGATGTTGCATTTTGGGTGGCGAGCAGTGTATAATGAGGAATGTACTCCAGTTCAACCTTTCACTGGGCTACGTTGAAGGCATCTAGTTTCTAATATAAGCCACTCCGCATACTTTAATATAGAGCAATTTCAGAAGTATTGAAAATATTATCACTACTATTATTCATAAATAAAGCAGAGGTAACAATTAGTAAAATCGTAGCAAGATGCAAAAGTGCATTTAAACAGCTGTTTTTGGAAATATGGAAATAATAGTTATGACGAATAAAAGCCACCTGAGGTTTGGATTTATAAGGAGCAAATGGAGGAATAATACGGTATAAAGGCAAGCATTTGTACTGTGCAATTTGGGAAATAATATGCATATGAGACCGACGAAGGATTAAAAAAGCGGAACTTTTTAACAGGGTGAAAAATCAAAATTCATGGCAAGAATGCGACGGACTACTTTCTGATTGTCTTTTGTTTGCGCTGCAGAGCATCCTTTTCGTAATTATTATTATTATTTTTTTTTCTGCTATCATTTTCTCCCAATTTCTTCATTGTCGCTTTTCTTTCTTTTTTCCTCCGATGGCAGTTTCATTCGTCATGCTGAAAATTTTCCTCTACTACTGCATGATATCAAAGCTTAACAAATACATCGTGTAAATGGTGCAACTTTGAGAACATGAATGCTTTTGAAAACACCATGCATCATTTTTTACAAATTTTCCAACTCATTCACTTCCAGTTTAGGAAATTCCCCCTCCCTTATGAAGCTTAAATATAATACAAGGGGGAATAACATTTAACTCAGGAGAGGGAAAACATTGTGTGTGTGTGTGTGGGGGGTTGATTGCGGGAGAAAACTACTCCTTCCGACTTCAGTTTTTGGCAAAATTTTCAAGTAGAAAAACAAATGTTTAGGGAATGAAATGATATTTAACAATAGTAGGTATAAGAAACACCGCAAAAAAAATATGATTACGGAAGAAGTATTCACTCCTTTGACCTTCCATTTTGTAAAGTTTCGTAAAGATGGGATTCAAAAAAAAAAAAGTCTGTTCGGTTGTGCATTGATCCTTGAATGACAAAAATGATAACAGAAAAGGCGGAATTCCACGAGTCGTGGAAGAATCTCATGCCTGAAAATAACAGGTTTTTCACGCCATCCAAAATCCGTTTTCGCAAATTGTCTAAAGTTTCAAGCTGAAATGCAAACATTTTTTGCAATAAAATGATATTTAACAATACTGGACAGAGGCAACATCACGAGAAAAGAACAATCACGATAAGGAAGGGGGGGGTTTGAACTCCATTAACTTACGCTTTCGAAATACCGTCGGCAAACAGACCCCCCCCCCCCCAATTCTCTTCAGTTTTGCATCGGTCTGGAGAATGACCCAAATGGTGACAAAAAGCGGAATTCCACGAATAAGCGGAAGAATCTCATGTATGAATATGGGATTCACTGCTAGTAATAATAATTGAGCCATCATCGATAATAGCATTGAAGGAAATAACACAGTCCCTCTCCTTTAAACCATTGCGGAGCAATTGGGGAAAAGTAGAGTTATTGCCACTGGAGAATTCATTTCTCTTTCACACAGCCGTATACATGCTAAGAAGATTAAAATAAAATAATCCAGTAGGTTTACAAATTATTTCACATGCAGTTGTATAAGTCTGAAGAATAAAATATATTAGAAGCGAGCAAGGGAGCCCCGATTGAAAAGTGTTTTTAAAGAGAAAAATTATAATTTGGAGTTATAGGAGTATACTACAAAGGATTAATGTTCAATGCTTTTACAAGAAATGAAGATTTATCGATTGATGGAGAAAAGCTGGAGATAACAGACACGTACGTTTATCTTGGACAGAAGATATCAAGAGAGGGTCACATTGATGAAGAAATTAATTGGCGTACAAAACTTGCCTGGAGAGCTTTTGGAAGAAACAGCATAATTTTCAAGAGCAATATGCCATTATGTCTTAAAAGAAAAGTGTTTGATCAATGCATCCTTCCAGTGCTTACGTATGGTGCAGAGACGTGGACCTTAACTAAAAGAGACATACAAAGGCTGCAGACAACTCACAGAAGCATGGACAGGTGCATGCTTGGTGTAACCAGGAGAGATAAGAAGAGGAACTCGTGGATCCGAAAAATGACAAGAATGGAAGACATCATGATCAGAGTTAAATCCCTGAAATGGCAATGGGCTGGACATACTGCCAGAAGGACAGACCATCAATGGACAGCCAAAATTTTATATTGGATTCCAAGGGACAGGAAAAGACCCAGAAGAAGACCACATGGGAGATGAGCGGATGAAATTCGAAAGTATGCAGGGGTGACATGGAGGAGACTAGCACAAGACAGACCGTTGTGGAGGAAACTTGGGGAGACCTTCATCCAGCAGTGGATTGATAATGGTTTACAATGATGATGATGATGACTACAAAGGAAAAGGATAATTATTTTTATTCTGACCCTCTCGTATAAAGCACCTTCCTGATATTCTGATAATTTTGATCACAATCATACCAGAATACATGCTCTGCAAGTGCTTGCAGCTTTGCGGCAGACTCCACTAACTCTGCGGGGAGCAAGCTCCTACTTGAGCAGATCACCTCAACCAAAGGTCACGACTCGACCCACAGAGGAGACCTTGATAACAGCTAGTACCTTGAGTGCTTGAGCACCTTAACTACGGAGCAGCTGTTGTATTCGACAGATACAAATGCGCTGATCTAGTCACTGGTAAATTGCGGGCCTTCCCTCTTCACACAAAAGCTGTTTGCCGGTTTCATTAATCTAATTACAGTATAAAAACATTGGCAAAGCAGATTTTTCCACTTCAGAATAGGAAAATCACATCTGTTATATACATAAATTAAAAGCAAAAACTTCTTGTCGCCAGCATGAAATTTTTAGGTGACCTGGCGCCTGGGGTTTTCCATCAAATTTTTGGAAGTTGTGTGTTTTCATCATCATAAAGTGAATTTATTTCTGTAGTGTAAATCAAAGTCTCTGTGTTTTCCACTCAGCAAAAAAATTGTAGCACTTTTTTTTTTTTTTTGGCAGCAAAAAACTGTTCTTACCTTTTTAGTACGTTATCCTCAGTTGCCTGACACCACTTGCAGCACTAATTTTAAGACTTCCGAGTCGAAAGCAAACATGGCGGAATTGCGCTTCTCTGTGAAGAACAAAAGTGAAAATGGCACAGGCTTCTTCAATCTGCTTCACGCACCGCAATCTGTTTCCACTTCTTGGCCCCATAACCCTTTGTTGGTTGGGAGTGGTAGGTTGGAGGGATGGTTTGGTTGTTTAAATTGTATTATTTTTTACTTCCTGTTTTCTCGTGATTGTGACTATATAACCGAAGCACTACTCTACCTTGAAATGACTCACAATCACATTTAAAAACCACAATCACATTTAAAAACACAATTTATTACATAAAAAAATGACATGTAGAAACGATGAGCTCTTCACTACACAATTTGCACCAACCTCTCTCTACGGAGGTGAATCTTGGAATGACGCTGTTATGTCATGCACAGCGTCTGCTGTGTGATGTGCATCTGGCATCATCTATCAATCAAAATTCTATGTAAAAAGATTGATAATTACAAAAATGTACAGCAAATTTCTCTCGCCCATTAGCTTTTGTGCACATACTGATATTGATATATATAGAATCTTGCAATAATTACTTAGTATCGTATGCAAAAGATATGAAACCCAGGAGTAAAATGAAGTAAAATAATACTGTAGCCCAAAAAAACAGCAGACAAAAATTGAAGTAGCCCCAAATCCCGCAACCATAAAAAAATTTCCCGCAACTCCCTCAGAAGACAAGCCCAATTGGGTGGGAAAACCACGGAACTAGCAACTCTGACCGAGATAGACATAGCTTGAGGAAATTAATGCTATTATTAAGCATTTATCTTATGTTAAAACCATGTGGTCGGATTATAAGTACATCGTTCTCTTGTTACACAGTTGCCAAATATTTTTTAACTCTTATAAAATTTTAAATTTAGGTTTTTATAAGCTGTACTATAAAAAAAACAACAGATGGATGTAAGAGGTACTGAAGATCCATCGCGAATTTAAAACTTCCAATTGTATACGTAACCGGTTTTCTATACTTCTTGTGGCATCATTTTCAATGTTGTGTTCACATACACACTTTGACTAATTGCAAATGGCGAGTGTTTACCCTCACCTCCAAGTTTAATGGCAATATCAATGTGCAGACAAGTATGTGCTGTTGGTAATTCACAAAATCAGATATTCTCTCCTCAAGTGCCATCTATTGAAAACATTATGATCAGGAAATGATTTAATCTTAACCTGATCAAATTTTTTTATTTAAATAATATTTTTATTTACTTTTTAGTCTTTTTTTTTTTTTTTTTTTTTTTTTTTTTTTTGTAAAGCTTTTGCCCTTTTTTTTTAATTATCATTTTTCAGTAGAAACGGATTTGAATATCTTAATTCTTTTTCAGATTTCTTGGGTTGAAATCAATTTGTTTGTTTTTTTCAAATTTTGGATAATTTTTATTTTTAATACAATATTGAATCATGGCTGTTTTTTCATCATTTTAGTTCCATTTTTTTATGTATTGATTCAATCTTTGCTTCAATTCAGTATTGTATTAAAAATAAAAATGACCCAAGTTTAAAAAAAAATTAAATTAAATTCAACTCATAAATCTGAAAAAGAATTAAGATATTCCAAATCCTTACACACTATCTACCAACAAGTAATTGGACACCTGTGATAGCAAAGGAAAACAAAGTTTATTCACCTTCAATAGTTGGTGGAGCCTCCACGAGCGGCGATTACAGCTGGGACCCTCCGGGGCATACTCTCAACCAGGCGTTGTATGAGGGCTAGCAGTATTTTCTTCTACTCGGCTTGGAGAAGACAGGTCAGTTCCTTCATCGATTTCGGACGGTGAGGGCACCCCTTAAGTCGACCCTCCAACTCGTCCCAGAGGTGCTCGATAGGGTTAAGGTCCGGGCTCTGCGCAGACCAGTCCATTCGATTAACACCATTGTCACCATACCAAGCCATGGTGGACCTCGCAACATGACAGGTGGCATTGTGTCATCCTTAAAGTAACATGGGTCCACCCTGTAAAACTGCCACAACGTAAGTAGCGCATGGTCATCCAAAATGGTGCAGTAGGTCTCGGTGTTGAGTCTACCGGGAATTGTGACCAAGGGTCCCGTGCCATACCAGGAGAAACGCCCCCATAGCATAATTCCACCGCCGCCGAACTTCATAGTTGGCACAATACATTCCAGCAGGAGGCGTTCTCCAGGCAGACGCCAAACCCAGACCCTGCCATCCGAACGGTAGAGGGTGAACCTTGATTTGTCGCTCCAGAGAACCTGTTTCCACTGTTCAACGGTCCACTGTCGGTGTTCTTTGCACCACGTTAGCCGAGCAGCGCTATTGGACCTGGTGATCAAAGGCTTGTGGGCTGCAGCACGTCCATGCTAACCGAGCAGATGGGCTTCCTTACGGATGGTGTTCATCGAATGAACACTCCCGGATGCCTGTTGAAACTCCTCGCGGATGTGGCCTATCGATTTGGTGTGGTTCGTCCGAATTTCTCTGGCCAGCACCCGTCGGTCTCTAACTCCCAGTTTTGTGGGTCTGCCGGATCAGGGCTCATTCCGATAGTCACCTCTCATCTTCCACTTTCCAATCACGTAGGCCACTGTCGATTTTGGGTACTTCAACTCGCTGGATATGTCACGTATGGATCGGCCATTTCTGCGATACCCGACGATTACACCTTTCGTGAAATCAGAGAGCTCCGAACTGCTTGGCATTTTGCATGCGACTGGTTGCGTTGTTGTTTCTCACACAATATTTAACGGCGGCGGCTGTGACATGTATCAGGACCACAGATATCGTCGATTGCAGGGGTGTCCAATTACTTGTTGGTAGATAGTGTATATTGAAAACTGAAAAATGAAATTTGCAATATTCAAGACCCAACAACCCTTCCCGATATTTGAAAAGTGAAAATTTCAAAAAGAAATTCTTTACCAAAAATAAGTAGAAGAAAATAATAAAAAATAAATAATAAAAGATAAATAAAAATGTAAAAAAATAATCCAATAAAGTTAAGATTAAATCTGATGAGTTTCTTCCGCAGTTTCAAGGATTTCTGCCTTTGTTATCGTTAGCATTCCTCCTGAGAGCGATGCAAAACCGAAGAAAATGGGAAGGGGGAGGGGATTGGTGTGTGTGTGTGGTGGTAGTAGTGAAGGGGGCCTTTTTCTTTCTGGGGATGTTCCATCTTTCAAAACTTTTGAAAACGGAAGTTATGCAGAGTGGAGGTTGTTTCCGTAATCATAATTCCCCCCCCCTCTAAATGGTCTCTTCTGTCTAGCATTGTTGTAAAATATCATTTTATTTGATAAATGATTGTGTTTCAGCTTGAAAATGAAGGTAAAACTTTCTTACAGCACTAGCTTTCTCCTTTCTCTGGAACCAGTGACCCCAAATTAAGGTCAGTTGACTGCTTATAGCCCATTGAGCTGCTCATGGTGGTTGTTAAACCCACACACACAAAAAAAGAAAAGTGTGTGATGCCAAATTAGACAACACTGGTTTATGTCTTGGCAATATCTGTGTGTACAGATTGCTGTATGCTGACGACACAGTCCTGTTGACAGAGAGCAAAACTGAGTTGCAGAGTATGTTGTCTTGGATGTACGAAGTTCATGTGAAATTCAAACCGAGTATAAATAAGGGCAAAACCAAGGTTATGGTTTTTCAATCAGGAACTGTTAGTACTGAATGCAAAATCAGTTTAAATAGTACGGAAGCATGTTGGACAGAAAAAACAGATAAATGGTGAAATTAGTAGGTGAGTGAATTCACCTCTGAAAATTGTAGCTGCCATAGGAGTTTTATAAAAGTGTAGTTGTTCCTACTCTGATGTATGACAGTGGAATCTGGGTACTGCAGAATAGACCTCTAGGTGTCACTTGTGTGCTGGAAAAATGCATTACTTACGGGAAGGTAGGGGGCATTACATGTTCTGATCATGTGAGGAACGAATATGTGTTGAAGATGTGTAATATGAAACAAAATGTTGTTAGTAAGGTGGAGACAAATATTCTTAACTTGTTTGGCCATGTTGAAAGAATAAGTGATGAGATTCTTACTAAGAGAATTTTTTCAGCCCAAGTGGTGGAAAAGAAAGGTAGAGGAAGGCCAAAGAAATCATGGGAAGACCAGCTTCAGGAATGTCTACAGGAGAAAAAGATGAGTGTGAAGTACAGAACATGTGCAGAAATTATTTACCTCAGTACCTGCCTAGGTAGTAAAAGTTGGATGCCCAGGAAAATTCATCTTTTAAGTTTACATGTCTTGCATTTTTGTTTTAAGGGTCTGTATTCAAGATGCTCAATGTGCAAAAGCATGTATCTTAAGTTTTAATTTGATTATGCTGAAATTGGTATGAAATAGTACTTGATGAAAATCGTATTTGAGAAATTTAGTGATTCTGCCATGTTCTTATAATTGAAGTTTTCACCCTTTGTCACTAAACACCAGAGGCTAGTTCCATCAGAGGCATGCATCCCGTTGCTGACTAACGTTTGGTTCCAATTTCTAGACCTAGAGCATAACTGTATAATTAAAGAAATGATATTCTTCCATCCTTGGCACTCCATAACAATAATACCACTTCTGATTACTAGCAGTGAATTGAAACATGATCAGCGACGACTGTCTCTTCTTTTCTTGTAGTAAAAAAGTTGCCCGAACCAGACAACTAGATTTTCACCTGCCCAGGCCAATAATTTACATGCCCCGGGCTTCTCAGGCATGGTACTTTCCAAGCCCTGGTATGTGTAAGTTAATAGGCTGGTCGCTGGTCACAGAAAATTGTTTTAAAGTCCTCATTTGGGGGGGGGCAAGATCTCACCATTGCCCGAAGAATAGGATATTTATCCCAACATTTAAATGACCTTTTTTTCTTAATGGTGTGGGTGGGTGGGTGTGTTTATGAACTATTTGAAAACATTTGGAATAAAATAATAGAGATGTGAGACTGTACTTGCAAAATAATAGAAGTTATCGTGTTTCCAGACGCTAGAAATTTTAATGCCCTTTTAAATTGCTTCGAAAGTTTAATATGTTGATCAGTTTTTACTTTTCGTCACCATGTAAATTCAACTAGGTGTGAATCAAAATGGTGACAAGGTGTTTTACAATATTTACTGTTCTGCAACTGTGCCAATCAGTACAATTTCTCTTGTTGTTGCTGCTTGTTTTGTTCTTTATTTATATATTTATTAGCTCCAGTATTCAAATCTATAAAAAATTATTTATGTTTCACTGCAAAGACAATTGAGATCCAGTTGCTTGTAGTTCCCCAGTTTTATTCACTTGCCAACAGTCAAAAGAAATACTCAACCAAGGTTGTGCCTGTGCACGAGTGAGGGAGAAAGAGAGAGGTCTTTAATTGTGGGCTTAAACTTTTATTGGGTTGTCGGAAAAGTCATGACTTATTTTAGCCATGTTTTGCAAAGGTCATTTATTGATAGAAAGAACGAAGATCAGTCAATGATATAATGCCCGTTTTGTTCCATAACCTTTTGCCATCTTTCAGTGAGCTGCAGAATGCCTCGTTCGTAGAAGGACCTATCTTTCGTAGCGAAAAACTGTACAAGGTGCTGATTTACAGCCTCATCTAAATTGAATGTTATACCACACAAGGACTGCTGAAGAGAGCGAAACAAGTGGAAGTCTGACGTTGCCAGGTCAGGCGAGTATGCTGGGTGTGGCAACACATCCCACCCAAGCTCCAGTAATTTTTGGCTGGTGATCAAACTTGTGTGTGGTCTCGCGTTGTCGTGATAGAACACAACACCTTTACGATTAATGAGCTCTGTACGTTTCTGGATGATGGATTCGTTCAAACTGTCCAATTGCCCACAGTACACATTCGAATTGATTGTTTGGTTCCGTGGTAGGAGCTCGAAAAACACGACACCTTTAAAATCCCACCACACTGAGACCAGAACCTTCCGCTGATGAATGTCTGCTTTGGATGCCGTTTGAGGCGAAGCAGCACGTCAGGACCAAGACCGTTTACACAGCACATTGTTGTACACAATCCACTTTTCATTACCAGTTATCAGTCGCTTCAAAAAAGGATCGTTTTCTTCACGTTTAATGAGCATATCGCAGATGTTTATTATACGCGCCGTCAATTGAGCTTCTTTGAGTTCATTAGGAACCCATACATTGAGCTTGCTTATGTGTCCCAGCTTCTTCAGGTGGTCGTGAACGCTTGAATGATGGATGTGCAATGTGTCTGCAATCTCTCGTGTCATGTAACGTGGGTTTGAATCTATCAATGCCTTGATTTGGTCATCATCAACCTCAGTTGGCCTCCCGGACCTAGGAACATCGTTGAGGTCAAAATCACTAGCACGGAATTTTGCAAACCACCGCTGGCACTGTATCACCGTGCACTTTACGCAACTTTTCACAAGCTTGACGCACGTTCTTCCCTTTACGGAAGTAAAACAGTAAAATATGGCAAAAATGCACAGTTTGGTCTTCCATCTTCAACTTGATGTCAAATCTGCGCAAATCAACCAAATCGCTCACTATTCCTTTTAGATTGCAGCTAGAACTGGCACCTGTCGAATGCCATAGCGATAACAGCACATGCCTCTAGTACTTCCAAAACTGCCCATCCGCCATCGGGTGCCAAAATACGTCATGACTTTCCCGACAACCCAATAGAATGACATTTGGTTACTTGCACCAAAAATACTACTGTACTTTCCCAGTTGGTACCACCAAACATCTATTACTGCTGAAGAATCCTTCTGACATTATACTTGCATTTTGAGAACATTTTTTTATTTTTTCATTTTCTACAATTAGACCATCACCTTCAGTCTTTTTCGTAGATTATGCATTGATAACAGAGATACAACTTATCCTAAATATATACTCCAGTACACCTTGTACCTGGAGACATGTTGAGCTGCCATTTGCAGAAACAAGTTAAAGTTAATCCTTTTCTCTAACAAAATATTAAATATAGTGCTGTTATAATAGGAATACCAGATCCTTGAAACTATTATAGTTGCCAGCTTGCTGGTTATTTTCTGCGTGTAAGAGTTCACTGTACTTTCCCGAAAGGTTCTTAGTCTGAAATGCTACTTCATGTTGTGACTCCATGCAAAAGTGTCACACTAGAACCATATGGTTGAAAACAGCAGGCTTCACACTACAATACAATAATTTTAACTACAAAGTTAATTAAGTGAGAACACATAGAGTTGCATATAGTAACAAAATTCTTTTAAGTTGAAGCTTTCCATCGTTGTATGTCTTGGACACCCTTGATCAACTGAATCAGCGGAATGGTTGCCAAAACTACAATGTAAATTGGAGGTGCACGAACTGTTGCCAGATTTTAGTAGTGCAATCCAAATATGTGGGATTTGCTGAGGGATATCTGAATTGCAGTTGTCAGTGAGCAAAAATACAATACTTGAATTCAGGTATCATTTACCAAATCCCATTTATTTGGATCTCCTTACTAAAATCGGGCAACAGTTCCTGCACCTCCAATTCACACTGTAGTTTTGGCACCCAGTGCTCTGATTCAGTTGATTGCAGGTGATCAAGACCATTGAATGATCAAAATCTTTTACTTAAAAGAATTTTATTACTGTATATAACACTGTGCAGGGCACAAAATTTCTGGTCGCCAGCTCGCCATTGGCGAGTAAAGAATTGTCGGCCGCCCCGGTGGCGCAGTGGTCTAAGCGATGGCCTCTGATCATTCGTCCGAACGGGGTCCGGGTTCGAATCCCGGTGAGGCATGGATGTTGTGTTTGTCTTACGGCACTGGCTCTTTCCCTTCCCTGGAGCCAGTGACCCTAAATTAGGGACGGGCGACTGCTAGCCCATTGAGTTGCTCACGGTGGTCGTTAAACCTCCAATCAAAAAAAAAAGAAAAAAAAAAAAAAAGAATTGTCGTTGGTGAGTAAAACTTTTCTCATTTAATTACCGCAATTTCGTTGTTAACAGCCGCGGCTATTATAATGATAAAAGGTGTTGTTTTGGGGTTTTTTTTAAATATGCGGCACATATGTGGTGCTGCTGATATGCTGAATTTGTTTTCTGTAATTACTTTTTTTTCCCTCTAAAATTTCCATACTAATGAGTAAACCTTTCCAAAGCATTTTTTTTTTTTCCCCCTCTCTCTTCCATAAACTGCCGGGTTTCCGGTGCTCGTATTGCTCGTTTGAAGTCTGTAAAGATCACTCTGCAGGCTTGTTTATGTGCCACTACTGGGAACTGACTCACTCGAATGAACTTCGACCAGATGGGAGTAAATCCCATCAAGAGATGTAGGCAGGCCACACAGCAGAGACAATCCCTCAAACAAAGAAGGAAAAGCAAAAATAAACAAGCTTCCCTCAGATTTGTGACGCCCGCAGTTGAGCTACTACTAGAACAAACTTTTAAGCAGTGCGCGAAAACACTTTTAGTTAAACACCGGGTCTTCGGCACTGCATTTTTTTCTTTACTTTTGATAGCAAAGACATCAGAAAAACTTCGTTTATGGGGGGAAAATAAAAATATGCACTATTATAATCGTAATTTTAGAAACTGGAAAGAGCAGTGTTTCTTCTTTTCGAAAACAATATTTGTAAGTATTTTACTGTCAAAGAAAAGTGTGAATCACTGTAGATACTAATTTTCTAAGAAAACTGCTCACTGTCAACGGTTCATTGGAGGATTTTCACCGTCATAGTTAAATTCATGAAATGTTTACCTAATCAAAAAAATATTTGGAAGATGTGAATGAATAATAAAAAATCATAGTAGGTTAAAAAATGTGAATTTAAACATAGTATTTTTATCTTATGTAACAAAATGGTTTAACTTTAGGGATCGGCTCATGAAATGACTGTTTTCTATGCGTCCCCAGTTTAATAGGGCTACAGCTGTTAACGCGTGTGTGGCACATACGGCAACGTTTGCTCCCAAGATGACTAAATTAACACTTCGGCTAAACCTTTTATTATTATAAATACCATATATACTCACGTAAGAGCCAAAAGTTTTTGGAAGAAATTATTTTTTTTAAAGTTAAAGTGTCGGCTTGTATGCAGGTCCCGGTTTTTTGCCAATTTCTAGCTGTTGAACTAGGGGCTTGGTTTATACACGAGTATATACGGTGTGTAAAATACTGTTGTTTTTTTCCCTAGCAGCATTCTCCTTTCGTGTGACGTCATGATCTTTGATTGGAGATCCAACCTTTCCAAAACCTTCACGCATTGTGAGCTATCAAAGTTCTTTCTGAATTGGTAGAATCCTTAAAAAAGTTGAAAATGATGTATATTATTGGATTTTTCTTATGAAACCATGCTTGTATAATTGCATAAACCAATGCTATCTGTGGGGTTTGGTGGACAAGGGCTCGAAATGCTAAAATACCTGCCAGGTTTTATGATTTACCCGTAAAATTGACGGAAACACAACTTGCTTTACCGGCAGAATGTTAATTTTACAGATTTGATTCTTCCAGATTTTTTTTTCTGATAATTTTGCACCCAGCATTAAGACTTTTTATTAAACATAATCTATTTAAATTGAAGCACCAATGTAAGTTACAAATAAACTTCTCAGTTACTTGGAAACAGTTTTCCCACGTGTTGTTTTGGGTTGTTTCAAACGTTAAAGAACTTAACACCGCACGTAAACGGTATGTAAACAGCTGCAGCTGGGCTTGTTTATCTTTGGACGTGTTGACAGGCGGGCGGGCATCTTCCGTTGGAACACTTCTTTATTACTCCTAGATTGAAATGCTGTCTCAGAACGTAGTTATCGTAGAAAAATAATTCAAGCGGATTTTAAATCTGTGGAATATTTGAGCCCAGATCGATACCCAACATGACGAAATTAAACATAAGCTGCCAGTTTTGTGAAATTAAAAATCCATTTGGCGCATGGTTTCGTAACTTCTCTGGCAATAACTAACGAAAGAACGCAGTATTTTAGGAAGTTAAAAAACAACAACTCCAATGCTCATTCGACCCAGTGCTTCTCCGTGTAATATGTTCCAGATTTGTCTGTCCGTACGATAATTTGCATGATGTCTTGGCTGGATTCAACGAAATTAGTATGTTGGTGTCCATACTAATTCGTTGTATGATGTTCGTAACTAAAATCTAAACCTTTATTTGTTGATGATAACTTTCATTTGATCTCGGCTTTCCTAGCTGACCAGCTCGATTGGATAACTCGGTATTTTTTCCTCTGTAAATTTCATCTCTTTAAGCTGTTGCTGTTTTACTATAGCAGTTTTAGTTGCATTTTTTTTCAAGGGTCAATAAATTTAGTATTAGTGATTCGCTATGAGCAAGCAATATAAGAAGGGGGGCTGCGAAATTCCAGTGTATTGCAAAATCTTCAAAAAATGTAAAATACGCATTTTGCACTATGTGTCCATGTAATTTCAGCGTTTTGCATGGTGGAATGATATTACTAATCATATTTCTAGTGCCAAGCATAAATCCAATGTCGACTGCGTGGGGGAAAAATACGAAATTGACTTCCTTTGTTAAAAGTTATTATGAACTGGATGCGATTCACGCAAAATGTTCACTTTGTTTTTAGTTGAGCACAATTTACCAATTAGTGTTCCTCAGTCACTTCTGTATTTCATTTGACTGTCTCATTGTCCATCACTCCGTAAGATAACCTAGTATGAAAATAGTTCGTTTTTGAAAACATTTTAGTTTGTTCCGTGACGGCGTGGGATACAATCCTATTGGATTTGGGAGTCAATGGGTGGGACTTCCATAAAAATAAGTTTTTCTCTTTATAGATCAAAATGATAGCATTGTAATGAAAAATTATGTATAGATTCTATTTTAATCGAAATAAACGTGCCGATAAATTCAAACATCTGTAGTCGTATTATGTCATTAACATATCGTTTTTTAATTGATGTGTTCGATATGTTAATCAATACGTGCGACAAGTAATTTCATCGAATATATCGATTAATTTTTTTATGGATTTCGGTTTCTGAAAGTTCGCAGGTATGCACTAAAATGGAGAGTGGGTTTTTTTTTTTTTTTTTTTTTTTTTGGCGAGTGCATTTGATCTCGAAATTTCTCCCTTTGCTCTGTGTGTTCTCACCAATTCTGTTGTGGTTATCAGAATTAGGCGAGAGAATTAGGTGAGTTTATTAGGTTTTTGGCAGGGGAATAAAAGCTACTACGAAAGAATATGGTTTAAACGCAGTCACAATATAGATATTTTTCTAAGTAAATGAGGCTAGTAGTGAAGAACTTAGAAAATTTGCTTTTGTTAACTACTTTTTTTATATATATATATGTTGTCTGTTTTATGTAGTGCAATATTTATTTTATTTTTATTTTTTTGTAATTTCTGGCATAATTTTTGTTCTTTTGCAGATAACACTTCTCTCTGGCTTGTGAAATGTATTGTTGTAAGATTCAACACCTGTCCTTATCTTCACAATCTGAAATGTGTTTAGACGTGAGAAGTTGTGCTCGTAATACATCTTCTGGTTATTTTGATTTTTGATGTTAACCTCTTCTCTACTGGTTTAGTAATGTGTTTTGAGTTATGGAAGTAGGGTTGAAAGATGAAAAGAAATCCAAAGGGCACAAATGCTACTTCTGCGGAAAGCGTTTTGTTAACAAGAATGTGTTACGGAAACATGTTGGTGTTCATAAGGATAAAGAGTGTACATGTGAGATATGTGGCAAAGGATTTGCTGCTTCATGGAGCTTAAAAAGACATATGTTGGCCCATAGTGGAGAACGTCCGTATAAGTGTGAGTTATGTTGCAAAGCATTCACTCAGAATAGTGTTTTGAAGTCTCACATACAGCAAGTTCATTCTCTGCAATATAAACCTTCTTGTCAGATATGTGGGAGGAGACTAAAATCTAAAAACAACAATGTGTGCCATTACTGCAAAACAGGAAAGAAACCAGCACCGTCCATCAAAAATGTTCATGTCCCCAGTGATACTATATCAGTCGATAACTCTGTGAAAACCATATCCATTTTAAAAACTAACACTGAATCACTTGAAGCAGTTGACATTTTGGAATCAATTACAAGCGATTCCAATATGACGGTCCGCTCAGATGAAATGGTAACTTGCATTGTAGAGGTTCCCTTCGACAGTTGAAGCACCATAGCAATTACAAAATCTGATACCTGTTTATGGATATTAAATTTATATTTTGAATTTCTTAGCTGTGTCTCCTTTTCTGTCGTCTTTCTAGTTAAGCAAGGCTTTAATACAAGACAAAAAAAAAGTACAGAGATGAACAAAAATGTGGAAACACCTGGTAGAAGGAATTCTATACCTAATATGGTTTAGGACTGCCTTTTGCATTCAAGACAGCCTGGATTCTCCTGGGAATGGACCCCAGGAGCAGAATTATGTTCAGTGTTCTGCAACATGACTTCCAAAAATTGAAAATGTTCTTCAGGCAAAGCACGAAACACTTTTACCAAATTTCATAAAAAAAAATTAAGTGAATAAATCACAGCAAAACAAATGTTAAAAAATTACTTACCATCAGTTGAAACCCCTTGTTAAATATAACAATACATAAAAACATGTTTTTAAATCAAATAAATTTATTTAAAACCAGGGTATTTAGAATTTGATATTTTGTAAATAACTTTTAAAGTTAAATAGTGTGCCACTGATGTAGATGAATTATTTACAAAGTGTATGTGGTAATTTGGTCCATACATTGAAACTAGGGCAGCTTTCAGTATTTTTTGGACTGATTTATGTCCAAACTGCGCTGTTTGACATTATGAACATTCATTTATCATTTGTTCCAACTATAATAACATCATCTCTGTCATCAAATTAGTATTGGGTCTTTTACTTATGCAATATGTCAATTGTTGAACCCCAGGATTTACAAATTGCCTCTGAGACAGGTAGAGAAAGAATAAAAACAGCAAACTTAATTAATTTTGGAATCTCTGCTTTCATTTCATTTAGAGCTTGTTTTAAGAAAGCTTTAATCTGGAAAAAATGTTCCACTTGTCCTACTTTCTTGCATATTTCTATAGGTCCAAGTGACAAAAACAGTACTCTAAGAATAAATCTTTTTTTTTTTTTTCTTCAGAGTGTGGAACACATGGAAAAACCTTTAAAAAATCAATGAAATTTGAAAGATCTTCCAATTCTTTCTTCTACTTAGAACTGACACAAGTTCTTGGAAATATTCAAATACAATTTGTATTAATTATTCAAAATTCAATAAAATACCTGCTCTTATAATTTATTATGTCAACAATTTCCTCATTTTCAAAATATATACTGTATTATTCTAATAGATCAGCTATGTAGCCTGTTATCTTCTGAATATCACAACATAAAGGAGCTATGCAGAGTTATTCTGAGTGGAGCGCAGTTTTTTCGAACTCTTCGCTCAATCCGATTTCCATTTTGAGAAATTTTGCCTGCATTTTAAAGCTGAAACAATCATTTATTGAACAAAATAATATTTTACATTAATACTGAACAGAGAAAATCGCGCGAGAGAGAAAATTACGATTATGGGAGAAATCGTCACTCTGTCTAGTTTTTGAATGTTTTGAAAGAAGGAACTCTGTTTACAGCCAGAAAACGTCATCCCGCACCCCATCCTGCAATTCTCTTCACTCTCGAGAATGGCGCAAATAATGATGACAAAGGCAAAATTTCCCGAATCCACGGGAGAAACTCGTGCCTAAAGATTACAGGAAAATTTTAAAGTTTTGAAGAACTGAATACTGTTTCCCGAGGGGAACACACACATTAAACACCCCCATTCTCTTCAGTTTTGTATCGATCCCAAATAATGAAAAACGCGGAATTCTGTGAAAGAATCTTGTGCCTGATTTGTAACAGTTGGCGACATGCAAAATGAATTGTCCAGGCCGCTACGTATGGAAGTCGATTAATGTGCCCATAAAATTAATTATTCCTGATGTTTCTGACCGGAATACAAATTATTCATGATGTATATGACCGCAATATTTGTAACTTAGAGAAAGATTAGTTTTTAACACACGTAATTTTATGAAGGATGCATTTTTAAAGCTCGAATTTTGTGAGTGGTCAAAATACAGACCCATATTTTATATATACATCCCCCCCCATAAAATTTTCTAAAGAGGGCGACTTCTACCTAACAACTTTACTTGGGTGGGAATCTTGCGTGTTCTGCTGTTGTTGACTTGAGGTGATTTTTTCCAAGATGGACACCTAACACTCTCCCCAGCAATATGTGGTTTAACATGGCTTGGTGCCTCCCACTTTCACAGCATACTAGCGGGGAGGGGGGAAAGGGTCCTTCAAAAAGTGCAGGCCGCCCCGGTGGCGGAGTGGTCTAAGCGATGGCCTCTGATCATTCGTCCGAAAGGGGTCCGGGTTCGAATCCCAGCGAGGCATGGATGTTGTGTTTGTCTTACGGCACTGGCTGTCTCTCCCTTCCCTGGACCCAGTGACCCTAAATTAGGGACGGGCAACTGCTTATATCCCATTGAGTTGCTCATGGCAGTCACTAAAACTCCAATAATTAAAAAAAAAAACACTTTGGTAGGTAGGTGTAGACAAGAGAAGTTACTGGCAGATTAGACACGCGAATGAGCGCCGCGCTCACATATTAAAAAAAATATGTCTGCAAGGTATTGAAATTTAAGATTTAACAAAATATGTTCTGCAAATATAAACATCCTACAAGAAAACTGAAATCTAAGTTAAAAAAATATATATTCCACAAGACATTGAAATCTAAGATTAAAAAGAAAATGCTCTGAGGGGGAGGGGGCTCTGTTCTGTGACATACATTGCAGTTTTAAGTACTTTCTGCTCCTGGGGAATGGACAGATATTAGTCTTGGATGGTGGTTAATGGGATGTTATACCATTCTTCTTGCAACAAGCATTCAAGTTCCTGTAAAGATGCTGGAGGCGGATAGTGCGCTTGAAACTTGTTCTCCAAAACAGCTGATAGGGGCTCTCTTATATTGAGGTCTGGTGATTGAGAGGGCCAGGAAAGATGGGAAACCTCATCAGCATGCTCAGCAAACCATGATTGACTAAGTCCATGGGATGGACTTAGTCACTCAAAATGCTTAGTCTTTAGCAGTGACTCGACCTCACAAGGTAATAACGGGGCCAGCAGAATACCATGATATGGCTGCCCAAACCATAACAGACCTGCTGCCATGCTTCACTGTCGGCAAAAGGCTCGCCGGATCATAAGTTTGGGCGGGTGTTCACAACATGTAAACTCGCCCACTGGTTGGAAACAGTGTAAAGGTCGATTCATTGGACCAGATGACAGTCTTCCATTGCTCAGCAGTCCACATTTTATAAGTGTTGCACCACTCTCTCCTGCGTGCTGCATTCACGTTATTAACCAGTGGTTTAGCAATTGCAGCTCTACCATAAATTCCCTGCCTATGGAGTTCTCTTTGCACTGCTTTTTTTACAGACAGGGTTTGAAATCACATTATTCAGCTCAGCAGTAACTTTTGCAGCTGTTGTCTTCTTATTTGTGGTCACAATCCTCTGCAATGTCCTCTCTCTCTGTCATTCAACGCACACTTTTGTCCATATTGGTGTTTATCGGATGATGTTTTTCCAGAAGCACAATATGTGGTCATAACTTTCAATACAGTACCTTGTGATACACCAAATAAACTTGCTACTTTGGTCACGGAAGCACCCACCATACGGGCCCCAACAATTTGCCCCCTTTGAAACTGTGTAAGCTCTGACATAATTCACTTGTAATGCACAGATCAATGTCTAGACAGCAACTATGGCTACCTGCTGGTTTGCCACGTTGCATAGCACACATTCACTATCAAGACCTCCAGCGCCATCTACATTTTCACATGGAAAATGTTGGTTGTTTTACCCATACTTTTTTCCAGGTGTTTCCATATTTTTTTCCATCTCCTGTACATACCATTTTGCAGAAAGAGACTGCAATTGTACTGCCTCCTATTCTATGCTGCAAATTTCAATGCCAAACTGTTGTTTTTATATAGATAACTGATAGTAGTTTTGGTCACATAGTTGTGATACACAGTATTTTCTTTTCTTTTTTTTTTTTTAATTAAGGGAGAGCAGCACATCTTGTGCAAAGTTATTTCTTCCCTTGATTTCTGGACAATGGATATTAAACTAAAATTAATTTCATATGTATACCATAAAATCCATTTGATTCCAGAAATTTTTGTGGAATGGAAAACTCTTAATTTTAACGTAATTCTAAATACACCACACTCTGAATACTCGAGACACAAATAGTGTAAAAATCCGTTTATTTTTGCGGCGTAGTAAGTACAAAGATTCGCCAAGCTTTCGCACTCCATGGGAGGCTTTCTCAAGGCAATGGTAGACATTATGTCTACCATTGCCTTGAGAAAGCCAAGAACAGTGGTCAGGAAATCATGCTTAGTAGTGGAACTTCCTGATGATAATGACCAGGGCTTCAAACAATCATGATTTTTTTTAATCAAAAAATCAGATAGTTCAGTCAGAGTCTTCCTCCAGTTCTCTCAATACAAGGCCTATCTATAATGTCTACCATTGCCTTTAGAGGCTTTCTCAAGGCAATGGTAGACAGTATGTCTACACTGCAAAAATAAACGGATTTAATACGCTATTTGCGTCTCTTGAGTATATTCTTAATTTTAAATATTGTTTTCCTTTTAACTAAAAGAATTGCTTTATTTAACACGCACAAAAGACTAGTGTATTTTTTTTTGTCTTACATAAGAGAGCCCCAAAATCATTATAACAAGTGGCGTTAAAAAAATGCTATTGGTTGACCCTGAAATTAGTGTAAGGATAGACGTGCATTGTTTAAATGGTGAAAACATATCAGACTGCTATCTGTGGATACCTGTGTAATAACAAACATCAGAGGTTCAATTTGGTCTTTTAGCATTTGTAAAATTTTTACTGTGAACAAGGAGCTGGCCCGTAGCACCAACCCCCATCCTGGAGGACCAGGGTACCCTTCTTTAAACCCGTCCAGCTTGGGTGGCTCTACCAGGATCAAATGTTATCACCGGCATAGCTTCAAGGTTCAGGTTAGACCAAGGAGAAAGTGGATGGAGGAGATTAAATCAAGTTTAAATAATAATAGACTGGATGAAGTGATGGGCCTTGTATTGAGAGAAGTGGAGGAAGACTGACTGAACTACATATATGGGCGAGGAAATCTGCTTAGTAGTGGAAATTCCTGATGATGATGATAATGACCAGGGTTTAAAAAATTGATTTTTTTTAATCAAAAAATCTGATTTATTTGATTTAAATCAGATTTATTTGATTTAAATTACTGTTGTGTTTCAGTTCAACTTTAAAACACCTCTTCATTCTTCAATGTAAAAATAAAACATTACAACAGATTTAGGGCAACTTACCATTCTCTGGTTTTTGTTCCATATTTCACATTTCCAGCACGTGAGACCGCAGTGGACACAGTGTCGTATGTTTCGTAGAGGTAGCGTGGGTGCTCTTTAACTTTTTCAGCTGAAGTCATTCACTTTTGTTACTTTCTATTCTTGGTTATTCTGGAGGCTTCGTGTAGTAATCCGCATATATTTCTTCATTTATAACAAAAAGGTGGTCACGTCATATATATCTACACAACATAGTTGCGGTCCTATTGTACATATCAACATTCATAAAAATATCGGGTTGTTTATCTCCCTTGTCATACATACATACCTTACATTCACACATTTCTTTATACACTATATACAACCTGCAAATATTTGAATATTCAAATAACTCACTATTTACATATGACCCTTTAACCTCGGTTAACAACTCTTATGTTTTATCAAAACAGCCTTCCGTTTGCTCATATCTCCTATTCTTTGCAAAGCCTTTTCACAAAGAATAGGAGATATGAGCAAGCGGAAGGCTGTTTTGATAAAACATAGATATAGTTAACTGAGGTTAAAGGGTCATGTATATAGTGAGTTATTTGAATATTTGCAGGTTGTATATAGTGTATAAAGAAATGTGTGAATGTAAGGTATGTATGTATGACAAGGGAGATAAACAACCCAATAGTTTTATGAATGTCTATGTACAATAGAACTGCAACTATGTTGTGTAGATATATATGATGTGACCACCTTTTGTTATAAATGAAGAAATACACTATCTACCAACAAGTAATTGGACACCCCTGCAATCGACGATATCTGCGGTCCTGATACAAGTTACGGCCGCCGCCATTAAATATCGTGTGGGAAACAACAACGCAACCAGTTGCATGCAAGATGCCACGCAGTTCGGAGCTCTCTGATTTCGAGAAAGGTGTAATCGTCGGGTATCACAGAAATGGCCGATCCATGTGTGTCATATCCAGCGAGTTGAAGTACCCAAAATCGACAGTGGCCTACGTGATTGGCAAGTGGAAGATGAGAGGTGACTGTCGGAATGTGCCCCGACCCGGCAGACCCACAAACTGGGAGTTCAAGACCGACGGGTGCTGGCCAGAGAAATTCGGAAGAACCGCACCAAATCAATGGTCCACATCCGCGAGGAGTTTCAACAGGCATCTGGGAGTGTTCTTTCGATGAACATCATCCGTAAGGAAGCCCATCTGCTCGGTTATCATGGACGTGCTGCCACCCACAAGCCTTTGATCACCAAGTCCAATAGTGCTGCTCGGCTAACGTGGTGCAAAGAACGTCGATAGTGGATCGTTGAACAGTGGAACTGTTTATATAAGAAAATAAAAATAAATATAAAAGAAAACTAGTTATTCACTCACCAGAATAGCTATACTAAAAATAGTAAAACTAACATTAAAATTAATAGGATTCTGAATAGTCTATAGAAGCTCACTAAGGTGATTAAATACATGCAAAGGTTATTAAATACACTACTTGTGTATTTCATGATATTTCTCATGTATTCTGGAGAGTTTATTCTAATCATTCAGGTCCACAATCTTAATTATATATATTTTTTCTCCGGTTGAAATTCTCCGCGAGTAGGATTTTTTCAGAGTGTGGAGGCCTTGAGCCCCACCCACACTGCCCCCAGCGAATTGGGGGGGGGGGGGGCAGGGGTGTTTGGAAGTTTGGGTAGAAAAGTCGGCCATGTTTCCTCTAGTGTGAAAGAAGCAAAGTTGCATAAGAGGTAAGCTCTCTTCTTTGTCTTTTGGTTTTTAGGTATTCCGGGTTCAATATTTGAACTTCATGAACATTTTTTCTTTTCTTGCTTTAAGTTTTTAGGCACTAGCAAGTCTATCAACTTTTTTGCGTATTTTAACTCTTACTTTTCTTGGTATTTTTGAGCGTTTTTTAGGGAACTAAGGCTAAGCAGCCACCCGTTTAATTGTACTTGTAGTCTGCGCTGTATTTTCAATGCAGTTAAGGACTTATTAACTACTTAATTATGCACTTAAAGCACTTCTGAAATACTTTGTACATATTGCAACTAATTGTTTATGTAACATAACCTTCACAAAGCATTTCTTTAGTTTATTATTGTCTTTACTTTATTCTCGTTTTTGTGTAGTCAGAAGTAGTGAAGTAGTGGGTTTTTATAATCCAGTTTTCTTTCAAAAATCTGTGCTTTATGAACTAGTAGTACTTCTGTATTGATATTCAGGTTTGAATTCTCTCTTAGGCAAACTTGACTATTTGTTAATTACTGAACATTATTTCTAGTTAATTATGTCACTCTTACAATTTGAGTTTTCTATAATCATCTTCTTTCTGTTTAATGGTAACAGATGAAGAGCATGGGTTGGGCCAGGAGAGTTATGGATGCAATCTAAATTGTTAACTAAAGCTAGGTCATACAACTCTGCGGAGGACATGACATATATATTTATATTTTTAGGTGGGTTAATTACTTGCATCCATGACTTTGCAGAAACCCATTTCCAAATAGGTCTTTGTGGAAGTGAGAAAATGCAGAGTTTTTGCTGGTCCTTGATAAAGCCAAGGCTCAGTATTCTCGACACTTTCTGCATTCAGTTGTTCTTTTTTCTTTTTACTCACACCGGTCAATACATAACCTTTTCTATGTTGTACTTGGTATGAGTTAAAAAGTTTTTTTAGCTTCAGTTTCTTCTTAATAGAATGTGAATTCTGAATATTCATAACTGCTGCGTTGTGCGTTTTGATCTTCAGGATGTTTTGCAACTTTCGTTTTAAAATGTAAAGTTTTTGTATTCGGCTTTGCTCTTTAGTAACTACTTTCAACTTACTATTTAGCAGCTTATGCGCAAATTCTAGTTGAACTGTTTTATTATCTTGTTTTTTTTTTTTTTGGTTTTTGTTTTATTATTATTATTTTTTTTTGTTCATTTATTTTTTTCATTAATATTAATTTTTATTTTTATTTTAACGTGTTTTGGCTGTTGTCTTTTTGGAGTGTAGTCAATACTCGAGTTTTGGTAATTTCTTGGACTGCTTATTTCCTAAAAAGGTTTTTCCTAGTTGGTTTGCTCGGAATTTTGTATGTTTGGCCCAAGTGGCGTGCTAAGGACGATGAAAGGATTGGAGGTCAACTCAGATAATTTAAGTCCTCCTGCTCGGTTAGGCTCGCACCCTTTCCCAAAGTGTATGAACTCGCTGGCAAAGGTAATCTAAAGTTATGAAATGACAAACGTTGTTTGACATGTAAAGCAGCGGATCCTAACCTGTATTCTTCTATTGCGGATAATTGCTCCAACAAGTTTTGCAAAGCCTACAATACCATTTATAAGCTCACCTGTACTATCTGCAGCCTTAGCTATATTGGCCAAAGCAAAAATCCTCTTCATCTTAGGATAAATGGTCACAGGTCTCTAGTTAACAAGTTCTCTACTTCTGGTGTGAACCCCTCCACTAATGCTAACCAGTACTCTACCTTTGAATTAGAGCATTTCCATAATCATGGTTTTGACAAAGTGAAAATAGAAGTACTGCACATTATCCCTGACCTCTATGCTCGGCTAGAAACTGAATCCCTTAAGATTTTGCAGCATCAGTCTCTTTATCCCTATGGTCTTAATTCCACTCTTTCTGACAATAAGCATAATCTGCATAAATTTTCTGTACGTGAACTCTTCTTTCTTGTTAACAACAAGAGCTGCACTAGAGGTAATAGAGGACAGAGGTTATTTCGCACTTCTAGCAAGGTTGATTTTGCTAACTTGCAAATAACTTTGGAAGGTATTAAAAACGGTACTAGTTTTGTTAAAAATACTTACAAAATACTTAAGTCCTTCAAGCACTCTGTCCTAAAAAGTTTTTTCAAATTCTGGAAAGCAACTGCTAACCAAGTTGATAAACATGTTTTTGCTTTGGTTCTGGACATTCTTAAACATATTCTTAAAGATAAAATTTCTCTTAAAGAAATTTCCAGTAATTATGTGACCATCAGGTTTCTAAATAAAACCTATGATAATCTCAATGTTAGGAAGCTGTTCTACAATAATGCAATTTTTTTCCCATCCACAGGCACCAGTCTATTGTAAGTTTTAAATATGTTAAGACCTTAGGGTCAATAGTTAAAAACTACAAACTTAATTCTTCAAGTTCCATACCTGTAGTTACTACATGTTCTTGTGATGAATATAAAGAAACAGTTCACTATGATAAGAATTACAAACATATTATCACTGGAAACTTGAATTTTGTTGAAAATGACAAGCTTAGGAGTTTATTAGAGTATGGTTCTAAATTTAGACCTTCCTTCAAAATCTCCAAAGAGAGGATTCTTGAGAGCTTCACTCAAGATGTTAATAGGTACATTATAAAAACCAGTTTAACTTACAATCAGCCTATTGAGGCCTTCGCAGAATGGAAATATAATATAATCAATAGCTTCACTAATGAATTGGCAGGTCTTGACTTTTGTTTTGATAGAAATCTATTTTTCTCTGGAGATGCCAAAAGGTCACTCTCCAAACTACAAGACCTATTTATTTTTACCACTACGGATAAAGCTAGCAATAATTTTGCAATTATCTATAAGAAGTTCTATTTTGAACTGTTAACTATGGAACTCAATAATAGAGTAACCTACGAGCCCGTAAGTTATTCTACCAAGCAGTTAGAAAATCGTTTTAAGGCATTCTTCAGGAAACTTAAAATTCCACAAATAAGGAGATATGAGCCTGAATTTCCATTTCTTTTTGCAACTGTTAAGTTTCATAAAGATCCTGTGAAGTTCAGATTCATAGCTAGTGGAGTCAGGAGTCATAAAAAGAAAATTGATCTGGCTTTTGAAGCAATCTTGAAGAGGGTTTTGAAACATATTAGTAACTGTACAAATTTGAAGTACAAGGATTTTTGGATAATTAATAATAATGCAGAAGTAATTTCCACTATACTCGAAGTAAATCCCTTAGATATTAATAGTTATGATTTTGAGAACCTATACACCAATCTGCCTCTATCAGACATAATCACTACCTTTAAAGAGCTGTATGCAGAATTTAAACTTAACCAATTTGTTAATGTAGGAGACTGGAACTCTTATCTCAATTGCTGCATAAAAAATAATCATATCTTATTTAATAATATTCTCTATAAGCAAGTAAACGGAATCCCTATGGGAACGTCAACATCCACGAGTATTGCAAATCTATTCCTGTTCTTTAAGGAATATAAATTCATTAAAAATCACTCCACTTGCTCCGATAACTACCTTTACACATTTAGATATATTGATGATCTGCTGTGTATAAATAATTCAGAAGTTATAGAGAGTGATTTTGATAATATCTATCCTAGCTCTCTTAATTTATGTAAAACCAACCACAGCAATCAGGAACTTGAGTTCCTAGACTTAAGCATTAAACTTAACAGAGGTAACCCATCTATTAGCCTCTTTGATAAAAGAGTTAATTTTCCTTTCAAAGTAATTAAATATCTACACTGGAATAATAACATATCCACCAAAGTAATTGAGAATGTACTGATTTCTCAGGTGCTTAGAATTTCAAGAATTTGCAGCAACAATTTAAACTTCAATTACCACATTAATATACTTTTAGACAGTTTTCTTGAGAACAAAATTCCTACTTCTTTCATTAAAAGAACTTTAAGAAAAATTATTCTGAATAATAGAGTAAGGTTGACATATCTGCTTTAATTTTCTACACAGTTAATAATATGATTCTGACCAATGAAAGCCTTTTGGAAGTTGGCTAGAGGATGGTATTAACTACTAAAAGGAACCTTATTGCTATGGATAAAGAAGGTCCTATTAAAAATAAAAAATTAAATAATATAGATAAAATCACAAAAAACTTAAAAATCTGTTTATATAAGAAAATAAAAATAAATATAAAAGAAAACTAGTTATTCACTCACCAGAATAGCTATACTAAAAATAGTAAAACTAACATTAAAATTAATAGGATTCTGAATAGTCTATAGAAGCTCACTAAGGTGATTAAATACATGCAAAGGTTATTAAATACACTACTTGTGTATTTCATGATATTTCTCATGTATTCTGGAGAGTTTATTCTAATCATTCAGGTCCACAATCTTAATTATATATATTTTTTCTCCGGTTGAAATTCTCCGCAAGTAGGATTTTTTCAGAGTGTGGAGGCCTTGAGCCCCACCCACACTGCCCCAGCGAATTGGGGGGGGGGGGGCAGGGGTGTTTGGAAGTTTGGGTAGAAAAGTCGGCCATGTTTCCTCTAGTGTGAAAGAAGCAAAGTTGCATAAGAGGTAAGCTCTCTTCTTTGTCTTTTGGTTTTTAGGTATTCCGGGTTCAATATTTGAACTTCATGAACATTTTTTCTTTTCTTGCTTTAAGTTTTTAGGCACTAGCAAGTCTATCAACTTTTTTGCGTATTTTAACTCTTACTTTTCTTGGTATTTTTGAGCGTTTTTTAGGGAACTAAGGCTAAGCAGCCACCCGTTTAATTGTACTTGTAGTCTGCGCTGTATTTTCAATGCAGTTAAGGACTTATTAACTACTTAATTATGCACTTAAAGCACTTCTGAAATACTTTGTACATATTGCAACTAATTGTTTATGTAACATAACCTTCACAAAGCATTTCTTTAGTTTATTATTGTCTTTACTTTATTCTCGTTTTTGTGTAGTCAGAAGTAGTGAAGTAGTGGGTTTTTATAATCCAGTTTTCTTTCAAAAATCTGTGCTTTAAGAACTAGTAGTACTTCTGTATTGATATTCAGGTTTGAATTCTCTCTTAGGCAAACTTGACTATTTGTTAATTACTGAACATTATTTCTAGTTAATTATGTCACTCTTACAATTTGAGTTTTCTATAATCATCTTCTTTCTGTTTAATGGTAACAGATGAAGAGCATGGGTCGGGCCAGGAGAGTTATGGATGCAATCTAAATTGTTAACTAAAGCTAGGTCATACAACTCTGCGGAGGACATGACATATATATTTATATTTTTAGGTGGGTTAATTACTTGCATCCATGACTTTGCAGAAACCCATTTCCAAATAGGTCTTTGTGGAAGTGAGAAAATGCAGAGTTTTTGCTGGTCCTTGATAAAGCCAAGGCTCAGTATTCTTGACGCTTTCTGCATTCAGTTGTTCTTTTTTTCTTTTTACTCACACCGGTAAATACATAACCTTTTCTATGTTGTACTTGGTATGAGTTAAAAAATTTTTTTAGCTTCAGTTTCTTCTTAATAGAATGTGAATTCTGAATATTCATAACTGCTGCATTGCGCGTTTTGATCTTCAGGATGTTTTGCAACTTTCGTTTTGAAATGTAAAGTTTTTCTTTTGTATTCGGCTTTGCTCTTTAGTATATATATATAGAGAGAATGAAAATATTATACAGAACAAAAATACAAAATTTCAAAACAAGTAAAAAACTGGAACAGGTTGCCGTCATCAGGAGAGCATCAACCTGTGGGAGTGGCCTTTCTAGTACCAACAAAACGACAA
The DNA here is from genome assembly GCA_039090855.1 of Macrothele yani. NCBI lineage: Eukaryota > Metazoa > Arthropoda > Arachnida > Araneae > Macrothelidae > Macrothele > Macrothele yani. Next base: position 75,576,935 of record CM077028.1, on the reverse strand, counting down.
GGCAAGCCAAAATTGTCGGTTGGTCATGCTCCCTAGGCCACAAAACAAAATTCTAATAAGCATAAAAATTACAAAAATCAAATTTATAAAACTAAAAAAAGAATTAAAAGCTTGCCGGCAGAACAAAAACCGCCATGACAAAGAGTCAAACAAGACTGAACAGAGCACCCACAAGAACCCAGAACACCCACAACTACCCCATCAGAGCTGCAGGGATGTAAGGTCAGCTGATGCGTAACATCACAGCCTCTCCTTGACAAATGTCAACTCCGCCTTCTCGTGGTGCATTCTGTTCCCACTAAAGGGGCTCTGACGACCGCCAATAGCGGTATAACTATACCATCGGGATTAGAGGAAATGCTATCCCACACTCACCAGCCCGCTTGGCCAGCGTGGTGAGTTATGGCCAAACCCCTCCAAAATGATTCCACAACTTAAATCTTGGCCCCCAGTCTTCGGCAGCTGGAATGTACCGGGCCAATGGCAGCGGCCAGTGCGACATGAAGGTAGAGGGTGCTAAGAATCCCCAGAGAACCGGACTAGGCTGCCATCTGATGCTGACCTTGGCTAGGTATAATGGACACTCCCTATCTTCTGATTCAAGGCTTCTCGAATTGGAAGAGGAACTACAAAGGATCAAGTGCGACATCGTCGGGCTAAGTGAGGTAAAGAGAAAAGGAGAAGATCTCATTGAACTGAAAAGTGGACATCTCTTCTACTATTGTGGGACAGATACTGGCAGAACTAGTGGTGTTGGATTTATAATAAACAAGAAACTGAAGGATAAAGTTGTACAAGTTGAAAGTTCCTCTGACAGAGCTGCACGACTCGTTATCCAACTCTCGAGAAGATGCCAGGCTCAGATTATTCAAACTTATGCACCCACCACAAGTTATCCTGAAAAAGAAATTGAAGAATTTTATGAGGAAATTCGTCATCTAAGTAATAAAGGTAAGCAGCACTTGAAGATAATTATGGGAGATTTCAATGCAAAAATAGGGCAACAGAATGAAACTTCAGTAGGTAAATTTGGTCACGGCAATAGAAACAAGCGTGGAAATACGCTCATAGAGTTTGCAGAGGCAGAAGGGTTTTTCATCTTGAACTCCTTTTCAAAGAAAAAGCTACGACACAGGAAATGGACACGGAGACATCCAAATGGGACAACAAGTGAAATTGATTTTATTATGTGTAACAAAAAATGCGTCATAGAAGACTGCAGTGTTCTAAACAAGTTCAACACAGGTAGTAACCATAGATTGGTGAGATGTAAGATGCACCTCAGCACTAAACTTGAACGTGGCAAGCTCATAAGACAAACAAAATATATTGACATAACCAACCTTAAAAAACACCATAATACCTTCAAGTTGGAACTGAAGAACAGATTATCTGCTTTAGAAGGCCTAACATCGGAAGAAGTGGATATTTCTGAAGTTAACAGAAAAGTAACCAAAGCTCTTATGGAAACAGCAACAAAATTAGCTGGGTCTAAGAACAAGTTGCATGTGAACAAATTATCAGGAAAAACCAAAATGTTGATGCAAAAAGAAGAGAGATGAGGACAACTAAAGGAGATGTGACTTCCAAAGTGGAATATATAGAGCTATGCAAGACAGTACGAAAAAGTATCACTGAAGACGTAAGGAAATTCAACTGTGAACTAGTAAGGAAAGCAATTGAAAGCAACCAAAGCCTAAAGATAGCAAAGGGACAATCTTAGCAGGGGAAGAAAACAGTTATGGCACTGAGAAAAGAAGATGGTTCTGTAACAAGAAATGGAGGCGAAATTTTGACAAGAGTGAAAGATTTCTACTCCAAATTATATGAAAGGGATGATGCATGTACTCCAGACATCGTGAAAGGTACCAATACCAGAGTTCTTCCGGTCCTTCCAGCAGAAGTTGCACATGCAATCAAGAACATGAAGTAGGGGAAAGCTCCAGGAGAAGATGGAATTACTGTAGACATCATACAAGAAGCAAGTGGAGAAATTGAAGCAGTACTCGCCCAAATTTTCACTCGATGCCTTAAAGAAGGGAAGATTCCTGAGGATTGGAACAATGCTGCAATGATCCTGCTACATAAAAAAGGTGACATTGAGGATCTCGGGAACTACAGACCTATCAGCCTCCTATCAGTGGTTTATAAAATCTTCACTTAAGTTCTTTCACACCGTTTGAAGGTAACACTGGACATGGCTCAACCGAGAGAACAAGCTGGATTCAGGAGTGGCTACAGCACTATAGATTATATCCACGTACTGAGAGAACTAATTGAAAGAGCGAGGGAATATGAACTTCCATTGTGCATGGCTTTTATCGATTATGAAAAAGCCTTTGATTCGGTGAAACCATCAGCAGTTACAATGGCTCTGAAATCCTGCGGTATTGAAGATGCGTACATTAATATTATTAATAACATCTATGAAAATGCAAGTGCAAAGATTCGGCTGTTTGAAAATACAACACACAAAAATTGGAAAGGGAGTGAGACAAGGTGACACTATATCTCCAAAGCTCTTTAATGCCATATTGGAAAATTTCTTTCAATCACTGAACTGGGAAAACAAAGGGATAAAGATTAATGGAGATTATTTAACCCACCTTCGTTTTGCTGACGACGTAGTCATTTTTGCAACTACCCCGTCAGAGCTGCAGAGTATGATCCAGGAACTTGCTGACAAGAGTAAAGAAGTGGGATTAAAAATTAACTTTCAGAAGACAAAAGTGATGTTCAATGCTTTTACAAGAAATGAAGATTTGTCGATTGATGGAGAAAAGCTGGAGATAAATGGACACGTACATTTATCTTGGACAGCAGATATCAAGTGAGGGTCACATTGATGAAGAAATTAATCGGCATACAAAACTTGCCTGGAGAGCTTTTGGAAGAAACAGCATAATTTTCAAGAGCAATATGCCATTATGTCTTAAAAGAAAAGTGTTTGATCAATGCATCCTTCCAGTGCTTACGTATGGTGCAGAGACGTGGACCGTAGCTAAGAGAGACATACAAAAGCTGCAGACAACTCAAAAAAGCATGGAGAGGTGCATGCTTGGGGTAACCAGGAGAGATAAAAAGAGGAACTCGTGGATCCGAAAAATGACAAGAGTGGAAGACATCATGATCAGAGTTAAATCCCCGAAATGGCAATGGGCTGGGCATACTGCCAGAAGGACAGACCATCGATGGACAGCCGAAATTTTAGATTGGATTCCATGGGACAGGAAAAGACCCAGAAGACCACATGGGAGATGGGTGGATGAAATTCGAAAGTATGCGGGAGTGACATGGAGGAGACTGGCACAAGACAGACCGTTGTGGAGGAAACTTGCGGAGTCCTTCGTCCAGCAGTGGATTGATAATGGTTGACAATGATGATGATGATGATGAAGAAAGGTGGTCACGGTTAAACAACTACCTGGTAAGCCAAAAAATGTGTGAATTTACAAGATGCAAAACTGTGTGTGTAGATAAAATCTTCAGTTATTAGGGACCCGCCAAATAGCACTTTATGTTACCTATATATTTAAAATTGTTAGGTCCTGGGTTAATAAAGCATGTCAATGTGTAATTTGAAACTTTTGGACAACGAATTAAAGTTCAAAATTAAATGGTTAAAATGATGCCTTAAGAAATTTTTAGGAAAATTGTTAGATTGCATATATATATATATATATATATATATATATATAACATGGAGGAGACTGGCACAAGACAGACCGTTGTGGAGGAAACTTGGGGAGACCTTCGTCCAGCAGTGGATTGATAATGGTTGACAATGATGATGATGATGATGATTATATATATATATATATATCATCATCATCATCATTGTCAACCATTATCAATCCACTGCTGGACGAAGGTCTCCCCAAGTTTCCTCCACAACGGTCTGTCGTTTCTACTCCAAATTATATGAAAGGGATGATACATGTACTCCAGACATCATGAAAGGTACCAGAGTTCTTCCAGTCCTCCCAGCAGAAGTTGCTCATGCAATCAAGAACATGAAGCGGAGGAAAGCTCCAGGAGAAGATGGAATTACTATAGACATCATACAAGAAGCAAGTGGAGAAATTGAAACAGTACTCGCCCAAATTTTCACTCGATGCCTTAATGAAGGGAAGATTCCTGAGGATTGGAACAATGCTACAATGATCCTGCTACATAAAAAAGGTGACATTGAGGATATATATATATATATATATATATATATATATATATAGGGGAATAGTTGTGTGTGCATATGTGTTTTTTCTTCACTTCATTCTGTAATGAATAGTAATCCTAATTTTTTTTTATTTGTTGTTTCAGCTGTCTTTATAAAATCATACATTTTTTGATTAACTGGATTACTTAGACAAAAGTATGGGAAAATGTACTGTAAAATCAGAATGGTTCCAAAAAATGGACAGCAATGGTTTCATGGTTTCTGAATGGGGACAGAAAAAAGTGACAGTAAAGTTTTTTGTATGTTGTGCGCACAAACATTTTCAGTTTCTTGGGGCTTTAGTGCTGTAGAGCAGCATGCTTCTACTCGGAAGCACAGAGAACAATGTAAAGTGAAACTGAGTTCTTCACAACTACATTTGTCTTCAGCCCGTCCTGGATGTAGCAGTGATGGTGTAATTTCATCTCCCGGAGCTACACCATCAATTCAGCTTTATTCTGCTAGACAAGCTGCTTCAAGGGCAGAGTTAATCTGGTGTTTGAAAATGATTGGAGGGAACTTTGCTGTTCCAGCTTGTGAAGATGTCAAAGAAACCTTTGAGGCAATGTTTCCTGGAAGTGTTCCTTCTGAGTTCACCCTTTCAAGGACAAAGGCAAGATATTTAGTATGTGATGCTTTAGCTCCATATTTTAAAAAGCAGTTGGTGGATGATATTGGAGTAGCACATTTCTCTCTTTGTTTTGATGAAACTGTGAATGCAGCTTCAAAGAAAGAGCTTCAAACTGTAGTTAAATACTGCTCTGATTCCAAACAAATGATTATGACACGACATCTACAGACTTTCTTCATTGGTAAAGCCACTGCTAGTGATATTTACTCCAAGTTAAATGCCCCGCACGGGGATAACTGGTTTTCCAGTTATTTGGGGAGTGGCGCCCCCACGGCCTGAGCTGACCTTGTGACTGGTCAACATCTGATGTCATGCCACCGCTTGATTTTTATTTTGGTGCTGTTGGTGTTTGCAGGGACGGCTGTTCATCCAGCTGTTGGGGAGTCGCGGCCCCACGATCCCGAGCTGGTCTTGTGTCTCGCTTTTTTGTTTTTGTTTATTTTCTCCACTGGCTAGTTGCCCGTGTTGTATCCTCTACCTAATCGCTACCACGTTATGTACTAACACCCCGGTCTTGTGGTTTTGTTACCCTCCACCACTAACTGTTTTATATTAACCGCTCAGTTCGTAGGTTGCTGAGATTCCGTTTAGGTTCCCTTCCAGGATTTGTCTTCTTTAGATTTCTTTTTTTCCTTTTAGCTGGTTTGGGTGCTAGACCTACCTGCATGTTTGCCGCGTGCGGAGACCCGTGAGGCGGAAATGGGATGTCTGGCGGCTGAGGTCGCAGGAGACCGGATAAGTGCTTCCTGTGTACCAACACTCCTCTTCGACCCCGGCTTCGCTGTAAACGGGAGGCTAGAGACTAACCCACCTCTAGTCAGAAGTCTTGTACCAAGTTGTGTGCAGGGCTTTAGCCGCTTTTTGTCGTATAGCACGGCAGGGTGAGCCCGGGGGCTGTGGGATCATGCCAAAGGCGTTGGCATGACGGTACCCGGAGGCCGAAGTGTCCGCCGAGTGCGTGTGATCACAGCCAACGGACTATATCTGCGACGTATAAGCTCCAGAACTGTGTCCAGCGTCATTTTCTTGGCTTGCAGACCTCCAGTTCTCCCTTGTAGGGCTCGGTGGTGGGTGGAGTAGTCTGCAGACGAATCTTCCTCCTTTTTTCCATGGGTAAACACAAAAAACAAAACTCCAAATTTAAGTCACCTGAGAAAATGATAGTTGACAATGACTCTCCTTCGTCTTCTCAACCTACCAAGTCTCATAACCTTAAACGATCTTTAGACCTTGACCTGGACCAAGAATGTGGAACTTCTTCTTCGGCAGCTGTACCAGTCGCTCCGAAGCGTCGTCTCCCTCGATTACTGTGACTACGCATGCTACACACTTACTTGTAGAATCCATCGATCCGAATGAGAGACTGTCCACCAGATCTCCCTTTTTCATTTCTAAAGCTTTGGACGCTGCAGTTGGCCCCTTGAAGTCTGTGAGGAAGCTTCGCTCTGGGGACCTGCTTGTCCAAACTTGCAGTGTTTCTCAGAGTAACACTTTTCTGCACCTCACTAGTCTTCAAGGCATTCCTGTAAAAGTGACACCTCACCCGTTTCTTAACACCTCTCGGGGTGTTATTTCGGAGTTTGATCTCTTGCCATGCAGTGAGGACAAATTGGTGACTGAACTTGCAGATCAGGGTGTTATTGCTGCACGTCGTATGATGTTCCGGGGCGATGGTTCTTTGATTAAGTCAAAAAATGTCATCTTGACTTTTAACTCCCCGAAAGTTCCGACCGAAATCAAGGCTGGCTACTTGGTCTGTGGAGTTCGCCCGTACATTCCCAGTCCTCTGCGCTGTTTCAGGTGCCAGAGGTACGGGCATTCCCAACGTTTCTGTAAGAGTTCCGCTCGTTGTGCAAATTGTGGCTCCAGTGAACATGACGGGGATGGTTGCATTTCTGCGGCCTGTTGTGTTAACTGTGGTGAGGCCCATGCAGCTTACTCCCGCAACTGTATGAAATGGAAGGACGAGATGGCGATCCAGCGCCTCAAGACCCTGGAAGGCCTCTCGTACCCTGCTGCCAAGGCCAAGTTGGGTATACCCACCACACGACAGCGTACTTTTGCCGCAGTAGTTCAGTCTCTGCCACAACCCGTGCAGCCCTTTGTTCCGCGCCCTGTAGCTCTCGCCGCCCTTGCCAAGCGATCTACAGCTGACCAAGCGACACAGGTGTTTTTCCCCGAGCTCGAGATTTTTCGAATACCTGATTCTGGGCCTTCTCTTTTGCAGCCGACCGTCTCTTCCAGTTTCCAGCCGAAAGCCTGCACGTGCGGAAGACCCGGCCCTCAATCCGCAAAGGTGTGCAGTGTCCATCCAACTGTCTCGGCCTCAGCGAGGTCCCCACCCTCAACCAACATTATAGAGGAACATAGGGGGGAGAAGAGTGACAGTTCGTCCCCAGCCTCAAACAACATTGCAGAGGAACATGGGGGGAGGAGAGTGACAGTTCGTCCCCGCCCTCTGCCAGCATTGCAGAGGAGTGTGGGGGGAGGAGAGTGACTCATCCTTTGTGTAGTTGTGTTTAAAAAAAAAAAAAATTATAATTATAATAGTAAATTAATAAATTTTTATATAAACCTAATTAACTACCTTGTCTTCACAGCTTTCATCATACTCTTTTTCAACTTTTACCAAGCCTGTCTGCTCTTAATCATTTTCCACGCTTTTAAAAATCTGTGGCTGATAGTTCTTTGTCTGGCGCTCTTTGGCCAAATCTGGCCCTTGCGCCACTAAAATCCACTAACCAACCAACCAACCAAGTTAAATGAAGCCTTGGATAATGCCCAGCTTTCTCGTTCAAAGCTATTGATGCTACTTTGTGATGTACCCAATCAGGGCAAGATTTCATCTTTTTTGCTATCTAGCAAATTTTTCTAGTGACCAAATAATTTGCTAGCAAAACATTTGCATGACTAGCAAGTAAAACTAAATCACATCGTAACTTATTTTCTAATAAAGTTACACAGAAATTTAAATATGTGTATAAATATTTTGACTTACCTTTTTGAATAATGAATAGAATCTTAGATAAGTTTAGTGACTATTTTTATTATTAATTTCTAACAAATTCTCATACCACATGAATATATTTCGCTGACACTCTAATTCAGATTTCTTCCCATATGTTTACGCTCAGGGTGTCTGACTTTGTCATCATACCACTTTATAACTGCTGACCGTGGATTAAAAATCTCTTCTTGTGGCCCTTCTACAGTATTTCAATTGTCATCAGAGCATTTAAAGTTTCAACAGACAAATTGTTCCTCCAATCCCCTTGTATTCTTTTTTAAAAACTGAATCCCACCTCACAACATGCAGTACTAAGTGGAAGTATCGCACAAATTTCTGCTTAACTTCTACACACTTCATATCTGCGAACTACCACACAATGCCGTAGTTTCTACGGAATTAGTTGTCTGACTATGGAACTCACTATCAAAACTACGGATTCTACAAATTTTCATTTTGTTTCAAATTTTTCTTTTGCTAATATTTTTATGATATACACGAGATTCTTACAGGGATTCGCCGAATACCGCTTTATTTATTTATTTTTGTCATCAGTTAGATCATTCTGAAGATCGATATTTGAGAGAGGGGGGTCGTCTTCCATGTGGAGACGAAATTTCGTGCTTCAAAACTTTCGAACACAGTAGTGAAACGGAGTAAGAAAATTTTGCCGTAATCGCAAATTGTTCTCCCAATGTTGTCTTTGTGTCCGCTTTTCTTGTTAAATATCATTTTATTGCATAAATGTTTGCATTTTAGCTTGAAACTGTGGAGAACAATTTGCAAAAACGGAAGTTGGCTGCTGCAAATTTTTTCTGTAATCTTCAGGCATGAGATTCTTCCGCGAATTCAAGGAATTCCGGCTTTTTCGTTATTATTGGAATTCCGTCTTTACGAAACTAGAAAACGAAAGGTCGACGGAATTCGGATTTTTTCCGTAATCATAATTTTTTTCTCACGATGTTGCCTCTGTCAAGTATTATTGCTCATTAACATTTTACTGAATAAATATTTGTATTTCAGCTTGAAAATACAAGGAAAATTTCCAAAACCAGAAGTCAGATGAAGCAAAAGTTTCTTCCGTAATCGTTTACCCCCTCCACGAACACGTTTCGTAAAAAAGCGTCTATCTATGCCACGCAATAAAGGCGATCGCTTGGCTTAGGGCAAGGTAGGAGTTGAGGACAAAGTTCGTGGGGCAAAAGAAGGGAGGGTGGCAGAGCAGGTGGTCCAACAACCGATCCATCCCAGAGCTCTGGGTTGCCACAGCAACCATTGCCGACGTCACGTTCAGTTTCTGTAATAGACCAATGAGGGCACGATGGAAAGGAGTTTCAATGCGCTTCTACGACAGTTTGGAAGGTATGAAAGATATGGGGAGGATAGGTATTAAGTGTCGAAAGGAAATTGGCGAAAGAGAATCGCTGATCGTCGCTGTTTTAACAAGTGATAATGGAAACTGTTATGTAAACTTCGTGGATTAATAATGATTTTTGGTTACTTTAAATAAAGAAATTACCTTACTAGCAATATTTGCTACTGCGATTTTTTTTCACTAGCAAAGTTGATTTTTCACTAGCTATTTGCTAGTTGCTAATCGGTGAAATCGCGCCCTGTACCCAATGTTAACAAAACAGCTGTGAATCGTCTTATGAATGATTCTCTGAATCTGTTAGGAAGAAAACAGTTGATTGATGTTGGCACATGTAACATACACATCATCCATAATGCATTCCAAAAAGGATTACAAGACTTTGGTGAAAATGCTTCGGACATGATCTTGTTTCTCTAATTTTTTTGATGACCAAACATCTCGTTGGGAAGATTTTGAAAAAATACAATCGTTTATGAAACTTCCAGGTCATCGGTTTATGAAACATGTTTCCTCTAGATAACTGACATTAGAACCAGCTGGGGAGAGACTTTTAGAACAATGGTCAGCTGCTGAAAAATACTTTCTTCAGTTCATACCCCAGCACAAAAGCAAGTTGATGAGTTTTTGAAATAGAAGAATATTGTTAAACTATTAAAAGACAAAACTACAAAAGCAGAAATTATGTTTGCTTGTGCAAGTGCTCATACATGTTCAAGATTCACTGGTTTCCTTCAGAAGAGAGATCCTTTAATGCATCTAATCTATAATGAGCTCACAAACCTCGTCAGAACACTCATGAATCGATTTTGTGTTAGTGCTGCTCCATTGAGTCTGGAAGCATTTTGTGATAAGTATTACTTGCCATTGAAAAACATAGTGTTCGACACTAGAGAAAGTGAATATCTCAAGAAGCTAAGCGCACAAGAAAGATGCTTTATTTCCATGAAAGCTAGAAAGCACTATGTGTCTGCTTGTACACATATTTTGGAAAAGTCTTCTTTGGATAAATCTGTGTTGTGGTATCTTTGATGTTTGCATCCTGCAAAGAGGGTGAAAGAAGGATCATACAAAAACATAATGAAATTAGCTGCAGTTCTTCCAATTGAGTACAGTGAACATGCACTAGTTGATGAATGGAAACTATTGACGTTAGAAGAAGAAAAATCAGGTAGTGATAAGAACCCAGTGGACGTTTACTGGAGTCAGTTTTTTGAGAAGACATATACCTCTGGAGAAAAGAAATACCCTACTGTTACGAAAATTGTGAAGGCTGCACTTGCACTTTCGCATGGCAATGCGGATGTAGAAAGGGGATTCTCATTGTCGGGGAACATCTTGAATGAAGACACCACAAATACGTGTGAAAGAACATTGGATGCTTATTTGACTGTAAGAGATGCTGTGGTGAATGTGTTTGAGGGGAAGGCTCACTTTGTAATTATCACTCAGGAACTTCTTCAATTGGCACGCACAGCTCATGTCAGATACAAGCAGTATTGTGAAGATGAGAAGAGAGTGGCTGAGGAAAAACTGAGGAAACAAGAAGAACAGGAAAAAGAAAAATTGTTGCAAGCAAGTATGAAGAGTAAGTTTGAAAAAGAAAAAGTAAATATTGAACACGGTGAACAGGCACTAAAGAAAATGAAAGAGGAAGAAAAGGAGAAAATATTGACTGTTGACAGATTACTGGATGATGCAAACAAGTGCTTAAAAGAAGCAATAAATAAAAAGGACTTGGTGGGAATTAGTGTGGCCCAAGCAATGTTGGAGAGTGCTACGAAAGTTAGGGAACAAGAAGTGAAGAAAATTAACGACATAGAAAAGGTACAGAAAGCAGTTGATAAACGAAAAAGCAGTGTTATAACAACATTTTTTTCAAAGAAGCAAAAACAAAGTGAGACTTAATGACCTAATTTTGTAAAGAAAGCCAGATGATTTTCCACATTACATTTAAAAATTCAGAGTTGTAAACATTTTGTTTGTATTATTCTGAAAATGGTTCTGTACAGCTGCACTTTAAAGCTTTTTCTAGTTTTTGGTATATTTGTGCTGAATAGGAGCATGTCAGTATTATTATAATAAATTGCAATGATTTTCCTGATTATTTTTTATTATTATTATTATTATATGTAATTTTGTAATAGGTTTTATATGTTGATTACAATTAAAACAATAAATAGGTATGAGTTGGCTGGCTATGGGGATGGTGGAGGCCAGATTAAAAAAAAAAGGCTTTTGACCCTTCTTTCCTAATAAGAAATTTGAGTCAGTATTTTAGTCTGGTTTTTTTTTTTTTTTTTTTTAATGTCCAAATCAGTAAAGTCAGTTTTTGTAATCAAAATGGTCAGTAATTTTAGTCTTAGGTTTGGTTTCCGTTGCTTCAACTGTGAAGTTCGGCGACGGTGGAATTATGCTATGGGGGTGTTTGTTCTGGTATGGCACAGGACCCTTGGTCACAATTCCTGGTAGACTCAACGCCGAGACCTACTGCACCATTTTGGATGACCATGCGCTTCCTACATTGTGGCGGTTTTACGGGGTGGACCCATGTTACTTTCAGGATGACAATGCCACCTGTAATGTTGCGAGGTCCACCATGGCTTGGTATGGTGACAATGGGGTTAATCGAATGGACTGGCCTGCTCAGAGCCCGGATCTTAACCCTATTGAGCACCTCTGGAACGAGTTGGAGCGTCCACTTAAGGGGTGCTCCCACCATCCGAAATTGGTGAAGGAACTGACCTGCCTTCTCCAAGCCGAGTGCAAGAAAATTCCGCTAGTCATCGTACAACGCCTGGTTGAGAGTGTTGGAAATAAAATTATTTAAAATAAATTTAGTCCAACATGCACGTGCATAGATAGCCCCAGGGGATAGCGAGAGGCAATCTCAAGCCTTGAGACGATACTTAGGCCCCAGGGGATATAGGGGGTCGGAAAAGTTGAAGGGTCAGTTCCCAAGAAGGGAGCAAAGTAACGTTCACCTGACGGAATAGATGAACCCCTCAGAAGGTCAAGTGACCTTGGCATCAGCGGACAAGGTGAAGCTCAGAAGGTCAGGGGTTTTTCACTGGTCAAGAGTAGTGGAGTGCGTGTAGCGACAAGGAACAGACGTGGGTATTGAGTGCCGAGTATGACGAGAGAGAAATGAAATATGCCCAACGTTGACAAACGGAGAGCCGAGTTCGGATAGCGCCAGTCAGCTCAATTAGGTGTATATGCCCAGTGTTGAAAACCTGAAAGACATATGGAGATACCAGATAAGTTATTTTCCTTTTCCCTTTTATTGCATGTACTTGCTTAAATTAATTCATAACCCTATTTAGAGCACGTGGCGTGTGTATTGGTCATGATAAAACAATGAAAACCCAGTTAGCTAGGTAAAACATTAAGGTAAAGCATAGGAGAAAAGGAACTGGAAGACAAATGAATCACTAAGCTTTGCACTTATATATATAGATAGATGTATGCAGAAATGATCGGAGACGTTATAGAGAAAAATCGTAATAAGAGTAAATTTTATGTGTAAGGTATTGTTAACGGCTGCACCCACGCACGTGGTACCTTAGTGTTCCTAATTCTCTCGTATTAAACTATTTTGATTACTTCCACATAAGATTCCTGTTTGTTTTCCTTATAACCACACAAGACATAAGTTAAGGTATGTGTAAACTAAGATATGTGTTTATGTTTCTGATTTCTTTCACGAGCGGCACCTTTACTCCCCCACCATTCCAGTGACGGGATAAAAGGTGAATCACAACGCCGTGCTTTATTATATGCCAGTACATATAAGGGGCACGTTTTTGTCCATATACGATCACTGTAGAACAAAAGTCCCATAGTTATAAAAAGGCACAATAAAGTAAATTTAATCGGTAAATGATCTGTAATTGATGCACCTATAATTTGTTCATAATAATAAATATAACAATAAAATTAACACCTTGTATTTAACATTGATGACAGTAACACGTGTTCCAGTGAATAGCATTAACACGTGTGCCATTGTTCATAACTTTAACACGTGTTCCGTATTAGAATGTAACGTTGGTACCGATTAACGTTTGAAGATAACTATGGTGAATTGGTTAAATATTTGTTTATAACATATGATTATAACGTTTAAAATAATTGTAAATAACAAGAGTATGCCCCGGAGGGTCGCAGCTGTAATCGCCGCTCGTGGAGGCTCCACCAACTATTGAAGGTGAATAAACTTCGTTTTCCTTTGCTATTACAGGTGTCCAATTACTTGTTGGTAGATAGTGTAATGCGGATTACTACATGAAGCCTCCAGAATAACCAAGAATAGAAAGTAACAAAAATGAATGATTTCAGCTGAAAAAGTTAAGAGCCCCCACGCTACCTCTACGAAACATGCGATACTATGTTCACGGCGGTCTCACGTGCTGGAAATGTGAAATATGGAGCAAAAACCAGAGACTGGTAGGTTGCCCTAAATCTGTTATTACAGTTTTGCACGTTAAGTTAAACCTTGGGTGTTGGACCTGTGTCCAATATATAAGGTAATCTGAATGAAACATAACATTCTTCTCCATGATTGACCTGATGGTATATATTTTTTAAATTTAAATGACACTACATAACTGATAATGAATGAGAATGTAATAAGGAGAGAATGGTATTTTTTGCCATGCATTGTCTTTACTGATTTGTGTCTACTGAACTTCTTAATAATTACTGATATGCAAATCATATTTTGTATTGAAAAAACATTTATTTTTCATGCATTTGAAAATAAATCTTAATCACGAGAGAGGGAGTTTCTCAAATGAATTCTGTGGAAGGGATATTCTTCTCATAACCCGTGGAAATAGGTTTGTGTGGAAGAAATATTCTCATAATACATGAAAACAGGTCTTCAGGCAATGTAATTTTCAAGTTTTCTTATGTGATTAATGTTATGTGACAAACAGTTAATGCAGGTAAATTAGAGATGTCTGATTGCTGTGTTAATAATTCTGATAAATCTGAATGTGCACAACATGCGTAAAACAGAAAAAGTGTTAGTCACTGTATTACTGGTATAGTTTTAAAAATATACAACTTACCCATTAAATTTTAATCATAAAAGCTTCAAAATAATATAGATTGAAAAACAGCAGGAAATTTTAATTGAATTAAAAAGAACGCATCTGATGAGTGTTCAGCAATTTGAACAAAATACTAATTTTGCTGCTTTTTGAATTCCTAGCCTATTTCTTAATTTAGAATGCACAATGTTAAATGTTGAGAAAATTCTTTAATTCCAGCTGAAGCAGATGCTTTGCAGTTTTTTTTTTTTATTTTTTTATTTTGACTCTTTCACTATGGAAACGGAATTTCGCCAGTCTAAAGAATTTACTGCAAGCTGAATTTTTTCTTCCATCATCGTTCCAGTGAATGGTGTCGATTTTGTCAGAAGCTTAATGAGAATAATCCGGAATGTGTCTCCATATTTTTCACTGGCACATCATAAAGCAACTTCTTTTTCTTCCTGCATAATAGTCACATTCACGAGAAAAGTCAAAAAATGAGCAGAAGATAAAGCTTGACCATATCTTTTATGAAACAACTCCAATTGATACAATTTCTAACTTTCTCCACACTACAACTGTCTCAAAAAAATTTTTAATCGTTCCTCTGGACTATCAAGAGCATTGGCTATTGGTTGATATATTGCCAATAAATCTTTGTTAGTTGATATTGCCAATATACCCAAATTCATTACCTTTTCTTTGATTTTAGATTCAACATTGCCGTCTTTATAATTAACTACCATTGCCATGAGTACTGGCCGGTTATTGATGTAACTTCTTAAAGAGTTGCACGTGGAATTCCAGCATACATCTTGGAGCAACACAAGAGCCAATCCACCAGCTTGTTTATATGCTGATCCAACAAAATCATGATTTCTGAAATGCTTCACAGTTTGTGTACTCTGCTCTTTGATGTTTGAAATCTGTAGATCTTTTGCAAGAAGGTTTAAAATGTGAGCTGTGCAACCATGTTTGATAACATCAACATTTTTCTCTCTTTCTTTCCTCATCTTCATCATACATGAAGCATTGTCTGTTACAAAGCTCCTAACTTCAAAATGGAATTTTTTTCTGCTGATTTCAAATTGCATAGAAATTTGTTCAAGGTAATCACTTGTATGGGGGATACCAGAAGTTTTAAAACCATACACTAGATAGACATTACCAGCATTCGAGTTACCCAGTGGTCCGCTGGCCATTGGCCAGTAAAACTTCCGCCGGACCACTGAACTATTGATTTTACTGGCCCACATGGCCAGTAAGTTTGTTTTTTTTTCTCTCTAATTTGTCAAAAGTTAAATGAATTTTTGTTTCTTTCTCTTTTACTTTGCTGTATGGTTTTCTTTTTAGGCTTCAAACTAATGATAGGTTTAGAAACAAATATTGGAGATAATTCCATTGAAATAATGTATTATTTTTTACGTATATTGTAAGTGTCTTTAAATTTTTTTTTTTTTTTACTTACCAGTGGGCATTTTGTGGACCACTGTTTTGCAAATTCTAGTGCTCCGCAGGGCCAGTAGATGATTTATTTCTAATTCTAACACTGATTACTGCCTGAAGTTCTTACACAAGAACAAACTGCTTCATTATGGACATTGGACCAGCCATCTATACTCATACAGACTGTCTTACCTTTTAAAGACTGAGAGCATTTCTCTATTTCATTATCAAAACCTCATCTAACAAACAACCTGCTATATCCTGCTCTGTTGGTGGCTTATAGCCAGGATGTGGCATTTCACTAAGGTTCTTGAACTCCTTATTTTCAACCATATGAAATGGGGAGTTTGAAGAATAGATCATTCCAGCGGTTTGCAGATCAAACATTTTTTTTCTGTTCAGCTGTGGTTCACGTCACAAATGATTCCAATCTCAATTTTAAAAATTTTCTGTGCTGTTACAGATTTAGTGGTTGCTTCAGGTACCAATGGCAGTTCTCTTTTATGCTGGGATTCCTTGGCAAGTGAAGCATCATAAACTTCAGCATATCTTAAATTAGTTGAAGTGCTCGGTTGATGGTCATTAACTTCATTTGTATTTAATGAACACAGGCCTATTCCATTTCAAATCAGGCAGAGGCCTGTCCAGTGACCCTCAGGAATTTTCCTGAAAAAAATATATTTGGAAGCCCTAGTCATACATAACAGAAATCATCATCAAGAAAACATAACATTTATTTCTGAAAAAAAATTTGTATGCAAATTATGACGTTTTTAAAGTGGTGCGCTGCAGTGAAGCCTTTGTGACAGGCAGAAATTTCTGAATTTTTGGAAATTAATAACTTGAAATTTTAAAGCTACAGCTTGAATTTTTGGAAATTAATAACTCTTGAAATTTTAAAGCTACAGCTAAGATTTTTTTTTATTGAGAAGCATAATGTGGGGGCTTTAATAAGCATCATTTCTTTTAATGTGGCTGTACCTCATGTCTATGCAAAAAAATAACAAAACGTGAAAATATTTTTAAAAATGGTATTTTTAAGTATTTTTTTAATTATGTAATTGTTTCACCTTAAAAATTAATGTGCAGGGTGGTTCCTCTCTTTGCTCATGTTAGCTTTAAAAAATGCTTTGTCTGCATGCTAATTTTAGTTTTGCAGTGATAAACATCCAAATATTCAGAAAATAAAAGATTTAACAGAAAGTGGGAAATTTCAAAAAATATTTAAAAAAACATTTTTTTTAAAATCTGATACTTTGGTAGATGATAGTCATTATATGCTGCTATAAGATAAAGCAATAAAAAAAGGTAGTACTTATTTCAGTTGCAAATTTTTTATACTCAACCTAACAGTAATGAAATAACCAATACTGGATAAATTGAATTTTTTATCATTTTTCACATTCTGCTACTTTTTTTTACGTAGACATGAAGTGCAGCCATATTAAACATAATGGTGCATATCAAAGCCCACACACATTATGCTTCCTAAGAAAAAAATATCTTACCTGTAGCTTTAAAATTTGAAGAGTTGTGGAGCTTGTAGACCTATTTCATGGACTGGTTAAAAGATAGGTCTTGAACTTTGAGCTGGATAGAAAAATAAACAACCTTGTGTGGAAGGGGAAATTCTGTTTACACATCTGTGGTTTCTGCTGTGTTTGGGGTGGAGCTAATTTATGAGGTTGAGGGAGGGGCATGTGTCATTGGCAAGGAAGGCATTTGAAAGTGCAGTCTGTTGCTGCATTTTCTTTAACAGTTTCAGGCACAGGAGGATAGTTTTATACAGCTATGTTTCATCTTGAATTTATACTGAAATTCAGCAGTTACCTGTATATAATATAAATAGTGGCTTTATCCAGTGCTATGTAACATCAATATTAAACAGTAAAAAAAAAAAAAAAAACATTACTCATTGTGGATGTATAAGTATATTGGATTAAGAAAGTAAGTAAACTTCATTGTGTCCCAAGATTTCAGTACTAAGCGTGTTTCTTGTGCTGATTATGAAAAACGACATAAATCTGTAATCTATAAAAAGGAAAATAAGACATTTAAAAAGGTTGATAATTTGGCAAAATTACTGCATAAGCTATTCAAAGGAAATGCAAAAGTATCCAGTAATGATGAACTATGCCTAAATTGCTACAAGCGCTATACGAAAAAGATAGCAGAAACAGATGTTCCAACTGAAAATTCTGAAGCTTGCTTTACAGACACAGCTATATATCTACCACCAGATGCAGAAGTTGAGTTAGAACTGGAAACTTTATATGATGTTGCCATCCAGCAGCAGCCTAGTTCAAGCCAAGAGAAATAAATCTGGTGTAACATTTGTGATCAATGGACAAAAAATCGTTCATCAGCAATTAGCTAGGATAGCTGAAATCCAATAGAAGAAAGAATGTTTACAGTTGCTAACCCTGGTTCCAGAAAGCCTAACTAAAGAAGAAATCATATATTCGTACAGCATTGCAAAATGTCATCTAGCTGCTTAATTATTCACGTGCTATTTAGACATGATCTATATTTTAAGGTTACTCACCTTTAATCCCAAAATCTTTTAGGAGGTTTTCGTCTCTACACATTTCCAACACGTATTTTTCTTATTTACATTGTGTTTCAAGGCCGGGGAAAAAACAACAACATATTTTTCAACTCACGCAAACTTCGTTCCCTTCCTTTCTTTTCCCTATCACCAAATTCGGATTCAAAATAATCTACCACAAATATGCATAATTAAACTCCCTAAAACACTTATATCTAATCAAAACTTCAATCAATAAAACTTATATTACACATATTTATCGAGTATAGTGGTTGTGTCAGGTATTTAGGTTTGTTTTAATTGGGTACCGATGTGCAATTGTAAATAATTATGGGTTACAGTTTTTTACCTTTGACATTTTAGGAAATGTGTAATATAAGTTTTATTGATTGAAGTTTTAATTAGATATAAGTGTTTTAGGGAGTTCAATTATGTATATTTGTGTTAGATTATTTTGAATCCGAATTTGGTCATAGGGAAAAGAAAGGAAGGGAACGAAGTTTGCGCGAGTTGAAAAATATGTTGTTGTTTTTTTCCCCGGCCTTGAAACACAATGTAAATAAGAAAGATACGTGCTGGAAATGTGTAGAGATGAAAACCTCCTAAAAGATTTTGGGATTAAAGGTGAGTAACCTCAAAATATAGATTAAAGAAGAAATGCTACAAAATTTCCCACATGTCACAAAATACATGATAGACAAATCAAGATCCATGAGGAAAGAAAGAGGCCTCTGGGCACAACTTGATGTCTATGCAGGTCATTCAGCAAACTATGATGATATTCAGTTAGCAATGAAATATCTAAATGATGACATGGAGTGCTCACATCGAAGTCCAAATAAGAGAGATGTTGTGACAGTATCAGAAAATGGTAAACCTGTTAAAAAAGTGAAAAGGTATATGACCCGAACAATCAAGGAAACCTTTTCCTTGATGAAAAAACAACACCCAGAGATCAAAATGGGTTTCAAAATTTTACACACTGAGGCCAAAGTGGGTTAAAAGTCAGCCAAAACAACAAGTATGTGGGTGCATTTACTGTTCAAATGTCAATCTTCTTTGTGTGAGTTTGCAAAATCTGTGCAATGTACCTGTCCAAGCATCAGATTTATTTGCTTTATGTATGTGCCATAAACCATCAGATAATTGTTGGCTACAAGAATGTGCAGAGTGCCCAGGTGGTGAAGGCATCACTTTGAAAACCTTAAAACTAAATGAATGTGAATTGGATGAAATTACGTTCGCAATATGGGAAAATGGAAATGTAATAAGAAAAGCTGTCCCATTGGAAAATTTCCTTTCTGAAGTACAAAAGTGGACGCTGAAAGGAATTACCCATGATTACATTCGTAAACTTCAGAGATGTGGCATTTCAGAAGAAAAAAATGATTATTTTCTCCTGGTTTTACACTTTGATTTTTGCTGAGAACTGGAATATTATACTGCAAAATGAAATCCAGGCATATCGCTGGAAAAATACCCAGGTATCAATATTTACATGTGTAGCATCATACTACAGAGGAAAACATCAAAGTTTTGTTGTAGATTCTGATGACATATTATATGATTCTCCTCATGCTTTGCTTTCTATCAGTAAAATTCAGGGGTGCTTATTTTCCGGAAATTTTCGGCGTTTTTTTTTTTTTTTTACGAAATTTTCAGCGGCGTTGTACTCCGGGAATTTTCGGCGGTTTTTTTTTTGTTGTTTTTGTTTTTTTTTCACGGAAATTCACAGCGTTGTACTGGAATTTTCGGCGTTTTTTTTTTTTTTGGTCTTTTTTAGAAATTTTATTTTATAGCCAGTGGCAAGGCCTGTCACTGTCCTTTCCCTGTTTTCCCTTGGTTGGTGGCCAAAGTAAAACTCAATTCAACTGGGAGTTGGGAAATCTGACTGCCAATCTACCGCCACAGAGGAGAAGAGAAACAGGTCCACTCTGTGTCTACCCAATTCAGCTGGGAGAGATCCCCCCACCCCCACCTAATGTTATATTTGTCTTTTAAAAGTGTGTTAACTGTTTGCTTTGCTTTGTGGTTTGGTGCTTGGTTTGCCCAGAGCTACTCCAAACAGAAATTTCTCACCCCTTTTTTTTCCTGGCAGTGCACCTTTGCTCATGCCCCACCCCAAGGCTTAGTCGCCCACCCCAAGGCTTAGTCGCCCACCCACTCTGTCTGCTGCTTTTGACCTTCAAGACTTCTCATCTCATCATCACAGAGATCTAGGGAGGATCTCCCTGCTGACTCTTTGTTAACCCCTCCCCTTCCCTTTGGGATGCCTGCTGGTTGCTGCTCAGGAAATCTTTGTCATTGGTTTCAGTGCAATGACAAAGATTTCCTGAGCAGCTTTTTCATTTTTTTTTCTCAGTATTTTACTTTTCATAAGTATTATTTATAGCTTTGAAGGGCCAAACACTGGAAATTTGCACTTAGTAAAATTTTATAAAGGCTACTGTTCTTCAAAAATATATCAGAACTTGGGAAATAAATTACGAATGTAACACATATATTCTGATTTTTTTTTTTTTTTTTTGTAAGTATTGATCTACGTTAATTTCAGGAAATTTGGGTTTGGTTTCAGGAAATTTGATTTCACAGAATGAGCACCCCTGAAAATTGAAGAGTGGATTAAATCCAATGATCAAATTGAATTTAAGCAAACATCTCATATTTCTGATGGAGCTCCTGCCCATTTAAAAAATAGATATCAGTTCAGTCATTTAAAAAAAATTGGCAATAAAAGGAAGTGGTTATTCAGCGCAAGTGGCCATGGAAAAGGACCTTGTGATGGTGTAGGAAATCTTGTGAAGCACTATGCAACTCAACATAATCTCTTAAACCTAGATGGCCGCCCCGGTGGCGCAGTGGTCTAAGGCGTTGGCCTCTGATCATTCGTCCGAAGGGGTCCGGGTTCGAATCCCGGTCAGGCATGGATGTTGTGTTTGTCTTATGGCACTGGCTCTCTCCCTTCCCTGGAACCAGTGACCCTAAATTAGGGACGGGCGACTGCTTATAGCCCATTGAGTTGCTCACGGTGGTCGTTAAACCTCCAAAAAAAAAAAAAAAAAAAAAAAAAACCTAGATGTCTTGGACAATATACAAAACAGCAATTCTTTTGTGAACATTGTCAGTAAGAAGTTGCCCAACATAGTTTTCCTGACATTCTTTTGGCAACTATACTCAATTTTGAAAGAAAATATGGGAATATTGGGAGCACATAAAACCATGTCTGGGAATCAGATCTTCACATGTGTGGATTGCTGATAAAATAACTAAAATAAGTAGGGCTGTTAACCATGAACTGGTAGAGGTATTTACCGAATATTGCCCTAAAACTAAAAGAAGTAGCAATTGGTTGCTTAGCAAGAGATAATTTTGTTGCCTGCATTTATGAAGGAAACTGGTAGATTGGGCAAATAGTATAAGTTTCATTTGAAAACAAAGATGTAACAGTTAAATTTATGCATCCTCATGGCCCATCAAATAACTAGGTGCCTTTACAGGATGACATCTGCGATGTACCAACTGACAAAATTTTGGCAACTATAACTCCACCATTTCCAGTTGTTAACTCTGGAAGATTACATGCTATTGATGCTTCAGAACAGTCTCGTGTCAACTCCTTTTTTGAGGAATCGTGGAAGTATTGATATGATATGTAAGTCTTTAATTTATGCACAGTAGACCTTAGGTCGTGGTGCTGGGCCAATGTACCCCCTCCCCCGCGCATTGGTACAAGTATCAAGTATTTACTTTTAAATATTTAATACAGTTTCTTTGATGTATAAAATATGTACATATATTTTTACATTCAGTTTTCCTAAGCTACTGCCCTTTTCACTAAGGAAAATTTCTATTTTTTTTTAAATGGTGGTTTAACGACCACTGTGAGCAACTCAATGGGCTATAAGCAGTCGCCCGTCCCTAATTTAGGGCCACTGGTTCCAGGGAAGGGAGAGAGCCAGTGCCGTAAGACAAACACAACATCCATGCCTGACCAGGATTCGAACCCGGACCCCTTCCGTGCGAATGATCAGAAGCCATCGCTTAGACCACTGCGCCACCGGGGCAGCGGAAAATTTCTTGCTATGTAGGCTGACTATAAAAAATTGCAACTGAAATGCTGCCTTTTTTTATTGCTTCATCTTATAGTAGTATATAATAACTATCATCTACCAAAGTTTCAGATTTTTAAAGAAAACCTTTTTTTGTTATATAATTTTTTGAAATTAATCACTTTTAGTTAAATCTTTCATTTTCTGAATGTTTGGATGTTTATCATTGCAAAACTAAAATTGACATGCAGACAAAGTATTTTTTAAAACTAACACGAGCAAAGGGAGGAATCACCTGCACATGAATTTTTAAGGTGAAACAATTATATAATTTAAAAAAAAACTTAAAAATTGCATTTTTTTTTTACATTTTTACATTTTGTTACTTTTTTGCATAGACATGAGGTACAGCCACATTAAAAGTAATAATGCATATTAAAGCCCTCACATTATGTTTCCCAAGAAAAAAAATCTTAGCTGTAGTTTTAAAATTTCAAGAGTTATTAATTCCTAAAAATCAGAAATTGCTGCCTGTCGCGAAGGCTTCGCTGCAGCACACCATTTTAAAAACGTCATAATTTACATACAATTTTTTTTAGAAATAAATGTGATATTTTCTGTTATTGTATGACTAGGCCTTCCAAATATAATTTTTCCAGGAAAATTCCTGAGGGTTGTCCGACACACTTTTTGCAAAATTGCCGGATAGAAATGGAATGGGCCCACAATGAGTAATGGTTTCTCATGCATGCAATAAGTTCCTGGATCTCTTTTTCATACAGTTTGCACTTAACACGTAAACCTTTGCCACTCATATTTTTAATTTCTTCCAAATAGTTCCAAATGATATATTTATTCCTTCCAGCCAGGCTGATTTCAACACTTGCCCTAAAATGAGCTAAGCACTGAAACCCTTAGCCACACAATACAATGCGACAGTAAACTAACTGAGAATGGTACTTTTAAACTGGCATTGGCTCCTGTTTATGTGTTCTGTATCACCAGGGCTGGGAAAATGTGGTCGCATGTGACAAGCGAAAAGTTTTATTTGACAAGTAACAAATTTAGTACAGTTGTTTAAATTCAATAGACGTTTAAATTTTGCTATGCCTATTGTTGAATACATAAAAATATCAGTTCTTTAATAAGGCTTCTTTTAATTCACAGAACTGATTCGTGACTGTGAGCCAGCATGGGGAATCTGTTTCTCCGTGGAAGAAATTGGACAGTGAATGCCGTGAGTCAAAACATCTCGGCATAGTACGCTTAATAAAGAACATGAGGGAAGAAGCTACAAGCCCGGAGAATGATTTCCCAAAACGTTGTGGGAAAAGATTAGTGTTTATCTTTCCCATAAGCAGTGTTTACACTGCTTGCTTTATTCCACAGCATTTTGAGAAATCATTCTCCAGGCTTGTAGCTTCTTCCCTCATGTTCTTTATTAAGCGTACCATGCCGGGATGTTTTGACTCACGGCATTCACTGTCCAATTTCTATCGCGGAGAAACCGATTTCCCCGTTTTGGTGTAGTCACGAATTAGTTCTATAAATTAATATAAGCCTCATTAAAGAACTGATATTTTTTATGTACAAGAGTCAGTCACACGTGCGCCGCGAGCTTTCGCTTAGCAATTGGTGTAGGTCAAACACGTATTACTGTGTTTCCACGGAGCTGTTAGTAAAGTTCTAAAAGATTGAAGGATTCTTACATCACTTACTCTAGAGGGAGGTAACAAAGTATGGTTATTACAAAATGGTAACTACAATTTTAATTACACTCACGGACAATAAAATTTGCGCACCAAGAAGGAAGCATCGTATGGAATTGAAATTTTATGGACGTAATGATACAGATGAATGATACACATGATGGCGAAAACAGAGCTACAGGACAATTACAGAGGGATCTATGGCAGCAGTCCGGTCATCTTCAATAGCGCGTCGCGCCGCCTCGTGCGGCGATACATGTTGCAATACGGTCCGGCATGGAGACGAACAGACGCCTGATGTCCTGCGGCAGACTGGCCCACATGTGTTTGACTGTGTGCTCCAAATCCCGGATAGTTTGGCACGGCGGCAGCTGGTCCCAAACATGCTCGACAGGGAAATATGTCCGGGGAGCAGGCGGGTATTATCCTGCTGGTATAGCGCACCAGGAATGGGAGCACTTGGGGCCGTAGGATCTCATCCACATACCGCTGGCCCGTCAATGGTCCACGTACCACTACTACACTCGGGACAGCCGCCTGGTGGCGCAGTGGTCTAAGCGATGGCCTCTGATCATTCGTCCGAAAGGGGTCCGGGTTCGAATCCCGGTGAGGCATGGATGTTGTGTTTGTCTGATTCTCTCCCTTGCCTGGAACCAGTGACCCTAAATTAGGGACGGGCGACTACTTATAGCCCATTGAGTTGCTCACGGTGGTCGTTAAATCGCCAATTAAAAAAAACACTCGGGACGACAAACCTGGCATTGGAAGAAAAGCTACAGAGTGTATACTTCCACTGCGCAAAATAGTTCCTGTCTAAAAGCTCGTACTCCAGCTTCAACTGGCATTTAAAAAGGATACAGATGTTCAATATGTTGTGTGTGCATTTAAAAAATACAGATATTCGTGTTTTGGTGACGTCACGGATGGTTTTCTGTCACAGCATTCTCGTTTGTGTCAGAGTTAAGCTGTCAACCCAGGGGATATTTATTGCTGTGGGGGATCATTAGCGGAAGTATGAGGGCGAAAAAATTGTTTCCAAAGGCATTTCGCGTTTCTTCCCCTGGTTTCTGCTTCGTGATTGTTGTTTTAAAACACTTTTCGGTTTTTTCCAATGGCATCTGCCGGGCACTCAAGTGTATATCAGCCGCATAAAGCTAGGAAACCATTACGAAGCTCTGCTAAGGTGATCGTTATGAATGTTTTTACTAAATTGATGGAAAAACATTCGCCGAATAAATCGGAAAATGAATTAATTCTTGCGGCAGAACTCACTGGTGTGTCAAGTCGCACCATTGCGAGAATGAAGGTTGAATTTAGACGCAACGGTACGTTTTCTACTCTCGGGAAAAAACGTCCGTTAGGGGCTAAAACCCAAACACGGCTGGAACGGTACGACGAATTTACTTTAACCGCAGTTCGTCAGAAAGTACGCAGTTTCTCTTCCGGAATGAAATTCCAACAGCAATCAAAGTTATGTCGGCTGTTAATGAAGATGATGAGCTACCTACAGTTTGTGTTAGAATAGTGAAGAACATTATGAAAGACTTGGGATTCAAGTACAGCAAGCGGGAACGGATATCAATCTTGATCGAGCGTGACGATATCCAGGAATGGCGTCGGAGATATATAAGAGAAACTCGGTATCATCGTTCTCAGGGTAGGTCCATATATTACACCGATGAAACATTGGTAAATTTCGGGCACACGAAAAACAGTTTGGCAAGGCACAACTGTTAAATCCAGCGAAGGAGCATTTCTCCGCGGCCTTTCACCTGGCTTAAAAGCTCTTTCTGGAAAAGGCCAGAGGCTAATAATTATTCAGGCTGGTAATGAAAAAGAATTTGTGGGCAATACATGTGAAATTTTCCTTGCTAAAAAAAACCACGACTACCACGGTGAAATGAATGGCGAGCATTATGAAAACTGGTTCATCAACAAATTATTACCAAATATCGAACCAAACAGCATTATTGTTTTGGATAATGCCCCTTATCACAGCGTCCACGTTAAAAGTATACCGACAAAATCAACGAAGAAATTCGACATCCAGGAGTGGTTGACTTCAAAACAGATTCCGTGGGATTCGGACATGTTAAAAGCTGAGCACATGAAGCTTGTTTCGCCGCCCCGGTGGCTCAGTGGTCTAAGGCGTTGGCCTCTGATCATTCGTCCGTAAAGGGGTCCGGGTTCGAATCCCGGTCAGGCATGGATGTTGTGTTTGTCTTACGGCACTGGCTCTCTCCCTTCCCTGGAACCAGTGACCCTAAATTAGGGACGGGCGACTGCTTATAGCCCATTGAGTTGCTCACGGCGGTCGTTAAACCTCCAATCACACACACACAAGAAGCTTGTTTCGAATGTCCGTAGTCGCTACGAACGATATCGCATCGACAGCATTGCTCAAATACATGGATATAAAATTATTCGCTTGCCTCCATATCACTGCGAGTTGAATCCAATCGAGCATGTATGGAGCCAGGTCAAAGGATATGTGGCAACTAAAAATCGCACATTCAAAGCTGCAGAAGTTGAAAAACTGACTTGTGAAGGCTTTAATCGAGTGACGGCTTTAAATTTGAGTAATTATGTCAATCACGTAATCAAAGAGGAGGATAAGATGTGGACTTTAGACGAGATGGTAGACAGCCGTGTTGAACGCTTTGAATTTACTGTTGGAGAATCTGACACAACAGTTTTTTCAGATAATTACGTCGATGGGATTGAACCTTTGCCTTCTTCCGAGGAACTGGCGGGGAAGGTGTGAGTATGGTTAGCGTGAGTGAATTTTTTTTTATTGTAGGTTTAACGACCGCCGTGAGCTACTCAATGGGCTATAAGCAGTCGCCCGTCCCTAATTTAGGGTCACTGGTTTCAGGGAAGGGAGAGAGCCAGTGCCGTACAACAAACACAACATCCATGCCTCACCGGGATTCGAACCTGGACCCCTTCCGGACGAATGATCAGAGGCCATCGCTTAGACCACTGCGCCACCGGGGCGGCCGTGAGTGAATTATGCTTCAAGAATTCAATATCAAGAGGAAACATGTACATGAAAATGTAAGTTTTTTATATTTTGATCATTTTTCGAACTTTAATTACCAGCAGTACAACGAATAGTTTAAAAAAATTACTCAGACTATATTTTATATGTACTTAAATAATATTCGTATACAGTGGATTTCATTTATTCACAAAAATGATTTAAACCTAAACAATAGCTAAAATGTGGCTAAAGGTAAATTGCCATATGCTTTTCAGTAAAGGGGCCGGGCACAAATTTCTGTTCTTCCAAGGAACACACTGAATGCGTGGCAGTTTTCCAAGGTGCCTAACGACGGGAAGGAGCTATTTTTTGTTTGTCGGAATTTTCATGCCGGTTCATACAAGTATGAGGCAACTGGCCACAAAAGTTCAAGGGTGAGCAGGGGCTATAATGATTGCCGTTTCTTGGCCTATATTGGGAACTCCAAACAGATTTAGAGAAAACGTTCTATGTAAGCCAAGCAACAATTGGCCGAGGGATCCGACGTGCTTTGGTTGGGGGAACTATATCTCCCAACTTCCGTAATTTTATATTCTGGACCGCTAGAGTCGGTCAATCTATCCAGTATGCTCCCCTTAAAGCTTCCGCGAGCTTCGGGCGGGCTTTCCCTCAAAATGTAAAAATGGACTTAGAGCTGTAGACATTGGTACCATGCCTTATATAATCATTTTGTACACGACCACGAATTTTCAAACTGGTGGGCAGCCCCGGTGGCGCAGTTATCTAAGCGATGGCCTCTGATCGTTCGTCCGAAAGGGGTCCGGGTTCGAATCCCGGTGAGACATGGATGTTGTGTTTGTCTTACGGCACTGGATCTCTCCCTTCCCTGGAACCAGTGACCCTAAATTAGGGACGGGCGACTGCTTATAGCCCATTGAGTTGCTCACGGTGGTCGTTAAACCTCCAGTCAAAAAAAATAAAAAATGTATAGCAGAAATCCAACTGAAAGAAATTTTAAACGGATTTGTTCCCCAGCCGATTTGATGCTTGTCTTGTATGAGAATTCCGTTAATAACGATGTTCAAAATCACACACATTTTCGGCATGACAGCTTAGTGAGTTTTAATATCTAGAGCCATCTTATTTAAGTTACGTCCGTAATTGGCAACACACGAACTGTTTCCGGGAACTGTAACTGTAACTGCGCGAAGTGTGTACTTCAATCTAAGTTTGTGATGTAAACATACCATGAGACATATCTAAAGACCTTGATGTAAACAGTGGTTATATTTTCTAAAATTGTGTCCATTAGATTTCACAGTGATGAGTAATTCCGTTGTTACTGCCCTCAGAGCAACAAAGAAAGGCCAGCTGAAATATGATTACTATTGGGAACAGGAAGGAAGAATGCCGGTATTGAATTTTTTTCTTTATTCTGGTAGATGAAATGCTGTTTCAATTTGTTGTACATTTACGTGTTATTTTATAAAAGCCAAAGTTTTGGATGAAGGTGGAAGCAAAAAAAAAAGTTTATATTTTTTACAGTATTCCCTGATGGATTTTTTTGTACAGAAATCTAAATATGTTTATTTGGTCTGAGGCAAGAAAAGTGTTCCTCAGTTGTTCACTTTGTGTAATATCTTTCCGGTATGCTGTGATTTAATTTCGTTTACAAAGAATTGAATTGTTTAAACAAAAAGTTAATCGCAGTTTGTCCACGATGACCGTCTTTCGTTTCATTTTTTTTTCTTCTTTTACAATGTGGAAATGATCGTGAAATGTAAAACGTGTATTGCATAGAGCATCATGCCCATTATAGGTACTTATGCATTAGCCTGGCGCCAGTAAAAATGTATCAGTTAATGTCACAATTGTCGATAGATGGCCCCACGTGAATGATTTTTTCTTTTTAGAATTTAACTGTAATGAACGATGTGATGGGGTTTTTTTTTTTTTTTTTTGATAAACAAAATTTATGAAGGAACATACAAGCATTATTAATGGCCTGAAACCTACACAGTAATTTTTGGGGGCCAAAAAGTTTTAATACAATTTAAAATGGAATCAAATGGGTTTGATGAAGCTAAATGACGTCTCCACATGAACTCAGCTAAGTACGATATGCTGTCTAGCAGTTCTGTGATGACATTTGTTTCTCCATTTAGCTGATCTCCACAAACTTTCTATTGTTTGAGTATGGGCTCCACTCTCTGGGTCAACAAAGTTGTACTTATGATTGACTTTGAAATTTTCAAAACCTGCCTCTTCTAGCTCCTGTCTTATATGCTTTCCATGAATCTGAATAGTTTGTAGAATGTTCCGCAACATGATTCTTAATTTCCTTCAACAGGGTTTTCACACTTTCACCAAAATACAGGCATTAGTAGAACGACAAATTTCTCTGAAAATCAACTGCTCTGGAAGCACACTTCCTGTATTAGACTTTCTTTTCGAAAATAATGATTCGTCTATCTCCACAATTAATCTTGGACCACCAGTTTTTTCGTCCAACTGATGTTTGAAAAAATCTGCACAAATTTCTCTCAAATAGTTATTCCAATCAACAGTTGTGTGACTTGCCATATCCAGCTGTTGTTCACACCATTTAATAGAAGTTACATTCTCACTCCAGCTATAAATAAATCGAACAGCAGTTAAAAAAAGGAAGCCGACTACTATGAAACCAATTTCCAACGCGTAAGCCTACCTTAGATATGCATGTACTAATGTTGCACCACCATTGAATACTTTCACTTCCAAAGTATAGCTTCATATTATGGCCTAATTTACAGATTCTTTCACTCGGCAGAATTCCTTCACTTTTAAGAAATGACACAGCACTTGCTTCATCTTGAGGTAAATTCCAAATTTTCATGTTCAACACCACAAAAACAGATAACCGAGTGACATGAGAATCATGTCAATAATCCAAATAACGAGACGTTATCTGCAGTTCTGGTGTAGCGACATGTACAGCTTCGCATACAAATACTCTTGCAGATTAAAAAAAGAGGAAATCGCAATATTACTGCCATTTTTGCAATATATTTCCTTCATAAATTGTGTTTACCAAAAATAAACTACTCACGTCGTTCATTGCAGCTAAATTCTAAAAAGCAATGACCATTCATGTGGCGTCATCTGTCGACAATTGTGACATTTACTGATATATTTCTACTGGTGCCTGGCTAATGCATGAGTACCCAATTTTATTTTCCTATTTTTAAACATGAAAAATGAACTACATTAGTGGTGAAACTTAAAGGGTCATCCACGTCAAATAGCCTACCAATGAAGTGGCCATTTTCAACTTGACCCTGTTTGATTCCCTTGAAATTTGGTGGGATTGTTAGGCGTTGAAATTTTAGCACTGTCCACTTACAGAGTTTCAAATTACATGAACATGAAAATTAGAAAATCGTGACTGGACAATCTTTGAGTAGTTATATCTCGTTACCTAATTGTGCTAGAAAGTGAAAATTTGTCTTTTTATAGCATTTTATAATGAACTTTTAAATCATGTGCTGAAAATTATAAAAAAATTAGGTTGACCCTTTCAAAGTTGCAGAAATAACATTTGACCTTGAATGTTGAAGAAAAATTATTTTCTTAATGCATGGAAGTGTACACGTCAAAATTTTAACATTGCAATCAGTCATTGCTAAATTGCCTGTATTTTCTGTTCATCATACAGCATCAGAAAACTTGAAAATTGAAACTTCTTCAGAAAACTTCAAATAAATTCACAGAATTTTTACCTGGGAGGCTGGTGATTTCACTTAACTATATTACGAAGAAGCAAAATTAGCTTCAACTGGTGAAAATCTGAGGTTTCAGAATCTTTACACTCGGATATTTGGGACTTCATCGTCCTGGGTGGTGTAACGGATAGCATGCTTGAACCGAAATCGGGAGATATGAGTTTTATTCCCGCTTCAGGGCGATGTAATTTAAAAGTTTTTTGACGTCATTGATGTTATGTAATAAACAGTTAATACAGACAATTCAGCAATGTCTAATTGCCGAGGTAATAATTCTGACGTACTTCCATGTATGAAGAGAAGAATATTTGTTCCACAAAATTTGAATTGTAATGGTAAAAATGTATTCAGTAAATTTACATACACACGTGTGTGTACATACCTGCTAACTTTTACACATAAAATTTATGCATTTTAACTGTTCTTTAATATTTTATGCATAGATCGCTTTTTTTTTACGCATTTCTGTTTATTCAAAAAAAAAAAAAAAAGAATCTTCCTTAAAAAATATTTCTTAGTGTTTCAGTTAAATCATACCTTCCAACTCTTCTCGAATTTGCGTAAGTTTTCTGTTGTTGTTTTTTATAGTCTTCCAGTTTTCTGGCCAAAAGAACTTTGCTTCCAGATTTTAAAAATTTTCTGTATTTTTTGCTAAAACTATCCCTATAAATAAAGTATATAACAGAAATGAGAATTTTGCGCCAGTGTGTGGCAAAACAAAAATCTTTCGCCATCTTGCTACAAAACGCAGATTTTGCTCCATTGTACGCCAGAACACCCATGCCCGTCATCATCGTCGGGACTTCAGTACAATAAATTATCCGTGCATTCCGCTTGACGCTGAATAAGATCATGTGGTGGGAACAAAGTTTCAGAGAATCCAACTACTGGGGATTTTACATGTTACTATGGAAATAATCGGTCCTCAACGGAGACGGAAAACATCGAATATGCCATGGAAATTGTTGGTCCGCTACGAATGACGGAAAATATCAAGTACCGTATATATTCGCGCATAAGTTGACTTCGCGTATAAGTCCACCTCCCCCCACTTTCAGGGAAAAAAATCGTAAGAAATCGGAAACTCGCGTATAGGTCGATCCCGGAATGAGAAAAAAAAAATTTCAATGAATTTATTCAAAAACTTTTGAAAACGAAAAAAATTATATATATAATACTAAATTTAATTTGCATACCCAAAAACTTCATTGGAACCCTTCAAAATCCGATTCCGAGTCAGACTCACCAAACAGTTCAAAAAAGTCTTTCTCTGTCATCAGCGCGTCATCATAAACATCAGTATTCCCATCTATGCCTGTGTCATCAGAATCACTGTCATCATCACTCATAAAAACCTCATCATCCTCTGTGCCATCAAGTTTGTTACTAATGCAACATTTCTTGAATGATTTCACGACCATTTCCGCAGGTATCGCATCCCAAGCATCCTTGACCCATCGCGCAATCAAAACGATATCCGGCTTCTTTAGATTTCCGCCCTTGGATTGGATAAGTTCGGCAAATCGGAACTTATCCAATCTGCCCAATACCTCCGCACATTGTCCTTGAAGGGCTTATTAAGGCAGACATCTAGTGGTTGAAGAACAGATGTCAACCCACCTGGGATGACAGCAAGAGTTGTTTTTGAATTTTCTGCAGTTTTTTTCACTTCTGCACAACGGTGTGCAACAAACATATCCCACACCAAAAGAGAAGGTTTCCTCAAAGGTGCACCTGGCCTTTTGTTCCACACATTCTTTAACCAGTCAATTGTTCCGGATTCGTTCATCCATCCTTTTTCATGTACACGAACGAGCACACCCGACGGAAAGACAACGCTTTTCAGCAGAGTTTTGCATTTGAAAATAATTACCGGAGGTAGCTTCCTGCCGTTGGCCAAACAGGAAAGAACAACCGTGAAACTGGATTTTTCGTGACTAGTCGTTCTGATCAAGATATTTTTTTCGCCCTTTTGGTTCACCGTCTTATTTCCAGGAAGGTCGAAACACATGGCGGTTTCATCCATGTTCCCTATTTATGAAAGTTCAAAAGCAGTCTCTTTTCTCTTTTGAATTACATACTTTTGAAATTCCATTATCTTTGCTTCGAGGTCACGAGGTAACTTTTGTGCAATTTTGGTGCGCTGGCATAGACACAGCCCATAGCGGTTCATAAACCTTGTGCACCAACCTGGTGAGGCACGAAAAGTGTTATTTGCGGCTGCAAACTTTTCATCTTTTGCGAGCTTCATTGCTCGCAAACGTATACCAGTTCGCGTTACAATGTAACCATTTTGTCTGCAGCCCACAATCCAATCATTCAAGACACTTTCCAGCTCTGGGAAAGATGTCGTTCCACGGCGCAGCGCCTTTTGCGATTTTGGGATTTTCACCAAGTCCGTTTTTTTTTTTACGCCAATCTCGAATCAGTTTTTCGTTAATGCCAAATTGACGTGAAGCAGCACAGTTGTTAGTATTTTCTGCAAAAGAAACCACTTTCAACTTGAATCCTGCGTTATAGGACATCCGTTTCTTTACACAATCCGTGTCACCCATAATAGGAGAAGTGAGACACGTGCGTTTAAGAAAAAGCAACACCTAACACTGGCTGTCGCATGGCTCCGTTGCGTCGAAGGTCAGCGCAATCAACTAGTAGTCAGAAGGGCGGAGCTTTCTATGCGCGGCTGGGACTGCGCTGTGGATACGCAAAGCCAGGAGAGAGGAGACTTTTCAAAGCGCGGAGAAATTTGGAGGGTCGCGATTTCATAATTCTACCACATCGGTGTTTTTTTTCTTTCGGAGGGTTGCAATTTCATAATTAAAACCGCATCGGCATTTTTATTTCTTTTGGGATGGATTGCCTTTTGCCTGACGGGAATAACTTTTGGACTTACGATTTTTTTAGACCCCGCGTATAAGTTGACCCCATACTTTGAAGCTCTCATTTTGTCCCAAATTTCTTGACTTATACGCGAGTATATACGGTATGCTATGATAATTGTCGGTCCGCTATGGATGACAGAAAACATTGAGTATGCTATGATAATTGTCGGTCCGCTATGGATGACAGAAAACATTGAGTCTATGGAAATCGTCTATGGAAATCGTCGGTCCGCTACGGATGACGGATCATTGGTCCATTACAGACGACAGAAAACGTCAAGTGTGCTATGGAAATCGTCGGTCCCCGGCGGACGACGGAAAACATAGAGTATGCTATGATAATCATCGGTCCACTGCGGAGGACGGAAAACATTGAGTATGCTATGGAAATCGTCGGTCCGCTATGGACGACGGAAAACGTCAAGTAGGGTATCAAAATGTGATATAATTTGTTTGTATTATAAACATCTGAAAATTATCAAATAAATATTTGCATTTATTTTTACTTATACATAGTTAAATTCATTAGAAATGTCATTCGTGCATAGTTTAAAAAAATCATTAGAAATGTGATTCGTGTACAATTTTACACATTTGAATTTTCTCAGGTTGGCAGGTATGTATGTGGTTCAAGCATTGCTTATGCTTAGCTCAAACAGCATTATGTGGCAATATGTTGTTATTAGTTATATAAATATTTTGCAATATTTATGATGTACTTCTGTTTTGCACATTTAAAGTTAGCGTTAAAAGCTTGACATTCGGACGTAAATCAACAATTGTTACAAAATAACTTGCTTAAATTGTAAGAATAGTTTCTTCTTACCTTATGAAGCCAGCACCAACTTGATGCTTGTTCACTTCGACCACTGTTGCTGTGCTGAATCCGAATAAAAATGTTGCAGGAATGTGAATAAAATGTGCACAAAAACGGATAAAATGTTGAACCGAATGAGAATAAAATGCTGCAAGCGAATCCAAATAAGAAGTCCAGATGTAAACAATAGTTAAAAGCTATATGATAGCAAGCTTTTAGGTAGCTGTTATTGCTGTTGATGACTGTATGTAAGCAATGGCATACAGTCACCAACAGCAGTAGTTGAAAAAGACCCTGGCTAAATGGTTGAAATGCGTCAGGATGACATCGGACAGAATCTTTTTGCTCTTGGGCATTTTAATATGTTTCTAAATCAAGTTCTATTCATCTGGTTTTTGCAGTTCGTTATATTTTTATCAAATCGTCTTTTTAACCTCAACATCATACAGCTTTTAACTATTGTTTATATCTGGACTTCTTATTTGGATTCGCTTGCAGCATTTTATTCGCATTCAGTTCAACAGTTAATTGCATTCGTGCACATTTTATTCGTATTCGTTTGCAACATTTTTATTCGGATTCAGCATAGCAACAGTTGTCGAAGTGAACAAGCATCAAGTTGGTGCTGGCTTCATAAGGTAAGAAGAAATTATTACAGTTTAAGCAAGTTATTTTGTAGCAATTATTGATTTACATCCGAATGTCAAGCTCTTATTGCTAACTTTAAATGTGCGAAACAGAAGTATATCATAAATATTGCAAACTATTTATATAACTAATAATAAATGTATTGAGTAAAATTTTAACGGAAGCACTTTAGACTTTGGTCCTCTGTCTTCTGCTTCAAACAACGCGCAGATGGAATCACGGGAAAAACGTTTCGCAATAGGTGGCGCTTCAGCTGCGTCGGCGTTGTTTGCTCCTTCGCTGCGTGCATTACGTAATCGGTGTGTGGCTATTGCGGGACGAGTGTTAAGTACCCGAAATATGCAGCGTAGGTTATTTTTTAAAGGAATGGGTTTATGAAATGTGAGTAGTTCAGGTGTTGTTAAATATTTATAACGACGGAAAAGAAGTGTTACCTCCTCATTGAGAACCTGTCTATCTAGTACGAATATTGAAGTGGAAAACATTACATAGTAGGGAGAACTGTTTGATGATATCAATCATCACCTTAAAACAGTGTTCAGAGGAAAGACTACAATTTCGTCAGAATAAATATTTCAGAATGTGGTCTGCCAAATGGTCTTTGTGAATTCCATTAGATAGTGTGATTTGAGGGGCCACCAAGTGCTCTCAACACCTTGAGAATGCGCCCCAGTAGTCGGATCAACGAAATTGAGCGAGTGGTTAACTGACAGATGTTGGAAAGCACAGGATGGGAGGTTGCGGTACGCAGCCCATTGATCCGTCATTACAGTACTTCCAGGTTGAACATATTTCTGGATGAGCGGCAGCAATGTCTGAGCAGAGCGGTTATTCTTCGGGCAGATCTCTACCCTGAATCATCTAGAATCTCTTTCAAAGATTCCATGGATCCAGGTGCCTTTAACAAGACGACCACGATTATTCCTCCAGCTTCCCAAATTTCGCCTCATCCACTTCGACGATTACACCAGGGCCTTCAAGCTGTCCTTCGACTTGTTCGTAGGCTACCATAAATTCTGCGACTAGTTCTCTGCAAGACTGATAATAGTCGCTGACTGTCGCAGAGGATGTGGAAACCCCACTCTGGGAAGATTCCTCAATTGCATCATCGTAGGGAAAAATCCTTTGACGAAACAATCTACAAGTCATCACCTTATCAAGAGGAATACAAGCAGCTTCAAACCACGTCCCATGTAAATGGGAACACTGCTCACTTTTCTCTGTAACGTGATTCTTCCTACACCTGAATAGTCCTAAACGATGACATATATCCACTCACAAACTCATTGGATGACATGCGGAACATCTTCGTTTGGTTGGAAGGACGGCTCACGCACTGAGCAAAGAGCGATTACGTAACACACACAGCGCAGGAGCAAACACAGAGTACAAGCAAGCAGCGGCAGCGTCATCTATTGCTACACGTGTCATTTCCTGTGATGCCATCCGCGCTTTGGTTGAAGCAGACGACACGGGGCTGAAGTCTAAAGTGTACCCAATTTTACTTTAACAAAAACATTAAAGCATAAGAGGCATCTTAAATATTGTGCTTAACTAATGTTTTTTTTTTTTTTCATTTAGACTATTTATTTTGCTGTGAAAGCAAAACAGGGCAGTTGATGGTGGATTTTTTTCATACCTTGCCAGGCAACTGGATTTCTTATTTACATGCAAAGACCAATCATGACCCTTGTATCTGGGCTATGGCATTTTGGCAGTCCTGATCTGATGATTCTATCTATGAATCTAGATTTTAACCTTCATGCACTTCTGAGGGTTTTCTTAACATTATTGGCAAAACTGCTTAAACACACGCACACCCACATTATGCAAAGATAGACCAAATATCATCAAAATAGGCAAAGTTTCATGGAAATGGGTGTCATTTCGAAAAACCTGTGTCAACCCCTGTTATTGATACAGTTAGTCCTGTATTATAGCAGACTGACAGACTTACCATATTTTTTAGAATAACACTGCACCAAATACGGGGTGATTCATAAAGAAGTATACAGTTTCCAGATGCTGTAAAACAGTAACAGTTGAAAAGACGGACCACAACTGCGAACCGTTTATTTAGATGTACTCATAAAAGTTTGTGTCCCGCTACTGAGGGATGGTGCACCACCGCACTGGTTAGGCGACATGCGAGATTATCTTGATGAACATCTTCCTCACCAATGGGTTGGATGAGCCGCAGACTACAACATGCCACTGACCCAATGGCTACCCAGAAGTCCTGAGTTAACACCTTGTGACTTTTTCCTGTGGGGGATACGTAAAGGACAAGATATTTGTCCCTCCCCTTCCTGTTGATCTAGCGCAGCTGAAACAGTGTATCACAGCCACTATCATTGCACTCGATTCAGATATCTTACCTTGCATTTGGGCAGAAATGGATTACCGGCTCAATGTGTGTCGTGTGACTAAGGGTGCACACATAAAACATCTGTGACTGTCTCTAAAAAAACTTGAAACATTTCCCCACAATTCTGTTACAGGTAACATGAAATATCTCACATTGTTCTTGTTTTATAGTGCGTTGAAACTGTATAGTTCTTTATGAATCAATCACCCTGCATAATGCTGCAGTTCTGTTTAGCTCATTTTGTTAATTGGGAATAACACCATACTTAGTTGAAGAGCCGCAGGTAAGCATACCACAAACAAATTTTATTGGACGAGAATTCCTATCCCCACCCTCTGCCAATATTGTTGCAGGATCAGGGTTAGGTTTTTACCAGGACGTGGGAAAAACTAGGTTTTTACCGGTAAAAACTTGGGAGAAACTGGTAAAAACCTCAAGTTCGACACTTTGCCATGGGAAAAATAATTCATAAAATGCAGAAAAAGATAATGAATTTATCTTGTTCAGCATTTTCTGTGTGTAGAATATTTACTAACCCCAAAAAATGTTCCCCATTCTCTATGTAGAGCAGTAGTGGATGGTATCACAGAAAAGCGTGGCATATTTTACTGGCAAGAAAGAGAGAACCCTCAGTATATGTGTTGAAAAGAAGGTTTAAATATAGAGAAAAATTAATTTTTAAATCTTGAGGCAATATTTTTTTGTCCGAAATTGAGGGTCAATTTCAAAAGAAATTGCAGTCCGATTTAAACGATTTTTAATAGGGTAGGTCCCCAGGCGTTGCTTAACAACGTAATAAAATTTCATTGAAATCAAAGCATTTTTACGTGAGTTATCTTGTAGATGGACAGATTTTTACGATTCGTTCAGACAGATGGACATTATGCGCCTGGATCATAAATTCTTGGAACAACATGCTGAAAAAAAATGAGTGTTCAGACAGACGGACAGCATACAAACGGAGAATGACACCCTCGTTATTCATTCCCGGCTGCACATTATTTTTAGTATTATTTAAAGATCCAGACTTAGAAATTTTGCTAGCAGATGTTGGCCAAGACCAAAATTGTTAGTGGCCATAAAAAAAAAAAAAAAAAAAAAATCAGTGGCCAAACTTTGAGAAAAATCAAATTGTATATTTCTTACTATTATTTTTACAAAATTGCTTACTATAATATCAGTGTGCTTTATTTTGCATATTTCAATTATAATATGCTTAAAAGTTGAAACTGAAGTAGTAAAATACATAAATTAATCTTTGTAGTTTGGTCAGCAAGATTTCATGCTATCTTCCCACCATAGTTTTATCGCATCTTCAGGGTCAAATTTATACATTTTTATTCCTGATGTTTTGATCCTAATGAGACTTTCAAGTGTGTTCATTTTCATTAGAAGGCTTTTTCACCTAATGTGTGTTGAACAGTTTAACTGCTGACCGAAGACGTTCCACATGAGCATATTTGACTGTGGTAACATTAAAAGCACAGTTAATTGTCTAGCCCTGGTATAAACTATGCAGGCTTTCAGCAAACATTCATTAAAAATAATAAAAAGAAAATGCCTAACTTCTAAAGTTTTTATCGGATTTTGACGAAATTTCACATGGGAGTTTATTTTGACATGTCTTGGTTGCTGTAAAAAATTGCATTTGGGTATTTAAAAAATAGGAGAAATTTTTTTTCATAAAAATTCCTCCCAGTACGATTTTCCCAACTCCAGCAGTTGAGCCATCCACCACCTGCAAGGATGTGATTCATTGTCATAGGGAAAGAAGCTTTCATCTGCCCTCCGCAACCTTGCGAACTTCGTTCCCTCACGATGACCCATCACCCATTGCACATTCTTTGTGATCAAAAACCGACACCCTCGCCTTTTTTATAAACTTTTTTTTTTATTTATATAATTTCTGCTGTTCCAGCAGAATAAAAAAAAGGTGCTGGCCGACTTCCGTACATGCGATTTTTGTACATTTGGAGTAAAATTTTTCAACAACGTGCGAGTTCCATACAAGTTAAATAAAATTAAATAAATAATTTTTTCCGTACAGGTCGCCAGAATTGGCGATTTAATCAAACATTTTTAGTCGCCACGACGATGAAGTTTATTGCCATGGCTACAGACCTCACCCCTCCTTTAATAATGGTTTCGCCCTCGTCATCTGTGTGCCGAGGATCGCCGTGCAACTTTTCTGGCAAAAAAGCTTGTTTTTTGCCACAAGGATTTCCGCTGGTGCCTGGTGAAAATCTTTAGACCATCCCTCGTAGTCCATGAGCCAATCGCTGAAATTCGATATTTTGGTACTACCTGTAGTGGCAAATGCTACCAAGCATTTTTGGACATATTTTCATGTTTAGGTCACAAATATATGTGATAGCATGACCAACATGACAGCTTACGGGGTTAAATAGGGGTCAAAAGGTCAAATTACTGTAATCTTCAGTTAGCTCTATCTAAGCGAAACCCTGTTTGAATTTCAATTGTAAACGTTCTCTGTATTCCTCTCCACAAAACCTTTAAAACGAGTGGCAACATGAGGGGTCTGTAGGTCAAGGTCAAGGATTTAACCTTATTGACCTCAAATGTTCAACTTTCTAAATTTTCTTTGCAGACCCCTTGTGTAACCATTCAATTTGAAGATCTCGGTCACAGGATCACAGACAATGTGTTTATGAATCAAAGTAGGTTTAGTGGAGATAGAGCCAATTATAAATTTAATGATCCTCAATTAGGTAAAATATTGCAAGACTTATTCTTTGAAAACATATGTGTGTTTAAAATGACAGGGCAGTTATTTTCTCCACAATAACATCAGACTCCACACTCAGTCCTGCATCTTCAAATTTCTTACCAAGGATGCGTAGAAATGTACAAATTAGTATGGAAAGTTCCAAGACAGAGAATAATTGACTGATATGTATCTTCGTGTTTCCATTTGATTTCTGAGGCTTTGGAGAAGATGGCTTGTTTCGAAAACGTAAACAACATTTGGAACCTGAAGCCATTTCTTAATGGTTAATGCTCGAGTTAGCATCTCATTGACTGTTGACATATTTGTTGAAAGTGCATTGACAGTTGGCAAGTAACCAATATTACTTTGAACTATTGTGGTGTCCATGTGGTTCTTAATGTAATAATCAGTCCAGCTGCTAACCTGTTGATTACTTGTATTGAACAGATGAGCAGGAATAAAAAGGATGTCTTTCATTCTCGAGTCTTCTGTGTTAACTTTCCCATGCATCTCGTTTACAATACTCCGAGGAGGACCAACTCTTTCCCCACATATGTATATTGGGAGATGCTCGTCAACTGGTTTAATACTTCTATGTTTTTCCTTCATGATAGTTGGTAAAACAGGAGCTTCTTGTTGTGGGCCATAGATAAGAGGCTGAAATGCAGTACCATTGATACAGTGCAATGTACCACCACCGGATAACATAGCTTCCAATCTGTCAATATTGTTGAATGCAAGTACAGTTTGTATGTGTGGGTAAATATTTCCCGGAGAGACTACAGCTTCTGGTACTGCGGCTAACTTTTGAAGACATAGTGATGTTTTTTTATCTCCTCCAGTTGTTTGTAGGATACTCCATGGCCAAGGCGGTTTAGGATTTTTTTTTATTGTTGGTTTAACGAGCACAGTGTTAGGACTTTCAACAGCTCAGCATTGCCGACAGTGACTATATGATGGATGGTAATACTAATAGGATGTGCTTTGGTGGTTTGTACCTTCCTTTGTAGATTGCAAACATCGAATCTTGAGCAAATGATGTAACGAGCCACTTAGTTCTGTCTGTTACAGCAGATTCTTTTCTTATGAGAAAATGATGAAGAAATTGTTCAAGAAGCTTTAGGATACGGATATTCTCCACAATCAGTTGCTCAGAATTTGGTGGCCAGGGTTGGACAACAAGGCTTTCATACACATTTTGCCTAATCGATAGTGCCGATTGGTTCTTTCTTTGAACAGGTGTTGAAAGAGTAAAGGAAGTGAATATTTCCAATTTTGCTTACAGTTCACAATTTTTAATTACCAATTCATCTCGAGTCATACTATCAGGGTAAATCAAAACTTTGTTTTTGGTTGTTTGGACCATATATGCAAGAGCTTTGAAAATTCTACTTTGATCTTCCAGCTGATGTGTTTACTTGTTGATGGTTTGATATCAACAATTCCAAAATCCTTCATCCATTGCAACAGACAATTTGTGAGCCGAACTAGCTCAATAATGACCTTGTTGTAGGGTATGACATGAGTTCGTATGTATTCAAACAACTTTACATAAGCTTTAAACTGTATTTTAGCATAAACATCATCACAGTCATCTTCTACC
This sequence comes from Macrothele yani, assembly GCA_039090855.1. Classification (NCBI taxonomy): domain Eukaryota; kingdom Metazoa; phylum Arthropoda; class Arachnida; order Araneae; family Macrothelidae; genus Macrothele; species Macrothele yani. The sequence continues at coordinate 75,535,128 of CM077028.1, read as the reverse complement.
TCTAAAATGATTTTTAGTTCTACGGTTTTCGTGTATGATCGGTAACAGGAACGGTGATAGTGACCTTCTGCTGCAACCAATTCTCGACTTAACATGGCAAGCATTCTTGTATCATCTGTAGATTTTGCACAGGCTTTTAATGTGACATGTACTCTCAATTTACATGCTTGTGTCAGACTTTCTCTGGTATTTGTCCCTTTAACATCTTACTACAGAAGTTACAAACTTTCTCCATCACTCATCTTTTAGGAATTGTTTGCCGCATGGATTGTCTTCTCACTGTACTGCTTGAACCTGTTTCTGCACTCCTTTTTGACGCCAATATCCTGTCCAGGTATCTTTTAATGGGGAAGACGCTTCGACACATTCTGTGGTACCACACGTGATCGGGAATTTTATTCACTTTTGTTTTCTCTGCAATAATGTGAATTGCTTCATGGTTACGCAACTCACCAGCTCTTTTCAAAGTGTTCCATGATTCGACACTTTCAGGATATATTAATTTCGTACTGTCATCACTGCAATGTATGATGCATTTTGCATCTTCCTTCATTTTCTTTCTGGGAACCTCCTCACTCATCTTTACTGTTTATTTACTTCAACCTAAAACAATAGAGAATCAGACGTTAACTCTAAGACAACCATATAGTGCAAAGCCTATTTAATTGGCTCTATCTCTGCTAAAAATACTTTGATTCATAAACAGCAACATTTTATGTGATTCTGAGATCGTGAGCTTCAAACCGAATGGTTACACGAGGGGTCTGCAAAGAAAATTTTGAAAGTTGAGCATTTGAGGTCAATAAGGTCAAATCCTTGACCTACAGATCCCTCATGTTGCCACTCATTTTAAAGGTCTTGTTGAGAGGAATACAGAGAGCTTTACAATTGAAATTCAAACAGGGTTTCGCTTAGATAGAGCTAACTGAAGATTACAGTAATTTGACCTTTTGACCCCTATTTAACCCCATAAGCTGCCACGTTGGCCGTGCTATCACATATATTTGTGACATAGACATGAAAATGTGTCCAAAAATGCTTGGTAGCATTTGGCACCACAGGTGGTACTGCTATATGTAATGGCTCATGTACTATGAAATGTTACCAGAAAATGCATGTCTGGAAACCCCAATAATTTTTTTAAAAATGTCCGGAACCGCCAATGATTTTGGTAATTTTTACTTTAGGCACTTTTCGCCTACCTCAATGAAAATATCCTCGAGTGATGCGAAACAATGTCCGGAACACGGAATCGGCAGTTAAACTTTGGGCAAATGTTTATTTTTTTCTTTTGACATTTTTTACATTACCTGTGACCTGGATTTCGGAGGGTTTATTAACATATAAGGTCAGGTGATTAACATATAAGGTCAGGTGGGATGTAAGGTCAGGTGATGCGTAACATCACAGCCTCTCCTTGACAAATGTCAACCCCGCCTTCTCGTGGTGCATCCTGTTCCCACTAAAGGGGCTCTGACGACCGCCAATAGCGGTATAACTATACCATCGGGATCAGAGGAAATGCTATCCCACACTCACCAACCCGCTTGGCCAGCGTGGTGAGTTATGGCCAAACACCTCCAAAATGACTCTACAACTTAAATCTTGGCCCTCAGTCTCCGGCAGCTGGAATGTACCTGGCCAAGGCAGCGGCCAGTGCGACATGAAGGCAGAGGGTGCTAAGAATCCCCGGAGGACCGGACTAGGCTGCCATTTGATGCTGACCTTGGCTACCTATAACGGACGCTCCCTATCTTCTGATTCAAGGCTTCTTGAATTGGAAGAGGAACTACAAAGGATCAAGTGGGACATCGTCGGGCTAAGTGAGGTAAGGAGAAAAGGAGAAGATCTCATTGAACTGAAGAGTGGACATCTCTTCTATTATCGTGGGACAGATACTGGCAGAACTAGTGGTGTTGGATTTATAATAAACAAGAAACTGAAGGATAAAGTGGTAGAAGTTGAAAGTTCCTCTGACAGAGCTGCACGACTCGTTATCCAACTATCAAGAAGATACCAGGCTCAGATTATTCAAACTTATGCGCCCACCACAAGTCATCCTGAAGAAGAAATTGAAGAATTTTATGAGGAAATTCGTCATCTAAATAATAAAGGTAAGCAGCACTTGAAGATAATTATGGGAGATTTCAATGCAAAAATAGGGCAACGGCAACAGAATGAAACTTCAGTAGGTAAATTCGGTCACGGCAACAGAAACCAGCGTGGAAATACTCTCGTTGAGTTTGCAGAGGCAGAAGGATTTTTCATCTTGAACTCCTTTTTCAAGAAAAAGCCACACAGGAAATGGACATGGAGACATCCAATTGGGACGACAAGTGAAATTGATTTTATTATGTGTAACAAAAAATTCGTCATCGAAGACTGCAGTGTGCTGAACAAGTTCAACACAGGTAGTGACCATAGATTGGTGAGATGTAAGATGCACCTCAACACTAAACTGGAACGTGGCAAGCTCATAAGACAAACAAAATGTATTGACATAACCAACCTTAAAAAACACCATAATACTTTCAAGTTGGAACTGAAGAACAGATTCTCTGCTTTAGAAGGCCTAACATCGGAAGAAGTGGATATTTCGGAAGTTAACAGAAAAGTAACCAAAGCTCTAATGGAAACAGCAACAAAATTAGCTGGGTCTAAGAACAAGTTGCATGTGAACAAATTATCAGGAAAAACCAAAATGTTGATGCAAAAAAGAAGAGAGATGAGGACAACTAAAGAAGATGTGACTTCCAAAGTGGAATATATAGAGCTATGCAAGACAACACGAAAAAGTATCACTGAAGACGTAAGGAAATTCAACTGTGAGCTAGTGAGGAAAGCAATTGAAAACAACCAAAGCCTTAAGATAGCAAAGGGACATCTCAGTAAGGGAAGAAAACAGATTATGGCTCTGAGAAAAGAAGAGGGTTCTATAACAAGAAATAGAGGCGAAATTTTTACAAGAGTGAAAGATTTCTACTCCAAATTATATGAAAGGGATGATACATGTACTCCAGACATCATGAAAGGTACCAGAGTTCTTCCAGTCCTCCCAGCAGAAGTTGCTCATGCAATCAAGAACATGAAGCGGGGGGAAAGCTCCAGGAGAAGATGGAATTACTATAGACATCATACAAGAAGCAAGTGGAGAAATTGAAACAGTACTCGCCCAAATTTTCACTCGATGCCTTAATGAAGGGAAGATTCCTGAGGATTGGAACAATGCTACAATGATCCTGCTACATAAAAAAGGTGACATTGAGGATCTCAGGAACTACAGACCTATCAGCCTCCTATCAGTGGTTTATAAAATCTTCACTAAAGTTCTTTCACACCGCTTGAAGGTAACACTGGACATGGCTCAACCGAGAGAACAAGCTGGATTCAGGAGTGGCTACAGTACAATAGATCATATCCACGTACTGAGAGAACTAATTGAAAGAGCGAGGGAATATGAACTTCCATTGTGCATGGCTTTTATCGATTATGAAAAAGCCTTTGATTCGGTGAAACCATCAGCAGTTACCACGGCTCTGAAATCCTGCGGTATTGAAGATGCATACATTAATATTATTAATAACATCTATGAAAATGCAAGTGCAAAGATTCGGCTGTTTGAAAATACACACATAAAAATTGGAAAGGGGAGTGAGACAAGGTGACACCATATCTCCGAAGCTCTTTAATGCCACATTGGAAAATGTCTTTCAATCACTGAACTGGGAAAACAAAGGGATAAAGATTAATGGAGATTATCTAACCCACCTTCGTTTTGCTGATGACGTAGTCATTTTTGCAACTACCCCATCAGAGCTGCAGAGTATGATCCAGGAACTTGCTGACAAGAGTAAAGAAGTGGGATTAAAAATGAACTTTCAGAAGACAAAAGTGATGTTCAATGCTTTTACAAGAAATGAAGATTTATCGATTGATGGAGAAAAACTGGAGATAACAGATACGTATGTTTATCTTGGACAGCAGATATCAAGTGAGGGTCACATTGATGAAGAAATTAATCGGCGTACAAAACTTGCCTGGAGAGCTTTTGGAAGAAACAGCATAATTTTCAAGAGCAATATGCCATTATGTCTTAAAAGAAAAGTGTTTGATCAATGCATCCTTCCAGTGCTTACGTATGGTGCAGAGACGTGGACCTTAACTAAAAGAGACATACAAAGGCTGCAGACAACTCAAAGAAGCATGGAGAGGTGCATGCTTGGTATAACCAGGAGAGATAAGAAGAGGAACTCGTGGATCCGAAAAATTACGAGAGTGGAAGACATCATGATCAGAGTTAAATCCCTGAAATGGCAATGGGCTGGACATACTGCCAGAAGGACAGACCATAGATGGACAGCCGAAATTTTAGATTGGATTCCAAGGGACAGGAAAAGACCCAGAAAAGACCACATGGGAGATGGGTGGATGAAATTCGTAAATATGCGGGAGTGACATGGAGGAGACTGGCACAAGACAGACCGTTGTGGAGGAAACTTGGGGAGACTTTCGTCCAGCAGTGGATTGATAATGGTTGACAATGATGATGATGATGATTAACATATATTGTTGGGAATGGAGTTCCCCTTTCCAAAATCACTGTCCCTACATTCTGCCCATGTTTTCTCTGCCACGCTCCTTTGTTCTTTTGTGCTGAGGACTGTACCAACAATACATCCTTTTTTTTTTTTTTTCCCTTCCCACTGTGTGTGAGCTGGAACTGAACTTTGTTCTTTTATACAGTTTTGTTTTGATTTAAAAGTTAGTTGTAGGTTACAGAGCAATTTTAATCCTCTATTTAACTGTTATTCTGAATATAAAAATTATTTTTTCAGTTATTTTTTAATTATTATTTTAATTTCATCTTGTTTTATTGCTAATTGTGACCCCAGCTTCCTGGGTTTGCAGCAAGTTTTATGCTTTGATTGTTGTATGTGTCAGGGCTAGAAAAAACTATTCCAGATCTGGGAGCCAGTTCCAAAATTTAGGTGCCAGGAAAAACAAATTCAAATTTTAAAGAATCACACACAAATGTAATGTGTGATGATGGAACAAAAAGTTATATAGTGTATTTCCTATCATTTTTTAAAAACCCAAATCACTTATTGTTAAATAAAATTCCCATTTGATCCATGCCTCCCTCCCCCAGCATTTTTATAGTTGGTGCTCTAGATTTTCATTTTATTTAAGTATAATATATTGAAATCAAATTTTGCACATATAAGCCCAAAGTATCTCATTTTCCTTTCTGTAATCTAGAGCGACATCATAATTCATGGGCTGCGAAATTCAAAAGCAAATAAAAAAAATTCTTGCGCATAATCCGTGGCATGGATAAAAAACTCTCGTGTAATTTGCGGTGGAATATCGTAAAATTCAGAAAAACACAATTTTTCCATCTTCTAATTCACGTCGACCTGTCCGTAGATTATGAAATTCAGAAATAAAATATTGACACCTTTTATGTTGATCCTGTACCATAATTTCCTACAGAAAAGTAGTGATTCACAAGATGATAAAAAGTTCAAAGAAGTACAAAAGAAACTATCTTATTAAAAAAAAAGTAACTGTCATTTATAAATATTTTTGTGTTATTTTCAAATGAAAAAATGAAAATTACTAATTTTTTCAGCATTACCATTGCTCATTAGTTTTACATGCTAAAAATCCATAGAAACTGTGGACCATTCATAGTATTTGGCATTTCTGAAAATATTTCCCAAAAACTGAAGGACGAATAAAAGCCGTAACATTAATGTGACTAATGCAACAAAACAAACGAATGCGATTCGAAAAGTGATTAAGCTACTGCGACGACAAGAATTATGTGGTGTGGAGCTCAGCAGGCTTTCCAGAGCACTTAGCCTGGTCCACTGAGCTATTCCACACCATGTAATTGAACACAAAATATTTTCTGTCAAAATGCTTGTAACAAAAAAGAAAATGCCATATTTCCATCTCTTTGTGGCTGCTGTCTAACTTCGTACTGTGTTACATTTTTTTTTTTTTTTATACTGTTAGCGCATTTTCCATACTTTTCCAACACCAAACACCACCAGCTGTTCTGATGCCATGCAGAATTTTTGAAAATTAAAGTACCATAAGAACTTTTTTATATTGTGTATTATCTACAAAACCTAATATTTTAACTTTTTGACTGATAATTCACAGATTATATGACAAAAAGTATGGTATTTGCATCAAATTACGCAACTTGAAGCAGGGGGGTCTGACAATTTTTTTTAGGCGCCCGAAATTTTTTCAGCAATGGTGTATGTTGATATATAGTTATCATTATTTCTTTCATAAGACTGCAAATTACGTTATAGCTGATGGGGGGGAGGCACCAACAAAAACCCACTCCATGTTGCATTAAAAAAGGAAAGTCATCAAAGATCAAACATTTTTAAATGCTGGTGGAAGTAAAGTAACTCGCTATGCAAACTATAAAAAAAAAACTTGCTAATGTCATCCTGATCCCCCATAAAGTGAACAGTCAGCAACTCCCCACCGTGTTCTTCTCCTCATAATAGTAAATACATTTCGCGGAATCCCAGTCAGTTGGGCAAAGATTAAACACACCGATGAGCCGTTACATTATGACTACCTACCTAATAAGCTGTAGGACCCCTTTAGCCCACAAAACAGCGGCCACTTGGCAAGGCATCGATTCGATGAGGTGGCAGTAAGTATTCTTGGGTATCTGGTACCTTTATGTCAACAGGAGGTCCTCCAGTTCCCGTACATTTCGGGGTGGTGGTGATTTAGCGTGAACCCGCTTTTCCAAGTCAAACTTCAAATGTTTGATTGGGTTCATGTCAGGTGAATTTGGAGGCCAGGGCATTAACAGAAAGTCACCAGCCTGTTCCTCGAACTACTCCTTGACGATTCTGGCAGTGTGGCATGGCACATTATCCTGTTGGTAATAACCATCACCAGCATGGAACACAGTTTCCACGAATGGGTGAACTTGATCCGCAGCGATGTTCAGATACCTGACAGCTGTCAGGGATTGTGCTATTGGGATAATGGGGTCTAAAGTGTCCCAAGAAAACATCGCCCACAGCATAATACCGCCGCCAGCATATTTCCGCCCAATAGTGCATCCAGGTGCCATAGCCTCTGTTGGTAATCGGTATATCCACGCTTGGCCGTCTACATGATGCCCCAGGAATCTTGATTCGTCAGACCAGGCCACTTTCTTCCAGTCATTTATTGTCGTTGATGATCTTAGGCCCATTTCACGCATTGTTGCCGATGACGTGCAGTGAGCATGGGTACCCGGTTGGGTCTTCGAGTATGCAGGCCCGTGTGCAGAAGGCTGCGATGAACTGTTTGCTGTGACACATTGCTGTAATCACCACTGTTGTAGCTGCGGATGATTTGTCGCACCATGTCCCTGCGGTCGCTGTGAACAGCGTGCGACTGCCTGCACTCCCCTATAGCATCAGTGAGCAGTGGACGACACACAGCTGGATGATGATTCGTCGTTTGGCCATCTGTGCACCACTTTTGATACGTACTCACTAGAGCGGCACATGCACAAGCCGTGCCCTTTCTGAGGTGCCATGCCATCGCAATTTGTCCTTTATCAAACTCCGATAAATCGGCATCTTTTTCCATTCTAACTCCGAACACTCTACTAACTGAAAGCCGGTCCTTGGATTGTATATATACTGCTCTGTGAACTTCACCTGTGCCACCATTGGTTCTCCAGGCACACTTATTTCTCTAGGTTGGGGGTGGTAATAATGTAATGACTCATCAGTGTAAGTACACCCTTGTCTGCAAGAACCACAGGAACCGAACATTGTGAAGTGATCAGCACGAGGGAGTTCAGTTTGGGGAGATAGACAGAAATCTGAAATCTAAGGCGTGGTGTTAGGAGGAAACCAGGCTAGTTTTACATTAGATAAAGAAATGTGGGAATGACAAGTAGCATTGTTAAACATGTCCAGCCATTCTTCCATAATGGCACCTGTCATCCATGCTTTTTTACTGAATCTCCAATGAACTAGTAAGGCATTACAATTGAGTTGTCTGAATGGCCTAGGATGAGCAAATTACCTATCACAAGGTTTTTTAATTTCCCCTTCCATGCTGACACAGAAAAAGTCAGTCATTCGTTAAACATTTTACCTCCGACGTATTTATCACCCATCTCAGTAAGTGACTTTGTAGGTAACAGTCTAAAAAACAGTCCAGTTTCATCTCCATTATAAATGTTTTTTGTTTCATATCCCTCACTAATTTTCCCGATTTTCTCTTTCCATTTGTCTATCAATTGAACATCTATGTCTTCAGCTTCACCACAAACTTGACTAAAAACTATGTTGTGACAGGATTTAAAACTCTCTAGCCAGCCATTGAACTCTTTAAAGTTAGTGTTTTCTAATTTCTGAGCAACCTCCAATGCTTCTGCCTGAATCATTGGCCTAGAAATCGGCATCCCTTTAGTCCCTAGTGCTCACAAACCACTCACAAACTGCCTTGTTTATTTCTTCATTTGAAGACACTCTACCCAGTCATTTTATCTGTCCTGCAATTCCTTTTAACCACTGGTCCATTATTTTGTCTTTACTTTTCAAGGCTTCATGCACTTGAGTTTTTTCAACTTTAAATTTCTCAGACAATTCCTTAACTGAAGGTTTTCCTCGTTGATGCTCTTCAATCATTTTCACTCTCTCACCAAGAGATAAGGTTTTATGTTTGCTAAGTGGCATTATGAAGACTTGTTTAAACTCTTCTTAAACAATGCACTCATTTGTTTAAACGTCAAATTGTATGACAGAATCAAGAATGAACAATGTTGGTGAAATTCACATCAGTAAAACTTCTTCAACGCCAAAAGCAGGGAGGGGGGTACATGTACTCAGCATACTGTCTGCCCAGACGAGCCAGAGACCTGCTTGGCAGAGTGCCAGAAATGCTCGATTTACGAGGTAGGGAAGAGAGTGGGAACTGATAAACAAAACTATGCACTACGAATTCCTGCGTCGACTCAGAAACATTCTTTTAGATTGATCTTGCTTTTTCAATTATTCCCAAACTATGTACAATATTTTATTAATACGTATTTGATTTGATGGATCAAGAAACTACATATTTTCAGTTTTCACTTTCCAGTTTAAATAGTTTTGTCTGTACCATCGTACCAAAAAGTGGCTTCTGTTTCCAAATTTGACAGGTTTCTGGTATATACGGGCTGATTTGTATGGTAAAATGATTGGTTCCAAAATTTTCTTCCAGTTTAGCCAGGTTTCTATTTTATACAGGGTCTGTTTTAGACAGGTTTTACTGTATTTATTTTTATTTTTGGCATACATTCTTTGAATTAAATTATTAATGAAATCATGGGGAATGTCAAGATTATACATTCACTGCCAAAGAATGGGCCTATTCACATTATCATGCTTTTTGAATTTCCAGGCTTACAGGGAAAATTGTTTTCATTCTCATTATACATTTACAACTGAATGACCTCATTCATCCATTAACTGTCTTCAGTTAATCTTCCATGTCTGAACCCATGTTGCAATTCTAACATTGTTCTGATCTTCGAACTAGTTGTCAAGTCTGTTTCATAAAATGATAACAATTTTATAAATTACACTTGTGAGTGCTATTGGTCTATAGCTGTCCAAATTTAATTTACCTTTACTTTCTTTTCCTTTGAAAGTTAGTTTAATTTTTGTCTTGGATCAGTCTTTTGGGATGTTGTCTTTTTGATTAATGTCATTAAATACGGGCAACATTGTGCTTTTCTAAGAGTAGTATAACTATACTAGGAATCTGAATTTGTGCTTTTCCCCATGGGTCCTAAGTTTTTGAGAATTTCATCCATCCCAGGGGCTTTCCCTGTATTTAATTTTTTCATTGCATTCTCTAATTCGTCTGCTGTAATATTGTCTTCATTTCAACTGACTATTGCCATTCACATGATAATAAATAAATAGATTAAATATTTACAAATTAAATAATTGGTGTTTAATTGTTGCATTGATTATTGTTTGCTTATTTTAAATTCATAGAGTAACTGCATCACTGTATTTTATGTACAGTACTTATGGTATTTGTGAATTTATATTGGCAATATTATAAGCTTTGGGTTTCTGTTATTAACAATGCTGTATTTAAAACATGTAATGCAAATATTTATGGTATTTTATTTTTCTAGGCCATATTAGATGAAATCTCAGCTCATATTACACGTCTCAATGTTAGTCCAAAAGCTTTAGAGGTTGTGCAGGAGAATGAATTAGCAAGATTGTATGAGCAAAATAGTTTAACATCAGATGATAGCAGTTCTTCCAGCAAAGTAACAGATGAAAAAAAATCTCCCTTCAGAGAAATTGAAGATAAATGGGATCCACATATTATTGCTGCTTTAGCCAAAACAGAGCTGGCCTTGAGAGAATATGATGAAGAGAGGAGACGAAGTGTTGTGGTATGGTGCTTGAGCTCTTTTATTTATTTATTTTTTTTTTTACTTCTAAGGTTTTATCCACAAGTTTGATGCTTTTATGGAAGATGATTTTAAGATCATTCATTATTTGTGTGACTGCATGAAATAAAGAATTCCCATATTTTTGTTTATTTTCAAGAAAAGTTGTAGTTTTTTTTTTGTTTTAATGCAATGTAACAATAACAATAGTTTATATCAAATGATATTCAGTGTTAACAAACTTTATGAAGTGGAATCAAAACATGGAGGCCTTAATAGTCAGGCCTTGATAGTCAACAAAACCTCATAGACAAAGGGGAATTACAATAAGTAAATTTTTCAACTGAGTGGTCCTGGATGTAGCTTAAGCTCTGAATATTAATAATGTAATGGGAAATCCTTGCAAGGAAATGCCTTAAGTAAGAATCTAACTATATAGTAAAAGGGATTACTAGAATGACACTTATTATCCATTGTCAAATTTTTGAATTGCACACCAGCCTGTCATCATGACTGACCCAAAAGAGTAACTGTTGCAACTCATGTGGTAATACCTTGCTTTTCTGTTTATTAATTGTTTTTCTTAATCCCTGAGTCATGTCAATAGTACATGATTTTCTGAAAGTCACTGTACGTTTTCAGCCCATTAATCAAAATTTTTTTTATAAAGTTTTATGCTTCTAATGGTTAAAATGCTGACCAATAGAAGTTTACTTTATTTTTTAGTGAAGGTTCACCTTTCAGTACTTGGTGTTTTATGGTGACAACTAAGCATAACTAGAATGTTGTAATCACTTAATAGTGAAAGAATTTGAGGAGACTTGGCAACATAAAAGCTTAAATGATGAAGCTTTTGCAAAATGCAATTTAATTTACTTATTTTACTTGACTTTTTGTATGTGGAATTAACAATATTTATAAATTCACATAGAACCTGATAATAAAGCAACACTGTTGCCTACTCAAATCCATAGTTTCAGCACTTTTTTCTTTGCTGTGATTATGCATTGAGTTGACTGGACTTTCTGATGCAGTTGTCACTTACACAAAGTAATGCAGCAGCCTAACTAATCATTTTAAAATCAGTAGTTAAAATAGGAGAAAAAAATTCTGTTCTTCAATTGGGGTTTCAATCCCATAATCTGTCATCTACGCTATCTAAAATTCATTAGATATTTCTGTAAACCGTCTCATGGAATTTTGTTTTTCCATGTAGTCAGTGCAAATGTTTAAACATTTTTGTAATTGACAAATGAACCTTGAACTAATTTAGTTTTATTGACTCTTGTCCTTGCCTAAGGCAGTAGAATCAATCCTACACTTAAAACCAGCAGTCCTCCATTAGGTTCATTGACCTGTCATAGCCTGAGAAAAGTATATGTAGAGTCAAGAAACTATGACCATTTTAGTGTTAAGTATAGTTAGCAGTAATATTTTGAAAAAGAAAAATAATAAAGGTGGGTCATTCCATGTCAAATCAAAAAAAAAAAAAAAAAATGATTTGACACCCATGATCTCAGATTTTGATGAAACTTGGCATGTTTGTTCCTTTTATGGATTTAAGTAAGCATACAAAATATTTTTGCTCTATCTCAAACGGTTTAGGTTTTACAGCCTGTTAAAGTTTTTGGAATTTCACGTTTTTTATCGATTGGGCAGAGGAAACACAATTGTTCTTTTATAGAAAATAAATTATATCTTCCTTATTTACCAACCAATGTTGATGAATTTTTTTATATGTTAATATGTAAGGAATCCAGAAAATAATAAATTAAACAAGCAAGTACCTACACATGGTCAAGAAAAAATCCTGAAATGTTATTTTGAAAATTTTTGAAATGAAATACGGAGTTCCACGCTAAGTGGAATATCATCGAAAGAGAAAAGGATAATAAAAAAAAAAATTAATTCTTGTTCTAAAAGATATGCTCTACCACATGAACAAATAAAATGAATGTTTTTTTCACTCCATTATTTTTTACTTCATAGACAAAAATAATTTTAAAATTCATGTGTTTGCTTGCAGTGTGTTAATTAAAAATTTCCTTTTGTTTAAATACAGCCATTTTGCTTTAAAAATTATGAAAAGTAACCACTATTATGTAATGCAGCCAAGACTACAAACTTGGCTTGAAGAAACAGGATTTTAAAACAAATAACTGATAAAGTAAAAATTTTAATTACAAAGTTAGGCACATATTTACAATATTTGTTGGAATAGAAAATGTATTGTTACAAAACTCATCATTTAAAAACATTTCAAATTGTAGGTCATTGTTTATTTAATTTCCCCAGTGTTTTCAAAACTTGATTAACATGTATCATGCATTCTTGAGAGAATTGGTAAGTTCTTCCAGTCATTGTTTTTGGAGGTTCCACGATTGCAATGACATAAGGGATGGGTACCGCACATGCATCTTCCCTCTTGGGCCAGAAAAATGATTAGTGATATGGTCCATGAGGATGTAAAAACTTTACAGTGACATCTTCTTCTGCATTCACCTCACTCACCATACCAAAATAACATAAGTTGTCATATATACAAGCGATAAAACATCTAGGACATAAATCTTCTATTTTCACAAATAAAGTCTGCTGCTTGTTACATAAGTTGAAAGTGAGAGCTGGTTTTTCATCACTGCTGATTCTTCTAGCTTCAATCAATCCCAAGTCATCTATTGGCTGAAAGCTGTGGAACGATCTTGATCAAGGAAGAGTTTGAACATCTTTGATGCGACTTTTCAAAGTCGGTCGAGTTGAATCAACTGCTTCTTTAGAAATAAGTTGGAAGTTTGTATTTGTAATGTTCATTTTGCAAAACTCAAAAAGTTCATTAGTTGTTATAATTTGTGTGTCCAGATGTCGTTGAAGACTTTCCTTCCTAGCTAAACGTTTTACAGTACCCACTATTCCGTCACATTCTGTTTTACCGTGACTGGTTGCAAAAAATGACCACTGGGCTTTGAGTTGAAAGTCCTTCTCATGCAGACACAGATTCATGAAGTTGTATTTATTTTTATATTGCCCAGCACATCCATCACTGAAGTATAAATGTTTGTTATATGTGGGTAGTTCTCTTTCAGAAAGGCAGTTACAGTTTTTTGGATCTCATACACATACTCACGTCATGTTTAAGGTCATCAGATATGATGCAAAGAGGTAAAATCAGTTTTTCATTGCTTGCATCCTTGCAGTGAATCATGACAGGATGAATAGTATATGAATCAGAGGTCCAGTGGTAACCTTGAGCCTCTTCTTGTATTGTGAAATCATAGTTTTCACTAAAATCCATTGAGATAACAGCTGTATTTGAGGAAGCTGTTCCCTTTAAATTTTTAAAAAATGAAGCTTGTGATTTGGCAATGTATGAATGTGGTATTAACTTGTTCAGTTTTTCTACTAACTTAACAATAAACTCACCAACTGAGCTTGAGCAACGTATCATTTCAGTTCGATCAGTCGAAACCCACTGACTGTACTCGACAGGGTCTTCATCATCGTAGTCCTCAAATTTGGACTGTAAAAACTGGACAAGGTTATCTTTTGATGAGCACTTGTCACAATGCCTTAGCATACATTCTCTTCCTGCTCCTTCACAAACAATATACAACATAATTTCTTTGTAATCCTCTTCAATACCTGCTCCGTGAATCAATAAAATAACATTTTGATGTATTGTGCACACACACACTAAGTGTGTGCCACTGGCACCAGCCAAAACACACCACTTAGGTCTCAGAAAACAAAATTTTGAAAACCTGTTTTCAAGTCAGGGTATTCCCATTTAAAATTTGAGTATAGCTCACTAAGATTACATAAAATCAAACGTTTTCACTCATATATTTTTTTTCCTATACTCACCACATCCTTCATCCCTGGCAAAATTCGAGACTGTTCATCACTCTGATAAAACTTTTACCAATTCAATAGTTTCAGGACTCAACTTTTTCCCACGTCTACGATCTGGTTCTGCTAAAAAACCCTTGTTTTTTAACAGTTTTTGAGCCTTACGAACAGAATAATCAGATGTGTTGAAAGTCTCTTATATTTTTCTTCTAGACCACATTAGTGAAGCTGGAATTGTCAGCATTTGAATCTGTTTGTTTCTTGATGTACCACTTAATTCATTTTTAATTATATCTACGAGCGTGTCCAGATCTTCAGATTTTTTTATCACACTTTTTTCCAAGTCATTTTTTTCTCATTTTTTGCCAGAGGCAAATCAACTTCAAGAACAGTTTGAATTTTTCCGTTTACATTTTCATGTACTCTTTGTAATTTTTCTTTACCGTAAGATGATCTGCTATGTTCACCAAGTGCATGTAATTTCATTGGGGAACATCCGATTCCATGGAATGAAGAATTTAGTTGATCAATCACATTTCTTTTTGTAATTGGAGTAGTTAATCAGGAGTTAATCCCACATCATCAACTTCCTCATCTTGTGCATTTGAGCTACTTTCAACATTACTCTCATCAATTTGTTTGATTTTAAGTAGCTTGTTCCTGCAAAATGCACAAAGTTTTTGTCCTGGTTTCACTTTGTAGCCCTTTGATAAAATCATCCTACTCTGTTCTATAGTTACAACACGAAGTGTTTTTTAATTGAAGTTTTATGTTTTTTAAAAAGGTCACAACATACCTTTTGTAAAAATTCATACTTTTTCAAAAACACACTTTGATGATGAAGACAAATAGTTTTTAACTCATAACTTGATTCCGTTCTCAATTTAAAAAGAGTTAAATCAGTTTCAGACAGTTTTTCAATAGTTTGTATGGATTTTTCTTGACATAGCTCAACAAATGACAATCGCTGTGAGTAACTTCCCCCACACACTGCACTTCTCCATTTTTCCAACAATAAAAAAAAATACTTATTAACAATAGATTCTTTTCAAAATATCATTAATATTAGGTACTAAGCAAAATTGCACGCACTTAGTTGTTAACCAAACAGTTACAGTACAACAAAATCCAGCACAGTTCAGTAAAAAACTAAATCAGATAAAAAACTGTAAAACATAACCACCAATCATGCATGTTACACTGGCAAATAGCCTGTGACTGACTGACTAGTGGATGCCAGGTTCTGTCTGCTGAGCAGGCTCACTTGTGTAGACATAACAAACATGACTTGACTTGTTTGGACTTGTCTAAACAAGTGTGCCTGCTCAGTAGACAGAGCACCACTTAATAGTCTTGTTACAGCTTGAATGGTTTGATTGCTTATAATAAGATTTCTTGAAATAGCAGTTACTAGTGAGTTGACCATCAGAGTTTAGAACTAATTTTTAAAACTAAATTAAATTGTAATGTAATTTTCTATTAATTAGACCTAATTGTTGAAAACAAGGAAATCAGTTATCTTATTTCTAAATCTCAATTTAGATATCATTTTGGATAACCTATTTTATAACATTTTATGTATTTTTCTGTACAAGCCTAATTAACATTATTAAATCTACTATTTTAATCATGTACCACCAAATTTTTTAGTATAATTTTTTGTATTTTATTTTAAAGCTCTTTTTAATTTGAAATTGGTTGGCATGTGGCATTTTTGGTTCACATTTTTATATAATTTTACTAAAATTATAATTTTAATTTAATGATTTCAAGGAGATGAGGGAGTCAAGTGATTTATTTCTATTTTTGAAGGAGTGAAAAAACCATTCATTTTATTTTTCATGTGGAGCATATCTTTTAGAACAAGAATTGTTATTTTTTTATTTTTGATTATCCTTTTCCCTTTCGATGATATTCTACTTAGCGTGGAACTCCGTATTTCATTTCAGAAATTTTCAAAATAACATTTCAGGATTTTTCTTGACTATGTGTAGGTACTTGCTGGTTTAATTTACCTTTTTCTGGATTCCTTACATATTAATGTATACTCATAAAAATTTTCATCAACATTGGTTGGTAAATAAGGAAGATATAATTTATTTTCGATAAAAGAACAAATTGCGTTTCCTCCGTCTGATCGATAAAAAACATGAAATTCCAAAAACTTTTTTCAGGCTGTAAAACCTAAACCGTTTGAGATAGAGCAAAAATATTTTGTATGCTTACTTAAATCCATAAAAGGAACAAACATTCCAAGTTTCATCAAAATCTGAGATCATGGGTGTCATGGTGTGGTTGAACTGACATGGAATGACCCAGGTGGCAATCTTCCATAGAATTTGAACAGAAATTAGTTCTGGTGCAGTTTAGCATTATAATATTGCACCTAAACCATAAAGATCAAGACTTGGAAATTTTGCTAGTAGACATTGGCCACCAAGACCAAAATTGTTAGTAGCCATAAAAAAAAAAATCAGTGGCCAAACTTTGAAAAAAATCAAATTATATCTTTCATGCTATTATTTTTATAAAATTGCTTACTATAATATCAGTTTGTTTTATTTTGTATATTTCAATTATAGCATGCTTAAAAGTTGAAACTGAAGTAATAAAATACATAAATTAATCTTTGTAGTTTGGTCCGCCAGATTTCACGCTATCCTCCCACCATAGTTTTATCGCATCTTCAGGGTCAAAATTATTCAGTTTTATTCCTGATGTTTTGATCATAATGCAACTTTCAAGTGTGCGTTTTTCATTAGAAGGCTTCTTTCACTAATGTGTTAACTGGTGACCAAAGACATTCAACATGAGCATTCAACTGGTACTGTTAAAAGTACAGTTACTACATCTCTCATGATTTCCAAAAGCTTTGGATTATCTGAATTCTCTAATTTGTGTAACAAATCATTTGAAATAGACAAAATTCTATTAGGATTCACACTAACGAGAATCTTCTTGAGTTGAAGCCATTATTCCAAAGTATGATCAGGGTTAAATTTTAAAACTTTGCATATTTCAGTTATTGCATCATTACCATGATTGTTTAGACCTTCAGAAGATTTGGAAAATAGCACCTCATCTAAAGAGCAGACATATATTTGTAGAAAACAGATGTTTGGACATTATTAAATCTTTTTTTAAGTTTTTGTGCAACTCGTTTTTCAATAAATCAATGCTATTTTCTGTAGAACCTAGTCCTATATCTTCATCATCTGCAACACATCTTCATTGATCACATGCCGTCAACTGGCTTTTGGGTAGGGGTTCATTAAAAGCACCCCTTCCCCCATAGCCATTTTAGCAGCAATATTATAGACACATCAGTTTTGCCTAAACTATTGTTGCATGGAATTAATATCAGTGTTTGTAAAAATAAAAAATAACCTGGGATCTCAAGCCAAGGGTACTAGATTATGAGTCTAGAATGGTTGTCATTGTGCCACGCATTGTCGAGAAGTCATAAATTTAACTGAAGGTGTCATGAAAAAGTCATGAATTTGGTTAATTGGAAATCAGTAGACACCCTGTTTAGGGTATTCAGGTGACAATTTATCTTATCCGTGTGAAACAAATGTCGTTTTGTACTAATTAATTGATGCTCTACAACTTTGTAATTGGAGATTTTGCTCTATCTCTTTTCGTTTTCGATTTGCAATGGCTAACTTCCGCATTTCGCCACTAAGGGCGCTGCTATCGGTTGCATTCGATCGGGCGCAGTCCCTTTACTATACTGTTATCTCACTTGCATAACTGTACCTTTCTCCGTCGCAAGTTATTTCAGGCTAAAGGGACTTTCCTATGCACCCTGTATAGATTGAAGTATGCTTGACATCAGCCTTACCAAATGTTGGTCACCGGTTGTCAAGTGTCGAATAGCTTATTTGTCAGTGGCGTGCAAATTCTGAAATGCATTTGCCAAAGGTGGTGAGTAGATTTTGTTACTGTTGTAAGCAATTCATTTTATAAAGAAAAAAATGTGAAGATATATAAAAATATGGTTTTTTCTTTTCCCCTTGCCATGAATATACACTGCCCTATGATTACTATATGGATACTGGCATGTCTACAAAGAATCTAAATTTAATATTGTGTGTTGAAACTTGGCCCATATGATGACTTCTAGTCTTTGTGAAATAGTTTTTTTGAAAATGTCTGCTGGTATTTTTTGTCAGTTGGCTTTCAAAGCAGTAATTAGTTCAGCTCTGTTGTTGGGCAATCTCACCTTCCACACACCTGATGATCCAGTTTGTCTCAGAGATTTTCAATAAGTTCTGGTCAAGACTCTGAGCTGGCTAGTCTAATTTTTAGATGCTCATGTCATCGAACCAATCTTTAACAATGTGAGCAGTATGACATGGTGTGTTGTCCTACGGATAGAAATATAGGCCTTCCTCAAAGTACTGCAACAACGTTGATAGTGCATAATTGTCCAGGATGTCTAAGTATGAGGACTGTTCGAAAATTATGTGGACTGAGGTCACTGTTCTAGTCTGTGTCACTTGGAGGCTTGGTGTGGGCTGCTTCTGAAACATGTGTTGCAGTCCATTTTGTGAAAATCACTTTAAGGTAGTGTATGTGGAAGTCTTCACTTCCTCATTTATTTTAAACTTCCTTCCTATTAACTTTTTCTTAAGTTTTGGAAATGCCCAGAAATCAGAGGGTACAAGATCTGGACTGTGTGGAGGATATGATAAATGTTGGCCAACAATTTTTTTTCAAAGCTTCTTACATTGTTACTTGGGCCACATGTTGCTTTGCTTCATTCTGAAGAAGAAACCAATCTTGATTAACCAGTTCCAGTCTTTTCCTGCACATTAATTCCTTCAGGTGAACTCACAAAATGTGAGCATAATATTGTGAATTAACAGTTTGTTTCTTGTGCACCCAATGCTGCAATACTATCCCACGGGCATCAAAAAACAAAATCAATATCAATTTCTTTGAAGAACCACAAACTCGGAATTTCTTGGGGGCAGTGAGTCAGTGTGTTTCCATATGCTCGACTGTTGTTTTGATTCTGGATCAAAATATCTTATTCAAGACTCATCTACAGTAGCAATTCGATTCAAAAAGTCAGAATCTGTTTCCACTCTTTGAAGAAAAGCATAACAAAGTTCAACGTGGCAATGTTTTTGTTCTTCAGTAAGATCACATGGCGCCCATCTTGCACAAACATGATACATTTTTGGGTGCGACTTTACAATTTCATGACATCTTTCTACACCAACATTCAACTACAGTGCAAAATCACAAGTCGATAAACATCATCTTTCAATAATTTTTTGGCTTTCACAATATTTTCATCTGTCACTCATGTTGATGGATGCACGCTTCACAGGTTATTCTGCACACTGCATTTGCTGTTCTTGAAATGCTTGCACCATTTGAATACAGCCAACCTGCTCAACACTTCTGCACCATGTGCTTCTCGAATCATCTGAAAAATTTCCTGGCCATCTTTGTGTAACTTTACACACAATTCAATCATGATTCTTTGTCTGGTAATTAGCAGTATATCGTGCTCATCTGCCACTGTAATACACTTCATGTGAACTATTACACTACATACACAAAGCCACAAAGTAAAACTGCTCATTGCCTTTACTCAAACTAACACAGCACAGATGGGAAAATCTTCCCCCACCAGAAACATGACTAATTTCCATAGCAATGGTGCAGTGTTGCCAGTCCACATACTTTTGGAGTAGCCTACATACAACTCAGCATTTATAATTTTGTCCAAACGAACTAATGAACCCAAGCTGCACCATGCAGAGTTGTTGTTGCATTGTTATCAAGTTTGGTCCTAGGGACCCACAGAAAAAGTGGGTACTTTGTGAGATATTCTGGGTTCTTTTAAAAAATTGAAAGAATCTAGAGATAATGAATATTTATACTTAAATAAGCAAATGAAAAATAAATGTAATGTACATTGTTTGACACTTTAATTTATGCTCTTTGAAAGCAATCTTTAAAAAAAAAATCGAGTACTGACAATTAAATTTTATCATTTTCAACTAAATTTTATCATAATGGCACTACACAAAGGCAAAGCATTTTAAGTCAGCTCAGAACACCAGAGCAGTTTTTATTTTTCAAAACACAAGAACTGTGTGATGACTACTCTTGAAATTTTTTTTTGACTTTTAACGAACAATCATTGAAGTAGAACTGTAGAAGTGCAACTTTTAGTAGAGTATAATTGTTCACAGTGTTCTCATTAAATATAAGTTTGTTTTTCAAATTTTAAATTTCAACTGTTCCAATATTGATCAAAAAGGGCTGAAAAGTTTAATAAATTAATCAGGACATTTGTACATTTACACAATCTTATATTGTATATTTACATAATCCTGATGGACAGTGCATTGCTGGCTGTATTCATTCTTTTCTTAATCCTCACGAATTTAATTTTTGCCAAATAGCATGTTAAAAATTCCGTTAAATTCGTTTAATATACAGTTCTGATTGCTGTGAATAATCTTCAGAAAACTGATTATTTCTGACTTGCAAAGGCCTATTTTCAAGCTGCATTGCGACTGCAATACTAAGATGGGTGTACCAAAGCATTTTGTCTGATGGGTGTACCAAAGCATTTTGTCTGATGATTCAGCTTTAAAATGTTTCAGTTTGCTTCATTTTTTTTATATATAAATATTTTATTTTTTTCTTGATGTCATAATTAATGTCTGGCATGCTGTGATACAAGAGTGATTTGTATTCCAGGATGATACAAATATTGAACTTTCTAATCAGCCCTTGATATGAACAATTGCAACCAGATATCAATAGAAAATGAATCCCCTTGAAGAAATAGTTTTTCAGAATTACATGGACGGCATATGTCATTGTAATTATTTTTCTCTGTTTCCCCACTCCAGGGCAATGAAGTTTTCTGAAGAGATGTTTACATGAAAAACAGTGAAAAATATGGCATTTCTGTGTTGATAATTACAATTGCTAATAGCATTTCTTTGCCAAAAATTTTGTTCTGTTTTTTGTTTTTTTGTTTATGTATTTTGTTTTTGATATGGTTATAAAGTAATTGCTTTATTTACATATCAGATAACGTTAAAAGATCAGTTTTAAGAGTCCAAAGTCAATTTGTTTTAATGCAAAATTGTCAGCCATTTTAAATGACCTAATCTCAAAGTTATTATTCTGTGAAAAATAGCAGTCATTTAGCACATTCTTTCTGTGAAAATCTTTTGTAGTAATACATTTAAAGATTTTCTTGGTGTAATTCATTGTAGGAGGTATTTGAAAGGAAACGAACCGAAATGGAAAATAAAACAAGTGAACTAGGAAGGCAAGCTGAGCAGCAGTTCCAGCTACTTAAGAGAAAAAAGCAATTGGAATTAATGCGAAAAAATGCTGAGATACAGCAGCTTCAAGAGAAATAGTAGGTTGTTTATTGTTGACCTTGTGTGTTTATATACAATTTATATTTATGTAATATTTAAGCTTATATGGTGTATTTTATTAGATTTTTAGTCATTCATATGTATTGTTTTTAACATACTAATATATGATTACATTTACACATTTAGTTGAGGAATAACTTTTTCTTTTAATTCATATCACTGCTTTTTTTTTTTTTTGTGAACTTGGTACTCTAAAAGCATCACTTCTGAATGTAAGTTAAAACTGTTTGACAGAAGATCATGTGAATAAGTATTTGGTCCTAGAGAAAAAAAAATCTAAAAAAATCATTAAATATTTCCCTTTTCTTTTTTAAAGAATTAGAGGAAGTATGGTCTTGTGTGTTGCCTGGTAATTGTATGGTCTAAGTTAGCACGGTACTTTGACCATTCACACTAATGGTCCTAGATTTGAATCCCAAGTATGATATGGGTATCATGTACTTTTTCTTGAAAAGCTTTGTGCTTAGTATTGTGCTTTTCATAGAAACTGGCCACTACTGGTGCATGGACCTTTAAGAAACATTTTCACTACAAAATATTTCAAAAAAAAAAAAAAAAAAAAAAAAAAGAGGAAAGAAAGAAAGAAGAAAAAAACAAGCAAATAGACTTTCTCTGTGCAAAGTACTTTAATGTGTAAAGCATACTTTTTTTTTTTCAGTGTTTAAAATAAGTGAATGTTAATTTGCATATTCTAAACCATTGAATGAAAAAAAATGGACCACTTCTTAGTATTGTTTTTGTTTTATCTGTGCTTCAGGTTGTCTGAATCAAAAATTTATTACTTGATCTGTGCAAGGAGGAGCTTCAATTGGTAGTAAGATGTGAGTTTTGCTGAACACTAAGGTCATGAAAAATAGCAATAACACATATTAAAGTGTCAGAAAGTTGAAGAAAATTTTTTGTCCATTTTTACTTGAATGTATGTAGCTGCTTGTTTGATTGCATATATACCCTCAAATATTTAGCTACTCAAATATATATATATATAACTATATACACTCATCGTGAAAAAATAGTTGCACCCAGAAGGAAGCAACCGACAGGAATGAAACTTTGTGGGTAGGTTTGACATCGTGAGACATGCAAATGATTCAAGTATCATGCTCGGCCACGCATGTGACGCGAACAAAGAGGGGTCATAGCGCTGTGCCTTACTGGCTATATAAGGTCGTCTCGTTGTGTGTGCTTGCCATTCTGACTCGTGCTGTTGTGTTGGTTGCATCCTTTGCAAGTGAAATATGCCTCGCACAAAAGTTTGGAAGCAGTTCGAGCAATTGGAGGAGTTCGAGAGGGGCTCCGCATCGTCGGGCTCCGGGAAGCAGGGTGGCCTTATCGCTGTATTGCATGCCATACCGGTCGTGCTGATATCACCATAGCACGCTGTTGTCGGCAGTGGATGGAAGAAGGCACGCAGCAGCGACAGGAAGGGTCTGGGAGCCCTAGACGAACCATGGAGAGAGAAGACCGACGGGTTGTCCGACATGTGCGGAGTGACCCAGCAGCCATAATTGCGGATATTTAACGAGTAATGGTGTCCTCCATGCATCATCTGATTAGTGCCAGCACCATTGTCAGATGGCTGCTCGACGTGGAACTACACGCACACAGACTGCTACGACGACTGCCCTTAACAACAGTGCATCGTCGCCAGAGACAGCAATGGTGTCGTGCCAGACTGTCATGAAGCCATGCAGAATGGCAGCGGGTGATCTTCAGTGACGAGTCCTGCTTTTGTCTTGGAGGAGACAACCTCCGGATCCATGTGTGGAGGCACCATGGTCAGCGCCAAGATGAATGGTTTGTTGTCGAGTGTCACACGTGCAGAAAGTCTGGTGTCATGGTGTCGGGTGCAATTGCCTAAGATGCCAGATCACCTTTGGTGTTCATTACAGGCACTTTGACAGCCTAACGTTATGTTAATGAGGTCCTGCAACCAGTGGCCCTACCTTTTCTGAACGCTCACTCCGGTGCGATTTCCGAACAGAACAACACTTGTCCGCATACTACTGCTGTCTCGAGTGCTTGCCTTCAAAGCACTGACACTCTACCATGGCCAGCTGTAACACCAGACCTATTGCCGAATGAAAATGTGTGGGATGCTATTGGACGCGCTATCCATACTCCACCCCTACCGCTCAATCTGCAGGAACTGCGTGAGAAGATTCAAGCTGCATGGGATGGCTTATTGCAGGATACCATTAAGAACCTGTACAACTCCATGCTGAGACATCTAGCATGCTGTCTGAGCAAACATGGTGGCCCGACACCATACTGAGAGACGCTACTTATGGGCATGTAGCTCAATAAATATTGCCCCATATCAGTCTCAATGTTTAATCATCTATTGTTCCTGGTAACCTTTACCTTCCTCCCGAATAGCATTGCAATCCGACATGTCCTTCTGGGTGCAACTATTTTTTTGACGATGACTGTATATACAGAGATGCCGTTTACTACGGATCCTCCATAATTTCTACGGTTAACAACCACATACTATGGACTATGCATTTAATTAATTTTGCTATGGAGAATTTAGTGTAATACGATTTCTTTTTATTGGCGATTACTGTGAATGACTGCAATCAAAGCTTTGAGGGGGCTGGGTGATGTATCAATACATCACGAAGACCAGTGTGAATTTAACATCAATGTTACAGTGTTTTGACTGACGAAACTGCGATTCATCGCCATCATGATGTACCTGTGCACGATGTAATTGCCATCACCAAGGCCAAGCACAGTTGTACAAACTGATTTTTCAGTCCGAGAGACCTGTGAACATCAAGAGATCCTCACATGCGCATGACTGCGATGTAGTTTCTCGTGGTGTTGCGTTCCAGACGCTACATCGTGGGATTGCGGACATCATAGCTTCACATGCGTTACCGATGGGCCTCCATGCATCACTGATGCTATTAAAAGGCCACTTGTTCCACACAATGGATTTCAGTGCAGCTTAGGAAGTATGTGGCAAGGTTTTTTTTTTACATTTTTTGCAAAACAGTACAAAGAGATTTATGGATATTTAAAATTATATTTAATTCTTCAAGTGTCCAATCAAATCTAGGGACTCAAACATTAGAAGCTCTTTTGATAGAAAAAGTCAAAATGTCTATGTATGGTGAAGTATGCTTTGATCAAAAAAATTTTGAATGAAGTGTCATTGCATATAAAGCTCTTTATTTTTTATTCTTTTACTCTACATTCAATAGTTATTAAAGTTTTTTTGCTGTTTCAATTATCAACTAGTAAATAATGAAATGTCTGGCATGATGTGCGCATTTCAAGAAATTCTGTGATTATTTTGTTTACCTTTTTGTGAAGATTATTTATTTTGTTAAATATCAACAAGTAAATAAGTAAGTTAAGTGTTAATTTTGTTAAACATTATTTACTTTATAGATATTACACACAACACTTATTTTTAAATACCTAAATCCAAATATTTTTATTTCTTTATTTGACTGCTGAAAAATTGTCGAAACTACTGATTTTCTCCTTGGGCACTACTGATAACCTCAGTTGTTAGGTGGCTTCTCTGTATATATATAACTATATGTATCAGGATTAGAAGAAATGCTATCCCACACTCACTAACCCGCTTGGGGAGTTATGCCCCCCCCCCAATGACTGACTCCACAACTTAAATCTTGGCCCCCAGCCTCCCACAGCTGGAATGTGCCAGGCCAAGGCAGAGGGTGCTAAGAATCACCGGGGGACAGAACTAAGCTGCCATCTGATGCTGACCTTGGCTACTTTCAGCGGACACTCTCTATCTTCTGATTCAAGGCTCCTTGAATTGGAAGAGAAACTACAAAAGATCAAGTCGGACATCGTCGGGCTAAGTGAGGTAAGGAGAAAAGGAGAGGATCTCGTTGAACTGAAAAGTGGACATCTCTTCTACTATCGTGGGACAGATACTGGCAGAACTAGTGGGTAGTGTTGGATTTATAATAAACAAGAAACTGAAGGATAAAGTTATAGAACTTGATAGTTCCTCTGACAGAGCTGCATGACTCGTTATCCAACTCTCAAGAAGATACCAGGCTCATATTATTCAACCTTGTGCACCCACCACGAGTCATCCTGAAGAAGAAATTGAAGAATTTTATGAGGAAATTCGTCATCTAAATAATAAAGACAAGCAGCATTTGAAGATCATTATGGGAGATTTCAATGTGAAAATAGGGCAACAGAGTGAAACTTCAGTAGGTAAATTTGGTCACAACGACAGAAACCAGTGTGGAAATATCTTAGAGTTCGCAGAGGCAGAAGGGTTTTTCATCGTGAACTCTTTTTCAAGAAAAAGCCACAAAGGAAATGGACGTGGAGGCATCCGAATGGGTTGACAAGTGAATTTGATTTTATTATGTGTAACAAGAAATATGTCATGGAAGACTGCAGTGTGCTGAATAACTTCAACACAGGTAGTGACCATAGAATGGCCAGATGTAAGATGCACCTCAATGCTGAACTTGAGCGTGGCGAGCTCATAAAACATGACCAACCTTAAAAAACATCGCAATACCTTGACATGACCAACCTTCAAAAACATCGTAATACCTTCAAATTGGAACTGAGGAAAAGATTCTGTGCTCTAGAAGGTCTAACGTTGGAAGAAGTGAACATCTCTGTAGTTAACAGAAAACTAACTCAAGCTCTTATGGAAACAGCAACAGAATTAGCTAGTACTAAGAAAAAGTTGCATATGAATAAATTATCAGGGAAAACCAAAATTCTGATTCAAAAAAAGAAGAGAGGTGAGGACGACTAAAGGAGATGTGACTTCCAAAGTGGAATATATATAAAGCTGTGCAAGACAGTACGAAAAAGTATCACTGAAGACGTAAGGAAATTCAACTGTGAACTAGTGAGGAAAGCAATTGAAAACACCCAAAGCCTGAAGAAAGCAAATGGACATCTCAGTAAGAGAAGAAAACAGATTATGGCACTGAGAAAAGAAGATGGTTCTGTAACAAGAAATGGTAGCAAAATTCTGACAAAAGTGAAAGATTTCTACTCAAAACTATATGAAAGGGATGATACATGTACTCCAGACATTACAAAAGGTACCAGTACCAGAGTTCTTCCAGTCCTTCCAGCAGAAGTTGCACATGCAATCTAGAACATGAAACAGAGAAAAGCTCCAGGAGAAGATGGAATTACCATAGACATCGTACAAGAAGCAAGTGGAGAAACTGAAACAGTACTCGCCCAAGTATTCACTAGATGCCTCAATGAAGGGAAGATTCCTAGGATTGGAACAATGATACAAGGATCCTGCTACATAAAAAAAGTTGACATTGAGGATCTCAGGAACTACAGACCTATCAGTGGTTTATAAAATCTTCACTAAAGTTCTTTCACACCGCTTGAAGGTGACACTGGACATGGCTCAACCGAAAGAACAGGCTGGTTTCAGGAGTGGCTACAGCACAATAGATCATATCCACGCACTGAGAGAACTAATTGAAAGAGCGAGGGAATATGAACTCCCATTATGCATGGCTTTTATCGATTATGAAAAGACCTTTGATTCTGTGAAACCATCAGCAGTTACAATGGCTTTGAAATCCTATGGAATTAAAGATGCGTACATTAATATTATTAATAACATCTATGAAAATGCAAGTGCAAAGATTTGGCTATTTCAGAATACAGCACCCATAAAATTGAAAAGGAAGTGAGACAAGGTGACACCATATTTCCCAAACACTTTAATGCCACATTGCAAAATGTCTTTTAATCACTGAACTGGGAAACCAAAGGGATAAAGATTAATGGAGATTATCTAACCCACCTTCGTTTTGCTGATGACATAGTCATTTTTTCAACTACCCATTCAGAGCTGCAGAGTATGATCCAAGAACTTTCTGACAAGAGTAAAGAAGTGGGATTAAAAATGAATTTTCAGAAGACAAAAGTGATGTACAATGCTTTTACAAGAAATGAAGGTTTATCGATTGATGGGGGAAAGCTGATGATAACCAATACCTACATTTACATTGGACAGCAGATATCAAGTGAGGGTCACATTGATGAAGAAATTAATTGCTGTATAAAACTTGGATGGAGAGCTTTTGGAAGAAACAGTATGATTTTCAAGAGAAATATGCCATTATGTCTAAAAGAAAAGTGTTTGATCAGTGCATCCTTCCAGTGCTTACGTATGGTGCAGAGACATGGACCTTAACTAAAAAAGACATACAAAGACTGCAGATAACTCAAAGAAGCCTGGAGAGGTGCATGCTTAGTGTAACCAGGAGAGATAAGAAGAGGAACTTGTGGATCAGAAAAATGACAAGAGTGGAAGACATCATGATCAGAGTAAAATCCCTGAAATGGCTGGACATATTGCCAGAAGGGCAGACCATCGATGGACAACCGAAATTTTAGACTAGATCCCAAGGGACAGGAAAAGACCCAGAAGAAGACCACATGGGAGATGGGTGGATGAAATTCAAAAGTATGTAGGAGTAACATGGAGGATACTGGCACAAGATAGACCGTTGCTGAAGAAACTTGGGGAGACCTTCATCCAACAGTGGGTTGATAATGGTGATGATGATATATATACAGGGTGTATAGGAAAGTCCTTAAACAAGGAAATACCTTTTGAACACAAAATGCTAGAGTTGTGGAAGTAGTGTGTACATATATTAAAGTGACTATGTTCTATCAGATGAGATCGATTGCAGCACCCTTAGAGGCGAATTGTGGAAGTTAGCGATCCTATCGTGAGAACCAAGAGAGATAGCAAAAAAACGTCCTTAGCAAACATGTAGAGCGTTACCGATTTAGTATGAAATGATGCCCTACATTCACCAAAACTCCAATAGAAGTGCGGAAATGCAGATCTCTCAGTATCCGATCACTGGCATAAATACGTCACGAATGACATCGCAAAGCATAAAATCTGTAAACGAATTTTGCCTGCAAAGCAGCAAAGGATGGATGAAAGTATGTAAATGGAAACGCTACGTCATACCTCATCGGGAAGCATAAACTGGCGGTCAGGGAAGGTTTGTCAGACAGTGCGTGGACTGGATCTTCGAGTGTACACGTGGCTAGTTATTCCACCGAGGAGTACTGAGAGATGGTTATGTTGTACGGGGAATGTGGTCGTCGGGCAAGAGAGGCAGCCCGCCAATATGCATTACGTTTCCCTAATCGTTCTCATCCTACTGCGGCTACTATCATCAATGTTGTTCGCCGGCTGAGAGAAACCGGGAGCATACAAGTTCTTCCCGTTCAGGTAGGCCAACACTTGCAGGTGTGCACGTGCGGCCAGTGGACGTCCTGGCCTATGCACTAGCCCCACCCACACTGCAGTACGAGAGACATCAGTGCGACATGTGGGCTTACGTTTGGTCTTGTATAGCAAACTTTGCGTGAATTCCGAGCTCACCCGTACAGTGCAACACTAACGCAAGGGTTGCTGCCAGGAGATTATCAGAGACGTTTCGACTGGTGCAACTTTCTGATGAACACACTGGATGAACAACCGGATTTTTTGACTAATATTTTGTGGACGGACGAGGAGAAATTAAATCGCAGTGGGGTCTTAAACCGACACAACGCTCACTATTGGGAACTTGAAAACCCATCATGGCAACAAGAAGTTCGTCATCCAGTGGCGGCTTTTCAGGTGAAGTAGGTGAAGTGCCTCTTCACCTATTTTATTTGAAATAAGGTTTTATTTAATAATTTCGTATAATATATTCTTTTCTTTCCTTTATTGAGTGCCAAAATACCCAACATTTTGATTAGATATCAATTCACAATGCGCGTTCAATACGGAAAACAAGTCATACGCAAACCAGTTGAAGTGAAGAGCTGAAATGAGAATGCTTGGAAGTCTGCAGTTTTCGTCCGAGTTGCCATGGTAACTGTGACGTCACTCTCCCCTATCTGCCGGGCAAGTGAAGTGTTTTAGGTTGAGACGCCAAGGCTCTGCACCTGCAGTTGTGACCTTCCGAAGAGATCGCAGTGGAACGGGACGGATTGCGGGACGGTGTTTTGGTACATACTTTCCAAAAAAATTTGTTTTTTCGTGTTTTGTGATTGGTTTTTAAAAACTTCATTAGTTACTTTAGTTTCGTGTACAGTTTACCTGATAGTGATAGTTTTAGTTTTCAGTATGTATCCTGTGAACGACATTGTCTGTAATTTATTGCAAACTCCGTTCAATCGGTGGAAAGATGAAAATAAAAGAGACGTTTTACTTCAATGACGACCGACAGATTCACTGACAATTGTCGCCAAGAAAGAAATCAAGAAAAGCAGTAAATCTTACAATATTGATTTTAAAAATTGTTGGTTTACTGAATGTAAATGGCTTTGTAGCCCTTCTGTGTTAAAAATTTTTTTTTGTTGGCCCTGCTTATTTTTTAGTAATAAAATTCGGCGTGGAATAAAGACAATTTTCAGATTTCTTAAATATAAAACGGTCACTTCACAAACGTGGTGATTCTAGCGAACACCTGAAATGCGAATTAATGCTAAATAATTTTGAAAAGAATCAGAACACCATTGCCGATGCCCTGAGGGAGAATGCTAATCTTTTGAAATGCATTTCAACTAAAGTGTTTGATTAAATAGACTTTTCCTGCAGACATTGATTGATGCAGTACTGTATTTCAGTAAACAAGAACTAGCATTCCGTGACCATGACGAAGTCATTGACTCGATAAATCGTAGAAATTCAAGGAATTGCTTTCACTTTTGATATCAAGAAGTCCTTTAAAAATTCAAAATCAATACGAAACGATAAAAAATGTTTTCACAGGTGACTCAAAAGCTATTCAAAACGAATTAATTGAATGTATTTCTGAATACATAAACGATCACGTCAAAAATGAAATAAATGAAGTTCAATGCTTTTCTATTCAAGTAGATGGGAAGACTTAACCAGACTTCCGAGTGCTCTTTAATAATAAGATCTGTTGATTCGGAAGGTGTATTGGTTGAGCGATTTTTGGGTTTGCATGATGTGAGTGAAGATAGAACGTCAGAAGCTTTATACAAAATGCTAGACAAAAATTTCGAACAGTTTGATTATAAACACAAGTCAATAGGACAATGTTACGATGGGGCAAGCATAATGTCTGGACACTTGACTGGGCTCCAGAAAAAAATGAAGCATAAAACTTCTCAAGCTGTTTTTGTTATTGCTTAGTACATCGTTTGAACCTTGTATTACAGCAGAGTTTTTCTAAAATTTCTAAGTGTCGAATATTTTTTGCAAGCCTCAGTGTAATTCCTTTGTTTTTTCACCACTCGGAGAAGCAATCACTTCGCTGTGTGGTGAAAAAACAATACACTCATATCAACAACCGCAAGATGCATGCCAACCACAACAGAAACTCGATGGTCCTCCACTTCGAAGTTAGTAAGTGTAATAGTTGGTGATTGGGATAAATTGAAAGAAGTATTCAAATTTCTCACAAATAGTGACCAATCAGACAAAAAATCAATTCAACTTGCCCAAGGGTTTTTAAATGATATGAGCACTTTTGAATTTACATTTTTGGCAATAGTATTTAATGAAATATTTGGCTTCACCGATCTACACAGCTGGCCACACAATATGCAACACCAAGAAGGAATCAGCCGATTAGCCTGAAATTCGCAGCATGCGTTGCCCGCGAGAGGACATGCAAATGATTAGCATTGCAAGGCATATGCAAATCATGTGCACCCGGCACGCCACCGAGAAGCACTATAAGAAGGGTGCACAGAATGCGGGGTGTAAGTAGTGGAAGTGTGCTGTGCTGCCAGACCTGTGCGTGGGAAGCTTCCTGATGACTCGTCGCAGAATACGGCAGTCATTCCAGCACGTTTCAGAGTTCCACAGAGGACAAATAGTGGCTTATCGCGACAACAGTTTATCGTACCGAGACATCGGGGCCCGTGTGGGACTACATCCAGCCACAGTGAGGTGAGTATGGATTCGGTGGGTGCAGGAGGAATGGGCGGACCAACGTGAACGATTAACGCAGAAGCGGCACACCACCGAACGAGAGGACCGGCATGTTGTGCGGCGGGCATTGACGGCTCGCACCGTGACATTACGTACGTTAGCGCAGGAATTAGGGTGTGTTGCGCAAAAAACCTGTGTCAGCACGTACCGTTCGACGTCATTTGCAGGAGCGGGGACTTGTTGCACGGCGCCCATTGCTCCGATTACCATTGACGTTACACCACCGGCAAGTGCGGCGGCAGTGGGCCATTGAACGCCGCACCTGGTCTACGGAATGGCATGACATTGTCTTCTCCGACGAATCCTGCTTCTGCCTGCAACACCACGATGGTCAAATCCGCATGTGGCGGTACCGCGGCGAGAGACTGTATGACGCCTGCATTATGCATCGCCATACCGGTCCGTCGCCTGGTGTTTTTTTGGTTTGGGGCGCAATTGGATATGACACCCGCACCCCTCTGGTACGCACCGCTACATCTCCGACGTTTTGGAGCCTGTAGTCCTCCCTTACTTGGAGGACCTGCTAGCGTCCACGTTTCAACAGGACAATGCACGCCCGCATGTGGCACGCATCGTGCAACAATTCTTCACGGCCCACCAGGTGTCACTGCTGCCATGGCCCACCTCTTCTCCCGATATGTCGCCCATCGAACACGTCTGGTCGCTGATCAGCAACCGAGTGGCTCGGCAAGCACCACCCGCGGCTACGCCTGATGAACTGTGGCAAGGTGTGGAAGCAGCCTGGACCGACATGCCCCAAACCTACATCCAAAGTCTCTTTCGTTCGATGCCGCATCATGTAGCGGCCTTTATTGTCAGCCATGGGGGCCACACGAACTATTGATGTCTGCGTGTTCCGCAAGTTGCACGGGCCTGTAAGCTCAATCGTTTTATCTTTGTATCTGTTGTTGTGTGTCCAGTAAATCTGGTTTTGTTATCTCGTGTCCTTCTTGGTGTTGCATTTTGGGTGGCCAGCAGTGTATTATTCGAAATTTTGCAGAACAAATCACTAGACATAAACTACTGTGTTACTGAAATTAAAAAAAAACTTTTGAAATTTTGAGCCATAAAAGAAGCGATGAGGTATTTGAAACACTGTTTGGAAAAGCTAGCAAAATCACAGAAATAAGCAGATCTAAACAGGAATATGCTGCTCTTACACCTGAAACAATTTTTCAAAATTATAGACAATTGTATTTTGAAATTTTGTACCACATTCTTATGAAAATGGATATAAGATTTCAAGACTGTGAGAAATTTGAACTTCAATTTTGCCTGTCTTGCTGACACAACCAAATTCGACCAATTTAATCCATGCTTTCGCTCTCATGCTTTTGAAAATCTTCAACATTTTTACGGAAAAATATATACTAAACACCAGCGCCTTAAAAATTAACTGAGTCTTGTATATGCTGATGAAAAATTAAGGAATATATCGACTCATGAACTTCTTCGAGTGCTTCATGGAGATAAAGACATTTTTACAGAATCTTATATACTGTATTGGTTTCCCTGATTTTAACAATTGCATCTGCAAGTGTTTCAGTGGAAGAAATTTTTCTTGCCTTAAAAGAATACAAACTTACTCAAGAAACACTATTTCTCCAGATAAACTTGCTTCTTTGGCAAAGATTTCTATTCAGAAAGACATTTTCTTGATGTCACGAAGAAACAGCCATTTTATGACGACATAATCGACAAATTTCCAGCTTTAAAGGGAAGAATAATTGATCTAATATATGTATACAAAAATTGGTAAGTTCTCATTAACTGATTTTCATTGAAGACAGTAGATATCTTTTCATATTGCTCTTGTAGCTCTTCACCTATTTTTCCTACCACGAGCCGCCACTGTCGTCATCAGGTGCGGTGGTCCCTCAATGTCTGGTGCGGGATTTGGAACACTCTCCTCATAGGACCTGTGTTCTACGATGGAACCTTAACAGGACGAAGAAACCTGGAGCTATTGCTAACAACAGTACCTGATTTCCTAGATGACTTGGCGTTAATCCATCTGCGTTCTGTGTGGTTTCAGCATGAGGAACCCCGCCACATCAGCTGGCGTCAGTGCAGAGCTTTTTTTCGGACACTTTCGAGCACAGGATCATCGGTTATGGAGGTAATGTGGAATGGCCACCGAGGTCACCTGACCTAACCCCATTGGACTTCTTGTTGGGGGGTTACGGGAAAAACCAGGTGTTCAGCTTGCCGTCCTACGATGTTAGCGATCTACCATCCCGTTATATCCAAGCATGCAGTAACGTAACACCTGAAATGCTGCAGAACATCCAACAAGAAGTTCTAGCTCTAATACAGATGTGTATTGCTGCCGATGGTGGACACATCGCGATTGCTTAAGTATTAGTACTAACATTTTGTATTTCTAGAACATTATTTTGTGTTTTTCTTCTTCATAATGTCCTACCGCTCTATAAATTTCCTACTACTTTACTATACAGTACATAATAAATTGTACCTTGCTGACATGTACATGTATTATTTTTAGTAGTAAATTTGCATCACCTTATAATGTTACACTTCTGCACGCAAAGAGTGTCGTATTTATGCCGGTGATCGGATACCGAGAGATCTGCATTTCCCGACTTCTATTGGAGTTTTTGGTGCATGTAGGGCGTCATTTCATACTAAATCGGTGATGCTCTACATGTTTGCTATTTACTTTTTTTTTTTTTTGCTATCTCTCTTCTTCCCCGCGATAGGATCGCTAACTTCCAACATTTGCCTCTAGGGGTGCTTCAATCAGTCTCATCTGATAGAACATAGTCACTTTACTATATGTACACACTACTTCCACAACTCTAGCATTTTACGTTCAAAAGTTATTTCCCTGTTTAAGGACTTTCCTATACACCCTGTCTGTATATAAGCAAAATTTTACTCACAATCAACGAAGAACTCCCCAAGGAAACCCCAAACCTCCCATAAACTAATGAACGTAAACCAAAACACGAAAAGGTTTACGTTCGTTAGCTTATGGGAGGTTCAGGGGTTTCTTTGGGGAGTTCTTTGTTGATTATGAGTAAAATTTTGCTTATATACTCTACCTGTGGTTCTTGCAGCTCGGCGTAGTTCCCTGGTGAGTTGTACCACTTCATAGTACACATTTTAAAGTTTTATTGCTTATATATATATATGTCTTATGAGCTTGCCACGTTCGAGTTTAGCAAGCTCATAAGACAAACAAAATGTATTGACATAACCAACCTTAAAAAAACACCATAATACCTTCAAGTTGGAACTGAAGAACAGATTCTCTTCTTTAGAAGGGCTAACATCAGAAGAAGTGGATATTTCTGAAGTTAACAGAAAAGTAACCAAAGCTCTTATGGAAACAGCAACAAAATTAGCTGGGTCTAAGAACAAGTTGCATGTGAACAAATTATCAGGAAAAACCAAAATGTTGATGCAAAAAAGAAGAGAGATGAGGACAACTTAAGAAGATGTGACTTCCAAAGTGGAATATATAGAGCTATGCAAGACAGTACGAAAAGGTATCATCACTAAAGGCGTAAGGAAATTCAACTGTGAACTAGTGAGGAAAGCAATTGAAAACAACCAAAGCCTAAAGATAGCAAAGGGACATCTCAGTAAGAGAAGAAAACAGATTATGGCACTGAGAAAAGAAGATGGTTTTGTAACAAAAAATAGAGGCAAAATTTTGACCAGAGTGAAAGATTTCTTCTCCAAATTATATGAAAGTGATGATACATGTACTCCAGACATCATGAAAGGTAGCAGTACCATAGTTCTTCCAGTCCTTCCAGCAGAAGTTGCACATGCAATCAAGAACATGAAGCGGGGAAAAGCTCCAGGAGAAGATGGAATTACTGTAGACATCATACAAGAAGCAAGTGGAGAAATCGAAACAGTACTCGCCCAAATTTTCACTCGATGCCTTAATAAAGTGAAGATTCCTGAAGACTGGAACAATGGTACAATGATCCTGCTACATAAAAAAGGTGACATTGAGGATCTCAGGAACTACAGACCTATCAGCCTCCTATCAGTGGTTTATAAAATCTTCACTAAAGTTCTTTCACACTGCTTGAAGGTAACACTGGACATGGCTCAACCGAAAGAACAAGCTGGATTCAGGAGTGGCTACAGCACAATAGATCATATCCACGTACTGAGAGAATTAATTGAAAGAGCGAGGGAATATGAACTTCCATTATGCATGGCTTTTATCGATTATGAGAAAAAGCCTTTGATTCAGTGAAACCATCAGCAGTTACAATGGCTCTGAAATCCTGCGGTATTGAAGATGCATACATTAATATTATTAATAACATCTATGAAAATGCAAGTGCAAAGATTCGGCTGTTTGAAAATACAACACACATAAAAATTGGAAAGGGAGTGAGACAAGGTGACACCATATCGCCAAAGCTCTTTAATGCCACTTTGGAAAATGTCTTTC
Source organism: Macrothele yani (assembly GCA_039090855.1). NCBI lineage: Eukaryota > Metazoa > Arthropoda > Arachnida > Araneae > Macrothelidae > Macrothele > Macrothele yani. The sequence goes on along the minus strand of CM077028.1, from coordinate 75,498,988 downwards.
AATCACTGAACTGGGAAAACAAAGGGATAAAGATTAATGGAGATTTTCTAACCCACCTTCGTTTTGCTGATGACGTAGTCATTTTTGCAACTACCCCACCAGAGCTGCAGAGTATGATCCAGGAACTTGCTGACAAGAGTAAAGAAGTGGGATTAAAAATGCACTTTCAGAAGACAAAAGTGATGTTCAATGCTTTTACAAGAAATGAAAATTTGTCGATTGATGGAGAAAAGCTGGAGATAACAGACACGTACGTTTATATTGGACAGCAGATATCAAGTGAGGGTCACATTGATGAAGAAATTAATCGGCATACAAAACTTGCCTGGAGAGCTTTTGGAAGAAACAGCATAATTTTCAAGAGCAATATGCCATTATGTCTTTAAAAAAGTGTTTGATCAACGCATCTTTCCAGTGCTTACGTATGGTGCAGAGACGTGGACCTTAACTAAAAGAGACATACAAAGGCTGCAGACAACTCAAAGAAGCATGAAGAGGTGCATGCTTGGTGTAACCAGGAAAGATAAGAAGAGGAACGCATGGATCCGAAAAATGACAAGAGTGGAAGACATCATGATCAGAGTTAAATCCCTGAAATGGCATTGGGCTGGACATACTGCCAGAAGGACAGACCATCAATGGAGAGCCGAAATTTTAGATTGGATTCCAAGGGACAGGAAAAAACCCAGAAGAAGACCACATGCGAGATGGGTGGATGAAATTCGAAAGTATGTGGGAGTGACATGAAGGAGACTGGCACAAGACAGACCGTTGGGGAGACCTTCGTCCAGCAGTGGATTGATAATGGTTGACAATGATTATGATGATATATATATATATACACTATCTACCAACAAGTAATTGGACACCTGTGATAGCAAAAGAAAACACAGTTTATTCACCTTCAATAGTTGGTGGAGCCTCCACGAGCGGCGATTACAGCTGCGACCCTCCGGGGCATACTCTCAACCAGGCGTTGTACAACGGCTAGTGGTATTTTCTTCCACTCGGCTTGGAGAAGACAGGTCAGTTCCTTCACCGATTTCGGACGGTGGGGGCATCCTTTAAATCGACGCTCCAACTCGTCCCAGATGTGCTCAATAGGGTTAAGGTCAGGGCTCTGCGCAGGCCAGTCTATTCGATTAACCCCATTATCACCATACCAAGCCATGGTGGACCTCGCAAAATGACAGGGGGCATTGTCATCCTGAAAGTAACATGGGTCTACCCTGTAAAACTGCCACAACGTAGGAAGCCATGGTCATCCAAAATGGTGCAGTAGGTCTCGGCGTTGAGTCTACCAGGAATTGCGACCAAGGGTCCCGTGCCATACCAGGAGAAACACACCCATAGCATAATTCCACCGCCACCGAACTTCACAGTTGGCACAATACATTCCAGCAGGAGGCGTTCTCCAGGCAGACGCCAAACCCAGACCCTGCCATCCGAACGGTAGAGGGTGAACCTTGATTCGTCGCTCCAGAGAACCTGTTTCCACTGTCAACGTTCTTTGCACCACGTTAGCCGAGCAGCGCTATTGGACTTGGTGATCAAAGGCTTGTGGGCGGCAGCACGTCCATGATAACCGAGCATATGGGCTTCCTTACGGATGGTATTCATCGAAAGAACACTCCTGAATTCCTGTTGAAACTCCTCGTGGATGTGGCCCATCGATTTGGTGCAGTTCTTCCGAATTTCTCTGGCTAGCACCCGTCGGTCTCTAACTCCCAGTTTTGTGGGTCTGCCGGGTCGGGGCACATTCCGACAGTCACCTCTCATCTTCCACTTGCCAATCACGTAGGCCACTGCCAATTTTGGGTACTTCAACTCGCTGGATGTGTCACGTATGGATCGGCCATTTCTGTGACACCCGACGTTTACACCTTTCTCGAAATCAGAGAGCTCCGAACTGCATGGCATCTTGCATGCGACTGGTTGCGTTGTTGTTTCCCAAACGATATTTAACGGTGGTGGCCGTGACGTGTATCAGGACCGCAGATATCATCGATTGCAGGGGTGTCCAATTACTTGTTGGTAGATAGTGTATATCATCAACCATTATCAATCCACTGCTGGATGAAGGTCTCCCCAAATTTCTTCCACTGTTGTCTGCCTTGAGCCTGTTTTCTTTATGTCACTCCAGCATACTTTCAAATTTCATCCATCTTCCATGGGGTCTTCGTCTGGGTCTTTTCCTGTCCCTTGGAATCCAGTCTAAACTTTCGGTTGTCCATCGGTGGTCCGTTCTTCTGGCAACATGTCCAGCCCATTGCCATTTCAGTAATTTCACTCTGGTCATGATGTCGTCCACTCCTGTAATTTTCCTTATCCACAAGTTCCTCTTCTTATGTTTCCTGGTTACTATAGTAAGAATAATTGGCAGTGAGACACGTAACACACAAAACATTAGAATAATTCTTGATGGCGACAAATCACGCTTCAGTTACGTAAAAATTACGAGTGTTGGGACAACATTTTGGTAGCTATTTCTACCTTCATCAGCCATGGAATGAAACATGTGGTATTAGCGTCAGTTGTTGCCAGATTTCAAAATAGCTTTCCAAATGATAGGTATATTAAAAGGTGTGTCTGTATTGCAGATGTTAGGAGTAAGGAAGATTTCAATGATTTCGCGGTACCTGAGGGCTTTCCGATTGCTGAACGGAGTGATGCGTTTAACATTTTGCCAATCGGGAATCATGGACGTATCACTGAAGGTTAAAATTCAAAGCGAGGTGGAAGGGTTTCCTTTCTTAACATCAGCTATATGTTCCACCAATCGGCGGTTGATGCTGCGATGAGTACTACCAATATAGTGGGTAGTACTTACTTTGTCTGTGGAAGTGTTGATAGAGATAGAGTAGACACCCTGTAACTCTGGGGGTTTATTGGGATCTCTGTCTTTAAGGATGAGGTTGAGAAGATGTGGAAGTGGTTTAACAGCAATCCTGTAGCCAAAAGACTTGACAATTTAGCAAACTTTGTGAGTGATGGCCAGGCTGAAGGGCAAAGTGCCCACAAACTGATGAGTGGTGGAAAGTTCAAGCAATAAACTGGTAGACCTATTCTGTGATTCAAATTTCTAAATAGCCTATGTACCAAGAGGGGTGGAAAGCCATGCAATTTGCCAATGTTGATGATATTCTGATATTCGTTTTGAAGAGCAGAAGGGCTGTTGCAAATAAGGTTAGCTCTGTGGATGTATGCCTTTAAAGCAGCAATTTGTATTTACCAAAGGTGCAGGAATGGTAAGGGATGATGTTATGGGTGGCAGAAGGTTTCCTGTAAACAGAGAGACCAAGTGAGAAGTCTGGGTTGATGTTAACATCCAGGAAACTAATATTGCTGTCTACCTGTTCTTGAGACAAGAATCTTATATGAGGGAATTTGGAAGTTATAGAGGACATAAGTTCGAACAGTCTCTGTTCGAACTTATGTCCTCTAATTTCCAAATTCTGTTCAAACTTATGCTCTCTATAACTTCCAACCAGAAACACTCTGTTCGAACTTATGTCCTCTTAACTTCCAAATTTCCTCATATAAGATTCTCGTCTCAAGAACAGGTAGAATAGGTCTACCAGTTTATTGCCTGACCTCGTCCCAACACTCATAATTTTTACGTTACTGAAGCGTGACATGTCGTCATCAAGAATAATTCTAATGTTCCTGGTTACACCAAGCATGCATCTCTACATGCTGCTTTGAGTTGTCTGCAGTCTTTGTATGTTTTTTTTTAGTTTAGGTCCATGTCTCTGCTCCATACGTAAACACTGCAGGATGCATTGATTAAACACTTTCCTTTTAAGATATAATGGCATACTGCTCTTAAAAATTGTACTGTTTCTCTCCATCCAGGTTTTATATGCCGATTAATTTCTTCATCAATATGACCCTCACTTGATATCTGCTGCACAAGATAAATGTAGGTATCAGTTGTCTCAAGCTTTTCTCTATCAATTGATAAATCTTTGTTTCTTGTAAAAGCATTGTACATCACTTTTGTCTTCTAAAAGTTCATTTTTAATCCCACTTTACTCTTGTCAGCAAGTTCTTGGATCATACTGTTGCAGCTGTGAAGGGGTAGCTGCAAAGATGACTACATCATCAGCAAAACGAATGTGAGTTAAGTAATCTCCATTAATCTTTATCCCTTTGTTTTCCCAGTTCAGTGATTGAAAGACATTTTGCAATGTGGGATTAAAGAGCTTAGGAGATATGGTATCACCTTGTCTCACTCCCTTTCCAATTCTTATTTGTGCTGTATCCTCAAATATCCGAACCTTTGCACTTGTATTTTCATGGATGTTATTATTAATGCTAATGTATGCATCTTCAATGCAGCAGGATTTCAAAGCCATTGTTGCTGCTGATTGTTTCACGAAATCGAAGGCCTTTTGATAATCAATAAAAGCCATGCATAATGGGAGTTCATATTCTCTTGTCCTTTCGGTTAGTTCTCTCATTACTTGGATATGATCTACAGTGCTGTAGCCACTCCTGAATCCAGCTTGTTCTCTTGGTTGAGCCATGTCTAGTGTTTCCTTCAAGCAATGTGAAAGAACCTTAGTGAAGATTTTATAAACCACTGGTAGGAGGCTGATAGGTCTGTAGTTCCTGAGATCCTCAACGTCATCTTTTTTTTATGTAGCAGGATCATTGTAGCATTAATACAGACATTTGACGTGGAGTAGGAACATCAAACAGAAGTCATTGCTCTTTCCACGTTTATAAGTGAGTCACGGAAAAATTCTCATTGGCCGCCACCGGGAATCGAACCCAGGGGCTTCCAGTTATGCGCCGGATATGCTTCCACTGCACCACAGCGGCCCCGATTTCCTCCAGACTCGCATACACCAACTGCCAAGCCAATTGGCAGATTACTTCTTGGACCCCTGCACACAATGCTGGGGATTCACCAAAGATGGTAAGCAGCAGCTGAACAAATAATTCGAAGGCAAATAATATAATTCTAATTGAGATCAAGCAGATCAATAATGATTGATTCTGCAGATCCTCTTCTGCAGATCCCTTCAGTTTGTGTTCATGGGTGACTGATGATAGCTTATCATGTGACAGTGTGTGTGTGTTCTTTGCATGAAACGAGAGCCCCAATGACTATTGCTGAACACCAGCAGATATTCATAACATGTAAAATCAATTTTGCAATGGGGAAGGAAAGTTCTCATCATTTTGAATTCAGGCCATTCATCAAAGGTATATATATAAATAATTTGAAAAACACACAGCACATGATAGCCTTAATAGCAAAGAAAAATACACCGGTGTGCAAAACTTAAGGACGATCCAGATTTTGACCTGTCTTGTCGCACGGGAGCAGGCTGGATATGTGAAATTCAAACCATAGAAACTCCATTACTTACCAAAATGATGATGGAAACAACACTGACACAACTGCAAGTACTAAAGGATATAGTGGAACTTTATTCAGAATTGCCTACATAGCACTGGGTGCCGTGATGCAGATGCATCACTGCCAAAGATGGTACAGAGGGAAGAGAATATACTCAGTAGGGGATATGATCACCCCTAATGTCGATGTACCATCTATCCATACTTCACACTAGGTTGTTTATGAGTTCTTATGGTAATATTACCCATTCTTCCATCAGCATCATTTTCAGGTGTTGGATGATTTCTGGTGTGTGTTGACGTGCTGTAATGCATCGCCCCAGAGTGTCCCACACGTGTTCTATGGGATGTAGGTCAGGGGAATGTGCTGGCCAATCCGTATGTTGAATGTTTTTCCTTTCTAAAAGCTTGTCAACAGCTACTGTACAATTGGTGTTATCATCAATTAACACGAGCTGTGGGCCAATGGCACTTTGGAGCAGACAAACATGGGGAAAGATTACCTCATTACAGTAGCACACACCAGTTACAGTACCTCCTTCCTGTATCTGGAGCTCCGCTTATGACCATTCGTTCGAGTTGAGTCCAGGTTCGAATCCAGATGAGGCGTGGATGTTATGTTTGCCTTATTGAATTGGTTCTCTCCCTTCCCTGGAACCAGTGGCCCAAAATTAGGGACGGGCAACTGCTTATATCCCACTGAGTTGCTCACGATGGTCGTTAAACCTCCAATAAAAAAAAAAAGGATCTGGAGCTCCGTGTGTCATCAATCAGAATGCCTCCCCATATGAGAACATCACGTCCACCATATCTATCCCTTTCATTGATGTTTTCAGGGCATTACCGAGGGCCCACCTCACGCCAGATTAGCTGATGTCCAGAATCGCTAGAGGGACTAAATCTATTCTCTTCAGTAAAGAGTACTGTACCTCACTGTTCTACTCTCCAGTCCTTATGTTCTCTGAACCATTGTAAACAGTGTCTCTGGTGAGCAGTTGTTAATATAACACAGCATACTGGCCATCAGACAAACCGCCCACCTTTGCGTAGTCCCCTGGCCACTGTAAACCGCAATATTGTGCGTCCTGTGTTCATGTTCAGTTATTTTGCAAGGTTACTTGTTGTCTGGTGTTGGTCCCTTTTGGCCTGTAGGAGCAGCAGATAGTGGTCCTCATTCAGGGTGGTTTTTGGCGGACAACCACCAACAGTCTTGCACAGTGCTGTACCTGTAATCTTGAAGGCTGATCACACATGTGATAAAATGCTATGTGTAATACCGAACTCTTGGGCCACACTCATCATAGTTCGAGCCTCCCAGTTATTTGACCATGAGTAAAATCAGCAAGATGTTCTCGACGGGGCATTTAATCATCTCTAGCACACAACAAACACAATCGAACATCTGAAACACTTATGCATGTATGCCTTCCGGTGACTTCTATTCAGCTGATGCTATTGGACTGCGTGAGAGCATTTTCTTCTTACGTCATGGAAACCACACATCATGCTCCATTATTATGCATGTGTTTTTGTGCCTGTTCCCAGGCATGATCCTGAGTTAATTTGTGTTTGGGGGCTGTTGCTATTTACAGCATTATTTTACTTTTCCCACTTCATCCTTAAGTTTTGCATACCAGTGTGTTAGGTGGATAATATTTAGTTTGCCACCACCTATGGAGTCTCAGGCCTCATAATCACACTTCATTGGTTAAGTTTGGTTGTTTTAGTTGAAAACTGCTGTGAATACATGTATTAAACAAAGAAATTTTCTTACTGAATTTCTAGGTAATCAGGTAGCATTGGAAATAAAGTGCTTCTGAAAATAAATATGAAATGTTCAAAAGCTGTTCAATAATTTTTTCAGTTGAAAAAATGAAATGAAGTTACATGGTTTTTTAGAGGTTATAATGATGTGACATTTAATTTGCTAAATTTTCAAGGTTTAGGCTAGCTTTTTATTATCCTAGGTAACATAGGCTACGTCATTCTAAACAACATAGTCCTGACACTGAGATAAGTTTATAGTTTAAAAATTTGAAAAATTAAGTAAAATCATTATAACCTATAAAAATCCTTAACTTCAATTTAATTATTTTAATTACAGAATTTTAGATATGCCATGTCATCATTTATCACCAATGTTTTTCAAGTTTGAATATTGTGTTGATGAAGTTCTGTCATGTAGTTATGTGAAGCTTTGTTTCATTATTTTTGCTAGTTCTTGTGGTGTATGTTTTAAAAAATATATGTCAAAAAGTCAGGCCTTTTCCCAGGTACTTTTGAATTACCTCAAGCAATCTGCTTAATGCATTTAAAATAACTCAATATATGTATGAGGTTGTATGATTATATATATATTTTTTCTATCCCATGTAGCCTTGAAGTAGCTAGAGAAAAAGAACTTCAGGAAAGAGAGCGCTATAGTACTCAAGCCAGGGTACGTTTTCACATGCAGTAGTCAATCTGTTAGACAGTAATGATCTTCATTATGCTTTTGAAATTGGAATAATCACCTGCTTAGGCCATTATTTTTTTCATTTTCCACTTTTCATTTGATATTAGCTCTGAAAATTTTTTTCAGATCTCTGAGTGGTCTCAGAAAAAGATGTATTTCTTCTATGGAGTATCAATTGGACATCAATGCCATATGTATTACTATCTTTGCAGAATTGCTGCTGAGACCTGATGGGTATTCAGGTCTAAGTGCCTTTGTATTTTCAAATTACAGAGCTAGAAAGGAAATATATTTTTTTTGAATAAAATTCTGAATGATTTTGAATTATTAAAAAAATGCAAAATGTGTAATACTTTTTTTCCAACAAAAATTGGAAATACAAAATATAGAAGCAGTATTGCGTATTTTTTTAAATTACCCCCCCCCCTTTTTTTTTGAAAAACAGATAAAATTTCATGCATATGCATTGCCATACCTGCTGTGAAATGTTAACAGTGGCACATAAAACCACTAGTGCTCCAACAGAGAATGAGGTGAGGGACTCTTGAGCTTTGGACTCTGCCTGAAACTTTAGTGATTTAAAAAAATACATGGTGACTTCTTTATAAATCAGTGGCACATTTCATTCAAATTGTATTTCAAAAAAGTATTAGTAAGACATTTCTCATAAATTTTATTTTATGTATGTATGCACCGGTATGTGAAAAACATATAATGTGTAAAATGCATAAATGTATAATTAAAACAGAGTTAATGCAAAAACGAAGGAAAATTTCTAAGGATTGTGGCGCAGTTATGTATAACTGCTAAAATATACAACTAGGGTCCCAGTCACACTTTTCACTGTGTTTTATTGATTCATAACGGGTAAATGAATAGCCATATTCATGAAAATAATTTTTCTGTATGAAAATTCTCAGTTTTTTTAGATGAATTGTTCTGAAAAACTGAGAAGATTTTTGAAAAGTAAATAAAGTAACATTCTTGAAATATGTTTGCCATATATACTTACTTTTAAGTATAGGTCGATCTGACATATAAGTTCATCACCTGTTTTTCAGAAGAAACTCTGGAATATTTTCTATTGTGTACAAGAGTCAGGTAGGTTTAGTTCTTTCTATGTTAGATAAAGGTAAAAGAATCCAATACTCAAGCACTGCTAATGTTCTACATGCATGGCTCTCCTGGCATTCCATGGCCCAATTGGTTGCCTATACAGCTAATGGCTCATCTTGTGCCATTTCATTGATAACAAATGCAGCTACATCTGTGAAGGGACAGGACTAGGACTGTTTCAATTCCAGTAGAAATAAAAGTTCAATTACAGTTCAGGGGTTGATCTAGGCAACATTTGATATCATTGGGTAGTAGCTTCACAAAAACACTTTTAGCCCAAAACAGTATCTTCAGAAAAATGTTTTTAGCTGAAACGATATCTTCACAAAAATATTTTGAGCCGTAATGGTATCTTCACGAAATATTTTCAGTAAAATTTTATTTAAACGAAAATATTTTAAAACAAGAGGTATCATGAATATATTGTCGTGCTAGTGGGTTTTTTGGGGTTTTTTTTTTTTCATTCAGATTGTTTATTTTGTTGTGTAAGCAAAACATGGGCAATTAATGTTGATTTTTTTTTCATGTACCTGGCAGGGCAAGTGGATTTCTTATTCACATGCAATGGCACTTTGCAAGTCCAGATAAAGATGATTTTATGTACGAACCTAGCACTTTGAACCTTTGTGTACTTTACTTTTGAGGTCTTTTTTAACATTTTTCACAAAATTGCTCTAAACACAAAAATAAGCAAATTTCACAAGAATGGGTGTCGTCTTTAAAAACCTGGATCAACCACTACAGTTTCCCCCCTCGATCTGTCAGTGAAACTGTGAGCTTAAAGGTGTGCTTCAAAGATGATATGATCATGTTGTGATGATAACTATGTCATTCATTACCTTATGTCACACGGCCTACCTCAATTAAAATGTCACCTGATCCAGATGAAAATAGTAAGCAGTAAATACAGTTTACTCGTAATTATAACCAACAATTACAGATTATTTCACGCCTCTACAAAGTGCAACTCGTGTATAAGTTGACCTTATTTCTGGTTCAACAATTTAGTTTTCGAAACAAAACTTAACCTATACTTGAGTGTATATATAGTACTTAACCTATACTTGAGTGTATATATAGTCATTCTAGTAGTGAAAGGCAGTAAGAGCTTTGAATAACCCAAATTTTAAAAACAGTTATTGTAATGCTTTTCAAAATACATTTTGAAGATATTAATAAAATGGTTGTAGGTGTATGGCATAGTTGGAAGTTATGACTTATGATTATGAGTAGTGTTTGTTGGACCCTTCCCTCAGCAACATCCTGGGTGCACCCTTGCATAAGACTGAAAGTTAATCCAAGCAAGCTGTCTGAGTGGCTAAGTGGTCTGAGGCATTGGCTTGTGAGAAGTTATCTGAGATGGGCCCTGGTTCGAGCCTTGGATAAGGCATGGGTGGTGTGCTTGTTTGATGATGTTGACCCTATTCCCTCCCTGGAACCAGTGTCCCTAAATTAGGGATGGACAACTGCTTACTGCCCTTACAGTTGCTCATGGTGGTTGTTAAACCCTCCCCCAGATATGCTAGGGAAATTTGCATGATCCGCAGTATTCTGGGCTGATAGGCCTTATGTTAACTCAAAAATAAAAAAAAATAAAAATTATATATATATTTCTAGATTTTAATATATGTATTATTTTTTTAGATTTTAATATATGTATTATATTTCTATTTTCATGATTTTCTTCTACAAGTACCGGGTGATCCAAAAGTCTTGCACATTTTGAAAACGTAATAACTCGCAGAGTTTTGAGAGTAGAGCAACGTGGTTTGCGTAGAAGCGATCAGAATGACGTCTGGTTTTTTATGAAATCACACACATTTTTACTCATTTTACTTTCATTTTTCATTGCCAGATGGCGCAGTAACCACAGGTTCGAAGTGTCGAGAAAAATAGACACCTGATTGTACCAGGTTAGACACCTCATTGTACCAGGTGTTCAATGTGATGGCCGTCCTGTTCCAGCACTGCCTGCAGACGAGAGAAAACACCATGGACAGCATTGAAGAACATTCCTCAGGAATATGCTTTGATGTCTGTAAGTTCTGTTTTATGCGTTATGTAAGTTCTGTTTTACGTGTTAGTCTGCGGTGGTGCATTAAATTATTCAATTAAGATATAAATCGGTTAAAAGTCCTAAAAATGTTACTCACGGAAGTGCGTGTTCAGTCCAACGTCAGTAGTTATTGAGAGTTTCTTTGTCCAAAGTTGTATACAACTTTGGAGTTTTGAGAGTTTCTTTGTCCAAAGTTGTATACAACTTCGGACAAAGAAACTCTCAATAACTACTACTGACGTTAGACTGAACACGCACTTCCGTGAGTAACATTTTTAGGACTTTTAAATGATTTATATCTTAATTGAATAATTTAATGCACCACAGCAGATTGTATCCACTTTACGTAACGTGTAAAACAGAACTTACAGACGTCAAAGTGTCTTCCTGAGGAACCTTGTGGTCACGTAATGGTATGTTAACTTTATGATAGAATCACATGAGATATAATGATTGAAGAGCATTTCCAGTGGTACAGCTGCCACATGGTGTCGAATGGCATCTTTCAGCATGGCCAATGAAGTGAGGCGACATCTGTACACTTGTGATTTTAGGTAACCACAGAGCCAGAAATTGCAGGGTGTCAGGTCTGGTGACCGAGGAGGCCAGGCCTTCGGAAAGTGTCGGCTGAACACACAATTTGCGCCAAACGTCCCTTGCAGCCGTTGCTTAATGGAACGTGCGATGTGGGGTGGTGCTCCGCCCTGCATAAATGTGCAAAGATTCACTGCATCCCGCTCTTGCAAGCTAGGGATAACGTACGTTCGTAACATGTTCGCATAACGTGCACCTGTCACTGAAACGGTTTCAAAGGAGGTGCCGCAGACCACTTAAAAAAAAGGACCGATAATGAAGGAAGCCATGAATCCACACCACAAGGTCACTTTCGGCTGATGAAGTGGCGCTTCAACGACTGCTCGGGGATGTTCCGTGGCCCAGATGCGGCAGTTGTGCGTGTTTACTGCTCCGTTTAGGGAAAAGTGTGCCTCATCAGTCCATAAAACATTCATCAGCCAGTTCTCGTCGACATTCATTTGTCGAAAAAACTATGCTGCGAACTTCTGAGCTGCACGTAATCGCCAGCTTGCAGTTCGTGATGCCGTTGCAGTTTCTATGGGTATTTGTGCAGAATCCATCATACAGTCCCGTATGGAATGCCTGTTTGCCGAGAAACATGGCGAGCACTGGAGCCACCTTGTGCGGATGACATTGCAATCACATCCATTTCCTGCATAATCGTCTCTGCTGCAGCAGCACGTGTTCGTGGTCTACTGCTTCGTGGGCGTGCTGCCAAAGATCCTGTTTCCTCGAATATTTTCACCATTCGCCACAGCGCAGCACTTTCCATCTGTCCTTTCCCAATGCAATCACCTTTTGGCGATTGGTAGGCTCTCAACGCAGCACTCGCACGTTAAGCGTTGCAATAGAACAATTTCACCAAGAGCGCTTTGTCTGGTAATGACAGCATACTGACACAGACCGACGTGACTTGTGGTTGCTTCCCAGCTGCTGCTTTTATACCCACTATCCCAGACCTGTTCGCCTATGGCGCCATCTGGTGATGAAAAATGTAAGTAAAATGAGTAAAAATTTATGTGATTTCATAAAAAACCCAATGCCATTCTTACCATTTCTATGCAAATCGCGTTGCCCTACTCTCAAAACTGCATGAGTTACGTTTTCAAAATGTACAAAACTTTTGGATCACCCGGTATATACATGTATATACTTTTAGAAGAATAACATGTTGTGCTGAAAAAGAGAGGTTTGTTTGCAACTTTGGCAGCTTTGAATAGCGAGGGGAGGGGAGGACTTTAGTAGAAAATGTTGTGCTGTGTTAAACACTGTTTTTCATGCAGTCCCCTCCCAGTCTTCGACTTTCAAACTTAAGCTTTGTCCGATTTGGCTGATTCCTGTATGTAACTTGCTTTTGCTAATTACAGTTGAATAATAGATATAAACAAATGTACTGTCAATGTAACATCTTGAAATCAGTGAACCACTAAATTTTCCTTTTTTAAATCCACAAATATGTTATTTAAATCTCGGATAGATACTTGAAATGTATTGTACGTGTTAATATTGTAATTACCCTACATATTGGACACATGTCCGATATTGTATGGTTTAAATTAATGTGCAACAATGTAATAAAACATTTATGGGCAACTTTCCATTTCATGGTCTTGCTCCCAATTTGACATTTCTAGCACGTGATTTGTGGAGCAGAATGTTGCTTGTTTCAAGAGGCTCTTCATAGGGCTCTTCACTTTTGTCGGCTGAAGTCATTCACTTTATTCTATTCAATTCTTGGTCTACAGGGTTATTGGTGGAAAAAGGGGGAAACCATATACGACCAAGAATTGAACAGAATAAAGTGAATGACTTCAGCCGACAAAAGTGAAGAACCCCATGCTACCTCTTGAAACAAGCGACATTCTGCTCACAAATCACATGCTGTAAATGTCAAATTGGGAGCAGGTAAGTTGCCCATAAATGTTTTTTTTTTTTTTTACATGTTAATATGTTGAAGTTCACCATGGTAAAACTTTTGGGTTGTTGTATGTATATCATCATTATCAATCCACGACTGAATGAAAGTCCTCAAGTCTTTTCCACAATTTTCTGTCCTGAGCCTGTTTCTTCCAAGTCACTCCAGCATGCCTTTGAATTTCATTCACCCATCCCCACGTGGTCATCTTCCAGGTCTTTTTCTGTCCTTTGGTATCCAATCTAGTACTTTAAGATCTGTATCTGATTTAGTACTGTTTGTGATATACAGTTACCCAAATTCCTGAGCTTTAGTTTTGGAAATTATGTTTCAGCTACAGCAAAAATTACTTTTTTCATTTGAAAATAATTAAATGAGCAACCGTTTCTGTACTCTTTAATTTTTGTCACTTTACAAATTCGTACTAAAATTCTTAAAGTTGTAGAAATTGAAATTTTTTCCAGAGATTTTCTCATAATCATTTGTTTATGATGCATAAGTCTCGAAAAAACTTGATTTTGGCACATTTCGATTTCTCTTCTTACTAAAAGTAAAGGAACTTTTACAATTCAGAATTCTACTATATCAATAAAATTGTACAAAATCTTTGACAGTCTCTCTCAGAGAACACCCCTTCTCTATTGTTACAGCAACGGAAGTATTACACTTTTTTCTACATTATATTTTATAAGGGATATTTGAGTCCACAGTCTAGAAAAATGTGTTAAATGTTGTTAATTAATTATTGCCTCAACACAGTACTGCAGTAATTCACAGACTTGTGTTGAAAAGATGTTTTATCAGGAAATGGTAATGCTGACATATTGGTAATTTTAGAGTTAGGGATCCTTGACCACATTTTCCCCAAATAATGTGTTAGCAAAAATCCCCTTCCAGAGTCATTTATGTATTGCCAGTCCAGGACTGCATTCCTCCCCTTCCCTGAAAAAAACAAACAAAAAAAAAAAACAAGCAAAACTTGTTAAATTTAAAGAGGACAAATATTTGGAAATGTTGATCAGTTAAATATGTATGTCTAGGTTCAAAAACATATCCAGTCATTCATCTGGTGCCAAAAATGTAAAACTGTATTTTACTTGATAAAAATTGAAAAAAAAAATTCTTTTCACCTATGCAAATCAGTATAGTGCATCTAAATTGTATTTCTTGTCGACCAAGTGGCACAGTAATTCTACTTCCAGCAGGTTAGATTCAATCTCAGAATCATCGTTATCACTTGATTCACTGTTGGAACTGAATAATTTTTTGCCAATGTTTGTGTTGGAATTGATACATTTTTGCCACTGTTTAGACAAAAGATTGATAAGTTTGGTTGCAGCTGGGTTGAAGTAAATGAGACTTCACAGTTCCAAAGAAAAAAATCCCTCAAAAAAAAAAAAATGTCCCTCTTGCCGCAATACTTTTGGTAGAAATGGTAGTTTGAAAATGATTGCAGAACAGCTGTAACTGGAGCTCGTTTACTTTGCATGCTTGGACTTGTTAACTCAAAGAAATATGTGAAATGTATATCTCTGATGTGCTGCTGATGCAGTGAAGTTTCAACAGTGTGCAGTGGTTGAATAAATCCAAAGATCCAGTAATTTTTGCTAGATTGTATGTCAAGGGCTGAAGTATTTTTTATGTTCTCATTGGAACTGAAAATCAACAATGTAAAAGGTTGGTAACTGGAGTTCATCACACAGTTCATTGTCTTCTTCATGTAGCCATTTTTTAAGAAAGACTGGACAATGTCTAACAAAATTCTAACATGTTGGACACAAGAGTTTTGAGCTTGCACCCCAAGTTCTTAATGCAGAATTCAAACATTTTGTTCACTTAACACTTAGAATGTTCTACTGTGGTGAATGCAGCTGGAAACACTTTTTCAGTATGCCTTGTTTCTAATCTTTTCTATGGTCCATTCATTATTACCTAGCAATTGGGAAAAATGGACTTGACCAGCTTTAGGGGTGTTTGCATTGTATGAGAGAAATGTGTCATACCTCGAGCAAAGCAATAAAGTAGTGAATGTGGTCCCTTCTACTGTTGATTTACTGTGAAGCTCAGGAGCTTCTCATTAAGGAATCTTTGTGAGCAAGAGTGTAGTGGTAAGGTAAGGGAAAACATCAGGGAAAGGTCTTTTCAATTTCTTTTACTAATATTTCTCTCTCTCTCACACACACACACATAAATATATAAATGTAACTGGATTTAGTGTAGAACTGGTGCACGACTGAGTCAATAGCAAAACAAAGCATCATTGTTGTGGACTTAAAAAATGTTTTGACAATGTTGGCTCCATTGTCAGCAGCTAAAAGTTTGGTCTGAGTCAATAGCAAAACAAAGCATCATTGTTGTAAACTTAAAAAAATGTTTTGACAATGTTGGCTCCATTGTCAGCAGCTAAAAGTTTGAATTTTGATAAAGGCGAATCAAAGTCATACAACACCTCATCCAGACCATTGTCGGCTGCATATCTTGAATAGCTGCCCTGAAAGTGCTAACAAACAGCAGCAGGAGACTCCCTTTTATCGTCTGGAGCTAACCAGTGAACAATAACTACTTCCTCAGTTGCTCCATATGTTGCCAGTGCAGGAAACAATAGGTTTCTGTGCTCAAATCTGTTTTGGTGAAATGAATCAGATTGGTATTTTTGCTTTGGATGTAATCAATTAATGTACCGTAAGAAAACACATCAGCTTCACAAGCAGACTTTCGTACTAAAGACTGCACCAAGTTATAAAAGGGTTTCTTTGTTTACAGTAGTGCTCAGGGATGAAACATATTTTGCTATATACTTCTCAATAAGTTTCTCTACTTTGTGCTTCATTCTGGTATTCACTCCAAAAAATTGGAAAATAGGAGTTTGCAGTCCACTTTCCCCACTTGCAGTCAAAGTTTGAGTTTCAAGCAAATGGCTACCCATGCGAACCTTTTCCTTTGATGATGCAAAAGTACTAGTGTTTTATAGGTGCTTCCATGTCATGTGGATCACGAAGTTCATAGTGGCTTCCAGTGACCTGCTTTGCATGCCGTGCAGTTTTTTTTTTTTTTTTTTTTTTTTTTTTGTGTTTCACACCACTACAGCTTTCAGCATCTTGAAATGTAGGACAATTTCACATAGTTGTACATCATACTTTTTATTTAAAAAAAACAACAGAACATTGTTTGCAGTATAAGCAGAACATTAGAAGCTATGCTGTTCCTGTCATGCTGTTGCTGCCCACCATTTTGATATCATTTTAACTGACACTTGGTGTTGAAGCTAGGGATAAATTGAGATCTTTCCCCTGGTATTGCATAAGCCATTTCCTATGCTTTGAGGGAAGTGCGAATGGACTAGAATATCTCTATGTCAAGTCATGTGACGAATCGGGCAGATTCACTAGTTTTTTAGCTTCTCCACAGCCGCTCTGACCAATGGCAGCAAAAGCTCACAACAACTGCCATAGCTACAGGTAGCTGTATATTTTTCTTCAAATTGTGTGTGTCCCCCACCAACATTTTATCTGTGTGCACATAGGGCATACACCATTATCGAGTGCTGCTATGCCATTATTGGAAAAAAAGGTTAAATGTGATAGCAGCAGCAAGAGAAATTGGTGCAGTTAAAGGTGAGGAAACAGTGGACAGCAGCACTTCATGAAAACAGTTCTGTTGTTTTGATGCTGGGGACACCAGTCTCAAAGACAAGCCAAGATCAGGGCGTCCAATGACAACCAACACTAACATCCTCGTCAAAGCTGTGACAGTGAACCCTTGTACCAGTACAAGACAATCGGCAGCTGAGTTGGGGTCTTTCGAATCCATCATTGTTCATCACTAGCACCACTTGGTTTCTCCTCCAGGCACCATTGACTGGTTCTTCATGAATTGACACCCCAACAAGTAGAATAATGTGCCGCTTGGATATTACCAAGACCAGTAGTGCCTATTTTCGTATCACGCATGCATGCATCCATAAATATATTAAACACCCATGTGACATTACACAACCTTGTCACATTACACAACTATGCTCTACTGCCAACATACATAGCTTTCACACTGTTAAGCAGATTCCCAGCTATACCATATTTATTCAAGACTTTCTACATAAGTATCCTATTTACTTAGTCATAAGCTTTCTCTAAATCTATGAAGGCAGGAAAAATGTTCTTACCAACAGACAGATACTTTTTGATCACCATATATAATGCAAAAATTTTGTTAGTGCAGCCCTTACCATGTATAAAATCACTCTGTACAATCCTCATACCTCTGATGTAAGACCTTGTACCTTATCGATAACGACTGGCACACTCAGCAGCAAATGCCATGATATTTCATGCTTTCTGTCTGATCACCTTCTCCCGTACAAAAGATGACAATGGTAGCGTCCCTTCAACCCTTCTCGCAGTGATATGCCTCCTAACTCCCAGCAGAAGTGGCAAATTTCAGTTAACCAATCAGTGGTTAACAGAAATAAATTCCCAGCAGAAGTGGCAAATTTTCTCAAACCAATCAAAAACAGTCACCTCCATGTGTTAACTTCTAAGCTGTTATGCCATCTGCTTTCAAAGCTGTACCACTTTGAAGGAATTTTCGAGCTATACAAACTTCTTCCCTTGAGATCTGTCCTATGCTTCCTTTTCTCACTGTGGCATCATCTGCTTTTGCCTCTAAATCATCTTTGCTTTCATGTTCAAAATACTCATAGAAGTATTCACCCCATCTTCCACTTAACCAATTAGGCTCCCATGACATTTCTCTGATCCTAATCTTCACACTATCGATGGAGTTATAGTTGGAAGAATCGTAGCATGGTTGGGATTAATCACTGTGTTCACAAAGAAAATAAATTGACACATCAACAATGTGCTTTATATCAACTATGGATTATAAGGTACGTAATGGTATTTAGGTCCATGAGTGAAGATATTTATTTTTAAATATAGAATTTTTGTTATGAATAATCACTGTATGACCAGGAAACACAAAGTTTGGGTTCATACAAGATATTTACTAACTTAGAACTTTATTTCCCGTATTTTCCCTATGTCTTGTGTAATTCCAGAATGTTTTCCTAGCTTTCCAAAAAGTCATTGCATACCTTTCCACCTTATCCTTCCTCTGATGAACCAGATTTACTGTTTCACTCTTCTTGCAGTGATTTTCCACCTCAGAAACTCTACCTTGCAACATCTCCAAATAGGCTTCCTTCTTTCTCTTTAATCTCACTGTTCCACCAAGCATTAGATTGAATGCTACCTACATACCTGCCAACTACTACGGAATGTACGTAGTTTTTACGGGTTTAGTTCACTGACTGCGGAACTCACTGTCCAAACTACGAATTCTACAAATTTTCTTTTTGTGTAATTTTTTTTATTTTTTTACTGATGGTGTCTGTAACCTTTGATACCTTTCAGTTACCACTTCCACATTTATAGTACGTTAGCACTGTTTTGGAATGACAGATATCGTCGGAAAAATCAAAATTTCACTTTTTGAGAAAGTTTTGAAAGGTCAAATTTAAAATTGCATGAGCTTGAGTTATGTTTTTAACTATGCGTTAAGTAATATATCATTATAAACCAGCACAGAGAATTTCAAGAAAAACTAAAACATTGTCATTCTATGATAAAAAAGAACATGTAAAGTTTGGCAGTCTTTTTTAAAAATTTCATGACCTCATATTTCTAAAAATTTTGAAATACTGCGTAAACTTGTCACACATTTATATCTTATGTGGGGCGACAAAATTGTAAAGCTTCATGAAAACCCATCAGAACCAGTCAGGTTGAAAAATGATATATATATTATACAAGGTAGTTATAAATTAGGTGGGCAAAAAAAAAAAAAACTTTATTGTGTATAGTTATAAGGATGCATATGCTAATAAGTACAAATAATATATAGTTAAATACACCAAGTTTACCATTTTTCACAAATGCTCCATGTGACTTTCCTTGGTTACTCTTCAAATGTCCCATCTGTAAATCAGTTCTTCCCACATTGCTGTCAGCATGCCATCGTCGACCAATGTGAGTGCAGTGGTGATACTTGATATTTCAGTTCAGGAAGGGACTTGGGAAGTGGCAGAAGGTAAACCTGATCTGTAACAAAACCCCATAGACCGAAATCTAGGGAAGTTACGTAGGGGGGGGGGCATGCAATAGATATTCATAGGATGGAGCGGCCTGTGTGATCTCTTGACCTGAACCCGATAAAGCATGTTTGGGATGCCCTGGGAAAAACCATCCAGTGACTTTGGCATGCCTTGGTGGAGGAGTGGTTCTAAAGGAGTGTGTAATTTCGGTTTTTCCCTTATTTATACTCAGTTTGAAATTTATACAAACTTTATACATCCGGGGCAGCATACTCTGCAACTCACTTTCGCTCTCTGCCAACAGGACTGTATCATCAGCATATAGCAATCTACACATGTGGACATTACCAAGACATAAACCAATATTGTCCATTTTGGCATCACACATGCACGCATCCATAAATATATTAAACAGCCATGGTGACATTACAAAACCCAAAGTGATTAAAATGACTTGAAATGCATTTTATTGTTTTTAATGAATGTTAAGCATTGGTTCCTCCTGATACAGCTGAGCTCTGCCTTACATTTTGAAAGAACATATATTTGTGAGGGTGTTACACAAAGTTTTAAATGGACTTTTGTTTTACAAATATTTCTACCAGAATGATAAGCAGACCCTTCACAGCAAATGATGAATACATTGCTCTTGATCCTTTAAATGTGACCATATTCTTCACATTTGTGTAATATTCAGGGTTCACACAGTCCCTGGAATCCTGGAAAAGTCATGGAATTTGATTTTTCTTTTTTCCGGCCTTGGAATGTCCTTGATTTTTCATATTTTTGTGAAAGGTCATGGAATAGTCCTGGAATTTTTTTTGCAATGAAAATAAAAAAATAAATTTGGTCAAAATGTTTGGATTGATTGCTTCACTTTGTTCTAGCTCCCTGCAGCTTATGTCTGCAGTGACATCACTTCCTTCCATGGAGTGTGAAGACATGATGTCATGTCTTTGATATCATGTGGCACTGGAGTGCCGGATGTTTGGGTGCAATATTTCCATCCACCTTGGTTTATTACCTAGCAGTTGTGTGCAGTTGGAGTCACAACAGCATGTGGAAACCTTCTGGTGAATCCAAGATGGCCGTTCCTTCCAGCATGCACTTTTCTCACTGAAGGAGATTGATATCTGGCCGCAATGTGCATGGGAATAGATGACTCTGTAATACAGAATTTTCAGTGCCATTGAAAAAAAAAGTGTTATCATTATGTTATGTTCCAGATTGCTCCATATAAATTTTATACAGAACAATTTTTATATGGGGAAATTTTCTTCATTGAAGATGTAACATGCAATCAAGAATGCTCTGTAACAGCAGAACCCATTGGACTTCATAAGAATTCTAATTGCTTGGTAAATTTTAACCCAGTTTGCAAAATATAAAACAAAGCACCATGATTCTGGCAACCCCCCCCCCACCAAAAAAAACCTCCTGGAATTTTTTGATAGACTCTTGGAAAAGCCCTGGAATTTATTTTCTGTAAAAGTGTATGAATCCTGAGTATTAGCAGTGTATAAGATTAGGTCAAACCATATTGCTCTCTAAGTAGAGCAGTAGTCAAAATTTTTGGTAGAACAAAAGTTGGAATTAATGTAAAGTTTTAGTAAGATAAGTGCATGACTTCAAGGATAAAACCTGTTTAAGCATGTATGATTGGTGCAACAAGTTTTCCAGAGGCTATGTAATTGCTAAGAGTGACCACATGTTCATGTGAACATTCATTGCATTGCAGAGATTGGAGGGTGGGGTGGGAATGGCAAATTAAAGTTTGCATAAGTGTTGAAAGTACAGGGGAAAAAAGTTATTTATACAGGGTGATTGTAAACTCCTTCAACAAAACAAGAGGGGTGATAGTACACATCAAGACAAACAGTATTTGCAATGAAACCTTGGGCTGCATTCCACTCTTAGTGCCAGAAAAGAGCACATTTGTGAAATGTCCAGCAGGCACATGGAGTTCCAACCAGCGCATGAGAAGCACAAGATGCAAATCAGGTGCGCTGAACATGTGTGTAGATGATGAGGAGCAAACATTTAAAAACACAGCGGAACCCGTTCATCGATATTACTGTGCAAACATCACATGAAAATTGACGTATATGTTTGACCGGCTCAGTGTACCCTGTGTTACTGGAGTAAGTGCTTTGCAGTCTGTTGCAGGATGTTCTGCTCACCACACAGAGGGTTGTGGGATTTATGCAGGATGGGTCCCCAGCACACTTTGCCACCGAGGTTTGATACTTCCTAAATGCGACATATCCTGGGTGGTGGATTGGACGCAGTGGACCTGTGGCTTGGCCCCCATGCTCCCAAGACCTTAATGCACTGGACTTCTTCTTCTTCTGGGGGCACACGAAAACATTGGTGCACGAGACACCTGTGGACTCCCAGGAAGATCTTGTCGTGCGAATAACTGTTGTGCGGACAAGATCAACACCGCACCGTGTATCTATGAGAGGGTGCGACAGTCCTTCATTCACCAGTGTGGGCTGTGCAATGATGCCCTTGGACGCCAGTTTGAGCAGCTCCTTTGAGTCTTTCCCTGATGTGATTGGAATTGTGCAACTCATAAATTAGGTATGTCTCTTTGTTTTCACTGTTAAAGGCTCAACATGGATATGTAACTTTACTCTTTTCTGGTACTAGGAGTGGAATGCGGCCCTAGGTTCCCCTGTAAATATTGTTCGTTTTCATGTGTACTATCACCCCTCTTGTTTTGTTGATGGAGTTTACAATCACCCTGTATACATGTGCTTTTGATGTTCAAGAAAGCTTGTGCATGATGTGACTCAAAGATATAGACTTGCAACCAAAAGGTACCATATGTTTCTGCCTGCTGAGCACATTAATTAAACCGAAGTGAAGGAAAATGCATTTCTGTAGTGAATGACAGCTCATGGGTAATGTCAATACTTGAAAGGAGATGCAGTGAGGAAGAGCACCCACAAAATTTCTGTCACCTAAAAAGTCCAAGACACCTTGTAGCTGGCAAGATAGTTGCATTTTGGGTTCTTTATGTCAGTTTTCTGCTACCTTTTGTAATAGTTAATATCTAGCACTGCAGTAGTTGGCTCTTCAATAATGTACTTGAGCAGTTTCCAAGGAAAACCTTGGGAAATTGTCATAAGATATCATCCAGCCATATAGTGAATTTGACATTTGTGACATGTAAAACCTAGGGTTTTTATTTTTACCGTGTGTATTTAGCCCTCTAGTAGTCATCACTTGCATGAGATAATGGAGCACCTCTGAGGGCAGAAATTCAAGACAAATGTTGAACCAAGTGCCATCTTAAAGTTGCTGCACAAATGAAAAGTAGAATTTTTCTGGTAAATGTAATTTTATTAAGCTTGTTTATACAGGAAGTAAAATAAATTAAAGAAGGAATTATTCATTTTAAATAGCAAAATTTTGTAGGAAATTCTTCATCATGCAGTTCCTTGTTGTCACTCTTTTTCCGTAACTATCGTTATTGTTAACCTTGATGGTTACAATTATTTTTCACCAAATCTTGCCAGATGTTAGGTAGGGATAAACCTGTGCAGTCATTGATGATGGAATTCTGATTCTTCTCAATTCCTATTTCTTCTTTTAATTTTCTTTTTTTGGAAATTTCTTTGAAAGCTGATGACTTTAAGGGAATTCTGGTCCATTTTGTGACCAGTTTCTCTAACATGCCTATCTAAACTTGTCTTGTTGGAGCAATTTTTTATAGCTGCTTTATGTTCTGCTATTTGAGTTTCTATTCTGTGACCTGTCTCTACTATGTAAGATAGTCTACAACTACATTTTACTTTGTAGACTACTCCTTGCATTTTTTAAATATCTTCTCTTTGATCTATCTTTGAAAAAACTTTTTTAACTTTACCAAAAATGCCATTCATTCTTATGTTATAAACGTGCTTTTAATTAAACTATACATAATATCTAAGTACTTGATACTCGGGGCCAGGAGCACCTGCCTCACAGAGCAAACAATGTGAGAAATACTTTGACAATATCAGGTAAAATACCTTAGATATTATGTATAGTTTTTTTAACTTTGTTCTAAACGTAGAGCTAGTCTTATTTATTTCTTGCTTAATGGACTGGAATTCCCTTAAAGTCACCAGTTTTGAGAGCAATTTTCAAAAACGAAAATCAAAAGAAGGAATAGAACTTGGTTCTATTTTAACTTAAATTTCAATTTACCTTAACTTCATCTAACTCAATGGGCTATAAGCAGTTGTCCGTCCCTAATTTTGGGTCACTGGTTCCAGGGAAGGGAGAGAGTCAGTGCTGTAAGACAAACATAACATCCATACCTCACCGGGATTCGAACCCAGACCCCTTTCGGACGAATGATCAGAAACTATTACTTAGACCAGAGTTCTTTTGTTTTTTTCAAATGTTTCTGGCCTCTAGATGTTTATCAAGGCCTTGAAGTTCAATTTACTTTAACTTCATCTGAGTTCTTTTGTTTTTTTCAAATGTTTC
Source organism: Macrothele yani (assembly GCA_039090855.1). Taxonomy (NCBI): domain Eukaryota; kingdom Metazoa; phylum Arthropoda; class Arachnida; order Araneae; family Macrothelidae; genus Macrothele; species Macrothele yani. The sequence goes on along the minus strand of CM077028.1, from coordinate 75,474,927 downwards.
TGGCCTCTAGATGTTTATCAAGGCCTTGAAGTTCAATTTACCTTAACTTCATCTGAGTTCTTTTGTTTTTTTTTCAAATGTTTCTGGCCTCTAGATGTTTATCAAGGCCTTGAAGTTCAATTTACCTTAACTTCATCTGAGTTCTTTTGTTTTTTCAAATGTTTCTGGCCTCTAGATGTTTATCAAGGCCTGTTGTCAGCATGGCCTTGATTAACATCTAGAGGCCAGAAACATTTAAAAAAAGAGAGAACTCAGATGGAGTTAAGGTAAATTGAACTTTCTTTAAGTTAAAATAGAACTAAGTTTAGTAATCTGAGTTAAGCCTGGAGTAAGGGTATTCATTTGTATTAAGGAATAGAAATTGAGAAGAATCGGAATTTCATCATCAATGACTGCAGAAGTTTGTGCCTGCTTAACATCTGGCAAGATCTGGTGAAAAATAACCAAAACTGCGATAGTGATGGAGAAAGAGTGACAACAAGGGACTGTCTCTTGAAGAAGATTTCTTTGAAAATTTGCAATTTAAAATAAATAATTCCCAGAAAAACCATATTAGAAGTTTAAGTGTTTAATTTAATAAACTAGAAAGCCAGTTTTCAACCTGAGCCTTATTCAAAGAATTAAAGGAGGAAATAACAAACTACATTGAATTAAAGGGGTAATTATAAAATAAACTTGCTTCAGCCCATTTAAAGTATGTACTATTCAGAGTGGCCATGGCACTGTCATGAGCTTGATATGCTTGTTCTAAAATACTGATATTTCACATAATCTGGATGCATCTCTTTTTTTGCAGCTCTTGCTGTTTGCCAATTGAGAAATTAGGAAATAGTGGTATGGTATGGGATCTTTTATCAAGTGTCCTATTATCCAGAATTTTTCAAAAACCTGAAAAAAAAAAAAAGACCCCCCCCCCCCCAAAAAAAAAAAAAACAACTACAGATTCATGCCAGGAAATACCAGGTCCAGCATCCATAGTTCTGAATTATTCAAACAGTTTCAAAAACGAATTTCTCATAAAAGAAAAAAAAGTAGAGCAATAATGTTATTTTAAAGATTTTCATCAGCAAAATATCAAAAAGCGATCTACCCTCAACGAAGATAGGAACACCAAGGAGCATTACCTTCCTTTGCTATCTTCATTGCCTTCCTTTTCAGCAGAGCATTTCTAGCTATCTGTATCCTAGTTTTGAAAGTTTTATGGGAAGATCATTTTTGTTATTGCATTCATTTTATTTAATTTTTGTTTGGTTGGGCCTTGTAAACTTATAGTAAAAACTAAGGTGCATCTAAATGGTGAACACTATCATCCTTTCCAAGCCTCTTGTGTGCTTGACATCAGTAAATGACCTGATAAGTAATAGGTAATCTTTAAGCCTAATTCAGGAGATCAATGGCATCATTGTTGCATGCAATTTGTTATGACAGAAGTACTCATAAAAAATTTGCTAATTTTTTTCTTTTTTGCAATAAACAGTTTGCAACTGTCTGAATCATACATTACCACAAACATTGCTTTCCATAATTTAGGATGTCAACACAATAGGGTTTTGAGCGCCATATGTTATAACATATTGGTGCTCCAAATTATGGAAAAACCCTTTATCCAGAAAATCCCAAGTTCCAAGGATTCTAGGTAAAAGATCCAATACTGTTCTTGGCATAAGTTAGGTTCTCATCAACTATTAAATTCTGGTGATTTCGATATTAACATGGGCTGAGATAACATAGAGAGAAAATTATGTTGGCATTATTGAGGGCAGTTGTATTCAGATAGTTATGTAATTGACCATAACTATATTGTCTGTATGCTTGAAGTTCATTTTTTATTTCAGATACTTTTGATGTTTGAGGTCATGAATTCTGGAGTTCAGCACCAATTTTGTAATTAATACCTGTCACCAATAAGAGTGTGTTAAATGTTGAAAATTGGTGTCTTTCACAGTTCAATCCCCAGTTCATTACTATAGAATGGGGGAGTTAAACTTGCAGTTAAAGGCAGTTGTGATGAAAATAAAAAATGAGCTAATGTACTTTTCTTTCTTTGGGTTTTTATACAAGTTTATAAATTGTTTCACTGTATTTTATGTGCCTTCCATCTGAGATATTGAATTAATTTTTTTTTTTTTCAGAGAAAAAGTGCTATAATGAAAGAAGTTGAAATAAAACAGAGACAAGCTGAGGAGCAGCAGCAACGGCGGTAATGTGCTTTTATGTTAAAGGCAAAGATGGGATTTTATTTTAAAATGTATTTGCAAAAAAGTTGTTTTCACCAATGTAGAGTTTGGAATTATAGTGCTTGTTCATGTTTACGTACATTTTTATGCTATTGCTGTTGTGTAAAAGAGTTGGGATTGCAAAACCAGGAAAGTCCTATTGTTGTTTTGCTGTCCACTTTTAGATTATTTTTCTTTACAAATGCAAATGAGTCTGCTTTTCTTACCATTTATAACAACCACGCAGCAGGTGTGCATACCTTTATTGCCATGGATAAAGCACATTTGCACCATCCTTTAGCAAGAAAACTAAGCGTTGTTTGAAGAAGTGGTACACTAAACGAATGTCATGGCTATAGGTATTAAAGTAAAAATCAAATTATTTCAGTTGGAATTTTGGAAGCAATGATATAGAATAAAATATATTTTGAATTCAGTGGATCTACTTTTACTTTCCCTGGTGTCAAGATCTTGCATCTGGAAAAGACTAAAAGGCATCTTTATTCTCACAATTCAAGTTTCTCAATGCGGAAAATAAAATTTAAAATCAGGCTAATATGTAAAAAGGTATGGTGTTTGCAGACAGATGGACATAGTGATACTTTTCATATTTTTCTGAGGGAATGCATCTTTAAAATCCTACCAGTACTAGGTGGCCAGTACGGAAAGTTGAGCATTACGAAAAAACGGGCATCGAGTTCGGTCTAATAATTTCTATATTATCAATGCGAATCAAACTAACCTAGTGTCATTCAATAGCTAAGGGAACTAAGACTTGTTAGTGACTTTGAGTTCGTGCACCGCAATAAGCGGGGGAGGGGTGGTGTGGTTTTGGGAACTTTCCGCCGCACCGTGCGAACTTCAAATCAGTATAACTCGGGACTGCGAAGCGCTACGACGTCAAAATTGGTCTCAAACAAAGCTAATGTCGAGATCTATCGATTTAAGACATTAGAAGTGAAATCGAATACAGTGTTGGTTTTAAAAATTTTGATCGCAGTTGAAAAGTTAAAAATAATTCACAATATCCGCATATATTCATCAAAAAGCCAAGCAGAAATACATCGAATGTAGTCTACACGGAAGAGCTACTCGTCAGCTTTCGATAAACACTGCAATGTCTGCAGCAGAATGCATGAGAAAGTATCGAGAGCAAGAAAAAATTGCTGTGGCGCAGTATGCGAGTTACAGCACAAGCACTTTGGCGGCAGCGACACACAAGCCCGTGGACGTGGAGCATGAAAACGATTCTGCCCATGCTTCCGAACACGGAAACAACGAAATGGAAGTGAATTTCAAGGGATCGATGCGGTTCGAGAAGTGTTGAAGTGTTATGGTGGAAATCAAGACATTAGTTATTTTGGGCAAATTAAAATTATGGTAAAAGTTGAATTTAGGTGAAAATTAAAATTTGGGAGATGGGTGGATGCATTTGGAAACAAAAAGTAAGTTCAATTATCTTAAGGCCATGATAAAAGAAAATATAAATAAAATGCCACACTGATGTTTGAAAATACCAAAAGTTATTATTGAAGGTTTGCATTGTTTGAATATACGATGAGTTGAGGCACCTGTAAGTGTAAAATACGTAATTATGGTTTACATGTGTACCAAATTTGTAAACCCTAAAAATTAGATGGTATACAATGTACACGTGTAATAACTTTTGGAGGCTGTGATGATCAATTTAGTGGTTAGGACAAAATGCATTAATTAAATAAACAAACTTCCCGAGTCGTTTCCGGCCTTAGGCAAGCTAAGGTGGATTAGCATGTGACCCTGCGATGAACTTCAACTGAGTCAACTAATTCTTAACTGCACAAGGTTTGGGTTTTTGAAAGGCCACTTGGCCTGCATTTATTTTAAAACGTTAACCAAAAGCAACCACAAACAAAGCAACAAAGTGTTTCACGAAGTTGGAGAATAGCCAAGACAACCATGTGTTTTCGTTTTCGAACACAATCAGCTTTTAACATTTTTTTTTTTTGACAATTCCACTTTTGGCAACTAAGCCTTATAAAAGCAAACAAAATCAGATGACACCCACTTGTTGTATTTATATAAACCATAAAAGGAAGAACACATATTTCTGCCAGAAAATCATGATTTGCAAAAACTCATAAATACTCTTGACTTAGGGAACATAACATAAACACTGTGGATAAGGTTGGACAGCTGAAGTGCAATCTCTCCCTCTCTTTATGAATTTATAGCTTATTGTATACACAATATAGATTTCATTTCCTTTTGAACACATCCCTCAAACCAGTTTCCCTAACCAACATTAATTTTAAAATTACAATAACTGAGCAAAAATTTCTAAACAACCAAAAGTTACTTCAGTAAACAATCCTACACTACCAGGAAAATTTGCATTAAAATTTAATATACTCAACATTCTAGCATTACTTGATACAAAATCACTCTCAACACTCTACTAAACATACTGCACTAAATACCTTACTCAATTACCTCAGAAGTTATCATTACACAATAATGCTGACAAATATACTTAAAATTCACACTATCATCTGGAGAAATTCAAAATACTTTACTATACAAACTTGCTCTGAGTACACAATATCCCACCATGTAAATAAAAGGCAAACACTAACTCTCAACACTCCTGGGCCCATATTCATACTTATCTGCACTCCCACTGTTCATAACAATTTAAAATTACACCACTAATTCTGACCAGCAGTTTATAAACAAATTAATCTAAAAATTCAAACTTGTACCATGTAAGCTTTTAGTAACTTTACCAACTCGTGTAGTAAGCCACTGAGGTAACGGGTAGGCAAAACATCTCAGTCAAACCACTCAATTTCACTAAAAACAAAATTCTCACTGTGAGAAAGTATTATTTAGGCTGAAGGTGAGATTGGGTCGTGAATCCAATCAGGCCTATGCACCGAAATGGAAGAATAAGTGTGACATATCACCCTGTGTTGCTTTCGCTTACTGTTTTGGGACAACACTCCTGCACTCGCCTTGCTCGGGATAGCTTCCTATGGGTCTTCGGCTTACCGGGGGTGGAAGAACAATCCCCCAATTGTTTCCATCTATACCCTTTCAGTCGTGAAGCATTTTTCCACATAAGGAAAGCACCCTGCAAGAACTTTCTTGCCCCCAAAATTATTTTTCTGTGGTACACACAGATTCCAGAAAAAAAAAAAATACCATACGAAGACTCACATTATTTCCAGAAATACTCTTATCTTTTCATTCCCTAGGCACACAGCTTCTAGAAGAATTAACACTACTTTCCAGAAAAATACACTAACCTCATTATTTCCCAGAAAAAAATACACTATTCCATTCATTTCCCAGAAAAATACACTATATCACTCATTTCCTAGAAAAATACACTATACCACAGAACCATTTATTTCCAGAAAAATTACACCTATCAAAGAACTATCTATTTCCATAAATCATCACCTGAAGAATTCCAATATGTACCAGCCAACACTTTATTAACCTAGTCTGCATGCATGCCTTTTTTAATGTCTCCCACTCATGAAAATTAATTTTCCAGATCCATCAACTGATATTGGAAACTAGTCCACACTACTACAAAATGGTACAGACAATTTTACGCTCATTACTTGCCAAACTCAAAAATAACCATAACCTGCCTCCAAGACACAAGTTTTTAACTACATGGCCCTGTATGTGTATAAATACAAATACAATTTAAATCTTATTAAAAACTATCGAGCACAAAAAAAGTTAAATTTCCTAAATAAAATTACTGGTTTGAGAGGTTGTTCTTCAAAATAGCTTATATCAAAATTCTGAAGTCATATGTCAATGCCTTAACACATGTAAAATTACATTTTTTTTTTAATAGATGACATGAAGTTTTCTTTACCAAGATAACACTTAAACAGCAAAAAATAAGACTTGAACAAATTATCTACACGCATCCTGAATTTTAACACACAAAAAAAAAAAACATTTTTCACTTGAAGCTAGGTGTTTAACATAGATCAATACTTTTCAACTGTAACTCGAATAACTGTTTCTTTCCTGCCACCTTCCAAAGACATCGGATTAACTTTTGAAGTGTTTAAAAATCATTTTTCCATATGTCACGGGAGAAAAAAAAAATTCTATACGGCTTACCTCGGCATCACGGTGAGGAAAAAAAGAATATCTTCATGTGCACTACTATCACCAGTTTCAAGGCTGTGTGGCACCAAAATGCCACGGTGGTTTTCAACAGACACTAAATGTCTCTAGGGACCCGTGGAGAATCAGAAGAGTGGTCTCCTGGCTCCTGGAGGAACTTGCTTGAGTCCCGGGTGAATGTAGGCCTACAGGTCGAACATCCTCTCTCTCCCTTGGATCTGATTGAGAGATTAGGGCTTGGCAATGGCATGGGTTTTTTTCCCATCCACTGAAACCCAGGGGTGCAACTTTAACTTATGAAGGTGGTGGCAAAAATTTGGAATTGCAGGTCCTTATCTTGCAAGTGGATGCTTGGAACCGGGCGTTGCATCCAGGGCATCATCGTCCATCTTCAAGCCACTCCAGCAACAAAAAGATCCATTAGCATTTTGCCTAGCACAAGGCCAAAAGCCCCATGCGTGCATTTCTTTTTCTTTGAGATGGTCCCCTCCCCGCCGAAAAAAAAAAAAAGGCGAGGAGAAAAACTCGACCTTCCACTTCCACTGCAGGCCAGCAGGAAAAGAGACAAGAGAGTAGAGTGACGCTTTCTCAAAAAAACCTCTGGGGTGCTTGAAAACTGCTGACTCCGCATTGGCTAAAACTTCCCCTAGTAACCAATGACTTCGCTGGCCATTGGCTAACAGGTTCCCGCTAAAACTCTGATACTGACACCACATGGCCCTGCATCTGTACGAACCTCCCCACGCCAGCCAGGGTGACCTCTGACCTCCACGTAAGGGGAAACACTATAACCTCTCTGCATGCTGTTGTGACCTTGTTCTAAAAATACCCTATCTCTGGTTTAAGAGAACTTTTGGTGACACATTTTTAGAAGCTTTTTAAACTGGCCAAACATGGCAGACTCTAAAAGAAAGATTTCGGCTTTTGCACAAATTTACAGAAACACTTTTCCTTCATTCCGTGATTACTAGCGAATAATTTTCTTTTCTGAAAGGGTTGATGGCAACTTCTTGCTCGCCTTTTCTATTTAACTTACAAAAGTAAAAAGTAAATTAAGCCAAAAGAAAAAGAAGCTTAATTCTTATTAATCCCCCTCCCCCTTTTTTTTCATGAGATTTTGCTTGTCTGGTCGGGGCTGAGAAATGAACAAACATGGCCATTATTCCCTCACTTCACCGCCTCCTCCAAACCAAATTTTGAACCGTGGACTACAGAGAATTTTCAATTTATTTATTTACCTCTTTTTTTTTTTTTTTTTTTTTTCATTTATTTTCCGGAAATCTCAGCGAAGTGATCAGTTTCCCCAAAATTTACGAACATGAAAATTCTCGACAGGACAGAAGATCGGCGAGTGAACTTTTAGAGAACACGTTTCTGAGCAATCCGTTTGGTCATTCGTGTGGGGTTTGCAACAGACTGTGGTTTCTTAAGGATTTGAAGACAGTGAAGCCAAAACATGTTGAATTGCTTGAAAACCCGTTTCCTGGTGAGAATGTAGTGGAGTTCAAGTTGTGCAGTACGTGTCGTAAATCATTGGACAGCAACAAGATTCTAAGGTTGTCACGATCAAATGGTTTCAAGTATCCACCAAAACCGATCGGTTTGCCACCGTTGGATCCGATAAGTACCTGATTGATTTCTCCGAGGCTTCCATTCATGCAGATCTGTCGACTTTGCTACGAGGGCAACTATGGAATCGTTGGCTAAGTGATAAATGTTCCAGTGGATGTTTACATAATGGTGCAGCAGTTGCCATGGTGTCTGGATGATGATCACACTTTCGACGTCAATATCAAGAAGAACTTGATCCACAAGTTGACGTACTTGAGTGGTTTCGTAAAGAAATTGGTGGTGAAGGCTTGGTTTTGATTCTTGGTGAACCAACTGTTGTACAAGCATTACAACACCTAGATCAACTGGGAAGCATTTGACGAGAGCGAGTAGATGGATAGTGAGTGTCCAATCGAATCCATGCAGCTGGATTCGGTGCCAGAGTCTGAAGTTCTGCTTGCGAGACAACACACGATGCTCTGGAACGAAGAGCAGTGCTTGGATATCGCTCCAGATCAGCACGCGACTCCAATCAACTTGGTGTATGATGTGCGCACAGAAGAGTTGTCCTTTCCAGCGATATATTACGGCTTCCACCATCCGTTCAATCTTGACGTATGGGTAACTCCGTACATGATGACTACCAGTGAGGTTCGTAGAAGCGATCAGCGTGGAGTTACACCGGATCATGTTCTGTATATGGCGATGAAGATTTTGAGAATGAGAGTAGTCGAGGGCATTTACAATACATGTGTATACTCAGATGTGTGAAGCAAACAGACATCACTCGCAAAATGTTAGACGACAGGAGTTTCCTTGAGGAGTGCATGGAGAAGAATTTGGCATTCCTCAAAACTATACCAAACTCTGTGCTACTACTGAATTTGTCTTTCTTTCATTTACTAGACCCAAATAAATACTATGCGCTAATGAGACGTATTCACATAAAACCCTGCAGCAGTGCTCTGACACAGCCTACCTGATTTTTTTTTTCAAAACACATTTAAAAAAACAAACATTTAAGTAATGTGGATATAGACAAAGTGTGAGGGAATAGCGGATAGTAATTCCAGAAAATTTGTTTCAGAACTACTTCCACCCCTTGTGAGAATAACTGCAGAATACATGTGTACATGATGCAGGAAACTATTGTGAAAGGCATTATCCTGCCATAACTGTAAAGTCAGTTGTGATACTTTTTTGTTGAGTCAGTTGCGATACCTTTTTGTAAGTCGTTATAACATTTTTCAGATAAGTACATGTGTTTTCATGAATGGAGTATTATCATTGTTATAGTTGTGCATTATAGTTCTGGTGCTTTGGCATGGTTTGTGTTTTATAATTCTATTTCAAAGGATGCATTTTATTTCAGGGAGAAAGAACAATCAGAACGAAAACAACAGTTGATTGCTTGCCAAACAGAATTACATAGCTGTACTGCTTGCACAAAAAAAACACTTGATTCTTGCCAGTATAAGAAATATCTTGAGATCCCTTGTGAAGAAAGGTACAAACAAATTGACAGTGTGTTGTCTGCAATAAAAGTTGTTGTTGAAGAACTGTACACTAGAGATGTGGGAATAGATGATTTAATTAAAGCTCAACAGCTGTTTGATAATGCAAGGATGATATATGACAGTGTCAATAAAGATATTGGTGAGTGATTTGCTAGTACTAATAACATATGTTACAAGAATAAGTGGTAGTTTTGTGTGTGTATGCTTATCATTCTATGTTCATTCTATGTGATTTTATTATCCAATTACCTGAAGTGTTTTCTGATTTTTGGCTTTCTTTTTGTTCTTTTTAAATGTTAAGCTAAAGAACTTAAGATTTCTGCAAGAACCTAATCAGTGCTGCCTTACAAATTTGAGTGTGGCATTGTTTAGGAAGTGAAGTGGCTATTGAATCAGTTATGAAACACCCATATTTCTGGTGTCGTGTAAAACAAATTCACCACGCAGCATCTTCAAGCACATCGGTTGACTGGGGAGTGACATTCTCTTAACCCAAGCTCTCTGTTTTCCTTATTTATTTATCATGACCTTGGTACTTCCTTACCAAGTCTGATCTTTTCTGCTATAAAAGCTCCCAAACTAACTCAACTTTTAATCAAGTGATGTGAAAGCATGATGGCACATTTCCACATAATCCTTGCATGCTTGTATGTATGTACCTGCACTGGTAAGACATCACTTCTTATGCACCATTCAATTCAGTGTTTTGTACTAAAACAGAAAGTATACAAAGGGTTTGCCCTGCACCTGGAATCTTAAAGTCCCAAAATGTGACACCCCTCCCCCCTCTTTATAGGTCTGGAAATCTACGATTTTTCATATTTTTGGGAAAGGTCCTGGAATTTTTTCTTGCAGGTAAAAAAAAATTGTTGAAATGTTTGGATTGATTGCTTCACTTTGTTCTAGTTTCCTGTAGTGTTTGCTCATGGCCACACTACTTCCTTTCGTAGAATGTGGGGATTTGATGTCACCTCTTTCATCTCATGTAGCAACTGCAGTACAAAGTTTGAATGCTGTATTTCCAGTGACATCGGTTTGTGGTATAGCAATTGTATGCAGTTTGAGTCAACCCAGCATATGGAAAAACTTTTGTGCTGGTCCAAGGTGACTCCTCCTTGTAGTATGCTCTATCCTCTCTGAAGGAGATTGATATTTGGCCTTCCTGCCAACAATGTATATGGGAATAGTCAACTACGGAACAGGAAATCTTAAGTACATACACATACATATCGCTAAGCTGTTCTCTGAGATTCAGAGATTAGCTCCACAAAGAAATACAAACTACCAGATAAATTAATTTTTAACTGATTATTTACTTACTGTTTCTGTATCAAACTTCTCCATTTATAGCGATCTTGACATACAACTCGGGCTCCACTGACATCCATCACGTGATGTACACAAGACCTTCTATACTTCATACTCATAATCTTTTTCTCATGCAGACACTCCTGAATCTGATCCTCCCATGACTTCCTTGGCCTTCCTCTGCCTTTCCTTAATTTAAAATTGTTTTTCTTAGTAAGCATCTCATCACTCATTCTTACAAAATGTCCAAACCACCTAAGAATATTAGTCTTCACCTTGTGAACAACATTTTGCTTCACATTACACAACTGCAACACATCTTCATTCCTCACACAATCAGAACGTGTCTTGCCTCTAACCCCTTGTAAGTAACTCATTTCTCCAGCACACAAACGACTCCTATGTTTCTTCTGCAGTACCCAGGTTTCACTGCCATACATCAATGTAGAAACAATTACACTTTCATACACAGCCATGCGGGACTCTAGAGAACCCATCATTCCTGTGAAAACCTCCCAGAGCAGCTATGACTTTCAATGAAGAACTCACTTGCCTACTAATTTTGCCATCTAATTTGTTCTATCTGTCAAACATGCTTCCTAAATACACAAACTCACTCACCTGGTCAATCACATTGCCATTTAGACTTACATTACGTTCAGTGCTACCAGTTCCTCTCTCAAAAACTATAAGTTTGGTTTTCCCCTATTTATACTCAGTTTGAATTTCATGTAAACTTCGTACATCCTGGACAACATACTCTGAAACTCACTTTTGCTCTCTGCCAACAGGACAGTGTCATCAGCATACAGCAATCCACACACACGGATATCACCAAGACATAAACCAGTATTATCTATTTTGGCATCCTGCATGCATGCATCTACAAATATACAAATATTTTAAACAGCCATGGTGACATTACACAACCTTGTCTGACTCCTGCACCAATAGAAAACCATTTTGATTAAACACCATTCACTTGTACACAGGCTCTACTGTCAGCATACATGGCTTTTATACTATTAAGTAGATTCCCAGTAACACCATATTCATCCAATACCTTCCACAAAAGTGTCCTATTTACTTGGTCGTAAGCTTTCTCTAAATCTATGAAGGCAGCAAAAACTTTCTTACCAACAGCCAGATATTTTTCAATCATCATGCATAATGCAAAAATTTGGTAAGTGCAGCCTTTACCACGCATAAAACCACTTTGAACATCCCACACTTTCTCTGATGTAAAACCCCGTACTTTTTCAATAACGACCTTACCAAAAACTTTCCCTGGCACACTTAATAGGCTAATACCATGATAGTTCGTGCAGTCAGTCTGATCATCTGATCACCTTTTCCCTTATACACGGGAGCAATGATAGCATCCCTCCAATCCCGAGGGACCATTCCTAACTCTCAGCACAACTGGCAAATTTCAGTTAACTAATCAATTACAGAGTCACTACCATATTTCAACATCTCAGCAATTATGCCATCAACTCCCGGAGCCTTACCATTCTGAAAAGATTTTAGAGCTTTACACACTTCTTCTCTTGAGATCTCTCCTGTGCTTTCATCCTTCACTGTGCCATCATCTGCATCTGTCTCAGAATCATCTTTGCTCTCCTTATCTAATAACTCACAGAAATATTCACCCTATCTTTTACTTAACTCATTGGGCTCCCATATAATTTCCCCAACCTTATTCTTCACACAACTTAACACTCAGCGATATTCATCCACAGAAACTCTGCCTTGCAACATCCCCAAATAGGCTTCCTTCTTTCTCTTTACTGCCTCTTCAATCTCACTATTTCACCAAGCATCACCTCTATTGTTACCCACTATTGTGGTGCCACAGACCTCTTCAGCAGCAGTAACTACACAGTTCTTAAAACATTCCCACTTGTTATCTACATCCCTCTCACAAGACTTCAGCCCCTTCAGTCGTTCTCTGAGTACATCAGAATAACGCTGATGATTTATTCTTTCCATCCTGGGTCTCTTCCTATTCCTTTTCCTCCAACCAACATTCAGTTTCACTCATGACACTACCAAGCAATGATCAGAGCCAAAATCTGCACCTCTCATCACACGAGTGTCAACAACTAAGTGTTTCAGACGCCGATCATAGACAACAAAATCTATCACACTCTTTTGATCAAGGGTACGATTTTCCCAGTATATGTGTAGATATACTTGTGGTTGAAAAATGGATTAGATACACACAAACCATTCTCAATGCAGACTTCAATTAATCTTTCAACATTTTCATTCACACAAGGATTATTAAACTTACTCAGAACATTGTCAGAAATTGCATTCTATGTACCTACTCTAGCATTGAAATCCCCTGCTATTATACGTAACTTTCTCTTTAACACCAAACTGGCTCAAAACAGCTTTTAGCTCATTCCAGAAATCTTCCTTCCTATCAGAGGGTTCTGAGTCACAAGGAGCATACACTACAACAATTACTATTCTCTGAAGTTTCACTTTCAAACGAATCCAAAGAATTCTCTCACTTATGAAACTATAGTGAATCAAGCTGTTCTTCATCTTTTTACTTAAAATCACACCTACACCAGCCTGTCCTCTCACATTATCCAATACTCCAAACCACACACTCACTGTTCCATTCACTTCTTCTATACCAATTTCCTTCTCTTTGGTTTCACTTACACACAGCACATCCAATCTACACTTAATCATCTCTTCAATCACCTCATTCATCTTGCCATTTATACCTCTAGTATTCCATACATCAATTTTACACTCACTCAGCCAAGATCTCTTTCTCATAGGCCGTTTAGAAAGTCCAGGTCGATTCCATGGTGGTCCGTCCTTCTCAAGTGTGGTAGGTCCACCATATCCGATACCTATTCATGATGCCTATTTGGGGATGTTGCGAGGTAGAGTTTCTGTGGATGAATACCACTGTAAGAAGCGTGAAGCAGCTAAGCTGGTTCACCAGAGTAAGAGCAAAAGATAAGAAGAAGAAAGTGGAAAGGCGTGAATTGGCTTTTTGGAAAGATAGGAAGATTTTCTGGAAGTACATGAGACTCAGGAAAAATAAGAGATACAAAGTTGTGTGAAGAATAGGATCTGGGAAATGATATGGGAGCCAAATGAGTTTAGTGAAAGATGGAGTGAATACTTCTGTGAGTTATTAGATCAGGAAAGCAAAGGTGATTCAGAGGTAGAAGCATATGATGTCACAGTGAAAGATGGAAACACAGGAGGGATCTCAAAAGAAGAGGTGTGTAAAGGTCTAAAATCTCTTCAGAATGGTAAGGCTCCCGGAGTTGATGGCATTACTGCTGAGATGTTGAAATATGGTGGTGACTATAATTGAATGGTTAACTGAAATTTACCAGCTGTTCTGGGAGTTAGGAATGGTCCCTCAGGATTGGAAGGATGCTATCATTGTTCCTTTGTATAAGGAAAAAGGCGATCAGACTGACTGCAAGAACTATTGTGGTATTAGCCTACTGAGTGTGCCAGGAAAAGTGTTTGGTAAGGTCATTAATGAAAAAGTACGGGGTCTTACATCAGAGAAAGTGTGGGATGTTCAGAGTGGTTTCATGCCTGGTAAAGGCTTCTCTAACCAAATTTTTGCATTACGCATGATGATTGCAAAGTATCTGACTGCTGGTGAGAAAATTTTTGCTGCCTTCATAGATTTAGAGAAAGCTTACGACCGAGAAAATAGGACACTTTTGTGGAAGGTACTGAATGAATATGGTGTTACTGGGAATCTACTTAATAGTGTAAAAGCCATGTATGCTGGCAGTAGAGCTTGGGTACGAGTGAATGGTGTTTTATCAAAATGGTTGTCTATTGGTGCAGGAGTCAGACAAGGTTGTGTAATGTCACCATGGCTGTTTAATATATTTATGGATGCATGCATGCATGATGCCAAAATAGATAATTCTGGTTTATGTCTTGGTGATATCCGTGTGTGCATATTGCTGTATGCTCGTGACACTGTGCTGTTGACAGAGAGCAAAAGTGAGTTAGAGTATGTTTTTCCAGGATGTATGAAGTTTACTTGAAATTCAAACTGAGTATAAATAAGGGAAAACCAAAGTTATGGTTTTTGAGAGAGGAACTGGCAGTATTGAATGTAATATAAGTCTAAATGGCACAGTGATTGACCAGGTGAATGAGTTTGTGTATTTAGGAAGCATGTTTGACAGAGAGAACAAATTGGATGGTGAAATTAGTAGGCGAGTGAATTCTTCATTGGAAGTCATAGCTGCCTAGGGAGGTTTTCACAGGAATGATGGGTTCTCAAGAGAGTCCCGCATGGCTGTGTATGAAAGTGTAATTTTTCCTACTCTGGTGTATGGCACTGAAACCTGGATAATACAGAAGAAACATAGGAGTCGTTTGTGTGCTGGAGAAATGCGTTACTTACCGGTGGGGGTGGGGGTGGCAAGACTCCTTCTGATCATGTGATGAGGAATGAAGATATGAAGATGTGTTGCAGTTGTGTAATTTGAAGAAAAATGTTGTTAGCAAGGTGGAGACTAATATGCTTCAGTGGTTTGGGTATGTTGAAAGAATGAGTGATGAGATGCTTACTGAGAAAAATGTTTTAGGCCAAGTGGCAGGAAGGAAAGGCAGAGGAGGGCTAAGGACGTCATGGGAGGATCAGATTCAGGAGTGTCTGCATGAGAAAAAGATTATGAGTATGAAGTATAGAAGATCTTGTATGCGGCGTGTGATGGATGTCAGTGAAGCCCGAGTTGTATGTCAAGATCGTTGTAAATGGAGAAGTTTAATACGGCAACAGTAAGTAAAAATTATCTGGTAGTTTGTATTTCTTTGTGGAGCTAACCTCTGAATTTCAGAGAACAGCTTAGTGATGTTATGTATGTAGGAAGCTTACAGTTCATCTGGCATTTTTAGGTGAAATGTAAAATATGTATTGTTTTACATGTTTCAGGAAATGAAGATTTTTCATCTTGCAGTTACACTTTATCTTGAACACGCCTGAATATCCTCTCATTTTTTATACCATGTGATAAATAAGAGAAAACGGAAAATACAGATTTCACGAAAAAGCAAAGGCGCAGCCAACTCATTTATCTTTGGATGTATTTGTACTCTTCACAAATGTTGCTCTATGTAAATACGGAGTGATTTTCTAAGCAGCCATTAGTTTGAAACAGTGCAAGGCATGTTGTGATGGGCAGTTACGAATGACAGGGTGAGATGTAATGTATTTTTTGAGAGAGGTGATGTAATATTATTTTCCAATTAGCTGTTATGTATAACATTCTTTATGTCCTGTTGACTTAATTATATAGCTTTCGTGTATATAAGTGTGTGTGTGCAGTCAAATGTGTTTCTTAAAGTCTTGTCTTATTCCTCAATGCTGTAGAACAGGCTCAAAATAAAGGCCTAATAGAAGCTGAACAAATGAAGTTGCAACAAAGAAATGTGGTATCCATACCAAGTAGTAGGGATCGTTCTCGTCAAGTGTCTGGCAGCTCAGTCAAACATTCAAATGAAATGACTAGTACTTCTGATATGACTGTTGAAGAAATGGGGACCTCAGATGAGAATAAAACCAAGGAAGGTAAGGGCTTCTTTTTTTTTTTTTTTTTTTTTAATTACTGCAGTGACGTTCAAGGATAGCTTCATGTTACATACACTACCCACATTATAATGAATTTTAGTAATAGTGGATGAAATGTGCATGTGGTATTTAAGGCCTCTGTGTCAGGGGAAAAGGACAGTCTGTTATCCCCAATATAGACGGATTAGTTGTTTCTGACACTGCTCCTGCTGATGAACATTCTACTAATCTTTATTCACCTTTATTTGCCTTCTACAAGTGGCATGTCAGTGGAGAATTGTCCTGGTGGCCATATGGTTTGACAGAATAGCAGATTGTAGACGTACGCCGCGCATACACTGTACGTGGATAGTTTCCAAATTATTAGCGGATTTTGTAGATAGTTTTGCTTGTAGGTTAAAAAAAAAAAAAAAAAAAAATGTTATTTACTGCAATTAAAACACTAACTCAAGGCTTTACTAAGATGAATATGCATGTCATCATCATCATCATTGTCAACCATTATCAATCCACTGCTGGACGAAGGTCTCCCCAAGTTTCCTCCACAACGGTCTGTCTTGTGCCAGTCTCCTCCATGTCACTCCCGCATATTTACGAATTTCATCCACCCATCTCCCATGTGGTCTTTTTCTGGGTCTTTTCCTGTCCCTTGGAATCCAATCTAAAATTTCGGCTGTCCATCTATGGTCTGTCCTTCTGGCAGTATGTCCAGCCCATTGCCATTTCAGGGATTTAACTCTGATCATGATGTCTTCCACTCTCGTCATTTTTCGGACCCACGAGTTCCTCTTCTTATCTCTCCTGGTTATACCAAGCATGCACCTCTCCATGCTTCTTTGAGTTGTCTGCAGCCTTTGTATGTCTCTTTTAGTTAAGGTCCACGTCTCTGCACCATACGTAAGCACTGGAAGGATGCATTGATCAAACACTTTTCTTTTAAGACATAATGGCATATTGCTCTTGAAAATTATGCTGTTTCTTCCAAAAGCTCTCCAGGCAAGTTTTGTACGCCGATTAATTTCTTCATCAATGTGACCCTCACTTGATATCTGCTGTCCAAGATAAACATACATATCTGTTATCTCCAGTTTTTCTCCATCAATCGATAAATCTTCATTTCTTGTAAAAGCATTGAACATCACTTTTGTCTTCTGAAAGTTCATTTTTAATCCCACTTCTTTACTCTTGTCAGCAAGTTCCTGGATCATACTCTGCAGCTCTGATGGGGTAGTTGCAAAAATGACTACATCATCAGCAAAACGAAGGTGGGTTAGATAATCTCCATTAATCTTTATCCCTTTGTTTTCCCAGTTCAGTGATTGAAAGACATTTTCCAATGTGGCATTAAAGAGCTTCGGAGATATGGTGTCACCTTGTCTCACTCCCTTTCCAATTTTTATGTGTGTTGTATTTTCAAACAGCCGAATCTTTGCACTTGCATTTTCATAGATGTTATTAATAATATTAATGTATGCATCTTCATGTACTTAATTTTATTTTAACTTGAACAACTTTCAATTATTTTTAACATTTTCTAAGTTCTTTTGTTTTTACAAACGTTTCTGGCCTCTAGATTTTATCGAGGCCTGTTCTAATGTATAAGAACAGTGTCAAAAGTTTTGTTTACGCAGAACAGCAATTTTATTGCCAGATTCATCTCGCAGTTGCCAGTTATTAAATTAAAATATTTTTCTTATGTGTTTTGTAAGTCTACTGCTTTTGGATCAAGTTGTTGAAAATATTATATATAATTTTTGAAGGTTTATTAATGGAACTACTTTTCTCGGTATAAAAACTTTCTTTGATTAGTTGCTTGTTTTTATGAGGTTCATAGTCCAATATTTTAATATTTTGCCATAAAGGTCCATTTCACACACATTGCTGCACATTCAATTATAATGTATACTTATTTTGTTCTCATTGGAAACTGTAATGTCTTAATAATAATAATTAATTGTTTTACTAATAGTTTTTTAATTACTTACCCTATTGTTATCGTGGTTCGCTCTTCGTGGGTTTTCAGCAAGTTTTCTGTTTCAATTGTTGTGTATGCAGACACATTTTATTTTTATACAACTCTGTGGTTTGAGGCACTGACTTCTGACTAATCATCCAAGTTGGACCTTGGTGAGGCATGAGTCATATGCTTGTTCGATTGTGCAGGCTGTGTCCCATTAGAACCTGTGGCCCTCAGTCAGAAACAGGCAATTGCTTATAGCCCTATCAGTTGCTCATGGTGTTCATCAAACTCCAAAAAGAAAGAACTATCAATGGAACACCATAGCTCCACTAGCTCAGAATGAACACTGTATCTAAGATCACCACCCATCAAGCTCATCTGTCATATACAAAATGTAAATGAAATTTGATTTTGTTAACACTTTTTTTATTTTTTTATTTAATACAATGTTTACATTATTTTGTATGCTTTTATGTGCATTGGGTATCTTGTTTAGTGTATGTTCATTGGCTATTTTTCCTGTAAAATACATTTACAGACATGCCAACCTTCAAAATGTGAAAATCAGGAAATTTTTATAGCTCATAAAATCACATGAGTGCTACTTTTTATCAACATTTTCCAGGCGTAAGAACAATTTCCCAGAAGTAGTATTATTGGTCCACTAAAAGTTATGAAGAAAGAAAAAAACAACAACACGGAAATCAACACCCCCTCCCCCTACTGAAATTCGATTTCAAGTACATCGATTCTGCAAGATAATGGAAACATAAAATAGCCCGCATGTTGCTGTTTTTTAGAAATAAAATATCAGCCAACTGTTTTCCATTTCGTCTTTAGGTTGTGCTCAAAGGCAAAGATGACAAAACGCATCGTACTAAACTACTCCCTTTTGTCGTTAAGTGAATTTGCCAGAACTCAACTGTTTATCATCACTTAGAATGTGCATGGCTCTGTTGGGGAGAGGAGTTAAAAGAAAGAAGTGCAAGGAGAAGGCAGCGCAGTTCCCATTGTCAATCAGTTACTGATCCTCCTCGTCATTCTAATGCCAGAGCGAGGGAGCTCTTTGCTGAAGGCGTCGTATGACAATCGGACTAGGAGAAATTTTTTCCGACCCATCTCAAACAATTAATCAGAAGCCAGCACTTAGACCACTGCAGATAGGAGAAGAAAAGTACAAAACTGATGACTGAAGTGCCGCTTTGCATCGACGCAGAAAGAAAAAGATTTCACAGGCGGTTCAAAATCATGATGGTTGATGGAATTTGGACCATCCTAACGGCTAATTCTCGGTGAAAATCAGGAGAATTTGACTTTCATCCGGAGGGCGGGAGGAAGCGCTGAAAATCCGGTGTCTCCCCCTAAATCTGGAGAGTTGGCACGTCTGCATTTATAACCCCCTTACCTTGTTATAACAGCCATTGCCCTCCCCCCCATTGGTCCATCATAATGAGGGTTTACTATAATAAATATGCATATGGATACATAAATTACTTCATATTGATAAACAAATGTCTTATGATACAACGGATTTTCTAAAATTACACAGATTATTATAGAAAATTCTGTTATAATTTTTTGATTGCTGTATTTTTCATCAACTTGACATGTACAGTAAAACTAAGCGATAAACAGACAACTGGGTTCAACATTTTTGTTCTGTATAGCCATTATATCACATGCACAAAATCGCATATATGCATATTATATAATAATATTTAAAGTATTTTAAAATTAAAATTACGATATCTTCACAAGTACCCCATATTTATGAACAACCCCCCCCCTCAACAGTATAAAAACATATATATATATATATATTTTTAAATTGAACGTAAGTAAGCAAATTAAAAAAGCAACTTATAGGTACAGCATTGAGCACTCCCTTTTTTAGGCGATTAGTTTGAAATTAATTATTTCATAAATTTTCATTTGTGTCTGTAAAATTTTGTCTTTATTGCATTTAGAACATTTAAAACACCTGTATCATAAGTAGGGCAGTAATTCTGTCGCGGAGCGAATTTCCACGGGGTTTTTTTTTTCGAGAATTTCGGATTTTTTTACCTATTTTTGCCTAATTTCTATTATAATTTTTTGATTGCTGTATTTTTCATAATTAAATAATTTTAATACTGCCCTCGTTAGAATTTACTTAAAAAATATACGGCAAAGTAATCCTACTCGAAAGTCCAAACCAGAGCTTGAAACCTTGAATTACCTCTCAAGATTGTTCGTTACGAAGATACTCTTTTCGAACAAGCTTGATGGGTAATTCAAGGACACATGCACTCTGCTGAAGAGTGCACCGGTGGTCTTTCGTGATTTCTCCTCGATGCTGTTGAATGACCTTTTCGAATTGCCGGACTAGTAAACTGCTCACTTTATTTGAAAAACAGCAAATTTCCGTGCACGAGATAAATAATGAAATGTCGGATATTGCCAACAGTCTTCCTAGCAAGAGTCAAGACTGCGATCATGTCGCTGCAAAAAGAGCTCTATCCACTCGTTATGAAAAAATTAAGCATTATTTTTTTTAAGATAAAAAGCATCGATTTTGTCAGCCAGCCGCAAATTTCTTCAAAGCATGTAGGGTATTTGATTCCGATCAATTTAAGTCCTTGGGGCTTTTAAACGAAGAAAACGATTTGCTTGTTTTCAGCCACATTCCTATGTTCGAAGATGAGGACCAACTAAAATGTGAATTTTGTTCATATAAAGCGAGTGTGAAAGAATTTCGTGTCAGCGAAGAAGGTATGCTAGACTTCTGGAATACGAAAAAGGCCATTTTCCTAAGCTACATAAGGTCGCCATCTGTTGTCTGTCAGTACCCACAAAAAGTGTCGATGCTGAACAGTCCTTTTCTAAATTTAAAAACGTGTTACAGGACAACAGACACAGCATTCAAGAAGAAAATCAAGTGTATGTACAATATAATGTATCAAAATGCCGTCCACTTAAATGGAAATCTTGATCTCGTGTAACGGCGTTGATAACATTGCCAGAATTTGAATGGTTTATAAATGTAAGTATCAATTTTAAAAGCTTATAAAGTTATCATGCTTATTTAGTTACGTACTAGTCATTTGTATTAATGCTTCGTAATTTGGTAGACTTTTATTTGGGGGAGGGGGGTGTTAGAGTATATAATCGGCCACAAACTTGTCATGAAATTTTGTAATTACCCCACGACCGCCTAGCGATAAAATTGCTGCCCTAATCATAAGGTATCCAGTGGCGTGGGGGGCTTTGAGAGATGATTTTCTATAAAATAAAGCTAACAGATGTTAGATAGTTGCAGCAGTTTTTTTATTCCCTTCTTTCTGCATATCCTGTTGCAATTAGTGATGCACTGGTACCTGACATGCCTAACCACATTTTTCAATGCCCAGAAATTGCACAATTGTAGTGCTGGAACACAGTGCTACATACTGAGTTCCCCTCAAGCAGAAAAGGTTTAGCAGCAAACAAAATAAATGGGAATGGGATTTAATATTTTACCTGTTTTTTTTTGTTTTTTTTTAAGGCTACAAGAAACATTCAAATAAATCATATCTAGTGTTGTAATAAACTTCAAAAATAGGATCTTCAACAAAAGTTAAACTTAACTGTAAAATAATCTTTTACTTAATTTAAAAAGTTATAAATATGCAAAATTATCCTTTATGCTGAGTTAACAGATTTTTTTTTAATTTAATGAAATCTCAAGTGTAAAAAAATCACAGTTTAAATTTTAGTAAATAAATTTCAACAATGAGATATAACAAAGAAACATAGTTTTCCCATATTTCATGGAAGTACCAGGGGTTTATCAAAATAATAGAAACACTTACTGTATGTGTTAATTCAGCTTGGAATATAGACTTATACAAGTTGTGCACATACAGGGGTCCTAACAAAAATTCTGCACACTGTCCATTTTTGAGAAAAGTGTGAAGTTACTGAGAAAACTTACCTTATTGCCGTTCAATGTACTCCCCTGCACTGCTAATGACAGCTTGCCAGTGGTGAGGTAGGTCCTGGATGCTCCACAGTACACCATCTTTGTTCAGCTGTCGTATTACTCAGGACACATCCAGTGACAGTTCGTCCAGCGATTTGTAGCGGATGCCATGGAGCCAATTTTTTTAACTTTGGGAAAAGATCAAAGTTGGTTAGACTGAGATCAGGGCTGTGTCGTGGGTGGGACAAAGTTTCCCAGCCATATTTTGACAAAAGTCTCCATACCAATGCTGCGCCATGAAATGATGCTTTGTCATGCAACAAGATTGCTCCCGCTTCCAACAAGTCAGAGTGATTTTGACGAATTTTCGGTCTCAACGTTATCCTCAGAAAGTCATGATAATATTGTGCGTTGACATTTTGCTCTACCGGCATTCAATCAGAGACCACAACACCCTGGGCATCATATGCAAAAATCATCATTTGCTTCACTTTGGATTGTTGCTGATGACACTTTGAGAGGCATGGGGAACTTGGATGTCTCCATTCTGCTGATTGTGTCTTCAGTTCCGATTAAAAATCAAAAGTCCAAATCTCATTAATTGTGACAATTCTGCTCAGGAAGTTTTCACCCTTCTTTTCAAACCTGTGGAGGTGATCCTGTGCGATGCTCATTCTGACTGCCTTCTCCTTGGGAGTGAATTGATGGGGCACCCAGCGTACGGCGATTTTTCTTTTTCCCAGTGAGTCGGTCAAAATCCGGTGAACAAACATGGTGGACAAATTTACCTGATGAGCAATCTTTTTGACAATGGTGACAGATGTTTTGTCTGTCACCATTTTAGGTCGGCCTGAGCAGTGATCATCTTCGATGCTGCTTCAAAATTTGTTTTGATGCCCAGTGCGAAATTGTGCTTCGATCAAGAGTTCCTTCCCCCCCCCCCCAACTTCTTGCAAGGCAGTGTGGAGTGCTGGTCTAATGCCGTGACTTGACCTGAGGAGCAGCACGCTTCCATTCTGACACCACTGCATTGATGTGAGTCTGACCTTGACATGACACAATCATTTTCCCGATTGCATCATCCGCTTCCTTTTTAGATTAACGTGTGCAGAACTTTTGTTATGACCCTCATACCATGATAAAATTTGGAACCATTCCTGTTGCAAAATACGTCCCAACTCTGCCTGTGATGTTGGAGGTGGAAAGTGTGATCTGATGTTTGCTTCTAGATATTTCCACAAATGTTTAATAATATTGAACTCTGGAGATTGAAGTGGTCAGGGTAACTGCTGTGTTTCATCTTCATGCCCTGCAAACCACAATGTGGCATGCTTCACATAATGCATGGGTGCATTATTCTGCTTGAAATGAGGGATAGTCATTAGGGAATAATGTTGACAACATTGGGTGCAAGTGGTCTTCAAGAATGCATTGTTACGTTGCAGATGTGACATGACCCTGCAGAATAATCAATTGGCCTAAGGGATGCAATGATATGGCACCCCAGAGCATCACCCATCCATGCTTCACGGTCAGAACCAAACAGTTGGTGTGGTACACATCTGCAGGCTTTCACCAGCATACACTCTACCAGTGGTGGAAAACAACGTGAAGCACAATTCATCAGACCAGACAACACATTCCATCAATTCATCAGACCAGACAACACATTCCGTCAATTTATCAGACCAGACAACACATTCCGTCTTTAGCATCCTAGTTTTTATGTGCTTTGCACCACCTTGCACATTTTGTTGCATTGATGTTGATAATCAGAGGTTTGTGGATTGCAGCACTACCCCAAATACCAGTGCAATGGAGTTCCTGATGAGCTGTTATGACAGAAACAGGATCATTCTGATTGATGTTCAACTCTGCTGCTATTTGCAGAGCTGTAGTCTTATGCTTCTATTGTACAATCCATGTCAATGTTTGCCTATCCCTATCTGATACCTTCATATGGAGTCCACAATTTGCACGTTTGGAGGCAATGTCATCTCCTTTTTGATAGGTAGTCATAATCTTTGATACAATTTGCCATGCTACGGTTACTATTTCTGCCATTCTAGTTACTGAAGCTCCTGCAAAACATGCCCCAATGATCATACATTTTTTGAGGTCACTGAGATCTGACATTGTCAACAATTACTCCACACAGCTGTTTCACCTGTGACTGTGGTACTGCTGCATGATAGTTAACATCGTACTGCACCCGTTTATTATTCTTCACATCACGGATGATGTCATCCCTGTGATTTGTATGTGGCACATCGCTTATACTTCAGTCACAGTCAGTGTTTTCATTATTTCGATAAACTCTTGTAGATGATTCCTACCTGGCGGACCATCCTTTCGCTGAGTATGCTTCTTGAAAATGATGGCAAGTAGTCCAGCCAGTTTTGACAGTTCAGGTTTTTTGTACTCTTTCTTTGCTGACCAAGTTTAAAGAACTTACTTTATGAAAATTACTTGGACATTTAAGATTTTTTATATTTTCATTTAAAATAAACTGTATTAACTTTAACAGAAAACTCTTCTCATTTGCATTTATTTTCAAATGAGATTTCAGTTAAGCAAACCATTTATTATGCAACTGTATGCTAAAGTAAGTTAGCAACATTTGTATTTTTCTGTAATTGAAACTCACTTCTTGTCTAATATGGTGTGTGTAATAAAGATTTTCCTTCATTTACATGATTGTTACTTCTATGAAAAACCTCGTGTAATTGGAAGGTACTTACTTTTTCTATTGAAACTTATGTTATAAAACCAGACTGGCAGCAGTTAGAAATATAAGTTAGCCCTCTTATAATATAATGAGTAGATATGTATGTATCAAAGATGTTTAATCACAAATAAACATGCAGCACATATAAATAAAAATATGTAAAGCAAGAAATAGTGGTAAATACTACAACAATGTGATATTTTTTTATTTAGTGTTTTTTTTTGTTTTTTTTTATGTTTTATTTACAATTGGCGGTTAGCAGAAAAAGGCTAGCTTCGTGGTATTCTAAGTATTATGACTGAGGGGGCTGTACTGATAAGACTATCTTTTCAAAGTATGCTGAGACTTCAATGTCTGTGGCAAAAAAAAAAAGGGGGGGGGGGATTGGAAACTTATGATGTAGAAAATTGAGAGCCTCCTTTGCATTCTTGGTGAATAATTTACTTGGGCTTCATTGGATTTCTGCCTGTATTTTAATTTATATATCAATACTTCTCACAGCTTTATTTCTTCTCTTCAGATTACATTCATTGTCCAGTAAAATGTATTAATTTATGCCATTGTATTTTAAGACCACCCAGCTATTTCTTGTAGGGTTTATACCCACAAAGTTTAGGCACAACTGCCTATGTTCCATCATAGGCAGTTGTGCCTAAACTTTGTGGAGAGACTATACTGTAAAAAATCTTGTTTTTCTAAACAACTTAAAAGTACTGATTTTATTAAAAAATGAAAATGCTCATTTATGTTGTCACAATGCTGCCTTAGTTGTTTCCCTTTATATTCCTTCATTTGTTCCCTCCTGAAAGAAAGTCCTTGTTTTGCTCCAAGCATAACAACTGGAAAGGATACATTGATTAAACATTTTTCTTTTAAGACATAATGGCAAGTTGCTTTTGAAAATTTATGGTTCTTCCAGATGCTCTCTAGCCAAGTTTTATATGCTGATTAATTTTTTCATCGATGTGGCCCTTGCTTGATATCTGTTGCCCAACGTAAATGTATGTATCAGTTAAAGTATCAAAATGTAGATGTACACACGTGCACTGTACATGGATAGTTTCCAAATTATTATCAAATTTTGCAGATAGTTTTTGCTTGTAGATTAAAAAATAAATAAAAATGTTATTTACAGCAATTAAACTCAGATACTCAGATGGCTTTACTCAGATTAATATACTTAATTTTATTTTAACTTGAAGAACATTTAATTATTTTTCACATCTTCTGAGTTCTTTTGTTTTTACAGACCTTTCTTGCTGTTTTATCAAGGCCTGTTCTCAGTGTATAGAAACTGTATCAAAAGTTTCATTTATACAGAAAGAATATAAATCTAATTGCCAGTTATTCAGTTAAAATCTTTTTCTTGTGTATTTTTGTAAGTTTACTATTTTTGAATTAAGTTGTTGAAAATGTTATTTATAATTTTTGAAAGTTCCTTAATGGAGCTGTTTTTTTTTTTAATATAAAATTTTTCTTTATTACTCTTTTGTTTTTATGAGGTTCTTATTCCAATATTTTGATATTTTGCCATAAATGTCCATTTCACACACATTGCTGCACATTCAATTGTAATGTACTTATTTTTGTCCTCACTGGAATCCGTAATGTCCTAATAGTTATTTATTGTTTCATTAATTTTTCATTAAATTATCTTATTCAATTGCTATTGTGGTTCACGCTTTGCGGACTTGCAGCAGGTTTTCTGTTTCAGTATTTGTGTATGCAGACACATTTTATTATAATACAACTATGGTATCAGTTACCTCTAGATTTGCCCCACCAATCACTGCATTTTAATTTCTTGAAAAAGTATTATACATCAGTTTTGTTTTTGAAAGTTCATTTTTAATCCCACTTCTTTACTCTTGTCATCAAGTTCCTGTATCATACTCTGCAGCTCTGAATGGATAGTTGAAAAAATAACTATATCATTAGCAAAATGAAGGTGAATTAAATAATCTTCATTAATCTTTATCCCCTTGGCTTCCCAGTTTAAAGACTGAAAGACATTCTTCAATATGGCATTGAAGAGTTTGGAAGGTTTGGGAGATGGTGTCACTTGTCCCACTCTCTTTCCAGCTTTTTTTGATGCTGTATCCTCAAATAGCTGAACCTTTGCACCAACATTATTAATAACATCAATTTTCTTAGATGTTATTAACAATGTTGATGTATGCATCTTCAATACCACAGGATTTCAAAGACATTATAACTGCTGATGGTTTTATGGAATCAAAGGCCTTTTCATAATTGATAAAAGCCATACAATAATGGGAGTTCATATTCCCTCATTCTTTCAATTAGTTCTCTGAGCACATGGATATGATCTATAGTGCTGCAGCCACTCCTGAATTCGGCTTGTTCTCATGGTTGAGCCATGTCCAGTGTTACCCTCAAGCTATGTGAAAGAACCTTGTAGAAAATTTTATAAATTATTATTGATAGAAGGCTTCTTGATCCTCAGTGTCATCTTTTTTTATGTAGCAGGATCATAGTAGCATTGTTCTAATAATCAAGAACCTTCCCTTTGTTGAAGCATCTAGTGAAAACTTAAGTGAGTGTAGTTGCTATTTCTCCACTGGCTTCTTGGATAATGTCCATGGTAAATTCATCTTTCCCTGGATATCTTCCTTATTTCATGTTCTTAAATTGCATGTTCAACTTCTGTAGGGAGGACTGCAGGAACTTTGGTGCTGGTATATTTCTTTACGTCTGGAATAGATGTATCATTCCTTTCTTATAGTTTTCTGTAGAACTCTTTCACTGTAGTCAAACTTTTGCCTCTATTTCTTGTTACAGTACCATCTTCTTTTCTGAGTGCCATAATCTGATTTCTTCCATTACTGAGATGCCCTTCTGCTTTCTTCAGGCTTTGGTTGTTTTTTGAGGACTAAGCCAACTTGAAAGGCATTACCATATATACTCGCGTATAAGTCGAGAAATTTGGGACAAAATGAGAGCTTCAAAGTTATGGGGTCGACTTATACGCGGGGTCTAAAAAAATCGTAAGTCCAGAAGTTCTTTACGTGAGGCAAAAGGCAATCCATCCCCCTCCCCCCTCCCAATGCCGATGCGGTATTAAAATTACGAAATCGCAACCCTCCGAAAGAAAAAAGAAAGAAAGAAAGAAAAAACGCCGATGTGGTAGAATTACGAAATCGCAAACATAAGAATTTCTCCGCGCTTTGAGAAGTCTCTCTCCTGGCTTTGCGTATCCACAGCGCAGTCACAACTGCTCATAGGAAGCTCCGCCCTTCCGACTACCAGTTGATTGCACTGATCTTCAACGTAACGGCAAAGAATATTGCGCGAAGCGTTTTTCTTTGGTAACGGAGCCATGCGACAGCCAGTGTTAGGTGTTGCTTGTTCTTAATCACACGTGTCTCGCTTCTCCTATTATGGGTGACACGGATTGTGTAAAGAAACGGAAGTCCTATAACGCAGGATTCAAGTTGAAAGTGGTTTCTTTTGCAGAAAATACTAACAACTGTGCTGCTTCACGTCAATTTGGCATTAACAAAAAACTGATTCGAGATTGGCGTAAAAAACCGGACTTGGTGAAAATCCCAAAATCGCAAAAGGCGCTGCGCTCGTGGAACGACATCTTTCCCAGAGCTGGAAAATGCCTCGAATGATTGGATTGTGGGCTGCAGACAAAATGGTTACATTGTAACGCGAACTGGTATACGTTTGCGAGCAATGAAGCTCGCAAAAGATGAAAAGTTTGCAGCCGCAAATAACACTTTTCGTGCCTCACCAGGTTGGTGCACAAGGTTCATGAACCGCTATGGGTTGTGTCTACGCCAGCGCACCAAAATTGCACAAAAGTTACCTCGTGACCTCAAAGCAAAGATAATGGAGTTTCAAAAGTACGTAATTCAAAAGAGAAAAGAGACTGCTTTTGAACTTTCCCAAATAGGGAACATGGATGAAACCGCCATGTGTTTCGACCTTCCTGGAAATAAGACAGTGAACCAAAAGGGCGAAAAAAATATCTTGATCAAAACGACTGGCCACGAAAAATCCAGTTTCATGGTTGTTCTTTCCTGTTTGGCCGACGGCAGTAAGCTACCTCCGGTAATTATTTTCAAACGCAAAACTCTGCCGAAAAGCGTTGTCTTTCCCTCTGGTGTGCTCGTTCGTGCCCATGAAAAAGGATGGATGAACGAATCCGGAACAATTGACTGGTTAAAGAATGTGTGGAACAAAAGGCCAGGTACACTTTTGAGGAAACCTTCTCTTTTGGTGTGGGATATGTTTGTTGCACACCGTTGTGCAGAAGTGAAAAAAACTGCAGAAAATTCAGAAACAACTCTTGCTGTCATCCCAGGTGGGTTGACATCTGTTCTTCAACCACTAGATGTCTGCCTTAATAAGCCCTTCAAGGACAATGTGCGGAGGTATTGGGCAGATTGGATAAGTTCCGATTTGCCGACTGAAACCAAGGGCGGAAATCTAAAGAAGCCGGATATCGTTTTGATTGCGCGATGGGTCTAGGATGCTTGGGATGCGATACCTGCGGAAATGGTCGTGAAATCATTCAAGAAATGTTGCATTAGTAACAATCTTGATGGCACAGAGGATGATGAGATTTTTATGAGTGATGATGACTGTGATTCTGATGACACAGGCATAGATGGGAATACTGATGTTTATGATGACGCGCCGATGACGGAGAAAGACTTTTTTGAACTGTTTTGTGAGTCTGACTCGGAATCGGATTTTGAAGGGTTCCGATGAAGTTCTTGGGTATGCAAATTAAATTTAGTATTATATATATAATTTTTTTTCGTTTTCAAATGTTTTTGAATAAATTCGTTGAAATTTTTTTTTTTTCTCATTCCGGGATCGACTTATACACGAGTTTCCGATTTCTTACGATTTTTTCCTCTGAAAGTGGGGGGATTGACTTATACGCGAGTTTCCGATTTCTTACGATTTTTTCCTCTGAATGTGGGGGTCGACTTATACGCAAGTATATACGGTATTTGTTTTCAGTACATAAACTCTATTTTTTTATCCTGCAATGTATTATCTATAAGCTATGAAGTTCAGCTATGTGTGTGCGCGCGTGCCACTGAAGTTATTTTGTGTTTGCATATAGTGTATTTTACTTAGCAAAATACTTTAATTGTATTTCAAACTTTTGTCAGATGATGATCTTCCTATATACCAGTGTATAACTCTTGATGTACTAAAGGAGTATTCATCTGTCATGGATTCATGGGAAACCTGGAATAAGACTTGCCAGCCTTTCACATCTGATACAAAGGTACCATTACATTGTTATTGCTTTTTTTTTTTCCTTTTATCAGTCTAAACAAAATACTTCTCTATGCATCTGTGAAAGATTGCTAATACACAAAATTTGACATTCTTGTTCAAGTGGACAGGGGTTTACACAGCTCCTGGAAAAGTCTTAGAATTTGATTTCCCTTTTTTCTAGGCCATGGAAGTCTTTGGTTTTTCATACTTTTGTCCTGGAACAATCCTGAAATTTTTCTTGCAATGAAAATTTAAAAAATGGTCTAAGTGTTTGGATTGATTGCATCATTTTTCCTGGCTGCCTATGACATCTGCTTGCAATGACGTCGCTTCCTTCCATGGAGTTTTGCGATGTGATGTCATCTCTTTCATCTTGTGTTACACTGCAGTGCAAGAAGTTTGAATGCCATATTTCCAGCCACCTGAGTTTGTGGAATAGCAGTTGGGTTCAGTTGGAGTCACTACATCTTGTGAAAACCTTCCTGCTAGTCCAAGATGGCTGTTCCTTCTAGCACGTGCTTTCATTACTGGAGGAGATTGATATTTTGCCTCCCCACCACCAATGTTCATGGGAATAGGTGATAATGGAATAGGGAATCTTCAGTGCCATGGCAAAATTGTTTGTCTTATTATCATTCATTGTGCAAGGTTTCCGATTGCTTTATGTTTTATACAGAGCAATTTTTATATGGGAAAATTTTACCATTTCATTAAAAACGTTACACACACTGAAGAACACTGTAACAGTGGAACCCATAGGATTTAATAAGAATTCTAAATGCATAGTAAATTTCACCCCAATTTGCAAAACATAATACAAAGCACTGCCAAAAATTTAAGCTCCTTGAATTTTTTGATGAATTCCTGCAAAAGTCCTGGAAATGTTTTTGTAAATGTGTACAAACCCTCTATGGAAAGTTTATATAAGTCCACAAATCTTTGTGGCACTAAAGCAGGTGGTTCTTTCTTCTGTACTAGGTTTGGTATCCGCATGACAGTTGCATCAAAAAGCAAGACAACTCCACCATGTTAGCCTTTTATAGGTGAAAGTATTGAAGAAAAATTAAATTATTTCACATTTGATATGAAAAGCTTTTTTATTCTATTCCACAAGCTTTTGATAGAGTAAAAAACAAGCTCTTCCTCCACACCAAAACTTTTTTTTTTTTTTTTTTTTTTTTTAGAAATGGCTCATAGGGTTAGTGATGGAATTGCATTGCATGCATCAACAAGTACAAAAGTACAAATGTTAGTGA
This sequence comes from Macrothele yani, assembly GCA_039090855.1. Taxonomy (NCBI): domain Eukaryota; kingdom Metazoa; phylum Arthropoda; class Arachnida; order Araneae; family Macrothelidae; genus Macrothele; species Macrothele yani. Next base: position 75,443,462 of record CM077028.1, on the reverse strand, counting down.
TGAGAGTTTCCCTCTCAGCTAATGACATCAACATTTTTATCAAAAAAACTGAAGTGCACACAGTATGCCAGAACTGCATACCAGCTCGCTTGGAATCCTTTTCCTGCCTCTTTGTGGCAAGGTGAAAAATGGAGAACCATAGAAATTTTTATACTGGAAAACTACCATATTTTCCCATGCATAAGACAATATTTTTTTCCAAAAAAATTTTGATAAAAAAGTGGGGGTCGTCTTATACACAGGGGCAACCGGTTGAGGGAGCCCTGTGGTTACTGCGGCGAAACTGCCAGTACTTCTTATCCCCACTACGACTTACAAATCTACTGAGTCACAGGTATTTTTGTTAAGATCCCTCCAATTACTAGCCTTTGGTAATTCGGTCGATTGACGTGATTAACACCTGATTCTGAACAAACCAATCAGAACTCTGAAAGCAATCGTACGTCTGCAACTCTGTTGGTGGGGGTAGCATTTTGGCATCATTGCGCTGGATCAGTCAGTACTCCCTGAACAGTGCGTGTGTAGATGCAAAATTTAATGCATCAGCCCCATAAAAATGTTTGACAATAAAAAACGATTGTGATATTCTGCAAAATCCAAGTTGAAATTCATCAGTTACTCAAAGGAACATGGAAATAAAGCTGCAGAGAGACAGTTTGGACCTCCTCCTACTGAGCGTATGATCAGACAGTGGAGAAAGCAGGAAAAACAACTCCTCAAGATGCCAAACAAAAAGAGGGCCTTTAGAGGAAAATCTGTAAAATGGCCAAACTTGGAGCAGAGGCTGAAGACTTGGATTATGGAGCAGTGTCAGAGTGGGATATGTGTATCAACCAAGCTTATTCAGTATGAGGCAAAATGGTTTGCAAGGGAAATGAACATTGTTGATTTCACAAGAAAGCCAAAATGGTGCTTCAACTTCATGAGGAGAGAAGGATTGGCCATGAAAACACGAACCAAGTTAGCCCAGAAAATGCCACCAGCTTATGAGGATAAAATCCTACAGTTTCATTCCTTTGTCACAAAACTTCAGAAAAAATATGATTTTGAACTAAGTCAGTTTGCAAACATGGATGAGGTGCCTCTCAATTTTGATGTGTCTTCCAACAGAACTGCTGATATGAAAGGAGTCAAAACAGTGGCAATCAAAACTAGTGGCCATGAAAAGACACACTATACTGCTGTCTTTGCATGTTGTGCAGATGGTACCAAGCTGCTTTTTATGCTCAATTTTAAGAGGAAAACATATCCTAAAGAGACCATACCACCTGGAGTTATTGTCCAAGTTCATGAGAAGGGCTGTGTGAATGAAGAGATTATGGCTATTTGGTTTTCAAAGATTTGGTCCATAATACTGGGAAGGCTCTTGAAGAAGTCAGCTCTGCTCATGTTTAGAACACATTTAACAGAAAAGACAAAAGGGATTGCAGCATATTTGCGAACACAGTTCGCAGTTATTCCTGGTGGGCTTACAGGTCAGCTACAGCCTCTAGATGTTTCCATCAATAAGCTCTTCAAACCCCTGATGAAAGAAGAATGGAATAAATGAACACAAAATGCAGGCAATAACTTGACACCGACAGGGAGAGTAAAAAAAAACAACGATTACTGAGGTCTGCAACTGGGTCCTAAACTCATAGAATGGAGTCAAGCAAGAGGTGGTTGTGAAGTCTGTCAAGAAATGTGGAATCAGCAATGCCATGGATAGAATTGAGGATGATCTAATATACAGGGTGATCAGAATGGACTGCACAATGAACCTACCGGATGATTCCTCAGGGAGAAAGAAGCCGAAAACCATTGTCCGTTGTCCGATCGGGCTCGGGCATCGCATTCCGGATATATATATATATGTATATATCTCCGCCGGAATGCGACGTCCGGGCCAAAGTTTCGTGATGTCACATCCAGTAGCCGCCCCGGTGGCGCAGTGGTCTAAGGCCATGGCTTCTGATCATTTGTCCGAAAGGGGTCCGGGTTCGAATCCCGGTGAAGCATGGGTGTTGTGTTTGCCCTAACGCACTGACTCTCTCCCTTCCCTGGAACCAGTGGTCCTAAGTGCTGGATGGGCAACTACTTATAGCCCACTGAGTTGCTCACGGTGGTTGTTAAACTTCCAACAAAAAAACAAAAAAAAAAATACAGAAAAAAAAAAAAAAAAGGCAATCAACATTTTAAAATGTGGCACACAGTGGTTATGCAAATTCAAAGGACATGGTAGTGTGAAACCATCAGTTGTATGCCTGTGCGATACAGCAGGTAGGGATACAAAGGGTTGGCGATGGTAGCAGGTAAACTCATACTGAGTTGGTACATTTGACAGTAGTGTGGGTAGCGCTATGTCGTACAGTTTGAGAGAGTAGTGTGACATGTATCTCCTATTGGGGGAATGCCATGGTTCAGCAAGGGCCTACAGCGAGCGATACCCAGCACGACGTCACTCGGACGCCCAGGTCATACAGCGGCTTGACACTCTAACGCTCGACACAGGCAATGTCGCACCACGTCCAAGTGTAAACAGTGGCGCTGGACACTCTGTGAGAACACCATCCCTCGAGGACGCCATACTAGAGCTCATAGAGGAGGAGCCAACGACCAGCAGCCGTGCACGGCAGTTTGGTGTGCACCAAAGGATTGTACTTGCCGTTCTACACGACGAAAACCTGAATCCATATCACTCATCACACGGGTGCAAGGCCTATTACCACAGGATTATCCTCGAAGACAGGCATACTGTGAGTGGCTGCTACAGCAACATGCTGTCGATAATAATTTCATCCACCGGATCTTGTGGACTGATGAAGCAAGTTTTACACAGCAGGGTATCTGCAACACCCATAATAGTCATGTTTGGGCATTGGACCCGCACGCAACACGTGAACACGCTCACCAGGTCTGGTAGGGTGTTAATATCTGGTGTGGTATTGTCGACGATATCCTAGTGGGATCATATCTTCTTCCCGAACGTGTCACAGCTGCCAACTACATGGTGTTCCTACGTGATGTTCTGCTGGACTTACTGGAAAATGTACCATTTGCTGTTCTCAGCAATCTATGGTTCCAGCATGATGGAGCACCGGCGCATTACGCTGCAAATGTTTGCCAGTGGCTGGATACAGAATATCCCGGTCGATGGCTTGGCTGTGGTGGTCCTGTCGCATGGCCTGCTAGATCGCCGGATCTTAACCCATTGGACTTCTTCCTCTGGGGTCATCTAAAGGAACTGGTATATCGACAGCCTCTCAACAGCCTGCACGACCTAGTGGCCACCTTACACGTGACCCTCACAACTGTAACCCCTGCTATGCTGCAACACGTTCAGATGTATATTCCTTGGCGGGCTGCCGCCTGTTCTGCACTACAAGGTGGTCATTTTGAACACATGTTGTAATCTGACACAAATCCACATGTTTTATCATTTGTGTTGTAGTGGTACACATCAATAAATTAAATGTTTTCTGTCAAATAGATTGGGTAAGTTATTTCTAATGTCTGTATTCTTACCGGATGTGACGTCACGAACTTTCAGTGCATATATCTCCAGAATGCGATGTCTGATCGGACAACGGACAATGGTTTTCGGCTTCTTTCTCAATGAGAAATCGTCCAGTAGGTTTAATGTGCGGTCGATTCTGATCACCCTGTACGTAGACAGTGGCTCAGACGACAGCAGTGATGCAGTTGAGGTTGAAAAAAGAAATTCTCTTATTGAAGAGAATTTCAATGCTTTCTCTGTGAGAATTTCAATGCTTATCCTGTATTAATAGTGCTGAAGAAAGTGACGCATAATGTCATAGTTTGTATCTTAAAAATATTACCTAATTTCTAAATATTATAAATTTTTGAACTTTTTTTTATATGTTACCACAGACTTTGTGATATTATTACCTAATTTATAAATGTACTTCAGTGATATTACCTAATTTCTAAAAAAATATCAAATGTGTCCTTTTTTGTAACAAAAATATTGATTTCTTAATCTTTGGTTCGCAAAAGTAGGGGTTGTCTTATACATGGGTGCGTCTTATACACGGAAAAATATGGTATATGCTCCCAAATTAAAATTAACAAACCTGTCTTGGATCATAACTCCATAACATGCCTATGTTTGTGCTTGCATCTCACGTATGTGCAGTTATTAGAAACTTCAGCACATCTATGTTGAGCTCTTCAAATATCATTACCAGCATCCAAATGTAAAACTTAATCTTTGCAAAATTGTGCAAAAGTTATTTTTCTCCACTTGGTTGTTTTATTATGTCACATAATGATTTATCATTCCTATTTCTACCACACATATAAGGGTTAGGGTAGCAATTTAAATTAGCTTTACAGTTTTCACGCCAACACAAGCTTTGAAATGTAATTGTTTGCACAAATGTGCCATGTTTTCACTGTTTCCTGTAGCAACTTCTTCAGAAAATTTGAAAATTACCTTGCCCTGGAGTAGCTTCTTTGGGGAGATTTGTTTCGCACTTATATATATGACAAACTTTTAATTTTTCAGCACACACCAGCCGTTCGTGTTTTTTATTAATACACATGCACATTGGTAAAGAGGTCATTCATGTAATATGACAAAACCAATAATGAAGAAAATTTCATGCATGTTTTATTACGTATTTAAACTTCAGATTTATAAGATCTTTCAACTGCAGCATCAGCCTTCTCACACAACCAGCAAGCACTCACGTGGTTGGCGTCGTTTCTTTAGCTGTTGCCAGTAGAGATTTCCAAATTATCGGAATACTGAAGGGTACGTCTGAATTGCAAAAGTTTTTATTGAAGAGAATTTCAATGCTTTCTCTGTAGCGTAATGAAAATTTGTTTGAAAAGGGCAATCCTTTTGGTACAATCCCAGTTTGAAAAGGCAGAGGTATCTTCAATAGTCAGAAGAGAAAGTGCAGAAGTCGGAAGACTTCATAGTGAGAAGAATTGGCAGGGAAACACGTAACACATAAAACATTAGAAAAATTCTTGAAATAGTCATATCATGCGTAAGTTACGTTGAAAATTATAAGTGGGATGTTTTGGTAGTGACTTCTACCTTCATCAGCCATGGAATGAGACACGTGGTAAAAGTGTCAGTTGTTGCCAGATTTCAAAATCGCTTTCCAAATAATAGGAATGTTAAAAGGTGCATCAGCATTGCAAGTGTTCGGGGTAAGGTAGATTTCAATGCTTTCACGGTACCTGAGAGCATGCCGATTGCTGAACGGGGCGATCCACTTAACATTTTGTCAATCGGGAATCACTGATGGTTAAAATTGAAAGGGAGGTAAAAGGGCTGACTTTCTTAATATCAGCGATATGTTTCATCAATCGCCAGTTTATGCTGCGGTAAGTACTGCCAATATAGTGGGTAATGCCTGTGGAAGTGTTGATACGGATAGAGTAGACACCTTGTAACTCTAGGGGTTTATTGGGATCTTTGTCTTTAAGACTTCATAGTGAGAAGAATTGGCAGGGAAACACGTAACACATAAAACATTAGAAAAATTCTTTAAGGATGAGGTTAAGAAGATGTGGAGGTGGTTTGACTGCAATCCTGTAGCCAAAAGTCTTGAAAATAGAGCAAACTTTATGAGTGAAGGACAAGCTAAAGGGCAAAGTGCCAACAAACTGATGGGAGGTGGAAGGTTCAGGCAGTAAACTAGATCTATTCTGTGATTCAAAACTCTTAATTAGTCTATGTAGTAAGAAGGGTGGAAAGCCAGGCAGTTTGCCAATGTTAATGATGTTCTGATATTCTCTTTGAAGAGCAGAATGGCTGTTGCAAATAAGGTAGGCTCGGTGAATGTACGACTTTTGAGCAGACAATTTGTATTTTTCAAAGGTGCAAGAATGGTAAGGGATGATATTATGGGTGGCAGAAGGTTTCCTGTAAACAGAGAGGCCAAGTGAGAAGTCTGGGTTGATGTTGATGTTAACATCCAGAAAACTAATATTGTTATCAACCTTTTCCTCGGAAGAAAATTTTATATGTGGGAATTTTGAAGTTATGGAGGACACGAGTTCGTGATTCCTGTACACCTTTGCCATGGATTAATTATTTTCTTCTGTTCCTTTCTTTGATGCCTACATGCTCCTGGTCAAAAAACTAATGGAGCACCAAGAACTTCCTGCAGAACTCATCAAAGATCTTTATGACTGTTTTGATTCATTGGAAAAGTATTCCTGTTTTGTATACAATAGTATCTACTACCAGCAAAAACAAGGCATGCCTATGGGCTGTCCTGTTTCCCCCTTACTTGCTGAAATTTACTTGCAGAATATTGAAACATTAATTGTTGCCCCATCCCTTTTAAAACCTACCATTTGGTTATGCTATGTGGATGACATCTTCATTATTTGGCCACACCAGAAACTCTCTGTTTGAACTCATGTCCTCCATAACTTCAAAATTCCCACTTATAAAATTTTCTTCTCAAGAACAGCTCAACAACAATATTAGTTTTCTGGATATCAGCATCAACCCAGACTTCTCACTTGGCCTCTCTGTTTACAGGAAACCTACTGCCACCCATAATATCATCCCTTACCATTCTTGCACCTTTGAAAAATACAAATTGTCTGCTCTAAAGTCATACATTCATCAAGCTAACCTTATTTGCAACAGCCATTCTGCAAAAAGAATATCAGAACATCGTCAGCATTGGCAAATTGCATGGCTTTCCACCCCTCTTAGTACATAGACTAATTAAGAGTTTTGAACCACAGAAACAGAATAGATCTAGTTCACTGTCTGAACTCCCCCACCCCCCATCAGTTTGTTGGCACTTTGCCCTGTAGCCTGTCCTTCACTAATAAAGTGTGCTCTATTTTCAAGTCTTTTGGCTACAGATTGCAGTCAAACCACTTCCACATCTTCTCAACCTCATCCTTAAAGACAGAGATCCCAATAAACCCCTAGAGTTACAGGGTGTCTACTCTATCCCTATCAACACTTCCACAGGCAAAGTAAGTACTACCCACTATATTGGTAGTACTCATTGCAGCATAAACCGGCGATTGATGGAACATAGTGCTGATGTTAAGAAAGGCAGCCCTTCCACCTCCCTTTCAATTTTTACCATCAGCAATAGGTCCACGATTCCGGATTGGCAAAATGATAAGCAGATCGCCCCGTTCAGCAATCAGCATGCTCTCAGGTACCACGAAAGCATTGAAATCTACCTTACCCCTAACACCTGCAATACTGATGTGCTTTTTAACATCCCTATTATTTGGAGAGCGATTTTGTAATCTGGCAACAACTGACGCTTTTACCACATGTCTCGTTCCATGGCCGATGAAGGTAGAAGTTGCTACCGAAACGTCCCGCTTATAATTTTCAACGTAACTTACGTGTGATATGACTATTTCAAGAATTCTTCTAATGTCGGTAGACTTTTCCTGACATCTCTTTTATGTTCCAAAATTCTGCAGTTTATTGTACAAAAGGTACTACCAATATAACATTTTTCACCCGAGAAAGTAGACACAGGGATGAGATATATGCCAGAACGGTCTAAAGGATCAAGAGGATCTCTGTCTTTAGATATTGATTGGGGGGTAGTGAGGGGAGAATTGATTGCAAGCTTGTAACCAAAACTTGATTAAACATTTTGACAAGTTTGTAAGAACAAGAATGCCTTTTCAAACAAATTTTCATTAAACTACAGAGAAAGCATTGAAATTCTCTTCAATGAAAACTCTTGCAATTTGGACGCACCATTCAGTATTACGATAATTTGGAAATCTCTACTGGCAACAGCTAAAGAAATGACGCCAACCACGTGAGTGCTTGCTTGTTGTGTGAGAAGGCTGATGCTGCAGTTGAAAGATCTTACAAATCTGAAGTTTAATATGTAATACTAATAAAACATGCATGGGATTTTCTTCATTATTGTACACATACAGATCTCTACGAGTATATTAGAGGTGGTTTCACTTCCAGGTGCAACTCTGCCAGCTTTTAAGCATTTGTCTTCAAAATTATTTTTTAACAATCAAGTGGAATTGTTTTTTGCATTGTGCTTCATTAGTGTATGCTGCCATGCATTGAGTAGAACAAATTATTGGCTTATGCTGTAAGAATAGATCAGACCTCTTTTAAAGGAATCCTTAAATGTGTGTTTGATCTGCCCTTGATCCTTAGATGACTGCAGTTCACAACAAAATGCAAACTGCATTAGCAGCAGTGCCACTGTATTGTTAAAAAGAATTGGGGTCACTTTGTATTGCTGCTGTAGGTGCACATGGGAATCAGACTATTCATGACTGAAGTGGTGTCGATTTATTGAAATGTGCTTGCTTGCTAAGGGAAGAACATTCAACTGCTTTTTTGTGCCTTAACAGCTTGTATGTAACTATGAAACTCTTTCTGTAGATATTTGATATGTTCAGTCATTCATACACAGAAAATGGATAGCAAACTGTGTTAAAAACTTACATAGACAAAATAAGTTTGGCATCAGCCAAAATATGCAAACCCAGAAAAATGCAGTTATGAAAAAATAAAATTCAGGTATTAAGAGATACCCACATCAAGGATATAGTGAGCATAATTATCAGGGCTTTTTGTATACTGAAAGTATGAAAAATATTTTAAACAGGTGAACTCAACTTTTATCTGGCATAGAGGAAAGCTGCATCATTAATTTAGTTTTATAATCAAAGTAATTACATAAATGATTTTGGAATTGTAAAAATGTTAAACCAGCAACAAAGGAGGGAGGAGAAGGGGTTTCTATGTTGTGGAAGCTATATTGGTTTCAAAAAATGAAGGAAACAGATGTGGTAGTTATGTAATTGAGGACTAAAGAGAATATCAGAATTTTCCCACATTAACAGCACATGGTTGGCTTATAGAGCTAACGTGCTATGATGCTAGCAGCCATAGTTTTGAAGCTCCTGCACACAGTAAAGTTGTGACAATGGACCCTTCTTCAGTCTTTGTAACCTCATAGTGACCATGATTTTCATAGTGAATTGTGTGTATTTGTGTAACTCTTGCAAACAGCAGAAGGCACTGATAAATCAGTTACACAAGTGGAAGAAGACAGTATGTTGTAGTGCCAGCTCTGGCTCAGATACAAGCAGTTACCCAGCTTGGCATAGATGCATATAGTTCATGGATACTGTCCTGAGGTATAGCATGCCAGATGGTGTCCAAATTATGGGCCAGTTAGCCAACATTATGGGACGGGTGGCATCCCATCATGTCCCAAACATGTTCAATCGGTGAAAGGTCTGGCAATCAGGTTGGCCATGGAAGGTTGTCGACATGACGGAGGCAATCCTTGGAGAGCCATGCCATGTGTGGCCGCACATTATCCCGTTGAAAAATTGCTCAGTGATGCTGTGACAGGAATGGCAACGCAAAGATCATAGAATGTCATTGACATACTGTTGAGCCATTAAGGTGGCACAGAGGACTACTGAGGGTGTCCGGCTATTGTAGGAAATGGCACCCCAGATAGTCGTGGTGTGCAAGCCATGTGCAGTTTCATTGTATGGGCAGGATCCGTGCGCTGGCTCATCTATTCTCCAAACACGTATGCCCTGGTCAACGGCACCAAGTGCAACCTGTGACTCATCATTGAAGACAACACGACACCACTGGACATGTATGCGCTGGTCATCGGCACCAAGTGCAAACTGTGACTCGTCACTGAAGACAACACGACACCACTGGACATGTATGCACTGGTCATCGGCACCAAGTGCAAACTGTGACTCATCACTTAAGACAACACGACACCACTGGACATGTATGCGCTGGTCATCGGCACCAAGTGCAAACTGCGACTCATCACTGTAGACAACGTGACGCCACTGGACCAGTGCCAGACCAGTCTCACATTGATCGGGCCTGAAACCACTGCAGCCAGTGCCAGCAATGCTTGCTGGTCAGTGGTAGGCGGTGGAGTGGCCTCCTCAAATGTAGTCCTCGTGCCGCAAGTCGTCTGACAATGGCCCGGATGGCCATGCATGACTGAGAGTGATCAATTCGACAAATAGACGAAGTTATCACTATCCACGTTATATTATAAACAACGCATAGCAACTAAAAAATTGTTTTTCTGACACTGCTGGGATCGAACCCCAGATCTCTTAATAACTAGCCGACTGCATTTGCTTTACGCTACAGTCTCAACAATTTACAGTGCTATGCGTGGTTTATCATTCAGCATCTGACTATACAAATTCGTGTTGATGGGCCCAGCAGCTGAGATGTCTCCATCTGGTGGCATTTAACGGAATATGCTATTTAATTCGGTTCTGTGTGTGGCTATCACAATTGCTCAATCCTCGCTTTCTGTCATTGCCCTCAGCTGTCCACTGCTTGTGTGCAGCTAGGTTGTACCCTCCTCAACCCATTTGCTCCAACATCATTCGATTGTGCAGTGTTGCTCTGAACCAAATGCCTGGCAATATTGTGACTTGACCAATGGTCCTTTCTTAGCCCAATTATACGTCCTCTCTCAAACTCACTGAACTGCTCGTAGTGTTAACATATGTGACATTGAGGCATACTCACCGTCCATAGAGGTTAAGTGCAACTGCAATCTGCTGTAACAATTGTCCCTGCATGTGAGCTTTGCTCTTGATATACTCTCCTCAACACTCTGTTCCTGTGTGCTGTGGCAGGCCACTATTTGGTCATTGGTCATTATTGTTTGATCATTTGCACATTTGGCCCTGCAGTACTTGCATGAGGAGTTTCATCAGGATTGAACAACTTTCTCAAGGGGCTTCATTTTTTTTTGGCAAAAAGTGTATGTTAGATACATGCAGGGTTTGTGCACCTCTTGCGATTTAAGGAGAACTTCTTAAATGGACCATTCTATCTTTATTTCTCCTCAGACTCATGGAAAAGTATTTAAATATAATTTTGACTCCTTAAAATTAATGTGCTTCAAACTTTTTCAGTATCTTTCATTGCTCATTTAGCAAGTGAAGAGGTGGCTCTCCCCCTCTTTTTTTTTAAATTTTAAATCCATGATTTTCCTTTGTCTACTGGAAGCTATTTGAAGTTCACCTCTCCCAATTGACATGCACTCTGTTCTCTCGTGATGGAGTGAGCAGTAACAGGCACGATTGAATAAAATTCATCACATAATTATTCATTTCTTCAGAGAAGAGTCAGACACTCCAAGTGCTTTGGAAATAGTTGGTTTGCTACAGAGTGCAGGATAATGAAATACACTACAGAAATTGAAAATCTCAGTGAAGTAATGTTATTCATTTCTTCAATGTATTTTTTTATAGTTTTTGGATGCCTTTGCACCATCTGCTGGTTGAAAATGTTTAGAACTGCCAGAAATTATTGTACCCAAAGAAATAAGAATGTTCAGTGATTTTCAATTTTTTTTTTACACAGCTGCATCTCCCCCCCCTTTCTTAATTTTATTCTTATTTTTCCCTGAACATGCTTCTTGTTTTTAATATCTTTGGTAATTGTAAAAAATCAGACACTTCATTTTTTTTTTTTTTTGTATTTTTTTAAGAGGTTTTTCTAATGAAATACATGTTTTCCTTTTTCCTGTCAGCCTCTTCAAAACCAATCAGTAGAATGAGCCCCCCGCCCCATTCTCCTTTGTTAAATGAAATTAAATATCAAAATTAGTACTTAATCTGTCTGTAATGAAATCTGAGCCATTTATGTAAACTGTAAAATTGTTTTCACAGCAGAGTGAATAATGCAGTACCAATTTTTGATACTTAATTTTACTAATGTGTTTTTCCTTTACATATGCTCTTTTTTGCTATATCAAGGGACAGAGAAAGCATTTTTCTGTTGTTTAAAGCAAAATTAATGTTCAAAAATGCTACTGTATGCTCACTAAGACTTGATGGGGAACAATGAACTGTAGCAGAGAGTTGAAGTTTCAATTTTGAACTTCTAGTGTATTTGTAAATAAAAGAAATAATGCTTACTCGTTTTGTCTGTTGATGTGGAAAGAAGTTACTAATGCATGGGAAACCATGCATATTCAGAGAAATTAAACTCTAAACAAAAATTTCTTACGTCATTCTCCACTTGTGAAAAATAGGTTTCGGACTTGTACAAAACCCCTGGAAAGCTTATTAAATAGACTTCCAAAAATCAAGACAAACCTTGCATATGTGTTTCTTTTGAAAAATGATATTACATTCAGAGATAAGGCTGAATGACTACTTATGAGTACAGAATATAATATTTTTATGTTTCTACCATTTGTCTGTTTTTTTTTTTGTTTTTTTTTTTAAGTGACACTTGAAAAATGATTCCATAGGCATGGAACTTCTCAAGTTATATACACTGGCGTGCAAAAAATTAAGGACAAGACGGTTTTTCGAATGTAACGTCGTGCAGAAGTGCTCCACATCGACTCAAATCATACCATAAGATCCCCAAGATGTAAGAATATGGGACAAGTGAGCAAAACCGTCCACACAGGGGATACAAAGGCACTTATTGAAAGGGTAGCTTCGAGCACAACTGGACAGAAGAAAGAAACGTCCATGTGACAGGCGGCTGCCAAGAAAAATCCAGTCTTTAGTAGGGGATATGATCACCCCTGACTGTGTTGCAGGATTTACAACGTCTGTCCATGCTGAGGACGAGGTTGTCAAGGAGCTGTTGAGGCATCGTGGCCCATTCCTCTTGCAGCGCCAATCGCAGCTGGCGGCTGGTGACGTGCTGCCAAGCGTCTCTCGAGAAGGTCCCACACGTGTTCGATTGGGTTTCGGTCCGGGGACCTTGCGGGCCAATCCATGTGTTGAATATCTTCACTCTCCAACAGCTCTGTGACAGCCACTGTATGATGAGGTGTAGCGTTGTCGCCCATGAAGAGGAACTCCGGACCCACAGCACCTCCAAACAGGCGCACATGAGGCAGGAGAACCTCGGTACAATAGCGGACACCAGTGACTGAACCTCCTTGGAAGATGTGGGGGTCAGTATTGCTACCAAGCATGATACTGCCCCAAACGAGAACTCCGCCACCTCCAAACCGGTCTGTTTCGATGATGTTGGAGGTGTGATTGCGTTTTCCCTGCTCTCTCCAGATGTGTATACGTCCAGAATCGCTTGTCAGACTAAATCGGCTCTCATCCGTAAAGAGAACTCGACCCCATTGCTGATGTGTCCAGTTCTTGTGTTCCTGGTACCACAGAAACTGCTGTCTCCGATGAGCAGGCGTTGATGGCACACACTGTACTGGTCGTCGTGCAAATAGACCACCTTTGTACCGCCTCCTGGCCACGGTGAAACGCGATAACGGACGTCCAGTTGTCTGTTGCATGTGCCTTGCGATTTCTCCCACTGTCTGTCTCTTCTCGCCTGTAGGACAATATACTGGTCGTCTGCCACTGTGGTTGCTCGTGGACGACCACTGCTAAACTCTTGGACAGCTGTTCCTGTCGTTTGAAATGCTCTCAAAGCTCGTGAAACGATGCTGTGAGTGATCCCGAACTCCTCGGCCACACTAGTCACACTTTGATCTTCTTCCAACTTCCCGATGACGCGACCTCGGGTAAAGTCATCCAGATGTCGTCTACTGGATTGCCTGTTGGCCATATCACACGGTGGCAGCAACTCGACGTCGTTCCCGATGTACACCGTGCAATAGCTTTCACTGAATTGCTGAGCGTACACCGCCCGTGTGCTTTACACTCTTCCGACCCCCCCCACGTCATGCTGCATATATGCGCATGCCCTACCGTACCAAACCCTAGTCTATCTCCTGAGTGGTCTTTTGGTCCGTTCTGCCTGCTCGTTCCGCTGTTATGCTAATTTCTCCTCTTTGTCCTTAAATTTTGCACACCAGTGTATATATGTATATCTAAAAAAAGAGCTCTTTCCAATTAAGATACTTTTTGCAGTTTTTCAAACATTTATTCAAAGAGTCAATGTTCTCAGACATTTTTATACACAACATTAGTGTTAATAATGAGAAATGTTGTACATATTTATTAGTTTCTTAAATCATTTGACCAGCAGTAATCACAAAAGAAGATACAATGAAATTAATATATGTATATATTTTTTAATTCAGTTCTCGGTGTATTCACTAACATATTGATTGTTTCATAGTTTTTTAAGTAACTGTTATGTGTTTCCTGAACTTATGGGATGTTATTTTGAGTTTATAATGCATTAATATGTAATACTTAATAGAATATATAAGCAATAGAGATATCAGAGAATATCTGTGTTTGTAACGAGCTTGAAATCTCTGTGTAAATAATGTTTTGATTATCTTTCATGTTGTGCATATACTTCTTTTGCGGGGGAGGCTGGGGATATGACTAGATCTCTGGAAAATGGCAGAAAACAATTTTTTAATGTCAGCTAGAAATGACTAAAACATTGTAAAGGTTATTTTATAGTACTGAGATGCCTATTTTATGTGATTTCCTTAAAGGTATTTCATTGATATTAAATTATATCGCCATTATTATCATTCATATATGCATGTATGAATCTTTTGTGAAATAAAAAACCCAGACCTAAGTACAGAATTGCTATACATTTATATTTGTAATCTATGAAAGGTATTTTCAGATTTTTTTTTTTTTCTTGTTCTGTTGCCTAAGTGAATTTTTTTGTAATCATCCACAGAATAAAACTTACATTTTCAATGTTCGCAAGGCGATTACGACTCCAATAAATACCATATCTGGCCAGTCTGGTTCTCATATAAAGGACAAATTAGGTCGCCTCATGACATTTTTAAGTGGTCAGTCAGTGGAGGTTACTGGGAAGCGTACATCCTGCAAAGAGCACCCATTAGCCCTGACTTACAGCAAAGGTATTATAGCGCAGCAATTTGTGGTAAGTGGAAAGGTTTCATTTTTCATCTTTAGAATCACTAAACCATGTTCCTAATCAGTGTTTTGAATATATCATTTATCACTTCAAACACCATCTCTAACTCTGATCGGCCAAATCAGAGTTAGAGATGGTGTTCAATTTTAATTACTGTACTATTGAGGTATTAAACATTCCCATTTACAGTAATCTTGGCCCAAACTCAAGCTTCACCAACATCTCTCACACAAATCCTCCCCGGCCAAGACCTTTTGTACTGATTATATTTTTTTCCTGCAGGCCATTCCTGAGTCTGGTCCTCCCATGATTTCCTTGGCTTTTCTGTACCTTTCTTTCCTGCTACTTGCAGGGCTGCCAGTGGTGACTAAATAGGCGACTATTGCTACTATTTTTGATGACAGGCAACTATGGCTACTATTTCTTGCAAAAAAAAAAAAAATGCCAAAGGCAACTATTTTCAGAAAAACTTGAACTATTTTAATTGTAAGGCTACTATTTAAAAAAACGTAATTTGTGTTGCGTATATCGATGTGCTTGTATAACATCAGTTTTAATATTGATACACGTGAATATTAACTTTGATATAGATATGTATATGTCAAATCCATGGTTCATACACATCCTAGAATTCCATTTTGTCCTGGAAATGACCTAAAATTCTGTTACATGTCCTGGAATTTTATCCATTCCTGCCTTTTTGTCCCTGCACAATGTTTTGTAGTTGAGGATTTTTCTACTGACATGACTTGTGTCTGACAAATTTCCCTCCCCACCCGCTACAAAATGTGTGTGTGTTGTGGGAGGGGAAGGCTATCAGTTTTCTTGTTTAGGAGGACTGAAGCTGCGTCATTAGCATCTTTTGTATCGTGCTTATGTTGTCACTTTGTCTGTCCCACCGGGGAGACAATATCTCCACAATTATTAGTTCGATTTGTAAAATTCTTTTTGTATTGGGAAGCTTAAAATGTGAGAATGGTGATCCGTTCGTTCTGCTTTTTTTTTTTTTTTTTTTTTGCGATGCACTACTTCACCGCTAGAGGGCGCAAATGGAGATCGTATAAAATTTAAAATGCATTTCATTTCGTATATTTGCTTCTAAATATCCAATTGAAAAAATTATTTTTCCTTTTGATGACATTTACAGCGAAGACTATTTTAGTTAGTCCCTTTTTCAAATAATGCATAAATTTTCCGCTAGGGGGCGTAAAGATAAATCACGATTTTCCCAATATTTCCGCTTCTAAAAGTCTGATTTGAAAAATTCTTCCTGAGTCGGATACAGCTCTTGAGGTTGAAAGGTTTTGCATACAAATTCTCAGTTTGGGTAAAGAATGGTTTGGCCACCAGGAGGCATAAATGTTTATTTTGGCTTCTGATGTATTTGCAACAAAATCTGAGCTGGAAACTCGATTGAAAAAAATATTCCTTGAACCGATACCGCTCAACTCAGAAAGCTTTTTGAGAATACTTCCTGCTTAAAGTAGTGCACAATTTTTTCCACCAGGGGGCGTACATGTATATCTTATTTTTGTCCATATCTCTGTTTCTAGGAGTCCGATTTAAAAAATTCTTTCTTTGTTGAACATTTTCGGCGTGAAATGTTTCTCATAAAATTTCAAATATTTCTTAACATACAAGTGTGCCACTAGAGGGCGTAAGCTCACATTTCCGTTTACATCAATATCTACGGACTAAAATCCCGACTGAAAAATATTGTTTTTCGATCCGATACCTAACTATGAAAACTACTTATTTGTATTACCTTCACAAAATAATGTACAATTTTGCCGCTAGGGTCACAAATATTTAATCTATTTTCCTTAACATCTGTACTTCTAAATGTGCGATTAAAAAAATTCTTTTAACACCAGATACCATTTACCTTATGGAACACTTTAGGTTTGTGTTTGAGGAGGTTTGTGGTTCACAATTCTGCCGCTAGTGGTGTTTGTGTACTTCTGTTTGCAGGCTATCTCTGCCTGTAAAAATCCTATTGAGAATTTTTTTTTTCTTTCGCTGTTTGCCATTCACTATAATAAAGATGGAGAGTGAATAAGATTTTTGCTACAATAAGAAGATCCTCTTCAAATAATGCACAACTTTCCTCCTAGGGGTTGTAAAGGTCAAAACGTTTTTCTTGCTATCTCTGCTTCTGGCAGACATATTTGAAAAGTTATTTTTCCTTAGCATAGCTTTTGCTATGAAGAATGCTTTTTTCCTGTTTTCAACTTTTCCATTGTGCAAAATTCTTCCGCTGAAGTGCATAGTTTTATCATATTTCCTTCTATATCTCTCCTTTTAACTGATCGATTTAAAAATATTTTTGTCTCTTTAACACCTTCCTTCTGCTATGGGAAATGTTTTTTGCCCCATTTGTTCATTTTCGTAACATGTTTTTTAGCCACTGGTGGAACTAAATAGCTGATTTTGTGTGTGTGTGTGTGTGGGGGGGGGGGGTACTTTACTGAAATTTTGTAATTAATACTTTATATAAAAATTTATCATAAAATCACATTTCTTTCTAATATCAGATACTTAAATCTAGTGGTTAGTATTTTCTGAGCTTCTATAATTAGTTTTTTAGTTTTTTAATCATGCCCAGTTAAATTGCCACGATCACTAATGAATATAATTGCACACAGCCCTTGGACATGAGGTTTTCCCGTTATTCTCTTTCATTTCAGGTTGAAAATTTTTGTGCATACTTTGTTTGCTGGCGAGTAAAAATTTAAAACATAGCTACAGCATCGATATTATGTTGAAAATTCCTTGCATAAATCAAATGTAACACAAATACTTGCTACCGTGAATTTGTGTTTAAGAAATAACAATCCCTTTGGTCCTTTGAAAAAGTTCTAGATATTTCACCTTTCCTTACCCTTAAATTTCCAGTGTAAGCATTATTTCAAAATAATTAAATACAAATAGTATTTTATGTATTGATTGTGTAGTATATGAAAGCATTTCAAAAGAAATGCCACATACCTATGTATTTTTGAGTCTTTATGGATTTGTTTTTTTATTCTGTAATTTGCTTCAATAATTGAACTAAAGCCAAAGTAGAAAAATGAAGTTTTCTCAAAATCAGTGTAGTATACCGTATGTAAAAGCTTAGTAGATATTAAACCTAGTCATATTTTCAGTGACAGTTTTGGTATTTCAGTATTTATCTGTGATTCTAAGTTTCTGATTAGCTGCAGCAGACATCATTTTTAACATTCTGTTTTAAGTTTGCCCAAGCATGTAGGGAGTTGTTTGTTGTAGGTTACAAATTGAACAGACGTATGGTTTCACTATATTTTAAGTAAGAGCATTTGGATAGTATGTCCTGGAAAAACATCCAAAAGTCCTGGAATTTTGTGATTGAAAAAGCATATGAACCATGCAAATCGTTATCGATATGTCTTGTTCAGTTTATTGCTTTCTGCTTTATTGCAAATATCATGGAGGAAAATCAGTGGTAAGTATAGACTAGACCCACATGCGATTAAAGGAACGACTTACTCAAATCAAGATATTCTCCCAAAAAAGTGTCCCATTTTTCTGTTTGGAATACGGCAGTGCCAGGAGCGAGCACGTATCTTGCCTTCACCATATTAAAGACTGTTGTTTTCTGTGCTTACTAAAGTTTATTTGCAGTTAAATGTATCAATTTCAAGTCAAAAATTTTATACCTAGAATTTCATGAATAATACGCGATTGTTTTTACAGCTTTATTTTCCGAATGACATGGAAAATGCATGTTTTCGCCAACAGACATTTAAACTCACTTTATGTTATCTACAAGCTGTTTAATATAAATTAGGAATTGTTCATAACGAAAAAATTAAGTGGTAATCGAAAAACACCTGGTGAGACATTTCTGCGTATCTGTTAATAATAACGAGACGGTACTTTTTGTCATTTGAGTAGGTCGTTCCTCTAGTCACGTGGATCTAGGTATAGATGTACTTGTATGTATAAGAATTTATTCCAAACAGCGAAATTAGGATTGATCATTTTTGGAGAGACATTGTATCAAACGACATTTGGAGACTGGAAATATCCATCTTTGGCTAAAGTTGTGAAAGCATGCCTTGCTTTTTATCACATGGCAACTTCGATTTAGAGAGAGGCTCTTCTGTATCACGGAAGAGTTCTTTCAGATGAGAAGGGATCTATGTCTGAGAAGATGTTGAATGAGAGACTAACAATTCGAGATGCACTAGAAATGTATAACAACCAAGTTGCAAAGGTGCTAATAACCAAATAACTAATAAAATTAGCATTTAATGCACATAGGTCATATAACAACCATTTGGAAGAGGAGCAGAGATTAAAGGAACAGCAACTGAAAGCAGAGAAAGAAAGTGCTGAGAGATTGAAACCAGAATTGCTAAATAAAGGATTTGAAAAGTAGAAAGCAAACTATAGAAAACGTGGAAAACAAGATAAAAATTCTTGTTCAAGAATAAAGAAAAGATGTTCAACCTGGAAGTACTGTAATGACGGATCAGTGGGCTGCGTACCGCAATCTCCCATCCTGTGGTTTCCAACATCTGTCGGTAAACCACTCACTCAATTTCATCGATAAGACTACTGGGGTGCATACGCAAGGTGTTGAGAGCAATTGGCGGCTCCTCAAACACACACTATCTAATGGAATTCACAAAGACCACTTGGCTGACCACATTCTGAAATATTTATTCCGACGAAATTGTCGTCTTTCCTCTGAACAGTTTTGAGGTGATGATTGCTATCATCAAACAGTTCTTTCCTAGTTCGTAATGTTTTCCACTTAAATATTCGTACTAGATAGACAGGTTCTCAATGAGGAGGAAACACTTCTTTTCCATCGTTATAAATATTTAACAACATCTGAACTACCCCTTCCTTTCAAAATTACCCCCAGCCGCATATTTCACGTTCCTAGCACTCCTCCCGCACAACACACACACCAATTACGTAATGCACGCAGCGAAGGAGCAAAGAACACCAACGCAGCTGCAGCGCCACCTATCGCGAAATGTTTCTCCCGGCATTGCACCAGCGCGTTAGCTAAAGCAGACGATTGGGGGCCGAAGATTAAAGTGCATCCAAAAAATGAACCTATATCCAAGATGGTGGCATATAAAAATAAAATAAAAATTGTTTTGGGCTACTCACTGATAGGGTTAAAATATGTGGGTGAAGGAAAGGTGTATAATTATAATGGTCAAGCAACCACTTAATTAAAAAAATGGGTAATATCATGTTGGAATGTTCCATATATAAAACACGCCATTATTTATTTATTTTTTTCCTCGCCAAAATTGAAAATTGCCCAAAGTTTTTTTTTTTTTTCTCTCCTGCTGAAAAATTACATTATAATACACACATGAAAATATTTTTAGCAAATTTGAAGTGGGGGCTCATTTTGAAAAAAAAATTGTTTTGTTTAATAAAAATGTGGCCTCATTTTTCCATGTCTTTTGTTATTAAATTTAATAAAAAGTGTTCTTTTAATTCAAAAAATGTGCAGAAACAAGTTGTTCCCAAATGTATGTATCATGCAGATTATTTAAGAAAAAAAGTTATGTGGCTGCAACAATTTGTTGTGAAGTTATGATTTTTTTTGTCCTACAGCGTAGTTGTGAAAACTCAGTGCGCAAAAACTTTAAAAGCAGAGCTACCCAAGTTTTAAAGGGCCATTACTCAAGATCTACTGGATCGACTGACCTAAAATTTTAACAGGTTTCATATCTCACCAGTACAATACTTTGTGCCAATTTTCACAAAAATCTGAGATGGGTAGGTGACATGCCCTGGGTGGTCACAATATCAATTTTGAAATTTAATTTTGCTTTCAAATAAAAGACAAAAATGCTTGCTAGGTATAATCTATCAAGGCTAATGCTATCAATTTTGACTCTTCCTCACTCATGCAGACTGGGAGGTTTAGATCATCAATGACTAATGGTGTGCTAGAAAAAAATTCGATATCTCAATTGTGCTGTTTTGGGGCTAGAGGTGATTCAAAATCCCTCACAATAAAAAAATTTCTTGCAAACCACAAATCATGCACATCGCTTTTGCTGAAATAGCACTATGCTTCTTCATGAAAGGTAAGATTTATTTTATTGTAACTGTGCCTGTTTTAATATAAATTATATGACAATACCTAACACTTGTACAGTTTCTGTAAGTTAAGCATAAAAGAATCACAATAATATTTAACTGTTTTTACGCAGAAGATACTCAGAAAATCTCCCCACTTTTGATGGTTCAAGGTTGGCACTTGTGTTTTTATATCAGATCTCTAACAACTTCAGGATGGCATTAGCAACTGTCTGTAGGATAACATTATATGGTTTTACTTTTAAAGGAGTGAGGTTATTCCAGGTAAAATATGTATAATGAGTGAAAGCTTTTCAAAGTTTCAAGTTTATGGGTATATACTGGAAAAGTGTGTCTTTCATATTAGTGGCTTTAGTGGTAGCTTTATTGACAGATTTCCAGTTTAGCATTTTTCCAAAAATGTTTTAAAGAAGATAAATGCCACTGTTAGTTTGTTTGCTGACTGAAAAATAAAAAGGGATTTCATTTTTTTAACTGAGTTCTAGCTCTTTTTTTTTTTTATTATTATTTTTTTTTTCATGGTTTGTGAAAGCTTCTTTGATGTTGGCAAGAAGAAATGGATGCACTTGTTCATAGTAAGTGTTGTTGGTTGTAATACTGTATGTTATAGGCAAATCAATTGCTGTCTTTAAATGAAATAGGTACCACCATATAAGCCTCTGGCAAGTCATTTAGTATTACTAATTTCTACATCAGAAACACTAAATTCAAAGAATGGAAATGAAGGTAATAAGTGACTTCATTATCTAATGTCTATAATGTCTAATGTAATTATGTGCAATTTTAGCCAGTCTGAGATAATTTCTAACTAAATTTTTAGGTTAAAATTATTGTAAGTCATTGGTTTTGACTGAGGAACCAACATTGTTCAATAGTTAGTGCAAATGAAAAATATTATTGTAGTAATGGTAATAATTAATTGTGAATATAATATTCCAGGAACAGAATTTCTTCAGCCTTAATTTTGATTCTCACAGCTGAAGATATTTCTATTCATTCAAATTTGGACAACAGCACCATTAATCACTCCAATCACTGCAGTAGTATGACTGGATATCTAACTTGTCAGTAATTATAGCTCTCACATCTTTTAAAGTTCTGGCAACTTAAAATTCTTACTAACAGTTTATTGGGAAGCTGAAATGGACCTAATTCAGTATAGTACCCCCTTTCTTCCAGTTTGTATGATCAAATTGCAATCAGGAAATAATTTCATGTATGTTATAAGCAAATCAACTGTTATTAGACCAGGTGAATGTGAACATTTTTATGGTACCCCTCTTTTCTTTTATTTTGTGTGAGAAAATTGCAATTAGGAAATAATCACATGATATTACAGGCAAATCAACTGCTGTCAGATCATGAATGTGAACATCTGTATGGTATCCCAACAGATATGTTCACATTCGTGATCTGACAGCAGTTGATTTGCCTGTAATATATGGCGTACTGATAGCCCCCACAAACCCCACATTGCAGGAGAGCTCATGGCTAAGAGGGCCTCTAGCCTCAACAAAAAGATTTACTTTTGTTGAAACTTTATATGAAACTTATTAAAAAAGAATAGAAGAAATTTTTGACAGCAGCTTTGAATGAAGTATTAAGAAGAAAACTTTTTTTTTTTTTTTTTTTTTGTCCCTCGCAATTTTAGCTTATAAAAACTGTATGGCAGATAGACAACTTGAGGCTTATTTTCACAATTATATAAAATGTGAAAGAAATGTCATTTTGACAATTTTTATGCCAATGACGACATGGCATATTATAGTTGTTTGCACATAACTACGCATCCATCAGAATATAATGAACTAAAAGATATTCTTCGTGAGTACGAAAAAACAGACATGTCAGCTTCGTGAGTACGAAAAACAGACATGTCAGACATGTCAGTGTCAAGAGAAAAAAATTTCAACTATGTGCAGATCATAGTAAAAATTGTGGCATTATGTTTAGTTTGTTCTTTATGTTCAAGGGTAAATTTGAGTAGCTTTAGTTTTTTTGCATCACAATTCTTAGTTGTTACTTATTTATTTGCTTACTTATGTTCTATATTTTCGTATAAGTCGGAAAAGGTCATTAGACACTGTCACACAGCAGTTATGGGTTTGGTGTGTGGTTGTGGCTGGCCTTAGTTCACCGAAATAATAAAATTTGTATGATATCATTAACTTTGGCGCAATTGTTTTGTAGTCATTTTTTATCGGTATAAAATTTGAGCTGTCATTTTAATTACCACGTGAGCACTTGTGTTACATGCAATAAAGCACAGATTTTGGTTTTACAAAAAATACCTGCAGGTTCCAAAAAAAAATTCATTATTAAAACGTTCGTAATACATAGTTAATGGCAGGAAATTAAAAATTTTCAGTGTTCGAAAGGTAATAGATTTTTGCAAAAGGGTCTCGAAGATATTTTTGCAAGGGGTGGGGGCTCAAGTTCTTCTGGTATGCCATTGTATCTCTCATTTCTTCTTTTTTGTGTGGAAATTGCAATTAGGAAATTATCACATGTATATTAGGCAAATCAACTGCTGTCAGACCATGAATGTGAACCTTTTTATGGTACTCTTTTCTTCCATTTTATGTGATAAAATTGCAAGTCGCACTAGCTCTTAAAAAAAAAAAAAAGTCTTGCCATTTAGTAACAAGTTTAATACAATATGATAAACATGGATTTTTTAAGAGTACAAGTTTTTGTGAATGTTGGTTGGAGAAGGAGATACAGGAAGGTGCCTGTGATGAAAAGAATGAAGGTTGAAAGGCTGTCTGAAGAACATCAGCGTTATTCTGATTTACTCAGTGAACATTTCAATGAGTTGAAGGTGTGCAAGAGAGATGTAAAAGAAGTGGGAATGTTTTAAGAACTGTGTTGTCACTGCTGCTGAAGAGGTCTGTGGTACTGCAACAGTGGGTATCTTTAAAAGTGATGCTTCGTGGAATAGTGAGGTTAAAGAAGCAGTAAAGAGAAAGAAGGAAACATACTTGGGGTTGTTGCAAGGTAGAGTTTCTGAAGATGAATATCACTGTAAGAGGCATGAAGCAGCACAGCTGTTTCACCAGAATACGGCAAAAGATAGGAAAAGGAGGAAAGGCACGAT
Source organism: Macrothele yani (assembly GCA_039090855.1). Taxonomy (NCBI): domain Eukaryota; kingdom Metazoa; phylum Arthropoda; class Arachnida; order Araneae; family Macrothelidae; genus Macrothele; species Macrothele yani. Next base: position 75,419,466 of record CM077028.1, on the reverse strand, counting down.
TTGGCTTTTTGGAAAGATAGAAAAACATTCTGGAAATACATAAGACATAGGAAGCAGAGAAACAGAGGGGAAATAAAACCCTAAGTTGTGCAAAGAATAGGGTCGGAAAAATGATATGGGAGCCCAATGAGATAAGTGAAAGATGGAGTGAGAATACTTCTGTGATGTATTTGGTCATGAAAGCAAAGATTATTCTGAGGCAGAAGCAGATGATGTCACAGTGAGAGATGGAAAGCACAGGTGGAATCTCAAGAGAAAGAAGTGTGTAAAGCTCTAATATTTCTTCAGAATGGTAAGGCTGGAGTTGATGGCATAACTGCTGAGATGTTGAAATATGGTGATGACTCTATAATTGAGTGGTTAACTGAAATTTGCCAACTGTTCTGGGAGTTAGGAATGGTCCCTTAGAATTGGAGAGATGCTATCATTGTTTCCTTGTATACAGGAAAAGGTGATTAGACTGAATGCAAGAACTATCGTGGTATGAGTTTGCTGAATGTGCCAGGGAATGTTTGGAAAGATCATCATTGATATACATCAGGGGAAAATGTTGAATGTACAGAGAAGTTTTTTATGCCTGGTAAGGGCTGCACTAATCAATTTTTTTGCATTTTGCATGATGATTGAAAAATATCTGTCTCTTGGTTAAAGAGTTTTTGCTGCCTTCATAGATTAAGAGAAAGCTTATGACAGTAAATAGGACCCTTCTGTGGAAGGTATTGAATAAATATGGTATTACTGGGAATCTACTTAATAGTGTGAAAGCCATATATGCTGGCAGTAGAGCACGTGTACAAGTGAATGGTGCTTTATCGAAATGGTTTGCTATGGATGCATGCATGCATGATGCCAAAATGGGTAATACTGGTTTATGTCTTGGTAATATCCGTGTGTACAGATTGCTCTATGCTGATGACACGGTGCTATTGGCAGAGGGCAAAAGTGAGTTGCAGAGTATGTTGTCCTGAATGCATGAAGTTTGTATCAAATTCAAACTGAGCATAAATAAGAGAAAAACTAAAAGTTATGGTTTTTGAGGGAGGAACTGTTAGTACTGAATGCAAGATAAGTCTTAATGGCACAGAGATTGACTAGATGAATGAGTTTGTACTTTTAAGTAGTATGTTTGACAGAGAGAACAAATTAGATGGCAAAATTAATAGGTGAGTGAATTCTTCATTGAAAGTCATAGCTGCCTTAGGAGAATTTCACAAGAATGGTGGGCTCTCAAGGAAGTCCCGAATGGCTGTGTATGGAAGTGTAATTGTTCCTACTGTGATGCACGACAGTGAAACCTGGTGTAAGGGTCGCCCGCAATCGAACTATCAATTATGAATTTATGTACTTTTAATATTGTGATGAACACGTGCGGACGGACGTTTCATTCCGCCATTTTGTTGTTTCAGATAAGAACTGATATTCTTCACCACCCACATGGTACAATTTTAATCCTATGTGGGATTAAGAGAATGGTGCATGAACACCTGGGGCTTCTGACCTTGAAGAGTCAGCTGCTCGAGTGCTTCTGTTAAACAAGTTGTCATACTGCTTTTGTATACGTGCAAGGTTGTAATCCCCTGCGGGTATCCGACGACATTCCTGAGTACAGGTATTTCACGTGCTGACCGGGGAAACCAGTTTTTCTTGCGCATGCGTGATAGAGGACAGAAAGGGCGAGGAGGATTAAGTGACACAGTTGAGCTTCGGTCGTCAAGGAGAGAGGGTCCTGGTTTGGACACCAGTTTCTGACGGAAGGACTGCGGTTATCGCAGACGTGCAGCGTGGTGAACAGGAAGGAGGATTCCTTCGTCCACCGGGTATCGCGGAAAGAATTGTGGAAAGGTAGCACGTGGTCAGCACGGGAACCTGAGCGGAAAATCATCGGAAACCCGTGAAGCAAATGTTATCGGAATAATAAAGTCTTGTTGTTGTTTTTATTTCCGTGTACTGGACTGAGTTTGTCGAGGTAATTATTCTTCTACACAAGGACGCCTTCAGCCGCCTTGATAGCCAGATTGTATAGTAAAGGCGAGGCGGTAGCTCGCTATACGGCGGGAAACAAAAGGTATTATCTAAGAATTGATATGTCTGGCCCTACACCTGGGTACTGCATAAAAGACACAGGAGTCCTTTGTGTGTGCTGGAGAGATGTTTTACCTGCAGGGGTTTGTGATAAGACACACTCTGATCATGTGAGGAATGAAGATGTGTTGCAGATGTGTAATGTGAGGCAAAATGTTGTTAGTAAAGTGGAGACTAATATTCTTAGGTGGTTTGGCCATGTTGAAAGAATGAGTGATGAGGTGCTGACTAAGAGAATTTATTCAGCCCCAGTGACAGGAAAGAAAAGTAGAGGAATCCCTAGGAAATCGTGAGAGGACCAGACTCAAGAATGTCTGCTTGAGAAAAAGATTATGATTGTGAAGTACAAAAGGTCTTGTGTCTGTCGTGTAATGGATGTTAATGAAGCTCGAGATCGTTGTTAATGAAGACATTTGATACACTACATTAAGTAAATTTTAGTTCCATCAGGTAAATGTTTACTTGGCAGATGGTCTTTCTTTGAGGCCAGCTAACCTCTGAATCTCAAGAGAACAGCGTAATAATATGTATGTATGTACAAGTTTTTGTGATGTGTTTTTATTATTAATTATGGGTTCAATTATCAGCAGCATAGTATACTTTTTACATATTTAATGATTTTACTAATTCACAATTTATATAAATTCACAATACCATGCTTTTCCATTAAGTTGGTATTGAGAAACTCTGATAGATGTGAAAGGTTAATAAACAGGAATGATGGGTACTCATTTTAATTTAAAACAATCTACATTTGATTTTAAAGACTTCTTTGTTATATATAAACACTAAAAATTTCTGCTATTAGCTGTTTTGATATATGAGGAATTTTTTGTGTGTAAAATGTTTGTTTAAAGTTATGTAGTACTTTACACAATAAAAGGAAGTTAAAATGCATCAAACTGGTATCTGTCAAGAGTGGTTTAAATCCAATGCTACTCTGCACATGTCTGATCTTCCATTAATTGTGCATCTGTTGAGCATCACTGCTTTAATTAGCTTATTGGTTTGACTAGTATGTACAACTTCTGTTACAGTGAGATTGCAGTTATATTTATGTGATGCTTTGCTAGTGCAATACTTATAATGTCATAGTCTGAAAAGAAAAACATAAACAGGGTTTCTACAGTCCTTGAATTCAATTTTCCTTTTCAAGGGCCCTTGAAAGCCCCTGAAAAGTACTTGATTTTTTTTTTCCTGTTCACCAAATTTCGGAATAGTCTCACTTCGTTGAAGAGAAGCTATCACTCACAGCCGTGCTGTATTGTGGAACGTTCTGTTGGAATCAGGAGCACGTAGCTGTCACATTTCCGGTTTTCACGCAGTTGTGATTTTGATCTATGGTAAACGAATGCAAGGGGAATTCTGAACTACAATAAGCGAATGCGAGGGGGTGTAAGTGTAAGGTACTAGCATCTCAAACTGGGTTTGCGATCTGCTGAATGCTTGTAGCCCAGGAATCCAGTCTAAAATTTCAGTTGTACATTGGTGGTCTGTCTTTCTGCCAATATGTCCACACAATTGCAATTTCAGAGATTTTACTCTGATCATGATATCTTCCATATATACAGTATATATATCTGTAGCTCTGTGCAAGAGATCTTGTGGAACAATAATACCTCACCCAAGTATGTCCCTATGTTTAGATATAACTATAATTTTAACTGAACTTTTTGACTGTTTGTTAGAACTTATTTTAGTGTTTTATGAGAGTTCTTATTGGGCTTGAATATAGTCTTGAACATTTTTGTGAGTCCTTGATTTTTTTGGTGGAAAATGAGTGGGAACTATGATGAAGGTGTATAGTGTTAGACCATAAATGTGAACATTGTAGTGTGGAAATGAATAAAAAAGATGTAGAGGTAATGAAATGATTTCAAGGTTCAAAAATGCAAATTCACTGTTAATAACTGGGAGAGCAACTGTTTAAAATAATGATAACAGTTGTATAGAAAGCTAAATGTGTGGAAACACTTGTGTAAAATTAATCAAAAGTGTAAAAAAAAAAAAAAGATTAATTCACGACAACCAAATTATAATACTGAATTGCTCTAGTTTACTATTCACCATGCAATACCAGCTCATTCGGAAAATAATGACCGATTTGGAGAATAAAAATGAAAGAGACATACCTCATAGCACACAACCTTGTTTTATTTTAAATAGGTGCCTTCAGCAGCTACACACCTCTGCCAGCGAGTGACAAGTGCTTCAATGCCAGTCTCAAAGAAATATAGCTCCGTGGATGCAAGAAAGTTCCATAATGCAATTTTGGCCTCCTGTCAGTTTCTGAAAGTTCTACCCCTGAGGTAATTGCTAAAATGCATGAACAAGTGGAAATTAGTAGGTGCCAAATCATGTGGGTAAGCTGGATGTGGGTGGGTTTCAAACCTCAGTTCATGTAGTTTCTGTTTTGTCATTTGTGACACATGTGGTCTTGCTTTATCATGGAGGAGGATAGGACCCTTCCTGTTCACCAAAGATGGCTGTGTGGAACACAACTTCTGGTGCATTTAGACAATTTCTTAATAGTATATGACTGAGGTAATGCTTTCATCAGCATTCAAGAACCTGTAGTATATGACACCACAAACAGTCCACCACACTGTCAACATAACCTTCTTTGCCGTCAAGCTTGGTTTAAGATGTTGTTTTGCTGGTGACCATGGTTCAACCACTGTCCGGATCGCTTACAGTTGTCATATAGCACCCACTTTTCATCACAGGTTACATCGAATAGGGGCTCCTTTTCATTACGAAGCAGAAGGTTACTGCACGTCTGAAATCCTTGGTGTTCCTGATGCTCTGTCAGTCTGTGTGGGACCCATGTATCGAGCTTCTTAACCTTACCAATTTGGTGGAGATGTTCAGAAACGGTTGACTCCGACACATTGTACTGTTTGGCAAGTTGTCTGACTGTGATGCAAGGATTTGCCTCTACATTTGCCTTCAGAGTGTTGTTATCAATGACCGAATGTCATCCTTGGCCCTCCTCATTTTGTAGGCTTGTGTCACCGTTACAAAACTTTTCAAACCACCGATGAACAGTACATTCAGATGTTTCCTCCATGCCTCGACCACATTATGGTAGGTCTGTGCTGCATTATAACCCAATTTGAACTCGTGAAGCAGAATTGCCCACAACTCACTCCTTCCTAACATGTTGCACAGACCACTCTCACACGAGTAGAAATGACTGCAGCTCAACCGAATAGGGCATGTGCGTGGCATTTGAGTTGCCCTTCAACTCGTACAAATGGTGCTGCGAGTGGGTTTGGTTTGCAAGCATTGTGGACAAGTTGAATGTGACACCTCAGAAAATCGGCCATTATTTTCCGAATGACCCGATATTATTGCAGAAAACTTTAAAAATTGTGTCACCCTGGAAATGGAATCGAACCTGCATCCTCCAATTTCTATTTGAGCATACTACTGTTACACCACTCAGGATAATGAAGTTCCTAATAGCTGAAGCTAAGGAATTATAGTTTAGGAATTTGAACAACTCTAGATTTCAATGGTCAAAGCAATCATATGCTTCCTTGTAGCATCATAAATCACCAGTACCTCTGGTATGGAAATTAAGAAAAATATTTTTCACAAATACATGGGAAAATCACTTGATTATTTACCACAATCAGGTTATGACACTTAATTGTAAACTAGAGCAGTTCAGTATTGTAATCTGATTGCTGTGAAGAATCTTATGATTTTCCAGTATGTGTGAGAGATATTTCTTCCTTAATTTCCGTAATCAAAAGAGTTTGTGCTTCTTTTCTTGGTGAGTGAGCTCAGCAAGAGCAACGTACCAATTTCCTGTGCTCTGTTGATAAATGTATTTAAGGTTGTATTTTCCAGTATGTGTGAGGGATATTTCTTCCTTAATTTCCGTAATGAAAAGAGTGTGTGCTTCTTTTCTTGGTGAGTGAGCTCAGCAAGAGCAACGTACTGATTTCCTGTGCTCTGTTGATAAATGTATTTAAGGTTGTATTGTTTTTGCAAATATTAGAGAGAGAAATAGTTTTAACTGAAAGCACATGTCTAAGTATATTTAGCAGATGTAAAAGGCATTAAAAGTGTTACAAAAACTTTTGCGCTAATCATAAGAATGCTGCATAGTTTTCTGCAACACGTCAATAATGGGGATTTACATTAGGCTGAGAATGCAATTGTGCATGTTTCCATTATTTTTTATGTGGGTAATGGCCACACTATCTGTAATTTTGCTTTTTTTTTTTTAATTTGCAACAGTGTTTGACGTATGATGATGTCGTATGTGCATGTATTTCTTAGCATGTGCACATATTTCTTAGCCAACTAATTACAAAATTGAAGTAATCCTCTGTGCTATTTTTAGTGAGATTCAAACTGTGTTGCCTGTTGCATTTTTTCATTCTTGTAAATCAACTGATCTGTTAAGTATTTTATTTTTCATTTCAGTCCCAAGGTGAAGGTCAGATAGCATCCCAGTTTTCTTCTGCATTTCCTTTTGCGGCAACTTTGGTGGGTTTGTGGGCTAATTATCCAGATATGGGACCCCTGGTTTTGGCTTTCTTCTACAAGAGATGCCCATATTTAGCTCCATATTATCCTCCACGAGAAGAAAAACAATCTGATATGGATTATTATAAGTATGAATTTCAGGTTTTTCACACTGTTATTTCCCTGTTGTGCATTTTAAATTTAAGTGGTGATTTTAAGCCAAATTTAATTTCAGGGAGAAATATTGTATTATTTCCATGTTACCTACAAACTGATTTTAAGTTCATAAAGCATATTTGTAGCCGAGAAATATAATTTTATGTTACATAAAACAGCTATTGAAAAATACTGTGTTATCGTTAAAGTCTATACAACAGTTTTGTTGTACAGCCATTTACTGTTCCACACATTAATTTATAGCATTAGCCACTCGGGAGCATTATTAATTCCATTTTGAGAACTATATGTAATTATTGAACATATTTATAAATCAAATTTGTTTTTTTGTCGTTGTTCTTATTTTTCTTCAGCATAGGTCGATATTCCCGCTCTCTATTATTCAGTCATTGGTTGTGGCCATCCAAGTGCGCTCGAAGTATCACATTAGAAAATTGTCGTTGTTGTGACTTCACGTAATTAAACTATAATAAAACTATCTGAATTAAGACTATGAATGATGAAAAGAACCTCTAAAAGAATTTGGATGATATAGTAAAAGAAAAATTTGAATGAGTCAATGACCATATTGGAAGGTATAGACATTAAGTCTATCAATTAATAGAAAGGTTAAAAGAGAAAATATCCTTGCTAAAAAACATAAAAAGAAGACCTCAAATGAACAATCACTCCCGTGCAGCCGTACCCATACTAGTTTCGACTGTTTCCTTACAGTCATCTTCTGTGGGATTCACTACTTCCGTCGATTGCGACGTCTGATGTTGAACTATCAAACCGAGATGCACATCCCTTCCATTCTCACCGCCACGCCACGTCAATCGAAACAGATAGTGATAATAACTGCCGAAGAATATAATCAAAAACTGAAGGAAGCGATAGATGATTTACAAGCACAACCCGTACAAAAAGACCCTACTGATACTATCATTAGGTAATTGGCCTTTCTAAAGAACCATAGCAAACTGCTGGATGAAATAAAATGTAAGGCATACCCTCCTATAGGAGCGACAATCCCATATGTGTTCAGGAAAATAAAAACACATAAAGAGGAAAATCCTATTAGACCAATAGTGAACAAGAGTATGGTGCCTACTATCAATCTAGAAAGAGCTCTCTTCCAATTCTTACAACTTTATGATAAGCATGAATACAATATTAACAATTCAAAAGATCTCATAGATAAAATAAAGGCCATTAACAATACCAATTTCTTAATGGTAAGTCTGGATATCATATCTTTGTACCCAAACACCCCTACAGAATTATCTATTGAACTCATCAATAGAAAATTACGATCTGAGAATATTACAAATAATGAAAGAGAAAGTATTGTTGAAACCCTAAAATTTATAACTAACAGAAACTACTACACATATGATCAAAAAAATATATAAACAGCCATACAGTGCACCAATGGGATCACCATTGTCAGGACTACTGGCTGAAGTTGTACTTCGAGAAATCAAAAATAACATATTAACAGCAGCAAAACAGGAAATACCCATACTGTATTTAAGATATGTAGACGATATCTTGGTATTCTGGCAACATTCTGAAAAAAATTGAATGATTTCATACATAAATTCACCACATTCCACCAATCAATACAAGTAACAGTTGACAAAGAAAATGATGGAAAGCTACATTACTTGGATGTTTCTTTATTGAAAAATAACAATAAAATCAAATATTCTGTTCACAGAAAACCTACTTATGTACCAGCAGTTATACCTAGAAATTCAAATCATCCATGCAGATACAAAATATCAGCCTTCCAATACTATATAAGAAGTCATCACACACTCCTTCAATAAAACAGCAGAAAAAGAAGAAATGCATTGGGTCAAAGAAACTGCCAGAGAGTATGGATATAGTAATAACTTAATAATGGCCATCCACAAAAATATCACAGAATCAATGAAAAACATAAATAAAAAAATGAAAGAATCAAAATAATTTTGTGGAAGCTTTCCATATATTCCCCCTATAAGTAAAATCCTGAAGAAAGAATGCAATATGCAACTAGCTGAAAAATTACCGATAATGGTACAATTCTAAGTACCAACAAAGATAAAACATCTATACTGAATAAAGCAGGGGTGTACAGCATTCCTATAAGCTATGACAAAAATGATCAAAATGATAGAAATAATGAACAAAAAGAATATATGTAGGTAGCACCAAGAAAAGATTTCAATCAAGACTGAAAGAACATATTAATAACTGGAACAAGAAAGAAGAAAAAGCATCGTTAATTAAGCATTGTATGGATAACAAATCCACCCCTGACTGGGTCAATGCCAAGCTAATAACATCACATAGAACGCATGCACAGATTTTAACATCCGAAGCTGTAGTAATCGAAAAAACAAGGAATTATAATTGTAACACTAACAGCCCTATAGAACTGCCATATGCATGGAAGCATCTGATTCAGCAAGAACAAAGAAAAGAGGAGGGGAAAAATAAACCGAGAAAAATTGAAAACAAAAGCATGGTGAACATCACGAACAATAGAGATCCACAATGAAGAAGAGTGACACGTGAAAACACAAGATAACCAGGCTTCTACAAGGATGTGCAATAAAAGTTGCACACTAAAACGCAAGACTGATTGGCGTGGCGTGGCGGTGAGAACAGGAGGGATGTGCATCTCGGTTTGACAGTTCAACATTGGACGTTGCAATCGACGGAAGTAGCGAATCCCACAGAAAACGACTGTAAGGAAACAGCCAAAACTAGTATGGGTATGGCTGCACGGAAGTGATTGTTCATTTGAGGTTTTCTTTTTATGTTTTTAGCAAGGATATTTCCTCTTTTAACCTTTTTATTAATTGATAGACTTAATGTCTATACCTTCCAATATGGTCATTGACTCATTCAAATTTTTCTTTTACTATATCATCCAAATTCTTTTAGAGGTTCTTTTTATCATTCATAGTCTTAATTCAGATAGTTTTATTATAGTTTAATTACGTGAAGTGACAACGACGACAATTTTCTAATGTGATACTTCGAGCGCACTTGGATGGCCACAACCAATGACTGAATAATAGAGAGCGGGAATATCGACCTATGCTGAAGAAAAATAAGAACAACGACAAAAAAACAAATTTGATTTATAAATATGTTCAATAATTACATATAGTTCTCAAAATGGAATGAATAATGCTCCCGAGTGGCTAATGCTATAAATTAACGTGTGAAACAGTAAATGGCTGTACAACAAAACTGTTGTGTAGACTTTAACGATTTATTATAGAGCCACGTAATATGGTTCAAAGTTTTTGAACAAAGAATAAGTACTGTGTTATGTTTTAGGTCTGTAACATTTAAAAAACATATAATTGAGGTTTATTAATCATTTTGTATTCATTTGCGTACGTTACAATAGTGAAAATGAATAATTTTTGTTTTAGACGATTGAACTATTCAACAAATTTGAATTCATTTTATACAGTGTTTCTACAGAACCTGGAAAGCAGGGAAAACACTGGAATTCTCCGGCAATTTAAAAATTGTCGTAAAAATCAGGAAGCATGCTTCCTTTTTTTCCCCATGAAATCAGGGAATTGAAAAATTTGGGGATTTTATTTAGTCAAAAAAAATTTTTTTTTTTTTTTCCTGAGTTTAGAATTTTGCTGGCAATTACTGCCTGCCTAAAATTTGATAGATCTTACTTTCAGTACATCACATTCCTTAAAAAATTATCAACTGAATTTTAGTGACTGCCTGTTATTAAGTTTTTATTCAGTTTCTGTACACAGTGTGCTTCGTGTCTTATGACAAAGAGCAATTAGGCACAATGGTTTGATACACTCCTGCTTGGAGAAACACATCACAAGAGAACCAACCAAGTAGTGGATCAAAGCCCTTGTTGGTTGGCTGGATGTCTTGTAACATGTTTCTCTGAACAGGAGCCCAGTTTGTTGTTAAGCTTTAGTTGCATCATGTTAATAATAATAAAAAAAACTGAAACTAATCAACTGACAAGTTTTTTCTTACATGCAAACCATTTCCATGGGAATGTACTAACAAATTCTATGTGGGCAGTATACCACACTGAGGTTTGCAAAAGATCATGGCATTGTGGTATGAAAAATAGTGTGCCTCATCAATTTAGTTATTAATGAAAAGCAGGTAATTGTATAAAGATCAGTTATTCAAAAGCTATGCAATTACAGTACTCATTTCCATAGTGTTGTACACTGCCGGACAATTGCTAAGGACGGATGACAATAGCAACGATAGCAACCATAAAATGGATGGCAGGAAAATGTGGAAATTAGCATAAGTGCCGGATACAGTAAGACGTATTGTGCGTATGCAAATTTTGGATTGCCGAACTTGTTCGTGACGTCATAGCGCTGATAAGAAATATAAAGGATTTCACGCGTATTGACCGGTGTTGTTCAAACGCAAAATTGCAAGGGAAAGAATCAATTGACGAACTTGCAATTTTCAGTATGTCTTTCCGACATCACCTAGATGATTTTACGCGTGGCCGTATTATTGGCAAGATTGAAGAAGGGCGAAAATTAACCGATTTTGCCAGGAGTTCGACGTCAGCCACAGCGTTGTTTCAAGGCTTTGGAAATCATTTCAAACAAATGGAGAGTGTAGCAAACGTCACGGGGAGGTCGTGTTTGCAGTACGACACCTGCAGAAGATCGGTACATAGTGCTATCAACTAAAAGACACCGGCGCAGCACATCTATTGAGGTACCAAATCAGTTTATGGCTGCTACTGGCAAGCGGATCTCCCGAAAAACTGTCGCCAGACGTTTGCATGAAGGAGGACTATACGCCCGCCGTCCTGTTGTGTGCATCCCATTGTCCAGACGTCACCGTACCGCCCGTTTGCAATGGTGCCATCAACATCGCAATAGGACTGATAACGACTGGTCTACTGTCTTCTTCTCAGATGAGAGTAGATACAGTCTATCGTCTGATTGTCGACGACAACTGATCTGGCGTGATAGTGGTACTGCATATTGTCCAACAAACATACAGGAAAGGGACCGATATCCGACATGTAGTGTCATGGTATGGGCTGGCATCATGATCAATGGCCGTACGTCCCACTATGTGCTTCCAACTGGGACTATGACTGGCCAACGATACATTATTGATGTTCTGCTACCTCATGTTCGCATGTTCCGTGGTGCTGTCGGTGATAGATTCATTTTCATGGACGACAACGCAACATGTCATCGAACAGTCGCTGTTCAGGAGTGTCTTGAGAGCGAGGATATTCAACGCCTCGTATGGCCAGCACGTTCTCCAGATCTGAATCCCATTAAAAATGCGTGGGATGCTTTGGGGAGGAGTTTTGCTGGTCGCCAATGCCCTCCAATAAACAAGGACACCCTCATCCGTGCACGGACAGAGGAATGGGATAAATTACCCCAACAGCTGCTTGATAATGTTGTGCAAAGCATGACACGACGTGTGGAATCTTGCATCGCCCTCCATGGTGGCCATATCCCGTATTGACATCTTACGCCGGAACGCCTGCGGACGGTAATTGCATTTTTTTCACGTTTACGTATTCTGCACAAAATGGCCTGTTTGTCCCTTGAACACGTTCCAAAGCCTTCTGGATTTCAGAGCACAATAAATTGTCTTTCTTGTAATGTCCTGGCATTCTGACATTATTTTATTTCACTTGGCATCCAACCACACTTACTTTTTTATGCGCTATATAGCCGTTTATGATCCGTCCTTAGCAATTGTCCAGCAGTGTATTACAACTTTCTACACATTGCACTTGAAGTACCAGTGATAGGTGACACTTGCAAAACCATAACAGAAAAATCAAAACATTTATAATTATCACAGAGATGAAAAATTGCTAGGCATCATCAGTCTTGTTAATGGTTCTTCTAAACGGTGAAAGTGCTGTAAATTAATAATTGATGGAACACAACACAAAGACGTTTAACTTTAGCTTTAGAGGTTCTGCTGAACAAACAAACCATCAGATTCACAAAACGTCCAAGGAGTTTATTTAAACGGATGAAGCTATGTGAAGAAAATACTAGCCTACACCAGTATAAGGGTTATCACAAATACATTAGGTACCACTTTAAACACTCTAAGAAGAAAGCAGAACGAAACAAAACATAAAAGACATAAAAACCTTAAAAACTGTCGAAGTGCACCAACAAGTATTTCATGAAAACTGCAGTCAGAGGAAATTCTCTTTCAGCACCAATATTAGGCTATGACAAAGACAGAAAATACCACTTTAAAACATTCGAAGAAGGAATCATGTTGAAGCAAAACATAAAAACCTAAAAGATGTAAAAGCTTAAAAACTTGAAAGTCCACCACCAAGTATTTCATGAAAAACCACTGTTAGAGAAAATTCTCTTTCAGTGATGCATTTCGGAACCAACTAGGTCTGTCCGCAGGCTGCTTGATCTTAATGTGTGAACACTACATCAGCGACTAGCTTGCTGCAGGCTACATCTCAAACATGGTGGTCATAGAATGTCATTAATATTGAAAACGTGTCAATATGTGCCATGTCTTGAAGTTGAGGTAATGTCATGGTTCCCATTTGGTTGCTGGTTAGTAACTTGTAATTTTTCCTTTTTTGAAATCCTGTATCTCCGTCCCACCACTCGAAAATGCTTATTCAAGAAGAACAAGAGAAACAAGTGGTGGGGTGGCGATATGAGATTTCAAAAAGAAATTAAAATTATTACAAGTTACTAAAATGATTACAAAAAACGATTACAGGAAGCCAGTCGCTGATGTGAGACTCACAAATAAGGTTGAGTGTTCACACGCTAAGATCAAGCAGCCTGCGGACAGACCCAATTGGTTCCGAAATGCATTGCTGAAAGAGAATTTCCTCTAACTGCAGTTTTTCGTGAAGTACTTGGTGGTGAACTTTCAACAGTTTTTAAGCTTTTACATCTTTTAGGTTTTTATGTTTCACTTCGACATGATTCCTTCTTCGAATGTTTTAAAGTTGTACTTTCTGTTTCTGTCATAGCCTAATACTGGTGCTGAAAGTGAATTTCCTCTGACTGGTTTTCGTGAAATACTTCTTGGTGCACTTCGACAGTTTTTAATTTTTTTGTCTTTTATGTTTTGTTTCGTTTTACGCTCATGCTAAAATGTGGCTCAGTTCTCGATTGAATCGTTCCAACTCATTCTAAAATGAATAATGCTCCCATATTTATGTCATCAAAGAATATTCTAGTAATAACGCAAATATCCGGTTCTTTCCCTCCTGTCCCAGGCCACCAGGAGCCGCTCCGTCTCTACTCCAGTCATGTGGCAAGGCAAACAGTAAGAATCCTTGAGACCAGGGGAAATCTGACATGATCTCCTAGTAGATGAGCTGAGGCATGGGGTGGTGGTGTTGGAGAAATGGAAAAAGATAAAGAGTAAACAACCCGAGGAAGACCACCTCAGTAGGAACGGAAGGAGACAACGCAGCACAAGCACCCGTAGTCACTGCAGTACTACATCATTCTCTTTTCACCCACCCCCTGCCAATGAAGTGGGGTGGTGAATGGTACACAAATCACAAAAACGATAACAAAGAATTTAATATTAGTTGTTGCACTGCAGTTCTCTAGTAAATAGGGAAATAAAAAGAATGGTAATTAACATCATACATCATAAATTACAATATACAATTTGCATAAATGTTTTTTATTACAATTTTTTTATTTCTTTCACATTACAATTTTTTTTTAAAACTCATTTGTAATGATTTATTTTTTGTGAATTGTATTGGGGGGGCTTGAGCCCCCCCCCCCCGGTTCTAGTTATGCCTCTGCTCTTAGTGTATGGTTTTAAAATTGGATTTTAGAATTGGTTTTATGAGCTTGTGCAGTTATGTTCTTTTCACAGTGGTTTATATTCTCATAACTGTATGAACCACACAACTTTTAACCTCCCCAAAATGCATGTCAACAGATTTGAATACAAGCTTTGTTCGCTTCATGCACGATTGATGTAATAAATCGTTTTATTTACAGAAGTTGAAAAGTAGGAAATCATAGTGTTATCTTTCTAAAAGTAAATTAAAAAAATGGCCAATTTAGGTGTGTGTGTGGGGAGGGGAGGGGGTATCATTATCAATGGCTTTAATAGGTGCTCGGCACCCATTAATGAATTTCAGTGGATGCCTGGGCCCCAGACCACCCACATAGTTGCACGTATAGGCTAGACCAATGTATGTTCATGCTAATACTCTTCAAAGGATTAAGAGCAAATTGTTAAGTACTGGGCATTTTTTATGGTGCAAGTCTCATTGTTTGGCAAGCAGAAGTTAACCACTGTGTGCTGTGAAGGAATAGCAATTGGGAGCAGCATAGCATATTAGTTGTCACATATACTGACTTCACTTTTTCAGCGTCTTTTTTTTTTTTTATGCATGTATCTAATAAATATTATTGTCATCTTTAATAATATTGTATTGTTTCACTAGGTCTCTTGGTTACAAGTACGACGGAGAAACCATTGAGAAGCAAGATAAATTCCTAAAGCGGATGAGTGGATTTATGCGTCTGTATGCAGCAATCATTCAGTCTCCTCTGCCTCCTGGTTGCAGAGGGCCTCATCCACATGGTGTGGAATGGGGATGGAGATGGTTAGCTCATATATTGAATCTCAACCCCAGACCAGACATCACAGCTACTTTACTATTTGACTTTCTCGAAGTGTGTGGTCATACCCTTCAGAAGACGTACGGAAATCAGTTTCAGAAAATTCTTCATGTCCTGTGCAAAGACTACTTTCCAAAAATTGAACATGTTACTCCAGCAGGATCTGGTGGCCCTTTAACCCGGTTAAAAGATTTCTTGCACAATGCTATTAAGAAAAGAATAATTTCTCCACCAGATGGTGTGCTGTCTGCATCTTTTTTCTGCAGTTAAAGGGAATGTTAATCATTCTGTCAAATGGTTCCTTTAATTCACCAGGTTTTAATAATTTATTTATTTTCTAACTGCCTTGAGATCCTCTCCTGTATATTTTATTAGGTATAGGTCAGTGTTAAGTTTATTTGTGGCTTGTAGCATTTGTATGTGGAAAGTGTTGGGACAGTTTGACCTATTGCGGGTGTGATTTTTTTTTTTTTTTTTTTTTTTTTTAATGACTTGTATGGCCTGAATAATAACCAAACCATATCAAGGCTTATGTCCAATATATCAGGTTATTCATCCAGTAAAACATTTTAAAATGTTCTTGTTTTTATGTAAGTAATAATTAGACTTAGTTCTAATTTTTCTTGTACAGTGGTTATTGATGGGTGTCTTATACCCAGGAAATCATTTCAATTATTTGCTTTATGGTTAAGATAACAGGGCATAATCTTAGGATTGCTCATACCATTGAGCATTGTACGATTTATTACCTGAGGAATGGATTAATATGCACTGCAAGACAAAACAAGTTTTTAGCATTCTGGCATTTCAAATAATTCTGTTTGACAATAAAAATCAAGATAATTTTGTTATCAATAATAAATTCAAATTGTAGGTTAATAACTTTTAAGGACATTATCCTGTTTTCTATGTTAATGAAAAAATACTGAAATATTTCTTTTTAGTCACCCTCATGACCAACAAGATTAATGAAAAAACAAAAACAAAAACCCAGATAATTCCTTCTTAATGTACCTAACCTGTACTGTATCAGTACAAAGCAATAATAATTCATTATTTATACAGCTAGCTAGCATTGTGTGAATAGTTAGGTTTGTTTTGTACTGAAGTTTTATTCTCATGACATTTGTCTGCTGCACTCAATTCCTGGCATTTTTAAAGCCAGTCTAGTATAATTTTTGTACTATTAAATATTGGCCATGTTACTGAAATGAACTATATGTTTAAAATTTTGAGAACACTCCACAAGTTACTCTCATAAAAATTTGTTCTGTCAAAGTTTTGCTGATATGGGTAAATGGGTAGAAAAGGCAGTAATTGTGCCAAACATTATATATGAATGAATCAAAACTCAATAGCACTTTTATATGTATAGTAACATAGACAGCCACATATTGGAATCATTTTAAATAATGAGACAATTTGAAATGGGAGAAAAAATATTAAAAAGTTGACCCAAAAAGGTTTTTTTCCATCAAAATATAAGAAAGACCTGCATTATTTTTGAAAGACCTTTTGGCCCATTATTGCAAAAGCTTCACAAGAATATACAAAGACAAGAAAATCATTTTTAGCCATTTTTGTTAGAGTACCCCAATGGTCACAACTTTTCACAGAAAATACAAGTTACCCCCCCTTTCTGATACATGAATTTTTCAGCAAAATGTCTGTACAAATGAATGAAATTAAATTGAAATTAAATACAAATGAATGAAATTAATTTTTTTGTATTTGCTCCCACACATCTTACATTATCACAATGAATACTGGATTGGCTACCTTCATTCTCCATGAGCAGAATTGACCTATAATAAGTACATTTTCAGGTGTGCACTGTTATTTTTCATGTGGAGCATTTTGGTGCAGTTTAGCGATGTCTGTGACTTCTACTTGTGAACTCTGTAGAAATCTTCAGAAGAAATGTGGAGCTCTTGGATCAATAGATCTGATTGGCTATAGGCATATCAAAATTATCTTATTGTGAAAAAAGTAAAGGAGATTTCAGAGATAGTTTATACCTTTCAAAATACAAATATAATGTTTAAAACCTTTCAAAATACATTTTCTAACATTTCTTAGGGGATTTCATCAGCTTTATAGTGTCTCAGGTGGAAAAAAAACTTGCTTCTTCACCAAGTATTGCATAATCATAACCTGTCTGAAACTTACCAATATTGAAGACGACACTGTACTAAAATAACAGCATTTACATGAAAGGGTAGAACTTGCAGAACATGTAGTGATGCAACCCGTGTAAGCAAGATTTGTTTCTATACACAAAAATACACACATACTGTTGTATAGGAGAAAACTACTTATAAAAATAAATAAGTAGCAGTGGTTATTGATAACCATATCATTTTGTTTTTCCAGTGTGACTTTCTAAATATGCACTACATATTTCATTATTGCTTCCAATCTTAGCTCAAGATTGGTTTATAAAACTGTAGATTTTCCCCTTCAAATAGGAAAAGGCATTGAATTTGCCTTCCGGTAGGCTTATAGCTTTAGAAATCAAAATTGCTATAATAAATATATTTTATATTTAAAGGAAGCCATGGTTTTTGTTAAAGTTTCAAAATTTTAAGTTTGACAGAAAATCCAAAACTAATCCTCATGATGTGTACTGATTAAATTATTTAAAATATAAGCATTTTCGTATCCAATTTTCTGGCCACAGCCTGGTCCATATTGATAGATGCAGATAGCAGCAGACTGGGATTAACTATCACGACTTGATAAGTAGCCAAAAGCATTGATCATGTGTGTAGTTAAATGGTAAAATAGAGATACCAAAGTAACTAAGAGCATAGTGGTGAATTATATACTCATGCAGTGGGTTAGAAACTGCATGTGCATAATTGCATCAGTGATTAAAATGCTTACCCAATATAATGTAAATATTGATGTGTATCATCTTTTGATGCATGTATTTTTATGGGTATAGTACATGATATGAAATAAAATGTTGAAGTATTTTTGTCTGATTTAACAGCATTCAGTTTGAAGTTCATACTTTTTGTATATGTCATAAAATCAACATATTTAACTGGAAGAATTGATTTTAAGAGACCATTGAATTTTTCAGAACATAGCTGGATGTTCTTTTTTTTTTTTTTTTTTTTTTTTTTTTTTGGCAATCAGATCTATTTTGTTTGAAAGACTACAGCAGTGCTCTCAACAGTGACATTTTGAATTTTTTTTTTTTTTTTTTGTGTGTGTGTAACACACTGTTTCAGTCTTGTGCATCATGCCCCTTGGTTTATGGCATGATATTCACTGTCAGATACCATTTGCATATTTTTTTTTTTTTTTTCATTTTCATTTGGGGGTTTAAACAGCTATTGTGAGTGATTCAGTGGGCCATAAGCAGTTGTCTATTCCTAATTTATAGCCATTGGTTGCAGGGAAAAAGAGAAAGCCAGTGCCATTAGACAGACAGACCACCCATGCCTCATCCGGGTCCACTTGGACAAACAGTCAGAAGCCAGCGCTTAAACCACAGCAGTGAGCCATTTGCATTGAGAGCAACTTTCATGACTAAGTGTGTGCGTGTGACTTCTACTCCAGATATATGTGATGCGTTTGCTTCATCCAATTTAGCTATAATATTGGCTTAAAATGTGATACCAGGAATACATAAAAATTTAGTGAAGAACATGGAAAGCATAATTCACTGCACCCACCTATAAACCTGCCCAGTAATATGGCACCGATTTAATCAGATTATGACCGGTTTTGGAACAGTGTCTGGAATCTGGCTATTTTTGAGAAAACATCTAGTTTTGATGGAATTATAATAAGCATGCGCATGTTTTCCTAAGTCTCCTCTTTGAAACTGATCAGTGAAACAAGTGCCCCCCCCCCTTCCCTTTTAGAAGCGAAATTAAATGTTAAACTGTGTTCGTGATGGAATCTGATCCATTTCTATGACCATTAAAATTGTTTTCATAGCAGAGTGAACAATGTGGTAGCAATTTTTTATATTTAATTTCGCTTAAAATAGAATGTTTTTTTTTTTCATTCCTTAGTCATACTTACTATATCAAAGAGCACAGCAATTTTTATTTTATTTTTTTTTTTGTTTAAAACAAAATTAATGTTTAGAAATGTTACTATAAACGATCTTAGTGAGAGATGGGTTTGCCTCCTCAGAGCGCTCCATGGGCAACAATGGCACACAGAACAGCAACAAGGGCCTCTGTAAATCTTGGCGAGGTACCAGCCAATTCTTTGTGACATTGGCGAAAAGGCACCAATTCATTGGATTTTGTTCCAGAATCCTTAGGTTGAATAACCAACTGGAATCGGCCGCCCCAGAGGCGCAGTGGTTTAAGCGATGGCCTCTGATCATTCATCCGAAAAGGGTTCGGGTTCGAATCCCGGTGAGGCATGGATGTTGTGTTTGTCTTACGGCACTGGCTCTCTCCCTTCCCTGGAACCGGTGACCCTAAATTAGGGACAGGCGACTGCTTATAGCCCATTGGGCTGCTCACGGTGGTTGTTAAACCTGCAATAAAAAAAAAAAAAAAAATGGAACCGTCAGCTGTGGGCTAATCCTGCACATTGGTGTACTTACCTGATTAAAAAGACACAAATACAATGCTACAGACTAGTGTGGGATATGGCAGATCTACCACACTTGAGAAGGATGGTTCATCACGGAAACAATATGGAAATCGAAAATGGCGAATGACAAAGAGATCTCGACTGAGTGAGTGTAAGATTGGTATTGTATGTAAAATACTAGAGGTATAAATGGCAAAATGAATGAGGTTATTGAAGAAATTAATAAGTATAGATTAGATGTGCTGTGTGCAAGTGAAACCAAAAAGAAGGAAATTGGGATATAAGAGAATAGAACGGTGAGTGTGTGGTCTGGATTATTGGATAATGTAAGAGGACAGGCTAGTGTGTGATTTTAAGTGAAAAGATGAACAACTTGATTCATTATAGCTGCATAAGTGAGGGAATTCTTTGGATTTGTTTGAAAATGAAACTTCAGAGAATAGTAATTGTTGTTGTGTATGCTCCTTGTGGCTCGGAACCTTCTGATAGGAAGGAAGATTTCTGGAATGAGCTAAAAGCTGTTTTGAGCCAGTTTGGTGCTAAAGAGAAAGTGATAATAGCAGGGGATTTCAATGCTAAAGTAGTGTGCTTAGAATGTGATTTTTGATAATGTTTGGGGTAAATTTAATGATCCTTGTGTGAATGATAATGGCGAAAGATTAATTGAACTCTGCATTGAGAATGGTTTGTGTTTATCTAATACGTTTTTGAACCACAAGTATATCCACACATACTTGGGAAAATCATACTCTTGGTCAAAAGAATGTTATAGATTTTTGTTGTTTATGATCAGCATCTGAAACACTTAGTTGTTGACATTCGTGTGATGAAAGGTGTAGATGTTAGCTCTGATCATTACTTTGTAGTATCACAAGTGAAACTGAATGTTGGTTGGAGGAAAAGGAATAGGCCTAGGATGGAAAGAATAAAGGTTGAAAAACTTCCTGAAGATCATCAGCGTTACTCTAACTTACGCAGAGAACGACTGAAGGAGCTTGTTATATGAGAGGGATGTAGAAAAGAAGTGGGAATGTTTTAAGAATTGTGCTGTGGCACAATGGTGGTGATGCTTGGTGGAATAGTGAGATTGAAGAGGCAGTAAAGAGAAAGAAGGAAGCCTACTTGGGGATGATGCAAGGTAGAGTTCCTGTGGATGAATATCGCTGTAAGCATGAAGCCGCTAAACTGGTTTACCAGAGCAAGGCAAAAGATAGGAAGGAGAAGGTGGAAAGGCATGAATTGGCTTTTTGGAAAGATAGAAAAACTTTATGAAAGTACGAGACTCAGGAAAAATAGGAGAAACAAAGTTGTAAGTTGTGTGAAGAATAGGATTGGGGAAATGATATGGGAACTCAATGAGTTAAGTGAAAGATAGGATGAATAATTCTGTGAGTTATTAGATCAGGAAAGCAAAGGTGATTCTGAGGTAGAAGCAGATGATGTCACAGTGAAAGATGGAAGCACAGGAAGGATCTCAAGGGAAGAAGTGTATAAAGCTTTAAAATATCTTCAGAATGCTAAGGCTCTGGGAGTAAATGGATAACTGCTGAGATGTTGAAATATGGTGGTGAATCTGCAATTGATTGGTTAACTGAAATTTGCCAGTTGTGCTGTTAGTTAGGAATGGTCCCTCAGGACTGGAAGGATGCTATCACTGTTCCCTTGTATAAGGGAAAAGGTGATCAGACCGACTGCAAGAACTATCGTTGTATTAGCCTACTGAGTGTGCCAGAGAAAGTGTTTGGTAAGGTAATTATTGGAAAAAATACGAGGTCTTACATCAGAGAAAGTGTGGGGTGTTCAGAGTGGTCTTATGCCTGGTAAAGGCTGCACTAACCAAATTTTTGCATTACACATGATGATTGAAAAGTATCTGGCTGTTAGTAAGAAAGTTTTTGCTGCCTTCATAGATTTAGAGAAAACTTACGACCAAGTAAATAAGACACTTTCGTGAAAATAAGGTTACTGGGAGAATCTACCTAATAGTGTAAAAGCCATGTTTGCTGTCCGTAGAGATTGTGTACGAGTGAATGGTGTTTAATCAAAATGGATTTCTATTGGTGCAGGAGTCGAACAAGGTTGTGTAATGTCATCATGACTGTTTAATATATTTATGGTGATTGCAAGATAGACAATACTGGTTTATGTCTTGGTAATGTCCGCATGTGCAAATTGCTGTATGCTGATGACACAAAGCAAAAATTGAGTTGCAGAATATGCTGCCCCGCATGTACGAAGTTTGCATGAAATTCAAACTGAGAATAAATAAGGGAAAACCTAAAGTTATGGTTTTTGAATGATGAACTGTTAGCACTGAATGCAATATAAGTATAAACGGCACAGTGACCAAGTGAATGAATTGTATTTAGGAAGCATGTTTGACAGAGAGAACAAATTAGATGGTGAAATTAGTAGGCGAGTGAATTTTTCACTGAAAGCCATAACTGCTTTGGGAGGTTTTCACAGCAATGATGGGTTCTCAAGAGAGTCCCACGTGGTCGTGTTGTATGAAAGTGTAATTGTTCCTACTCTGATGTATGGCAGTGAAACCTGGGTACTACAGAAGAAACATAGGCGTCGTTTGTGTGTGTGTGTGGGGGGGGGGGGTTGTGGCAAGAAATGTTCTGATCATGTGAGGAATAAAAATGTGTTGCAGTTGTGTACTGTGAAGCAAAATGATGTTAGCAAGGTGGGGACATATGCTTCAATGGTCTGGCCATGTTGAAAGAATGAGTGAAAATTTTCTTAGATTCTTACTCAGAACATTTTTTTAGCCCAGGTGGCAGGAAGGCCAAGGAAGTCATGGGTGGATCAGA
Source organism: Macrothele yani (assembly GCA_039090855.1). NCBI lineage: Eukaryota > Metazoa > Arthropoda > Arachnida > Araneae > Macrothelidae > Macrothele > Macrothele yani. The sequence continues at coordinate 75,396,707 of CM077028.1, read as the reverse complement.
TTCAGGAATATCTGTATGAGAGAAAGATTATGAAACATTGAAGGTCTTGTGATGGATCTCCGTGTAGCCTAAGTTGTGTGTCAAGATCGCTGAAAATGGAGAAGTTTGATACAGCAACAGTAAGTAAATAATCAGTTAAAAATTTATCTGGTAGTTTGTATTTCTTTGTGGAGCCAACCTTTGAATCTCAGAGAACAGCTTAGTGGTATGTATGTATGTAAAAACGTTTACTACATCCTCACTGTGCTGAGAAAATGACTTTACAGGGAACGGAAGATGGCTATAAAATTCCATTTTTAACTTTACATTTTTGGAAAAGAAAGTAAAAGTACCTGCCTTTTTTTTTTTTTTTTTTTTTACGTATGTTGATACAGCAAGAAGTTCACTAAGCCATGAATTTTCAGAGAAATTAAACTTTAATAAAGTGATAATGTCCATTTCATGATAAAATCAAATATGAGTGGTCCATGTTCTTCACAAAAATACAGTGATAACTTTTTGAAAAAAAAAGTAAAATCTGCAACTACATTGGCTCTACAAAATCATAAGGAAAACTTTTAATTAAATAAAAATATCAGAAAGATGTACCAACTTTAAACAGCGTAAAATAGCCTAATAATATTGGCTAGCTCCAAGTTTAGAGAACAAAGTTAAAAAATTTTTCCCTAAAATAGTTCAAAGAGAAGAAGATATTTTAAAAATGCAAGGAGTAGTTTATGAAGTAAATTGTAGTTGTGGACTATCTTACATATGTGAAACAGGTCGCAGACTAGAAACTCGTATAGCTGAGCATAAAGCAGCTATAAAAAATTGCTCCAACAAGACTGGATTAGATAGGCATGTTAGAGAAACTGGGCACAGCATGGATTGGAATTCCCTTAAAGTAATCAGTTTCCAAAGCAATTTCCAAAAAAGAAAACTGAAAGAAGGAATAGAGATTGAGAAAAATCAAAATTCCATCATCAATGACTGCAAAGGATTTTCCCTGCCTAACATCTGGCAAGATTTGTTGAAAAATAACCTAAACCGTCAAGGTTAACCGTAACCGTCAAGGTAAACCGTAACCATGATAGTGACAAGCAAAAAGTGACAACAACAAGAGAGCCTGAAGAAGGAGAAGAGTTTTCTCCGAAAATTTGCTATAAATGAAAAAATTTCCTAGTAAATTCCCATAAGTTGCTTTAGATTATTAATTCAATTAAACTAGGAAGCCATTTCTCAATATGAGCTTTATTCATTGTATTCTATTTTTCATCTTTTTGCAGCCTTTCTCATTGTTGTTTGAAATTGGTTTACTGGGTATCATCCTATAAAACAAACATGATTCATAGCTAAATATGATTTTATAATTTCTAGCATATATACTTTTCCTCATCCACTGAACTTTCGGCTGTTGTATGGTGCCGTATTCCCAATGATAAGTAATCTGGGCCGATTTTTAAAGCCAACCATTACTGTAGGTGAATTCTTGAATTATGTGTTCTTTCCCAAACTGTCTCGCTTTTTAAAGAACAGCTTCATCAATAATAACTCCATGCTTGGCATTTATCTGGCCAATATATAGAACAAGAGTAATCTCTAAATTTCTTGCTTGCCACTATAAAAAATTTTCAACTGAGGGCAGTTGTTTTTCAGATACTATCCATTTATGCTTATGTATCATTTAACATGTCCCCTACTGTTCATCTGCTAATTAACTTGTCAAAAAGGTTGGAAAAGTGATTTTCTTATGCCTGATGGCTAGATTTAGGATTACAACCTTTGAATTCCATTTCAAATCTCTTCATGAACATCCAATATGATGTTTAACCCATTTCAGGATGTCTTAAAATAAACAAACAAGTTAGTAAAATAGTGCAATGCATTGATTATGATACGCTTTCCGACATACCAGAAATAATTACTCAAGTTATGAGGATAATGGCTGTAGAACAAATCTCGCTCCAGTGTCCTGACCTTTGACCCCATTTCGATGATATTCAACAGAACCGGTAAAGTATATTTCCGGAACAACATGATAAAGTTTTGTCTCAACCGAAGCATTTTTACGTAAGTTATAACGCATAAGGGGGATGGAATGGATCCTGATCCTATGTCCTCACCTTTGACCCCACTTAACCCATTTTCAATAGGGTTCGTCCCCTATGACATACTAAAATTTCGTTGAAATCGAACTATATTTACGTAAGTTATGAGGCATAAGGGCAATGGAATGGATCCCGCTCCTATGTCGTGACCTGTGACCCCATATCGTCCATTTTCAATAGGGTTCATCCCCAGGTGGTCCCCTACCACATACTAAAATTTCATCGAAATCGAACCATTTTTATGCAAGTTATTGTGCAGACAAAGCTGGAGCATATACGCTTCAACCTACAGTTGGAAAGCATAAACAAACTACAAAACGAGTCAAATCCGTAGGTCTACTGAAAAAGAGTAGCCCTAAGATTGTGATGTCACAGGCAAGTCATGTGACCTTGTTGCAGGCCTTGTGAAGTATAAAGATGGCCTTGGCACAACTCACTTTTTGTTCTAGAAGAAAACAGAATTAAAGCGTAACATAGTCACAACGCGTGACGTAATGAGGCAGATGGGCGCGAGAGTGTGATGTCATAAAACTTTAATAGGATCCACACACAACGTGTGATGTAACGAGGCAGATGGCATGACCGCACGCCAACATCTGAACGCGACGTCATAAGATTTCTAAGCATGGGAAACATTGATAGGACGACGCCATGACACTAAAAACGTGGTAACTTGGGGTGGTTATTTAACCCACTAAACGAATTTTCCCAAAGTTGAGATCAAGCAAAATCGATTTCTAGTACCAGAAAACGGTAGGTTAACGACTTTCATCAAAATCCTTAGAGCCGTTTTCAAAATAAAATTTACATAGATACAAGAATTGCTCCTTTAAGGTGGATTTCAAGTAATTTTGCTTCCTATACTTCCAATGAAAAAACTTCTGTACACATTTTCTTCACAATTAATGCATTCCCAAGGATGAAAATTTGAACATCAATTAAACAGCTTCATTTTATAACTTGGAATACTTAATATTTTCTAAAACATAACCATAATTATGCAATCCAACATTTGTCTACTGACGTCATCAAAGTACAGGTCATCTTTTTTCTGGTTTCAACACCACCAAAGGAAACGTTTTTAAATATAGTTATGGTTATGTTAAGTATTCCAAGTTATAATATGAAGTTATTTTAATCGATGTTCAAATTTCCATCCTAGGGAACACACTAATTGTGTACAAACGTTTTTCCATTGGAAGTATAGGAAGCAAAATTACTTGACGTCCACCTTAATAGTATGGGATAAGGGTGATGGAATGGACCCCATTTGTCCCATTTTCAATAGGGTTCCTCCCCAGGTGATCCCCTACCAGATACTAAAATTTCATCGAAATCGAACCATTTTTACGCACGTCACGACGCATAAGGCAATGGAATGCATCCGGCTCCTATGTCCTGACCTTTGAACCCACTTCACCCATTTTTAATAGGGTTTGTCCCTACCACATACTAAAATTTCATTGAAATCGAACCATATTTACGCAAGTTATGAGGCATAAGGGCAGTGGAATGGATCCTGCTCCTATGTCGTGACCTATAACCCCATTTTCAACAGGGTTCGTCCTCTACCACATCCTAAAATTTCATTGAAATCAAACCATTTTTACGTGAGTTATTGTGCCGATAGACGGACGGAAAAAAGCTGGAGCATATATGCTTCTTCAACCTACGGTTGGAAAGCGTAAAAAAGAGGTGAATGAAAAAAGGCCACACAATAAACAGTGACTACCAAAGGCATTGGATGACAAGAGGTTTTAGAATCCAAAATGTGAGACATCTCATTTTCTGAGGGTGTGTGCCCTCAGTCACAAAAAATGCAAGACCAAGAAGTAAAGGTATTGTTATTTGGTCAAATCATAAAGGGAACCATATGTGTGGGCAGGGAAATTAGTCCCTTCTTCTATACACACACCAGTAGTCTAGCTTCTGTCAAATGCACAGAAGATTCTTGGTTTTCAGCAGCTGACTGCACTTTGCTAACATTATTTCATGTGGGAAACGGGGGGGGGGGGGCTGGCTGTTATCTCACCCATTTCTGCAAAACTTCTTTGAGGAGCTCCCAATCTATAAATATTTGGAAATTATTGCACAGATTTTAAAAGGTGGTTCAACAGTGTATTCTCCCATAAGAAATATCACTAGAACGTCATGACGGTGCAAAAGGGGAAATTTTCATTTAGTAGAATAAGATGAGAATTGTAACCAGTGGACAGAGTCAGGTTGTGGTGGTTTAATGAGATTTGACTGTATATGTATAATAATTGCTACATGATTAATGCATGTAGTAGTTTATATTATTTTAAATGGCTGGCTTTTTAATTTGATTCAACGCTTCGTATATTTCTTGTTCACCTTTGCAACCCTGGTCGTCTTACTGTATTTTAGTGATCATACAGGAACTTACTGCTTTGAAATCTGGGTGAATGAATAAAAACTTTATTTTTCTTTCAGTTGTTACACAACTGTGATATTTCTTACCACTGATTATGTTCATAACAGGTGTGAAAAAAATATATAAATTTATATAGTTTTTATTCTTACATTGATATAAACTTTCACTTGGATTTTAAAAACAAAGTAGACAATCACAGCATGATTCATATTTGTTTTAATTTTTCAACTTCATCTAAAAAAAAATTATACATTGGAAATCAGACCCTATTCAGGTAAACATTTCAGCTGGTCTTTTCATCTGCAGTACAAGATTTTGACTTGGGTAAATACATAATTCACAACACACAGCTATATTTCATTCAGAGATGTAACAGTATAAATAATATTTCATAATGTACGTGAAAAATAATTGAAAAATTCCTAAATATGCATAAAGTACACACAAGTGTCATAAAAAATATATAAAGCATTTGTACACACATATTTACAAACTGTAACAAGTAACACAATCTTGCAGCAAGTGCTATAAACTGATGCAGTTCACATAAAGCTATGAAGTTCTGTTTTCTTTTCAATAATTTATTATGAAAGTTAGTGCAGAATATGGTGATTTAAAAAAATTTCAATGTCTCACTTCAAATACATATATATTACGAATTTCTCTTCACATTTCAGTTACAGTGTAAATACATGTATCTCAACATTTAACAGTATTGTGTTATAAATAAGCTGTTTTTTTCATGCATACATAAATTTTAATACAAAGCTTAAGAGACATATGTAATCAGTTAACGATAGTACTAAACTGAATACCAGCTTTACAAATTTTCTAAATCAATGAAAAAGCCACCACAACAGTAAAAAATAAGCAAGGAAGAATAAGTTAATATGCTTGAGTTGTTTGCATTCAACTGAAAATTTCCAGCCACTAGTGTGTATGATTAAGTACATGCACTTTGAAACATTAATAACATGTGGCACTGAAATTTAAAAAAATAAATTAAAACAAAAGTAAAATAGTACTCTGAAAACTTGTTAGCATGGTGCAATTTAAAAATGTCTGAACCAAATGCATGCAAGTTCAATCTAAATACTCAACAATAGATGGAAATGTTTTAACACATTGAAAGTTATTTCAATTTTTTTCCTGTTCAGAAATGGTGTTTCTATTGTGTACAGTAAGTCCCAAAGTTTAAATTTTACCAAACTATTTAGAGATGCCAGGACAGTTTTTGCTTACAACTTGCCAGCTAATCTGATAAATGCACAGCAGAGTAGGAATAGCCTGTATCTCTTAGTTTTCTGATTTAAGTATGATAACCATTACACATTGCTCAGAACACTCCAACTTCAAACAAATTAAGACATATATACAGAATCTGAATTATTGTTTTTCACGCTTTGCCAGTTGAGAATACCCCCCCCTCCCCCAGACCCATCTTTCTCAAAACAAGGACCAGTCTACTACGCTAGTATGGTGCAATTCTTGAGTAACAGAAGAGTTGTTTCATGGGAGGACAAGAGTACATCCTAGCATCTTGATTCCATAAAATTATAGTTTTAGTAAGTCTCCATCTGATTTTCAGATTATTTCTGCAGAGGATTGAAGAATTTATGAACTGTAAATTACTTACTTATTCACTGTTATGGGAAGATAAGTCTCTGCTGTGAAGAGTCAGGCATATTGAATGGTTATTCAGATCCCTGAATAAATAATTTCTGTTGCAGCGTAATGGCTATAGCATGTTTGAACAACAGAAATTGAGAGACATGAGTTCTTTTGCACTCTGGGACAAAGCCATTTTCAATTTTTATAAGTTGATTCTAGTATCTCAATCTCATAATTATACATACTGTGCGTTAGTAAACTCCATGTCATTTGGATAATATTTCTTGTGAATGAAAAAAAATTCCAGTAGATAAATCTCCATACAAAGCAGCTGAGGACCAACTTGGTACTTGTACAGCACAAAACATTTGTCACACAAACCAAAAAAAAAAAAAAAAAAAAAATTGCTAATTTTGCTGTTTTAATTCTTCCATATGTGACATCAGTAAACTAAATATACAAATAACATGACAAAGAATTAAAACAATGTTTTACTGTTCAATTTTTGAGACACAACCACTATTGGTTCTAACATACTTCTTATTAGTAAATCACATTACTTAATGTACTATTTCAGAATGCATAAGAAAATGTTCACTGATAAATTTTAAACCATGTATTTTCTAGTATTTCTTTCATTAAAAAGATTTGATATGAACACCACAGTATACACAGCAGGGGTCAGAGTTGTCCTGAAATGTCCTTATTTTTGTTCTATTTCCTGAAAATTTGAGTGTAATCTTGAAATTTTAGGAATAACTGGTAAACTTTGTATAGTGATTAATAATCTAGTGTTTACAAGTACAGCGCAAATAAATAAAAAATAGAACGAGGAGAGAGAGAGAGAGTACTTTATCGTTGTGACGTCGTCGCCGAGAACTCTCTCTTGCAATTTGTGATGGTATGCGAAGGCATTTGTGAGATCATTCCAGAATTGAAGCTGCCGTGAAGCCGTTTCTTACGGAGGACGCACAGAGATTTCCATTACGGAATCTCCGTAATTATTACGGATTTCCCCTAGGTTTACGGAGGACTAACGAAAAATTATGGATATTCAGATTTTCGCTGTTATTAAGAAAGTTTTACCGGTTTTGTAATTAATCAATATAAAAGCCTCTGAGCTAAGTTCGTAATACAGCTCTTTGTTTCTTTTCTTTTTTTTTCTTAGGAGGAAGAATTTGTTTTGCTTGTATAAAAAAGTGCAACAAAAAAAAAAAAAAAAAAAAAAAAAGCATGGTGCCAGGCCAGGATTACATCAGCCCTGTGCGTTTCTTTTGCTGTGGCCCGGGATTACGTCTACCCGAAGCCTCTGAATAAAGTTCGTAACGCATCTCTTCGTTTCTTTTCCCCGAGAAAGAATTTGTTTTGCTTCTTTGAAAGCTAAGTGGAAAGAAAGCAATGGGCCAGGCCGGGATTACGTTGGCCTGGACGTGCTTCTTTCACCGTGGCCCGGGATTGCGTCAGCCCGATGCCTCTAAACGAAGTTCGTGGCGCACCTCTGTTTCTTTTTTCCTGAGGAGGAGAATAAATGTTTTGCTTGTTTGAGCACTAAGTGGAAAGAAAGTCTGGCGCTTGGCCAGGATAACGTTGGCCCGAAGCCTCTGAACAAAGTTCGTGACACAGCTTTCTGTTTCTTTCTTAGGAGGAAGAATTTGTTTTGCTTTTTTAAAAGCTAAGTGGAAAGAATGCATGGTGCCAGGCCCCGAGATTACATCAGCCGGTATCATTTGGGGCTTTCTCGAGATCGATGCAGAAATCTTCTTCGTTTGAGGGCGAAATTCCATTTTCCGAAAACGGAAGTTAGTTGGAGTGAAGATTTCTCTCATAGTCATATTTTCTCGTGATGTTCCTTCTGCCCAGTATTTTTCTTAAATATCCATTTATTCCATAAATACTTTACATTTCAGCTTAAAAATGAAGGAAAGAGTTTCCCAAAATGGAAGACGGTCGAAGTGAAGATTTCTCGTGTAATTTTTTTTTCTTTCTGGTGATGTTCTGACTATCTGTGTTGCTGTTAAGTGTTACATATGATTATATTTTGAAGAAATTCTGACTGAAAAGTGAATTTCTGCTGCACGCAGAAGTTGCTGATATAGGAATTAGCATCGAAGAAGCTTCCTTTTCTTCAGTAATGTACTTGCCAAATATTTTCCCAGCTGCTGTTGTTAGTGACAGTGATCTGGTCAAGTTGGAATTGGAGCTTGCCTTATATCAAATTAATGAATTGGAAGGTGTTTTGAATAGTCCTACAATTGATACTGCATGGTCAAACATCTTGAAAATGGCTGGTGTAACTGGTGCTAAAAAATATGAAGTTTTACCACGCTTGATACATGCTATTCTTCTTCTTGTGCCACACAGTAATGAAACTGCAGAAAGAATTTTTAGCATTGTCCATAAGAGTCAAACAGAATTTAGGCCAAACCTAGCCACTGAAACTTTAGGGGCATTGTTAGCCTTAAAAGTGAAAAAATTTCTGCTAACAACTGGGCAATAATTTAGATAGCTTTTTAGTAAAAGAATAACATTTCTGCATTTGTACCAATATTTGATTTAATTTACTTGCCAGATCTACCAAAATATGTCCTGAAATTAAAAAAATTGTGTCCTGAACTTTTTTTTTTTTTATTGCTCTTACCTCTGACATGGTTTGTTGCATAGTGCCTTGAGACAATAAAAAGGTGATTTTCAAGGCCCAAAAAGTACTTGAAAAAAATTTATCACCTTAAAAAGTCCTTAAAATTTGTGGAGCTGAAATGACATGATTTTATTTTGTGAGGCCATTTTGGTGTATTAGAATTTTTTTCTAATAAGTACTGGAACAATTAATTATACACTTCATGTTTTATCCCCAAACCTGGCAAGTTTTAAAAACACTACAATCTCTCTCTCTCAAATGCATGTTTTTGGCATTGGAATTTCAGAATGCCTACAGTGGCAACAACTTAGTACTTACTAGCACATGAAATGCTATTTTCAGCATCGGCAGTACAGCTTCCCAGCTGTGACACCACTCACCCCTATCTGGCAATGGGTGGGCAGACTCTCAAACATGTGTTTTGGTTTTTGGTGCAAAGAAATAGTAAGACTACACAATACATTGCAACAGTGGCTCCACTCCTATGCACATCCCTGAGGAACACTGAACCACTTTCCTGTAAAATGTCACATCACACAGCAAGCAAACTGGCTGCTATCCAGTAAAGAAAAGCAGTAACCAGCTGCAAAGGTCTGGTACTATTGTTATCATTTGTGAGCATAATTTTCTGGTAGAACCATAGTTGTTGTTTCTTTGTTACGTGATTAAAATGTATTAATATTAAGAACAGTACATGGTAGTGTATAAGATTACAGAATTTCAGCAACAGAACTGTAAAAACAATTGGTGACATTATGATATTTATTAATTATAGCATGTCATTTATATGTAAGATGCCAGGAAAATGCCAGTTTAGAAAATCCCATTTACCAACATTGGATTCACTGCCATTCTACAAATAAAGCACTTAGCAAAATGTAGACTATGTAACAAAACTTTTAATGTCAAAAATGGAGGGAATCGGCAGTAATGAGTTATGAAAAGAGCAAAACGTAAGCAGCGGAAATGATTAAGAGCTCTTCTAATATTGTTTCAGCATATATTATTATTGTAAGGTTGGTTGGTTGGTTGTTGAATTTTTATGGCACAAGGGATAAGTGTGAGACTGCACTACACTCCAAAATGCCAGCAACACTTCTAAAAGGCCCAATTTTTAAGTGACCATAAAATGTTCCTGATGAAGAAACTACTTGGACACTAAAAATCATTAAAAATTACAACTCCTACAAGGAAAATGATTCCCAGATAGCAAAGCAGTAGCTAGGTTTAGAATGGGGATAGAAGCTATGTGTTCAACAGCAAACTATATTTTCCTGATGTAAATAATTTCTCCATGCTGCCAGAAATAATAAAGTTTGCTGGAAGCAAAATAACTCCCAAGTACTATGGAAAAACTATTTTTGCCCCTTTTCTGTAGATCCACGAAATGGCATCCAGGAAATGTTGTATTTCAAGTTCTTATTCCTCTTCTTCGGTTCCACGTTTTTCTCCATTCTCTTCTATCTTGAAGAACTTTCCTTTATGTCTTCACTTCCGCCAAGTTCTTTTGCTTTCACAGACATATTTGGCCTCTAGATTTTTGTCAAGACCTGTTCTCAATGTATAGAAACTGTATATAAAAATTTGTCTACACTATAAGAATTCACATATAAATTCTTCTAGTGTGAATCTTATGCCTCAGAATTAAGGAATATGAAAACACTATTAATAACAAATCACACTTATGCAAATGTGAACCTTTATGGCAAAAAATTAAAATATTGGACTATGAAAAAACAATAATTAAAGAAAGTTTTAACATAAAAAAACTCAGCTCCATCAATGAACTTACAAAACAAATAAACAGGATTTTCAACAACTTAATTCAGAAAGAATAGAACTGCTCACATAATGAAAAGTTTTTAATTTAATAATTGGCAACAACAAAATGAAACCGACCACTCTATTTAAATTCCTCTAGTATAAACAAATATTTATATAGTTTCTACACATTGAGAACAGGCCTTGACAAAAATCTAGAGGCCAGAAATGTCTGTGAAAGCAAAAAGCTCAGAGGAAACATAAAAGAAAGTTCTTCAAGATAGAAGAGAATTTAGTATATTAATCTGAGTCAGTGGCATATCTTGGGTCTAAGACCTGAGCTATCTCACCACCCTCCCCATACAGTACTGTTTTTTTTTTAATTGTTAAGTAATAGAAGTAACATTTTTTTCCCTAAATTTTAGGTGCATGCTATTGCTAACATGATACCAAATAATTATGAGGATTAGGATTTGAATACTTATTTGTACATGAACTCCATTCTTCTTTCCTTTTGTGTGAACTTGAGTATTACGTTTTCACAAAAACGTTTCTTCTGAGTACTCTTTCCATATTTAAAAATAATGTTTTTCTCTATTGACAAAACAGCCAAATTTTTTCGAATGTACACGTCTTTATGTGGCTCTAAGATATATCTTGATTTTTTTAATGCTGAAAAACTTCTTTCGGCAGTTGCTGATGGAAAGCTTAATATGAGGTCTGCTAATTTGTACACCTTACTAAACACAATATGTCCAATTTATTCAACTTTATGTAACACGTAATGTCTCTTACTGATTTGTGTTTGTATTCATCAAAGGAATAAAACACCTTCAGTTCATTTTTTAGTCGAGCTGTATCAAAATTTGAAGCATAGAGTTCTTTAAGCTCTGATAGTAGATGTTCAGGGAAGTTTTCGCAAAATTTATAAAAACAGTCCAAATCCAACAAAGCCACGAACTTAAGATATAATATCACTGATTTTAATTCATTAACACTTCACACAAACTGAAACAACTCTCGCAAAACACGCGCTGGAAGCATGGAAGGAATGAGGTAGTCCGAAGGCTTCGTTTTTCGGAGCGAACCCTTGGCCAAAGCAATGACCACCCACGAGCTCCGTAGCTCATTCATGTGTCATGGAAATGCTAGCAGGAGATAGTATTGAAGCTCTTCGCATCAGAGCAGCGAAGTCTCTCGAAGACCTACTTGCATTACATTGATGCCCTTGATCATCGCTCGCCAGACTGATTCTCATAGTCGAAAGAAGCGAATGCACTCGTGTTTCTTTTCGCACCGAAAGCACTGACATATCTTAATACCGCTGATAATTTACTTTTATATGTGTATATTTAATTAACTTTTATTTGTGCATTCTCTGGGCTTCGCAGCTAGCCTCAAATATACACCACTGATCTGAGTAAAGCCTTAAGTAGTTTTTTTCTCCACCTTTAATCACACTTCTCTTTTGCTGGTGCTCAGAAGGATACCTCTGGCTATGGTAGCTTTCTGAACTTCTTACTATGGTCAACAGCCAAACCCCCTCACTTCCTCACTGAAAAACCAAAAAAAGGAAAAGCATTTTTTTCCTTCCTGACCAATAAGTCCTGTATACATGTGGCAGAAAATCATTAGCACAACTCCTGTTCCTACTGATTCACCTCGGGAAATAATTTATTTTAGTTATCTATGGTTCATTTTGTATAATTTCAATTTTTTTAAGTATTTATGCTTTATAATGAGAAACAAAAGCAATTTCTATAAACCACCAAAAATAAAAGTTCAGAGAATTTTTAGCAACATCCATTTTCCGGTGGGGAGGGGAATGCCAAACCGTGAGATAGCTTTTTTTTCTGAGGAGAACAAAAAAGTTTCTATTGTGCTGTTTTTGGTATTGCCCGATTTCTTAAGGATTTGGCTTAAGAAGAAACTAAAGAAGAAAATTGTGATTTGCTGTTTGATGAGCGAGATAAGAGAAAGAAGAAAGAAAATGGACATTCGGGTACTGGTATAAAAAATAGAGGGAAATCAACCTTTGTTACCTCAGTATTCATGGACTAAATTACAGAAGACATGTATGAAAGTTCTCAAAGCAACATTTGTAAATATCTATGGATGTACCATATGTGATATTGGAACTACTAATATCAGTTCAAAAAACGTTAAATTCCACGTTAATTAATGAACGTTATTACGTGGCATATTACATTAAGTTCATTAGCAGAAATTCGTAGAAGTCCTGTAATTTTTTCTCAAGCTCGCTGAAAACCACGATATCCGGACTCCTAACCTTTTAAACGTTCAGGTGGTATCGTATTGAGGGTGAATGGCTCATTTATTTGGAAGTCTTAGATCTTCTTACATAAAGCAGCTATGAAGGAATAGAGTAAGCTTCTTGTAAAAGTTGGAAACGGTGGTTCATAACACTTTTCAAAATGGCTGCAAAGCAACTAGGTGGGAAATACATAATTTTCTGACCAGTTTATATTTCCTTTTCAAAGATTTGCTAGCAAGATGAAGAGGATGCTTGTAAACTTGTGGGACATTTCCTAAGAAATGTCCCTAAGAAATTTCCCTAAGAAATTTGTGAAACTTGGATGGTTAGACAATGTGCCCATTGGTGAGTGTGCCCTACAATTTCTCCCTGGGATTCAATGGTAATGTTAAAGCAACAACAAAAAAAAAAAAAAAAAAAAAAAAAAAAAGGGAGACTTTGCAGTCCCAAGGTGTAAATCTGCTGTTTGATGTCATGGAAGATAACCTAGTACATCAAGGTTCCCACACAACCTGGAAAACAGGGAAAACCTGGAATTCTCAGGGAATTTGAAAATGGTTTCAAAAATCAAGGAAAACTCAGGGGAAACTGCCACTTACTTTTTTTTTTTTTTTTTTTTGGAAAAATCAAGGGATATTTTATTTTGCCAAAAAACTTTTCATTTTTCAGATTTCAAACTTTTGTTTGCAATTACTGCCTGCCTAGAATTTGGTAGATCTTACTTTCAGTTACATTACATTTTTCCTTTATTTCCTAAAAAAGATGCAAAACTGAATCTTAAAAATTGCCTGTTATTAAGTTTTTGTTCAATTTCTGCAGACAGTTGTTGTAAAAAGGAACAATTAGGCACAATATCTTGACACAGTCCTGTTTGGAGAAACACTTCAAAGATCCAACCAAACAATGGATCGAAGTCCTTTGTCTGTTGGTTCTCTTGCAACATGTTTCTCTGAACAGAAGGCATTCTATCATTAAGCTTAGCTGCATTGTGTTATAGAAAAACCAAAATTAATCAACTGACAGATTTTTTTCTTACATATAGCCCATTTCTATGGGAATGTATTTACTGATTCTATGTAGGTAGTATTAACAAAAGTTCATGGAATTATGGTACAGAAAATAGTGTATGCATTTAGATGTTATTAATGAAAAGCAGGCAATTTTATAAAGACAAATTACTTAAAGAATTTACAAATGTATGCTTTGATGAGAAAATGCATGAATGGAATAAAATGTAACAATTCATCACAACATGATATGGGGTTGCCACTCTGGAAAAACTTTAAAATTAAACACTTGGAGAACCTGGAAAAGTCAGGGATTTTTTTTATTACTTTTGAGTGGGAACCCTGTACATGTGAAATTGCAAGTTTCTGCACCTGTTTCAAAAATCTTGTACCCATTTCTCTTGTCTTACCAGACAGAAAGGCCAATGCTTTTCTTCTTAGCATATGGTTTTTGAAAAATCCTGAGTTCACTTCTGCAACATTTTATTCAGACAAAAGTTCTAAAATATGCCAACAGCCTCCTCAAACTTTTAAGGTTGAATGGAAAGATCCCAAATTTCCCCATAAGGTAGAAGATGTTAACACTGGGTTGGTTGGTTGGTTGGTTGGTTAGTTGATTTTAGTGGCGCAAGGGCCAGGTTTGGCCAAAGAGCGCCAGACAAAGAACTATCAGCTACAGAATCTTAAAAGCGTGGAAAATGATTAAGAGCAGACAGGCTTGGTAAAAGTTGGAAAAGAGGACGATGAAAGCTGTGAAGACAAGTTAGTTAATTAGGTTTATATAAAAATTTATTAATTTACTATTATAATTATCATAATTTTTTTTTAACACAACTACACAAAGGATGAGTCACCAGGAGGGGACGAACCGTCACTCTCCTCCCCCACACTCCTCTGCAATGCTGGCCGAGGGCGGGGACGAACTGTCACTCTCCCCCCCCCATGTTCCTCTGCAATGTTGGTTGAGGCTGGGGACGAACTGTCACTCTCCTCCCCCCCCCCGTTCCTCTGCAATGTTGGTTGAGGCTGGGGACGAACTGTCACTCTCCTCCCCCTATGTTCCTCTATAATGTTGGTTGAGGGTGGGGACCTCGCTGAGTCCGAGACAGTTGCAATGTTGGTCAGGCGGACCGCGACAGTTGGGTTAACACTGGGCTTGCTTAAGAAAAGCAATTGGAAAACACATATGCAATAAAAAAATGAGGTCAAGTATTTGATATCAGACTATATGGAAGGCAAAAAAATGTTCAGGGAAAATAACCAAAAAGCCACTAATTACTCAAAGCTTGTTCAGGTGCTTGTAAAATATCTGCAGACAAGGATGCCCATGTAAAGAAAGGAAAACTAGTGTTAGGTTTACTGACAGATGCTGAGCAGTTTCCCAAAAGTTAGCATAATGACATCTTCTTACAGTTTGAAGATTTTTTACAACCTGAATAAAAGGTATAGTTTTTAGAGTTTTATTATGAAACAGAGTTCATAACTTTTTTGTAATTTATGAATTCTACAAAATATAGTAAACTATGGAAAGTTGTTAAGCAATTCCTTTTATTAAGCCATGGACATGTTACTGTGTGCAATATAAAAATAATAATAAAGACGAAACCAACAGATATCACAACCAAAATAATCTGGCAGTCATAATTTAAAGGCATGCAAAATGTTGCAGAAAAGGCCAGCCCAAACAGTAGATAATTTTTCATGCTCACAATATTCTGTCCATGTTTCTTATTTTTTATATTGAAATGAGAACACCAAGGTACTTATTTCAAACATATATATAACCTACTATTAGGATAAGTGTTTTCCTGAGGATGTAACATAAGCAGTTTTATGAAACTGACCCGGTATTATTTATCACTGAAACTGGGATACCTGCTTATTTTCAATATTAAAGAAATTGTAGTTTTGTTATTACTAAGTGTCAGGCTTGATTATGCTCAAGTTCAGAAGGAAAAAATGGAAATGCTAAATTATAAAGAACTGGCTTAATGCAGTATAAAGAGAAGGCATTAATTACTTCAGAATATTGGAATATCAATTGGACCATGGATAGTAAACAAATTTTATGAAGGAAATTATTAATGAGTGAACTTACTTGTGTGATGTAATTTTACATTCAAATGCCCTTTGCATGCAAAATTGCATCTCTTTATATGTAAAAACACTAGATTTACATAAAAAAAAAAAAAAAAAAAAAAAAGGGAAGAGCTAGAGAAATGAACTTGCAGAAAATGTTGATTTCATCATGATGTTCTAGTCAAATGTTTTTAAATGAAAGAATTTACTTTGAAAAAATGCATGATATATTTCTGGTAATTTATACATAAAATTTCAGCTTCTAAGAATAAATACATCAGGAATTACAAATGTGAGAGCTAACATTCACACCAAAACACACACAAAAAAACCCAACTGGTATTACCACTTTCATGAAACTTGCCTGCCTATCTTGCATAAAGTTATTTATTCAAAACTCTTTATGCAATAAATAAGATGTGACAAAATCAAGATTATGAAAATAATTTCATTGCAAAACTTTTTTTTTATATTACACTCGAATCCACTACATGATGTTGAACATTTATGCTGAATAAAAAGAACTAAAAAGAACATTTTATGTGCACCACTGACATTTTTAATTTTCACAAACAGAAACCTTATTAAAATTAAAAAATATCCCAGTTTTTATGTAATAGTTATATTGATATCATACTCCTTGATGGAGGTGGAAGGCACTGCTTAATTATCTAAATATGCTTTAATTTGATCTGAGTTTATAAATCTGTGCACAAATCCTAGGGAGAGTTCAAATTACTTTAAGCATTAATGTTGCATGTCTTCAGTGTGGAATTTAAATCTTAACTTTTGAGCAGCTATACAAGCGTCACTCTGAAAGTTATTGATTAGGACAACAACAACAACAACAACAACAACAAAAAAAAAGGAGCAGAAATAGTTAATAATACGGCATAGTTACTTTTAGTATACAGCCATTCCCTTCTCTGAATGCTGTCTCTCTCAAGGAAGAAAACCCCAAAAAAACAATGGTTTCATTTGCATTCAATGATATAGGTTATTATCCTTGTAAATATTTTTTGAGGTTAAAGAACAACCAAAAGTCATTGATTGCCAAATCAGGTGAATAAAGAGTGCACACATTTTGTTTTGCTGTGTGTGAATAAATGTTATCCTGATGCACCACGAAACTTGGAGCTCTTGAAGAACTGCAGATAGGCATTTTTTCAGGCGAGGAACTGCTTAAATATCCATGTAATACTCAATTTATCAAACGAACAGTTACTGGTGATGAAAAGTGGATATATCTGAATAATCCATATTCTGCACAACAGTGGTTGAATAGAGGTGAACCAGCTTTACCTCCCCCAAACACAGACATTTAAAGAAAAAGTTCATGCTATGTGTCTGATGGAATTATGAAGGTGTAATCCACTTTGAGCCATTCCAAATGCTGAACTGTACTCTCAGCAATTGGACAGGATGTATGACAAACTTCATCAGAAGTATCCTGCATTAGTCAACCAAAAGTGAGCACTGCTACAACAAAACAATACAAAATCTCATACCACTAACTGGGCCCAAGTTCAAGAACTGCATGGAATCGAGCTGCTGCCTCATCCAGCCCCAACCTTGCCCCTTCGGACTACCACGTGTTTTAGCTGATAGCACATTTTCTTCGAGGCAAGCACTTGATTACTTTGGACAATGCTAAACGCAAGTACCAAGAGTTTTTTTACCTCTAAACCATAAGCTTGGTACTATGCAGGAACTGAACAATGGCAAATAGATAGGTTCAAACTATTGAACATGATGTCATGTACTTTGAAATTTAGCTTGGATTATTCCAAGTTTCTGGGTAAGTGAAACTGTTGTATCAAAAACACTCATTTCCCTCCCTCCCCCAGACACCCCAATATTTAGTTACACAGCTACAGAGGTTACATTCATCAACTATGTGAGCACATGATGAGATCAACAGTGAGGAGGGGATAAAGCAGAACACTATTAGAAGAAGGTCAGTTCATGTGAATCTGATGAGGTCTTATTCTTTAAGAAAATGTTCTTGCAAGTGGAAAAATTAAAAAAAAATGTCAACAGCATCATAATATTTGCAAAGGAAAGCTGTTCGGTTTAAAATTAAATCTAGTTGAATTAATTTAAAATATATATATATATATAGTGTAGAATCAATTCTATTCCTACAATGGAACAAATTTCAAAATGTTTACTTTGTAAAATATAAGCTACTTGAGAAAAATTATAAACAAGACTGGGGTTCTCAAGCTCAAAAGGATTCAGGATTTATTGGAATAGAGATCTATATTCATTTTTTTTCTGAGTTTCTTTACAAAATGTTAAACACACAATATGTTAAATAAGCTGAATTACATTGCATACTGTGTTGCACAATCAGAATGTTCTTTAGATATCAGATTTTTTTATTTTATTTTTTTAGATGGGGTGAGTTTAATTTTAAACATAGTTTCCTACAAAATAATAGCTTTTAAAATCTACATATTTTTTCAGTATTATTTTAAACATTACCTTCCAGTCTCCTTAAAAACATTCATATAGTTTTTTTTATAATCTGAGAAAATAATGGACTTCACTCTCAAAATTATGCACTGAAAAGTTGGCTATACTGCCAAAGAAGGAAATACTAGTAAGTTGTTTGAATGAAGGAGATACTAGTAAATTGTTTGATACAAACTGTGATATGACAGAGATGCACAGTATGGCTACTTTTTTATCCTGATTTATAAGGATGAAGTACTTAAGGTAACTTGATAGTTAGATGTTGAAACAAATAGTTCAAATATCAACAGTTACCTATACACTGATAAGTTAGGGTCAAAACTCAAAGTGTTAATGCTTGAAGTAACCAATTGGGCATGAGTTGCAATGAATTTGGAACGTGAACTGGGAAGTTCAGGAAAAAATTGTAGGATTTTAATTGCAGTCTAACTTCTGTATAAAGAACACCTATTTAGGGAATTTCAGGGAACTTTTAACATTAAAAATGTAAAATAGCTTCCACTTAATTAAAGCTAATTTCTTATTTTGTTAAGTTTTTATTTTAGAACCTCCATTAGTTGGTCAGTTATAATTCTAGGATTCAAAAATCACTTCCTGGTAACACTTTCTTGCTTTTTCATCTCTGTTTCTGTCCCCTCCTTCACAGGTTCCCCCATTCCCAATACAATTCTTTTCTTCCTGCCTCAACTGTTGTGGAGTCATTTTAGCTAATGTGTGTAGGAGGGAGAATTTGTACTGGATGATCACAAGCACTTAATTTAAGCTAAAACTGCTTCATCTCCCCCTCCCCCCATTTTTTCAGTGCATATAGGAAGTAGTCAAGCATAATAACAAGTGTGGCAGGCAGAGTTCAGCAGAAGAGGGGCAAAACATTTGTCAATCAAAAAAGAAAGGAGTGAAAGCACTGTTTCCACAATGGTGCTGTAAAACTAAACTTCAAGGAGCAACCACAAGCAAGCTCATTTCACCAAGAACCTAGGTTTTTCAGATTGACTAAAAAGGAAGATCAAAAAATTTTCTAGAATTTTCCTATTTTATCTGCGGGGATTGTGGATGGTTACAGAAACTACTTTACATTGATGTTTCTTAGGAATTTCTTTCAGTTGTTCTGCCATCAAAAAGTTCAAAGGCAAAATGTCACAAACAACATGTTTGAGTACAATCAGGAAATTAGAAGTTTCAGAAGAGAGGTTGAACAAGGCTACAAAAAAAAAAAAAAAAAACTTGCTTCAAAATTTGGTATTCCAGCAAACAGTTTGTTAACATTTTTGAAAAATCAGGAGGTGATTCTGAATGAAAGTGAAGAAACCAGCAGAAAGCAAACAAAATTGTGTTTATACAAAGAAGTACATGGGGCAGCATTCAAATGGGTTCAGAGGCTTAATGAAAAGAATATGCCCTTTAAGTCAAGAAAAAGTCCTCAAGTATCCTAAATCTCTGGAGTACAGAATTTTGGGTAAGTATGGAATGTTCCTGGTTTGATAAATAAAGAAAAGGCATGGTACAGTAAAAAACATTTTATCTGGGGAAAGCAGGGATGTCAACAAAGAAGGTTGTAGCCAGTGGAAAAAATAAAAAATTGCTCCTAAAAATTTCCTGGAGGAGTGTAATCCTAAGGACAGTTTTGATACAAATGAAACAGGTGTATTATTTCAAGTGTCTTCCAAATAACATTTTGATGTTTAAAAATGATAAATGCTTTGGAGGAAAGCATGACAAAGAAAGAACAGCAGTGATGATTGCTGCAAGTATGACTGATTGGGTTGTTGCAGATGAGATGACCTCTCCAGAATGCTGTTGTTCAGTAACGCAACATGGTCAGTATATATCTGGTGTACACATTGTGTACCTCATTTCATGAAAAGGTTCAACTGTGCGAGCACAGGCTTCGACCAAAATGGACCATGAAGACAGACCACTTATGCATAATTTTTCTGTATTGGGTATGATGATGGCCTAAAACATTAATACAGCATTTGGGCAGGGCAATGCAAATGAATGCACCATTTGCCAATGGTTTGCAAAATTCCAAGCAAGAGGACATGTCCTTTGCAAATGCATCTCATGGCCATCCACCAGTAGATGTAACAGATGAGGAGTAAAGAATATCATGGTAGCTGACCCATGGCAAAGTGTCCATGAGATCATAGAAAAGGTTCACGTTCATCATTCGACATTTTTGCTGGATGTCTGAGTGCCACAGGAGTTGACAGCAATCAATAACACGTCATCTGGAGGAGCACATTTTCCTCCTTGCCAGGCACAGCTGGAAAAGATTCATGCATCAAATCATAACCTGTAGCAAAAAGTGGGGACCCTTCACAGAAATCATAAGCACAGTGGTTGGATATCAGGGCACTGTCCAAAGCCACCCCTACACCTGCAGGAAAAGTGCTGGTTCTTGTATGGTGGTCTGCTGCTGGCTTGATCAATGATATATTCCTCTGAGCGGGTGAGACCATGAACTCGGACTGCTATTGTGGTGAAATGCAGCACATGCACAAAAAGCTTCATATCAAGCATCTAGTTTTGGTCAACAGGCATGTGTCCTTCTGTTGCACAATGCTCGCCCATATCTCCCAAAAGGACTGACTAGCAAATCCACCAGTTGGACTTTGCAACACCCTGCTTACTCCCCAGACCTTGATTCCATGGATTATCACCTCTTCTGGCATCTGGACCATTTCCTTGCAGGAAACACCTCAAACGACTGAGCTGTATGTCAGACTGTTGCCATTTTCTTTGCCTCACAGGCTCTGTAGTTTTATCGCCATGGAACCTACAGCCTCATAACCCATTGTCAGAAGTGTGTCAGTACAGGGGAGAACTACTTTGAGTAGGCAGGTAGGTGCTTCCTATTTTTATAAGAGTTTGTGGGTGGCTTTCTCATTTTAGATATTTCACCTGCACCAACCAAATAAAATTTGTAAATATACAAATAAAAGATAGGTTTTCTTAGTGGTAGTCTCTGCTATCACATCACTGCAGAACATTATTTTTGTGCTACCAGAATATCATAATAAATGTAATATTCTGGGATCATGCACAAAAAAAAAAAAAAAAAAAAGCTAATAGTCCTCTTTGCTTCTTCTTAGGAAATCAGAAGAAATCACAGAAAATAAGCCATCTGCCAATGACCATCATTTGGTACAACTCTGGAACCACAAAAACTGCACAGCACTTTGTTCTTTGTCTAGCATAAATGCAGAAAGAAAAGATATTGCCATCAGCCATGAAAAAATTTAAAAATACAATGAAGACTTATTTGCATATTTTTTTTATAAAGTAGGTCAAATGAAATACCTTCATACACAGCAATGTAAGTTTTATGAAAGATGCTAAAGAGCCAAAGTTCTGTAAAAGAAATGATAATATTACATTCTGATATTGGGCAATGACAAGTCATCCTTATTCTGATGTTGTACTGGTTAAATATAAATTACAAATCCATCTTAACATGATAGATGAAAAGTTTAACATACAAGACTGTTTTCAAATTATACTGATTAGACATCTGATTCTTGTAAAAGCAACCAGCACTGACAAACTGCTTATTCCGTTTCAATTACACACAGGATAGTACTGAAAATATCCATTGTCCATATTTTCCAGCATCAACCTCTCACACTCTGTGTCAACCTAAGAGTGTACCACTGTGAAAGGTACAGAACAATTACCTTCACTACAAAAAAGTAGTCCTTAGTATTTAGAGTAAAAAGCAACAGAAATATTGTTCAGAATCCACTTTTGTTAGCTCAGAAGTTTATCAAGCAAAATTTCTTATTTATTTAAGACAAATTTTCAAAAGGGCAGAAAGTGTTTCAGTAATAGATTTTATATGGAAAGTTTATCACAAAAGCCTGGCACTGAATGTCCAGCTGGGAACTGTATACAACTTGGAAAGGGGGACAAAGTGTAGAAACAAAAGGAAGACTTTTTCCAACATTCACAGCATACAATAGATTTACGATTGAGGAAATGCGAGGGGCACTAACTTATGCAGCTTGGGGGGGGGGGGTAGTGCAATGAGCTTTGGCTAGGTCATAAACTTGCAAATGGGGTTGGGGGTCAGTGTGGGAGTGAGATGTGATTGATAATATATATTCTTGTGTTCCCCTGGAGATGCTGTGATCCTATTCTCCTATCTTCAATAGTAGATTGTGACTTGGGACTCTAGTTTCGACTGTATATCATAACAATCCAAACACAAACATCTGATCTTGAATCACTGTGCTTCATATGAATTCTGCTAATCATGGATTATTTTAAAGGGAATCTCCTTTCTTCTTCCAAAAAAATGTTACTTCAAAAGCAACTGTTTTTAGTTGTTAGGTAGAGTGTTTTATTTTCACTGACTGGTCTAAATGCCACAAAACATAAGACACACTACACTACCATACAACAGTGAAGGAACCTTAACACCATTCCCACAATAAATAATTTTTGACAATCCCACTATTCATCTGTTTTTAAATGAAATAATGTGTTATGATGATTGGATTACTACTATTACATAAAGCCTTTCTTTAAATGCCATACTTCAAAAGAAGTAAACAGAGTGAAAATATATAAACAATACATAAAACAATACGGTACATCTAAAAACCAATTGTTTTCTTCTCCAATGAATGTACAGCTACTGTTCCAACAATAACATGATGTCTGGTTGAACATCTATGACTTCATATGGTGGTTCCTCCAATTGGTCAGTGGAAGCAGCAGTTTCTTGATTATGTAAACGTTCCCGTGCATGATTCTCCATGTGCTGCTTGTACTTACGTGGGTACTTAAACCCGGCTCCACAAATTTCACAGACATATGGCAGTTTGTCAGTATGAACAAACTTGTGCTCTTTTAACTTCCAATTTTGATTGAAGGATTTCCCACACGTATCACACTTGTATGGGCAGTCGGTGG
Source organism: Macrothele yani (assembly GCA_039090855.1). Taxonomy (NCBI): domain Eukaryota; kingdom Metazoa; phylum Arthropoda; class Arachnida; order Araneae; family Macrothelidae; genus Macrothele; species Macrothele yani. The sequence goes on along the minus strand of CM077028.1, from coordinate 75,373,459 downwards.
TGTGAGTCCGAGAGTGCCTGTGGTAGTTTGATGACGACCTAAACCCACGTCCGCACACGTCACATTTGTATGGTCGCTGTTCGGTGTGGATGACCGAGTGAGATTTGTAATCACCCTTCCTTCCAAAGCACTTACCACATACTTCGCAGCTGTACGGTCGTACACCAGAGTGAGCATGCAAATGCTTGTTCCTTGCACTTCGGTCTCTAAATGTGCTGCCACAGATATTGCAACTGTATGGTCTCTGCTGAGTATGAATCACTGCATGAATATTTAGGTAACTCTTGTGTTTGAAGCGCTTTCCACAAACATCACAAGCATATGCCAAAACATCAGTGTGAGATCGTTTATGTTTGTACAAAGCACTGCGATGTCGGTAACTTTTCTTACATATGTTACATGTGTGAGGCCTTTCGTCAGTGTGTATAATAAAATGGTGCTTGATTGCCTGCTTGTTCATGAATCCTTTGCCGCATATTTCACAATAAAAGGGAAGACCAGCTTCATCAGGTTTCACAGGTTCTGGTAAGCTTGCTAACTGAAGTAATATATTCTCATCATAACTTTCATGTAAGCGGCAATGTTCAAAATATTCAGCTCTGTAAAGAAAATCTCTGGAACAAACAATGCAACGAAGTGGATATCTTACTGCAAATTTGTAATCTGCCTCATCTTCACCATCATTGTCCAAAGAGATTTTGGAATCCTCTGTTTCGTTAACAAAACTTCCGTGCATATCTCCATCTGAGCTCTCTCCACTTTCAACTTTTCCATCATCACTACTATCTGAGTCACCTCTTAATGCACCATTCTGCTGATCAAAATTTACAGATGACTTCTGTGGAATGGAGAAATCCAAAAGAGATGACAAAGGAGATGATTCAATGTCAAATTTTTCTTCTTTGAACACTCTCATAGACTCCATAGAATTAACACTGTTTTCTTCATACTGGTGCACATCACAGGAACCAAATTTTTTTCCAATTTCTTTCACATTATTTACAGCTTCATTTGATGTATTAACTACACCTGGTTGCTGAGATATCTTTCTACTGGTGCTGTTTAATTTCATTATCATTCGAATAGGCAACTTGATATCACTCTCTGAAGAAGAGAGCTTTGTGCTGAAACAGTTAGAACTTTCACTTGGTTCAACCTTTGTTGAATAATCCAAGTCAACTTGTAATGCAGAAGTTGCATTTTCATCATCTGAATGAAAACTGCAGTCCTCAGCCGGAGGTGGAATAATTACCTTTTTGCAAACAATGTCAGACTCTTGATCTCGTTCTCTATTTACAGATCCACTAAATGCACCTATTTCAGATGTTCTGTTACAACTTAGTTTATAATCCAAAACATCAGAGGAGAAAAATGAGTGATTTGTTCTGTTTGGTGTGTTGTTGCTTTCGCTAGTAATCCCATCATTATTTTCAACCTTACAATGTACTTGAGCATAATGAGGAGCTCTCTCCGATTTCAAGTCTACTATTATAGGCCTACGATCTCTGCCCGAGCAAGAATATTTATTTTCACGTGCTGGAGCACTAGAAAATCTACCTTCTGCTTCGTAACTTCCACTATGCTTTAACACATGATGCTGAGCTTTTTCTTGAGCCCAACTGTATGAAGATTGGCGATGTGAAATGGACAAATCAACAGCAACGGATGTAACTGTAGAATCCATCCTAATTCTTTTGGCCAATCACAAGCAAGAAATTAAATTATTTCATGCTAACAAAAAATAACTTACTTTTAACTGGAAGAGCCACCAGCACCTTAATAATCACATGGATTTCAGCTGGTGCTTTGTAAAGTTTTTGAGAAAACAGTCACAGTACCACAGCATTAAATTTATTATTACTGGCAATAATCAATATCACTAGATTATTCAATTATTTGAAAACTGAAACAATATTAAATGAGTCCATGAATGCATACTGTATTTGTCACAACTAATGAATAAATAATATATTGTTTAATGATAGACCTGATGAATGAGTAGAATCCAGCACATTCTGAAAGAAGAAAAAAATTCTTTTGAGTACAATATAAGACAAACAATAAAAGCAAGCAAACAGAAATAAATAACATGACTAATGTGGAGTGATTTTTTTTATATCACTACATTCTAAATGACACAAAATATGTAACACTGTTCATTCCTGCTAAACATCTCATATGACTAAACACATGACAATTTATCTCATTAGTATTTCAGCAAAAAAGCATTTTCAAATATGTAAATCCAGGGCTAGAGAAATTTGTTCCAGCTATAGGAACCAGGGGAAGCAATTTCAAATTTCAAAGAATAACAGCACAAATGTAATGTGTGGTGATGATGCTACTAGCATGCAAAGTAATATAATGTATTTGTTGCCATTTTTGTTTTGTTTCCTTACCCAAACCCACATATGGCATTACTAAATAAAATTCCATTTTGGTCCATAATTTTCTTTTCCCATTCTTCCAGTTGTTACTCTCAAAAAATTGAAATTTAAGATTTTGATCTTACTAAAATATAATTTGTTGAAGTTAAAATTTGTACATGTAAATTCAAAGTACCATGTATTCCTCCGTATAATCCAAAGACCACAGAACACAGAATTCAGATATTTTTTTCATTTGTATAACCTGCAACGGCATATAATCCACAGAACATGAATTTCAGAAAAAAAGATCTAATTTAATATGTGGCAATGTATGCATCACCATGAAATAAAAAAAATTGTACATGTATATCATTGTAACATCCACACCTGTTGTAATGATCCCAAACTGTAATTTCTGACAGAAAAGTCACTATTTATGGAATAACCAATAAGTCTAATGAAGTAAGAAAAAAAAAAAAGTATCTCATTTTTTAAATAATTGTGTTACTTTCAAGTGAATAAAGAACAGAACTCCCTAGCATTTTCAGCATTACAGTTGTTCATTAGTTTGACCTAAAACTCCGCATAAACTGCGGCCAATCTGTAGAGTTGGGAATTCCTGAAAATGTTTCTGCAAAAATTCTGAAAAGGTAAAGAGATCAAAAGCCTTAAATAACAAGATTAGCATTAAAGCTAGCAAATTCGATTTGAAAAGTGATTATGTGCTGTGGAATAGTGCAGAGAGCTTTCCATAGCACAAATAGTACTGTTTTCACTGCATCATATTTTCTCACAAAATTTTTATAAATAATAATAAAAAAGCATATTTCCATTTTTGCTGCTGTCTACCTGCATTTTGCATTACATTTCTCTGTTTTATTAACACATTTTCTACTGCTCCAATATCACCAGCTTGCTATCTTGACATAATTTTCTAAAATTTGAAATGCCACAAAAACTTTTTAAGTGGTTTAGTAACCCTAGAACCTAAACTTATAACTATTTAACAGATAATCTGTGGATTATACAACAAAAATTACAGTATTACTGCAAATTACGAAATTTGCAGTTAAAAAGAAAAAAATCTGCAGCCAATGACTAATTTCTACACACCAGAGTGACCTGGTGCCTGGTAATTTTCAGGCTGTGTGTAAATCAATAAGTATGTTGGTTGGTTGGTTGGTTGGTTATTAGATTTTATTGGCGCAAGGGCCATGGTTGGCCAAAGAGCGCCAGACACAAGACAAACAGACAAAATTAAAAAACGGGGCATAAATCGCAAAATCTGGCTGACCAAGTAAAACCGAACCATGAGTACGAAGGAAGGGCCAAAAAAGACAATGAAACAAACAGTATGAAAAACATGGTACAATGGTGAGAAACAAGCCGATTAAGTAAAACTGAGGAATGAGAATGATAAAACACATTGCGAAATCGAACACAACTACACATAGGATGAGTCACCAGGAGGGGGCCGAACTGTCACTCTCCTCCCCCACACACTCCAATGCAATGCTGGCCGAGGGCGGGGACGAACTGTCACTATCCTCCCCCTCATGTTCCTCTGCAATGTTAGTTGAGGCTGGGGACGAACTGTCACTCTCCTCCCCCGATGTTCCTCTATAATGTTGGTTGAGGGTGGGGACCTCGCTGAGTCCGAGACAGTTGCAATGTTGGTCAGGTGGACCGCGACAGTTGGATGGACACTGCACACCTTTGCGGATTGAGGGCCGGGTCTCCAGCACGTGCAGGCTGTCTGCTGGGAACCGGAAGAGTCGGTCGTCTTCAAAAGAGAAGGCGCAGACTCAGCTGGTCGAATAAGCTGGAGCTCGGTGAAATCCACCTGTGTCGCTTGTTCAGCTGTAGATCGCTTGGCAAGTGCGGCGAGAGCTACAGGGCGCGGAACAAAGGGCTGCACGGGTTGTGGCAGAGACTGAACCACTGCGGCAAAAGTACGCTGTCGGTTGGTGGGTATACCCAACTTGGCCTTGGCAGCAGGGTACGAGAGGCCTTCCAGGGTCTTGAGGCGCTGGATCGCCATCTCGTCCTTCCATTTCATACAGTTGCGGGAGTAAGCTGCATGGGCCTCACCACAGTTAACACAGCAGGCCGCAGAAGTGCAACCATCCCCGTCATGTTCACTGGAGCCACAATTTGCGCAACGAGCGGAACTCTTACAGAAACGTTGGGAATGCCCGTACCTCTGGCACCTGAAACAGCGCAGAGGACTGGGAATGTACGGGCGAACTCCACAGACCAAGTAGCCAGCCTTGATTTCGGTCGGAACTTTCGGGGAGTTAAAAGTCAAGATTACATTTTTAGACTTAATCAAGGAACCATTGCGCCGGAACATCATACGACGAGCAGCAATAACACCTTGATCTGCAAGTTCAGTCACCAATTCGTCTTCACTGCATGGCAAGAGATCAAACTCCGAAATAACACCCCGAGAGGTGTTAAGAAACGGGTGAGGTGTCACTTTTACAGGAATGCCTTGAAGACTAGTGAGGTGCAGAAAAGTGTTACTCTGAGAAACACTGCAAGTTTGGACAAGCAGGTCCCCAGAGCGAAGCTTCCTCACAGACTTCAAGGGGCCAACCGCAGCGTCCAAAGCTTTAGAAATGAAAAAGGGAGATCTGGTGGACAGTCTCTCATTCGGATCGATGGATTCTACAAGTAAGTGTGTAGCATGCGTAGTCACAGCAATCGAGGGAGACGACGCTTCGGAGCGACTGGTACAGCTGCCGAAGAAGAGGTTCCACATTCTTGGTCCAGGTCATGGTCTAAAGACCGTTTAAGGGTATGAGACTTGGTAGGTTGAGAAGACGAAGGAGAGTCGGTGTCAACGATCAGTTTCTCAGGTGACTTAAATTTGGAGTTTTTGTTCTTGTGTTTACCCATGGAAAAAAGGAGGAAGATTCGTCTGCAGACTACTCCACCCACCACCGAGCCCTACAAGGGAGAACTGGAGGTCTGCAAGCCAAGAAAATGACGCTGGACACAGTTCTGGAGCTTATACGTTGCAGATATAGTCCGTTGGCTGTGATCACACGCACTCGGCGGACACTTCGGCCTCCGGGTACCGTCATGCCAACGCCTTTGGCATGATCCCACAGCCCCCGGGCTCACCCTGCCGTGCTATACGACAAAAAGCCGCTAAAGCCCTGCACACAACTTGGTACAAGACTTCTGACTAGAGGTGGGTTAGTCTCTAGCCTCCCGTTTACAGCGAAGCCGGGGTCGAAGAGGAGTGTTGGTACACAGGAGGCAACTATCCGGTCTCCTGCGACCTCAGCCGCCAGACATCCCATTTCCGCCTCACGGGTCTCCGCACGCGGCAAACATGCAGGTAGGTCTAGCACCCAAACCAGCTAAAAGGAAAAAAAGAAATCCAAAGAAGACAAATCCTGGAAGGGAACCTAAACGGAATCTCAGCAACCTACGAACTGAGCGGTTAATATAAAACAGTTAGTGGTGGAGGGTAACAAAACCACAAGACCGGGGTGTTAGTACATAACGTGGTAGAGATTAGGTAGAGAATACAACACGGGCAACTAGCCAGTGGAGAAAAGAAATAAAAACAACGAAAAGCGAGACACAAGACCAGCTCGGGATCGTGGGGCCGCGACTCCCCAACAGCTGGATGAACAGCCGTCCCTGCAAACTCCGATAGCACCGAAAAAAAAAAAAAAAAAAAACAAGCGGTGGCATGACATCAGATGTTGACCAGTCACAAGGTCAGCTCGGGCCGTGGGGGCGCCGCTCCCCAAATAACTGGAAAAACCAGTTATCCCCGTGCGGGCTAAGTATGTTGGCTGTGTGTAAATCAATAAATATGTTATGAGATAATTTTTAAGTACAGACAAAAACTTTTACTAAAGAAGAAATTACTTACATAGTCCTAAGCTTTTAGCCTGTAAAATAGTCAGCATTTTCGAAGAAAGAGACACAAAAGGTGAAAAATTAACACAGAAAACTAGGAAAAACTGTTTAGACAAATTTAAAAGAATATATAGTATTGAATGGTTAAGAATGATATTTGATTAGCTTTGTTATAGTGAGTAAAAAACCATACAGATTAGGTTTGTTCAACTTATTGGACCCAGTTATCCTATCATGCGGAAATACTATAGCTTATTATTACATTACTTCCGCATGATATGACAACTATCGAACTTGATCCCATCATTTTGTGTAAGACTTCCACATGTTCTGCTCGTACACTATAAACACACAAGTCTGTCACTGACAATATCTCAGTGATTTTCCAGTGGTTCCCCATAAGGTGCATTTCATTCTGTCACCTTGGTTTGGATTTTATTTTCCTATGGGAAGATTCTCATGAGTACTGTTGTGGTCTTTACACTGCAGATCATCTTAAGACTGGTGTGCTTAACAGGTGATGAACTGCACCATTTTTGTTGAATTGATGCATTGGTTTTTGTTATTAGGCTGTTTCAGATGAAATATGAGATTTTGCTGACTTCTGCAGTTGGCAGGTAATTTAGGAATTAATTAACATATTGTGCGATGTGTAAATTCACAGCATCAAGGCTGCGCTGCCTGTCAAGCACTGGTCACTTCATCAGTTCCAAGAAGATTGTGCTACATTGAAGAGGATAGGATGATGGATCAGAGCCAAATTTGGGCCATTTTCTTATACAGAGCTTAAAAAAAAATGTGAAAATTCACATGCCCGGCCAGGCATGTGCCGAAATTATTTACCTGCCCGGCAAAATTTTTCTTTTAAGATAACAAGTCAGAACTCTCAGTTTTTTTTTTAAGTTGAACTTTTTATACATGTTTTGCATTTCTGTTTTAACGGTCTGTATCCAAAATGTTCAATGCACAAAAGTGTGTATCTCAAGCAGACATGCCAACCTTCAAAACCTAAAAATTGGGAGATTTTTTCAGCTCATAAAATCACACAAGCGATATTTTTTATCGACATTTTCCAGACGTAGGAATAATTTCACAGTAGTAGTATTATTGGTCCACTAAAAGTTCTGGAGAAAAAAAAGCGTGAAAATCAACACCCTCTCCCCCTGCTGAAATTCGTTAACGTTGATTCCACAAGATAATGTAAAATGGCTCGCATGTTGTTGTTTTTTATGAATAAAATAGCAGCCAACTGTTTTTCGTTTCTCCTTTAGGTTGTGCACGAAGGCAAAGACAGCAAAAAGCATCATACTAACATCGCCTTTTGTTACAATGCAAGGCCAACTGCACTACTCCCTTTTGTCGTTAAATGAATTTGCCGCAAATCAAACTGTTTATCATCCCTTAGAATGCGACGCGGCTCTGTTAAGGCGAGGGGGTGGAAAACTGAACTGCAAGGAGAAGGTAGGACAGCTTCCATTTGTCAATCAATTACTGACCATCCCTGGCATTTTAGTGCCAGAGTGCGTAAGCTCTTTGCTGAAGGTGTCGTATGACAGTCAGACTCAGAGACATTTTTTTAAAGCACTTTTTTTCTGACCCATCTCAAACGATTGGTCAGAAGCCAGCTTAGACTGCGCCACTGGAGTGGCTTTCTTTTTGCAGATAGGAGAGGAAAAGTACAAAACTGATTACTGTAATGCCGCTTTGCATTGACGCAGAAAGAAAACAATTTCACAGGTGATTTGAAATCATGGTAGTTGATGCAATTACGACCATCCTAACAACTAATTCTCGGTGAAAATCAGGAGAATTTGACATTCATCCAGAGGGCGGGAGGAAGGGCTGAAAATCCGGAGTCTCCCGCCTAAATCCCGAGAGCTGGCACATCTGCTCAAGTTTTACGATGATGATGAATGATGCTGAAATTAGTATGAGCTGCCCCGGTGGCACAGTGGTCTAAGTGCTGGCTTGTGACCATTCATCCGTAAAGGGTCAGGGTTTGAATCCCGGTGAGGCATGGATGTTGTGTTTGTCTTACGGCACTGGCTTTCTCCTTTCCCTGGAACCAGTGGCCCTAAATTAGGGACAGGCGACTGCTTATAGCCCATCGAGTTGCTCACGGTGGTCACTAAACCTTCATTCAAAAAAAAATAATAATAATAATAATTAGTATGAAATGGTATGATGATGAAATGAAACTGGCATTTGAGAAAATTAGTGATTCTGTCACGCTCCTGTCATTCAAGATTTCGTCCTTTGACACTAAACACCAGAGGCTAGTTCCATCAGAGGCATGCATCCTATGGCTGACTATAAACAATTTGGAGGGCATACAATTTCTGGACATACAGCATAATATACACTGAAGAGCAATTGAATTAGAGATACCTGTCTAGTAACGTGTAGCACCACCTTTCGCCCTGATGACGGCTGCGATTCGTCTCGGCATGGACTCGACAGGACACCGAAAGCGTTGGGTAGCCATACGGATCCACGACTCCTGAACAAGCTCCCACAGTTCACGAAGATTTGATGGAGGGGGGGGGGGCAGAGCCTTGAACATCTCTCTTGATGGCATCCCAGATGTGCTCGATGGGATTGAGGTCAGGTGACCTAGCTGGCCAAGGAAGTGAGGTCACGTCGCTGGAGTGTTCATCCAACCATTCGGATACAATTCGGGAGCGATGGCACGGTGCATTGTCTTGTTGCAGGATGAGGTCCCCACTGGGATATTGAAGACGCACAAATGGGAGCAAATGGTCATCCAGGATATACCGGTAATGTTGACCTGTGAGGGACGATGTCACACATACCAGGGGTCCCATTTCAGTCCACGTAAACAGTTCCCAGACAAGAATACCACCCCCACCAGCTTGAAGAGTACCCTGCTGGCAAGAAGGATCCATCGCTTCATGTGGTTTGCGCCGTACTCGTATCCTGCCATCCTCATGTACCAATGTGAATCTCAACTCATCAGTCCAGGCAACATTTTCCCACATGTGTAGGGTCCAGTAGCGATGTTCCCGTGCCCATGCTAATCTTTGCACCCTGTGATGTGCGGTCAGCAGCGGTACCCTAGTGGGATGATGGCTTCTGTACCCCATAGCGAGGAGATGGTTCTAGATGGTGTGGCTGCTTACACGTTTTTTGTGCACCAGCGTTAAATTGCCGAGTGATTTCTTGCACTGTGGCCCGTCTATCCACTGTCACAATGTGAGCTAGCCGACATTGACCCCGCTCATCCACATGCTGTTGTCCACGGCAGTTGGCCCTTGCAGGGATGGTTTTACCGGTGTTTTACCGGATTCGATGTACTCATGGTAAACCCGTTACACAGTGGCTCGTGAAAATCCCAGTGCCTGCACGACTTCCGAGATTGAGTGACCCATTCGTCGGGCGCCGACAATTTGTCCACGATCAAATGCGCTTAGATCCTTCGTCTTACCCATACTGCGTCAGACTCTTGCCGATTCCCATCGCATCACTCCTTATATTGTCGGATCGCTGCATACGTCATGTTGTTCCCATTTACAGGGCCGCCCACAGTGCCACATTTGCATAATGCCAACTGTCTCTAATTCAATTGCTCTTCAGTGTAATTAAAGAAGTGATATTCTTCTGTCCTTGACACTCCATAACAATAATGCAACTTCTGGTGATTAGGAGTGAAATGAAACACGACGTGCGACGACTATCTTTTTGCTTGTAGTAGGAAATTGTATTCTAAACTTTATTTTTTAATTTAGTTGCCTGGACCGGGAAACTAGATTCTTATTTACCTGGCTAGACCAATAATTTACATATCCGGGCATCTCAGGCATGGTATTTTTCAAACCCTGTTATACAAGTTTAAACTTGGACACAATGCACCGGAAGAAGCTGACAACATCAATACAGCATTTGCAGAATACACCATTAGTGAACACAAGATGCAAGACTGGTTTACTAAATTTCAGTCTGGCGATATCAGCCTTGAAAATAAACCATGTGACAAACCAGAAGGAGTTATCGACGATGCGGAGTTAGAGGCCTAGACTGAATCTGATCCATGTCAAATGATTCGAGAATTTCGTGAGAAACTCAGGCTATGCTATGTAGCCATTTCCTGACATTTAATGGCCACAGGCAAAGTGAAGATGGATAAATGAGTCCTACACGAGTTGACGGAACAGCGCAACGCACGATGATTTTGATGCCTGCTCTTCTCTGCTAACCCACAACCAGATGAACATTTTGAGGTGCCTCTATCTATGTGTGATGAGAAAAGGATGTATGACAATCATCGACATTCAGCGCAATGTCGATGATTGTCATCTGGACACACGACCAGAAAATGTGTCCAGGCCACCACGGAAAATATCGCTGAAATACCTTGTTCTGTAATTTTTGTCATATAATCCGTGGATTATCTGCTAAGAGTTAAAAATTTAGGTTCTGCAGATTATATGCTGATGTGATAAAACGCCGATTTAAAAACCAAAACGTTTTTGCGGCCGTTTGATTTTTAATAAAAATCCACAATTTAATTGTGCAGGATGGTGTGTAATTTGAAAAGGAACTCTCTCAGAAAATGTTTCCTCAGTTCAGGAGTTTGTATGAAGCAAAGAGAAGGGAGAAGAGGTGTCATAATGAAAGACTGAGAAAGTTGTAGGAAGGGGCGGCAGGAGTAATTTTGTCTTTGTATTGTTGAGAAAGACAAAGTGCCGACTGTGTGTGTTTGTGTGAGTGCGCGGGCTTGTGCCCTCTCTTTGTCTTGTAACCTTCCATTGAAAATGTATGCATAGCGCTCGCTGCATGAACCTACACATGCATACCTCCTTTCAAAGTTCCATGTTCTAGATCTCATTTGCGCTGTGCCTTGTATTTTAGTCCTTCCTTCCCCATTTTGACAACTGTCTTTGCTGCCGATATTTTCCTTCATTGCTATTTACGATGTCTTCGAAAAGGAAACATTTCAGTTACACTGCCGTATTTAAAGTGGGAGGCACAACAGAGGATATGACCGTGTCACAAAGCGATAGTTTTCAAAAGCTCAGAAACTAGCGCGCAGTGAGAGGCGAAAAGCCACAGTCTAAAACGTAAACAAACCCGCAGGTAAACTGCGCGGGAGAATTCACTGAAGTCCAGCCCTCCTTTTTTTATATTGTGACCTGTGTGTAAGCAGACTCCCCTACTTTGAAAGCAGCATTTCTTACAAAAACTTTCGACTTACACAAGAGTGTATACAGTATTTCTATTAATTGTTTTGTATCAGCGTTTCATCATTGGCAATGTGTAATGCAATTAGAGCTGCATCAGCACGATTAAATTTTGTGCTCAATGGATGCCATGCCACTAAGCTTTATTTGTGTCTAAAGATAAAAATAAATAAATTTAAAAAAGCTTCCTTTAAAAATGAATTTATTTACAGGGGTTAAAATTTAGGGCAGGATCCCCGCTGAAAATTTTTAACTTCCGCCTAAAAAGTTGTTAGGCGGGAGCCCCGACTTACGAAATTTTAAGAAAAAAAATATATAAATGTAAAAACTTGGTTCCGTTTTTTGGGCCACTCGCAAAATTCGCTCGTTAAAAACATCCTTCATAAAAATTCGTGCATTAGAAATGGACCGTTCAGAGTTCCTAAAATTGCAATCGAATACATCGTTCATGTCGGGAACATATGCAGTTTATGGACACGTGAATCGGCTTCCATATTTTGCCGCATGAGCAGTTTATTTTGCATATCGTGGACTGTTATGAATCAGGCATTCTTCTTCGGATTTGCGGAATTCCGCTTTTTCGCCACATTTCAGTTAAACTGGAGATTGATGCAAAAAAAACTGAAGATAATGTTTTATTTTCGGAAGATTAGTGTGTGTATGGAGGAGCGGGGGTTGTTTTCCATGTGGGGAATGGTATTCCATTTTTCAGAACTTCTGTAAACGAAAGTTAAACAGAGTGAAAAATTTTCCTGCAACTATAATTTTTTTTTTTGCGAAGTTTCTTCTGCCCAGTATTGGTATTAAATATCAATTTATTGCGCAAATGTTTGTATTTCAGCTTTCAATAATGGAAGTTCAACGGAGCAAAAATTTCTTTGAAAACTTTAGGCACGAGTTTCTTCCGAGGATTCGAACTCCGACTTTGTTGTCATAATTTGCGTCGTTCTCAAGAACGATGCAAAACTGAAGATAATTTGGGGGGTGGCAGTGAAGGGGGGGAGCACTTTCCTGCTGGGGACGGAATTACGGAATTTCGTCTTTCAAAACTTTCATAAACAGAAGTTTGACGACATGTAGATTTATTCTGTAATCGTAATTTTTTTCCCACGATGTTCCCACTGTCCTGAATTATTGTTAAATGTTATTTTCCCTTCATAAATAGTTGCGAAGGGAAAAACTGCACACTCGTATCAGAAGAATGGTTAAATCAACTAAGTCTTAATTATGTGAACTGTAAACATCTCATACATAGCATTTAAGAAGATATATATTTTTTTCAGAGCTGAAGGGAAACTTGTTCAAAAATAATAAATTAGTTGACACTTGTAATACCAAACTTGCACACCACAATGTCCGGTGAAGGTCTATCTTATGTGATTGAGATAGACTGCAGATTTCCTTCTGCCACAATGGAACTCTTTTTGAAGTTTGAGTGTTTAGAATCTGAATCTGTGAAGCAATACTACACAAAAGTTTTGGTACAGTCTTTCAAAAGCCTGGCAGACCAGTTTTGTTTTGTTTTTTCTCGGAAATTAAAGATGTAGTTACGGAATATTCACTATTCAAACATAGCTGTAACAAATGAGTATATGTGCCAATGTCCAAAGTTTTCTAAGAGTTTTGTAAACAACTATCTGCACACATTTCCATCAGTGTCAAACGTTTATTTTGCAAGTAAGTCTTGTGTTGCATTTAACAATTGTACCATGTGAATGTGGCTTTAGCACACTCAACAGAATTCAGTCAATTTAGAGATCCACTGAGCAACAAAAATCTTAATGCATATTACTGAAATTGGGGCACATAAACCCTCAGAAATAAAACAGCTGATCAAAGCTTGCTAACTGTGACAAGGAATGAAAGACATATATACATACTTCAGGCGCAATTTTATGATATCAATGTACTGCAAAACGCACAACTCTAGTTTTTTAAAATGAATCATGATAATTTGCATTAGATTGATAGTAGTAAATTTTTTGATCTGGTTCACCTGTTTGTTTTAAAGATCAAGTATAGCTTATATTGTTTGAAAAATTACTACTGTTTTCCCAGAGTATTAATATTAAGACATGTGACAATGATGGGCAAAACACATAACAATAATAACAAATAAAGGTAATGATCACGCTAGTTACGTTACAAGAAAAGAACTTTTACAAGAAAGTTCGTAAGTTGGGAGCTTTCAACCTTATCTTAGGTCTTCATCACGCCAATGGCGGACAAAGATTGCTGCCAGATTCTAGATTTGAAAGTTTTCTATTTTTGTTGCCAAATCTTAGTATTGATCTCCAGATCATCGGGATGTAGAGAGGAGATTCAGAATCACAAGTCATTGGGTTGAAAATAATTTCCAGACTTTCACGGTAAGAGAGGGCAAAACGATTGTCAAAAGAAGCAATTCGTTTTGCTTCGTTCCAGTGGGGAACTGCAGATGTGTCTTCCATTGTCAAAATAGAATTAGGGTTGGCTTTCATTTCAAAACATCTTTTTTATGTTCTAAAATTCTGAGGTTAATGCTCCTGTATGTGCTTCCGATGAATAAGTTATCACCTGTTGAAGAAGAGATAGAAATGCAGTAAACTCCTGGGAGGTCCAGATTTTCAACTTTGTCCCTATCCCTTGGTAGAAGTTTCAAGATGTTTGGGGTGGATTTAATGGCAAGATGGTAACTAAAACTTCTAAAAAGAATCTGTAACTTATAAGCATAGGAAGGATGGTAAGGAACAGAACCAGATAATTTCAGGTTTTCTTTCTTTTGGGGATGGAGGACTTGCAATTCCCAATCTCCTCTCTACATTCAATTTTCGAATTGTTTTCAAATGAAAACAATTCGAAAATTGAATGCTCCATCCCCAAAAGAAAGAAAACCTGAAATTCTCTGGTTCTGTGGTAAGGAACAGAACCAGATAATTTCAGGTTTTCTTTCTTTTGGGGATGGAGGACTTGCAATTCCCAATCTCCTCTCTACATTCAATTTTCAAATTGTTTTCAAATGAAAACAATTCGAAAATTGAATGCCTCCATCCCCAAAAGAAAGAAAACCTGAAATTCTCTGGTTCTGTTCCTTACCATCCTTCCTATGCTTATTTGAAAACAATTCGAAAATTGAATGCCTCCATCCCCAAAAGAAAGAAAACCTGAAATTCTCTGGTTCTGTTCCTTACCATCCTTCCTATGCTTATAAGTTACAGATTCTTTTTAGAAGTTTTGGTTACCATCTTGCCATTAAATCCCCCCAAACATCTTGAAACTTCTACAAAGGGATAGGGACAAAGTTGAAAATCTGGACCTCCCAGGAGTTCACTGCATTCCTACCTCTTCTTCAACAGGTGATAACTTATACATTGGAAGCACATACAGGAGCATTAACCACAGAATTTTAGAACATAAAAAAGATGTTTTGAAAGCCAACCCTAATACAGCCTTGTCTATTTTGACAATGGAAGACACATCTACAGTTCCCCGCTGGAACGAAGCAAAACGAATTGCTTCTTTTGACAATCGTTTTGCCCTCCGTTACTGTGAAAGCCTGGAAATAATTTTCAACCCAATGACTTGCAATTCCCAATCTCCTCTCTACATACCGATGATCTGGAGATCAATTCTAAAGTTTGGCAACAAAAATAGAAAAAATTCAAATGTAGAATCTGGCAACAATCTTAGTCCTCCATTGCCATGATGAAGACCTAAGATAAGGTTGAAAGCTCCCAATTTACGAACTTTCTTGTAAAAGCTATTTTCTTGTAACCTAACTAGCATGATCAAGTTACCTTTATTTGTTATTTACTAAGACATGTATTCAAAACTCTCTGCCTGAAATTTTCAATCCCCTCCTTACAAACACAAGTCTCTTACAAACACAAGTAGGGAGACTACCATTTCAAATTAGAATTCCCAGCCCTGATTTAATATGTTTTTTTTTGTTTTGTTTTTTTCTGAATGCCAGTGTGTGAATTATATGCCAGCGCAGATTATATATGAAGGTAAAAAAAATGTGGGAATTCCAGGGTCTGGGAATAAATGACAAAAATTACAGTAATTCAAGAATTTCTGAGCCCCAGAAAAAAAAATAGTGAGTACCGTTTTTCTTTTTTTTTTTTTTTTTTTTGCCAGGGAGAAATAAATTAAAGGCATATTTTGGACAGAAGGGTAAAGCATTTTTTGGACAGAAGTGTACATGACTGATATTATACATCAAAAATTTAGCTGGCCACCAGATTTCAGAATATTTTTTTACCCCTGGGTTTGACTGTGGAGAAGCCCTGTAACCGATATACCATCCCAGAAAGATGCTGGTCAGTGTTTGGTGGTCCTCAGCTGTTGTGATCCAGTCTTCCTTCTTACAACCAGGTAAAATTATTCTGGCACACAGGTATTGTCAAGAATTTGACATTATGCATGGAAAAACTGTCCACCAAACAGCTCGCATTAGTCTGTCACCATGGACCCATACTTCTCCATGATAATGCAAAACCCCATGTTGCATGCCAGATGATCCTTCCTTCATTCACCTTATGCAGTTGATCTGTCCCCTATAGCAGAGGTTAAGCTACGGTTGCTATTTTCACGAAATGTGATATGTTAATCTAAAATGCTAGAGAAAAATTAGCGTCCGTCGCAAAATGGCGCCAGACAGGGTTCGGAAGTTTTTTTCCACAGGTGGAAGAAACCGAGGTAAAAACCGGAAAAAACTGTCCCGGCAAAAAAAGGGATTTACTGTGTTTACTTACAGGGCATATAATCAAGTTATTATTTTTGTTTTCTACAAATGATTTTAAAGTGAAACGAAATAATTTTGAATTTTTAAACCTTGATTTAAGGGTTAAGTATTATTTTTTGACATAAAATACATTTTTATCACTTTGAAACTGATTTAAGGAAATGTGAGTACAAAATACAAATTATGTGTTTATAAAGGTACAATTTTGTTTACCCAATTCATAGGGATGAAAATCATTCCCTCATTCAAAACAATAATCAAAATCAAAAGCTATTAACAAACTTCTCATGTTTATACTGAGAAATTAATTATTAACAATATTTCAAAACCCAAAACATTTACACCCAATTTGATGAAGATGACCTAACAAATCTTACAAACAAGCCCATGCACAAATAAGAAATATAAATAATATATATATATAAAATTGAAATAAATGAAACAGATTCTACTTTTTAAATTCAAATTTCATTTTAAGGATACAAAGGCATATTATCAGTTTCATCATCTAATTCAGCAATATCTCCTACAACAAAGCAAAATATTTGTTGTTTCAGCACTACATAACAAAAAACAAGTTTTGAAACATTTTCTGTTGACAGCCTATTTGGATTTTGGAGTGCATAATTGAAAAGTTTGAAAATATTAACATACAAAAGTCATTAGAAATTTTGCATGATCTTGCCATGCTTTTCCACCACTTACGAGTATTGATTGTTGTTGTCACATGTTCCATAAAATATGTACTAGGAAAAGGCTTTTCCTTAAGCTCAAAGTTAATGGTGCATGATACATAGTCAGGATTAATTTTTCCCAACCATGCTTTTGTATCTTCCTTTTGTGCAAAATTTAGGTGTTCACCTAGCTATATTTAGGGTGCAGCAAATATGCGACGAAATGACATGGCAGAATTGCTTGTGCAAACCATTTTTTACTGTAGAAAAATGTGGCTTCAAATTATCAGTTTTCAATAGATTGTACCATGTATGGCAAGCATCTGCTAATGTTGTTGAATCACACTGAAGAATATCTGAGGCACTTGATACAGGTTTCAATTGTTTAATAAGATCCTTGACTTGCTGATAAAGATTAAAATCACGTATACAAGTTACAATGTTTTGATCCATCTCTTCAAAATGTTCATTTGCTATTTTTATGTATGAGCTGTGGTTTTGCAAAAAAGTTTCTAGACAAGTCAATTGGCTGTTTCACCTAGTTTTTCCCGGTAACTGAGGAGAAACATGACCACTACCATTCTCGGAGCCATGATCCAGGAGCATGATGATTTCGGAAATATTTATATGCACCTCCACTACATGCTTTAGCACACTACTAGGTGTTATATCTTCACCTAGAAGGTTCAACCAGTGAGCTCCGCATCAATGTAAAATTTTCATCTTGTTTTTCAAGTTCAGATCTCATTTTTTCCCTGTTCTTAGCATTATCAGTAACGATGCTTTTAATTTCACAGTTATACTTGGTTTTAACAGTCGAAATGGCCTTATTGCATTTCCCAATCAAGAATTCTGCTGTCTTTTTAGTTGTGCCTGTAGCTTCCTACATCCACAATATATGATGTTCCACAAACTTGAATCACGAAGCTGTTATCAGTTCATTATGAATGTTATTCCATCCAGCAATCACAAGAGTTCCTTCTTTTCCTTTAAGTGATTGTTCCATTTCATTATAAACAGCATCAAAAAGGCCATCTGCCAGTTCTTTACGTGAAGGTAATTTATAGCTTGGCCTCAAGATGTGAATTAAGTTTTTAAATGCTTCACTTTCCACAACAGCAAATGGAATATTGCAGGCATAGGATAGTTTTAGAAACCATCAAATCAATTTTTACTTTATCACAAACTTGTTAATACTGCCTCCTAAACACAGTATCTTTGGAGGTGGCTTATCAATTTCTGCCCCAGACCTTGTCTCTGAATTACTAAGGTAACCTTTGTTCTTGGTCACATCTGTTGGCATGAATAAAGGAAGTACTTTCACACATTCACTTAAATTGAAGCCTTTTTCACACAGTTCTTAGAAACATGTACTTTCAATCCTGGCTACTTTATTGCTCTGTACATGTCCGCGTCTTTTGCACTTTGCAGCAAAGATTCCCAAATAGGGTCTTTTCTCCTGCCTCCTTTGTACATTATTTGCATAAAAATGTTTATTTTTCTTTTCTTTTCAATTTATTAAGTTCAGAAGCTCTTGATAAAATAAAATTGCAGAAGTTGCTTTCCAGGTTGCTTATGATGATTAATTTTTAAACATTACAGGCATTTTTTTATAATAAAATGCCGAATTGGTACTTGCGTTTGCGGTGGTAACTTTTACAATAATTTAGAGGTAATAATGTTGCCAAAATAATTAATAATACTGTCACAATATTTTAGCAATAATACCATTCTCTTCCTGCAACGATGCAGATTTTTGCATTACGCACGATGATTGAAAAGTATCTGCCTGTTGGGAAGAAAGTTTTTACTGCCTTCATAGATTTAGAGAAAGCTTACGACCGAGTGAATAGGACACTTTTATGGAAGGTATTGAATGAATATGGTGTTACTGGGAATCTACTTAATAGTGTAAAAGCCATGTATGCTGGTAGTAGAGCTCGTGTACGGGCGAATGGTGTTTTATCAAAATGGTTTTCCATTGGTGCAGGAGTTAGACAAGGTTGTGTAATGTCCCCATGGCTGTTTAATATATTTATGGACGCATGCATGCGTGATGCCAAAATAGATAATAGTGGGTTATGTCTTGGTGATATCCGTGTGTGCAAATTGCTGTATGCTGATGACACTGTCCTGTTGGCAGAGAGCAAAAGTGAGTTGCAGAGTATGTTGACTCGGATGCACGAAGTTTGCATGAAATTCAAACTGAGTATAAATAAGGGAAAAACCAAAGTTATGGTGTTTGAGAGAGGAATGGGTAGCACTGAATGTAATGTAAGCATAAATGGCACTGTGATTGACCAGGTGAGTGAGTTTGTGTATTTAGGAAGCATGTTTGACAGAGAGAACAAGTTGGATGGTGAAATTAGTAGGCGAGTGAATTCTTCTTTGAAAGTTATAGCTGCTCTGGGAGGTTTTCACAGGAATGATGGGTTCTCAAAAGAGTCCCACATGGCTGTGTATGAAACTGTAATTGTTCCTACTCTGATGTATGGCAGTGAAACCTGGGTACTACAGAAGAAACATAGGAGTTGTTTGTGTGCTGGAGAAATGCGTTACTTACGTGGGGTTTGTGGCAAGACATGATCTGATTGTGTGAGGAATGAAGATGTATTGCAGTTGTGTGATGTGAAGCAAAATGTTGTTAGCAAGGTGGAGACCAATATGCCTTGGTGGTTTGGCCATGTTGAAAGAATGAGTGATGAAATGCTTACTAAGAAAATCTTTTCAGCCCAAGTGGAAGGAAGGAAAGACAGAGGAAGGCCAAGGAAGACATTGGTGGATCAGATTCAGGAATGTCTGCATGAGAAAAAGAATATGAGTATGAAGTATAAAAGAACTTGTGTATGGCGTGTAATGGATATCAGTGAAGCACGAGTTGTATGTCAAGATCGCTGTAAATGGAGAAGTTTGATACGACAACAATAAATAAAAATATCTGGAAGTTTGTATTTCTTTTTGGAGCTAACCTCTGAATCTCAGAGAACACCTTAGTGATATGTATGTATGTATGTATGTATGTATGGAAGCCATGCCACCGAGCTTTACTTGTCCAGAGATAAAAATATGAAAAAGTAATAATAACCTTTAAAATTGAATTTCTTTATTTAATAAGATAATTTTATTTTTCTTACTTTTTCGGACTACTGGGTCATGTGACTTACTTTTCAGTCGGAAATTCCACTTCCGGATCAACACCTGTGATGGGTGGATTATACTGCAATTTTTTTCTCTAAATGTCACGGTCTGCGGATTATATGAAAGAAAAAAAAATGTGTGTGAATTTTACGGTCTGCGGATCACATACTGGTGGGGATAATACAACGAAAATTACTGTAGTTTGTGCAAAGACCCAAATTGTATATTTCAGTGGCATTTGAGACTGAGACATGGAGGCAATAAACAGCCATTCCATGGTGACGGGTGTGACATTTAGACTATTTCTTAAGTGTAATAATAATTTGTATGACGACAAATTTAACTCTGAAATGTATTCCAATTATTTACATATGCTCCTCTGCTTCATTACTTTCAATTCAAATAAAAAATAGATGCTTCATCACTTTGGGTTTGGGTTAATTAATTTAATTATTGTCTGTGACAGGTGCGACTCTTCCCTGACATAGCTTTCCATAACTGTTCGTTTATTTGAAAAACTGTGAATTAAGTAACAATACAGCACTAAAATATTTTTTCCCTGTTCAAGCATGGTTCAGTTAACAAATCTATACTGTTTAGCAAATCAATTGGTTATTCAATACCATAAATTAAAATTATCAAGTTTGTGACGGGTGTGACATTGTGCACTTCAATATGCATGAAGCTTTGTAGGTGATAATTACATATATGCAAGAGATACAAAAATGCATTTCTATAGTTCTATTGCCAACAATATGTACTTTAGTAGAATTAGTGACCAATAAAATATAGAAATTATGTAATATTTATAGTATATATAAAAGATATATATGTGTACTACAATGAACGAGAATGTGTGGATATTCATTTAAAAATAATTTTCTACTTCCCTAAAATTTTAATTGTCCCCTGTTGTTTGCCAGTGATGGGGTATGACTTTCTTCAGAATCACTGAAAAGCTCTCACACAAAACCATCTCCTTCCAGCCAAATCCAATAGGTGCCACTTGGTTGCATGTATTTCAAAGTAATCCTTATGATGATCTAGTGGCAATATAGTTTCATAGTACATCATATTCAACTGCGTTTTACTGTTAGAAGACTCTACAGGCAATGAAACAAGTACAAAGTTCCCAACAATAAGATCTTCAAGCTTAAAAGAACCATCTTCATGATCAGTATGAGTATCTGCATGTTCTGGAATCACATTATTACAAGAAATTACTTTTACTTAATCTAAGTTGGATGCTGCTGTCCGGACCAAAAAAGGTGACTATCATCAAAGATTTGAAAGTGATGTTTTGATTGCAACCCATAGGCAGGTAATAATCGTTCCCACCTGCTAGCGAGTAACGGTTTTGACTGACTTATGTCATCAACACAAATAAACAGACTTTGACTTCTGTAACATGTTTATTTACACATTAGAAAAAATCCTGCAGAATTGACAATCATCACTTTAGATTTCACTATCTCTACTTTGCATTTCAGTATCTCACCAGTGTTCCACTCTCTAGTGACATTAAAGCCTGCTTCAAATAAAGATTTTACAGAGTGAATTGGTTTTTAAATTGAGCTGCACTTCCATCAGAAAAAATTGTTAACTTTTCTATTTCTCGAAATTTGGCCTTTAATGTAGCTACAACAATTTTTAAGAAGGCCCACACAGCATTTTTGTCATGGTTGAGCTTCATCACTTATTACAGCTACAGTATGCTTAATATTTCATACACAACTGGTAAATATATAGTAGTTATCTGCTGGTGCCTCCAGTGTCCACTTCGGATTTTATCTTGGGAGATAGTACTGTAATTTTCAGCAAAATCAATTTGGAGCAGACTTTCATTTGGTGACTGAACTGTTTTACGAAAGAATTAAATTTATAATAATGTAATTGATTATGAAGCTTCAAACATAACCATACGATGTTTCTTCAAACAGAACCATCAATCTCAACCACTTTTTGGAAACCATCCATCTCTTTCCATTGTTTCCAAGTTACAAATCTGTCTGTATCTATCTCTTCAACACACATGCAAACATCACTTTTACAGTCTGTGCAAAAATCCAATCATGCAGTTCTCGTTTTGAATGCTGCAGCACAAAACACTCAAAAGTTATTTTTCATTTGAAGGAAACTCTGGGGAATTGGAATTTTGCTGGCCAAGGATTATATTAAAAAATGTAAATTTGCATATTTGCAAATTCCATGGTGTTTAGGAAATTAATGTCACGTATTCAGGATGCAGGTCATAAGTTTTTTTAATTAAAATGTTCTGATTTTCATTTTTGAACTGTGTGAAAGCATCACTTATAGTCATCAGCATGTATCTTTTTTGTATGAAATTGCACCTCCCTGATAGTGAGCATTTATTAATTTCACATCTCTTTCCTGGTACCTGTCTACTTATATCATTATGGCATAAAAAAAAACTTTTTTCTTTGTGATAAAAAAAGAAAAAGTTTTTCTTTTTCATTAAACAAGAGTTGTGGCAATGTCAGACATCACCTCAGTACCAAAGTGAGACACCTATGTGAGACTTTCAATAATGTCACACCTCAGTTGAGGTCCAAGAATTAATTTTTTCTACATGACTTTTTCTACACTTGTTCAGACTACTGACAGCCAAACTTCCACATAGTTTTACATTTCTAAACAAAAGGTATGTTAGTATAAACTATTTTAATGATAATTTCAGTGACGGGTACAGTCAGCAGACTAAAAAACAAAAAAATGTTATTAAATTTTTAATTATTTTTAAGTGCAAAATATGTTGTTACAAAGTGCTTTGGACTCTGTTACATCTAACAAATACAACTGCAAGTGAAAAACAGTTGTCAAAACATCTCCACAACTGATATTGGAAATGTCTAATTACTAAATGTAAATTCTACCTTTTTGTTTTGGATGTTTAAGACTGAAATGCAAGGAGACAATTATTTATATAGCATTTTTTGTTGTGAATTCAAATTTTATGTACTAATACCTTCAATTTGATGTATCATAAGTGATAATATGATACAATTTAATTTTTTTTCTGTTTGTCCACTTTTTCATGGAATGGCTGTAAAGCAAATAGATAGGAAAATTTAGCTAGGAGAATTATTGTCAAACACAATTTGGCACAGGCCTTGATTCCATTTATTTTTATTTTTTTATTTTTTTAGCAGTAGCAACACTTGCTAGTGTCCTTATTTTTTACTAGCAAATTGTATTATCTGCTAGCGAAAGTTTATTAACATTATACAAAAGAAATTTCAACATGTCCCCCTCCGTCAATCATGACAAAATTTTGATTTCACCCCTGTAACTGTCACATTGTAATGCTGAAAAGATTACAAATATTTAGACATAACTCACCTTTATACGATCTGACAGATTAATTCTAACAATTTAATAATTTAATTTGAATGTTAATATTTAAAAAACATTTTTTTTATTTAACTTTATTCACAAAATTCAAGAACACTATTCAAAATTTTAAGTTATTTTCCATACGGTTTACAATCTCGGTTTCGGGTCTTTTCATCATACCACTTTAAAAGAGCAGGCCTGGGGTCAAACTTGTCTTCAGATGGACTTTCAACCTCAATACTCATGAGAGCATTCAATGTTTGTAAGTTTAAACTGCCCCTCCAATCACCATGGATTCTCTTCATGGAACTGAACCGAACCTCACATGCAGAAGTAGATAAGAGAAATATACTGAATATTTCTACTAGTGCCAAAATGTTTTTATGTTTGTACTTCTCAAGAAACATTCATTTCCAGAAAGCAGTTGTTCCTTTTTGTATGTGTCTAAAATATTCCACATGAACAATACAGTGGTACTTTACAGTTCAAACTAAAACATTCAAAAATTTTCCACTAGCAACTTTTGCTAGAACCACTTTTATCACTAGCAAAATGCATTTGCTTGCTAGCAATTTGCTACTAACTACTGGTCGAAATCAAGCCCTGGTTTGGCAGTACATAAAAACGTGAGTACAGATGGGGCAAGCTTACTAAAAAACCTTACCAAAAGAAAATCAGCTATGCTCTATTAGATATGATCCTTACTGGTGTTTGTGAGCCTATGGAAGTGGACAGTCCTAGTGGGAAAACATACTTTGCAACAATCAATTCTTCAAACACCTCAAGGTGTTGAATTTCTTTATGTGGTTATAATTCTTATTATACATACATGTCAACAACTCAGTTGCTGCATTGTTTATTGTTTCTCACGTTGTATTATTGCTGAAGTGCTCTGAGCTTTATTATTGTATTATTGTTGAAGACTGAGCTATTATCAAAGCCAGATATTTCTAACCAGATCGACTCCCCTTCAAAATAAGGTTTGGAATGTTCAATATTTTAATGTTCTTAAATATCTTTTAAATGATGACTCAACAAGAGGAATACTCAATTACTGTTTTTTACCTTACCATTTCGAAACAAAGTATACAATAATATTGGGATTAAATATCGTACCTGAACTTAACTCTTCAATGTGAAGATTTGACAGAATCACAGTTTATTTGAAGAAACGAAGCCTACCATTTGAAACGTGATAGACATAATTTCGTCACAAAATGACTATATTCCAGAATGCTCCATGACCAAATGTAAGTAACAACCTTGGCTCCTGTTATTGATGTATACCTATTTATTATAAATTCTATAGCATATTATGATTATAACCCTTTGTCAAGCAAAGACAATGTTTCCCACGAGCACTTCAACAATAATACAACATGAGAAACAGTATACAATGCAGCAACTGAGTTGTTGACATGTATGTATAATATACTTTGCAACTTTGATTGATGATTACCGCAGATATACTAATATCTATTTAATTGCAAACAAAAATGAGATTTTTGGTAAACTAAAGAAATTTACTATCTGTTCAGTAACAAATTCAATGAAAAAAAACATGATTAGGAGTGATAACAACAATCCAGAGTTCTGCAATAATGTAGTTTCAGACTACTTAACCAGTAAAGGGTATCTGATGAGTCGTCCAACAACTACGTATTCACCTGCATAAAATGTAGTTGCTGAGTGTAAAAACTTGTAAATATGTCTACAGCTACGTCATTCAAAGCCAATTTGCCAAATGTTTGCTAGGTAGAAACAGTCTTGACAGCCACACATCTACAACAGAGATTACCTTCTACTGCAAACACTAAAACTTCTTACAAGCTACGGAATGGTGTGAAGCCATATAAGTTGAAAAAGGCAAAAGTTTGACAGAACACCATTGGAGGGTACAATGATACGGTGTCCACAGAATTATCAAACCTGATTTCCCTGACCAAATATATAAGAAATCCCTGACCTTACACAAATACGTTTATTTGAGTTTTTCAATATATGTGCCATGATAATAAATAAAATTGAACTGGATAATTGAGAAACTTATATTTAAACGTGTTTCCGTTTGACGTATAAAGTTTCCCAAATAACCGATTCATTTAATTATTATTATTATTCATTATTTTTTTATTTTTTTGGCCTCCACCTTCCCCATAGATGTCCAACTCACACCTTTTTAATTTTAAGTTTACTCTTTCTTTCATGGTTTTACATTTATTGAAGAAACACTCAAACCCATACACAATATTCAGAACAGTTACTATAAAAATATTACAGTAGGAACACAGTCACTGTTTTTATATTACACACCACTTTTTTTCTTTTCCCAACTGAAATCTTCGCCTGCAATGCTGCTTCTTCCAACTCTAGTTCCTTCCGTACTCTTTGTCTTTTTTCCTTCAATTCCTTTATTTCATGATCAAATTTTCTTTTTTTCCTTCAGTTTTCTTTCCTCTTCGTTTTGAAGAACACTTTTTCTCAAGATAATCCTGATATCTTCGTCTGGAGGCTCTTACAGAAAGGAGAAGCCTTCTATCGATGGCAATGTGTTCTACTCCTCCCACATTTTCAATGGCATTAAAAATTGTTCTCTGACAAATCAGGGATTCCTCCAGGAGATTTTCCACAAGAAGACTTATTGACAGAAAATCCACCTTCCACTGAAGCATTTCCATGAGACATAATGAGACAAATTTTTATTACATCCCAAAGTTCACTGAATTGTTTTTGGTTGTCAAGTAGAGCACTATAAAATTTGCCTAATCCAATGGAATCATCATGACTGTCTAAAAATTCATCAAACTTATACTTTAAAGCAGATTGAGCTTCTACACACAATGAAGCGTACTGTTTATTAGCTTTTACAGCACAGTCATCTGAAATCCTGTTTGCACCAAGTAAAACTTTGAGCACAATTTTCACTCTCTTCTTGCCTAGACTTGGCTGCTGCACTATAATATTTGGATCCAAACAAGTTACCCCATGGAAAAACTTAAATTTCAGTGGGCTTTTCTCACGAAGTTTTTCAACCATACTGGTCACAAGTTTCCTAAATTCAAGCTTAAACTCTAATTCCTCCCTTTCTGAGCACTTCACTTCTTTTAATAGCTTTTTATCACTAAATCCAATATCAACTTTCTTAATTGAGAGAAGATTTTCACTTTTTGATACATCTAAAGTTAACAGTTTTGAGACACTATCAGCTTCACTTAATTTGTCAGGCTTCAAGCTTCGTGCCATCAAATTTTTCATCAGATCCAGCAAATCAGTGTGTAAGAAAGGAATTAAAGGCTTTGAGCTCTTGAATCTTCTCAAAAAAGATTCACACTCTGAAGCTATAGTCCTAAATGCAGCCAATGCATTTCAACAGTGGACTTTCCATGAATTCTGCAAGAAACATGTGCTGTTTGCTGGAAACCAATTATTCTTGAACATATTTCTTGATATGATCATAGACAAGCAATGCCCTAGTCAAACAATTAACGTTTTCCAACCACCTTACAGTGCAAAATTTCAAAGGGAAATCTTTACATCCAGTAATCATAGTATAATTTGCACTGTGAGCAGGACTATCTTTTAAAAGGTAGTACAAGTTACGCAGAAAGTGATGTATATCCCATTTCACGGCTTCAAGTCTAGTTTTCATAGCTCCATTGACCACGTGAAGACCATATACTCCAATGTCAACTAATAATTTACCATCTGGATTTTCAGTTCTAAGTTTATCTTTCAGCTTTTGAAGAAAGCTGAGATTAATGTTAGGTCCATCCATTGACACTTGTAGCATGTTATCCAAGGGAAGAGGTGCACCTTTAATGAATTTCTCTAAAAGGTCATTAGCTGTTGCCCATCCTAAAAACACACTGCTTGAGTATCTAGTGGAAACTTTTTGCAGATTGACGTCCAAATAACGAACAAACTGATCCATTTGCCCACGATGAGCAATTTTGTTTAGTGATTCACCAAAACAAATTACAAAGTCAGTGCACTGCTTCAGATCGTCCATTAAACACTCTTTGAAATGTGGTGCCAATCCATGGTTTATCACATAAGATGCTTTGCTTTTGCCTAAAGTAAATTTTGAAGCTATCGCACTGTCAGGAAACATTAACCGAAATGTTTTGTTAATCTGTGTACAAGAGTTCAGAGACATTCGCTTGGACAACACTTCCATGGCCCAAATTATTTCCGACTTTGTTACATCATCTTTCACTACATAAGCATTAAGGTCACTGGGCTTCACGTCATCTTTCACAACATAAGTATTTGAGTCATTAGACTTAATATTTTCTAGAAGTACTGATTCCACATTTCCTGAGCTTGTTGATGGCAAGAGTTCGTTATTACAAAGAGAGTTCTTTTTCACAGAGGAAGTGAAAGAAGCAAGACTGGGCTGAGACATTTTAGCACGGATGTTTTTCAAATGATTAGGGCCATTTCCGTGGCTGGAGACTGCCCGACGCCCCATGTTGCTAAGTTTGAAAGTTTTAGAGCACACTTTACAAAATGCTGATTCATTGTTGCCGTTCACAGCAGCTATCCAACTAGAAAACTAAGGATTTAATAGTTCATCCAACCATTGTTCATTAAACACACAACGCTTTGACATTGCTGCAGTCTTAATTGTGTTTTAACAAGGTAATTTATATCACAAATTTTCTTCTACTCCTTTGACCTAAAACAAAAAGAGAAATAGAGAAATGTTAACAAGTAATGTAAAACAACTTACAATAATAGGTAGGAAATACAAGGTTACATTAGTAGGAAGAGGAAGTTAGCGACTGTCTGCAACACCAAATGCAAGTGTGTTGGGCGATGAGGGCGCCACTCCCCGACGCCGGGTTAAAACTAGTTGTAGTCTAACTGTGATTGAAATGTCCCTGGCATTTTTTAAATATCACTGATTTTCCCTGACTTTTACCAACATTTCAGGCATTTCCCTGACCAATTTTTATTTCCCCTGGCTTTCCAGAATGTGGACACCCTGTGATAGGTTATGATCCAAAATTAAAGAGATACAGAATTCACACAAAAGGAGGAGGTCTGGCTGTATCAAGGTTAGTAAAGTACAGAATCAAGCCGATTATCCGGACTCCTGAAAACCGGACTGTTCTGAAAACTGGACTTTTTTGTATAATTTGAATGTTTGCAATATTTCTTTACCTTGAGGTCTAGGTGTTCCATGCCGGAAGCTCAGCCTCGTATTTCAGTCATCCCCAGCTGACCGTCCATACCCTTTAATCTACCTATCGTATGTACATATACATATTCAAAACAGCATTCTAGAACAATTCATGATTCATTTTCCCTTCCCACCGTTTGAGGCAAACATCCAACTTCACCCTCCTCCCTCTCTATCTTTCCCCCAAAGGAACAGTCACCAGAAACCCAAAGCCTCTTTCCAGAATAATGGAGGCATTATTGTCCGTCAGAGCGTGCGCCTACGTCCGGTTTCCTCAAGAGAAAAGAGAAGTGTTTCCCTTTTCAGCTAATGACATCGTTATTCTCCCTTGCACTGGTGACTGCTTTTGGAAGAAAGCCAAAATGTCTTCACCACACTATTTGTTGATCATTGGTGTGACGTCATAGGCTGGTCGGGAATAATCGCGACTTCCCTGTGAAGAGAGGAAGAAAGAATACGAAGACTCACTTCATTTTGGAAAATTAGGTCAATCACTTTGTTTCGTTGGTCGGTGCCTGTGGTTCATGTTTATTTCGCAATGCTGCAAAAATCTCATGTGTAATGTCAAAACGGTTAGGAGATAAGGATGTGTGAGTTCATCCTTGTACAATGCACGATCGGAAGTGGGGCAGAGTCTGCCACATATTTAAGTGAACGATACGGCTTTTTATCAGAGAAATAACGCCGGTGACTTGGGGGGGGGGGTAATGGTTCTGAAAACCGGACTGTCGCTGGCTCTTGGATCTGTCCGAATAATCGCTATTTGAATAACAATACAAGGACAAAACAAATCAAGTGAAAGTGTCTGTAATTTCTGACAAGTGAATGATATATCTCAAGGTGAGTCAATCTAATTGCAATTTCATATAGGTTTTGGAAGAAGCAGAAAAATTTATAATTTAGAGAATTCAGAAAAGATCATTTAGCTTCCAGAAACCAAGATCAAAATGTACCATGCAAAATCCCTGTACTAAAGTTAACTTTAGTAGCTGAAGGAAATGGATGAATTCTGCCAAGCAATGACCCAAAGTTGCAACAATTAACTAAAACAGGAAAAGAAGAAATAAGCCAGAAATTAAAAAAGAATTCTTTGATGGAAAAAAAAAAAATCTTTGCAAGATTTACTAAGTAACTAAAAGGTAATTGCATTAAGCCAATTTACAAAACCAAGTTCATTGAAAAAGGTGAAACAGCAAAATATCAAGCTTGGCTTATTATAGCACAAGTTTATGATCAGAAATATGAAAAAGATTATGGTGAACTATTTTCTACTGCAGAAAAACATACTTCAATTCGAACTTCATTTGCTGTAGCATCATATAACATGCCTATCTATCAAACCTTTATCAGCATTCTTACATGGTAAACTTGATGAAGATATTTACGCTGCCCTGGTGGCATAAGGGTTAGCTTACGACTGCTCATTCAAGATGGACCCCAGTTCTAGTTCCATATAAAATGTGTTTTTGTCTTACTGGCTCTCTCCCTTCCTTGGAACCTGTGGCCTCACACTTGGGATGAGAAACTGCTTACAGCCCACAAAGTTGTTAAAGGTGGTTGTTACACAGAAAATAAGAATATAAAAAGACACCTTCACATGTATCAACCAGATTATGAAGATACTATTTAAACATCAATATGTAAAGTATGCAAATTGCATAAATTTAAAGACTAAAACATGCAGTCAAAACCTGGAACCAAACTTTGGAAGATGAAACAACTTAGTTTAAATCAGAGCAAAGATTCATGTTTATTAAATAAATTAAAAAATGTTTGACATACATCATTCTGTATGTTGATGCTATTTTGATAAGTGCTAACATTGTCTTGCAAATAGAGATTACTGTAAAAAATCCTTACGTGAAAATCTTGATCTAACAAATTTAGGTAGAGTCAAATATTGCCTAGGTATGGAAGTAAATAAAGATTCTAATGCCAACTATTATTCAAGTCAAGAATTTAAAAAAAATGAAAGGCATAATTAAAAAATATAGCATTCAAGAGGCTAAGATATACTCCATTACACCAAATTATCTGCAGTAAGAGAGGATTTATTAAACAGCAACAAGTCTTGTCAAGTAACAGGATCACTACTTTTCAACTATTTTAAAACCCGACATAGGTTCTGAAACACATATTTTCAGAAGACTACCTCATAATCACTGTCAAAGATACTGGAATGGCAAGAGAAGAGCTATTAGATAACCACCAAAAAGTCACTCACATTAAAAATTTCACCAGAAGAAAAACCTGAATTAACAGTCTACACAGATTCTGATTGGAGACAAAACAAAACTGAAAGGAAATATACAATAAAGGTTGTTTAATATTATTAGAAAACAAGACTTTCACCTGGAAATCTGTAAAACGAAACATGGCAATTTCATCAACAAAAACTGAATAGCTGACCCAGCAGCACAGTGGTCAAAATGCTAGCTAGCTTCTGACCATTCATCCGAGATGGGTCTAGGTTCAAATCTCGGTGAGGCATGGATGTTGTGTTTGTCTTAGACACTGGCTCTTTCTCCCTTCTCTGGAACCACTGACCCCAAATTAGGGACGTGCAGCTGCTTTTAGCCCATCCAGTTGCTCATGGTAGTAATTAAAAAAAAAAAAAAAAAAAAACTTAATGTGTGTCACAAACATGCTACAAAAAAAAAAAAAAAAAAAATGTGGATTCAGCAACATGCAACAAAAGTACGAAATAGTTATATATGAACACAACCAAGCTATTATTCAATTTTTGGGAAGAGGAGGGATTACCAAAAATTACACAAAGAGACATCAAATATCCTTGTATTTAAAATATGCAAAGTGAAAGCTTCATGTAAATGAACTACTGTCCTTCATAAAGAATTTCAGCTGACTTATTTACCACACTTCTTCCCAGACAAGTTTTTGAGAAACATCATTCAACAGTACAATAGTTCAGAGAGATGTGTGAGCAAAGGAAGGTTTGTCTTATATTTGTGCAGACTTTTTCTACTTGCTTAATTCCTGAGTCAAATCAAGCTGGCTGCTTTACTGCCTCATGTGCCAAATCTTAACTTCAACCAATCCATTTTCTACAAACCACCCTGAACTAATATTTGAAAAACCCCACTTGTGTTTGTCTACCCTACTGATGAAAGAAGATGTAGGAGTCTGGGCTTGAAAAATATCTGAAAAGTTGCATGCCTAACTGGGCAAGTGCAGAAATTATTTACCTGCCCAGGTAGTAAAAGCTGGATGCCCAAGAAAATTTATCTTTTAAGATAACAAATCAGAACCTCCATATTTTTTTTTTCTTTTTAAGTAAAAAGATATGGACTTTTTTACATGTTTTGCATTTCCGTTTTAAGGGTTTGTATTCAAAATATTCAATAATACAAAAACATTTATCTCAAGTTTTAAGATAATGATGCTGAAATTGGTATGATGAAATTGGCATTTGAGAAATTTAGTGATTCTGCCATGTTCCTTTCATTGCAGTTTTCCCCTTTGTCACTAAACACCGATGGCCGGTTCCATTAGAGGTACGCAACACATCGCTGACCATATACATTTGGGACAAAACTATATATGGTTCCAATTTCTGGGCTCAGAGCATAATATAATTAAAGAAGTGATACTAATAGAACACTAAAATCCATTTTATTGGTGTAATATTAGAAACACTAGTACAAAACACTAGTTTTCACCACCACGGGTGGCTTCTTCAGGCAGAAGTATGATTCAAATACAAAAAACAAACAACAGAGTTCTAGTTATGAATTCAAAAATAGAAGTTTGCTATAGATATTATAGAACGTGTGCGTCATATTCCAGATGTGTGATTAAGGGCGTGCGTATTAATGAGCGTGCGCCATACATGTGGGAGGTCCATTGATGTCTCCTCTGTGGCGGTGTCTGATGAGTGGGTGAAAGCTCACCTAGTCCTGTGACGGAAAAGGGCTAGCTTTCTCTCCTTGGGGCACGAAGGAAAGCAGTATGACATTAGGAACATAGGTAGGTTTGTAGTAGACACTAGTGTTGAGGTACTTGGATGGCGACTTCTTGACCAAAACATCCAAGAACGGTAGGGATGCATTTGTTTCTTGCTCCATAGTGAACTTTATGGCAGGGTGTTCCAAATTGATGGTGGTGAAAAACTGATTTAGTTCCTCCTCGGTGTTTGTCTAGATGAAGAAAACGTCATCTGCGTATCGTAGCTATGTACACGGGGTTGATCCAGGTGTGCTGAGTATCTGGGCTTCTAGGGGTCGTAGGATTGCTTCGGCCAGTACTGCAGAGATATTCTTCTGTCCTTGGTACTCCATAACAATAATACAACTTCCGGCAATTAGCAGTGAAATGAAACACAATATGCAACGACTGGTTTTTTTTTTTTTTTTGGTAGTATGAAATTCTATTCCAAACTTTATTCTAAAATTTTGTTGCCTGAGCCAAGCAACTAGATTCTTTATTTACCTACCCAGGCCAATAATTTACATGACCCAGGCATCTTGGGAATGGTATTTTTCAAGTCCTGGGAGTAATATGTTTATCATCTCAAAGATGTATGCATCCATAACAGATTGTGTCACTTTAAAAGCCCATCGCTGTGTGACTATTTTTTCCCCATACTTTTCAGTGTTCATTTCTGCATTGATAAAAATCTATTACATTGACGCTCTAGGTATGTCATCCTTTCATTGTCTCTGCAGGAAATACCTGAATTAATTCAAATTCAGTACCTGGATAAAATATGTACTTGACTATGAAGCTCTCTCTTTAGGTGCGTTATACTTGCATTGTATGTACACTCAACGTAACACAGCCTACAAAAAAAAAAAACTTTTTACAAATTTGAATATTTCATATTGCAAGGGTATTTATTTACAGTATTTCGTTAAGCTTTCTGCCTGCTGTGTTTTACTGAATTTTCCGAGGCAGTTCTGCTAAAGAGTCCATTAAACGTTCAAAGAAATTTTTGCATTACATATATTCTTCCCCAATTATTAAATAATAATTTAAGAATTTCATTATTTATATTTTTTCATATAAAACATTCTACTGCAGTGTTTCTCTGAAGGCAATATCTTATTACAAGAACACTGGAAAGATCAAAGAACTTCACACGCGAATTCTACCTACATCGCGAATTCTACCTACATCGGCTGAATTCAGTAGTGTTCTCTTGTATACGCCAAAATTCAAAAGTATATTTGATTCGCCTAAAACATATCAAATAATAATAATAATAATAAAAAAAAAAAAAGTTGCACATCGCTGTTAGGACGTAAAATTAAAAAAAAAAAAAAAAACTGTTCTAATTGTTGAAATGCAATTAAATTTCGATACTTGATTACCAGACTTAAATACAACATTAGAAAATATGTAGGTTATACATGGATGTACTTCAGATGCGTTATCTGTGCCTCAAACTACCCATCTACAAACAACAACTAAGGAAACATTGCTCCAGAAGTTATTATCAACATAGCAAAATATTTCCTTCAGCATCAAACCTAAGAACCAACAAATACTAACAACTCACTTCATACCCATTAGACCTTTGAATTCCAACCAATGATAAGGGATAACTTGCAATATTTTTCATAACATCTAATTGTTGTTGTTACAATTGACCAGGCCCCCATCACAGTATAGGATTATTTTGAAGAATGTCATTAGCTGCATTCAACGGTTACGGATAAAACACCATTAAATAAAAAAAAAAAAGAACATTATTATAGTGACTAGAAGAAATAGTGTGCCGTGCGTTAATACCTCACTGTTTAAATTTCAGTTCCCTCTTTTCGTTAAACCGCTAGATACCGCACCTGCGAGCTTTTTTTCTTTTGATTGGAGGTTTAACGACCACCGTGAGCAACTTAATGGGCTATAAGCAATTGCCCGTCCCTAATTTAGGGTCACTGGTTCCAGGGAAGGAAGAGAGCAAGTGCCGTAAGACAAACACAACATCCATGCATCATCTGGATTCGAACAGGGTTGCCAGATTTTTTTTACATAAAAAGGCCTGGGCTAGGTGAAAAAAGGCCAAAAAAGGACTGAAATAGAGGATTTCCTAATTTTCTTGACATAAAAGGCCTAGGTAATATTTAATAAACGCCTTAGACAAAATGTACATGAAAATTATTATTTTATAAAATTAAAATTTTGTTTATTTACTTTAAATAATTTCTTTGGATTTGCATGTTATGAAAAATTAAGTTAAGCAGCAATATGGCATTTTTATAATTTGTTTATTCCTGTAATTAGGTACAAAAATAGATTTAAAATATATTTCACTCATATAAATGCAAAAATAGGAAAATATGAAAAAAAACAAAAAAACTTTTGTTGAGTTAGGTTAAAAATGAATTAATTCTTTGAAACTGCTCAGACAGCAAAAATTTTGGCCTACTATTTTAAGAATTTTATCAGAACTTTAAAAGTAAGCAATTTAACTAAAATCTAATTTCCAAGATTCCGTTGAAACAATCTTGTTTTGTTTCCTTTTCAGAATTCATGGCGCTCATAGAACCATCGCCAACACTGCTGGAGGGAGCATTATGCATCTGAGAAGAAAACAATTCCTTCATCCTTAATGTGACACTCATATCTTTGCAGCAGTTTCCCAGGGAATACAAATGAGTTTTGATTCTCAAAATAGAAGAAAGGGTATTAATATTAAGCTTATTCCTAAGTTTATTTTTAGCAATAGCAACATGAAAAAAAAATTCTCTCAACAAAAGCATTGCTGAAGGGAATGTTGTGTGCTGGCAGAACAAAGTCTGAAAGCTCTCTAAAACATTTTTTTTTTCAATTGAATTTTCGTAACACTTGACCATTGTCCAAAAAGAAATAGGGTCCAAAGGAATATCTTTTGTTTTACTTTCACTCTTCCAGTCTACAAAGACTAACTTTTCATATTGTGATTCAAGTTCCACTACATCAACATTTTCGCCAAATGTAAGTGAAATTACAGGAAGTTCACTAAATTTTTTCCTAGTAGATTGGTCCAAGCACTTCGTTGGGCATAAGTATGATAAAGCCACTAAATCTTTTATATTGTCACCCAATCTTAATTTCAGCTGGTCTGAAGCTGCTTTTAAAAAGTCAAAGCATCTACTTCTTATTTGAAATTCTTTATCCCTATTCAATCTCATTCTATGCAGCTCTACTTCAAATTTTGCACCAAAGTTTACTTTGTCTAATTGCATATATGGTGCACTGGAGTCGCTTTCTGGGAAAATTCTGGCATTCAAACATCTGTAAAGTTGCTGTAGGTCACTGAAGACTTTGTGTGGATTTACATTTGTTGCTTGGAATGCTGCATTTGTCATTTCAAACTCTTGAATAATAGGAAGGGCACAGGTTGGATACAGAAAATTGATTTTCATCTAAAAACATATTGTTTAGAATTCTTGCATGGAAGTTTCTATCCTTTTCAGAAATAGCCGTAAAGCAGGCTTTTAATTCATGCCACTGTGAAAAATATAAAAAATACATTTTCCTTTAACTAACCACCTAGTATTACTGGGGGTTATTAATTTTGAAGGCTGAACAAAGTTGGAATTCATCACCTTGAACAAATTCTCAAATTCTTCTCGTCGAAGAGGGCTGCACTTGAACCATCTGGCTACTTCTGCGATAAGGAAATCTAAATTTGAAAGTGATGTTTTGAATGCGTATTCACAACATAGAGCAAGGCTGTAACAAGTGCATTTTACAACAAACATTCCTGTTGTGACTTGTCTCATGCGAGAAAGGAGAGAATTTTTCATTCCACAAATATTGCTGGCGCCGTCAGATGAAAAGCCAATGCAATTACGCATATCAATACCATTTTTCTCCATAAATGCTGATATGACTGTGAAGAGTGCTTCACCTGTTGTAGAGGTAACAGAAAGGAGATATAAAAACTCATTTCTAATACAGTTTGCCTTTTCGCTAAAAAATCTGATGCACAAACACAACAGTTTCGTCGTAGAAATATATGTTGACTCATGTACAAGAAGGGAAAATTGTTAACATTGAAGTTCTTTCGCTTGATCTTCGAACAATGCTACACTAACAACGTTATTTATAATACATGAACATTTTGTATGATGAAGTTTGATGTTTTCTAATGTACTCCCTTTGCTGAATTCTCTAACAATATCCATTTGATGATCAACAGCCCTAAGGCTACAATGGCATGCCATAGCAACACTATATTTTATTTCGAATGTCTTTGTAAAGTCACTGCTTTGTGTTTGTGACTTTGATGAAGGAGGCCACTTTTGTTACGGAACTAACAGCTTTTGTATGCTTAACACATTTTTCATGTGCACTGAGATTTGACTTTTTCAGTGTTTTAATACAACACTGACATACTTTACAAAAGCAGGACCAATCTCCTCCCATCTTCAACTATTGGAATTATTCTTCCCAGTGAGGTTGATACTTCCTATCTTTATTTAAAGTACTCATACTCATAAAATTAAAGTTTGTTTACTCTGCATACAGTTTATTACGAATATGTTTTCTTCTCCTAAAGGTTATACATAAAAACAAAATATAGCAAAATTTCTGAGAGTACTAGACACCATTGTGGTTAAATACATTAATGAAAATAAATCTTACAGAAACTTACTCCACTTCCGGTTTTGAAAACTTACTTAATAACTTAGTCAACTTCCCGTTCCCGCCCAGAAATGAGAAGTTTAAACCATAGGTTTATAAACACTATGTCTCCATCGACTTTCAATTATCTTAGCATTTCGTCCATTCAGTTTTGGTTTAAAGAGTTCTTGCTCTAGGAAAAAGCAATCGCACACACTAGCACCACAGCGTCACCTAGTATCTTAGGTAAAATTCTTACAATTTGAAACTGCCAAGATGTCAAGAAAATCTTTGGCAAAACTAAAGTTACAATAGCCCACTTCACAGGTAAAGAAAAAAGGCCACAACATAAGAACAAAAAGGCCAAGCCTTTTGTTAAGAAAAAAAGAGTCCTGGCTGCTCAGAAAAAGGCCTCGGAGGCCTTTTAAGGCCTGATCTGGCAACCCTGGATTCGAACCCGGACCCCTTACGGACGAATGATCAGAGGCCATCGCATAGACCACTGCGCCACCAGTGCGGCCCTGCGAGCTTCGATGCTAAGCTTTCGAAACGTTAGTATGCTTTTCTATGGCGTGTTTGGTAGATAGCGAGTAAAAAAGTAATTTATTTGTTAGATCGATCATGAAAAGAAGTAATAATTAGAGTGTGACGTTGAGAACGTGTTTTGTACCTGGATGTAACAGTGGTTACAGATCTTGTAACCAAAAAGTAACTGTTTTCCGTGCCGAAAGATGAGGAAAGGTGCAGGGCTGTAGCTAGAGATATTGGCGCCAGTGGCAAGCAGTAAAATTGGCGCCCCCTGCCCCAGTCCAACTGGAACAGGCGATTGTGTCAGATTTTATTATATACCTGTTTGCAGATATAGTACAATACCTGTATAAAAAAAATTGCGATTTTTATTGTTATTTGCAATTATTGTCCCGTATATAATTTGCTAATTGTATGAAATAGTAATAAAATGTAAATCTTTTTGTATAATATATTGCTCATAATATAATATTTAAAAAAAAAACTTATATTGGTAATCCTATTCAATAGCCTGTGGTGACTATGTGAGCTTCAATAGGGATTGTTGTAGAAAGAAAAAACATTGAACATAGTTTGAATGAAGAATACTTTTTATTTATAATTAGCTACCTCAAGTGCTTATGAACAACTGAAAAAATAAGTACAAGTAGCATTTGTTTAAAATTATGCTTAAGCCTTAACAGAATGATTTTTATTTACAAATGTACCTTTCGAACTTTAACAGCAGCAAAATCATTTATTATTTGATCATAATTAATAGTTTTAGCAATATCTTTTTCTATTGACAGAATTGCCAGGTGCATTAACCTCTCTTGTCCCATGGATGACCTTAAGTATTTCCGTTTTCGTTGACTTTAAGTATTTTTGTTTTCTGCCTTGTGCTCCAGACAACTTTATAGGCCCCATTTCGACACACACACGCACGTCACGTGGCACAGTGCACTAATTCAGCGCGCTGCTCAATCAATCAAGCTATACAGACAACGTTAAGCAAACAAATGTCGTCATAGTGTCACGGCAAAATTGTATTTAAACTGTCGCAACGTTAACTGAGTAATGAAAAACTATTAGAAAGTACCAATCACTAACCCTAAAGATCATGGTAATCTCCATTGACAACACACTTCCAACACTTCAATCATCGTAATGTTTCTGGCCTTCCAAGGTTTACAGACATCTTGCTTACGATTCTCACTTCCGGGTGTGAAACATCGTATTTTTTTTTTTAGCCTTATGAGATGTAACTATAAAGCTTGTCAATTCCATAAAAAACCACACATACTACTCATTCATACAATTCAATTAAAAACTATGTACATATTTTCATAACCTTACATTCCTAGGTGGTTAAACCTTTGTCAACTGCAAGTACTAAACTGCTCCTTCTGTTTCAAAACCCCTGCCACTCCCACTGCAAGTGTCACACTCATTCAGCCCTTCACACACAATCCTCTAGTACTTTCAACAGACCACTGTCGTCATCAGGAGAGCAGGTGTGTCTCACCCGCCCACCACAGCTCAAGTGAGCAGAGCCATCGAGGCACGGGCCCCAGTCGCTATCTCTGAATCATTGTGTCTCTGGCTCCTTGCTGCTCTTTTTTCCCTTTTTCTTTCTAAGCTGCTGTTCTATTTTTATTAGGGCTTTCCATTGTTCGTTTAAGTTACTAAGCTCATTAATGTTGCATAATCTTGATCTGTTTTTTTTCAATTAACACTGATTCTGCAATTCTTAACTGCCTTTCGTTTTTACAGCTCTTAATAATTTTAATATCCTCAAACCTTGGACATTGTTGATTTTCCATACAGTATTGGGTTAATGCTGTCTTAGCTTCTTTTTTATTCCAATTATTTATATGCTGGTTCAATCTACACTTTAATTTATTCTTGGTGCTGCCTATATATGACACAGGTGGTTGCTGGTTTATAGGGATTTCATAAATTCCTGCTCTATCTAATTGGCTGATTTTTTCATTTTTAATCACTAAATTTTTTACAGTAAGTACCTGATTTCCTACCTGTATGTCATACTTGCCACAAACTTTATTAATTTCTGCTGAAACATTTTCTACATATGGTATTGCTCCTACATATTTTACAAGTTTTTTATCAATCTTGACCTTATTGTAAGCTTGAGTTACTTCATAAATCCATTTTTTTAATACCTGTTTAGGGTAACCAAAATCATTTGCAATTTTTTCAATATATTCAATTTCCTCTTTTTTATACTGTTCCATTGATGAGTGTGTTAAACTTCTTTTAATTGGTGTTTTAACACTATTTCTTTTATGTGTTAATGGATGCGATGACTGAAATGGTATAAGTACTGGGATATATGAAGATTTTCTATGCACTCTGAATTGCATATTATCATTTGTTTTAGCAATCAAAATATCTAAAAATGCCAAAGTATTGTCATGTTCTTCTTCTACTGTCAGATCAATAGATGGATAAATTTCACTATACTTTTTTGTCAAGTCCTCAAGTTCATCATTTTTTAGCCTGGACAACAGAAAAATGTCATCAACATATCTGCAGTATATCAGTGGTGGATCTTCGAGTTTACTTATTATTTTTTCCTCAATGTCACTCATTATAATTTCAGCAAATAAAGTTGACAGTGGTGACCCCATAGGTCCACCATGATTTTGTTTGTAGATCTTGTTGTTAAACTTAAAAATGTTATTTTCATATATGTACAATAAAATTTCTCTTAACTCCTCTATTTGTATTGCATTCATTGTCTGTAACACATATAATTTTTCAATAATTATTTCTATTGCCCGAGGTACTGGTGTGCTAGAAAAAGGAGCTCTCACATCCATACTAGCCATATGATATTCACTTAAATCTTGTTTAATTACTTTAATTTTCTCAATAAATTCGTATGTATTCTTCACAGTGAACCTTGTCTTCATGAACAAAGGTGCCAAAAATTTGTAGATTTTTTTTCCAGTTTTATTAGTGGGGAATTCCTTTTTGATACAATCACTCTCATAGGTGTATCATGCTTATGAGTTTTTATTTTTGCAAACATTTTTGGTATTCCAGTACCCATTGGTGGGTATGCTTTCTTTATTTCATCAGGCAAGGTGCTGTGATTTCTTATTCTAGCTAAGTACCTTACTTGAGATTCGGTTGGGTCTTTCGCCAGAATGCTGCAATCCAGTTCCTCTATAGCTCTATTCATTTTTAGATTATATTCAGTTGTGTTTAATATTACAATTTGCCCTTTTTTATCAGCTTCACAGAATTTAATTGTTGGGTCATCTCTTAATTTAATCAGTTGTTCTTTCTCATACTGAATATTATCTAAATGATATTTCGTTTTATTACTTTTTTCATTATATTCTTTCAAAACAATTCTATACAATTTACTTCTAAAATTTTCACGTTCTTCTGCTGGTACACTGCGTGCCATTTCTTCTAAGTTGGGTATTAATTCTTCCGTTTTCGGCAGACATCGTGGAAACGCAAATTTTTTACCTCTCTGCAAAACAGCTCTTTGCGTGAAGCTCAAGGTCAAGTTGGAGTTATTCTCATATATAACTTGACCTTGAGCTTCACGCAAAGAGCTGTTTTGCAGAGAGGTAAAAAAGGAGTTAAGAGAAATTTTATTGTACATATATGAAAATAACAAAAAGTATAGTGAAATTTATCCATCTATTGAACTGACAGTAGAACAAGAACATGACAATACTTTGGCATTTTTGGATATTTTGATTGTTAAAACAAATGATAATATGCAATTCAGAGTGCATAGAAAATCTTCATATATCCCAGTACTTATACCATTTCAGTCATCGCATCCATTAACACATAAAAGAAATAGTGTTAAAACACTAATTAAAAGAAGTTTAACACACTCATC
Organism: Macrothele yani; assembly: GCA_039090855.1. Classification (NCBI taxonomy): domain Eukaryota; kingdom Metazoa; phylum Arthropoda; class Arachnida; order Araneae; family Macrothelidae; genus Macrothele; species Macrothele yani. The sequence continues at coordinate 75,331,966 of CM077028.1, read as the reverse complement.
AATGGAACAGTATAAAAAAGAGGAAATTGAATATATTGAAAAAATTGCATATGATTTTGGTTACCCTAAACAGGTATTAAAAAAATGGATTTATGAAGTAACTCAAGCTTACAATAAGGTCAAGATTGATAAAAAACTTGTAAAATATGTAGGAGCAATAAAATATGTAGAAAATGTTTCAGCTGAAATTAATAAAGTTTGTGGCAAGTATGACATACAGGTAGGAAATCAGGTACTTACTGTAAAAAATTTAGTGATTAAAAATGAAAAAATCAGCCAATTAGATAGAGCAGGAATTCATGAAATCCCTATAAACCAGCAACCACCTGTGTCATATATAGGCAGCACCAAGAATAAATTAAAGTATAGATTGAACCAGCATATAAATAATTGGAATAAAAAAGAAGCTAAGACAGCATTAACCCAATACTGTATGGAAAATCAACAATGTCCAAGGTTTGAGGATATTAAAATTATTAAGAGCTGTAAAAACGAAAGGCAGTTAAGAATTGCAGAATCAGTGTTAATTAAAAAACAGATCAAGATTATGCAACATTAATGAGCTTAGTAACTTAAACGAACAATGGAAAGCCCTAATAAAAATAGAGCAGCAGCTTAGAAAGAAAAAGGGAAAAAAGAGCAGCAAGGAGCCAGAGACACAATGATTCAGAGATAGCGACTGGAGCCCGTGCCTCTATGGCTCTGCTCACTTGAGCTGTGGTGGGCGGGTGAGACACACCTGCCTCCTGATGACGACAGTGGTCTGTTGAAAGTACTAGAGGATTGTGTGTGAAGGGCTGAATGAGTGTGACACTTGCAGTGGGAGTGGCAGGGGTTTTGAAACAGAAGGAGCAGTTTGGTACTTGCAGTTGACAAAGGTTTAACCACCTAGGAATGTAAGGTTATGTAAATATGTACATAGTTTTTAATTGAATTGTATGAATGAGTAGTATGTGTGGTTTTTTATGGAATTGGCAAGCTTTATAGTTACATCTCATAAGGCTAAAAAAAAAAAAAATACGATGTTTCACACCCGGAAGTAAGAATCGTAAGCAAGATGTCTGTAAACCTTGGAAGGCCAGAAACATTACGATGATTGAAGTGTTGGAAGTGTGTTGTCAATGGAGATTACCATGATCTTTAGGGTGAGTGATTGGTACTTTCTAATAGTTTTTCATTTATGAATTGCACGTAAACTATGCGCACTTTGCAAGAGTTTAATACCTTAAAAGTGCAAATATAATAATTAACTGAGTAATGTTTGTTCCGCGCATGCGCACTGTAGGCTTCATTGTCGACGAATCGTCGCCATCCGTCATTCGTTCTCAATACACGTAAGGAGTGATGGATCATGGACAGAGGAGGCCGTGAAGGTCACAGCACCCGTCGCCTACATTTCTTCAACTGACACATGCCGCCGTGGTTGATGACGTACCTGCACTGGCCGAAAGCCTGGGAGCTTTCTGTCAGAGCACCACATGAAAGGCACTTTCAGTCAAAGTTACTACCGTATTTACCCGACTACAGTGTGTCATCTACTGCAAGGCGCACTCAAATATCAAAAATTATCTTTTTGGAAAACAAAAGTTCATGATTTTTGGGGGCCTAAAAATCGGAAAACATTGATGTTATAGTATAAATTGGATAAGTTTAAATGAACATTTTCTGTTATGCATGTTCTTTCTTTAAAAAGTATTTTGCTTAATATAGCAAATATACTTTTCTGATCTCAAAATCAAAAATCATATGATTTGAGGTAAAGTGCTGGAATTACAATGCATATTGATATGTCTTCTGGTGTCCATTTTAAAATCTGTTTCTTCTCGCTAAGAGCATCAGTTTAGGTTTTCAGTGTACAACTTGAATAAAATACAACGTGAAACAAATATGATACACCAAGAAAAAGTGCTGGCCTAAAACACCGTCATAACAGAGGGAAGTTCTGTCCTGGAGGGAACTGAGCTGAGCCAGAAGGCCAGCGTGATGACGTAGAAACAAGTACACTACCCATTTTTTACCAAACCTTTCAGACAAGGGTCGGTGTTCAGCACTTCAAAGGGGCGTACTAGCCTTGCCCCTCTAAAGTCCTGGCCTACACTAGCCTCTGCGCGCGCGTATCAAATGTTTCATAAACATAGCAACTAAAATGTACTGTCACGCCCAAGCCAAATCGTTCCGAATATTTGGCGTTCGGACGATTGGAGTTCTCCTTTAATTTAGGTTTCATCTGGTCGCCATTTTATTCTTAAAGCATAAAGAAATTTAAATTTTATACATTTTTTTAACTACGCGTATAAATTAATTTCACATTTTTTACATTTATATAAAAAAATCTACGTCTCGATGGTGCCCCCCTCCAGCTTGTCGCCCAGGGCGACCGCCCTGTTGCCCCCCCCCCCGCTACGGCTCTGAAAGGTGGGAGAAATGGAGCAAGGCAATTCCCCATGCTGACAAACAGCTAGAACAGAAGTGTGTGGTATGTGAACGTCATTTTGATGAACGTTTTATCGAAAGAAATTTTAAAACGCTTATAAATGGGGAAATAATTGTAACGCCCAGAGCTCGGCCAGTACTTTTAGATAATGCTGTGCCCACAATTTTCTGAAATCTCCCTGCATATTTAACCAAATGCCTACCAAAACAACGTAAAATTAAGATTAATTAAAATTTAATTAAACAACGTAAAATTATGATTCCGCTATTGGCAATCTCAGCGGTCAGCTTTTTCTCTAGCGGCAAAAGGAAGAATTCCTGTAGTACGGGTAACGTTTTTGGCTCAATGCTTGGCTGTTGGTAGATGGCTCATTACGTTCAGTTGTCGTAGTTTGGTGTATTTTTGCATTCATTCTGGAATTAGAAAGTTGTATAATGGAGAATTCCGTGAAGAAGAACAAATCATATTGTTGTGTCCCGCAATGTCGTTCCCAAGGTTTCGGCTATGTTTTTCACAAGTTAGTATAAAGTTTGTGCATTGCGTTTGAAATCCTTCCAGTGAAATGCTACTAACCTAGTAACGTCTTTGAATGAATAATAAACAAGGCAGCATGTTTTTATTGCATAGTAGTAATTAAAAAATCCGCATTTCTACATAATCTTGAAAACAAATAATTGCTGTTATCCATATAAATTTAAACTTCATTATGGAACAAGATTTGCAATGTTCTGTCAACAGTCATCGGTTCAAAAACGCAGAACCCAATGATGATCAACAATTACCAATTCACAAGCACTTTTAGGAACAGAATGTTCAAAAATTACAAATGTTATTGTTGACAGTATTGAAAATAGGTCCTGGGAAACGTCAAGTGAAACGAAATGTTAGCTTTTAATAGTAATCCAGATTAGAAGTACTGTTGATTTATGTTATATTCTACTCTTGGCATTTAGCAGTTTCATGTTATCCAAATTTTACATAGGTATTTAAACAGCAAAGGCAGTGCAAGTCTTTTGTGAACTAATGCATGTGTTAAAATAATTTGTATTCTCATAATTCCAAACATGATCAAATTTTTTCCAGTGATGATGTACTAAAAATGGCAATGACTATACTGTTTGCTTTCAACCAGTCATATGTATCACATGAGTTGGTATTTTACCACTAGGTGTATGGTCATCCTGAAAAAATTGTATGTATGATGTACGTAATCTCACATATACTCCAACTGCACCCATTTCTACTAATTGTGTGTGCTAAGGGCAGAAGTGTACACAGCAGAAAATTTCATGATCATTTGTTTTCGTTAAATCTTAAAACTGAAACAGCCATTGCTTGTTGCAGTGAGATGAATGTTGTCCCTCCCTGCCATATCATTTTTCATGTCTTCATAAAGGCAGTTAATAAATGCTTAGGGATCCCATTTGTCTAATTTTTCGGGGACAGCCCCAGTTTTAAGGGTTGAACAGAGATGTGGCTGGCACCATATTAAATTTTGTATTTATGTCCATTAATTTGCTTGCTGTTGGCAGGAGCTCTCAAGAAACATATTCCTGTGTCATGTTTGCCACATTTGTGTTCAATCATGACATAATTAGAAAGTCCAGATTCTTTCAAACATATGCATACTCATTGTACAGTATTAAAAAATGGTCAGTATGGGAGGTTAGTCATTTACTTTTTCCATGTTTCCCCACACTATGATCATGTCGTACTTTGTTAGATAAAATAATATAATTCATATCCTCAGTATGTGATGGAACATATTTCCTCAGAAAACATAAGTAGTATTGTACAATGCAATACAGCAGTATTTTCTGTGTAAAATATGATATTTGCACCTGATGAATGAAGATTAACTAGAAGGATGCTTAAAAAGTTTTACATATTTTGCTCAGCACATGAGAATGTTTGTGGCAAATGTGCTGTTTCTTATATTGGTACAAAAATTTGGACAACGCAGTGTACTTTAAGAAATAAGATTGATTTTTTTTTTTATAAAATTAAATTTCCTTCTTACTTTTGGCAAATTTTAGCTTGCTTCAGTATTTTGAGTTATGCTTAAATTATTTTTAAGGCTTTTACTTTCAAAAATGCAAATTGTGTCTCACCTTCTTCCCCTCTCTTTTATGTAAAACTGGTGAAATATTGCACACTTCAGGCCATTGTTGTTTTTTTATGTTTCTTGGTGTTTTAAATGCTCATTTTACGTTGTTGAAGGACACACAAGAAAGCAAACTATTTTATGGACTGGTGAAAATTACCATTACAGATTTGCCTCTATCAGAAGTATGATATTGAGGTGTGATTATATAAATATTCCACCCATTTTCATACTTCTGATGGACTGAATGCATCATGTATACAAAAACTGGCAAAGAATGAAAGCTTGAACAAAGTGCTGCTTGGGAACTTCTTTTTCAAACTCTGAAATGTTAGATTTCTGTATATAATAATTTAATGGGAAGGGTTTTTTTTTGGTGTCCTCAATTATTGTAAAGGATTTGTATTTCGGCATTGTTGTAGTATTACGACGTATCAAAAATTATTTCTACTCAGGTAGGAAAAATCTCAAAGAAATGTGAGCAGAAGCTCGTTTTGGTGTGCAAATTTATGTTGGGGGGGGGGGGGTAGGATCCTGATGTTAGTGGTTCCACCACGTGTAGTTCATTTGTTTTGTGGGTGGGGGTGCCACCTTAAAGTACTAAACAGTTGCCCAATTACAGAAACAAGATGTGGAAAAATTATGGGCATTGTTCACATAATTAATTTTTGCAAATTGTGGAATCACAAAATGCAGGAGTGGTAACAAAATGGTGATGCCTGCTGAATTTTCTTGTGAGAGGCAGAAAGAGTATTGACAGTGAAGTAAGTGCATGATGTTGCATTGGAAAAAATGAAGTAATGCTAAATGTGATGAACATCGGAAAATAAATTGTTAAATGTTATATTGCTCATTAAGATCCCTGGCATGCTGTTTAACTTATATTTAACAATTTCTGTCTTGCAGATTTCCCTCTGAGAAAAGCAAAATTACTGTTAACAGAGAGGGTCAGACACAAGCCATCAGCAGAAGAAATGAGTGGATTAGAGTCCTAAAAATAGGAAAGAAGGTTTCAAATAGGATGTCTGTGTGTTCCCTGCACTTTCAGAGATCAGATTACTTACATCCTGGTAAATATCTTGGATTACATGTGGCATAGAAATGCATTGATAGTATCATTGTTACACATGTTGTGTCATAGTCCAGTTGTTCAGTGTAATTTGGAAAAGAAGAAAAAAATCTTGATTGTCAAACCCGGTAAAAATGACCTAAATTTAGCAAGTTAGCTTATAACATTTGCATGTGCTGTGAATTAAAACACATACTCAAGCACCCTTTAAATCTGAATAGATTCATTCAATGCTAGTGCTCCTTTCAGGTTACAAGCCCCCCTCACCCAACCCGGCGGCCAAAACAGGGGTTAGCATAGTACCCGATAAAAAAGAAAATACATGCATGGTTGAAGAACTTTAGAGATTTCACCTGAAATATCAATTGCCATAGTAGTGGACAGGTGCACCAGTGTTTCAGAAAATGACCTAGAAAGAATATCACAAATTTAAATTCGTCACGTTGGCCCAGATTTTTTTTTTTTTTTGCTTACTGGTCGCATTTCATTTTGAAGATCTTTTCATGAATATTGTTTTATGGATCCTCTAGGGTAAGGGCTTTTTCTTTTTAAGATTACATTTTGGCACAGACACCTATCAAGAATGGCATGGTCAAATGGTCAAAGGAACAGCTGAAGGAGCTGAAGCAGTGGACGGAGTTGCAGAAGAGGTGTGTGACATTAAGAACTTCACAGCCGCGCCGAAATATAGTGAAGAACTTCATACATTTTTATTAGCAAAAGGGACTAGCACTTTTGATGAATTTGAAAATTCATAGTGAAAAAGAGGCTGTATACGGAAGAACATTATTTATGACAGAAGATTTATTTACAGCATTTTATAAACAGATACACAGATGTATACCCAACTATTACATTAACAGCTGAATATGAAAATTGTAAATAACTATACCGTTCTTAGATTTTTTATTAAAAAAACATGTCCACTATAGAATATGAAGTTTACAGAAAACCTACGTTCATACCACCTATCATTCCAAAAGAGTCACATCATCCTTGGAGGTATAAAATATCTGCATTTACGTATTACATACAAAGAGCAATTACACATTCTTCAAGTCAATATGCAGGAAAGAAAGAACTAGACTGGATTAAAGGCAATACAGTGGAGTTTGGATATGACGCAAAACTCATAGACAGGCTATACAAGGAATGCAAAATACCGAAGAGCAATTATTAAAAAAAACTAAGAATGAAGAATTAAAATACTGTGGGAAACTACCATACCACCCTAATATAACACGAATCATAAAAAAAGAATGCCAACAAACTAACCTTACAAATGCTGATAATGTTAAAGATATTGCACAAATAATAACCCAGCACAGAGATCCAATATCAATTTTAGATAGAGCTGGTGTTTATGGGATACCAACTGCACCATCAAAAAAGAATAACTATGATAACAAATCATATATCAAAAGTATAAAAAGAAGTTTAAATATCAGATTGAAAGAACATCTAGACAATTGGAACAAAAAAAGAAGCAAAAACAGCTATGATTCAATAATGCATGGATAATAATACGGAGCCCAAGTGGGTTAATATAAAACTTCTCACAGCACCCACAAACAGATCCTCATATCTGAGGCCATTATGATTGAAAAGACAAAGGAATCTAATTGTAACAATAATAGTCCATATAACCTTCACTGACGGAAAAAAAAATCCCAACACCACGAAAAAATAGTTGTAGAGGAATGAAATGGCGGCAATACATTTGTATAGGTAACATATTTAATCGATTAACGGTTTCAAGATCACAGCTTAATGTAAGCGCGAGAAGAGCCATTTTAAATGTGAAATGCTGGTACATTAATAACCGGTGTAACCGCCAGAATGTTGAATGCAAGCACGCAAACGTTCATGCATTGTGTCGTACAGGTGCTGGATGTCAGTTTGTGGGATGGAGTTCCATGCCTGTTGCACTTGGTCGGTCAATACAGGGACGGTTAATGCTGGTTGGGGATGAAGCTGGAGTTGTCGTCCAATGATGTCCCATACGTGCTCGATTGGTGAAAGATCTGGTGATCTAGCAGCCCACGGCAACATGTCGACACTCTGTAGAGCATGTTGGGTTACAACAGCGGTATGCGGACGAGCGTTATCCTGTTGGAAAGCACCCCCTGGAATGCTGTTCATGAATGGCAGCACAACAGGTTGAATCACCAGACCGACGTACAACTGCGCCGTCAGGGTGCGTGGGATAACCACGAGAGTGCTCCTGCTGTCATAGGAAATTGCTCCCCAGACCATAACTCCAGGTGTAGGTCCAGTGTGTCTCGGCCGCAGACAGGTTGGTTGCAGGCGCTCACCTGTCCTCCTTCTAACCAACACACGGCCATCACTGGCACCCAGGCAGAACCGGCTTTCATCAGAAAACATAACAGATCTCCACTCCGTCCTCCAATGAGCTCTAGCTTGACACCACTGACGTCGCAAACGGCAGTGGTTTGGAGTAAGTGGAGTGCACGCTACAGGGCGTCTGGCTCGGAGCTGTCCTTCAAGTAACCGATTTGTAATAGTTCGTTGTGTCACTGTAGTGGCAACTGCAGCTCGAATTGCTGCCGCAGACGCAGTACGATGCGCCACGGCCATACGCCGTACACGGCGGTCTTCCCTCTCAGTAGCACCACGTGGCCGGCCGGAACCCGGTCTTCTTGAGGCAGTACCTTCCATTGACCACCGCTGCCAACAATCATGCACAGTGGCTACATTCCTGCCAAGTCGTTCTGCAATATTGCGGAAAGAAAATCCTCCTTCTCGTAGCCCTATTACACGACCTCGTTCAAACTCCGTGAGCTGTTGATAATGGCTTCTACGTCTTCTTAAAGGCATTCTTGACTAATATCAACACCCTACGTCGAATCTCAACGATAACTAACGCTCACGAACGTTACAGCGCGTATTTACAGCAAACTTGCTTTGCATGTTCCGAGGCGCTACTAGCGCCACACGTATGCGCCACACGTATGCGCCGAGCGCGAAATTTGCATAAACGTCATCTTACAGATATACTCTCACCGCCTACCAACTGTCGTTTATCTAACACAACCCCTTCTTGGTGTTGGGATTTTTTCCGTCAGTGTATATGGACTATTATTGTTACTCCTACGTCATCTTTATCCTGTTTCAAATCTGAAAGCACGTGACTATATTCATCGCCGTGGCACATCAACACGTGTTTTTATTCATTGAGAACTGTGCAAAAAAAAATGAAAAAACGAACTTTGCGAAATCTTAACGAAATGGGCTGAAATTCTTATCAACACCATGAGTTGGTAATAAGAGGGGTCCCTCAAAATTTCACCGGAATCCGGTCAAAACTTTTTAAAATATGCATGATATTTTTAATTCATTGGAAAACAGAGATATATGCGCAGAAACGGTTAAAAAAATTTGACGGCTAATTTAAAAAGTTACTTGCCGATTCAGGCGAAATTTGGAGGTCATGTTCCTATTAACGAGTTATGGTGTTCATTAAAATTTCAGCCAGTTTCATGAAATATTCACAAAGATACGTTTTTGACTTTTTTATCCCAGAGATTTGCCCCACAAAGATGTTTGAAACTGAAAACATGTGATGCATTTGATCGTCGATAACAAATTGTTAATGAATTTTGTTCAGTCAGTGTTCTAATGCTGTGTATGTTGTGTACGGCCAAGTGCTGAAATAATCACACTATGAATAAATAATTTGTAATGACCGAATTTGTGAAATCAGCATTTTTCTTTCTTGCAAGCATCAATTATTTCCCCGATTTTTTCAGTGACATATAAGGGAATATGAAATTAATAAGCCGGGTAGTAAAGCTAGTTGTTATATAAAGTGTTCTAGAAGGACTTCCATGCACAACTTCGCACACTACCTTCCAAGGTCACAGACAAATTCTAACGTGTGAAACACAGAATTTCAGAAGAAAGCAATATGCTCTTCAGAATTTGCTATTAACTTTCAGATCATGTTTGGAAATTGATCTTGGTTACCAAAGTAAGGTTTTGCTTTTTTAGTTTGAATTATTGAAATCAGTAAATAATCAGTAAACAGTGAAATGAAACATTAAAAAAGAAAACAGAAATGCAGATACATGAAACAAAAGCAACTTGATACTTCAGGTTGTGAACAAACATTTCATTGCTTTGGCCTGAAGTCAGTAATGCTATTGATACAGACTTTTGTAAATCTGTTTTCACGTACTGGTGGTAAAAAGCTAATTCTGCCTTATTTAGGGTATCTAACAGCTCTGGCTTCAGGTAGTCACTAAATGTAAATTCCTTTGACATGATTTTATGAATTGCACTTGACATGGATGCCTCACTTGTCTGTGACTGTGGTAAGGAGCTGCAAATGAACAGGGGGAAAAATTGTAAAAACATTCACTTACCATTCAATTCATGCACAAAATTTAAAAACTGAAGTTGCACTTCTGCTACCTGAAATGATACAGGGTGGTTCAAAAGACACATTGCCCAGATAGTTTAACACACCAATTTTCAGTATAAGTTATATTCAACTGACAAATAATGTCCAGCTCTTTGGAATAATCTACCTATTGAATGAACTAATATAAACAATATATCACTGTTCACAAAAAGATTAAAAAAAACATTTATTCCAAAATGTGGTTAATTCATAACATTATATATTTAATATACAGTGTAATACTAAGTGTTCTCCCTATGTGTATTGTATACTGTCTGTAGCATATGTCTCAAGAGTTCTTCCTCGCCTGTGGTTTCGTAAGAAGGCAATAGAATCCATAAAAATTATGTGTAGTCTATAATTGTTGGCATTACTACATTATGTTGGCAAGAAAGAACTCGGAGACATGTGCACCTTTCCGCATCTTGAAAAAAAGGTGGAGAAACCCATGTTGTCCTAGTCTATTGCAGCCATATTGCCAAAAATGCTAGAACCATGGGCTCACAGATTGAAAGTGCTTGCAGAACAAGAAGCATTTTAAGTTAATAAGCACTGTAAGGTAGTGACTGCATTTAGTTGCTAAGCAAAATGACATGATAAAAATACAAGCATACAATATGTAGTGCAGTGAAATGCAAGAATTAAAAAAAATGAAATCTATGTCAACAAGAAGGAAATAACACAAAACTTTCCCTTATAGTTACTCAAAGAAAGATTATGTGCAATGTAGGTAGTTACTATCTCCCCACCTCAGAAAAGAAAAAAATGTACATGGCTATTTTCCATACTTCGGATATTTCTCATGTAATTAATTCACATGAAAGTAAAAACAGCTGACAGTAAAAATATGTATTTCTAGCAAAGTTACATTTTTGACATTGCATTTACTTAGGAAGAGCCATGTAATATATTGGATGAGAACAAACACAACAAACTTAAAATAAGCTTCATTTCTTACTGTTTATTGTGTGATAAGTGAACAAAATCACACGGTAACATTTTCAGTCTGTTGTACAGACCTTCAGCCTTCATACATGAACTCTTTGTTTTGTAACACCATGTTGAATGTCTTGATATCATATTACTGTTTTCCAAACTCTTAATAAAAGATACATTACAAGATACAATAAACAGTAAAAAATGAAACATCCAAATTTTTTTGTATTTATTGTCATTTAGACATTATGTAGTGTTTAATTATTATGCGCTTATTGAGTTGCATAGTTTCCCTTAATAAGTAAATACATTTACTTAGGAAGTGAATCCATGTAAAATCAATATTTTTACTCAAATTGAAAGTTTACTTTGTCTTAGAGCCATTCTCCCATATTAATGTAAAATCAGAGATAGAAAATACTTTTTTCTTCAGTAGGTAAGCACTTACAACTTACTTCCTTTCAAGAAGAATCATGATTATCATACATTTTGAGACATGATAAACTGTATCAATGAACTGCTTTGTGAAAATATTTGCAACATGAATATTCATACATTTCCAAGTAACACTCACTTTGGTTTTTGCACAGGGTGCAATGGTGTCAAATTTGCTGCATGATGTCTCACGAGAGAAGAATTGGGGCATGCGGCGATAAGCTTCAGAAAGCACTGTGATTTTTGTTCATCAGAAATATGAGCAGTTGTTCCACTTGTGACATGGCAGAAGACTTGTAATGGGACTGGGTCATATGACAGTCTTGTATCTTTGGCATTAGTTCTTGAACATGCACATTTATCATCCGTCGCAGACAGTCTCTCCAGACTTGCAACATTTTCCCTTGAAACATAATTTTGAAGAAAAAGCAAGTAAGGAAATTGATCACATATTTCATAACAAGAAAAACACAGAAATGTTGAAAAATATATAATGGCTGCTTAGCCCAAAAGTGGTTGATTAACACATTGTAAGTTTAAGGAATTTCAAGATTGTACAGAAAATAAAAAATAACACAAGGCAATTAATTATGTATAGCCGATTCAGTGGGATACCATCTTGCACTGTTTATGAAGCCATTTGAAGGAAACGTATGGGTACAGCATACTCTAAATTCCCTGCACCAATAGTGTTGTCTTCAAGTGGCCCATTTCTCATCAAAGAACAGACTTGCATCTATCTACCCATCAGGTCAGAACACCATATTTTAAGCAGAAAATGCTACAATATCATATTTTAGAACTCAGTGCTGATTCAACAACTTTTTAATGATGAAACGTGTACCATCAAATATTGCGGATAAACCATTATTTTGCCTGAATTAGTACATGATTGTACTGAGTAGAATCATAGGATGATTATTTTTTTAACACTGTGCACTGAAAGCACATATGTTTATAAGAATTTTGAGTTCTAATTGCATTGCGATTCAACAGGAATGCTTAACCTGGATTAATTGGCAAATACATTCCAGGACATAGGAATGAGTTTTCTGACAGATCCTACTAATAGAAAACAAATTAATGGATATAAATACTGAATTTAATATAGTACAAACATATCTGCAGTGGAAGCTAGGTAAAATTATTCTATCAGGTACTTCAAAACTCAGAAAAAAATCAGAGCACTTCCAAAATTTGATAATTTAATAATAATCTGTAGCACAGATATTCTAAAACCTAGGCATCATACACAATGGCCAAAATAGATATTGGGCCACATTTTGAAATTAACAAAAACACGTCTCAGATTTTCCACCCAACAGGTCTACTTCACTTGGGTTGGGAGAGCTACAGTTTATTAAAACGTTTTCGATTGCGGATTAACGAGACCTAAATAATAACTGGACAATTTAAGTTACACCTAGAAACTATAAATAATCTTACAATGTGTCAATGATCCAACATTATATGGTTTAAACAAAAATATAGGCAACTATATCAATCACTATGTGACAAACATTCATCAGAATGATACTTGCCTCTACCATGCTGATTTTCAGTGACTTAAAATTTTGCATCTGGAGTTATTGATATAATTCCTGGCTTTAAATTATATGAATCTATGTATACTGAATTAGCTTGTTTTAAATCGCCAGATTGTGCGGACTCTTGATTTTTTCGTGAATGTAATCTTTTAATATTTATATTGTTACATGAATTTATCGAATCTTCCAGATTCCCCCCCCCCTTCCCTTATACCAGTTTCTTTATATGAGCACTTCAAACGTACATCTTACTGCATAGTGGTCCTATTGCTTTCTTTCATTTTACAGATCCAATTGTTTTGTCTAATTTACAGACGGAAAAAACAAATCTAATCTGCCAGTATACCTACTAGTGGTGGGGCGGGTGAAGGAGGACACCAAAATGTGACTTTCCCAGGGTCCCGCTAATTCTTGCCACACCCCTGTCGGTATTACTATACCACTTGCCTGAAAATGTAAAAATAAAAATTACCTGTTACAGTAATGCATTACTGCTACACAGTGCTTACACGTTCCACTTCTGCCCGCTTTACAAGAAGCACTCAAATGACTTTATAGAAATTTCACTGTTACTTGTATCTAAAACACCGTTGATGGAGTGAGGCGACGACGTTATTGCCGTGGACTGAATGCAGTGCGAAACTATGAGAATTTCTCTTCCATCTTCCTTCTTAATTCCACAAGAAATTATATGGCCTGCATTAACAATCACTTCCCCTTCTTTAATGCATCTTGAATTTTTGGAAGCGTCCACAAATTTCATTATTTCAAGGATTGAAAGCGACAAACCAGCCATTCTAACATTCGACTTTATGGAAACACGTGCGACGTTACCTGTACTGGAGAAGTTTGTTTACGTTTGCGCAGCGTCCCCTATAGTTCGTTGAGGTTCCCAATTACTGAGATCGGCAGTAGCTCAACGTGATTCAGCTATTGGTGAGATTTTATTTAATAATTTCTTTTTGGCGTATTTCACATCGTTGTGGGTTTCTCTGTGTCTCATATCAGGGCCGCATATAAAAATAATTTTCGGGGGGGGGGGGGGGTTGAAAGAGAGGAAGTTTCAAATCCACCAGTGTAATATAAAAATGAAAATAATTTTTTTGTTTTATCTAATGTAAGTTGGTGAGTACATGTTTGTTTTTTCATATTATTTAAACAAATAATAAAAAATTCAAATTTTCGAGGCTCCCTTAAATACCCTCTTCATTTAGCATGTATCACATTAGCAAGTCACTAAAGTGACAATTAATTGCTACTTTTACGAAATTTCTGTCTAGATTTCGTTTTTTTTTTTTTTTTTTATTGGAGGTTTAACGACCACCGTGAGCAACTCAATGGGCTATAAGCAGTCGCCTGTCCCTAATTTAGGGTCACTGGTTCCAGGGAAGGGAGAGATCCAGTGCCGTAAGACAAACACAATATCCATGCCTCACCGGGATTCGAACCCGGACCCCTTTTGGACGAATGATCAGAGGCCATCGCTTAGACCACTGCGCCACCGGGGCGGCCTAGATTTCGTTTTGGTGAGAAATATAATTACCTCTGAAATTGTTTTGAACAAGTTACCGATAGTATTATTTGATCCAGAGTTTAATAAAATCGGATCTCAAACAATGTTTATTATGTTTCAATCTACCAATAAAATTTTGTTTTGGGACATCAGTGAATTTCATTACTTTTATCTTTTAAATCGCCAGCGAGATGCGAACGAGAGACAGCAATTTAAAATCCTTACTGACAGAGAGAAGTTTCCTGGGATGCTCATGAACGATTAAGTGTTCTGAGAGGCATATAATTGTTAACATTTTACGTAAATTCAATTGCTTAATTAAACATATAATTACGGAGAAAATTTTGTGTCCAGTAATGTATTTGTACTTATCAGCCTTGTAACGCATACATTCAATGCGAGATTATGCATTTCCCGATTAAAGTTGACGAAGCTTCCCCCAACCCCCAATTTGGAAGAATATTCACCTATATCTGTCCATGCATGATATTGATAACTTTTAGTATGACTGCAGGATAACGAAAAATATATTTTTTTTGGTAAAACTTTAGCAAAATTACTATACTGCACGGAGCGAGAAGCACGTATATCTATGAGCGTAGTTCACAGCAATAGCATCGAAGCTGTCTTCAACGCCCTCTGTGATTTCATTATTTCAAGAACCCGTTTTCAGAGGCGCACGGCACACTATCTTTTCTAGCCACCATAACATTACTATGGTGGACTAGCTTTGCTGTACTCACCCATAAGGCATAAGCCATTTTAATGTTCGGGTGTTTTCTTTTCGACAATGGTTACCTTCAGTTGTTTTACCCGTACAGTCGGCATGCGACAGGAGGTAAACAGACAGTGTACTTTATTGGTAGGAGAACTATTGAGTTTTTATATCAACATGACTTCATGGACTCGTGATTTATCTTCCGAAATACCTTTTTTTTTTTGATTGGAGGTTTAACGACCACGTGAGCAACTCAATGGGCTATAAGCAGTCGTCCGTCCCTAATTTAGGGCCACTGGTTCCAGGGAAGGGAGAGAGCCAGTGCCGTAAGACAAACATAACATCCATACCTCACCGGGATTCGAACCCGGACCCCTTTCGGACGAATGATCAGAGGCCATCGCTTAGACCACTGCGCCACTGGGGCGGCCCGAAATACCTTTATTCTATATAGTTCTCTCAGAGCCGAAAGATGTCAGCACGTCAGCGCTCACTCCTCCTTTAGCTATGATTAGTACTGATGTGTTTTGTATGGATAAGCTGACCAGGCGTCCCCAATTCTTGAGGACAGTTCTCGAATTTAATTTACTGTCGCCAAAAACGTCTGAAGCCTTTGGGGACGCAAACTGTCTTCAAATTTTAATGTTTGTCCCCTAATGTCCTCGAATTTACACTTCCTCATTAACCCTTTAGATTTCCAATAAAAAAGTTCTTAAAAGTACTTTCCGTTGTACTTATTTTCCAACATGCTTCTTATGAAAACAAATTTTTTTTTCTTCTTTCTGAGTTTTTTTTTTTGATTGGAAGTTTAACGACCACCGTGAGCAACTCAATGGGCTATAAGCAGTCGCCCGTCCCTAATTTAGGGTCACTGGTTCCAGGGAAGGGAGAGAGCCAGTGCCGTAAGACAAACACAACATCCATGCCTGACCGGGATTCCAACCCGGACCCCGTACGGACGAATGATCAAAGACCAGCGCCTTATACCACTGCGACACCGGGGCGGCCTTTCTGAGTTTAACTACCATTACGAGCAACTCTAAGGACTATAAGCAGTCACCTGTCTCTAATTTGGAGACATTCGTTCTACAAAAGGGAGAGAACAAGTGCTGCAAGACAAACAACACACCACCCGTGCCTCATTCGGCACTCGAATCCGTACCAACTTGTACGAATGGTCAGTAGCCAGTACTAGGTCAATTCACCACTGGCGCTGTCAAATTTCGACTGTACTTGTTGAGTTTCTCCAAAAACTTTTTTATTGGAGTTATAACGACCACCGTGAGCAGCTCAATGGGCTATAAGCAGTCGCCCGTCCCTAATTTAGGGTCACGGGTTCCAGGGAAGAGAGAGAGCCAGTGCCGTAAGACAAACACAACATCCATGCCTGACCGGGATTCGAACCCGGACCCCTTTCGGGGTCCGGGTTCGAATGATCAGAGGCCATTGCTTAGACCACTGCGCCACCGGGGCGCGTATTTCACAAGTGAATGTACGGAATCGCGATTAAGGCCATTTCCGCTACGCGATTGGTTCAGAGCCACTTATGAGATTGCGAGTAGGTGGGGCCTACGTGGAGAGTCATGTGAGTGAGACATGTAACTTTGCTGTACACGCCATATGCCATTTTAATGTTCGGGAGTTTTCATTGAGACAATGGTTAACCCCAGTTGTTTTACCCGTACATTCGGAATGCGACAGGAGGTAAATAGAGTGTACTTTATTGGTAGGGAAACTTTTGAGTTTTTATATCAACATGACTTCATGGACTTGTGACATCTTTGATTAATCGCAGAAAGCCATGCTTCAATCTATATAGTTTTCCACAGAGCCGATAGATGTCAGCACGTCAGCGCGCACTGCTGTAGAACAGGATTAGTACTGATGTGTTTTGTATGGAGAACCATGAGCTGTATAAAGGTTGTTTTTTGTTTTGTTTTTTCGGGGAGAAGGCGGGTTGAAATGTGGAATTGAAGGCATTTTTGATTAAGTTTGGAGAGACAAAATATGAGGAATTTCCTAAATATTAGAAATATATATATATGACAGATCACTTACTATTTTATCAGACACAATATATGGCAAACAACATTCTGGAGTATTTATTCCGACGGAATTGTCTTATTTCAATAGAACACTGTCTTGAGGTTGTACTCAGCGTTACATTCAGAGAGTTTTTTCCGGGGGCCAATCGCAAATTTTGAGGGGGCTCAAACTTGTTATTATTTGTTATTTATTTATACATTAATACATATTATATTATTTATATATACATTAATACATATAACACATTTTCTGAAATCTACATATGCAAGTGATTAAAAATGTAAAAAATTTATACCTTTATTTTAATTCAGTAATGCACCACGGATTTCACCATGCTGCGGTGGTGTAAAATATTAAGGATGCTAGTAAGATAACGGTGCTGTGCTGGAGAAAATTCTTCCCCTCCGCCCCCTAAACATTAGGAGTGGCAAAAATATTTTAGTCTTACAACAAGTGTTTTTCTGATTATTAAGGAATCATTACATTGTTACCTGACAACGTATGGTGCAAACCATTCCGCTGCCACTTGGTTTCAGCCCCTTTAGATTATTTAGGTTAGCACATATTAGTAAAAAAACAAAACAACTAATTAATCGTTTGAAATTCTTGGATTTTCTTTTTGTCACAGAGCGTAAACCACATACCGCCAGGAAAAAAATATGGGAGTCATTTTTAATAATTTGCTATCGCTAAAAATTAGGTAGCGCAAATATTTTGTTGTATTGGAAGCCCTAACGTCACGTTAGCTACATTGAGGCTTACTTAACCATGTACATTGGAAGTCGGCATCCAGAAGACTGAAATAAAGCTGAATGCCAGCTTCCAAAATATGATGATGCATTGCAGTGCAAGCAGCATGCCGTTGGTTAATACAAATCCACAGTGAACTTAACTATCAAATACAAAGGCTCTAAAAAATTTAACGAATTGTAAAACAATGCTTGGTTTTCTTGTTTACCTCTCTTGCATATGTGATCAAGATGAACTGGTCTTCTACCCTCCTGATTTTTATCCGGAGAAAGTATTGAGTAATTTTGGTAGGACTTCATAATATATTTTTAACATGGACAACTGTTCTATTTATAAACAAATTTACAAAAGCATTCTCATCTAGAGCAACAAATTTTTCTATAGAGTATATATATTTTCATAACTACTTTGATTTCAGAGCTACGTTTTCAAAAAAGTTATTTAAAGTGTTAACACTTTGTGTGAAATCATTTATGGCTCTAATTAACAACGGAAATTTCCGTTTTTTTCCTTAAGGTATTGTATACATTATTGGCTGCATTGATTCGTCGGATTTAGAAAACGTAAATATACATGCCGATGGCAATTAAATTTTAGTTTTAGTGCATAAAACAAAGCAATTAATTTAATACTTAAAATAATCTTCATGCTACTGAGATATGAAGTCCATGTGAATGAGTTTTTTTATTTTAATATTTGCCCCCGTTTTCTTAAATTTTTAAAATTAATTTCTCCAAAATTTCATCTATAAACAAAAAATTAGACTAAATATAAAGGATGATCACTCAAAAACCTACGGGGGGGGGCGTCCATGAATTTTCGGGGTGGCTATAACCCCCGAAAAGATACCTGAATACATCACTGGTCGTACTTCGTGCCATTAGGTAGTTCTTTGCTAATACAAAATCACTTTATTTGATTTGATTTTCTAGCTAGACCTCATCACATTCATGAGAAAAAAAAAACTTGATCGTCAGAATATTTCGTTGTGGAGACATACTTTTCATTGTTAAAGGTCCTTTTAAGGGTAATAGAAAGGACCTTTAAAAGGATTGATTGTAGAGGATTTTAGGAAGGGAGTGTCTGACCTCAAGTCTTAAACAACCCTTAGAAATAGGAAGCTAGGAGATTTGGGCTAGAGTGCCCGATAGGAAAGTGACACGGAAGCGAAGTAGAAAGGGGGAGGAAGACGTTTTTATTTATTACCGGGGGCCAGTGCCCGGGGTCCGACGGCTTAACGTGCCCATCCGACGCACGGCGGATATTTAGTGGATCGAACCTGAGGTCCTTTCCGCAGCACTAGGCCTCCCGCGGCTCCTTTAAAAGGATCCTTTTTATTATCCTTATATACGCACTTTCCCAACAGCACGAACGTGATGGTTAGTTGACGTGCTGCCATCTATTGGCCGATACGGAGTATCGTATTCAACTAGTTAGTCATTAAAGTCGTCCTCAATTTTAATATTACTATAGATTTCGACTTGTATTCATCTGAGAAACTGCAGATATTCCTTATCGTATTATTCAATATGATCATTTGTCACATTTGTTAAGTAACCTCACTGAATTTCTTAGGAAGCAGAACTTCTCACGATAAAACTTTTCACGATATAATTCAATATGATCATTTCTCACATATGTTACGTAACCTCACAGTGAACTTCTTACGATGCAGAATTTTCCACGATATAATTCAGTATGAATTATTTGTCACATATGTTAAATAACCTCACAATGAATTTCTTAGCAAGCAGAACTTCCTCCAGATAAAAAGATAGTGTTCCTGTCACATGACTCTCCTCATAGGCCCCGCCCACTCACAATCTCCAAAGTAGCTCTGAACCAATCGCGTGGCGGAAATGGCTCTAATCGCAATTTCGTACATTCACTTGTGAAATACGCCACCAGACAGCCCAAAAACTTTGGCAAAATGAAAAATTCGCCATGCAATTATTATGTTGTGCAGCCTATTTTTAATTCACCTAAGGTAAAGCATTTCACTTTTGCTAATATGTTCTCGCCATCAAAGTTCTGCTTTGTTAATACAAATTACCAACATTCTACAAGATATATCCTTTCAAGACACATATTTTAATGTGTAATGTCACACTTATTGAAGCAATGCAGTTTTGTGACAAAAAGATTTGTATATTTATTTTGAGTACGTATGTGTCCCCAAATGAACTACTGATTTGGGGACGCCACGGAATTTTGTTCTCAAATCGGTGTCCCGATATCTGGTCACCTTATGTATGGAGTACCCATAAGTTGTTTAACAGGTTTTTTTTCGGGGAGAAGAGGGGTAGGGGGGTTTAAATGTGGAATTGAAGGCATGTTTGATGAAGTTTGGAGGGACAAAAATATGAGAAATTTCGTAAATATTAGAAATATATATATATATGACAGATCACTTACTATTTTATCAGACACAATATATGGCAAACAACATTCTGAAGTATTTATTCCAACGGAAGGCGTTTTTGATGAAGTTTGGAAAGACAAAAATATGAGAAATTTCCTAATTATTAGAAAAATATATGTATGGCAGATCACTTACTATTTATATATACATGATCTGACACAATACACGGCAAACAGCATTCTGGAGTATTTATTCCAACGGAAGGCATTTTTGATGAAGTTTGGAGGGACAAAAATATGAGGAACTTCCTAAATATTAAGAAAATATATATGTATGACAGATCACTTACTATTTTATCAGACACAATATATGGTGAACAACATTCTGGAGTATTTTTTCCAACGGAACTGTGTTATTTCAAAAGAACACTGTTTTGAGGTCTTATTTCCTGTTATTAGGCAGTTCTTTGCTAATACAAAATCACTCTACTTGATTATTTCTTTTCTAGTTAGACCTCTTCACATTCATGAAGAAAAAAACTTGGTCGTCAGAATAAATATTTTGGCCGCCCCGCTGGCGCAGTGGTCTAAGGCGCTGGCCTCTGATCGTTCGTCAGTAAGGGGTCCGGGTTCGAATCCCGGTGAGGCATGGATGTTGTGTTTGTCTTACGGCACTGGCTCTCTCCCTTCCCTGGAACCAGTGACCCTAAATTAGGGACGGGCGACTGCTTATAGCCCATTGAGTTGCTCACGGTGGTCGTTAAACCTCCAAAAAAATATATTTTGGTGTGGAGACATACTTTTCATTGTTAAAGGTCATTTTAAGGGTAATAGAAAGGACCTTTAAAAGGGTGCTTTTTAGTATCCTTATATACGCACTTTCACAACACCAGAAATCGTAATGGGTACTAGGTTGACGTGCTGCCGTCTATTGGCTGATATAAAGTTGTCCTCAATGTTAATATTAAGATAGATTTCGACTTGTACTCATCTGAGAAACTGCAGATATTCCTTATGATATCGTGCACAAAAATACTTTACCTTATTAGTCTTTACCTTATTTGTCACATATCTTAAGTAACCTCAGTGAATTTCTTAGGAAGCAGAATTTCCCACAATATAATTCAACATGTCTCCGTCACATGGCTCTCCTCATAGACCCCACCTACTCGCAATCTCCAAAGTAGCTCTGAACCAATCGCGTGGCAGAAATGGCCTTAATAGCGATTCCGTACATTCACTTGTAAAATATACGCGCCCGGGCCGTGGGTCCCCCCTATCATGTTTAACGAGCTCCAGCCCCCTTTTTTTAACTGTTTCTACAAATTACTTGATCATTACTAAACCTAGTTTCATTATTATTATTATTATTATTATTATTATTATTATTATGAAAGCAATATTTTATGTGAGGTTTTGTTGCATACCCTTATCGGTCGATCTCTAATGCTTCCATTGAAAGACCTATTTCGATTTTCACAAAATCCTTCATTGCACTTCTTTGAAAGGGCTGCCTTACTTCAAGATCACAATCAATTTTGTTTTCGAATTTACTGGAGATTCTGATATTATTAAACATTATTATTGAAAACTTTCATATTATTAAGAAAATTGTACGACTTTTCGACTGCTTTTCTTTTTTTGATTGGGGATTTAAGACCACCATGAGCAGTTCAAATCCTTTATTAAAACAAGGTATATTACAATGGGTCGCTCGACAGCAAATTAAAATGTCAAAAATAATGAGTGACAATGAGATGGTCTATACATGATGCAAGTGGGAAACTGTCCCATAAAAAAAATCGAATGATAAAAGACAATGTCGGGTGTCAACACCCGAGGCATGCATTTTAGGAACAATGAGGCATGCATTTTTTCCGTACGGTGTGCTGGAGGAAGATGTTGTTAGAAATGGACCGACCAGGCACAGTGTATGACTGGTCGGGGGAGATAAGAAAGGGAAGCACAGAGTTAAAGCGGCGAGAGAGAAGTTTAGTAAAAAGTTTATAGTCCAGATTGAGAATGGAAATGTGGCGCCAATTTCGCAAGTCCAAAGGGTCTCCCTTTTGGGGCACCAAGATGATGTGCGCTACAGTAAACTCCGGCGGTAGTACTGGGAAGGTTTGGGCGCAAAAAAAGCAAGCGAGAAGAAAAGGCATCAAAGTCGGGATGAAGGCGCGCTAAAAGGAGAAGGGGAGGCCGTCAGGTCCCTGAGAAGCGCGTGAAATAAGGGAGGCATACGCCTCCCGAAATTCAGCAGGAGAAAAAGCGGAAAGAAGAGGATCACAGAGTTGGGGCGGGACCTCAGGTAGAGCAGAAAGAAGATGGGAGGAAGAGATAACAACAGTAGGCACCACCGCACGTAATTTGTCCTGGAAAAAACGCCGAACTTCCGTGCACAGACGTGAAGGGTCAGGTGAGATGGTACCGTCAGATATGCGAAGGTGGCGTAGCGTTTTCGACAAACGGTGTGTTCTTTTGGTACGTGAGAGCTCCTCGTAGGAAATCTCCGACGAAGAAAGGTGAAGCATCTTCAGCCTGCGAGTAGCCTCCACGGAGAGCGGATGGAGTTTCGCTCGTAAAGCATCCTGAACAACAAGGTAAGCGGGATCTTGTAAGTGGATTGCAGCCAAGAAGCAAACGGAGAGTACAAATATCCTTTGCACGTTCGTTACGAATAGCTAACGAAAGACGGCGTACGAACAAACGACGATCGTTTTTGATGTCTAACCATAGACGAAGGGTACTGGGATCAGTGCTGATGAGATGTTGATCAGCAAGAAAACTGCGGACGTCGGCGCAAAACGCCACATCCATAAGCAATGAATCATTGAAGGTCCAGGAGCGTTGTCTTGAGGGCCGGAAAGAGGAAACGGAGATGGTAATCGCTACAGCACAATGGTCGGAAGAGGTGGAAGGATGATGTCTCGCCGCAGTGATCGCTGGAAGCAGCGGTGGGATGACCTACATGCGATCAAGATGTACTGCCACCGATCATTGTGCTGGAAAATTCCGCCAAGTATAAGAAATGGTGTCCGGGTGAAGATGCCGGAACGAGTCAACAAAATGGAAATCGGTAATAAGTTGAGTAGACGTGTGGTCCAGCTAAGGCTGCAGAGTGCAGCATTGTAATTGATCTGTAAATAAGTTGTTAACAGCAACAGAAGTGATGGATGGACGTGTGACGTACCTGCCAGCAGGACGCACACGACATAAAAGCAGATAGGAATCAGAACAAATGTCTGCGTAGCTCAGTTGGTAGAGCGACTTGTTCCGGAATAAGCGGCCTCGGGTTCGAATCCCGGCGCAGACCAAAAATGACGGAGAAATTTACTTCGTTATAATGGCGCCCGAACTATCCGGATGACCCGGCCGTTCGAAATCTCGCAATGGTGTGATGTTATTTCCACACCGCGAGACAGGAAAAATCAGAGAATTCCTTCTCCAGCGCTTCGAAAAATAAAAATGTGTGATGTTGCATTCCACACAGCAGATTGACTGGGAGTTCTCAAGTGCACGTTCTACAGTGGATGACTGCCTGCAACGATTCATGGTCACGGCTGACCCGTGGGCCATGCCCCCAGCCCTCTTTCGGGGGGAGATGTGACGTACCTGCCAGCAGGACGCACACGACATAAAGGCAGATAGGAATCAGAACAAATGTCTGCGTAGCTCAGTTGGTAGAGCGACTTGTTCCGGAATAAGCGGCCTCGGGTTCGAATCCCGGCGCAGACCAAAAATGACGGAGAAATTTACTTCGTTATAGACGAAAACGGTGATGTATTCAGACAGCAATTCCGCCTGTACGCAGGACACGGTGGACATGATGGAAGGTGTACTGCCATCGGCGCCACTGATGGAATGGTGTTGTAGGCGAGCACCACGTTTCTTGGAGCAGGAGGACATCGGCCTTAATTGCCGAGAGGTCCTCAGCATGACGGAATTCACCTCGGTGGATCCAAACCCCTGGCAGTTGAAGGAAACTACCGTGAAAGCGCCAGGTCCCGCGGCGACGTGGTGAGCCTGGTGATCGAAATCTTGAGTCCGTGGATCTGCTTGCGAATGAACTTGGCCTTCTTAGCAGAAGGACCGGATAAGTAAGAAGAATTGTCCACAAGATTGTCCAGATCAGAAAGCTATTGCAGTATTGTAGGAAGTCCAGCTTCATGGGTCTTCGCATATTGGAGGAAGCCGTGTGCTTTTTGCGTGTAACAGGTGAGAGCATGCAGCTCCTCATACGCAAGAGGCAAAGACGGGAAATATGTGTCGCGGAGATTCTGATCAAAGTCCTCAAATGATACCATTGGAGAGGAAGGATTAGAAGTGGTATCAAAGTCTTGAAGATACGATGGTTTCTGGCGGGTCCGGGAAGAGGAGCGAGTGGAGCTCCCAGCAGCTCTCCCTCGCTTGATGGTGTTTCGAGGAGGTATGGGTGCCGCCCTCTTATCTGGGCGAGCGCTGTGATCAGGCTCAGAGGTGTCACTCACGCTATGTTCTGCACTAGTGTAAGCGCCGTCAGTATCCGCAATTGATACTTCAGTATCTGACACGATACGGTCGTCTGCGGAATCAGTTGGTGGATCAGGGGCGCGTAACTTGGAGGACTCCGGCAGCACTGGAAAATCGGTCGCGGAGAGAGATGGCGGCACATCAGTCGATGACGGAGCACTTTCTCGTCTGAGAGGCGCCTCAGACGAAAGGCGTGGAGGCAAGGGCGAGTCAGAGGATTGTAGAGAAATCACCTGCGGTGAATCTTGTGGAGCAGCAGCAGGTTTGGGACACTGCTTGTAAAAGTGCCCAAACTTCTTGCATTTTCTGCAGTAATGTTCAGTGAGCACATCAATATAGCGGATCTGGTTACCGCACTTGACTTTGAATTGAGTCGGGATGGTCTGAATGTCCGCTGAGGAAGAAAAAACAACCCTACCCACGAGCCGAGCGCCGAGCAGGCAGTTGTCTTCGGGATTTTTAGGGGCAGTAGAATATGTCCGAATCGTTCCAACCACACGGCCGAATGACGCAAGAACCGCAAATAAAGCTGTATCGGTTACCTCTGGGGGCGCCGGGTGGAAGGACACATTCAGCGGGCGCTCGGCAACTGGGCTTGGAACAAGATGTTGGTCGCCGATGGTGAGGCCGGCATTCGTCACGGCACGAGCAGAGTTAGCCTTGGAAAAGTATACGACAATCGTTCGGCCTCGCCGAAACATGTGTGAAATGGCATGTTTTGGAAATTGCCGCTTTAAAGCGGTGGAATAATCTTTGAAGAAGGTGTTTGGCAAGGATTCAAAGACAACACCTCTCGGTCGGTTTCGGTTGGAGGTTTAACGACCACCGTGAGCAACTCAATGGGCTATAAGCAGTCGCCCGTCCCTAATTTAGGGGCACTGGTTCCAGGGAAGGGAGAGAGCCAGTGCCGTAAGACAAACACAACATCCATGCCTCACCGGGATTCGAACCCGGACCCCGTTCGGACGGACAACACCTCTGTCTAAGATCGTAGTGAAAGCTTTACCTGCTGGCGAGTCCTGGGGAATTTCCAAAGAAATTGTATTTCCGTCTCGTTGTAGTTGTGATTGGAGAGCTACGGCGCCGGCGTACATGCCAGGCGGGAGGCGCTGCACAGTGGGAGAGGCCATGGCATTAGCATACGTAGACGAAGACGTCATAGGTTTAGATGACATGGGGAAAGTACCGTCGCACGAGACATCCATTGCGTCGTCGTCAGCAACGAGGGTGACAGCAGCTGGAGATGAGTGAGAAGGTGACCAGCAGCTTGAGATGAGTGACCAGCCTGAGGAAAGGGGTTGTTCACATCACGAGTTGAGGGCAGGGCAACGCCACCACTAGGGGAGGGAAACGAAGCAGTACCCATGAAAGAAGAAGAGGTTGTCGTCAACATCGATTGGATACCGGAAGTGAGGTCTAGTTTCGGGCCCCCACCGTCGGAAGACGCCATTTGCAATGGCGCCGACTATCGTAGCTTCGACCAGCTCGGCCGAGAGATAAACAAGACGTAACAGGAAAAGAAAAAGGCAACTCACCAGCTACTTAAGGCAATACATGTCTGTAAATATGCATCGGATATTTTTGAGAACCTGTTCAACATGGTTATTGAAATATTTTTACAAATTTTTCAAAAGTTCAGGTGCTGCAGGGTCAGGGAAGGATTCGCATATATTTGTGTCTAAACTTCTGAAAATGCGGTATTAAACTGTTTTCTTCAAAAATTGTTTCCAAGTCTTCGGAAATGAATGTGTTTCGAAGAAAAACTGTTCCGTATTCTAAACAAACACATTCATTCACTGCTATAAAAGTCAGAATATACAGGTTGCAACTTTTTAAGTAAATTTCAAGCATGATTTCTATAAGAATTTTTCAAAATGTTCGACATGTCGAGGTCTGTATGTGAAACGGTAAAAAACTAACAAAGCCGTGTGCAAACAAAAGTGGACTACATTTCGGTAGCGAACAGAAACAGATTAACTTCTGGTATAAATCAATACAAACCTTTATTTTGTATCTAAGTTTTACGTTCCATGACCTATCTATGAAAGTAATAATCATGTTATTCTGGATCTTAGCTTGTTGCTGTTTCACAGCGCATTCGATATGTTTTGATACGATCACACTAATTGGTGGAAACCGCTCCGCTGGAATCCTAGCCTGCCTCCAGACGCTAGTTGTAAACATTTATTAGGAGAGCAAAACCAATAAAAACCACATAAATTGAAAGCGCAACAGAATTTTCTGGGCAACTAGACAGAAGGACATCGATCATCTAATCCTTCCCCGAAGAAGACCATTCCCTTCCAATCATTCGGACCAATCACAGAAGGAAGGTCAATCTAGTCTGTGGGCTATATCGAGGAACGAAGTAACTGAGGTGATCTCGCACTGCCCCAGCTATAGTCCCGCATAGCGTGAATTTAGCCTCAGCTGTTTCAGTACTTCGAACTTCGACCATATATATACTGATAGACCGTGCACTGGTAATCGCTGCCACTGAAGCGCCGTGATCCCAACATCAGAGCCGTCAGATCACGTGACATTAGGCAGCAGTGGTTGTGTGCTCGCCGATTTCAAAGCATTCTTATGGCCTGACCAAGGAGGTTAGAATAATACTTCTAGAGATGTCATGGTCTCTGAACTGTGAAGCCGCAAGGTGTGGGAACTTGCCGTTTTTTACAGACACGCATGTAATTTCAACTGTTTTTATTTCAGAATTGCGTGGTTTTTGATTGCAGAAACAGTATTAATATCAAACCGGAATGAATTATACTTCTTACACAAGTGAAATTTTTAATTTTAATGTTATGTTTTGTTTAGAATTCGCACTAATGTTCGTGTATTTCAATTTAAAATAAAAATGGAAAGGAGCCTCAAAACAATTAAGAATTTTATATATATAAACTCAGCATTTCTCACGTAATTAAGAATTTTATATATTATAAATTCAGCATTTTTTCACGTATTGGCAACAAGTTACGATGCGAAATGGACCTTATTAATGGGACGTCAGAAGTGGATTTATGCGGACCAACATGGCTGCTGATTCAATGTTTTCGCTATTTGATTATCCCTTACTGTTGGCTAGATTTTACAATCCTAACGTCATGGATTTTGCCGAGGAATTAATAGAGCTATAGGGCGAAGAAGAAGAAACTAATTTCTTAAAAGAACAAATCAAGGTTGCAAAAATATACCAAGACAATTTTGTGTTCGATTTTTATTTCGCATGACGCAGGAGACCATCGCCGTTAGTAATCATGAAGTTTTTAATGCAGCATTTCTTGTTCACGGTATATTAAATTTTCATGTTCTTATAGTCAGACGTTGGCGACATATCTGAAACATGAAATTGAGTTCCATTGTTTTGTAAAACAAAAACATTTAGAAGCTCCAACAAATACGTAATAAGGAAACACACTAGGGTTCGCATGCAGAGGCGACTTTAAATCTTTTGGGGTCCTAGGCGCTAAACGATTCTGGGGCCCCTCCTTCCCCTTCTTATCGCCTCAGAAAATTTCATCCGTCAGATTAACAAAAAAAACAGTAAAGTCAAGAAAAATGTTTTTGCGCTTTTTTGAAATGCGATTCTATCATAAATTATTAGGACGTTTTGTCAGAAACAGTGCTAATGTAATCAGTTTGACTGTTCGCGCACATCGAACTTTTTGTTTTTACAGATATTTCAAAAATTATTTTTTGAGGCTATTAGGAAATCAAAGGGCACTAAATTTGCACTTTAAATATCCCATATTCTTTATGAATTTACGACTAATGGCTATCAAAGTCGAACATTCAAGAAATTAAAGTTCTCTTGTGAAGAAATATTTTTGTGCTTCTCAGATTAGGCTTAACAGTTCTTTCTCAAATACTTAAAATTTTGAATCAGTTCATTGATTTCCTGCTAGAGGTACTGAAGGACAATAAATGTGGTTTTCACAGATTCTTCAAAAATTATTTTTGCGAATGATAGGACATAAAACTTCATTAAACTTTAGCCATTTTAAATTTCACTACCAGTTGATAAATTTCCCTCTAGTTCTGGAATTGGAAATTTAATAAATTTCAGCTTTACGCTACGAGAGACCATTTTGGTAACGGCAAAAGTTGCTATAGTTACTTGGCAAATTTAACGCTAAAGGTGCTGAAAATGGAGTTTCGCTAAATTTATCAATACAATTCGTATAAATTGTCATGAAACTGGAATAAGTTTCAATTGCAAAAAATGCCCTCTCCATTGCTTCAGCTTTAGAAAATCACCTTGTATTTACGTTATGAGCAAATTAGTCAAATTAGTAGACAACGAGCATGGTATCCAGCAAAAATAAAATACTTGAAGACACTGGCAACCAGAGAAGTCCTCCACGTTACAAAATACGGGTAAATTTTAATTTGTGCATAGTACTTCGCTTAAAAAGGGTGGATGAATTTTCGTGAAGGAGTTTTCTTGTGGCGAACGATTCTATAAATCGAAGAGATTCAGCTGCCCATGTCATAGACAAATGTCATGGACCAAAAAAGTTGGGCAGTAAGAATTTCTTCAGTTAGTGCAAAAAAGCGAGAGTGTGAAGAGTTTCTTAAAGATTTTTCCTTATTACTTTTATCAGAAAATGTCTACGTTTTAGGAAGGTCTGGATTTTCTTTTATTTTGTCAAAAAGATGTGTAAGATTATCTTTATACCTCCACCGCAGTTATCAGAAACAGAAATATAAGGATTAAGTGCAAAAGATCCAGCTTGAAAATGGAAAAGTAGGAACCACAGTTTTTCAAGTAAGAGTATCATTGAAACTTTTATTGGCCGCCCGGGTGGCGCAGTGGTCTAGGCGCTGGCTTATTACCATTCGTCCGAGATGGCTCCGGGTTCGGATCCCGTTGAGGCATGGATGTTGTGTTTGTCTTACGGCACTGGTTCTCTCCCTTCCCTGGAACCAGTGACTCTAAATTAGGAACGGGCGACTGCTTATATCCCATTGAGTTGCTCACGGTGGTCGTTAAACCTTCAATAAAAAAAAATATTTTTTTTTTCAAATGTTAATTTGTTGTCAATTTAAGGAATAGAAAAGGTGAGAATACTTAATAATTATCAGTATTAAACTAAAGGAGGAGAAAGCAATAAGAAAATGCTATTGCAATGCAATAGAAATTTCTTTTAACACTATTCAATAAAAAAAAGATAAACAATGCAACATTTTCGAATTTCTTTATTTTCAGCCTAAGCACACACTTTTTGTGAAAAAAAGAAAAAAAGAAAAAGAACGAAGCACCCCGAGAAAGTCATTTGATCCTAATGAAACTCTGCAAAAAAATATCTCGGGGCCGAATATGCAGATGATTAATTAAAAAATAACGACCAATGACTAAATAGCGGCCCGCGACAGCGCATGGCAACTGCATCGAGAAGGGTATATCTAGAGCAAAGGGCGACACAACAGGTCGTAGAATGCATCGACGTACCGGACAATTGCTACAGCGCGAATTGCTGGTACATTAACCTCCAGACTGTGAGAATGCCACGACGATGGATCTCTACCCGAATAGTCGAGAGGGTTTGCGAGAGGATATATAATTGGGCTGAGAGAAGCCGTTTGGTCAAGTCGCCGTATCGCCAGGCATTTGGAACGGAGCGACGCGGTAATCGGACGATGTTGGCGCCAATGGGTCAAACAGGGCACTACAATCCAGCAACACACGTGCAGTGGACGGCCCAGAGCATCGGTGGAACGCAAGATTCGAGCTACTGTGAGAACCGCACGAACAGAACCGAATTCGTCGCTCTCAACCATCCTTGGCCATATTGCGTCGTCCACAGGTATGAAAGTGGACATTCGGACCGTTGCCAGACGAGTTGTGGATTACATTTGAGGAGGCCAATCTGCCGTTACTACTGATCAGAGAGCATCGCAGGCACCAGTTGCAGTGGTGTCGGACCCGATCGACGACAGATAATGTCCAGTGGTGTCATGTTGTCTTCAGTGATGAGTCACGGTCTGCATTTAGCTCCGATGACCAGCGCACGAGTGTCTGGAGGCGAGCTGGCCAGCGCACGGATCCTGCTTTTGCCGTGCAACGGCATAGGGCTCGGACTCCCGATCTGACTGTCTAGGAAGCTATTTCCTACGATAGCTGCACACCTGTTGAAGTCCTCTGTACTAGCCTCGCGGCTCAACGATACGTCGACGTATTCTACGACCTGTCGTGTTGCCCTTCCTGTGGCACATCACCGAGTAATTTTGCAACAGGATAATACCCGGCCACACACGGCACAGCTCTCCCGGGCCTGCCTCTGTAATGTCGACACCCTTCTAGGCCAGCCCGATCACCCGATTTCTCACCGATCAAACATGATGGGACCCCACCTACACCCATCCCGGAAAGTCGGTGAATTTGGCCCACATTTTGGACACCATCTGACATTCCATACCTCAGAACAGTTTCCGTAAACTGTATGTGTCTCTGCCACGCTGGGTTTTTGCTTGTATCGGAGAGAGAGGTGGCGCTACAACTTACTGACGTCTTTTACTCATGTAACTGTTTCATCCGAATAAATGGTCCAACTCCTGTGAAATTGCAATAATTTCCTCTCCTATACATGTACATTACACATGCCAATTTTCATCTTGATTGGATGATTCCTTCTGGGTGCTTCGTTTTCTTTATTTTATTTTATTTTGTTCTTTTTTCTTTCTTCTTAGCGAAGATTGTATTAGCTACTTTGGTTTAGGGTGGTGCAGGAAGATTAGGGCTGAGGAAGAACTTGATTATTCTACCCCAGAGAGAAAAGGTAATAAACAGCAAACACCCCGACAGTTTCTACAAGCACTCTTCATCGCAGCTCAGGAAAGACAAGTAAAAAGTTCCAACACAGATGTTTTTCCTTGGCTGGAATTCATATGAAAGTAACTTATATCACAGCCAGCTAAATATTCGCCTTAAACAACGAAAAGTGTGGGAAGCGTAAATTCTTGTTTTACGTACCACTAAAACAAAGCCAAGGTTATTTTAACAGTTTATTTCAAAACAAGTACATCGGTAACAATTCGAAAATTTAAAATGAGAAAGTAAATTATCAATTGACAATAAAGTGGTCCCTTTCAGGATTCATTTATTTCGGTCCGTGAAAAGCAAAGCAAAACAAAACAAAACTGGGAATCCAATTATACATTTCTGGGGCCCCTCGAGCTCTGGGGCCCAAGGCGCGCGCCTAGTGCGCCTAGAGGGAAATCCGCCACTGTTCGCACGCTAGGCAATCTGCTTAAAACATAAATGAACGCGTAACATTAAATAAAAGGGAAGTTATAGATATGTTTGTTATATTCTTTTTTTTTTTTATTGGAGGTTTAACGACCACCGCGAGCAACTCAATGGGCTATAAGAAGTCGCCCGTCCCTAATTTAGGGTCACTGGTTCCAGGGAAGGAAGACAGCCAGGGCCGTAAGACAAACACAACATCCATGCCCCACCGGGACTCGAACCCGGACCCCGTTCGGACGAATGATCAGAGGCCATCGCTTAGACCACTGCGCCACCGGGGCGGATTTTATTCTTTGAGAAAAGTAGAACTTAATTCCTATTTTACCGATCCAAATATTCCATCAATTTTCTCCTACCTTTTTTTCGTTTTTTTTTCTATTTTGAAATTCGAAGGAATACTACGAGGTTTCAACTGCCTTTGATTCGTAGTGTCATAATATCCAAAAGTTTTTTCGTTAAAGTAGACAGAACATATTGGAGAGTGCACATCAGATTGGAAGTCACCGCGTTTCATTTTACACAGCCATTCCTTTAATAATTTTGTCTTTTTCAGAGGAAAATTAAGGAATGTTTTTCTTTCGTCTACACAATTTAGGTTGCAGAATTTATTAGCACAACCATACGATGAGCAGAAGTTATACATGTCGTTAATAAATTTACGAAAATCGCGATTTTCCTGAATCCTTGGAACGTAACGCCATGTTAAGCAATGGGAAAACGCATGTAAACAAACTGTTGTTGGTCCTCGGCCACGGAAAGGCTTTCCCCTGATCACGGTGTACGATAAACAGGTGATTCAACTTTCAGCTAAAATGTGGACTCTTAATGTAATCGGCCACCAGATGCCGCTGGGGAGATGCAGGCCATCAATTCCAGGAGTTGAGTAAACCACTGTCTATATCACGATGATGTATATGTTTGTTGTTGCAATGTTTTTTTTAAGCGTGAAAAGAGCCGTATTGTACTTCTCAAATATTATTAGTTCTTACACATCAAGTAGGCCAACATAAAAATTAAAAAAGAGGACGTATTTTTAAGACAGATTTCCATGTAGAAATGACACGCCTTTAAACGACAACAGTGATGCTAGGGATGAAAGGAATTTTGTTTATGAATTGATAATACGTTCGGGTTATATATATACATAGTACAAGGTAGGCTTTCGTTATATAAAAACAGTGTTACAGATGTAATTTTATATACAGTTGCAGAAGGGTACCAGCGTCATAATTATGATCGCGTAACATTTTGAATCCCTTATTTTAAACTTTTTTAAATAAATATAGGACACGTAAATTTATATTACCTTTTCGCTTTAATGTAGTTGTTGTGTATTTATACAGCAGATATGCTTCTAGCTTTCCCTGCATGCATTTAAAGGTGATGGTGTGTGTTGAGAATGTAGCAACAGTAGCTGCTTACTTCTAAATAACTCGCAAAATATCATTGTGCATAATACATGAAATATATTAATGAGAGGTTCTTAAATTTAAGTGCGTAATTTTTTTAACGCTCCTTAGCAGCATTCAAAAGCCCTCTGCTCTTTGGGCAATTATAAGTTGTATGTATATTAGGTATACCATATGAATAAGCAATAGTAGTTTAGCGTTCTAAATTATTTCGTCGGAAATGTTGAAGGATTTTTAAAAGTGAGATATACAGATTTTTAAGTATGCAATTTTATGGCGAATGGTGAAAAAATTTCATCATTATGGTGTATTTTAAAGATTTTACCGTAATATTTATGTGCCAGCACGACGCCGACGCTGTGAACAGAAGCTACGGCAGGCCTAACACACGCCGCGGCGACATCAAGCTTTGCTCTGCTGAAACGAAGGTCTTGTTGTAATCTCGATCCGGCTGCCATTCTGCTGGCGGAAGAGTACAAAAGGAAAGGGGAGCGTTCTTGCCAGGAAAGCGATCCAATTTGTAGTGCTGCGCTACAGAAAATAGATCATCATTTCTGTCTCACATTTTAACATCACAATCTGAGAATTTCTTGATTTTTTTTTCGCGTATGATTCTTTAATGCGCAATTTATGAACTCACCTCTTCCAGAGCTTTTTCTTTTTGTTGTCCAATTTCAATGAATTGCGAACAATGCTGTCAACAGGAGGAGCAAAACTTTGATTTTCCGATGCTATGTAACTTCCGTTGAAGAGAACATGGCCTCTACTTTAACGCTTTGGTGGAAGAAAGGAAGGCATTTGCATACTTTCTATTTCGTACCAGGCAATCATATGCATAAGAACGAAACAATTTTCATTATGTGTTTTAAAAAACTGCGAAAGAAATGAAGAACTACTTTCTGTCAGGTAGCACTACAAACTGGATCGCTTTCCTGGCAAGAACGTTCCCCTTTCCTCCTGTACTCTTCCGCCAGCAGAATGGCGGCGGAGCAAAGTCGCTGCAGCGGCGTGCCGCAGTTTCTGTTCACAGCGTCGTACTTGCACGTAAATATTACGGTAAAAATCTTTAAAATGCACCATAATGATGAAATGTTTTCACCATTTGTCTTGAAATTGCATACTTTAAAATCTGTACGTCTCACTTTTTGAAATCCTATTTATGTCCCACTTTTCTGAAATCCCACGAAATAATTTAGGACGCTAAGCTACACATTTGCCAAGTAATGACTTTGCTGCCTTCTTTGAAAGGTAGGTTGGACACTCAGGAAATGTTACAGAAATAACAGTGAAGTTAAGTCTAACACGGATAGGCACATCATATAAAACTTGGCCATTGAATGTCTCACTCCTGCGTCTAATTACATCATGGGAGTGGAAAGGTTTCTCACAAAGAAAATCGAGTGCTGATTTTCCGATCGGCTCGAGGGATTGCTTTCTGCCAGTTAGCAAGTATTTTTTTTCATTTTTAAGTGCTTTAAATAAAGAGGCATGTTCTTCACTACTAGCATAACCAAAACAGCAATTCGGAACGAAACATTTTCGTCCCATGTCACGGGAATCGAAAACTCCGAAAAACTAAACGCTTCAGTAAAAAACAACAACCGACAAAAAAAAAAAAAAATAAACAAGACAGTTTACACTGATTTCAAAGTAGGTCAAGAAATGTAGAAAAGGCAAAGATTTTAGTTACTTGCCTAATACTTGCCAGTGGTTTAAGCGATGGCCTCTGATCGTTCGTCCGAAAGGGGTCCGGGTTCGAATCCCGGTGAGGCATGGATAATGTGTTTGTCTTACGGCACTGGCTCTATCCCTTCCCTGGAACCAGTGACCCTAAATTACGGACAGGCGACTGCTTATAGCCCATTGAGTTGCTCACGGTGGTCGTTAAACCTTCAATCAAAAAAATAAAAAAAATTCTAACCTCCTGTAACAAATACCTTCTTCGATTTGTTTACTCACATGACGATTCGAGTTACAGAGGACGGAAATTCGAGTGCCCCGCATTTCCTCTAACGGAGTGGCGGCTCGTGGTTGAAAAAATAGGTGAAGAGCTACAAGAGCAATATGAAAAGATATCTACTGTCTTCAATGAAAATCACTATATGCAGACTGACCTATTTCTTGTATATTAGATCAATTCTTCTTTTTTTAAAGCTGCAAATTTGTCGATTATGGCGTCATAGAATGGTTGTTTCTTCGTGAGCATCAATAAAATATCTTTCTGAATAGAAATATTTGCCAAAGAAGCAAGCCTGTCTTGAGAAATAATGTTTCTTCAGTAAGTTTGTATTTTTTTAAGGCAAGAAAAACTTCTTTCCACTGACACACTAGTAGATGGAATGGTTAAAATGAGGGCAACCAATTTATAAGCTTCTGTAAAAATGTCTTTATCTTCATGAAGCACTCGAAGAAGTTCTTGTGTCGATATATTCCTTAATTTTTCGTTGGCATATACAAGACTCAGTTCATTTTTAAGGCGCTGGAGTTTAGTAAATATATTTCCGTAAAAATGTTGTAGATTTTCAAAAGCGTGAGAGGTAAGCTTGAATTAAATTGTTCGAATTTGGTTGTTTCAGCAAGACAAACAAATTGAAGTTTTTCACTGTCTTGAAATCTTATATCCATTTCCATAAGAATGGGGTCTAAATTTTCAAAATACAATTGCTTATAATTTTGAAAAGTTGTTTCTTGTGTAAGAGCAGCATATTCCCGTTTAGATCTGCTTATTTCTGTGATTTTGCTAGCTTTTCCAAACAGTGTTTCAAATACTTCATCGTTCCTTTTATGACTGAAAATTTCACGAGTTTTTTTTTAATTTGAGTTACACAATAGTTTATGTCTAGTGATTTTTTCTGCAAAATTTCGAATAATAGATCGGTGGGGCCCAAAATTTCATTAAATACTATTGCAAAAAATGTAAATTCAAAAGTGTTCATATCGTTTAAAAAACCCTTGGCAAATTTAATTGATTTTTTGTCTGATTGCTCACTATTTGTCAGAAATTCGAATACTTCCTTCAATTTATCCCAATCTACAGCAATTACACTTACTAACTTCGAAGTGGAGGACCATCGAGTTTCTGCTACGGTTGGTATGCGTCTTGCGGTTGTAGATGTGAGTGTATAAGATCGCTTCACTGAGTGGTGAAAGAAACGAAGGAATTCCAGTGAGGCTTGCGTAAAATATACGACACTTTGAAATTTTAGAAAAACTCTGCTGTAATACAAGATTCCAACGATGTGCTAAGCAATGAACAAAAACAGCTTGAGAAGCTTTATCCTTGATTTTTTTCTGGAGCCATTCAAGTGTCCAGATATTACACTTGCCCCATTGTAACATCGTCCTATTAATTTGTGTTCATAATCGAATTGTTCCAAAATTTTGTCTAGCATTTTGTATAAAGCTTCTGACGTTCGATCTCCACTCACGTCTTGGAAACCCAAAAATCGTTCAGCCAATACACCTTCCGAATCCCCAAATCTTATTATTAAAGAGCACTGAGGTCTGATTTGTGTCTGTGGTGTCATCTACTTGAATAGAAAAGCATTGAACTTCATTTATTTCATTTTTAACGCGATCGTTTATACACTGCTGGCCACCCAAATGCAACACCAACAAGGACACGAGATAGCAAAGCCAGATTTACTGGACACATAACGACAGACACAAAGATGAAACGATTGAGTTTACGGGCCCGTGCGACTTGCGGAACACGCAGACATCAATAGTTCGTGTGGCCCCCATGGTTGGCAATAATGGCCGCTACACGCCGCGGCATCGAACGAAAGAGGCTTTGGATGTTGGTTTGGGGTATGTCGGACCAGGCTGCTTCCACACGTTGCCACAGTTCATCAGGCATAGCCGCGGATGGTGCTTGCCGGGCCACTCAGTTGTCGATCAGCGACCAGCACCAGACGTGTTCGATGGGCGACATATCGGGAGAACAGACGGGCCACGGCAGCAGTGACACCTGTTGGGCCGTGAAGAAATGTTGTACGATGCGTGCTACGTGCGGGCTCGCATTTTCCTGTTGAAACGTGGCCGCTGGCAGGTCCTGCAGGTAAGGGAGGACTACAGGTTCCGAAACGTCGGAGATGTAGTGTTGGCTGTTGAGTGTACCGCCGATGGGTACCAGAGGGGTGCGGGTGTCATATCCAATTGCGCCCCAAACCATAACGCCAGGCGACGGAACGGTATGGCGATGCAAATGCAGGCGTCATACAGTCTCTCGCCGTGGTGCCGCCACACGCGGATCCGACCATCGTGGTGTTACAGGAAGAAGCATAATTCGTCGGAGAAGACAATGTCGTGCCATTCCGTAGACCAGGTGCGGCGTTTAACGGCTCACTGCCGCCGCACTCGCCGGTGGTGTAACGTCAATGGTAATCGGAGCAATCGGCGCCGTGCGACAAGTCCCCGCTCCTGCAGACGACGTCGAACGGTACGTGCTGACACAGGTTTTTGCGCAACAAACCCTAATTCTCGCGCTAACGTTCGTGATGTGGCGGTGCGAGCCGTCAATGCCCGCCGCACAGCATGCCGGTCCTCTCCTTCGGTGGTGTGCCGCGGCAATCGCTCACGTCGGTCCGTCCGTCACTCCTACACCCACCGAATCCCTACTCGCCTCACTGTGGCTGGGTGTCGTCCCACACGGGCGCCGATGTCTCGGTACGATAAACCGCTGTCGCGATAAGCCACTATTCGTTCTCTGTCGAACTCCAAAACGTGCTGGAATGACTGCCGTATTCTGCGACGAGGCATCAGGAAGCTTCCCACGCACAGGTTTGGCAGCACAACACACTTCCACTACTTACACCCCGCCTTCTGTGCACCCTTCTTATAGTGCTTCTCGGTGGCGTGCCGGACGCACATGATTTGCATATGCCCTGCAATGCTATCGTTTGCATGTCCTCTCGCGGGCGATGCATTCTACGAATTTCAGGCCAATCGGATGCTTCCTTCTTGGTGTTGCATTTTGGGTGGCCAGCAGTGTTTATTCAGATATACATTCAATTAATTCATTTTGAATAGTTTTTGAGTCACCTTTGAAGACATTTTTTATCTTTTCGTATTGATTTTGAATTTCTAAAGGACTTTTGATATCAACAATGAAAGCAATTCCTTGAAATTTCCACGATTTATCGAGTCCATGCTTTCGTCATGGCCACGGAATGCTAGTTCTTGTTTGCTCAAATAAAATACTGCATCAATTACTGTCTGCAGGAAAAGTCTATTTAAACGAACGTTTTCGTTGAAAAGCATTTTCAAAAGCCTGGCATTCTCCCTCGGGGCATCGGCAATGGTGTCCTGATTTTTCAAAATTCCTTAGCATTAACTCGCATTGCAGGTGTTCGCTAGAATCACCATTGAGCGTGTTATATTTAATAAATCTGAGAATCCGTCTTTATTCCGCACCGAATGTTTATTACTAAAAAGTAAGCAGGACCAACAAAATAATTTTTGTAACACAGAAGTACTACAAAGCCATTTATATTCAGTAAACCAACAATTTTTAAAATTAATATTGTAAGATTTACCGCTCTTCTTGATTTCTTTTTTGGCAACAATTATCAGTGAATCCGTCGGTCGTCCTTGAAGTAAAATGTCTCTTTTATCTTCATCTTTCCACCGATTAAATGGAGTTTGTAATAAATTACAAACAATGTCGTTCACAGGATACATACTTTAATTAAAACTATCCCTAACTGTTAAACTGTACATGAAACTACAGTAACAGCTAAACTTTTTAACAAATAATCACAAAGCACGAAAAAGCAAATCCCTTTCGGAAAGCATGTACCACAACATTGCAAGATACCCTGGGTAAACCGTTTCACCGTGATCTCCTTCGAAGGTCACGATTCCATTTGCAGAGCATCGGCGCGGAAAGATAAAACACTTCACTTGCACGCCAGATAAGGGAGGTTGACGTCACGGTTACCATAGCAACTCGGTCAAAAGCTGCAGACTTCCAAGGGTTTTCATTTCGGCTCTTCACTTGCACTGTTTTGCATATGAGGATTTGTTTTCCGTATTGAACGCGCTATGTGAAATGATATCTAATCGACATTTTGAGTATTTTGTAACACACTAGAGACAAAAAAGAATATATTATACAAATTATTGAACAAAACTTTATTTTAAGTAAAATAGGTGAGAGGCACTTCACCTACTTCACCTGAAAAGCCGCCACTGCTCTAACGGCCTCTAGTGGTCATTACATTAAGGGATCTTTTTTCCAGCACGACGGTCATACGTAGTTGAATCACTTGTGTATCGTACACCATGCCCATGATGCAATGCGAGGTGAATAAGGTCCATTGCACGGTCCATTGGAAACAATATGAAAACCATGAGCTTTTTCACACTTTGACTGCCGTCGATCCAACGCCTCCTACAAAAAGGTCCGAACACCTCCTGCCCTCTGACGTCACTACAGGAAGACCTGTTGAATTTGACGAACGACCGTAACCTACCATAGTTCGAATGTGTGATTATTGTAGCTTTGCTCCATCAGGTTGTGCTTGCTGTGACTGATTCATATTATTCCCCTCTTTGTAGTTTATTACAGAGTGTTAAATAAAATTGCAGTTCTAATATGCCTTAACGTTGTTGTGAACCAAATTGCCGTAGCAATTACTACACAGGCCCGAAATCATCTGTGTTTAAGTTTCCCGAGAATGAAGAGCTATGCTCCAAATGGATTCGGGCAATTTTTCGAGATTTCCAGCCTACAGGAGCTTCAAGGGTATGTGTGTTTTATTAGCTCTTTTATAATACAGTTTCTTTGCCATTATATATTTAGTCTGAAATATACTCTAGTTGAGATAATGATCTTTAACCTTAGTAATGTACCGCAATAAAGTGTTCTATCTGAAGATGTTTGCACAGGCATTAAATGGCGTAGTATATAATGGTTACCAATCTATAAACTAGGTTGTAATGTACTGTTAATAAAGTTAAATAATTATTAAAACCATCCAGACAGGATATGTTACACGTGTGGCCCACTGAAATAAATATGCTGTTGGGTGATTTGAATCGTGAAAGTACTATCAGTAGGAAACAAAAATACGTACAATTCTTGTACAAAAAATCCATCCTATCTTTCTTAGAGGAACAAATCGATAGCACTTTCATTAAAATTTGGTATGTTATTAATCACGTATTTTTTCTATTGAAATGGCTAATGCACTCACTTTATCCTCACTCGTGGTACTTTTTAAAAATGTTTTTATTCTCTTCAAAGTTGAGAGGTAATTTTGACCAAAATTACCTCTCAACTTGAAACATTAAAAAGACATTTTTTTGAATGTTGCTAAAGGAACAGTTGGAAATAAACATAAGCATAGTCTTAATTTGTGTTTTTCAAAGAAGGTACCTTCCTTTCAAAAAGAAAAAGAAAACACTTCATATTTCCCAGTCTTCGCATCTTTCCTAGTGATCTACATCTTGCTTACAAAGTAATTGGATCTAGGTTTAAAACCTTGCTGCATTTTGAACATGAAACTTCATTAATAATTGCGCCATGAAAAACAACAAATTTAACGGCATCTATTTCTGTACATATATTTGAAGGTTGTCGTTTCAAAATCATTGAATTCATGTCAAACATATCATTACAAGAAACAGTATATTCAGACAAGGTAAATGGTCTTGATAATGCCATACTACTTTAGGAGCAAACAACCAATTTGAATCACTCTTCAATAATAATTATTCTACTGAAATGTACAGAATATACAGACTAAAACACTATTCACCATGCTAAAATAAATATCGAGCATTTTAAACAAGAGTGCAAATTAACCAGTCAGCATCGAAAAGATTCTTCAACAATATAGTCAAGTATCACTCCACCTTTCCAAAATAAAACAATGCAACAACTCGTTCCAATATTAATAAATAGATAATAAAAAAAATAGAATACAATGATTTTTATTTACCATTAATTTCATGAATATTTAAAAATATGGACTTCTTCATTCTATTAAACCGCTACTATTCAAGCAGTTGAACCGGGAATTGCTTCTCATATTCTTGGAATTTTTCAGCATCAGAAAGAGTTACAACAGAGTATGGTAGTATTGCAGTTACAGGTTGCAGGGTTTTTTGACTATTTCTTATTGTTTTTCCCTGATGCCTTTTTACGGTAATTTTACAGTTTATGGTACAGCAGGTTTTGGCTGAATTTTTTCGAATCTACTTTTGAGTCTTCCTAAATGATGTCGATATCTTTTAGTCTGATAAGCCGCAGACAATTAGTTTTTTTCTTGATTTTTTAAAAGTGGAGCTATTTTATCCTCCACTTATAACTCTCCTAATGGCCGCGGAAGGTTAAGTCGACTATAAGATTCGGTAAAGTGTCAGCAAAGCGAGTGTCAGTCAGGCACGAGAAGAGACGAGAACCGATCGAAGAGGAGTCGGATAAGCGGAAGGCTGGCCGTTCGTTGAAAGCATGCGCAGAATGCAATCGCCGGAGCCCACAGAGTAAAAAGGCGTCGTCTCGTCTATGTTACTTCAAGATTCGATAGGATATATAGCTGCCAAGTCCTGTATCTATACATACGCAGGTAATCGAATAAATGGATTCACTTTAGAATGGCGCCGGGATGCGTATTTCACAAGTGAATGTACGAAATTGCGATTAGAGCCATTTCCGCCACGCGATTGGTTCAGAGCTACTTTGGAGATTGCGAGTGGGCGGGGCCTATAAGGAGAGTCATGTGACATGAACACTTTTTTCTATCTGGGGAAGTTCTGCTTGCTAAGAAATGCATTGTGAGGTTACTTAACATATGTGACAAATAATTCATAATGAATTATATCGTGGGAAGTTCTGCATCCTAAGAAGTTCACTGTGAGGTTACTTAACATATGTGAGAAATGATCATATTGAATTATATCGTGAAAAGTTTTAACGTGGGAAGTTCTGCTTCCTAAGAAATTCAGTGAGGATACTTAACAAATGTGACAAATGGTCATATTGAATAATACGGTAAAGTAATTTTGTGCATGATATCATAAGGAATATATGCAGTTTCTCAGATGAATACAAGTCGAAATCTATATTAATATTAAAATTGAGGACAACTTTAATAACTAACTAGTTGAATATCATACTTCGTATCGGCCAATAAATGGTAGCACGTCAACTACACATCACGAATCGTGCTGTTGTGAAAGTGCGTATATAGGGATACTAAAAAGTATTCTTTTAAAGGTCCTTTCTATTACCCTTAAACAATGAAAAGTATGTCTCCACAACAAAATATTCTGACGATCAAGTTTTTTCCCTCATGAATGTGAGGAGGAGGTCTAGCTAGAAAATCAAATCAAATAGAGTGATTTTGTATTAGCAAAGAACTACATTTAAGTATTAAATTAATTGCTTTGTTTTATACACTAAAACTAAAATTTAATTGCCATCGGCATGTATATTTGCGTTTTCTAAATCCGACGAATCAATGCAGCCAATAATGTATACAATACCTCGAAAAAAAAACGGAATTTCCGTTTTTAATTAGAGCCATAAATGAGCCAACACAAAGTGTTAACACTTTAAATAACTTTTTTTTTAATGTAGCTGTGAAATCAAAGTAGTTATGAAAATATATATACTCTATAGAAAAATTTGTTGCTCTAGATGAGAATGCTTTTGTAAATTTGTTTATAAATAGAACAGTTGTCCATGTTAAAAATATATTATGAAATCCTACCAAAATTACTCAATACTTTCTCCGGATAAAAATCAGGAGGGTAGAAGACCAGTTCATCTTGATCACATATGCAAGAGAGGTAAACAAGAAAACCAAGCATTGTTTTACAATTCGTTAAATTTTTTAGAGCCTTTTGTATTTGATAGTTAAGTTCACTGTGGATTTGTATTAACCAACGGCATGCTGCTTGCACTGCAATGCATCATCATATTTTGGAAGCTGGCATTCAGCTTTATTTCAGTCTTCTGGATGCCGACTTCCAATGTACATGGTTAAGTAAGCCTCAATGTAGCTAACGTGACGTTAGGGCTTCCAATACAACAAAATATTTGCGCTACCTAATTTTTAGCGATAGCAAATTATTAAAAATGACTCCCATATTTTTTTCCTGGCGGTATGTGGTTTACGCTCTGTGACAAAAAGAAAATCCAAGAATTTCAAACGATTAATTAGTTGTTGTTGTTTTTTTACTAATATGTGCTAACCTAAATAATCTAAAGGGGCTGAAACCAAGTGGCAGCGGAATGGTTTGCACCATACGTTGTCAGGTAACAATGTAATGATTCCTTAATAATCAGAAAAACACTTGTTGTAAGACTAAAATATTTTTGCCACTCCTAATTTTTAGGTGGGGGGGGGAGAGAATTTTCTCCAGCACAGCACCGTTATCTTACTAGCATCCTTATTATTTTATACCACCGCGGCATGGTGAAATCTGTGGTGCATTACTGAATTAAAACAAAGGTATAATGTTTTTACATTTTTAATCACTTGCATGTGTAGATTTCAGAAAATTTGTTATATGTATTAATGTATATATAAATAATATAATATGTATTAATGTATAAATAAATGACAAATAATAACTAATTTGAGCCCCCCTCAAAATTTGCGATTCACCCCCGGAAAAAACTCTCTGAATGTAACGCTGAGTACGACCTCAAGACAGTGTTCTATTGAAATAAGACACTTCCGTTGGAATAAATACTCCAGAATGTTGTTTGCCATATATTGTGTCTGATAAAATAGTAAGTGATCTGTCACATATATATATTTCTAATATTTAGGAAATTCTTCATATTTTGTCCCTCCAAACTTGATCAAAAATGCCTTCAATTCCACATTTCAACTTGCCTTCTCCCCGAACAA
This sequence comes from Macrothele yani, assembly GCA_039090855.1. NCBI lineage: Eukaryota > Metazoa > Arthropoda > Arachnida > Araneae > Macrothelidae > Macrothele > Macrothele yani. The sequence goes on along the minus strand of CM077028.1, from coordinate 75,287,592 downwards.
AAAAAAAAAAAAAAAAAAAAACTTTTGACAGCTCATGGTTTTCCATACAAAACACATCAGTAATAATCCTGTTCTACAGCAGTGCGCGCTGACGTGCTTACATCTATCGGCTCTGTGAGAATATCTAACTGATAAGAAGGTAAGGCCCAGCGAGACGTAACTAGCGCCACTATATTATGCGGCAAAGAATTGCCGAAAGTATTACACAGAAGCCAATATTACAGGCTGATGCCGCAGGATGCCGGAGCAGACTGAGTTGGACTGAGCATGCGTGTTTGTGTTCAAAGAATATAAACGCTTGTTTGTGTTGGTGTTTTGTTCAAAGGTTTTGTTGTTCTCATCTAGATCTGCGTTTATATTAGAGCCATGAAATACACCCACTCCATTCCCATGAATAACAATTCATGGAATGGAGTGGATGAATAACAAGAAAAATTTGAAACCGCTTGAAACAAATATCCTGGAAAACCATTAAAACAACCTTTGTTGAAAAAAAAAAAAAAAGAATTATACGCCTACAAAATTCATTAATTATTTTAAAGGGAAAAAAAGCAACGCTATGTGGTGTACTCATCCATGGGTTGAATACACAAGACTGGGAGGAATTCGCTTCTAAAAATAACGAGAAGTAAAATAAAATATATTTTACTCTTTAAAACAAATGTAGCCTTGGACAACGGAAAGGAAAGACACAACGTTAAAAATGTAACAGAATGTGACATGAACCCGGGGAAAATATATTTATTCAACAATATCTTTTCAACACGGCAAGACAGTACAAAACTTTGGAAAGTGACTCTAAGTATGTACACGCCTTGAAAATGAGTGAAGTTCCCTTAAGGTTAAAAAAAAAAAAAACTATCGTTACGTTGAAAAAATTAATTTATCAATTATATGAAACTGACTTTTATGAAAAATACCTCGTAATATTGTAAAATGAAAGAGGGAAGCATTCGATTACACATTGCATACCAAACAGACAGCTTTAAGCATATACTCGAACGTGGCAAATTAGTCCGGTCGGTAGAGAGCTCAGTTATCACGCCAGCGGCCCAGGTTCAAACCTACTCAGATGTAAACAGGTGTTTCTCCGATCTCTTGAGAAAGTTTTCCCAGCGCAGTGCGTTTAATTTATAAGTTTCGTAAGGGTAGAAAAAAAAATTGTAGCTTTGGGAAACTGCGGTTGTCTTTGCTTTTTTTTTTTTTTTTATTATTAGGGCTACTACTGGGAAATTGGCGGACAGTGCTGGCCCAGAAAGACTGTTTTTTCTGGGTACCTAATGTTCACGTTTTGTGGGAACCCATTCCTTTGTTTTGCTACTGAGAATTCCATGCAAACAATTTTTAATACGAAGTACCACGAATCCCATGGAAATTCAAAACCAGCCTCAGCATTTTTGACATTTAAGGTATATTGTAAATACGAAATTCATGCCAAGCAACCTGGTATTACTATGGTGCTTAAAGTGAGAATAAAACTGCTAAAATTTCCTTAAAATAATATCAATTGCTAATGTATATATTTGTTTCTCCAAAAGAAGGGACAGGAGGGATACTCAGAAAAGAACAACAAAAACAAATGCTTTAGTAGACCCAATGAGACCGAAGGAAACAATCGCAGATCAAAGCTTCGCTTCCTTTCCGTGAAATAGGCTTCCCGTCCCGTGTCCCCTATGCTTTTTGCGCCTGAATGTTAACTTTCCCGCAGAGCATCTACGGTCGCATTACATGGTGGCGCTGCTGTCGCCTGTTTTACGTTATCTCAACGAGAGTTGAGCTTCTTCACGCGAAGCGTTTATATTCTTTGGTGAGAACTATATAGATTGAAGCATGGCTTTCTGTGATTAATCAAAGAAATGTCACAAGTCTATGAAATCATGTTGATATAAAAACTCAAAAGTGTCCCTATCAATAAAGTACACTCTCTATTTACCTCCTATCGCATTCCGACTGTACGGGTAAAACAACTGGGGTACAGTGCCTAGAAGATTCTTCTAGGCACTGTAACTGGGGTTAACCATTGTCGCAATGAAAACACCCGAGCATTAAAATGGCATATGGCGTGTGCAGCAAAGCTTACATGTCTCACTACATGACTCTCCTCGTAGGCCCCGCCTACTCGCTATCTGCAAAGTGGCTCTGAACCAATCGCGTGGCGGAAATGGCCTTAATAGCAATTCCGTACATTCACTTGTGAAATATGCCACCGGGATAATACCTCTTGATAGGTGTCGATATTCCAAAACTTTGTCAAAAGTAGTCGTAGCAGGAAAACTCCTAACACATCGCCATCTTAACGGACTATATATTGTCACAGAGAAGAAGAGTAGTGATAAGAGCTGAAATAGAACGAAGCTAAAGGAACCCAGCGGCGGAATAATAAAAATAGCTGTGAAAAGTAGTCTAGAACTAAAAAAAATGAATCACCAGACCAATGACAAAATTTATCGGAAGTACAGAGGAACCGGAAAAAAAAAATTAAAAAGACTCCAAAACCCGCTGGACCGGAACAAGGTAAGTTCCTTTTCAACTAGAATACTACCCCTTTCTACTTCTATCAATAGGTTGTGGTTTACTTTTAGGTCGCAGTGGTTTTTGACTATCTTTTATTTTTCTCATTCGATTTGGGATGCTGGTCGATCACGATATCCGTTGGTGTTATGTGGTGCAGAGTTTTAGTTTTTTTTTTCGATTTTGTAAAAGTGGTAACTACTTCCTTCTCCGCTTAGCGCAGAGCTTTCGTAATGGTTGCAGAAGGTTACGGTGTGTGTAAGCATTGGTGAAGTGGCAGTCACTTACCTATGTGCTCTCAACTGTCAAGTTGGCATTCTACGATCGGGGTATCGAGCAGTATCCCCGCTATGCGTATTATCTATGTATATTGATGATGCGACTATACGACGCTGGATTCTCTCCTACCTAAGAGCTCGACTGCTATGGAGACGTGGCGTACCGCGCATGCTCACATCCACCGCCATCCTGTTACTTCAGTATAGAACAATTTCCGGACTGCAGCAATGGCAGACGCATCGACCTACGGCACAACACTATTTGCATGCTTAGCAGACGAAAAATGTGAGTCCTGTTCCTTTACGTTTACGGATTTCTTCCTTAAAATACACAATGAACACGGAGCCATCACGTTTGTGCAAAATCATAGATGCATGTTTAACTTATTTTTTCCCCCACCCCCGCGCCTCTGCCCACATAAGTTCGCCACCCGGAGCAAGGTAAGTTCCTTTTCCCATTTCTCTCATTTCACTGTATACTTCTGTGTCAGCACCTACTTCCCGGTCAGTTTTTGCAAACTACATAGTTTCAGGGGCATTTTCACTCAAAAATTTTGAAAAAATACCCCTGTGACCTAAAAGTATACAGTTACACTATCAATATTCCCATTGGTCTGTTTATCTGCCAGCGCTTTTTTTTTTTAATTTTTGCATTTGGGCACTTTTAATACTTCCGCCATGTGTTTCTCTTAGTTTCGTTGTATTCGCGTGGTATCACATGCCCTCTTCTCCGTTGCGAAGGTTAAGATTTTTTGGCAAACTTTTGGAATATCGCCATTTGTGGAACGGTATTATTCCGTCATCATTGGCATTCTCCGTCATTCTAAACCAAAGCCATTTCTTCGAGTACCTACGTTTATGGATACGGTGACTCGAAACCAATGGATCCTATCGCTTCTACAACCTCAATAGCTTCCCAGCCTCATAGACGTGCCGAGACGTAGTGGCGTTTAGCACATACCCCCGAGCAACGGCCTTCACTTTTCGAGTAATGGCGGACACATCGACCTGCCTCCGTTTCAACGCATGTTGGATTGGAGGCAGGTCACCAAGTGGTACAGTGCATTCACTTTATCACTTTCTCCCTAAACCATTTTAAAAACAGTACTGTTATGTGATCCAAAGTTGCCACATCAATCAACACTAGCTTGGAAATCAGTACGCCCAAATTTCCTTTGAAATCCAATAGACTCTCTAAATTCAATATGTGCATATTACATGTCGCCGATCGAATCAATCAGGAATGCACAGTATTGAAGAAAAAAGACTTCTTACCTGCCATTCAATTTTTGAACGACGGTTCTTGGGTGCCGTGTGTTGAGGTCGATATATCAGTTGGCAATAGCACATTAATCCAAAGGAGATACGAAAGAACTCAGCAGTTGACAATGATTGACACAAGAGCCTCAAAAACATCTAACATACACATGTAAATTTTTGCATAACACAGATGACCGAACGCACACATACTAAAAAAGACAAGTAACAAATAAAAAACCGGCGTTAAATCCTCTTTAGTTCCATCGAGTTCAAAACACACGAGTTCTCCCTTCCGAGTTCAAATCACACGATTTTTTCTCCTCTTGCTTCGCACGCAGCGACAGCACCCTCTATCAGGATCGTCTTGACAGCTGCTCTGAGTTTATTTATTTTTTCTGTTCGGGAGCTGTTGCTCTTCCGACATCCTCCCACCTTTGAGCTTCGGGATCAAGTCACGAAACTCAAACACATAAAACGTTATAAGTTCATTCGCCGCACTGGCTTTAAGATCCGTCCATAACGGAATCGCACGTCTCCACCAATCGTCGCTTCTTCTTGCTTTTCTGACACATTCTTTAATAACTTGCCGTATCGTCTTTCTACACTTTATTACCCAATAACGTTCACGCAGAGTCGAGATTAGGACTTCCAGACCAGCATGGCCTAGTTCAACATGTTTTTTATTTTTTTCACTATGTGATGTTTAGAAGGCAGTACTATTGGATGACGAAATGCCTCCGAGTCCTTTCTCATGGTGATTCTCGTATTGACTCGAAGCTCGAACCTTCTACGTCGATAAAGGTTTTCAGAGAAGTTTCTCTATTTTCGTCAAAACTCTGTCTTTGGACTTCTTTCAACACTACCATTTCGGCCTTTTCGACTTTGCTGTACACTTAACTCACCGAAACATCTTTCAGTTCGTTTGGCCTTTGCATTCCTGTAAAAACGAAAAATCCACGCCATGACACTGATTATTTTGCTATACGAGGAGATCTTTGTACAATATTCAAAAACCTTCTCAATTTCTGTGTTAGTAGCAGATACAATAGTTTTTCGCCTTTCTGAGTTCACAACCTCCAAGTTTGGAAGTGCTTCTGAAGCTGGCCATTCATCACATGGTAATCTTAGCCACTCCGGACCTTCCCACCAACGAGAATTTTTCAACTCTTTCATTGTATATCCTCTCGAAGGGAGATCCGCAGGATTCATAGACCCGGCAATGTGCCTCCAGTCTTCTGCGTCTGTTAGCCGCCGAATTTCCTGAACACGATTGTAAACGAAGGTTGCCCAATTTTCATTTCTTTTTATCCAGTATAACACATTCACAGAATCAGACCAATAGTACGTAGGCACGTTCTCCAGCCCCAAGTCTGATTTCGTTGTTTCTGCTAACCTAGCTCCAATAGTGCAGGCCAAGAGTTCCATCCTGGGTATGGAAGGTAATTTCAAAGGGGCGACTCTACACCGTGCTTGTATTAGCTGACAAGTCGTGGACCGATCATTTTGACATCGGACAAAAGTACAAGTAGCAAATGCTATCTTGTTTGCATCACATAACACATGAAGAGATACCTCCGAATTGGCTGATGCATCCTTTAGTATGCATCGTGGAATCAACACACCACTCAAGCCTTCCAATTGCGTCTTCCAACGTTCAAATTTTCTAGATATAGTCGGAGGTAGCTTAGAGTCAAAAGTGATCCCGTTCTTCCAACATTCTTGCAGCAGAACCTTGGCCCCAGTGTGACCGGGGACGTGAATCCAATGGGGTAGAATACCCGATGGACGACTGAGAGGATCTCTCGTTTTGTCAATGGGGAATTTTCATCGCTAGAGAGCCCCTTCATGTCAATAGACAGCTCATCTGAACTCAGTGTCCAACTGGGACCTTCCTTGCATCTCCATCTTCATCCTCTACTTCTGACGACGCAGGAGCATGCTCCCACCCCCGCAAATCGAACTTGGCTGCACTGAGGATACTTCGTGACTCAAAAATGAACTTTTCAAGCTCCTCTCGGCTATTCACACTAGAAACAGAATTGTAAACATAAAATGACCTCAGGAGCTTTTTCGCCGTTTCCTGCAGATGATACGGCGCGTTCTTCAGGTGAAATTCTATTGTTGCTCCCAGCAAGAAAGGGCTATAAGAAATTCCGAAAACAACTCTTCGGTGCTGGAAGGTTTTAAGATTTTCTTCCTTACCGTTCTCCCACCACAGGAACCTCAAAAAAGGTCTATCATGCTCCTGAAGTCCAATCTGTAAGAAAGCTTTCTTTATGTCGGCAGTTACCTCAATTTTTCCCATCCGAAATCTGTTTATAATCGAGGGTATAAGTTCTACAACATTCGGTCCCTTTTCCTGACAATCGTTAATGGAGGGAGAATTCTTCCCTCTCGCCGAGCCATCAAAGACAGGTCTCACTTTGGTCGTTGAGTTCTCCTTGAAAACAGGATGATGAGGTAAAAATGCTCAGTTTTCACATTCTCCTCAGGAGATTTAACTTCTTCTATAAAGCCCTCCTTCAGCCACTCCCGGAAAACATCTTCATAAGCATCTAACTTCTCTGTACGTTCTAAGGATTTAACACAGCCCTTCAATCTTCTAACTGCTATCTCCCTGCAGTCCGACAGAGGAGGGTGATCTTGAACCCATGGCAAACAAACCATATATCTTCCTTCCTCGTCTCTTGAAACATTACGAATAAAATGATCTTTCTCAGCATCTTCGAGCTCCTTTCTCGCGATCTTTTCGCCTGGATCGAGAATCCCCAAAGTATCAAGTCTCCACAAATCAGAAAGATTTAATTCGCCAACGTGGAGAGAGATAAGGACATTAGATTTACTGGCTTCCTTTTCTTCTGTTTTTCCCATAAACGTCCATCCCAGACGCGTGTTTACTGCCACCAATCCATTGGAAAGGTGCTCAATTTCACCTGTAAATAACTTCCTGCGAAGTCAGCTCCTATCAGAAAATGAATTTCTTTCGGATCTTTCTCATACAGACAGTCATGTTCATTTATGAAAATATCGCTAATGAAAACTCCACGATTTGTCAGTTCTTTTATGCATTTAGAGTCCTCTAACTTCGGTATGAAAGCACAGATTCTTTTTATCCATCACCTCTAATTCGCAAATATAATCACCGTCAATATTGCTTAATTGAATCGAATATCTTTTGTGCTTTTCACTTTTTCTATTCCTCCAAAAAGTCTATGAACGACTTTTTCTTCACCTTTGCATTTCAACCTTAGTGCTTTAGCGACAAATTCACTTACATATGATCTCGAGCTACCTGTATCAATAATCCCTCGTACATAACGACTGATATCATTCTCCTTAATACAAACTATTAAAGTCTGTAAATACACCTCCTTGGAACAGGAATTGTTAGTCAAAACACTGGCTTCAGAGCTCTATCATTTTCTTTATTATTTTCTGGTTTATTATCTTTCTCTTCGTGTTTATGAAAACACATAATAGATAGATGTCTGTTACCACAGTGTGAGCAGGTAATTTTTACCTTACAAGAACGTGAAACGTGTCCTGGTTTAAGACACCTAAAACAGCATCCCCCTTTTAACAGAATAGATTTTCTTTCCTCCAGAGACAGATTTCGAGCTTCTTCGCACTCAGAGTTTTCGTGCGGCTTGTCACAAAAAAACACAAACTAGTTTTTTCTTTTCTTTCAGTTCAGTGCTGAATAGCTCAGCTGCTGTCGGTGTCTTTCCTTTTTCTCTCGAGTCACGTGAGAACTTCCGGCCACAGTCACCTGACCGAGGAGCAAAGGTGGATGGAAAACTGTTGTGCCAGTCTCTGGTGACCAAAACACTAGCAGCAGTACGCTCCCTGGAGGCCAATTCCTTCCTCAAAAATTCAATCAAATCTTTGATGTCATAACTGGCATTGATACTTTGTTTGTTGAATTCTAAGATCAGATCAGGGGGAGCACTTTCAACAGCACCGGACACATCACATTTCCATACGTGTCTGACAAAACTCCCAGCGACTCTAAACTTCTTATTTGCATTTCGAAAGTTGTGTGAACATTATCAAACAACTTTCGAAATGTTCCGACATCACTGAAATTCCTGAGAGGGGGAAGATCAAGAAAATTACTCATATGTGCATTATTAACAAAACTTTTCTCCCAAATCGCTCTTCTAACATGTTTACAGCAATGTCGTAATTTTCCGGCGTGATCGTAAATCCTTGTACAGCGTTTATAGCCGTTCCTCCTAAGTGGGCTTTAAGATAATTAAATTTATCTATTTTGTTCAAATAATCATTCTTATGAATTGCCGATTCAAAAGAATTCCAAAATGTAAGCCATTGACTCACATCCCCGTAAAACTTGGAAATAGATAGCTTCGGCAATTTTATAGTCACAGAACCCCTCACTCGTTCTTCTATTTCAGATTCATGTAGTTCGGGGCTCTGACCAAGAGACACGCCGTTATTCACAACATTTTGCCTTAATATATGAACTCGTTTGGATGCTCTATATCTCCATGTAGTTATTTTCTCACGATATTCTTCAGCACTTTCTAACTCAGACTGCAAGTCCCCTGGGTCTAAAACATTTTCCAGCTCGGAATCAATTAATTTTAGTTCTGTTGATTTTTCATTAAGATGTTCTAAAAGTTCTTCAAGATTATCTATATCCACATCAGTTAGTTTAAGTTCCGCTTCCAATCGCTTAATAATTTTGGTAACGGAAGTTCTCATCACGCCGCGTTTCTGTCTCAATCTAGCTCTAATTTCTTCGGCCATCTTTTCATTCGAAACAATATATCAGAATGTCAACAAACGGAAGAATTCTCTCGGTTACGAATTATGTGTTATATGTTCAAAATACCTCAACTCAAAATCCCGGCAGGGAAGCCATATATTACATGTCGCCGATCAAATCAATCAGGAATGCACAGTATTGAAGAAAAAGACTTCTTACCTGCCATTCAATTTTTGAACAACGGTTCTTGGGTGCCGTGTGTTGAGGTCGATATATCAGTTGGCAATAGCACATTAATCCAAAGGTGATACGAAAGAACTCAGCAGTTGACAATGATTGACACAAGAGCCTCAAAAACATCTAACATACACATGTATATTTTTGCACAACACAGATGACCGAACGCACACATACTAAAAAAGACAAGTAACAAATAAAAATCCGGCGTTAAATCCTCTTTAGTTCCATCGTGTTCAAAACACACGAGTTCTCCCTTCCGAGTTCAAATCACACGATTTTTTCTCCTCTCGCTTCCCACGGAGCGACAGCGCCCTCTATCAGGATCGTCTTGACAGCTGCTCTGAGTTTATTTATTTTTTCTGTTCGGGAGCTGTTGCTCTTCCGACAGTGCAAAACTGGTAATTTTTTTCTCTGGCAGCTTTTACTTGGGCGTACTGATTATGGCATCTTCGAATTACCAAACAATTTGGCACTTAAAAGTTTGCGAAAAAGAAATTTTACTGTGTTTCAACATGCTTATTTATTTTTATTACCGGCAGGCAAAGACATGGTTTACTGCCGACAAGAAAAATGATGGTGTTTTGCATCCAAATGTACTCATATCGTAAGCTACTGCTAATTTATACCCAAAAAGATATTACAAAAGTCTAACTCGCATTTTTTTATGAATTTTATTGTTGCAGAATGATGCACTACGCAGGGCAACAAAAACTTTCCAGGGTTTTGAGTTGCATACCTGTTGGCAACTTGGCTAGTCAAAATATTTTTTGACTAGTGGATTTGAAACTGAAATTTTGTGTGTCAGTCATATTGGGGCGGAAGGGGGATTCAAAAGTGGTTACATAAATAGCAGACTTCAGCTGCAGGTGGTTACTAACTAACTATCTTGCACTTAAAATACTAAAACAACTCTATTATTTCCAGGGAAAGATTAGAACAGGAAGTGAGAAACCTAGATTGAAACTGCAAGTCACGGTAAATGTGACAAGGTTCTAGTAATAACTGAGTCCCTCAACCTTATATTTAAAGTTAAAGTAAAAAGGTTTCTAGCTAATTATCCTGCACTTCAAATACTAAAACAACTCTATTATTTCAAGGGAAAGATTAGAAAAGGAGGTGAGAAACCTATATTGAAACTGCAAGCCACGGTAAATGTGACAAGGTTCTAGTAAGAACTGAGTTCCTCAACTTAATATTTAAAGTTAAAGTAAAAAGATTTCTAGCTAATTATCCTGCACTTAAAATACTAAAAAACCTCTATTATTTCAAGGGAAACGTTAGAAAATGTGGTGAGAAGCCGAGACGAGATGTGACAGATTCTTGACGTACAACACTGAACTTCAAATGTCGCCCGGTTAACTTACGGTTTTCCAGTCAATGAGCACCAACACGCTATTAATAGGTAGTTATCTCTAATGTTTTGTCCATTGAGTGTATTAATTATTACTGAATAAACAAAGACATCGCTCTTTCCACGTTTATCAACACGTATCAACTCTTTGGTCGCGTTAGATAGCACTAACGCGACCAAAGAGTTGATACGTGTTGATAAACGTGGAACGGTCACGGCAAGGCTTCCTGTGATAACGTCAAGAACTGGTGTTGCGGCCTCGTTACAGGTGGCGTTGGTCGATCGCGCTTATAGGTTTCATGCAAAGTGGTTCATTAACTAGGGCATCTCCAGATATCCTATTCTAATTTCTTTGAACCTGACACGCTGCTTTTAAATATTAGCATTTAGTAAATCGTATAAGTTAGAAGTTTGTTTCGTAGGAATAATACACATAAGGATATATTCGTTAGGAAATTGTCATTTATAAATTTAATTTCAACAGTTTTAAAGTTACAGAATGAGTCATCATTTAGATCAAAGCAGGTCATTAGGTTTCTCTGTGTTTGTGTGTGAATCATTTGAGTTTGTTTGTACTTGAAACTTCTGTAAAGTGGTGCTCTCATTAAAAATTTATGGATACAGAATTACATTATTTTAAATGCATTATAATGTGGAAATTCCCGCTATACACAATAAAATAAAAATATACGGAAAGGACATGACTGTATTCAGAGTAAGCTTACTTAAGATATGTATGTGCACAAGTTTACAGGCAGTGATTTATAATGTGTTGAATATTTGCGAAAATCTTAAAACAGTTACATTCGTTTTTATTTTTTTTTATTTTGGGTATGAGTCATTTTTTCATAGACACACGTTTTCTAGATTAGGAATCGAACCTTAATCTTAATTGTTTCTTCCCAAACACAACAATTACTGAAAATATGGAAAACTCAGGTGGAATGATCGCTGTTATAAAAAAAATTATAATTTTTAATTAATAATAAAAATTTACGCAGAATTGGAATCAGAGTAGGTTCGTATTTAGAGGGGGAAGCAAGGGTCTCCCCTCCCCTCCGAAAGTGTTTAATTTATATGTACTTGGTTAAAATGCTTCTTACGTTAGAAAAAAAATGCTTTAATTTAATAAAAATGCATCAACTTAAAATAGAAAATAATGCTTTCTCTTCAAATTTTTCATTAACTTTTATTTTATTCTGGTGGATTTCAAAGACTTCTATTTTCCTTCCCACCTTCCGAAAAAAATCTATGTTCGCCCCTGAATCACGACAATTTTTCTGCTACAGTTACCCAATTTGCATGTTTTTGAGGAATTAAAAGTGTGATGAATCCATAACATGAAAGCGAAAGCATGAAAGATCCATAACATGAAAGCGAAAGCATGAAAGATCCATAACATGAAAGTGAAACAGTGATGGCCGCCCCGGTGGCGCAGTGGTCTAAGCGATGGCCTCTGATCATTCGTCCGAACGGGGTCCGGGTTCGAATCCCGGTGAGACATGGATGTTGTGTTTGTCTTAAGGCTTCCCTTCCCTGGAACCAGTGACCCTAAATTAGGGACGGGTGACTGCTTATAGCCCATTGAGCTGCTCACGGTGGTCGTTACACCTCCAATAAAAAAAAAGAAAAGAAACAGTGATAACACTAAAACTCACCTTCATTATAATTAGGCATTAATCAACAAGAAATATGGCTGTGTCCAACCATACATGTTTTATTTCTTAGCTAAATCGAACAGAGATCATACCATTAACATACTAACAGCGGATGTAAACAATGAGTACTGCTGCCAACTTCTGATACGTTACAATTAGAATACAATACAATAATATTACATTCACCCCACTCTAAAAATTAGTTACATAGCCAGACAGGTATGCAGGTTGGCGTCTGGAACGAGTAGGGCGCCGTGCTTAATCAGAGTCCTCAGTAGCAGTCAGTGATAGTTCGTTAGCCTCAACTACATTAGTCCCATATTCAAGATTACTAGCAGGGGCAGAGTCGGTAGTTTGAAGGATTTCTTGTCTCTAACAATCATTCACCTCTCTAGGGTGTTCTCCTGTAGGAGCTAGATGCCGAGTTGAAACAGTAGTTTCTCGCCCATCAGGGAATCTGACATAGGCATAATCAGGGTTAGATTCTATTAGCTCTACCTCTTCCACAAGAGGCTCATATTTGCTAGAGCGAACGTTATTTTTCAAAAGAACAGGACCAGATTTAGTTAACCAGGTTGGAATTGAACTACCATTAGAAGATCTTCTACGGTGGTTAAACGTCCTTTCGTGCGGGATTGTATGCAGAGCATGATCCAGTACCTCCTCCCACCGCTCATTTTTCATGTTATTAGACCTAAGGGCAAGTGTTATGGTCTTCCATATTATTCCATTGTATCTTTGAACTTGTCCGTTCACTCTAGGATTGAAGGGAGTGGTTCGACTAGTAGCAACGCCATGTGAATTTAGAAATGACTTCAGTTCTTGAGACATAAATGATGCTCCTCTATGAGAATGTATATAAGCAGGTACCCCAAATACAGAGAACAGGCTTTTTAAAAGTCTTGTCAAAGTGGCAGTAGAAACATCATTACATGGTAGAGCGAAAGGAAACGTAGAGTATTCGTCTACAATAGTGAGGAGATACTGATTTCAAGACTTCCCCGGTAAAGGACCTTTGAAATCTAGATTTAGTCTCTCAAAAGGAGAGGTAGCTTTTATCAGTTTCCCTTTATGTTGGTTAAAACATGGCTTTAGTTCTGCGCAAACAGACATAAGTTAGTGACCTTTTTTTACATCTTTAACAGAATAAGGTAGGTTTTTTGTGCGAACCCAATGACTCATTCGTGTTATTCCAGGGTGGCAAAGAGCCCCATGTAAGGCACTAAGATTAGTGGCCTGGTTTATCGCAGCAGTTATTCTCGAGAGGGTATCAGCGGGCATATTCTCCTTCCCAGGTCTGTAGATTATATCAAACTTGAAACAAGCTAACTCCTGACGCCATCTCAAGATCTTTTCATTTTTTATTTTACTTGAATGACGCTGATCGAACATAAAAGAGACAGAACGTTGATCGGTCATTACTTCAAAATGCCTACCAATCAAGTAATGCCGCCAATAACGTAACGATTCAACAATGGCATAAGCTTCCTTTTCTATTGAAGAGTGTTGCTGTTCAGTTCTGCTGAGGGTTCTAGAGAAGAAAGCAACGGGTCTTCTTGCTTGGCTCAGAGAAGCGGCTATTGCAAAATTAGACGCATTAGTTTCTACCCGAAAAGGTACTCTGTCATCTATTGCAGCTAGTGCCGCTTTAGCCACGTCATTTTTTAAAGCACTAAATACTGAAGTAGCTTCTTCAGGTAGAGGAAAGCATTTTTTTTTTTGCACTAAAGGTCGAATCTCTTCGGAGAATTTAGGTATCCATTTACTGTAGTGTGAAAACATACCCAAAGCACGTCGTAAGCAAGCTTCATCTCTAGGTATAGGTAGATCAAGAAGAGGTCCCAGTCGATTCGGGTCTGGCTTGATAGTTTTGTTAGATATAATGTAACCAAGTAAGGCCGCCCCGGTGGAGCAGTTGTCTAAGGCGCTGGCCTCTGATCATTCGTCCGTAAGGGGTCCGGGTTCGGATCCCGGTCAATCATGGATGTTGTGTTTGTCTTACGGCACTGGCTCTCTCCCTTCCCTGGAACCAGTGACCCTAAATTAGGGACGGGCGACTGCTTCAGGTAGAGGAAAGCCCATTGAGTTGCTCACGGTGGTCGTTAAACCTCCAATCAAAAAAAAAAAAACAAGTAAGTTCACAGTCCTAACAGAAAATTGACATTTTTCCTTGTTCAACGTGAGATTATTTTTCTCAACAGCAGCTAGGAACCTTGCCAGATTCCTGTCGTGATCGTTTTAATTTTTCCCACAAACAGTAACGTCATCCAGGTACGGAAAAACTTTTTCTAGGTTATCAACCTGGATAATTCTATCGATCACTCTTTGAAAACAAGCCACTCCATTTGTAACTCCGAAGGGAACGCGTAGAAATTGGTAAAGCTTCCCACAGGCTTCGAAAGCAGTATATGGCTTTTCAGACTCCAGGATGGGTACTTGGTGATATGCACTTTTCAGATCTATGACACTGTACACCTCATTTGCCGGAACTTTAGCAATTATCTCTTCTATTCTAGGAAGAGAGTAAGCATCCAATATGGTAAATTTATTTATGGTTTGTGAATAATCTACAAACCATCCTAGCCTTGTGATTTTCTCCTCTAACCACAAAAGCCTGAACACGCCAAGGAAAATTATTAGGCTCAACCACACCTTCATGCAGGATATTTTCAATTTATGTAGCCAGAAACCTACTGTCACCTTTTGAGAGTATTCTAGATTTTGTAGTTATAGGCACACAGTCCGAAGTAAGGTTAGCAAACAAAGAGACTGGATGCACATTTGCAACGGTCAAGCCACAAATCCTGAGTGGAGGCTGTAAACCATGGAGGACAATTTCCACAGAGGTATGACACTATAGTACGTCTAGTCCGATTATGGCATCAGAGCAAAGATCTCTCATAATTAACATCATTATGTTTTTATAAGTGTGTCCCTCCATTTCAATATTGACACATTATACTTCGAAAGGCAGGTAGGTGCAGCAGCCAGCCTGAGGCAGATGAAGCAGAGGTTACTGTAGTAGGTCTAGTAGTTTTTGATTTACAAACTCTCTGAAAGTGTCCTTTCTTCCCACATGTCCGACATGCAATATTTCTGGCAGGGCAAGAAGTTCTAGGGTGGCGATTTCTTCCACAAAAATAGTACCTTTCTGTTCCAGTCAAAGCAGCAGTTGTCGTAATAGATGTACCAGTATCTATCTCAACACAATCATTTATGTGAGTAGCAGCTGCAGAATCCATCAGCCCCGAGTACGAAGCAGAGCGTTGTTCTGCCATTTCCAAAGCCCTAGCTTGATCAAAAGCAGCTTCTAGAGAGAAAAACGTATTTTCTAAAAGTCGCTGACGTATGAGAGCGCACTTCAATCCGCTAATAAAGGCATCTCTGATGTATTGATTTTTATTTTGCTCAGCCGAAACACTTTTAAAGTTGCAATCTTTGCTCATTTGTTTTAAGACCTGAAGATATTGATCTGTAGACTCCTCTGCCAGTTGACGTCGTGTAGCTAAACTATGTCGGGCGTAGATCTCGTTCTTAGGCCTAACATATAAATATTCCAAAATAGCTATAGCATCAACATAAGTTTTACATTCACTGATATACTGAAATACATTAGGTGCGACATAATTAGTTAACAATTGCGATCTACTATTTTCAGATACTCCATAAATATAGCCCAAGAAGTTTTCGAACGTGTGCTTCCAATGTACCCACTGGCTGTCAGTAGATGTGGCAGATGGTTCCACGTCAAATCTCCCCGGTCGCAAATACTTGTCCATGATTATATATATATCTTTCTTCTATTCTTGTTGATTAAATTGATGAAAAAGTAATAGTACTAAAACTCACCTTCATTATAATTAGGCTTTAATCAACAAGAAATATGGCTGTCGTCCAACCATACATGCTTTATTTCCTAGCTAAATCGAACACAGATCATACCATTAACATACTCACAGCGGATGTAAACAATGAGTACTGTTGCCAACTTCTGATACGTTAAAATTAGAATACAATACAATAATATCACAGGAGCAACATTTTGGACTCCAGAAAGGTAAGTTTCAACGGAAAATTCCAAACAAGCCTTAATACGGTGAGGGCCTGAATTGTGAGGTTTGTGCGTGTAACTAGTGCCACCATGCGGTCAGTACCACAGTGCCACCATCCTGTCGTAACTTGGCGTCATTTCGCGTTTTTAGTAGGTCGTACCACTAATTACCTGTGAGTCTAGGTAGAACTTCCTTTGACGAAGTGCTTCGAATAGCCCTAAGAACAACACGAGATAACCTGTTTTGCCTATTGTTGCGTGACTTTACACATTTCTATGTTGGACAACGAGATATGTTGGAGCCAGAGATTGTGATGCCATGTGCAGTCTACCTGTATACATGTTCGACGACTTCGAAGCGAGTTAAACCTTGCTTACTGATACAACGTGGCAAATGCCTTAACTATTTTTTCTGTTGAGAAAAGAGTTCATTTCAGAAATTGGTAATTTTAACGCGAAAGTTGTACAGAATTTCACAGAGCAAAAAGAAAAGAGAGAGAGAGAGAGAGAGAGAGCTGAGCTTTTAATATAAGTGAAGTAAGATAAACCCTTAAACTTTTAATTAACGTTATACAGCGCTGAATATAAATTAATTTATATTTCATTCAACGTGGGTGTCGGTTTGAAATCCCATTATCCACTAAAATTAAATTTCACAGTACGGAAGAAGGTTGATAGCAGTTTTAACAATATTTAGCCCTAGAAAAAAATTGGAAAACATGAGTGGTCCAATACGCGTGACTTGAATTAAAAAATGGCACTACTTTCAAAGGAAAGAGCGTTCTGGTTTTGTTCAAATGAAATGATCTGAAAGCAATAAAATGAGTAAC
The DNA here is from genome assembly GCA_039090855.1 of Macrothele yani. Taxonomy (NCBI): domain Eukaryota; kingdom Metazoa; phylum Arthropoda; class Arachnida; order Araneae; family Macrothelidae; genus Macrothele; species Macrothele yani. Next base: position 75,270,684 of record CM077028.1, on the reverse strand, counting down.
AAATATTTGCAATAATGTGAAATTGCTTTGTAAGCTTGAATTACCTTTTAGATCACTATGAGTGTAAAACTTTAAACATTGAAAGTAATTTTTGGTAACTTTTTCTTTCAAGTATGTTGTTTCGCTTAACAGTTTTGCTGCGCATCCAGGAAGAAAGTCAATGGTGATTTTCGGCGCAGGTGTGCAATAATACACAAAAATCGTATAACTGAACTAGAAAACAGAGACTGCAAACTGAATAATAGAACGCTTCAACAATTTGAACGCGGCGACTTGTCAATAAACGAACAGATGCGAATGTAATTCATTCAAAGACACTAGGCGTTGTGTTCGTTTAGCACATGGAATCAGGGAAGGAAAACAAAAGACATTCACTATTTGAAGAACTGGTTCCAAACTCGTGGCAACTTCAGTGAGAGCCGCATGACTCGATGTTGGTAACGATCTCCAAAGTTTCGCGATGGCAGTAGATTTTGGGGTGGAGTATGAACCTAATTTCTTTGCGCCATCCCACATAGGAGCAGCGGACTTGACTTCTCTGGATAGGGACATAGTTTCTTTCCATTCTTCATGTCCCTTTTATGTTCGTCGACTCGAACCAACTATACTATTTTAAGTATAGTTGTTGTACATTTCCTTGTTATTAATTTCATAAAAATCGCTTTTTATTTTTACGAACCCTGATTTTCAGAATGACGTGTGCAATGTTTCAACAAAAGTAGCTTCCGCAGAAATTGTGAATTGCTAAGAAAAGCAAAATTCTTTGCCGTAAATGACTGAGGAAGCTAGCTCACTTCACAAGAAACAGCCATCTTTCTGCTATACTGAAACCCATGAATTGAAAGGTTTTTATGCTTTTAAATTAATCTTCAAATAGAGGTACGGAAGAAATATTCTTGCATGGAAAAACTTCTGTAGGCTAAAGAGTTGTGGAACACTTCATTTAGTGCTCAAACCTATGTTGTAGCTGCTGTAATGTCTGGCAATATTTCTGGGGTTCAAGAGCGTTTGAAAGCAGACCATCCGGCAACTTTTTAAATTCACTGCATCACCCACAAACTTAACCTCATTTACCAAATGCACTACACCATAAGTGTATTATAACGCAAAACTTAGATGAGTCTAAAATGTTCTTTTAATGACGTAAACACGTCATTAAAAGTACACAGAATATTAGCCGATTAATGACGTAAACATGTAATATTCACAGTTTAATGACGTAAATACGTCATTAAAAGAAACGAAAAACACAAAATATTCGCCGAGCTTTTGCACTCCGCTGGGACTCTGTGTCTGGAATTATTTTCCAGAGCTTGGAACTGTAATGGAAGACGCTGACACGATTCAAAAGTTATTGTACGTTGGAGAAATTAGTTGTTGGAGCTGGTACTGACCAAGAAGGTTAGAACAAGACTTCTGGAGATAGCCTGGTTCTCCAAACCGTGAAGCCACAAAGTGTGATAATTTGATATTTTTTACATAATACCTCCTATGGAATTTCATGCAATTTCAGCTGTGTGTATTTTTGAATTGCTTGGTGTGAGGTTGCAGAAATCATGTTAATATCAAACCGGAATGAATTATACTTCTTTCTTCTTCTTTTTTTTTTATTGGAGGTTTAACGACCACCGTGAGCAACTCAATGGGCTAAAAGCAGTCGCCCGTCCTTAATTTAGGATCACTGGTTCCAGGGAAGGGAAAGAACCACTGCCGTAAGACAAACACAACATCCATGCCTCACCGGGATTCGAACCTGGACCCCTTTCGGACGAATGATCAGAGGCCATCGCTTAGACCACTGCGCCACCGGGGCGGCGAATTATACTTTACAGACGAGTTAAGTTTTCAATGTTAACGCCATGTTTTTGTTTTGAATTCGAACAACGCTTCATGTATTTCAATTTAAAAAAGTGGGAAGGAGAGACAAATAATTAAGAATTTTATAAATCCAGCATTTTCTTATACATCCGGAAGAAGTAACAATACAAAAATAGAAACATTTCCGGCGAAAGAATGCGTTTCGGCCAACAGAAAAGGCATTGCAATCAAGGAGGTTAGAATAATACTTCTGGAGATGCCCCGAGTCTCTTAACGGTGAAGCTGCCAAGTGTGGGAATTTGACGTTGTTTACATAACACCTATGTAATTTCAATGGGTGTACTTTGGAATTGCGTGGATTTTGGTTGCAGAAACTGTGTTAAAATTAAACCGGAATGAATTATGCTTCATAGACGAGTAAAGTTTTCAACTTTAATTTTATATTTTTAAAATAAAAATGGGAAGGGGCTTCAAAATAATTAAGAATTTTATGAATTTAGCATTTTCTCACATATCGGAAGCAAGTTATAATGCATAATTGGAAACATTTGCAACGAAAGAAGGCGATTCGGTCAACACACAATGCATTACAATAGTATTGGAAACCATCAGCTTTCCCACACTTTGACGGCTGTCGCTCGCGGTTATAGGCTTCACGCAAAGAGGTACTACTTCATTGAGAAGGACATCTCCAGATACCTTATTCTAACCTTCTTAGTTACACCAATCATACACAATTTGACGTGATAGTCTATTTTCCATATCGTACATTTTAATCTTCGAGGAACATAAACTGGTTCCACTTTTCATTTTACTGGAAATATAACCATTCACTGTTGTAGGAGACTCGAAGTGACTTGAGTCTAGAAGGCCGCTCCGGTGGCTTACTGGTATCCTTTCTGGCTTCTGACATTTAATCCGAGAGGGCTCGGGTTCGAATCCCGATGAGGAATGGGTCGTGTGCCTGTTTTACGGCACTGGCTTTCTCCCTTTCCTGAAACCAGTTGCCCTTCAAGTTGCTCATGGTGTTCGTTAACTCCTCCCCCAAAAGAGTCTGCAAAAACACTGTTTGGTGATATTTGTCATATTATATATTAAAAAATCTTCTAAAGCCGTCTTGAAATTTTTTAAGCGCAGAAGATGAGCGAAAATCTGTCTCTATGGCAGTAACAACAGGATTCTCACCATTCACAAGAAATGGCGTTTTGTCATTCTGGTGCAGACATATACTGCGTGCGTGTGAGAAATTAACTCTGAACGTATAACTTTACTCCATCACATTTTTTTATATAAACGCCGTTTTTGTGGTTTGGTTATGTTTTATGGAAATATCGACTTCTGTTAGAATGAGTAATAAAACTTGAGTCTAGAAGGCGGCTCCGGTGGCCTTCTAGACTTCGATCTCGTTTAAAGTGGATCAGTACAAATTTTATGTTCGCAGTGGTCTAAGTGGTCTAAGCGATGGCTTCTGATCATTCGTCCGAAAGGGGGTCCGGGTTCGAATCCCGGTTAGGCATGGATGTTGTGTTTGTCTCACGGCACTGGATCTCTCCCTTCCTTGGAACCAGTGACCCTAAATTAGGGACGGGCGACTGCTTATAGCCCACTGAGTTGCTCACGGTGGTCGTTAAACCTCCAATAAAAAAAAAGGAACATGTTCTACTGTACTAATCGTTTCATCAACAACACCGGGTCAATAAGATTAATGGCGACCCATTGTCGTGGTGGTCGAAACGCTGGCCTCTGACCTGTAGCCCGAGATGGGCCCAGGTTCGAGTCCCGATGAGGCATGGGAAAATCAATGACGGAAGAAATATTCCTCATAATATGGGAATTCGATAGAATATTCAAAGCAAACAGAATACAAATTCTGAAATTTCACGGGTGACCACAACTTACTGGTCATCCATGTAACACCACTCGGTGTGCTTGTCTTAGGACACTGGCTCGGTACCCCGTCTGGAACAAGGAGGTTAGAATAATACTTCTGGAGATGCCCTGAGTCCTTAACCGTGAAGCCGCCAGGTGTGGGAATTTGACGTTGTTTACATGACACCTATGGAATTTCAACTGTGTGTATTTTGGAATTGCGTAGTTTTTGGTGGCCAAAATCGTGTTAATATCAACACGAGTGAAGTTTTCAATTTTCACGTTATATTTTGTTTAGAAGTTGCACTAACGTTCTGTTATTTCATTCTAAAATAAAATTAGGAAGAGGCTTCAAAATAATTAAGAATTTTACAAATTCAGCATTATCTCACACATCGACAACACGTTCCGATGCGAAATTGTAAACATTTGCGATGAAAGAAGGGATTCAGCCAACACAAAATGCATTACAATAGCCTTGAAAACCATCAGCTTTCCCACACTTTGACGGCTGTCGTTCACGGTTATGCTTCACGCAAAGTCACACTGCTCCATTAACAAGGGCATCTCAAGATATCTTATTCTAACCTCCTTAGTCTGGAACCAGCGGCCCCAAACTAAGGTCAGGCGACCACCGATTAATAGAGCTGCTCGTGATGGTGGTTAAACTCCGAAATAATAAAAATAAAAACAAGATTGTTTTTGTTTTAAATAAAAACATGTTTATGGTTCAAAAGAAACCGGGGAGAGTGTCTTCTGGGAATGCCTGAAAACGGCAGAAAATAACTCATAATGTAAAAACAAATTATAAAATTATCTTCGAAATAAAGCTAATGTAGAAACAGACTCAGGCAAGAAAAGAGAAAGTACAAAGAAAGAAGGAATGATTAGATAAAGCTAATCAGTGTAGTATATTCCAAGATTTCTAGCACGATACAAGATTTTCAAACCAATGTACTCCAATGTTTCTAACAGGACTCAGGGACAGCTCAAAACATCTGGTTACCTTTGGTAAACACTGCTTTTCTTTCTACAACCAAGACTCCAAAAATTGAGCGATATACTTTTTTAAACTAGGTAACAGTTTAACTTAACTGATAGCTATCGTAGCCAGCTTTTGTTAACAACAAATTTTCGGATTTGTTGCAATTAATTTTTGAGTTTCAGATGTTTGATACCAATTTACAGATAATCCAAGAACTAAATGTTGTACTATCGGTGAATTCGGGTGAAATTACGTCCTCACTTTCGCGGAATTTCTTACGAAACTTTTTAAAAAATTTGAACATAGGTGCACAAAATGTCTACATTTTCATCTTTTCATCAGGACATTATTGTACTACATAGATAATCACAAGCGCTGTAAATTGTGGAAATAAATGTGTCATGATGTTAGATGATAAAAGAAAGCGTTTTTTTTCTTCAGAAAATGCTCCCTGAGTAGCAGAACTTGTCACTTCCTCGATGAAAAGATTCTTTTCAAGAAAGATGCAGGAGATGTGAATACAAATAATTGAATTGATGCTTTATGATAGAAAAAACACACAGAATATAGGATTTACTTAGGAATAAATGGATGTTATTTATTAACAGTCAAAGTTTCGGGTAGTAACCCTACCCTTCATCAAGACTACACAATAGTGAGCGTTGCCAACCTTGGGTAAAACTTCACCTTTAAAATCGTTTAATGTATAAAGCGATGCTTTAATAAAGATTAATGATTTTTGCAAGTAGCTTTCGGAAAAACAGAGGAGTTTTGGAAAGAGCATAAGAAAATGTTAAAACGTGCAGTAACTTTTAAAGTTGGCATGTCAGCTGTGAGCCAGAAGCTTTAGCAGATAATGGTGATACATGTTGATTTCTGAATCGAAAAAATCCTAAAAGAACTTTGAAAATTATGTTGTATTCAATTTGATCACATAATTCCAATCCTTAGCTCCCAATGAATATATCTTCAAAATTAAATTTCACTGTTACGTAAGGTGACCATATATTGGAACACTGATTTGATTTGAGAATAAAATACCGCGGTACGTAAACAGTATAACTTATACTAGATATCCGAAATTTCTTGGTGTAGAATAGACATAAAAATTTCCAAGCTTTCGCACATCAACCAAGGAATCAACCTTTTCCAAGGAAGGTAAATCTAGTATATCCATTAATAGTATAGTTACACTATTTAAGCACAGTTGATAGTTCCTTGTTATTTAATTAAATACCGCGGTGTTCAAAATCTGTGGATCATTTTAGAATGATCACGTATGAACTTATAATAAATAAGTAAAACTTTTTGACACAAAATTGTATTGTTTCTGTAAGGGTTATATTTTATCCGAAAATCTGCATCTCAAAACGATACGTCTTGTGGAATGTTGGTAATTTCTTTCGACAAATCGTGATGGAGAAAACATACTCAGCAAAAATGAAATACTTTACATAAGGTACACGTGCTGAATTAAGAGCACGTTGAATAATTCTTATATTTTTCTAAAGAGCATATTGCATGGAGAATTTTTTCAATTTGTAAGTTTGTGGTGGAACTCAGAGGATGTGGAGTCAAAATTTGGTAACCCGGTGGCATAGTGGTCTAAGTGCTGGCTTCTGAATTTTCGTCCAAGTGGGTCCAGGTTGTAACCGCGAATGAGACATGGGTCGTGTGTTTGTCTCTCTTTTGGTACTGGCTTTTCCACCTCCCTGGAACCAGTGCCCCCAAATTAGGGACGAATAATTGCTTATATCCCTAAGAGTTGCTCACGGTGGCCGTTAAACTCCAAAACAAAAGAAAAACAGCCCAAAATTGTTTATACAATAATGAATGTTGGCAGGTGAGTACAACAAAACTATTTTAAAGAACATTTTTAATTAGGAAGGTAAAAAGCTAGTGATGAAGTCTGAATTTGAAGACAAACATCAAAATTCGAGTACAATTTGGTTTCCCATAGACATCAAATGTTTCGGGGGACACTATACTAAATTAGAGGAAGCCTCAAAAATTGCGGATCTCTGGTTAGTGAACAGTTACAGTACACACATTTGCTGTCAGTAAATAAATTCAAAACAGTGCGGCACGGGGTCTGAAAGGCTGCCCCGGTGGCGCAGTGGTCTAACACTGGCTTTTGACCATTGGTCCAAGATGGGTCTGGGTTCGAATCTTTGTGAGGCATGGATGTTGTGTTCGTCTTACGGCCCTGGTTCTCCCCCTTCAGTGGAACCAGTGACCCTAAATAAGGGACGAGCGACTGCTTATAGCCCATGAGTTGCTCACGGTGGTCGTTAAACCCTGAAAGTAAAAGGATTTGAAGGCAATTCCGAACAAGAGAAGATGTGAGTGACGTTTCTGGATTAAGTGCTTTCGAAGCTCCGTTCAAGGAAACATTAATTTGGGTTTATAAAACAAAAAAGTGTGTTTGCACATAAATTGTCGTCATTGCTCTGATCACATTTCGTATTAAAAATCGTCCTAAAATTTATTTTCTATATGAATCTTTTAGCGTATCCATCGGCACAAAGTAAGTCACGTGTTGTTACCAATGCGCTTACGTACACAACTAACATAATTCATCAAGAAATCATAGAATTAACTGAAAATTTGTAATTAATATGTACTGTCATTACAAATGAAATTAAAAGTAATCTAGAATGACGAGTACTCAAGGAATTCGTCCCAAGTGCCTTATTTATCAACTATTAAGATAAGAAGGACCCACAGAAGAATTAAACTTAAGTACTTTTCGCATACTTATGTTGATATTCGGAACAGAAGAGTCAATGAAATATCAATGGTAATTTTTGAGACTTACCCATTAAAAATTAAATCTGTATTTATAGGCCGAATTTTGAAGATTGGTTTGGAGTTCTGCTGATGTACTTGATTCTCCAACGTACGCTTTGGTAAGTACTTATAACTTAAGCGGGTATACTGTACTCGCCTTGGTACTTACGAACTCGCATTTCTCTCGGAAGCTTTGAGTTCAAGAGACCTTTAAGAAATGTTTTGTGAAGCCCAAAAGTGATTAATAAATGGGATGCACAATATGCTGATTAAATTCGCTTTCCAAAATCAACATGCAAATAGGTATCCACTCTTTGTAATCATTCTTCAAAGTTTATCTTTCTTACTTCAAATTTCAATTGCTTTTTACACTTCAGGAATAATATCTACATTCGTTATGGATCATTTTTGGTGGATGGATTGTCTTTAGCTCAGTTTTTGCCAATACGCATTATTTTATTTGGGGGTTTAACGACCACTGTGCGCAATTCAATAAGCAGTCGTCCATCTCTAATCTGCGTTCCAGGGAAGGGAGAGAGAGCTTAGTGCCGTGAGACAAATTCACACCATCCATACCTTGTCCTGGACCTATCTCGGATGAATTATCAGAAGCCATTGCATAGACCACTACGCCACCGTGGTGAAAATATGCCCTCCTTTACTTTCTTTTTAATTCAAATTCTTTAACATTTTCGTTAGCTGTGTTGAAATTTCTATGGTACTCTCAAGTTACACTATAAGTAGTATTTTTAAGTACAGATACTCCACCAGAGTGGGTACTTCTAGATGAATGCCAATTCGAAAATTTTGATTTAATTTTAATGCACTAAACTACTGATTTAGACACCTACCCGTTTTTTTTAGGAGAGGAGGGGGTTAACGACCACTGTGAGCAACTCGATGGAGTATAAGCAGTCGCGCGTCCCTATTTTAGAGCCTCTGGTTCCAGGATAGGGAGAGCCAGTGCCGTAAAACAAACACAACATCCATGCCTCACTGGGATTCGAACCCCGATCCATCTCGATGAATGGTCAGAAGGCATAGACAGAATGGTCTAAGCGATGGATTCAAACCCGGCCAAATATCCGGGTTCGAATCCCGGTGAGGCACGGATGTTATGTTTGTCTTACGGCACTGGCGATTGCTTATAGCTCATTGAGTTGCTCACGGTGGTCGTTAAACCTTCAGTAAAAAAAAGGGGTCATAGACACTGCGCCAACCTCGGTTAATAACACTCTCTTTAATGACAGTGTTTCTTGGTCAATCAAAAGAGGTGGAGGGAAGAACGGTTCTGTTCGGACGAGACGAGAAGAATGCAACACAAATTGGATGGCTGCAGCTCACTGTCAATTATGAAATAACGTTGCGCGACAGAGCAAATTTGCTCCCCTCTGTGCAACGCTATCGAAGCTTCTCAAGCTCAAGCTTAATATGCGTTTTTTCCAAGGTTTTCCCAACCATTGCTGACTATTGTACCCCAAAGAAGTGAATATACAACCGAAACATGCAGGTTGCCGTTGATTCCAACAATTACGCTGTTCTCAGGCATCTGCTACATTTGATACAATCAGATAATCCGGCCATCTATCCACAACTGGCAGAACGGTAAAACCAGCGACGCAGATTTCCTGTGCACATTTTTTTTACTTTCGGGGTTTAATGCCCACCATGAGCAACTCTAACGGATATGATTAGTTGCCCGTTCCTAAACTAAGGTCACTGCTTCCAGGGAAAGGGGAGAACAAACGTCGTGGGAGAGGCGCACCACCCATGCCTCATTTAGACTTGAATCCTGGCCTATCTCAAAGGAAGCAAGCACTTCAGATCACTCGGCCACCGTGATGACGAAATTGTGATAGAAGCTTCAAAATTTGACAGACTGTTTTTTTCATTACTGTCCGAGTTGCAGTAGCTAGTTTGAAGTCTGAATTCTAAAAGGAAGCCAAAATATATACCATGCTATGATATTTTTTCGGAAACCAGAGCAGACAGCGTAAAAAGCGTATATGACCTTAAAATAGTGTTTCTGTATGTGCTTGAAAATGTTCCTACCACACACATCGCTAGGAACAAAACAGCTTCCCTTATTTGAACATTATTTTGAGCGGTGGTTGAAATTTTTCCTGGTGACTAATGCACGTCGCTGTCCCGTTGCATGCAGTGCTTCACTATCGATTTCTAGTTCGGTTAATTATTTTACCAACGGTTCACAAAGGATTCTACAGGGTGTGTTGGTCAAACTCATTTTGATCACATTTCTTTGAAAGAGGAAATTTATGGCTGCAGCTAAAGCCCTGGAAAAAGAAGCCAAGTAGTAGAGAAAAGAAACATTCTAGTGCCTGTCATAATGGCGATTTCGTAAGTTATAAAAACATTTTACAAATTTATAGCTAAGATTTCCGTATTGTTGTATTTTAAAGACATTACAAAACTGCTAACGAGATTTACACACTGAGAGTGCGTGAAAAACGAAAATCTTTCGCGGTTAGAAAGTTCAGGAGGTGGTAATCAGCGTGCAATCATTCACTGAAGCAAAAATCAGAATATACACATTTTATCTTAAACGCCATACCTGGACACCGCCGGGTACAGTTCAACTAGTATTTTTTAATAACTAATCAGAAACACAATCTAACACTAAAATGACAAATGGTTTCGAGACAATAAAAGTTTCAGCAATGGGAAAAGTTTACCTGCTTTGCAGGAGATCTCGGAGATTTCATTGACTCGTACGGGAAATTGTGTTTGATTCAATCAATTTTACATTATGACGTCTTTTGGGTGGCATAGCTGCTTGATTACTTCAATGAATACCTGCTAGCGGTAGAGACTGCCCACAGGTTACTTTTTTCTCAGTTTTAGAGAAGTTTCGGCGCAGCAACATAATGCGTATTGACATTCCACTTTTGATTTTTTCCTTTCGTAACTACATCCATAGGGAAAACTCATAAAACATTTCTTTAAAACTTGAGCTTTCTTTTTATCCTTAAAATACTATAAAGTGGCCAATGCTTTCAGTTTGTTTGACTTTAAGAGCATGACAATTCAGTGGACATTGGAAGCTACTGAGTGCGCAGATAGAAATTTTCAAAACACACCTATTCCACTAGAATGATGTCGAATTTTACTGGCGTGAATGCCCTTTTACAGCATGATACAGAAGCGCAACTAGGTCGGGGCAGGTGGGGCGGTCACCAAGGCGAAGCTCAAGAGAGGATGCAAGAATTACTGCTTACAATCTAATTAAAATTGGACAAAGCGACGAGCTGTCATCATTTTCAAAGCAAATCTGAGGACAGTTTCTGATCAAAATGAGGACATTACTGAGTCTGAATTGAAAAATCGCATTAGTATTAGAAATAACAACTTGACATCTTTGTGATTTTATGCATCCGTATAAAACGGAATATAGCTTGCCTGATCAAGTTCCTGACAAAGTTCATCTTCTGCAAAGCGAGCGAGAGCACTCTGAATTATTGCTTGCGTTTTAGTTCGAAAACATGAAAACTGAGGATCAAGAATGCTTTTCATGACTTTTGAAGTGCAGTCCATTGATCGCAAACTAAAACTATGCTTTACAGTGTGAAACGCACCTTCAGCAGTTGCTAATTCGGCGTTCTTTTTACTTATGCCAGAAAAACCACGAAAACATTTTATAATTGTGTTAGAGGCAGAAGACTGCACGGCCTTTTTATGCTTTGCTGTTTGAATATGTGCTGCTATATGTGATTTCCCACAGTTGCTATGCAAAATGTAGCATAGCATAGTATGTAGTACAAAACACATCACTACCATTATCATTCTTTGCTTTTTTAAAGAAGGGAAAGTTCCTGGACAAAGCACCATTAAATTTACAATTCCGTTTGCCCGACATTATTAACTTCTGAAAATTGCAACTTACACTCAGCTAAACACTTTTGTAGACCAACAAAAAACTCGGCAGCTTGGTAGTAAGTAAATACGATATATCTTGAAAAAATATAACAACCTAGAATAGGAAAATGTAAAGTTCAAAGCGCAGGTACAATCTCTTTAAAAACAAGATTGAGCAAACTTAAACATGAGAGTCACACACGGCTACGGTAAACCGTAAACTGCAAGTCATGGCGCTGCTGCTGATGATAATATCATGTGACTTCTCCGGGTAAATCAAGGAGGTTAGAAGAGGAGGTGAAGGGACCCGTTTTGAGTGAAGCCAAAACAGATCAGCTGTTTCTGTCCTCTCTCTGAGGTGGTGGGAGTCTACGCTGCGAGAGTTTGGGAACGTGACGTCACTTCCTGTGGCTTAAGCAGTTTTGCTTAGCGCATGCAAACCAAGGATGGAAAGAAGGAATATTTCGGACTTCTTATTTCTTAACATTAGGATTTCGGTTATATTTTAAACATGGTTACTTGCACATGGGCAGTAAGTCACCATGCGCACTATGCACTTCCGCTCAAAAAATCATTATTTTGTTCAATTTTTTAAGGAAATACCAACACATATTTTCCTGTGTTTTCTGGGAATTTTTTATTATGGGAATGAATATTTCAGCCTCAATTTTTTTCATGCCTGTATGGGTAGAGTAAGGGTCCGAAACACCCGTTCAAAATCGCGATTTCCCCATACAGATATACAGGAGGTTCTTAGGTTGGGCGTATTGGCGTAGTCAGCTGATACAAAGTGGCGTCGCGCCAGAAGCATAGGGAGAGGGGCTGTTGCCACCTCCTCTTACTTCTAACCTCCTTGGGGTAAATACCCATAAAAATTTAAATTTTAGTTAAAAATTAAATAAATTTTAAAATTTTTGGTGATTCTTAAAAACTGAGGACATCTGACGTCGTCATTCAGTTTTTACAAAACTGAGGACGAATAATTAAAAACCATTGAAACTGAGGACTGTTCTCAGAAAATGAATACGTCTGGCCACCTTGCCATACTTTGACCTTCGTCCATTTACAGAATTTGGTTGTAATAGTTTTCCCCAGTTTCGGTAGACTTGGCAGCTTAAAATTCGCATATCTGCTTTAAAATGTGCAAGGGATCTCAGGTGCTCACATTCAGAAACTGGTGTATTCATATTGTTGAAGATTCTCTGGAAGCTATTCGATCATTACTGCGACTGTAAGCAACTGTTTCCAGCCGCATTCATTTCGTTTAATGCAGTACCGGAGGCCCGAACTCCGCAGCAGTTGGGAATCTCACCACCCACTCCCCTTTCCGAATTTTACGGCCCTAAATGGCGTCCAGTTAGGATTCGCTGCCCAGAACATCCTTGTACGAAATCTTTGTCTGAGTTCTGCTCTCTTCATTTTCTAATTTCCTGACTTCTTCCGAAGCGATTAAAGGGGTAAAGTGCCGTTCCCGTTTAGCAAAAGAAATGGCACCTTGCTCTATAATACCCTATTAACTGTATCACACACAAATAAAAATAATTAAGAATTGTTATGAAACTACAATGAAAATGACAATCAGGGTAGCGGGAAAATTCGCAAAGTCGTTCCTCTGGTCCGCCGAAAAGCTAACCAGTTCGTAAATCTATTTCACTACCTTCAACGATTGTTAGTTATCAATTCAGTACAACAGAATATGATAAAAAGAGAACATAAAATTCAGTGTGAAGCGAAATGGCTGATAACTCCCAGGGGAAAGTTTTGTTATTTAAAACATTGTAATTGCATATGCATGTGAGTACAAAAAATGCTAATTTTTACATAATCAACACACAAAGCTAGTTTTGCTATCCTAACAACTCGTGCAACATGCATAATTATAATATTTCAAGCACATATACATCCCTGATGCTAAAATGTTTTAATCTTAAAGACTTTGTTATTGCTCTTTATTAAGATATCAGCACCCCAGAATCATATGTTACCCTCTATGCTGAGAAACATTCAAACTGAACGGTTGGAGGGGGGCACGCCCCTAATTTGAGATGACTGGTACCAAGGAAGGGAGAGAGCTAGAATTCCAAGACAAATACATCTAATAAATCTATGGAAAGAAGTTACATTGATAAATCGCACCTGCCTGCCAAAAACTGAACTGCGTGAGTATTGTGCATGTTACTGAATTTAAAAATACATATATGTTTTTTTACAGGTACTTTTACAGGATCTTTAACTGCACTGTGGCTTATGTTACAAACACAATAACTTGGAAGTATGTATGTGTACTAACGAAGATCTATCAGTAACCAAAAGGTTTAAATTTCAGTACCATTAGAATATACCAAGCTTCCTTTTTTATAACCAAAACAGCAAAGAGCTGAGGTTAAAAGCAAGAAGCACACAAAGATGGTCAAGAATTAGTATGTAAAAATCCCCTTATTACTTAGAATAATTGGTCATCCATTGGAATTAGAAGATGCACTTGGGAAATAGTCAAGATTTTAATCTGGATCCATGGAGAACCATTCTCTCATCTAATTTGTTTAACAATGTGAGTTTGACATAATAACACACAGGATATGCATCATAAAATCAAATTTTAAACATGGAATGTATAACATTTACTACATTGCAAGAAATGTATACTACTATCAGTGTTACCCTATGGATTAATAGTATTAAAAGGAATTACAATCTAAGACTGTATAATGTTAAACCTTGTTTTTGGTTTTTAGTTATAAACTAATTAAAAACCTTAGTATATACATATATATATATGTATGTGTGTATATATATATATATATATGGTCCAAAGGAAAGTCGATATCCACCCCTGTCATGGCTGAAGGAACGGTCCCCGACTATAAACGTTAGGTCTGTCTCGAGTAAAATGGACATGCCCGATTGATTAAAAGCGATTGCAGCACCCCAAGTGGCGAAGTTAGCAAATCTAATTCGTCAACAAAGCAAGATAGACGCAAAAGGTCAATTACGAAGTTGTAGAGCATCGTTGAAGTAGGGAGAATCGACACAAAGAACGCGCAAGAGTAACCAGTTTGACGTCATAGGATATGAATGGTTGCAGATGCATTTAATCCCCACAAAAATGGTTACAGGCGAATAGCTGACATACACATGACGTAAAACAACACATTGAAGCTCCGAAAGATATCGGAGATATTGTTCAAACTGTCCGCCATCGGCGGCGATGCACATCTGAATGCAAGAAAGTACATTACTGCGTATTGTAATGAGCATTGCTGGTGTCACAGTGCTATAAGTACTGATGATACGCTGTTTCAAATCGTCCAAACTTGTAGACGCTGTAATATCCACCTGGTTCTTTATATCCCCAGAGGAAGAAGTCAATAGGGGTCAATTCGGTGACCCCTATGCATTCCGATGACATTCGCCATACATAATGACCGTCTTGCGATGAAGCACTTATCCCCTCCAGCACAGGCTGCCTTTTATCCCCAGCAGGATCGTGCATCGTTCACCGCCGTTGCACTGGATGGGGCATGGTTGGGCCTCTAGCTTTCACTGATGTCTAACTGGTTATTCTTGTGCATTCTTCCTTTTCTTTATGTCGATTCTTCGTAATTCGATGATGCTCTACAACTTCGTAATTGACCTTTTGCGTCTATCTTGCTTCGTTGCCGAGTTAGATTTGCTAATTTCCACACTTCGCCACTAGGAGCACTGAAATTGCTTTTAATCGATCGGGCATGTCCACTTTACTAGAGACAAACCTAACGTTTATAGTGGGGGACTGTTCCTGCAGTCATGACAGATGTGGATATTGACAAGGACCCTGTGTATATACCAACACTGTGAAAGGCATCTTAGTTTAGGTTTTGCTTAGTATTAATATTCATAAGGAGAGCGAAGCAAACTGCCATGTGAGTGCAAAAACACTTAAACAAGAGCAACAAAATGGCTGAGAAGATTCAAATTTATTATCATTTGAAAGTGGAATAAAAATAGTAATATCAATCTGAATATCAAACATACAGGCTTCCATATTTTTTTCTTTTTCATTTTTTTTTTCAGAGCAAGCTTATTATTAGAAGACACAAAATGGAATTGGAGAAAGGGGCTTAGATAAAAATAGCCTGCAATAGAAGGCAAAGTTTGTTGTTGGAAATATTACATCATTGCACTACCTAGGTGTATTACCAACAATACATTTTCTTTACACTAGAGAATTTGAGAAAAGGTTCTAAAAGATTTTTCACACAAGTCGCGACAAAAAATCTCGAAGGATGATCCGGAGGAGGAGGAGGAGAAGCACTACATTTCATCACAATCACGTGATGGGACCCTGAATGTACTGTGCATTTTGAACATCATATCTATGTTTCATATTCACTGCTGACTAAGATATCAAAGGCAACTGATTTTATGGGGTTTTTACATGTGTTGCTTGTCAGACATGACCCTAGATTAAGGGATAGTGATGAATGAGGAAGGAGATTAAAATGGAATCAGTAGGTCCTTATCATACAGGTAAGTTGAAAAAAGTTTAAAAGCCACCTACATATACTAGCAATGTTTGTGGTGCACTGAAAGAATAAAATGAGGTATTGCACTATGTCATCATGGTGCACTAAAGTGATTGATTTAGATAAAGTAAGGATATGTGTATATGCCAACCAGGAATGTAGTCAGTTCTCAACATGTAGTAATTAAAAAAAAAAAACTCATCTGACTTTGCTGACATAGTAATTTTGATTTCATACTTTATTAACTGAAGTTCGTTGAATATAAGGTTGTTGCATTGAATTAAAAAGACAGTCACACAAATAATAGCTCTGTAACAACAGAATAGGGTGTATTTTGAAGGGGACAAAAGGGGCTTTCCCCTGAAAGTGTTTCATTTTTTATGTGTTTTGCTGACTTACATTAGAAAAAAATGCTTTTAATTTAATAAGAATGCATCAACTTAAATTAAAAAAAAATGCTTTAATTTTTTCTTCTATGTTTATTAACTTTTTTTTTTTCTTTGTCCTGGTGGTTTTAGAAACTTCCATTTTTTGTCAGTCGTCCTGAAAAAAATTCTATATATGCCTGTGACACAAAATATGCACCAACATGAAAAAAATCCTGCATAAACAAGCAGAATTGCAAGTATATTACAGCTGTGATACATATGCAGTATGCACACCATTTGTTAGGAGAAGCCTGAAGGCCTGATTGGGTGAAAATCTGGTGAAATTTGATTTGGAGAGAATTAGTTGGCAACATTTTTACACATTTTGTGAAGACTACAAGTACAAAAGATTTTGAATTCAAAATTTATTAATCTTAACACTTTTCTCCAGGAGGATTATTTTCTCTAAATGAACTTTTGGCATAAAGTAACAGTATCTGTTACTCTAGCTGATTCCATTTGGTGTTTTGTGATGATTTGTTGTTTATCACCATATGCTTTTGCATTCATGAGAAACTGGAATCTCCTTAACACAGGGAAAAATAATGCAAACATTTTGCTTCTTCCCTATCATTATTTCTGCTTTGCCATTTAGATTTATTTTTGAAAATATAGGATTACTATTTTCTGTCTTCATCAGATAAAGTAGATTTTTAGATAAATAGAGAGACAGGCTGGCAGGAGGACAGATAGAGGTGACAGAAATTATATAAACACACAAATAACTCATTTCACCCACCCTCTCTCTACCCTATTTTCTTGAACTCAGGTAAAAACATTTTTTTTTCAGTTTATAAATCTGGATGCAGGCTTGTAGCAGCTTAGAAAAGAGAAAGCTGAACATTGTGCGTGTCCTGTGCTGTAGGGATAACAGTCCCACTCAATTTGCACTCATTTAAAAATTGAAATACAAAAT
Organism: Macrothele yani; assembly: GCA_039090855.1. NCBI lineage: Eukaryota > Metazoa > Arthropoda > Arachnida > Araneae > Macrothelidae > Macrothele > Macrothele yani. The sequence continues at coordinate 75,253,500 of CM077028.1, read as the reverse complement.
ATATATTTTTTTAAAGTGCTGGTGATAATGGTATTGGTTTTAAAGATGAGTGTCTTCAGTTTTTTTTTTACAACGTGTTTATTGTATGTATAAGGAGAATCACACAGTTTTAGCAAAAGCCCAGTGTTCTGCATAAAGAGCAGGCAGCATGAACTCCGAAAGAGAACCTCTCCCCACAAAAAAGGCTAGGTAAATGCAGATAACGCTACTTGGAAATTTGACTTTACAAAGCAGTAACATACTTCTTACACTCGCATGAGTTATGCAAATACAGTTAATGATAATATGGTATGATTTTTTTTTGACTGCTTACAAAGCAGATATAGTTCCATTTTCTGATAATATTCTGCTTGCTGTCAATACTAAAATTTCCAAAGCAAATTAAAGATTCAAATTACTAAATTAAATGGCAATGCAAAAAATACCAAATGCATAATTACATACAACATGACCCAACACCAAATCAGTAGTAGAGCAATCCTTCCATAAGATTTTTGATTTAAATTATTGATCCATTAAGATGAAATGTAGGGCCAGAGTTAACCTCATTAAGGAATTGCTCCATAGTTACAAAGAGTGTAAAGAAAATAACCATGAACTTCAGATAGGTAGGTACATAAGGGTTTTCCTTTAGATGAAACAAAGCACTGTGTTATCTAATTCATTAAGTACATTATATGAGATCTCGTTTGCCAGTAATTTTTTTTATCAATTTTGTGAGTAAGAAAATGTGCAAATTTACTTATTATACAACTTAAGTGGTAGCCAGAAATCTTCCTTACTTTCTAACTTTGAAAATGCGATAATTCAGGAGAAAGCATTTTGAGCTATTTCATTTTTTATAGCTGATTTCAGTTATTACTAATTTGCTGGGAAGTTATGGATCAGCAGTTTGTTATAAATTGATGTCGGCCTCCTCTGTGATTTAAACTCTTTTGCACTGGCCAATCTAAGAATTTGGGTAAAATAAACATGAACTGTTGAAGGAGAGGTTCCTTTTTATTCATATTATGTGTTTTAATAAATCAGTTGGTTGCATATGATTTAAAAAAATAGTATAACATTATTTTTTTTTATTTGAAGTTTACAGTACCAATAGCATAAATGCGTGTAAGTGGAAGCAGTTGTAGTGAAACTCCTGGATACTGGTCAATTTCATTGTAAAATGAATTTTATGTAGAGGTTCCAAGACCAGGTTCAAGTTGTTGCTTACTGGAGAGTAAGGGATTGTCATAATTAAAATCTTGTCACAGTTTGTAAATGCGTAAGAGTTGCAAAAGTTTCATTTGTCATCTTTGTGAACCTTGTGGTGTCTTTTGTCACCTTTGTGGATACTGCAGTGCAACTATTTGAACATCCTGTAAATACTAAGAGCATTTGAAAAGCATTAAGATAATGATGAATGGATCCCAGTACATGAAAATAAACAACAAATCATCATAGAAATATGGCTGAAATGAGTGGTACGATACCGATTTGTTATTCCATTTATAGTTAATTGCCTTCTGATCCCACTGGTTTCAAAAATGCATGTGTCAATGTATTTCTACAGCACTAGTAAATATATACAAACATGTTGCAGCTTTGTAGCAAAAGGTAATATACATGTTGACCTAGCATACTTTTGAGGCTAGATATGAACAGGAAGACCAAAAATTCTACAAGAGTTTCGTTAAAATCAAATGACTTTCAAAACTGACCCTGGTGCATGTGATGATCCAGTGCATTCAACATTTTATTTTTACAGTGCACAATATCTTGGCAATCACAGTGAATCAATGAATCATGTCCTTCTCAAAAATGGAACAAACATTAAAAAGAAATAAATTAACTAAAAAAAAAAAAAAAAGAACTACTCTCAGAGTAGTTTTGCATACTGTTTCAGTTAGCTGCATAAAAGCTTAAAAGTTGCACATGAAATCAATATTGTAAGAAGATAAAAAACTATACATAGCTTAAAGCACACTTTGAAATAAAAAAAAAAAGAACAAGTGTACTACGTCCATAAATACTGATTAAATACATAATTCTTGCCTTATATATATCAGTGTGTGATCTAGTAATCTTAAGGTCTAGTGGCCTCCATGTTTTATTACACAAGAATGAACACATCGATGATTGTAACAAGTGCAAAAACAATGCTACACAATGCTAAAGACAAAAATGTAAAACATAACAGCTCGGAAACAATTAGCTGCAAAATAATACTACTCATGTTAACTTATTCACAATGAAAAACTGGCCTTTTGAAAATTACAGGTGAGAAATCTTAATACTTCCATAACAGTAGAGCATTTTTTAAAATTTCTTTGCATGATTCACCAAAAACGTGAAATGATCAAGTAAAATAGCATGTCATGTACCTTTTTTTTTGGCGTTACACTGCTCCCAGTGTAACTAAAACTGGAAATTTTGAATGCATTGTTGAAGTAAAAATAAATGAAAATACACACCCTCAATTTCATTGATAGAGAACAATTTGTTATATGAAAAGTGTAATCATAAGGAGAATATTTGGACACTGACCATGCAGTGCTTAGAACAATAAGAACAACAGATAAATCAACAGAAAAAAAAAGAGAAGTAAAAACAAAAAATAGTGGACTTTTTAAAAAGAATGCAACTGATGAGTCATGTTTACCTGTGTCATACTAGCTATAACACTAGTATTAAGCATAGTATAAAAAAATGGCATTCTTTAAGATTGTGTAGGACTCAATGCATGATTGTATCTTTACCTCGATTCTAATATAACACTTTTTAAGGGGAATTTGAAACATTTATTAATTCAAATGTAGCAGCTGCATGCATGGCTAATAAAAGGATCCTATTTCTAAAGAATGCAGTACACATGGGAAATCTCAGAAAGAAAATGAATGAAAAACAACAGTTGTATAGCTGCATTAACTGCTTGAAGCTGGTATGCACGCTACTGCTAATAATTGGCAGACTAACTTCCACAGACTAGCATACATATGTAGACTCCATAGTATAAAAGGTATAAGGATTATGTATTCAGTTAACTCAGACCATGGGATTCTTTTCAAATATGTTAACTGTACTCATATACTTGCAACTAAGTGATTGAAATGTTTTTTAAAAGCTAGAAGAAAGAAGAAACTGGGGAATGGTATCTTAAACATTTTTCTGTTTTAATGCTTCATAACTTACATTGCTGTTTTGAACCAAAATCAAGGGAGTGTTACTACTATGAGTTCTAAACCACATATATAAAAGGAAAAATGAGAGAGAGAGAGAGAGAGAGAGAGAGAGAGAGAGAGAGAGACAGACAGAATGTTCACAAATTCAACAGTCTTTCTTTTGCTGGCTGTTGATGTTTTACATGGTGTATAATGGAAACATATACTACAATATACGTCTTTGACTTACACACTGCAATGGGACTTCTACGTATATTCCAGCAGCCTTTATGCCTGATTGTATATGCCTTATTGTCTACCTGGATGCAGAGGTATTGTCACTATTTTTGTGAAATGGGTGAGCTAATCTAAAATGCTAGAGAAAAATTAGCATCCGTCGCAAAATGGGGCCGGCCATTTAAATATCAACCCATCAGCAGATTCTACTCTGCAGCTTTTCTATTTCTGTGAAAACTAAAGTTTCCGCAATTCTAGCAGCAATTCGCGATCTGCTAATTTTATTTTCTTAATATATATATTTTTTTTTTTTTGATTGGGGGTTAACAACTACCATGAGCAATGCAATGGGCTATAAGCAGTCACCCATCCCTAATTTAGTTACTGGTTTCTGGGGAGGGAGAGAATCAATGTCATAAGACAAACACAACATCCATGCCTCACCGAAATTTGAACCCAGACCCATCATGGACAAATGGTCATAAGCCAGCACTTAGACCACTGGGCCGGCCTTAATCCTTAAGGTATGTTCCTCGAGCACCTGTTGGCTCAATCATCTCCTCCATACACTGTAGAACTATGAGCACTCCATAAAGGGTTGGGGTGGGGTAAGATTATTGGAGCTACAGGAATTCAACCCCATTCCCCAATCAAAGTTCAAGTTTAAACCAGAGTCAGTTGTGATATCACACCATTCCCCCAAGGCCATCACAAACATTAGTTTTCCACTGATTGTCCAAAGCATTGTTGGTGTGAACGATTCACTTGATGTTATGATTTTCCGAGCGACAAAAGCGGCTAACTTTCTTTAACATTTTGCTACAACCTTTTCCCCCATTTTAGCATTTTTGCTACAGCAGCTTTTGAGCCAGCTTAAACTCTGCCTGGATGCCTCAAGCAAGTGAAAAAAATTGACAATTGCTTTTTCTTTCACATGCATATTTAGTACTTCCATGTATCTAATCTACCACAGTGGCTCTATAAATATGAACTATAAATGGCTGGAACAGTATTTTATGCATGGTATTACAAAAAAATTAGTAGTTTTGTAAAATGAAGAAAATTTAGACATTAGACAAATTTTATTATGAGATTTTTACTACAGTCCAACATTTTTAGGCAAATTTTCAAAGTGAAAACCATTTCATGTTCAGTGATGTACTTTTCTTTTCAGTAAAAGTAAAACCCATTGTCTGTTTCTGAAAGGTGAACAACACTGAAAACTTAAAGAGGAAGTAATTTCACTTTTAAATTTTGCTTAAAATAAATGATTAAAATAAAGAAACCATACTTTTGACCCCCCCAGTTTCTGCTATTATGAAGCAATTAGAGTAGTGGTAGAAAATTTTATCACTGAGAAAAAAAAAAGTCTTCTCTGAAGTGTTTCCAAAAAATTGTAGAATTTTAAATGCTCCATACATATTTTGAGTAAAGTAAATGACAGGTCACAGCAAAACTGGGTAAAGATTTTTGAATTAGCTGATTAGTGTCAGAAATTTAAAATTAAGACCGAGAAAACGAACTAGCACTGTTCAATAAGAATAGCTGTTTTCTTGAAGCAGTTTCCCTTAGGATTTTCTGCTGCATTTCATAGATGCAAGGGTCATTTTTGAGAAATTGTCACCTGTGAATTTGTGGTAGGAAACCTTTTATAAATGGCAAAAACAAATATTGGGCAATGAAGAGAAACACACATTTTTCAGAGTGAAATATTTTGCACATGCATGTGTGAGATGCAAGCACATGAGTATACATGTGCACTACAAACAGTACTCAATGTAATTCACTGAATTCCAACATTTCTTTTCTTACTTTTTCTAAGCTAGGCTAGCAAGATCCCAACAAATAAACTAACGCACATATGAGCATGCTCATTTACTTAAAAATGTGATCAGCTACAATTTTGAGAGCTGCAAATGTTTCAGTATTTTCCTTTCCTGCCAAATGGATGAAGTTTAGTATAACCATTAGTCAAATAATCATTTAACTGTAAGGTGCCCACAGGAACATTGTGGTACCAACAGAAAAATAAATAATTAAATAAATACAACACACCACCAAGGTAGCAGTTGACATGCTGTAAAATGATTTGAACAAATATAATGTCAATAATTACACGGTGAATCATTACAAGAAATATTATTTTGCACTTCAGTAGACTTAGTAATGAGCTTAAATGAACTTGAATATATCTATGAAGTCTTAATGCATGGATACATTTTTTAAGATTGAACAACTATTACATTTGTGTTTTAAGTTCAACTTAGATACAAACATCCCTTTTAAAAATGAAAATTGCTGAAATTCTGAGAGAGAATTAAGGATAAAATTCAATACAATGAAAACGATCAATAAATATATTAGATGGGAAGAAAATACAGAAATTCAACTGAAATTTCATTTTAACTTTTTTAAATAAAAATGTTGGCAATGGAAAAAATTTCATTAAGCCAAATCAATCTTTTTAGTAAAGTATCTAAGATAGCAAGCAGTAATCTGTGTATGACTTGAAAAAAATTACATGGAAGAGAGTGTGAACTTTACACTTCACATGAATAACCTATCTAGGGTAAGAAAAAAATGTGAAAAAAAAATTAACGTGGAAGCAAGTGAACTTACACTTTACGTGGGTATCCTATCAAGGGTGACTAAATTGACTACTGGTGATTCAACAAAATCAACTTCACAGTCATTGGTTGGTTTGTGAATTTTATTGATGTGATTTTACAAAAAAAAAAAAAAAATATCTGGGCAGTGTTGCTTCAAACAAAAGGTACATGACTTTATAATACAGAATAAGGTGATTGATCTAAAATGAGTCCATAATAGTAATAATAATAATAGTAATAATAATAATAATCACATGTAGAAAAGCACCATGTGGATTTTTCAATCCATCGTCCAATGTACGAAACACGCAAACAGACACTTAAGAAAAAAATGAGGAAGGCAGATTCACATGGGTTGGGTTTAATCTGCATGTGAGCAATGGCACCGGCATGTTATTGATATCTGAACAACAAAGAATAAACTGCATACATGTTAAATACACCAACATACAAACACATAACATGAATAAACAGTATAACATTTACACAAAAACAATGGGAACATTAATTCATCATTTGTTAGCACATCCTTAGAACAAGAAAACCACTACATGCAAAACAATGCATTGTAAAAAGAAAATGTGAAAAAATGATTGCTTTAGGAAAAAAACAAGGACTTCACTAAAAATTTGAAAACATTTTCAAAGAAAACATGACATACTCACACCTTGCGAGAGCTATTAAGTAAGAGTATATTTTCACTCAACAAGTGCAACAGATCATGAGTGACAGCAAGCAAATAAGGTTTGAAAATATTGCACACAAAAGTGTTTTTGATTGCAAGATTGACACTGAAAGAAAAATAAAATGCGCTTATCATTGCAGTGTCTTTCAGAACTTAAAATATCTCTCTAACTAGTGACAAAATCATTCTGTATAACTCACAATGATTTCTTATGTTAAAACTGATTTTTAACATTTCGAAACCATCAGAAAGAATAATCCCTTGACTCGTTTTCTTATATTTCTAGTTTGTAGAAAGGGACTTTTTTTCTGCCATTCTTTGCTTTTCCCTTACCTTAGAGTTATAAAATTTTTACAAAGCCACGAATTGTTGCCTTTAAACAATGCAGCACAATACTATCCTCAAAGAGCATAAATTTTGATAACACCATATGCTAGGAAACAATTGAAATAAAAGTGTGGAACCTCTGAAACCCAAAAGAGTTTCAAAAAAAGATGTAAAATTAAAAGAAAAAGAATGATTAAAAGGTACTGAAAAAAACAAAACAGATATAAATTGGCATAGGCCACAACAGAAGTAATGTTGGACTGATTTAGTGAACAAAACAATTTTAAAATTGACACCAAAATCAAAAGTATAAAATTTGAATGCACATGCAAGTCAAATACACATGACAGTTAGGAACACCATACAAAAAGTTAACAACAGATAGATTTATAAACATCACAAATGCAACAACCCTGCAATTGCATCACATGCAGAAAAAATTGCTGAAAAATTGAAAAAAAAAAATTTGACTGCCTCCCTCCTTGAATCACTAAACTAAAAGCTTTATTTTATACAGCAACAGTGTCACGAGTTAGACTCACAACACTGTCAACACAACTCACCGCCTTAACATATGGTGTACCACCAATGAGTCAATTCAACATTGGATGATTGAAAACAAACAGGTTAAATGCATTTCATGCATGGGTATAAACAATTTTTACTTCATTACCTTTGTTTTTCATTTTTCTTAAGACACAAGAATTCTCCATCCAGTGTTAAGGTTTCAGACTGGATTATTTTCATAGATATTTATGAGAATTCTCAATACACAATAAAACATGTTTATGCTATTGGCACCAGTTTTTCTTTTTCTTTTTTTTTTTTTATTGGACTGAGCAACAGGTATGAAGGGATATAGGCAGAAATGCAAAAGATGCTGAAACTTCTTCTATTGACAGTGGAAAATAAACTTCAGATATTTATGTACAGCAGAATACTTCTGCTGGTATTAAAAACTGCATTGGTAGTTTTTGCTAGAATTTCTTATATCGGCCTCACACTAAGTGCAACATTCAAGGAAAGTTACTGTAATACATAAATAATGCAGGCTCATTTCTCATGCAAGTTTTATTTTTTTCGGATTGGTTTTCAATTATGAAATAACACCTATGTTCATGTTTCTAAATTTGTACATTCCTAAAAGGCATTTTTATCAAACAGAAGAAGTGCACCTACATCTACATATATATTTGTTTAAATAAATAAATAAAAACCAATGACCTCACCGATAAATCACTTATAGTAATTTTGATCAGAAATGTGACTAATTAGCATTTAAATTTTGTGAAACACTTCCTGTGCATGTGCTTGAATTAGGCATTAGTATCTCTTACACATGACATTAGAGAATAAAAACCACAAAAATCAGATGGGCCTCACAAGATAGTATGTGTTAAAAAAGGGGGTGGAGGAGATAAGGTAGCATTTTCCCAACAGTGTTTTGAAAATTTAATTAACCATCATTTACCAGTTATTTCCCAAGATATTGGCTAAAAATGCTCCTTGAACAAAAGACTGAAGAGCTCTCAAGCTATGCATTATGCTAGTTTTCTGATGGGTTAATGTTATGTGTTATGCCAATTTTTTTAGAGGTGTTATGTATTGTGCCAATTTTTTGACAAATGATTTACATTTTATGATTTATTATGGTTTTTAAAATTCCATGTGAATGTCAAAAATCTGAGCATTACTGAAAGTACATTACCAGAATGCACTTAAATATCTGTAGTATCATTAAAACAATAATACCATGCAAAATGAATATAAATAAGCAGGAAAATACTACTCAAAACTACATAAAAAATATGGTGGGCTTTTATATTTCCTTATGTCCTAAGACTGTTTCAGATACATTACAAGGCAGAATGTCGAGTTGTTTCATAACATTTACAACTGACATAAAATACAAAACTGTTCATGTATGACATTTATTTCAAGACTATTGAATATACTAACAAAAAAAAAAGATACTGAAGTACCTTTGAAATCATAATGAGCAAAAGATTCCTTGCTATTTGGAAATAAATAGTTTTTACTGCTACTCTGACATATGGCACAAATGAACAGAAAAATGAAAGATGTATTCCTATTTGGACTAGGCTTCTAGCTTTCCTTGAAATTGCTAAAAAAATTTTAACAATTTTAAAAGAAATAAAACAGTTACTTCTTTAGACGAGAGTCAAATTTCAAGTTTTTCAGTTACAATATCAAATATCTCAGTGTCTGTCAAAATGATAATTTGTACACTGTATGCAGTTTTCCTCTGCAATTTCATTACTGCATGGAAGAAGTCTCAGCATTGCAAAAAGGGTAACGGGTAAATTTTAAAAACCATTACTGGATAAATATTTATATACATAAATTCTATCGGTATTTAACCATACATAAACAATATTTTGCACAGGCATTGGACTAGATGCAGCTAGCCCTACTACAGTTTGCCCAAAGATGATAAATATAAGAGGAGAAAGCACATAACTGACATTTGAAACCCACTCTATTATCTGGAAGGGCTTTATTTTTGGTGGTGTATGACAGCAAAGCCACCTGATGGGGAAACAGGTGCACCATCAGTCAAGGCATCAGTACATCATAATATGTTGTGTCACAAAGGTTGTATAGGACCCGAAAAACACGATAACTTACAATAAGAGATCGAAATTGTTCCAAAATGGGTAGAAAAGAGACACCATTCAAGTATTGTTCGAGATTTACAATAATTTGTGCTATACACATACACACAAGTCTGTATTTTCTGTTTTCTTCTTAAAGAGAAAAATGAGACTTTGACAAGAAAAAATGGCAGAACTTAAATCTGTCATTCAGTTTTCTGTACATAGAAAAAAGTAGGCTTTTGATTTGTATTTAACATTCTATGGCCTAAGCAGCAAATAGTTTTAAAGCCGTGCAAGAAATATTTCTTTATTATTTTTATATACAATTTAAATATCTTCTCTTCAGAGCCAAACCCAACAGTTCACCATTCTTTACACATTGCAAGAGGAGTGCTGCTGGGAAAGGTTCTAGAGCATGAGAAAAATGGGCAAAAAGACTGGTTTCACACACACACACGTACATCACATACACACCGAATTGAAAATGTACAAAAGAGAAATTATAAAGGTGGGCTGAAACAACGCTGTGCCTGGGTGTAGCGTTGTCATTGCATACCACATCCCAAAAAATAGTCCACAGTTGCACACTAAGGAGGGGTTGGTGGAATATAAGCTCGTGCTTGTTTGTTTAATTCTTCTATTGTTTAAGATGACAAGTAATAATATTGTGTTGTTCAGTAGGCCAAGAAAGAAAACTTCGAGTGCTGCACATTAAAGGCGTGATAGTAAAAATTGAGAAATAGATAATGTATCACAATACATCGCAAAACTCTCAGCCACGGTGACGATATTTTGCATTTATTTTACTAGTTTGTGTGCTGTCATTGTCTTCTAACCACTTGAACTCCTAAGGCCACTCTTACACCGGGATGAGGTTCTTTTGGTGAAAACTGTGGTGTGAAATGAAAACACAAATCAGTAAAAAGACCCCATGCGAGTCTATTTCTCAAGCAAGGGGGCTATGGTTCATTCCCAGCCATTTTATTTGTATGGTCATACCACTCCTGACAAAGGAATGCTGTACATGAGAATGAAGGCTGTAACAGTTCATTAAGTCTCTTCAAAATTCCCATGCATCAGCAGCATCTTCCTTTTCAAGCCTTTGTTGCAACTTTTCAATGTTCTTTCGTCTGTCTTTAGATTCTGCATCATCCCAGCTTTCGTCCTGCTCAACAAAAGGTTTTTTTAGTTCATCTGACACACACTTTTTCGTGCTCTCACTGTACACTTCATCGTCCTCTTCTTCGATTTCATCGTTTCCATTTGTCATACTGTCGGGGTCTCTTCTTTCATTAACGTGACACGATTGCTTGAGATTTGAGACCCTGCTATCATCAGGAGCAGGTGTTGGCACAACGTGCACAGTCTCTTCTCGCGGCAAAAGAAGATCAAAATCTCCTGTTTGTCGCACACACACACCATTAATGATCTGTTCTTGTTCTGCGGTGACAGTCTCATCATCATCTTCGTCCAAGTCATCATCATCACTGTGCACATCGCTATCTGGAGAGAGTTCAAGACCTGGATCAACCCACTGTGGCATGGCAGGCTTTCTACGATTACTGCTTGACGTCGTCGTCGTCGTCGTCGTTGTCGATGTTGTGGTTAACCGTACTTGCTCTGCAGGTTGTCTTAAAGGAGAAGCCCTCTGGCCCTCGTCACCTGAGTCTCTGTCACTGAATTCAGTGACAACAGGGTCTTGGGACGTATTGGAGTCATCATTAAGTTCGCTATTGGATCTGTCATCTGTACTGCTGCCAGTTGTATCTGTCTTAGCTCCCATTCCTCGCACACTATTTGCACTCATGGAGTTCCTTAACTGACTAGACATACTTAAGTCCAATGTACCAACATCATCCCCTGAAGATGACAGAGGAGAACAGTTCCTATAAGGGGAGTACATATAGGGAATGCTGCCTCCAAAATTCCCCAGGAAAGGAGGACCACCTCTCTCCCTATATCTGTCTGCCAGTCGTTGATTTAAAAGAACTCGATAATGCACTGGGTCAAACGTGAGTCCCTCTCGAACTGGAGGCACCAGGCTTGAAGATGTTCCGTCATTACTCTTTCGCTCGTCTTCTGGATTTCCCTGTTGTTTCATTCTCATGCGATGGTTATGAAACCAGTTAGTTATGGTCCTAACAGAGAGATTGAGTTCACTAGCAAGGAATTCGATAGTAGCTGTGCTAGGATAGGGATCTAAGGAAAATGCAAGACGCAGAGCTTCTTTCTGCTCTTCTGTGAAGAGCACACGAGGTTTCTTTGCTGGTGGATACGGGGAAGGTGGAGCAAAGTTGTATCCATATAACTGGCTGTCAGGTTGGCTGCGTGGGCTGTCCATTGGACCATCCCCAGTTCGCCGTCGTTTATTCGCTGAAAGAAGAGAAACAATACAATTAGATAAAAAAGAGACTATGTTTTATTTTTAATATTATACAGTACAATGAAACAAAAACAAGTAGTGAGTGTAGGTATCAGTAAATCAGTATATCAACTACAAATGTACATATTGATATTGTAGTTACCTAGGTATTTTATTATATTTAGATTTCTTTCCCTCACATGTGGGAGGAAAAAATTGTTTACGAGAGGAATTTCTCTGTGCATTCATGATGTGCCGTGTACGTATGTTCACCATAATGGCTTCAGCCAAACACCAAACTGGAAATGGCTACTCAATATCCATTACGCTTAATGTAATCTGTTAGGAGTAGACACTTCGAAATTATAACTTAATGGCAGCCCTTTGTCAACTACAAATTAAGCTGCACCAAGAATTGTATACTTGTATATGACTGCCCATCAACTGTCTATCCAAGAAGCAATGCAGTGGCTTCTTATGACTTGATATTGTCTGACTAAGGGGAGGAATTTGCAATACATATTGGACATACAAATTTTTTTGGTGACTGTTAGAGTCATCCAAAACCAACCGCATGCCTTAGGTCATTTAGGAGCAAAAACTTCAAACATCAGTCCGACATGGCTCTGGAAGAAAAAGATGCACAAAGAGACAAGGGAAGGCATAAAAATTACTGGTTTTGAAGGCTGATCACATCACTACGAATAGCAAAAGCAAATCACTATGTCATCAATGGGGAAGGAAAATTGCCAGGAATACAATGAATTCAGAAATAATAAAATGTTATTACATTAAAAAAGGCTCTGTCTGATTGAACTGCAGATGTGTGAACTCTTACATACTATCTCAATACCAGATCATGTATGCAAAAGGTGTGGTAGAAGAATCCCTGACTAACTCAGACAAAACCTGATCAGAAGTGTGGGAGTGCATCATGCATGATTGTCATTGGTTAGAACTCTCCACCTGTTACAGTGAGTTTGTGAATGCTGATGTAAATAATGAACATCTGAAAGCCGAAATATAACTTTTTGCCTCTTGTGCATAAGAAAACACAAAACTCAGATACTTTAAGTGAGGTGGAGATAAAACTATCAAAATCCTATATGCTTGAAGAAGTACAACTAAACTACAACATCAAATAAAGCTCAGACTGAATAAAATAAATCAATGAAAATTATTTAGTTAGGTGAGAGAAAGACACAGTATAATCACTGAATAATAAGTTAGGAAACAGAATCAGCATATATTGCCAATTGAAAGATCAGCAGTGTTTTTTAACTATGTACTAAACACAGCCAAAGTACATGAAGTGCAATACAAGATCAGAATGACAATAAGTTGGAATTAATAATATGCTAAGCATGAATGCTGAGGGTGCTATACCCCCAAAAACTGGAAATCTGTTCGTTTACAAATGTATGAGTCACAGAAAGACAAAAGTGATGAAATCTGCACTACATTAAGAATATTTTGAATTTCAGTTTGATTCAGGTTCAAAATAGAATATTACATATCATCACATAATTAATACTAACTCAAGTTCCCAGAAAGTATAAATTTTCTTCACTTATAATGCTATGATGTAAGTAAATTTATATACAGTAGAACCTCTTTAATGGACACTCTTGAATAACAGACACATCCATTTAGCAGACAGTTTGGTGATCCCATCCCCACAGCACATACAGTTCTGTATGCTTACCTGCAAATAGTGGACCCTCCAAATAATGGACAGTAATCTAGGTCATCTATGAAAATGCAAGTGCAAAGATTCGGCTGTTTGAAAGTACAACACACATAAAAATTGGAAAGGGAGTGAGACAAGGTGACACCATATCTCCGAAGCTCTTTAATGCCGCATTGGAAAATGGCTTTCAATCACTGAACTGGGAAAACAAAGGAATAAAGATTAATGGAGATTATCTAACCCACCTTCGTTTGGCTGATGACGTAGTCCTTTTTGCAACTACCCCATCAGAGCTACAGAGTATGATCCAGGAACTTGCTGACAAGAGTAAAGAAGTGGGATTAAAAATGAACTTTCAGAAGACAAAAGTGATGTTCAATGCTTTTACAAAAAATGAAGATTTATCAATTGATGGAGAAAAGCTGGAGATAACAGACACATACGTTTATCTTGGACAGCAGATATCAAGTGAGGGTCACATTGATGAAGAAATTAATCGGCGTACAAAACTTGCCTGGAGAGCTTTTGGAAGAAACAGCATAATTTTCAAGAGCAATATGCCATTATGTCTTAAAAGAAAAGTGTTTGATCAATGCATCCTTCCAGTGCTTACGTATGGTACAGAGATGTGGACCTTAACTAAAAGAGACATACAAAGGCTGCAGACAACTCAAAGTAGCATGGAGAGGTGCATGCTTGGTGTAACCAGGAGAGATAAGAAGAGGAACTCGTGGATCTGAAAAATGACAAGAGTGAAAGACATCATGTTCAGAGTTAAATCCCTGAAATGGCAATGGGCTGGACATACTGCCAGAAGGACAGACCATCGATGGACAGCCGAAATTTTAGATTGGATTCCAAGGGACAGGAAAAGACCCAGAAAAAGACCACCTGGGTGAATGAAATTCGAAAGTATGCGGGAGTGACATGGAGGAGACTGGCACAAGACAGACCGTTGTGGAGGAAACTTGGGGAGACCTTCGTCCAGCAGTGGATTGATAATGGTTGACAATGATGATGATGATGATGAATCTAGGTCATAAAATTGTTCAAAACATGAACATTCAAAGGGGGGGTCAGTGAGTTTTCTACTGCAAAGATTTTGTTTAGCTTCTTTGGAGGATATCATCATCATCATCATTGTCAACCATTATCAATCTACTGCTGGACGAAGGTCTCCCCAAGTTTCCTCCACAACGGTCTGTCTTGTGCCAGTCCCTCCATGTCACTCCCGCATACTTTCGAATTTCATCCACCCATCTCCCATGTGGACTTCTTCTGGGTCTTTTCCTGTCCCTTGGAATCCAATCTAAGATGTTTTCAGAGCAAGGAATTCATGCACATTGTTTGTTGCCTCTTTAATGCACAGTTCTACATCAACCATAATGAAATCTTTTGAATTTTCTACACCATTTAAACATGTCATTATTTCAGAAACCATGTCTAAATCCTCTTCTTTTGGATAGAAAAGGAATATCCCATTTTGTTTGAAAGAAGCTGTTTTTCTCACTTCTAAGAAAGGCTCGACCGTATTGAAACCACAGACCAGTAGTTTTTGCAATGAAGATCTGGAGGACAAAAAGTACCCTATAACCTCCAAATCCAAATTTTAGACTGGATTTGGAGGATATAGGGTACTTTTTGTCCTCCAGATCTTCATTGCAAAAACTACTGGTCTGTGGTTTCAATACGGTCAAGCCTTTCTTAGAAGTGAGAAAAACAGCTTCTTTCAAACAGAATGGGATATTCCTTTTCTATCCAAAAGAAGAGGATTTAGACATGGTTTTTGAATTAATGACATGTTTAAATGGTGTAGAAAATTCAAAAGATTTCATTATGGTTGATATAGAACTGTGCATTGAAGAGGCAACAAACAATGTGCATGAATTCCTTGCTTTGGAAACATCAGAAGAAAATTATTTGATTGAGAAAGCATCTGATGCAGTTGTAGAAGAGGTGTACAATTCTTTTAAAAATGCTATGAAATGTATAAAGGTTACAAAAGTATTTTGTAAACAAAGGAAGCACATGGAAATTAGTGCTACAGGAGAATTAAAAAATATGTTTTAGAAAACATACTACTAATTGCCAATCCCCCTCCCCAAAGTGCTTTTATCAGATTTTTTGGTAGCCAAAAATTGCTGACTGATTTAATTAA
Source organism: Macrothele yani (assembly GCA_039090855.1). Taxonomy (NCBI): domain Eukaryota; kingdom Metazoa; phylum Arthropoda; class Arachnida; order Araneae; family Macrothelidae; genus Macrothele; species Macrothele yani. The sequence continues at coordinate 75,237,674 of CM077028.1, read as the reverse complement.
ATAGTGAGAACTAAGTGTGTTTTAAAATTAGTGGTATAACATACTTTATTGTTACAATGTATGTTTCATCAAGCATTGAAATACCTCATAGTATGTACTGTATTTTAAAATGAAAACATTGTACATGTACTGTATGTATCCACAGGCATTGCATCGTTTCTCACTGTAGGACAATAGATAAAATATTTAATAATCATTTCTCACTGTAGAACAATAAATAAAATATTTAATAAAACAATCATACACATTTAATATGAATTTTTTTGTATTGTGAGCCTACTTGGGCTCAGAAGTCAACCTCTTGAATAGTGGACACCTTCCATTAGTGGAGAAATGTTAAGTTCCAGGGTGTCTGCTATTCAGAGGTTTAACTGTATGTATGCCCATGAGCCATGAGACTATCAAGAAACCCTCTCCAAAAAGACCCCAAGCACATGAAACACACACACACACACACACACACACACACACACTTATTATCAATTCACTGCTGGATGAAGGTCTCCCTAAGTCTCTTCCAGAACCTTCTGCTTGAGAGAGTCGAGAGTCTCTTCTATGCCACACCAACCATTTAAATATTTGACTTCTTTTTTATTTACTACAGCATTATTTTTTATTTTCTTTATTACTTCTGTGTTAAATTTTAAAGAAAATAAAAAATAATGCTGTAGTAAATAAAAAAGAAGTCGAATATTTAAATGGTTTTCCTTACATAAAAGGTACTACCAATGAAATTAATATTTGTAAAAAGCATAACATTCAAATTGGAGGAAAAGTAAATACCATAAAAAATATGGTAATAAAAAATAATGAAAAAATAAAAATGTTAGAAAAAGCAGGTATTTACTCAATTCCTATTACTGAAAATCCTCCAATGGCTTATATAGGAAGTACCAAAAATAAGCTTAAACACAGATTAAAACAACACGTAAAAAATTGGCAGAAAAAATAAGAAAAAACAGCACTTTTTCAATACTGTCTGGATAACCAAAAATATCCTAAATTCGAAAATATAAAAATCATTAAAAGCTGTAAATCCGAAAAACACCTCAGAATAGCAGAGTCGGTAATGATTGAAAAAAATAGGGCAAAAGTTTGCAACCATAATGACCCTAATATTTTGAGAAACAGCTGGAGAAATTTAATTAAAATTGAGCAAAAAAATGAAAAAGTTCGAAAAATGAGATCAGTGACCAACAAGAGATGGCGCCACAACGCCCAAGAAGAAGCGATAGCCGATGACAGAAGCAGCCCGCGAGAACCACCGAAATGCCCAGCTGACACGGTCCGTGCTAGTCAGAGCAAAACGTCCCCCGATGACGGTAATGGAGTATTACCAAAAGTACTAGGGTTATGAAAAATTATTGAAGTAAATGAGGAGGCAGCAAAGGAAAAAACTCATTTAGTGACGAGGCCAGATAAATACCAACAGGAAAAAAAATGAAGTGGACCCGTGACTAAAAGAAAAACCCCCATGCCGCATCCACATAACGGAAATAAGAATTGAAAGCCAAGCCCCACGTGCGGTAAGTGTTAATCGAACTTTACCAACAAAAAGGCAAGTTCAAAAATGCAAATGCCTTAATGCACGTTAAAAATATAACCTCCAATATCGGAAGTAAATTGAAATTTTTAAATTGTTATGTATCTTTATATATACACAATACATGCATGCTTATATATATATACAACATTTTGAAAATGTTCTGCTGTTTTATTGTTGTGTGGAAAAAGTTTTTCACTAATATTATAATACTTAAAAATTGGAAAAAAATAAACTTTTTAAATGCTTATAACACAAATTAGTAACAAAATATGACCAGCTACCATTGCCATGGAAGATACACAAGGCTGCCTAATCAGTGAAAAGACTTTTGTTGGTGATAACAACAGTTTGCCTTACACGAGACTGCCTAATCAGTGAAAAGACTTTTGTTGGTGATAACAACAGTTTGCCTTACACGAGGCTGCCTAATCAGTGAAAAGACTTTTGTTGGTGATAACAACAGTTTGCCTTACACGAGGCTGCCTAATCGGTGAAAAAGACTTTTGTTGGTGATAACAACAGTTTGCCTTACACGAGGCTGCCTAATCGGTGAAAAGACTTTTGTTGGTGATAACAACAGTTTGCCTTACACGAGGCTGCCTAATCGGTGAAAAGACTTTTGTTGGTGATAACAACAGTTTGCCTTACACGAGGCTGCCTAATCGGTGAAAAGACTTTTGTTGGTGATAACAACAGTTTGCCTTACACGAGGCTGCCTAATCGGTGAAAAGACTTTTGTTGGTGATAACAACAGTTTGCCTTACACGAGGCTGCCTAATCGGTGAAAAGACTTTTGTTGGTGATAACAACAGTTTGCCTTACACGAGGCTGCCTAATCGGTGAAAAGACTTGTTGGTGATAACAACAGTTTGCTTTACACGAGGCTGCCTAATCGGTGAAAAGACTTTTGTTGGTGATAACAACAGTTTGCCTTATGGCTCACAAGCTTTATCAGTGTTGCAGTGAAACGAACCCAACAGCAATTCAGAACTCTCCAATGTTTTATTTTTCATAGATAAATCAATATTGGAAAACCATTCTTCGTACCCACATATAGATTCCTCATGATCACTGAGAAATAATGTGTAGATTGAATTTAACTTTAGACAGAGCATAAGTTTCTTCTTTTAAGAAACCTGGTCTAATGCTGTAAAACCTTTTGTACATCTACAGAAAAAAAATATTTCTGACTTAGATGACAAAACAATATGTGCACTGACTCCTTTAACTTATGATCACTTCCAAAACAATGGTCTGACCTGGATTTTAGTAGAGCAGTGATGAGTTTTTTTTATGAGTACATACAGGGCTGGATTAATGGATTAAGGGGTAGTCTATAGGGGCTATATAGCCTTGGGGCCCACCATGACCAAGGGCCCAGGAGGCATGCCTGGGCAAGTAATAGATAAGGAGAGAGAGAGAGAGAGAGAGAGAGAGGTCTATAAAATAATTTTACTTTTGTATCGTATGAATTCCACTTGGTCAGAAACAAAACAGAGGCTGGAAGACGAGTTTAGACAGAGGCTGGAAGACTGTTCAACAGATTTCAAGACAGTGACTCACCAAGGGTAAAGGTTTGTCGCTGTTTACAGCGGGGTCGGTGAGACAGTTTCAGCTTTTTCACTACCATCCACCCACACCTCCTAATGTACACTTGGGACCGTTAATGGTCATAGTCTCCTGTAGCTTCACATTGCATAACAAAAAATATGCACTAAGAAAAGTATACAATGCTAAATCATTAAAAAATCCAAGACAAAATCCGAGAGACTTAAGCCTTTAACTCATGTTCTTGTGAGAACAATGGAAAATACAATGACTTATTATGAAAACTGTGCGGATAATTTAGTAGTTACAGTTTCATGTTTTAACGGATTTCAGAATAATTTCCCATCATAAGTTCTTTGGGGACCCACTCAGATGTCTTAGCCTAGGGGCCCACCAAGGCCTAATCCAGCCCTGAGTACATGCTTTACAACAAAACCAAACGCTATTAGAGGCTACAGATTTGACCTTGACCACAAGCTGAAGTGACAATACTTATGAGGCTTACCATTGGGCCAGAAAATTTTTCGTCCTTCTTCGACAGCCCAACAGCTTCTGCAACACTGGATTAAATGTGTTGCAAAGCAAGCGTTCTATTTCCAGTTATTTCCAAGGTTCTTACTTTGCGAAAGAAGAATTCACAAAAAGACTCACTTTGAAAACTGACTTCGAGAACATACAAACTCATGTTCTTCTCCTGCATGCATTTATATGCTCTTGAAGTCAGTTTTTCAGGTGAGTCTTTTTGCAAAATCAACTTTCACAGAATAAGAAACTTTGAAATTAATTGAAAATTGATTTTAAGTATGCACATAAAGCTTTACATGTGGTTGAATCGAGTAGTTTTCAATTCCACATTTTTGGAAAATTAGCAGTAAGAGTTTTGCACTGCTATCAAATTAATTGTGGTACAACTTTGATGTCATCTTGCAAGCAACAGTGTAAGCACTTGTAGAGATCAATAAAAATTATTCCCATGACAGCACTGTTATATCTCCATAACTATAGCAGTGACTGATAGGCAAACTTATTGAAAGCATGTGCATGGAAAGTGCAATAAAGTTTGGTTTTCAAGCATATATGATGTCGACATTAAAAATACAATATATGTATGTCCTATTTAGCCTGGGGGATGAATTTCTGAAAACTGAATCAGTTTTTGTTTGTGATCATATCAAGGAAATGTGGCAGGATCTGTGGAACCAACAGGTGAAAAATAAACTGCATCATATCAGACCAGTTCTTGGATGGAGTCTGGACTTCGTCATGTGGCTGGAACTGCAGGTAGGAAGTTGTACTAGCATGTCTCTGCATTGGGCATTGAAATTTCACTCACTTCTCTTTGCTGTGTGGCAATACTGCCCCATTGTGTGGGACATATGATATATCTCTGACTGTTGTACATATTTTATGTTTGTGTCATTGTTTTCTTTGTGAACATGCTCATTTCTTTCTTTTACCCACTCTACCAGATGACTCAGAAACCCTAAGTCGCTTTTTAAATGATCACTGTAGCCATTTACACAATTTGCTGTTCTGTTTTATGACACATTTTATGTTTTAATATTGTTTTTATTACTATTTTAATCATTGGACTTGGTGCTGTTGAGGCTCTTGCACCAATAAACATTTACCAACCAACCGAACCAAACCAGCATTATATGGGAGTATTACAGTAGAGTCTTTAGGAAGATGCATTTCTGAAATAGCGATTTATCACCTATGATCAATACAACAGATGCTGCTGCATTTAATGAACAATAATATAGAAGGTAAACATGATTTCACAAATACATTCACTATTTTCAAGTGAATAATTAAGAGAAGAAAAATTTAATAAAATAAGTAAATGGGTACTGCACTCAACTGTGTACGATGCAAACCTGAACATGATAAATTTAGTAGTGTTGGTTTGGAGACAAGGTGAGAACTACTGAGGATGTGCCAGGTTGTAGTAGTATAATTGCCTTCTTGAAATCAAGGGTTGATTGCCTTGCCACAATCCTCTTCTGTTGGATTATTTCTTTCCATCTTGAGAACACATTGGCAACAATCCTCATCACTGCAGTCTAAAATCTACTTTGTTTTCATCAGAGAGAACCAGGCCATCTACTAATAATTGATGCCTTCTCTCAAAATTCTGTAGAAGTTTTTCATTTGGCTGCACCACCTGTAGAATCATCACCCTCTGAGTGCTGCTGCGTCAGCTCGAACAGCTCTTTGTTTGTGAAATTGGAGTAGTTACTGCATAAAGTAGATTTCAAATTCTTCCAGTATTTTCTGGTTAGCAAACTAAACAATGCCACTGGTTATTGGTGTTTTGTTCTCTCCAATTCTCATGAAGTTCTGATATACCTCTAGCAATAATTTAACAACCTACTGTCCATACAATTTATGGCCATTTCCCCCCAAGCTTCAGTGTTAATTATGATGTCCTCCCTATTGTCAAAGTATTTCTATCAATCCTTAATTGAGTGCTGATCTTCATCACCTCTTTTCTCAAACAGATACGCATATATCTCACAATTCCTGAATGTGGGATTATGAGATACACAATAAAGGATTGAAAGATTGATGAAATATGGAGCCAGGTTAATATATTTCCTGAGGTTTTTACATTTCTTTTCAATGCCTATAAGATTTTATTGATAGTTTTCAGTTTTTCATGATTCTAAACTTTTAAATGTCTATTCACTTGGAACAGCTTGAATGTTGAAAATGCAATTTGATCTAATTCATTGCTCATTGGATTTGTATGGATTTGATTTAAAGATGTCATGTCAATTTGAGATAGTTGTTCTAAATTTGATCCCTTAAAATTAGCTCTAATAATGAATATCAAATAGAACTTGGTCTCATAAACGTTGCAAAAATTATTTTGTTGAATGCAGTATCATCGTATGTATCATGAAAGTCGCAACTTTTAAATTGAATGAAAGTTAAGTAAACCACTGTATAGTGATCTTAGATTTAAAAAATTAACAGCATTAGGACTAAAGTATAAGGAACACCATATTTAGCAAAACAAAGGTGAGCATATGTGGCCATGGGAGCAAGTTTATAGAAATGGTCGACTGAAGTCTATTTTGAAAAAATATTATGAGTTAAATATAGGATTGCACAATATTAAATATTTGCCTGGCTCTGCAGGATATCTAGCTGCAACAAAATACAGATGTGTAGAATAGAAATTTGGTGGTGTGTGAGCACTGTTTATAAAACTGAACATTCAGGCCATGTAATGAAAAGGTACACTATATAACATAGAATGTCAAATGAATTACACTTCTAAGGGGATGGAATATTTTCTTAAATGTAAAAATATTTCTCAGACGAACAGCATTATAGTGATTCAGAACCATACGGAGCAACACTAATCAAGATACACATGTATTTGCATGAATGGAATTGAAAAGATTTCTCTAACTGGCTATGCAAAATACAAAAAATAAATTGTGATGTACCCATACCTTTTCGTAATTATGATGAACCTATGTGTGAGTACGATGCAATTACAAAACAGCATTTTTTTTCAATACTGATTCCATTGTTCACCTGAACAACAAGTAGTAAAAATACCTTGCTTGCTTTCTTTACAACAACAAAAATTAACACTGATCTTTTATTTAACTTTTTATTATGGTTTTAAAGATCTGTTTTAATTTCTGATGGATCTTGATATAAAAAGTCATTCTATAAGCTTATCCCTGGATACCTCTTATGTCAGAGTTGACATTTATTCACTTCTTTATCTACTTTTGATTCATAACTTTAGAAATTCTTTACTTTTTTTCAGAAATTAATTGGTAAATCAATGTTTGCGTGAATGGCATCATATTTTTCTTTAAAATTCACATGGATAATGACATAGTATATTGTCATCTTCAAAATTTGACATAGTATGTCATGAATATTGGAAGATAGTAGAAATGGCAGTGTTTGACTGAGCCATCTTGCTCACAATGTTTGATAAATTCTTTTTAAAAATAATTATTATTTTATTTTTTCAATAATAATTTTTATTCTTTTAAAAAAAATATTTTTTTATTCATTAAAAAGAACTGTAATCTATAAAAAAAAATTCCGCTTTTCTGATCGACATCACAATGGAGAAACAGAAACAAAAGGTAAAAGAAAAACGAATTTAAAAGTTGTACATACACCAATGATTCTTTTTCATCCTCTTGTAACAATTTTCATTATCATTTCGAAATTTGGTACAAAGATATGCTTTAACAAAAATCAAAATAGAAGATATACAGCATATTTTAGTAACAGACATTCTCAGTTCATAATATGGATATTACTTTGGAAGATTTTACAATTTTAAAGTGTGGACACTTCGAGGTAAGGGGAAAAGAGTCATAATCTAACATACCTTTTTATCATTCTATATCATGCTCAAACTATGATTTTTGCTTTTGCAGTCCAATTTTTTGTTAATCTTTCAGAATATGTTCATGATTTTTCTAATATTCTCTGAATGATATAAATCCAGTTGTCACACATGCACAGAATCAGTTAAAGGAAAGGATTTTACATGAATGAGAAATATGTGGAAGTGGATCCAGCACTCCATTGAAAGTGATGGACCAGGGGCATGCAAGAAAGAAATTGCATAGTTATTTCATGTGTACCTTGGATGGGACTGACCTTCAATCCTTATTCAAAATAATTTAGTAACCACCTTTACATGATGCAGTTGTAACCCTTTATGTCTTGGAATAAGAAGCTGATATTATTGCAAATATTCATTTTGGCCAATACGTTTCAGTATTTAAAAAAAAAAAAAAAAAAAAAAAAAACCAGCCCTGATTTGTAACGAGTATTCTCAAAGGTAGCTAGCAACAATACAGCTTCACAGCATAGGATCATGGAAATTTGTGATTCAAGCTGTTTTATTTCATTACTGGTTTTCATAAGGTAAATAACTGTCATATTTTTATACCACACTGAAGATTACTTCCTTAATCAATTCTATAACAGCTTTTACTTGCCTGTGTTTTATATGTGTAGGGCAGGAAGAGGTGTATCCAGTATTCCTTTACTTGTTTGTTTTCACACCATCGGCTTAGAGTTCAACAGTACTGAATAATTAATAGTGTCTGTGAATACACATATTTTCTGGTCAGCCAATAGAGTAACAGTCTTTTTTACAAGCAAGTTTGGTGGTATTCTTTTAACGTAGAACACACAGAAGTACCTAATACTGCTGTTGTCTCATGACTATGTGCATTCAAATTGAATTTTCAGTACTTCAACTTTAATATTAACTGATAACATAATTTATTAAGTGATTGTGCAAGCCATGAACATTAGAGTTGGCTTGATTGTTTAAAGTATACAGTACACAGACAATAAGTTTAGACCTCGATTCACAATATTAAAATATAACAACATATAGGAAGCTGTTAGAATACCTCAATCCACCACTGTTTATGTCTTTTTTAAACATGAAAGGTGAAATAGCAACAAAAATTATAATACTTGTTAATCTGAACTGTTGAAATGGTTGTATGACAGTTGTATATCATACCATGTCTTGTTAAGAAAAACATATCTATAACTAGGAAATTAAAACATAATGAAGTTATTTACAAAAAGATTTACCTTCTCTCCTTTCATTCTTAATGGTCTGAAGCATTTCAACATTGTGCGGATCATTCAGCCACATCTGCATTCTAATGAACGGCTCTCGGCCTTTGATACTTAACATGTGCCATGGTTTTGGCTTTGACAGAAGTTCACTTACAGAGCCTTGTGATAAACCAAGCACAACTTCTCCAAAAATCTAGTTATAAAAACAAGCAAACAAACTATATAGCACAATTGTTAAAGAGATTAATAGAAGCAACTTTATTTCACTTACAACAGCATTATACTCAGTATTATGGTTTGCAAAGGAAAACACAATAATACAATCAGTATATTGTACAACAGTCAATACCACTGATAAAAAGAGCTAAACAAAGATATTCCTGCACTGCATTCCTACTTTTAACTTTGTTCAAGTTCTTGTAGATATTAACTGCACAATTCACGAAGCATTTACTAATCATCACTATATGTTTTGTTATCTTACGGACGAAATATTCACCTAGAAAGGAAGGTGTAACATTGATGTTTGCCATGCCCTGACTACTCTTAAACCTTCTTATGTTAAAAAGAAAAAAAAATTCAAAACTGCTGTAAGGCAGTACATTAATATAAAATTCTGAAAGTTTCCATCTGTAATTTAAAAAATACTAATTGCAAAAGCAATAAATTGCCTAATGAGACAAGTCATTTCATTAAAAGTAACTGAGATTTTATTAAGGAAGGCAATTTAAATCATTAAAACAATTGAGATTATTAAGAAGACACTAGTAAAATTACTTCGGAAAAATAAAGAACTCTGATAGTTATTCAAGCCACCTGGCACTGATATGAGAGCTACATGTGGCCAAAGTTATGAACTGGGCACTCCTGTTATATGGCTTTACAACAAAAAATAAAGTGACATTATTCAGTTGACACTATCTAGTTTTCATTCCCACTCATTTACATTCACATTCGATGGTGCAAGCCTTGGAATCAGAAATCCTAAAATTTGAGACTTTTAAAATGCAAACAATATTTTATTATAAATACTCACTGATGAGATTTTCCTCTTAATAGACTATCAGAAGTTACAGCTCAACACAAATTTGGTTGTAACTAATTTGTTCTGCATTCCATCACTTTGATTTACAGCAATTTTTCAAAAAGGGATTTTAATGACGAAGTTGCCTGATGAATAAATTGAACTTCCACGGGATAACAAAGTACAGAAAATAAACAGCAATAATAATAATAATAATAAATGTTGCTATAAACTCATGGGTAACACTTATTTTAATATACTCTTTTGGGGGATCCTTAAATGGACCAATACTGATCTACAGGAACTTGACAGACTCATTAGAAGACTTTTAACCTAATACAAATGCCACAATCAAAAATCATCAGTTGAAAGACTACACCTGAAAAGAATAGAAGTGACTACTCAATATATCAGATCTTCGCAGGAAACTAAAGAACCAACTCAAACACTACTTCTTACGGAAAAAGCAAGACATCACTACAGTGGTGACAGCAGCTGATAAAGGCCACTGAACCTGAATACTGATCAGCTCTTTGCTTAATCAGAAAAAAAAATCAGATCCACTGAAAAGTTGGAAAAGCAAAATTCTGCACTGTAAATATCCGAACTCCTTAGATCTGGAAAACATTGATGAAAACTCCTCACTACAATGGTTAAAAAAAGGTCAGCTTTATCTAGAAACCAAAAGATTCTTTATTGGGATTCAAGACCACGTTATCATTACCCAGAAATACAAGAAACACATAATGAAAGTTGTCGAAGTGACACTGTAGAATGTGTGGAAAAGGTAATGAAACCATACAACACATTTTTGCTGAATGCTCTCTTTTTGCATCAAAACAACAAATTAACGGACATGACCAAATAGCTAAGACCTTGCATCAAGAGCTTGGCATTAAATATGGCCTTATCCAAAACAATACTCCATAATTACAAGTACCAACCAGAACCTATTCTAGAAAATCAGGATTACATCATGTACTGTGACAAACCTATCATTACAGACAAGTCCAGTGACTACATTTGACCTGACATTTGTTGACAAAGGTCTGAAGGCACAGCTAACAGATGTAGAAGTTTCACTTACAGAAAATATCCAAACAGGGCCGGCTGGACCATAGGGGCAACCGGGGCGGTTGCCCCGGGCCCTGCACCTTTAGGGGGCCCTGCAGTTTAGAAAACAAGATCATTTTTGGTAAAAACAAATTAACTACATTTTTTTTGTAACTTTTGGGGTGCAAGGCCCTTAAAAATATATTTTTGAAGTTTTTTGTTTGTTTCTAATCTCCCCATTTTTGAATACGTTATCCCCACTGTTCGTCGTACGGACACTGAGATTTGCAGATTCGAAATGATTTTTGTAACCACCTTAATCTTTTCCGCATTCATGAAATAGCAAATTAAATTTCATCATTTTGTGGTACCTTACTTTTATATATCCAACAATTTGTGTGAAAACCTGATACTTAAATTTAAGGAAATAAAAAGAACAATATCCAAGTTACTTTCAGACTACATACGGAGGCCACTTTTCTAACATTACAAGAAATTGAAAAAAAAAAAAAAGGCAACTTTCATATATGAACGCGTATAAAAGTTTAGAATGTCACTAATTTGTCAGTTACTCCACTGTGCATTAAAAATCAATCACTAAACATGTATCAGGGGAAAAAACTGTTTATACCAATTTATTTCTGAGGGATCCTTATTAAATTTCATATACAAAAAAGTATTCGCAATGAGAAAATATTCGCTAAGCAGGTATCTTTTTATCATTTTGTGAATAAGCTGTTATAGAGTCACAACGCAACCTAAACCTCATCTCCCGGGAACTCCCTCTCTTTTTCTCTTCCTCTCTCTCTCCCTCTCTTTTTCTCTTCCTCTCTCTCTCCCTCTCATTTTCTCTATCTCTCTCCCTCTCATTTTCTCTATCTCTCTCCCTCTTTTTCTCTTTCACTCTCTCTTTTTCTCACTTTCTCTATCTCTCTTCCCTCCTCTCTCTATTTCTCTTACTCTCTCTCTCTCTCTCTGAACTTTCAGTGAGTTTATGGTCTTTTTCTTAAGCTTATAGCAAATATTTCTTTGAGATAATCGTTTTGTCTTTATGGTAGTGTTCGTGTGTCTTCCTCACGAACGGTAATTTTCAGAAACGACTTTATTAAAATATGAGATTTATTTTTTAGTGCCCACAATGAAATTTTGCTCTGGGCCCCGCAATGAAATTTCACCCAAGAGTTCCATCCGGCCCTGCATCCAAAGACAATATCTGTGAAAATCATGAAATATGAGAACCTGCAAAGGAAAATCCCAAAGATCTGGATAACACAGAAAAGCATAACACAGATTGTACCATATTACATTATCTACTCAAACCAGCACAAAGATATATGCTGAATAGAGCAGATTCTTTACGTGGCTCAAAGTACTATATTAACATATAAATGTTGAACATTTACTGTTCATCACGTTGTTCTTGGTATAAATATAGCCCACTGACATGACCTTCAACATATAATACACCATAAAAGTTATTCATATCGACACAATAAACAGCACACTCCGAATCACATACATACAGAGGAAGTGCCCTAGGGCAACCTCTGTATTTCTCTTCATTTTCTCTTCGATTTCAATCAAATACTTCCAGGCGTACGGTAATTCAACTGGTACATTACTGTTACGATTCCTATTTTCCGTTTTCTCGATTGCAACAGCTTCTGAAATAAACTGCTGGTCATAATTTTTTATGTGATGTTATTAATTTGACATTTTACCAGTCCGGTGAAAAATTATTTTTTAAACAATATTGCATCAGAGAGATAAACACCAGCATTGATGATCCGATAAACACCAGCACTGATGAAAGTCTGCATTGAATGACAAAGAGAGAAGGACATCGTTATGGATTGTGACCACAAATAAGAAGACAACAGCTGCAAACGTTATTGCTGAGCTGAATAACGTGATTTCAAACCCTGTCTGTACAAAAACAGTGTGAAGAGAACTCCACAGGCAAGGAATTTATGGTCGAGCTGCAATCACTAAACCACTGGTTAATAACGTGAATGCAGCACACAGGAGAGAGTGGTGCAACACTCATACAACATGGACTGCTGGGCAATGAAAGACTGTCATTTGGTCCGATGAATCGACCTTTACACTGTTTCTAACCTGTGGGCGAGTTTACGTGTGGCGAACACCCACCCAAAACAACGAGTCTGTCATGGTTTGGGCAGCCATATCATGGTATTCTGCTGGCCCCGTTATTTCCTTGTGAGGTCATGTCACTGCCAAGGACTATTTAAGCATTTTGAGTGACCAAGTTCATCCCATGATACAAACAGTGTTTCCTGCAGGCGATTCCATTTATCAAGATGATAAGGCCCCAATTCATACAGCTCACATTGTTCAATTATGGTTTGCTGAGCATACTAATGAGGTTTCCCATCTTTTCTGGCCGTCTCAATTGCCAGACCTCAATATAATAGAGCCCCTATGGTCTGTTTCGGAGAACAAGGTTCGAGCGCACTATCCACCTCCAGCATCTTTACAGGAACTTGAATGCGTGTTGCAAGAAGAATGGTATAACATCCCATTATCCACCAACCAAGACTTATATTTGTCCATTCCCAGGAGAATCCAAGCCATCTCGAATGCAAAAGGCTATCCTACACCATATTAGGTATGGAATTCCTTCTTTTACCAGATGTTTCCATATTTTTGTCCATCCTCTGTATGTAATAATACACTATTGTTTGTGAAAATTGCAACACCATTAAAGACTGCGCTGGTTTTAGCTTGAAACTTACAGGATATGTACAACAGGTTGGGACATGCAAATGATTAAAATGTCAGTGAAAATGCGCATGCAGTTTCGGAGCGGCGCCCTCTTAACTAACGGTCTTGGGGTATAAAGAGCTGGCTTAAATGAGACATCACAGTGAAGAGCTGACGTTGAGTCAAAAGAGTATTTCTTGTGTCTCACTGTGCCACATCACCAAAAAAGGTTGCATTAGGATCACCTGACGGACTTGAAATGAGGAAGGATTGTTGAGATGAGAGAAGTGGGATTTTCTCACCTTGAAATTGTCACTTGTATATCGGACGAAATGCTAGTAGAATTATGCGAATGAGGCATCAGTGGACAGATAAGGCTTGGATGCACAGAAGTCTGGGAAATGGACAGCAAAATCGCATGACTGCACAGGATGATAGATACCTGTACTGCATGGCAGAGACTGATCTCACAGCAACACCCACGGTGTTAGTGGTGCAGCAGTGGACCACCATTACAGCTCAGGCTTTGCACTTCAGCACAATTCAATGTCATCTGTTTAATAAAGGATTGGTTGCTAGCAGCCAATTGCTTTTACCCTCAACCACAGATACCTCAGGCTGCAATGGGGTCTCGAACACAGATACTGGCAAGTTGATTGGCAACAGGTCATGTTTTCTGATGAGTCACAATTCAACTTGATGCACCATGATGGTCGCATACATGTTCGAAGATATCGTGGTGAACGGCAGTTTGCAGCATTATACCAGCTATTGGGTTCAATTCGCGATCTCGCCAGATATGAACTGAGGGAATCCTTAGCAGCCAGCAATACATCAGAGATATATGTTTTAGAGGCAGAGGTGATGCCCTTCTTTGAGAGTTGCCCTGGTCCTATATTCCAGCAGAACAATGCTCGCTCACATGTGGCCCAAAATGTCGAAGACCTATTCCATGCACAGCAGATACTACTTCTTTCCTGGCCTGCACATTCGCTGGATATGTCCCTGATTGAACATGTCTAAGATATGGTAGCTAAGTGGCTGGTTCGTCAAGTCCTCTGCCAGTCACCACAAATGCGCTCTGGTTTCGCATAGAAGCAGCCTGACAGGCCATTATTCCCCAGGATGATATCAAAAAAATTTTCCATTCAATGCCCCGCTGTGTAGAGGCTGTTATTGTTGCTCGAGGTGGCTTCACACAATACTGAGTTTTGAAGCAAAAAAATATTGTATAGCTCTACAAATGTAATCAGTTACCTCCTGTAACATGAGGAATCTGTTATACAAATTTCATTTGAATAATGTGATTCTTTCTTGGTGTTGCAATCTTCAAAAACAGTAGTGTAATAATAATAATAATAATAATAATAATAATAATCACAATGATGATGATGATGAAGTAAAGTATACATGAAACAGTTTAGGAATCAAATTTCACATAAACAAAAAACTGTCCCAAAAAAATGTATACCTTTTGACCAATGTTATGAGCCATGAGCGTTTCCTTAATTTTTGATGTGATGACTTGGGTGTCTAAATCTGTTGTGAGAGCAGCCATTTCATAGACTGAAGGCTGACCATACCCTCGACTGATAGACTGAGTCTTTCTGCTGCTGATCAATGAAGGGTTTGGAGGATTGCTGGAGGTATTTACAGTTAGGGAAAGTGGTAGGCTCTCTGGTGTTGCACATGTAGAACGTTGAACTTGATGCTGTGGCTGTGGAGTCTGAGATGCATATAAAATATTGTTCGGAGTGGGCTGTCGAATCTCTGAACTTCTGTGGTTAGGCTCTGGAGGCCGAGGGCTCATTTTTGTCGGACCTAAAAATTCAGAAAGATTTTTGATCAGCATGAATCTATCATTAAATTAGAAAATAAGAAAACAAATATACTATACAGACAAAAATTATTCGCACTCCTCCACATATGGAAATAAACATGCATTTGCAGAACCAGACACGCATGCATATGTTGTGTAGGGTGAAGTATATAAAGAGGAGTTTTGGCACATCTGTCAGACCATACTGGAAGCAATTGTGCAGCGTGGAGCTGAACTGATGGACTTTGAAAGGGGTATGGTGGTTGGATGCCACCTGAATAAGCAATCAGTGCATAGCATTGCTGTTCTTCCAGGATCCCTTAAATCCACTGTAGCTAAAGTTCTTCATCGTTGGAAAGCAGTTGGTGCCATTAAACTGAAGCCACTGTCGGGAGAACACACAAACTGAGTGATCACTGCAAAAGGGAGCTTACTGTAGAATGTGAAGAAGGCACACACATTCTCTACAACAGACCTGTCCAGCAACATCACATAAACTACTCTGGAATAGATATTGGCACCAATCCATCAGGAAATGCCCGATCATGGTTACCATGCTAGGCAGTGGTGGGCTTACCATTGGGCCAACCTGGGCCATGGCCCAGGGCACTGCACACAGAGGGGCACCAAAATTTTGAGAATACATGCGGCACAAGACGTTTTATCTCATCCCCCTCCCCCCAAAAAAAGAGAATGAAATGGGATTTTTCCTTTTTTACAAATTATAAACTGAGTAGAATAATACCTTTAATGCTTAAGAAAATATTAAATGGTGTTAGTACATTCGATGTGTTTAATTACTAAAAATATTAATTCATACAAATTTTGAAGATGACAATCCAATTTTTGGCGTAAAGTAAGTTCAGGAAGACTCAGAAGCACCCATGGAAGTGATTTCTTCCTACTTCCTGACAAGGTCAAAACTCAGGAGAGGGGAAGCATTTCTTTTACTGAGCTCGCAGACAACGGAGAACAAGAGTGGGAGGCTAGGGAAAGGGCACTGCACTGGCGCATAGTTTTTACAAGGCACTGAAACATCTGAGCGTGAGGACAGCCCTGGGATGTGGATTGAAAGATCGGAATCGGACTCCATGAATTCAAGGTCAAGGCCCCAGGGTATTGTGGGTGACAAGAGAGGACAGAGTACTGGTTAAAATGGATTCCAATTCAGCTTATGACACCAGCTGCCTGCTTTGGGATTCATTCCCATTCCGCCTCCCATCAGTTTACATGTGTGTTTTCTTGACGATTATGGGCAAAACACGTAACAATATTAACAAATAAAGGTAACTTGATCACGCTAGTTACGTTAACTGAAACTTTTATAAAAAGTTCGTAAGTTGGAAGCTTTCGACCTTATCTTAGGTCATATGATATTAGATTCTGCTAAATGAAAAGTAGACGATTCATTTGTTGATTATATTACAAAAATCCTACGAATTAAAATTTAAACGAAATAGATTTTACAGTTTCAAAAATATCTTATAGTGGTCGATTTAGATCTGCTTCAAAAGGATTTTTTTATAACCGTCTTTAAAATGGTGAAATTAAAAGAAGAGAATGGCTATTATATTCTGAGTCAACTGGACGTGTTTTTTGTTTACCATGTAAACTGTTTGCAAAGCGAGAGAGTTCTTTCTCAAGTATAGGTTTCAATGATTGGAAACACGAAAACCTTATACGAGCACATAGTGCTTCATTTGAGCATGTAGAGTCTGTAAAGTGTTTCATAACACGTGCAGAGAATAGTGGAAAAATTAATTCTGCTGTAATTAAGCAACTGTTGAATGAGAAACATTATTGGAAAGCAGTACTTTTACGTATTATCGAAGTCATTAAATTTCTGTCTTCCCGTGGATTAGCATTTCATGGAAATGGAGCGAACGACAAGTTAGGGAATAATAATAATGGCAATTATCTAGTTATCCCTGAACTGATAGGAAAATTTGACCCTTTTCTGGAGCAACATTTGAAAAATTTTGGAAATAAGGGAAGTGGAAATGTTTCATACCTTTCGAAGGATGTATGTGAAGAATTCATTTCATTAATGGCCTTATCAGTCACTGACGCAATAGTTAAAGAGTTGAAGTCGAGCAAATATTACTCTATTATTATAGACTCTACTCCAGATTTGTCAAAAGTTGAGCAGTTGACTGTTATTTTTCGTTATGTTCTGGAAAATGGACAACCAGTGGAACAATTTATTTGTTTCTTGCTCAACACTGGTCATAAAGCAAAAGGCATGGAGAAGGCTTTATTGAAGCTGTTACAAGAATTAAAATTAGATGTTAAAGACTGCAGAGGCAAAAGTTATAACAATGTGAGAAATATGTCTGGTGAATATTCAGGTCTCCAAGCTTGATTAAAAAGTCATAACAGTTTAGCCTACTATATTCCATGCGCAGCACACTCTTAATTTGGTTGGGAAATCCACAGTGGGATGCTGCCTTGAAGCTACATCTTTTTTTATGTTCGTACAGGACATATACAACTTTTGGTCATCTTCATCACATAGGTGGCAAATCTTGAAGACAAGTCTTCATGATAGTTATAAGCTCCACAGCTAATCGGGATCGCAATGTCCACTTCTTGTACCCAAAACGTTATGTGAAACCCGATGGTCAGCAAGGGTTGATGCATGCAAGGCCTTATGCTCTAGTTATTCCTGTGTTAGAGATGCACTTCAAGACTTTGCAGAAAACACCGGTGAAAAATTACCAGCAAAAGTAGAAGCAGAGGGATTATTAAGTATGATGAATTTGTTAGAAATGGGCATAGCTTTGGAGTGATATTTTACAAAGAATTGATAGTTGCAATAAAACACTGCAGAAAGTGAATATGGACCTTTCAGTTGCTGTAGAACTGTACAATTCACTTATTAAATATTTAAGTGATCTCCGGAATAAATTTGATAAGTATGAGGAAGATGGACAACTTTTATCTCAGTGCGACGAATATAAGAACAATGTTACCAGAACCCGTCCAAGAAAACTAGAATTTCAAGAGATGAATGGCAATAAAGAAACTGTTTTCACTGGAAAGGAACATATGCGAGTATGCGTTTTCCATACGATCATTGATAACTTGGTGCAGCAGTTGAAACATCGACGAGATGCGTATTCTGATGTGGAGAGCATGTTTGGGTTTCTAATGCAATCATCAGATGTTGATGAGACAACAGTATCTCAAAAGGCAAAAAAATCTACTGACAGTTTACACTAAAGATTTAGGCCCAGAGTTTGAACAAGAATGTCTTCATTTCCAGAAATTTTGGAATAATTTAGATGGACAAGCAGTGATAGATTCAAGTGTTAGTATTCCTGTTGAGAATATGATGAAACTGATTAGGGAAAAAAGAATTGATTCAACTTTTCCGAACGTTGATGTTATCCTAAGGATTCACCTATGTATACCCATCACTAATGCCTCTGGAGAAAGAAGTTTTTCTCTTTTGAAAATCATCCACAATTTTTTGAAGACATCTAGTTCTCAAGAAAGAACAGGTGCATTGGCAACTTTGTCACTTAATTCGAACATGGTAGAAACACTAACATTTTATGATATAGTAGAGGATTTTGCCACAAAGAAATCGAGAAAAAAAAATCTTTTAGCGGTGAGTAATTTTACTGTATATAAGTTATGCTCATTCATTTCTTCTATCTCTCAGTCACTTAATTGATATACAATAAACATTGGTAGCAGCACTATGATTATATTTTTTAAAAATTATAAAATTAATATTGCATACGTTGTAAATTTAAATCCAAAATTTTGCAGGTAAATGTTTCAGAAGTGTGTTAAAAAAACAATTTCATTTGTAAATATAAAAATTTACTGTGAAATGATGTTTTAAAATTATGCAAATTAAACTTGTGAGAAAACGACATTTATAAATTTTTATTTCAATTCCCAGTTTTAAATAATACATGTGCTAAAAATTTTACAGGGTTGGGTTGTTCTTGAGAATATGCTGATTATTTGTGTGATAAAAAATCTATATGTAATATGTAATTTAAATATGAAATTCTAATCGGTCTCAAATTTCTTACAATAAGTTTTCTTAGGGGCGTCTGATTTTTCTTGGTCCAGGGCGCTGTAATGCTTAAACCCGCCCCTGATGCTAGGTCGGCTGCATAAAAGCCATACACCAGTCGAATCAATACCAAATGATGACTGCTTCACTCACTGTTCATAGACAATAAAGGAGTGCAAAAGAGTCATGTGGAGTGACAAATCATACTACTCCTTTTATTTGAATGGACATAATTGGATGTGGCATTTGCTTAAAAAATGCTGTGAGAGAGACTATGTTGTTCCTGAAGTCAAAGTTGGAGGCAAATCTGTTATAGTGTGGGTGGCTACTTTGGCTGGGAAGAACTTAGTCTTCCAGCTGTGGTGCCCTCCAACATATTTGCTGCCAGGTATCAAGATATGAGCAGCAATTTTGCACTGTCTATGCTGTGGTAGTATTTTGACATAGATCCCTGCATGTTACAGCAAGGTCAAGCACTTTGGCACTATGCAAAGTATGTCCAGGCCTAGTTTCAGGAGCAGGACATCTATTGAAACAGGGTCAAAAGTCAAAGTTGGAGGCAAATCTGTTACAGTGTAGGTGGCTATTTTGGCTGGAAAGAACTTAGTCTTCCAGCTGTGGTGCCCTCCAACATATTTGCTGCCAGGTATCAAGATATGAGCAATTTTGCACTGTCTATGCTGTGGCAGTATTTTGACATAGATCTCTGCATGTTACAGCAAGGTCAAACACTTTGCCACTATGCAAAGTATGTCCAGGTCTAGTTTCAGGAGCAGGACATCTAAGTGTTGGATTGGCCAACCCAAAAGTCCCAATCAAAATCCAATAGAACATCTGTGGTATGAGCTGGAACACTAAATCCTTTCTCAGCCAATAAGACCTTCCTCTACAGGAGCTCTGGGAGAAGTTTTGCAGGTGGAATGGAGGGAAAAAAATCTTGGCATCTCACAGAGAGCATGCCTAGAAAGTTGCTGCAGTTACATTGGCCAAATGTGGGTTGACTCTGTATTAATTTCAACCAGTGCTTTTTTTCTGGCGGCATGCAATGGTACACAGTGCCGGCATCTTTTTTCTTAAGTTTTTAAAAAAATGTGATTTATTAATAGCAAATGTATTATAAATATTCTGGCAGATGGTACTGTGTTCACAAATTGAGGCTAATGCAAGACAAAGTGGTCACGAATTGAGGCTAATGCAAGACAAATTGGTCACGAATTGAGGCTAATGCAACACAAAGTGGTCACAAATTGAGGCTAATGCAAGACAAATTTCTTAGTGTTATTTTCTGGCATTGTGCTAGTCATCGCCTTGAATTGTCTGTTAGTGACACAGTAAACAATATTGCAGGAGTGAATCGCTTTAAGAGTTTCATGGACAAACTTTATGTGACTTATCATGCTTCACCTAGAATGCTAGGGAACTACAGGAATGTGCAGCGCCTCCAGAACTTCAACTTCTTCAAATTGGCAGAATTTTAAGCACTCGCTGGGTTACATCTGAATTTCGCACTATTTTTGCAGTGTGGCAAAACTCTGAAGAACTCGTCTATCACTTTCAGGAGGCAAAAGAAGACAGCAGAAGAAGCAAAACAGATCACTATCTTTATGAGGGCCTTTTAAGAAAAATAACATCATGCGAGTTTGTTCTTGATTTGGGCCTTATGTGTGATGCTCTCCAAGAACTTAGCGAACTAAGTCTAGATTACAAGAGAGAAATATTGACTAGTACAAAGCAGACAGGAAGACAAATAATACAGTTCAACTTTTTGAGGAAAGAATTGAAAATCCTGGTGCGTACTACAGTATGTCTCTTCAAAGTCAGAAGAACATGAAGTTCAAGAGATTGAGCTCCACACAAATGAAAGACACAGTCCTGCAATAAGTTCATCTGCTTTTTATAAAAGTCTGAAAGATGCTACTGGAAAGCGCCTGCTTGAAGAAGATGATGCTGATTTGCCTGAATGTGCCAAGTTTTTAGATTCCAAGTATTGGCCAGAAAATCCTGGGGAGCATCTGGCATTTGGTGAAGCTGAAATTAGAAAGTTAGTACACAAATTCCGCTTAAATGAAAGAGAAGCAGTTCGTGGTTTCCATGGGTATCTTCAAGTAAATAAAGTCCCAGACATACTATTTCATCTAAAGCACGCTTTGAGCACAATTGCAATATCTTCCAGTGAATGTGAAAAGGGTTTCTCTCAGATGAATCTTATAGTAACTTCATCTAGGTCATATCTGTTTGTATGGACAACTTCTGCACTGGTGTTCATCAGGATAGTAGGACCTCCTCTCATTCAGTTCAACCCTAGCAAATATGCAAATATGTGGAATCATGGCTGCTCCAAGGTCGTCATTCTGCAGTTGATACCGAAAGCAAGAAGTGATCTAGAGACACCGAGGGTATATCGGAGGATATGTTAAACGTGTGGATGTTGCTGTAATAATATCTTCATGGTGAGTACCTGCACCTTTTTTTCCAGAAAAAAGCACTGATTTCAACTAATAAATGCTCTTGCTTCCATTCAACCCAGGAGTCTGAATACTCTTGTCTACATACTGTAAGCATTTACAGTCTATGCAGTACTTCCTTATCTTTCTCTCATATGACAAAAAAGCATTGCATAACTACTCTTTTTAGCTAATACCCATGTATATGGAGTTCCTTACACACAAGGAATGGTTTTAAAGGTTTGAATGAGTATGTACATATATATCACATCAAAAAAAGCTACTTACTTACATATACATGCATTTTTATCATTTGCATTCATATTACTTTGACATATATGAAAAGCAGTTTTGTATAAGCAAAAGATAACACTTGAGAGATAAAAAAGGAGCAGATTCTATAAATAACTACGTCAAACAGGTTTTTATATCACATGGTTAATGAGCATGTCATTCTGATCAAAATGAATACAGCATAATTTTGCATTAATGATTACATGATCTTGTTCATAATTATGACAAAATATAAACAATGTGATGAATATCTATTTGCACATAACATCAGATTATGGAATAAAACAAGTTCAATATGTTTAATATTAGTAGAATTTCTTCATCATTTTTGCTCCTGGTGAAGAATGAAAATTTTCTGGAAAAAATTCAGTTACTTTTATTTTAAGTAGATAATATGTACAACTACAAAGTTTTGATCACGATCCTAATAATCAAATGTTTTGTTAAGAAGAAAAAGTGCCTTTTATGTAATAATTTCTGTAATGATTTATGAAATAGTTAAAAAATAATTTTATTCAACTCCGTTTAAAGCAATGATTACTTTAATATCACATCTGTATAAAAGATGAGAAAATTTACTGATATAAAACTTTCTTTTCATCGGAAAGACAATCAAAATTTAATTAAACAGAAAAAAGAAAAAGAAAACTAAATGACTTCACTCTACAGTTGCTCTAACTATTATTATAACATTACAGTATAAGTGTCTTATTTTTTAATATAATGATATCATTAAACTCAACACACTAACCTTTGATCATCAAAAAGTAAACTGAATTTTCAAGAACTTTATTTCCATATTATTGAATTTTTTAAAAGGGTTATTACATTTCTATAGTTTTAGGATTATATTTGTATAATTTTGTAACTCCATAAAATGGGAAACTCTCTGACTGAGGAGGCAAGGATTAAGTTTATTTTGAAGACTCAAGAAACATATCCACAAAGGCTTACTGACAATAATGCATTGTAGAATACAACAGATCTAATTCCTCATCTGAATAATTTTTATGGCACTTTTGCAAATAGTAATACTCACATTAATAGCATGCAAGCAATTTGAATTTAAAAAATGATAAACAGTGAATATTACATTTAAAATATTGGTACTTTTTTCAGAATCAGCCTAAGTCTCCTTCATTGTTCAATTGAAGACGAATTACAAATTTTGGCCAGAAGCTTTGAAACCTGACAGCAAGTGGTAGCAAATTTAACATTTCTGTCATAGCAGTATGAAATAAAACAACATATTTGAGATAAATTTGTAACATTATTTATAAAAATAACTTTTAAGCATTTGGTTGTTTTAATGACATCTACATTTATTTAACACTTCATTAAATTTCTAATATGGTTTTTTTTTCTAGGAATTTTTATTTTAAGTTGCAATTTTTTGAGAAAACTCTTCTTCCTTTTCAGGCCATCCCTTTTTGTCACTCTTTCTCCATCACTATTGCGGTTATGGTTATTTTTCACCAAATCTTGCCAGATGTTAGGCAGGGACAAACCGCAGTCATTGATGATGGAATTCTCATTCTTCTCAATTTCTATTCCTTCCTATAATTTTCTTTTTTGAAAGTTGCTTTGAAAACTGATGACTTATAGGGAATTCCAGTCCATGTTGTGACCAGTTTCTCTAACATGCCTATCTACACCTGTCTTGTTGGAACAACTTTTTATAACTGCTTCATGTTCTGCTATTCAAGTTTCTAGTCTGTGACCTATCTCTCCTATGTAAACAACTACGTTCATTTTAGTTCTAGTAATTAATGACATAATGGCATTTCTAGCTATTTAGCATACAGTGAGAAAATCAAAATTATGGGTTTTATAGAGGTAGTTTTTAAATATTTGGTGGTCAAATTTTTGAAATAGAACCTATTTATCATCAGGACTATGTCACTGGAGTAGATGTTGCCATTCGGTCAGATGATCTAAATTGCAATTGTCGTTAAGCGTGGTACTTCTTGTTATTTCCATCCCTTCTTCAAGTTTCCTCTTTACTAAATGTGATTAGTGTGTGATTATCTTTATTGAGCAGGGCTAGACAGATATAATACAAGCAGGTGGATGCTCCATAAAATGAGACTCGATAAAAATAATCACACACCAGCTACACTTAGAAAAGAGGAAACTGGAAGAAGGGATGAAAATAGGGAGGAGAAGTACCACGCTTAACGATAAAATTGCTGTTAGGCACTCCCAACTGCACAGTAACAACTACTGAAATGATATAGTCCTTCCGATGAACTAAATTCTAGTTCGAAGTCCAATATTTAAAAACCACCTCAATAAAACTCATAATTTCAATTTTATCACCGTAAAATTCATTTTAGTTCAAACAAATTTATAAAAAACTCACACTAAAACAAGTTTTTATGGGGATAACAATTATTTCAGGACCTAGGAGCTGCAAAATAATTTATCTATCAGTGCTGACAACATAATTTGTTTTTTCTCCAGCAACTTTTCTTTTGAAATCAGGTTCCTTAAAAGCAATGAGCTAACTATGATTAATAGAAAATTTCTGGCTTGGAACTAGAAAATGTACTTTAAAGAGCGTTCACAATATCATCAAATGAAATAAACTTGCTCAGCAATTTTCGAATTACTTTTATTTTGTGATCAGGTTTAAAATCTTTCAGCAAAGTAATGTAGCAACACTTACAGATCAAAACTGTGTACTTCAAGAAAAAAAAAAGAGCAAAACTTCAAAGAAAAGAAGAAAGAATACATTGCTTGTAGTTTAATTTAATTACCTTCCACTGCTTTTCCACTCGAGTGACAACCTATAAACAAAAAAGGCAATTTATGTCATTCATGGTGAGTGACTTACCATATGGAACAATGCCTGGTGGATTTGGTGTGCCACCAAAGCCTCCTGTTCTCATGAGCTTCTCGGGAGCTATTTTATACTGGGAAGCTACCAGTTTGTGAACAGCATTGTCATCCTCCAGGAAGATCTTCATTCTAATGAATGGCTCCCGACCCTTTTGTGTTAACATGTGCCAGGGTTTGGGTCGGGCAAGGAGATCTGACACAGATCCCTGAGAGAGACCCAGAACACTTTCACCGAACAACCTTTGGCTGATAGAGTACTGACTTAACTGTTCTTTTACCTGCATTTAAAAAAGTCAAGAATTACCAAAAAGTAGAAGCAAAACTATAAAAATCTGTAAAAATTTTATCACAATTCTCGAAAATTCTTTTTGGCATCTAAAGCTTAGGACACAGAAATTTTATGTCAGACATTTTAATTTAATTTTTCAACAATACATTTTTCTTTACAGCACAACTTAATTGCTACACACACTGGTAGAACAAACTACTTAAAAATTTTGGACAACTAACTTCAAATTTAATGGGAGATACAGCAATTATGGTAATATATATATTGTTAACAGTGACCATTCCCAAGTGATTCTTGATACTATGTTTTTTAATACTGACTGAAGAAATGTGATGGATTGCATTATCCTATGAAATTCAATTAACTGCTTTATAAATGATAAATGCTGGTTTTATTCTAATATGCTGAACTTATGGTTCCAGTTAAAATGGATACATGAGTTTGTGGCAAAACACTGTGAGGGAGAAATATTTACTTATGTGGAATACAATCGAACCTCAGTAACACAAACGTGCTTAAGGTGAATTACTTTTATCACAAACTGTCAGTGGCGGCTTCTCAGGTGAAGTAGGTGAAGTGCCTCTTCATCTATTTTACTCAAAATAAAGTTTAATTCAGTATTTTTTTATAATATATTCTTTTTGGCCTTTATTCAGTTCCAAAATACTCAAAATTTTGAATAGATATTAATTCACATGGCGCGCTCAATACAGAAAACAAATCCTTATACGCAAAACAGTGCAAGTGAAGAGCCGAAATGAGAATGCTTGGAAGTCTGCAGTTTTCTGCCGAGTTGCCATGGTAACCGTGATGTCACCCTCCCCAATCTGCTCGCTCAAGTGAAGTGTTTCAGCTTCACGCGCCTTACCTCTGCATCTTTCAGTTTTTGAGCGTAAAGTCGTGAAAGATCACGGTGGAGCGGGTGTTATTTTTTTTTTTTTTTTTGGCCCTGCTTACTTTTTAGTAATAAACATTCGGCATGGAATAAAGACGGATTCTCAGATTTATTAAGTGTAACACGGTCACTTCATAAACATCGTGATTCTAGTGAACACCTGAAATGCGGATTAATGTTAAGGAATTTTGAAAAAATTCAAAACACCATTGCCGATGCCCTGAGGAAAAATGCTAGGCTTTTGAAAACGCATTTTAATGAAACCGTTCGTTTAAATAGACTTTTCCTGCAGACAGTGATTGATGCAGTATTAGTCTGTACTGTATTTGAGCAAACAAGAACTAGCATTCCATGGCCATGACGAAAGCATGGGCTCGATAAATCGTGGAAATTTCATTGAAATACTTTCATTGTTGATATGAAGAAGTTCTTTAGAAATTGAAAATCAATACGAAAGGATAAAAAACTATTCAAAATGAATTAATTGAAAGTATTTCTGAATATATAAACGATCACGTCAAAAATTAAATAATTTTTGATTGTTGATTCGGAAGGTGTATTGGTTGAGGGATTTTTGGGTTTCCATGATGTGAAGGAAGATAGAACGTCAGGAGCTTTATACAAAATGCTAGACAAAATTTTGGAACAGTCTGATTACCAACACAAATAAATAGGACAATGTTACGATGGGGCAAGTATAATGTCTGGACACTTAAATGGACTACAGAAAAAAAGTCAAGGATAAAGCTTCTCAAGCTGTTTTTGTTCATTGCTTAGTTCATCATTTGAATCTTGTATTACACCAGAGTTTTTCTAAAATTTCTAAGTGTCGAATACTTTTTGCAAGCCTCAGTGGAATTGCTTCGTTTGTTCACCATTCTGCGAAGCGGTCTTATACACTTATATCAACAACCGCAAGATGATTGATTGATTGATTGATTGGAGGTTTAACGACCACCGTGAGTAACTCAATGGGCTAAAAGCAGTCGCCCGTCCCTAATTTAGGGTCACTGGTTCCAGGGAAGGGAGAGAGCCAGTGCCATAAGACAAACACAACATCCATGCCTCACCAGGATTCGAACCCGGACCCCGTTCGGACGAATGATCAGAGGCTATCGCTTACACCACTGCGCCACCAGGGCGGCAAAACCGCAAGATGCAGACCAACCATAGCAGAAACTCGATGGTCCTCCACTTTGAAATTAGTAAGTGTAGTTGTTGAAGATTGGGATAAATTGAAGGAAGTGTTCGGATTTCTGATGAATAGCAAATAATCAGACAAAAAATCAATTCATCTTGCCAAGGGGTTTTTGAATGATATTAACACTTTCGAATTTACATTTTTGGCTCCACCGATCCATTATTCGAACTTTTGAAGAAAAAATAACTAAACATAAACTACTGTGTAACTCAAATTAAAAAAAAAAAAAAAAACTCGTGAAATTTTGAGCCATAAAAGGAACGATGAGTTATTTGAAGCACAGTTTGGAAAAGCTAGCAAAATCACAGAAATAAGCACGGGAATATGCTGCTCTTACACAGGAAACAACTTTTCAAAATTATAAACAATTGTATTTTAAAATTTTGGACCACATTCTTATGGAAATGGATATAAGATTTCAAGACTGTAAGAAACTTCAATTTGTCTGACTTGCTGACACAACCAAATTCGAATAATTTAATGCATGCTTTCCCTCTCGCGCTCTTGAAAATCTACATTTTTACGGAAACATATTTACTAAACACAGCGCCTTAAAAATGAACTGAGTCTTGTATATGCCACTGAAAAATTAAGGAATATATTGACTCAAGAACTCCTTCGAGTGTTTCACGGAGACAAAGACATTTTTGCAGAAGATTATAAATTGGTTTTTCTCAGTTTAACAATTCCATCTACAAGTGTGCCAGTGGAAAGAAGTTTTCTTAAAAGAATACAAACTTGCTCAAGAAACACTAGTTCCCAAGATAGACTTGCTTCTCTGGCAAATATTTCTATTCAGGAAGACATTTTATTGATGCTCACGAAGAAACAACCATCTAACCATCTTATGACGACATAATCGACAAATTTGCAGCTTTAAAAGGAAGAAAAATTGATTTAATATAAAAAAAAATAAGTAAGTCCTCATTAAGGGATTTTCATTGTAGACAGTAGATATATTTTCATACTGATCTTGTACCTCTTCACCTATTTTTCCAACCACGAGCCGCCACTGCAAACTGTTTTTTCCTTCTCTGACCATTTCCATATGTATTAAGTGTTTTCTTATTCTTTTAACATGAACATGCTTAACATGAAATATTGGTTTGGACGAACTGATATTTCATCAGCAAAGAAAAATTAACTCTCTTAGCATGAATCAGCAATTCCTTTATTTTACTGGCTACTGCTTGATCCCATTCATTTTAAAGTTCACAGGACAATTTGTTTAATCTTTTGTTCTTACTGTGCAAATGATGGAAAGGGGGCAGTGGACAGGATTGCCAGGTAGGATACCTTTACAAGGAGGAAGTGGCCTTGATCAATACTTCTACTTCAACAACTGATAAGAAATTTCAAAAAGGGGAAGGCTTTAGGCAGAGGATGGATCTTCTTCCTCTCAATCCCTCTCATCTACTTAGGCTGAATTGCATCCCATTAAAGAAAGATAAGTTTTGGAATTAAAGAAACAGAAGTTTGGAATGACAATGTCATGACTTCATACATTTTGACAGATGTGGAAATTGTGGAAGATTTGATTAACAGCAAGAAAGTAGAGTCAGAGAATTTATTTATCTGATGAATACAATGCTGTGGAAGTCCCTGGCACAACATGAAATTTTCAGAAGCTTTCACCGCATTGCAAACTATGTATGGAACAGGCAGATACTTCAGTAGTATTAGAGAATGTGGACAAACTGGAAGAACTTTTGAGGCATTGTTGTCATAAGAAAAGAAAGCAGCTTCTGATAACAGAATATTTTACATATTTCAGTATGTATTTAGTTGTTCAATTCTTCTTCTTCTAATGCTGCCTTATGGCGTTTGCGACTATCAGTTTGTATCTCTCTCTATCGTGCGCTATGTGTAGAATTTGTGCAGTTGTGAGACCAAGCCAGCTTTTAATATTGTCCATCCATATAGTTTTCTTCCTGCCAGGTTTTCTTTTTCCTTCTACTTTATTACCTTCAAAAATGATTTGTAGCAGGTTGTATTTGTTGTTATTCCTTGCTATTTGTCCTAGGCATTTACACTTCCGTTCAATGATTATTTTAAAAAGCTCTTGGGCAGTGTTCATATCACGCAGGATTTGGATGTTTGTTATCTTGTCAGTCCAAGAGATTCCCAACATTCGTCGGTATAGCTACATTTCAAATGCTTGTAGCTTCTTGATTGCCGTTGATGTTAATGTCCATGCTTCTACTCCATATAGCAGAATTGGCCATATGTAGCATTTAAGTGTTCTCAACTTGAGCTCGTTTCTTAAGCTCCTGTCAGCTAAGAGTGACTTCTATTTCATAAATGCACTTCTAGCTTGTTCAATACGTCTTTTTATTTCTACCTCGTGTTTTAGCTGTTCATTGATTATTCCTCCGAGGTGTTTGAAGTTCTGAAACTTGTTCAAGTTTTTCGTCATTTAGCTTGATTGTAATTTTACTTGGGGTTAGGCTAACTTTCATTACTTTCGTTTTCTTTTTTGTTTATTTTTAATCCCCATTTTTGGCTTTCAGCACTTATCTCATCCAGTATTCTCTGTAGATCTTGTTCCGAGTCGGTAATTAGTTCCGTGTCATCTGCATAACGCAAGTTATTGATGTAATGTCCATTCACTTGGATGCCAGTATTAATTAAATTAAAACAAAATTAACTACTTTTAATGTGAATAAATTTTTGTGACCCTGAGTTCATGTTAATGAAGTTTGACTGTATTAAAAATGAATGGTGATCCTATTTCAGTTGCCAGAAGTTCAAAATATTTTACCTTTTGATCAAACAAAATTATAAAAAACTTATTTCGCCTCTCAAGCTGACTTGTAAAAGAGTTATACAGAAATGTGTTTAGAGTACTTTGTAGCCAAAGATGGAAAGTAATTCCATTGCTCTTTTATATTGAACTGAATTAATTATCATATTTTGTCATATATATGAATTAGAATGCATTCATGGCCAATTTCACAGGGGGAAAAAAATCGGGGGAAAACTGTACACATAGGTTGACCCAAACTGTGAGTTTGAGTTCACACTGGAAATATCTACCTTTATACATAAATAAGCAAAAAATGTATAATAAAACAGACGGACTGAATAATTAGTCTGGACGGAGAGGAGACACCATATAGATGCTACTGTTATGAAAATAAAAATAATAAAATAAAAATACATGGATATGAAAGCATCCTGAATAAAAAATCAGGAAAAAAAACAAACCCAACTAAGTTTCTTGCAAATAGCAAACCCAAGTACAGTATATGCAAAAAAATTTTCTGTATACTGCCTTATATAGTGGGGCTCTAGTGCTTTAAGTATGCACAGATTGACGGCCATGTTCAAACCACTGCGTGAACTATCAATGTTGAATTCATATTCCATGTCAGTACTTCTGGTAATCCGATTGAATTTTGGCATACTGAAACTTTCTGTGCTCTCCAACTTAAAATAATATTGTTTCCTGAGCTACTCATGATAAAATTGTTAAGACAAAATGCATTTTGCAGAAAGTTCTTGGGAGAATAATGGTGCGTGCAGTACAAGGTGAAAGAAAATGATAAATTATGCAGATCTGGTGTAAATCTATAATTGGCCAAATGAAATCTAATTAAGTTATTGTTAGTACTTGTGCCTATTTCTTATGCTACAGCTTGAAAACCATTTCTGATGACTACATGTTCACTTTTATTTGTGTGCTCTACTGTTTGAAGTATCAAATTTCAAAAAGCAATGAATGCTTTGTGACGTATATCTACAAGGGTTGTCCCAAAACAACTGAGAAAGTTTTTAAAAAATAAATAAATATGCGTACCTTAATTATCAAGGAAGTGGTCACCTTTTTCGAAATACTGTCCATTGCATCGAATACAGATGTCCCAACGTTCCTCCCAATTTTTTGAACATCTTCTGGAGTTTTTCTTTTGAAATGCTGTTGAAGCACTCCTGTGCAGCTGAATAAGTTGTTGATCAGTCTCAAATTGTCGTCCCCTTTTTTTAAATGGGAAACAACCAGAAGTCACATGGTGACATGTCTGGACTATGTGCAGGTTGGGGCATCAACTTAAATTCCTTTTTTCTGAATAAGAAATGACAGAACTGGGCCATGTGCTGCCTTGCATTGGGCCACACATGAAAAGAAGTGGGGAACCCTAGTTGAACAAACTGATTTCATGCCGAAATGCTCATTTAAAATTCTGTGAATCGATGATTTTGAAATGTGAACAACATCTTCACTATCTCTAATTGATAGATGTCTATCTTCCCATATAATAACACTTACTGTATTGATGTTTACTTCTGTAACACTCCTTGAAGGACTTCCTCCATGCACATTTAAAGCTGCCGATTCACGACTATCTGCAAATTCTTTATGCTGTCTGTAAATTGTTGATTTTCTTACACACTCATCTTTATAAACCTCTTGCATAAGACGGAAAGTCTCTCCGACAGACTTCTTAAGTCGACAGCAAAATTTGATAGCACATCTCCCACATCCATTTTTTTTCAAAAAATCACAGCATGAAAACACTTGTTAGGGGTTCATGAAACAAAGCTTATTAAACTGCGCACTATCGACGACACGTGCGTGATAAACAGGTGTGGCTGGTTGCTATGATTACTACAACGACTACCGTTTTTTGGAGGTTCATGCCAAGGCCAAAAGCGGTATTGCATATTTTTTTATAAAATATTCTCAGTTGTTTTGGGACAAGCTATGTATAAATTAAACTTCCTTTTTGAGTTTCTGTTCTTGTGTAAATTTGTTTTTTCTCCATTATATTTCTTTCTGAATGGAAAATCAACTCTTCTGAATTTCCCTGCACCTTTTGGCAATGGCTGACAGTGAGTTAGATGTAAACAAGTTAGTAAAATCATGCAATGCATTGATTATAATACGCTTTCCAACATACCAGGAATCATTACTCAACTTATTACTCAAGTTATAAGGATAATGGCTGTGCAATAAATCTCGCTCCACTGCCCTGACCTTTGACAGCATATCATCAGGTGAAAATCAGATGATATACTGCTTGAAATAGGACGACGTGTTATCTTGATGATTTTTACCCTGAATGTATACATTGGTAATGTGATTCAGTCAATGAGGCTGTTTTATTTGTTCAAAGAAAAATGTTGGTTGTGTCTAAAATATAGTGTGATTCTGCAAAGTGGAGTTGTAAGTCAACAGGCAGGAAGCTGAATAAACCAGTTCTTTGAATGTTATATACACTGACGGAAAGTAAAAAAAGAACACCAAAAGGAATTGGCGGACGATCATGAAATTTACATATGTTAATGTGGTCGAGTTTACGTAGGTGTGATGTTAATTTCGGGACCAACTGGTGAGCGCTTATGCCACAGCATGGCATAATATGCAAATTATCGTCGGTGGTATTTAAGGAGTACGGCGAAGTGAATGTAATCAGTCGTCAGCGTACGGACACATGCGAAGATCCTGAAGAAGCTGCAATGCCTGGACGTGGAAGACGTATACGATTTCAGCAGTTATCGGACTTTGAGCGAGGTCATCTAGTCGGATTCCGCGAGACCGGGTGGTTGAATTGGACAGGAAGTATTGGTGGTGGTACGATGGTGGTGTAGATGATCCGAGGAACATTCCCACACGAGAAGACATGAAACTGGGAGTCACAGACGAACTGATGAGCGGACCGATCGACGCATAAGAAGAGCGGCGTTGTCAAGCAGAACATCCACTGCGACACAAATCCAAGCTGCCGTTGCACCTGAGGTGACTGTGTGAACAATCCGCAACTGTCTACTGGATGCAGGACTACGTGCACGTGTGACTCTGGCATGTGTACCTCTGACTCCAGCCCACCGTCAGGAACGGCTACAGTGGTGTCGCCAACGTCTGCACTGGAGAACGCAATGGCGATCTGTCGTGTTCAGCGATGAATGCTGATTCTGCTTGGGAACCTCCGATGGCCGTATGCGTGTTCGCAGACGCACACGGGAGCGTCTCCAGCCTTCTTGCAACCGCCACCGACACACAGGGCCTGGTCTCCTGGTGTGGGGAGTGATCAGCTATCACTCCCGTAACAACTAGTGTTTGTACCGGGTACGTTAAATAGCACCTCCTACATCAACAACATCATTCAGCCCGTTGTTGTGCCATTTGTAAGGTCGGTCCATCGTGGTAGTTTCCAGCAAGATAACGTGCGCCCACACACGGCACATGCAATGCAACATGCACTTCAGGGTGTGATACAAATTCCATGGCCTGCACGTTCACCGGATTTGTCCCCTATTGAACACGTGTGGGATTTTATGGGACAACGATTTATCCACCCTATTGAGCACGTGTGGGATTTTATGGAACAACGATTTATCCAGTCTCCACGGCCAGCCACGACCATCCCCGATTTACGCGTCCAGGTTGAGGATGCTTG
Source organism: Macrothele yani (assembly GCA_039090855.1). NCBI lineage: Eukaryota > Metazoa > Arthropoda > Arachnida > Araneae > Macrothelidae > Macrothele > Macrothele yani. The sequence continues at coordinate 75,203,970 of CM077028.1, read as the reverse complement.
GAACTCAATACCCCAAACTTACATCCAACATCTGTACAACAGACTCCATGCCAGAATTGCACAGTGTGACGCAGTTCATGGCGGTTCAACCTCGTACTAACCATGTTACATAGAAATGTTATTTTTCAGTTTACCAGCAAATACAGCTGAATTTTGCCATAATGTTTTGATCACGTTATCCTCTGTATTCCGTTATTATGCTGTATAAATTTTGTTGGTATCAGACGTCTCCTTCTTGGTGTTCTTTTTTCACTTTCCGCCAGTGTAAGTAGAACTTCTTGCTATATTGACAACTGTGATCATTACTGGTTGCCTAAGTCTTAGTGTTAAGCATTTCATATTTAAGTGACTATTGTTTCACCAAAATGGAAAACAGAAAACCTACAGTCCTAAAACATTATAGCTTCAAGAATTCATTTCAGAACTATACCTATAGCAGTATTTCCAACACTTGCAGCATTTTCCTTCATTCTGATGTTTTTTTCTTAATAAAAGATAAAAAAAAATGCTTGAGAAGCATAATAGGTTGAATTGTGACTAGTTTTCCTAGCTTTATTTTCCCCATAAGATCTTACACTTACCAACCACAAGATTTCTTGAGATGAAACTCTTGTTGTCAGTAAGGGGCTGCTGTACAGGAAACTTTGAGGTTTGTTCAAGTCTCATCTTATTCCATGAAACAAATTTAAAATAACTGAGTAGCAAAAAGAAGAGATAAAGCATCAAAATGACTGTAACATCATATAGGGTAGGAAATACTGTACAAGAAACCCTCCAAACACTTTTGAGAAGGAAAAAAACAAATTTTAAGGTGTAACATTTGGAAAAGATCCATGTTTAATATTACTGAACAAAATTCAAAACATGTGCTATGAATATTTTGAAGAACAGCAACAAGAAAAGAAAAATAGAACTGTATTCAAACAGACAAAGGAATCCATAACATTTTGACAGCTGATAAGTATAACAGGGCTGAGACATTGTCCAATTTTATATTTAAGACAATTACAATTTAAGTACCTCTATTCACAGCCATTTTTGGAGACAATCAGTGTGTGAAACTAAAATAAACTTGGCAGAAACACATACCAGAATATGGGCAATATACAGTATATCGGAAAAAAGAAAACAAAAAAACAAGAGTTCGAAAAAAAATTACCAGCACGTGAAATTTAAAGCTGAAGACAGGGGGAAAAAATTATAATCTGTATCCATGTGTGTTTGGCATATAAGCCATACGCAATGACATGTGACCTTAAATCAATTAAGTTTTTAATTTCTTCTCAATGTGGAATGACATAAAGGTGGTTCTTTAACACAAAGAGCTACCAGATCTTACCTTACCAAAGACTTGGTGGACTACTGGGTGATGTTGGAAATCATATGCATTGTTCAATGTGTCCGCCATTTTGATGGAGCAAAAACTGAATCTGTAAAAAAGTATTTTCAACAGCAGAATGTACAATTCTAGCTTTCAAGTCTTTCAAGCTCAATGTCGTAGAAGTCTCACATGCTGTACAATTCTAGCTTTCAAGTCTTCCAAATGAAGAACATTGCCCTGATACACAATGCTTTTCATCTGAACCCTCATACAAAGGTCACAGGGTCAATATCTGGTGAACAAGGTATCTATGCTGTTGAGAATGAGGGATTGATCATTTCATGCTCTGCAAAACGTTGTCACAGCATCTTCTGTACAGACTGTCAAATGTGAGGAGTCCATCTATCAGAATTTTCCACACAGTTGTATTGGGTAAATCTAATGGCTTTGATATTACACATGTACTACAGGAGACTACGGCACTGCAAAGAGAATGTTCTGTTGCCGGAACTAGCCATTAGTATAGCTAATAATGTTGGGGCCTGGGTGCAGAATAATGCAGCGGGCCCTGCTGTTCTACAGAAATACTATACAGTTAAGTCATATACTTATGCATATTGTCATGAATTTTATTTTACATATGGCATTTTCTAACATACTATACCAGTAGATCATGTCGAAAGTATAGAATGCAGAACATAAGGTTGTCTACTTGCCAATATTTAGAACAACAGTAAAGGAAGGATCTCCTTGTTTTCTCAACACTGAACGGCACACAGTTATATTATCAATATGGCAGCTGGTAGCCCACTGACTATGTAGCTGCCGAGAACAAATGGTGGTATGTGAATGATCAGCAAGACAGAGTGTGAGAAAGAGACATTGTCTCTGACAGTTGGCAAGATTAAAAGTGCACCATTGTGCGTAAGGAGCCTTAGCGTAGAATACAGCTCAAACAAGAGAAAGAGAGAAAAGTCAGAATTATTTTCATGAAAATAACTGATTCAAGCTGACGATCGGCGAGTGTTCAATAAGCACACTAATGCATGATAATTATAATACCATTGTCTTCCGTTGGCTTATTATGGGATGAATTTTGTGTTTCACCTTTGATAACATCATACAAAAGTTGTACTGCAACCAGACAGAAATTGTAATCATCTCATATTAACATAAATGTTCCATTGCTACTTTCATTCTTTCCGTAGATTATCATTAGCTGGCAATGACCTCCCTCAAGCAGTTGGGTCTTAGTGCAACTGCACCATCTTGCCCTATGGTAGCTACAGCAATGGCACTAGCAACAACTCAATACCTTCTGGATGGCAAGATTTGCACCTACTTCCTCATCTTACTGTCAGGCATCCTGTTTCCTCAAATCGATGTTATCTTATACGTTATTGACGAAGTATATGGTGGTTGTGGATCTTCTTCTTCTTGGCATTTGTGAAATACTAAAGCAGTTTTTTCCCCATTCTGGTTGTACAAACACAGAATGTTCAGGAAAGAAGAATTACGAAGTCTCGCACCTTCCTTTTATATTCATAAGCTGCCTGTAGGAAGTATGCATTATGTAAATACTACCCTTTTGTTATAAGCTGTGCCCAAAGTTTCCCTGGTTGTGATTCCTTCTCTTAATTTCCAAAATCCTTACCTTATGTTTTGGAAAGTGCTACTACCATAATTGGGTGAGTTTGGCATATTGGTTATCTGTGCAGATTGCTCTGAGTATAGGGATAATTAATTATAATCACCCTGTACGAATATAACTGTGAAACACTGATTAATATCACAAGTACCTTTTGTTCAGCTCAATTAGATACAAAACATTATGGCAGAATAGATATTGTGAAAAAGAACGATCCTGAACCCAAAATTAATTGAATAAAGCAGTGTTAATTATTTGCTCCGTTTTTTTTTTTGGTTATATTGATTACAGCTTTACTTTAATTGCATCATTTAATTGCTATTTTAGCAGTTAACAACATTAACAGTTCTCTGACTACCTGAAATACACATTCATTTTTAGTAACCCTCTTTGAATACTTTCTTCACTGAAACCTCGGAACTCTATGGACTTCCTAAACAACAGTTAAAACTTTCAGTTTTCAACTAAGCTTTTACAAATATGCTAACTGTTGGCCACTGTACTAGATACAACTCAGCATAGGTGCAGTTACACACACACACACACACACACACACACACACACACACACACACACACACACACACATATATGGACTTTTATTTTGTATTACAGTCTTCATTACTCAAAACAATAAGTTTTGATTTTGTTACCACTTAAGACCAGAAAATGTTATTTTCCATGCTACATCAGGTAAGTCAAGTATTGTTACTCTGTTATACTGCTAGTTTGTTGAACATGTATGCAACACAGTTGCAATTTTTTTCTTCATTCAACTCAGTCTTTTGGAAATTTGAGTTGCATTTGCATCAATTTAGACAACAAAGAAATTATTCAGTTTATTATGCTGCAATTTTATATCACTACTGAAAGATGTTGACCAGATAATTAATTGAACTGTATAATCAGTACAATGATAGGTAAAATGATGCTAGATGATTTTCCACTTACAAGCTTTTTGAGTAGTTGACCAGTTTTTCGTTTCTGGTTAAAATATCCTTACTAATGAATTTTTTCACATGCTATGCCCTTTCACTGATTTCATCCCACTTATTTGCATTTCTTGGGTCATTGCATCCTGTGTGGTTCAACTGCACTGAATATATTCTAGCCTAATGGCACTATTTGTTTGGTAGAAATGATTTTTTTTTGTATATTTGTATTCCTGTATTTAAATACTTATGTTTCTTGCTTTTATTTTTATAAGATCTGATTTCTTCAGTTATCAGCAGCTTTCCCATGTATTTGTGTAGGTACATGATGTAATCAAGAAAGAATATTTTTCTTTATAGCAAATGCCAGAACATTTAATGAATTTATATTTTACATCTCCAAAAATACTCTCATTTTGATATAGCATACTTATTTTAAGTAAATAACTGAGAAATATTCAAGCAAGAAGATGTTGGAACTCACCCTTTTGACAATATCCTCAGTATTGAGATTGTTGTACTGATCAAACTGTTGCTGGGTGATGGGTGGCAAGACTGCTTTGGCAGGCCTCTGTGGAGGAGTGGGTAGTGGAGGGACCGAAGACTGAGAAAGCAATGAGTTTGTGATTGACTGCATCCTCTGGAGAGGTGATGCTGAAGATGACAAGTCCTCACCCCCAGTAGAAGCGGTGTCTGTTAGAGCCAAAAGTGGAGGTGGTGCAGGCGATGAATTGTTATGCATGTATGAAGACGACGTCGACGACGGGGACTTATGAGGGTTGGGTTCTGTCTTGGGTCGCACAAGAGAGAAGGCACTTCCGTGATGTCTGAGTTCAGGTTCGTCCCTCGACGGCGTCTTCGACTCGGATCGAGTCCTGTTTCCAACAGTGGCATCCATGGGAGATTCCTGTGGTGGACTGCTCGTGTGGTTGCTGTTCATGGACAAAGAGTGGCTGTGGTTGCTGAGGTTGGCAGCAAAACTGTTGCCGTTGGCGGTGAAGGGATTGAAAGAGTTAGGGTTTGGAGGCATCAGATGAGACAGGCGTGTTAGTTCTTGGTGGTAAATAGTCAGCGCCTGTCGAATCTCTTCTTGTGTCCTTTCGTACTGATCTCGTGGAGTACGGAAGCCTTCCTCAACCCTTTGGCCAATTAATTTTGCCAGTTCCTCCTGGTATATTCTGGCAACCATCTCTTGTGGTATATCGTCATTTTCGTACTTACGTGAACGACGACTGGAATTCCCGTTTGTGGTAGAATTATCGCGGCTGCTGTTACTGTTACTGTTTGGGGTGATATTCTTGCCCCCTCCACCTCCTCCAGCACCTTCATATCCACCACCTTCACCTCGGTTGTCATCTGTACTATCCAGAGAACGGGTGTCGGCAACATTTGCGGAATGATTTCCATTCGCCATGGATGTTGGGCTCTTTTGTTCCTTCATCATGGCCATCTGTGCTTCATTCAGGATTTGTGCAATTCTTTCTTCAGCGCCTTGGTCATCTGGTTTGAAGCTGGAAATTCCTCCGCCACTGGCACCACAGGTATCTTTGCCTGGTGGAGAAGAAAGAAGATGTGATCTTCTTTCTGCCACTGAAACAAGTAAGGCATCAATTGTAACACAGAAAAGTAATGAGAACCACATAGAAGAAGAGACACTCATGACACAGGAGAACATGAGGAGAGGATGGTACACTGTCTTAAGCAACTGAAATAGTTAAATTTAATTAATTACGACAATAGAATATTCAATTTCTTTTTTCAAGGGCTTAATGCTGAAGCTGAGGTGAGTTCAGGAACAATATTTTTGGAAAATACTTTGCAGCTAAGATATGGCTGAAAAAAATAAAATAAAAAAAAGGCAAAAAGAAAGTCAAAAATGCGATGATTCATTTCTGCCGAGTATTTTTATTCTCCAATTAAGCATTTCATGCCACCTGATTTCCCAGGAATGTGCCAGTCTGTTGTGCTGTTACAGAAGTATGGCAAATGAAACTGATTCATTTTCTGCTTTCTTTAATATCTAGTTTGGCTACAGCACAATGACATGAAGTCTGAATTTTGAACCTTAAGTCACTTCTTGCCCTTATTATCATACATAAGAAAGAAAAAGTGTATTATAATGAATACTATATATATATTCTTTTGAAAAGGGTAGTCTTCAAACTTTAGAAAACATTTTAAATCAGAAGGAAGGAAAGAAAGATGCATGAATGAAGAAATAAACGAATGAATGAATAAATAAATAAATTATGCGTGTACCCACATATGTACGTGTACAGGGGCGGATTGGCCCACCGGGACACCGGGACATTTCCCGGTGGACCAGTCCAGAAAATGGCCCACTTTCTCGTATTTTTTTTGTCCAGAATTTTTGGAACGAGCGAACTATTGTTTTAATACTTATGAATAATATTGCTTAACTTCGTTTGAGCTTTATATCTGTGTGAAAAGTTATTTCCTTTAAAAAAGAAGCGTTTCCTTCTATCTACATGTTGGACTTTTTCTGTGAAATGACAGCAACATTATCTTTATCTATGTGAGAAAAGTGCTACTGTACCAAGCACGCTGTTATACTGTATGTTAATAAATCTAAAGCTCGTTGGACTTAGACGCCAGGGTCACTGATAAGCCCTACCATCCTTTTGTAATCTTGAAGAAGGCACTAGAATCCATTGCAATGGTCCATCTTCCACGCCCCGTTAACCACAGATTGACACAGAACACAAAGCGATCTCCCCTAGAGATATTCCGAAATCCGTTATCCCACAGACATTTGTCGGAAAGGAAGCAATCATTTATTGGTTTTGGTTCATGTGTCAAAATAATGGGTAGACTTTGAAAAGGCGTGTACTCAAGGAAGAGTTACTAATACCATTGCACACTAGAGGATCAGTGACCAAATAAATATGAAAATTAATTGCTTAGGAAGATTGCCATGTGGCATGTAAACATTTAATATTTCAGAATGATTTTCACGTGATTTAGTTGGAAATGGGGACTTTAAGAGACATTCAAAGAATAATAATTACCTGGATCAACACTCCGCTCTTGCTATATAAACCATGAAAGGATTTTTTAAATTATTTTACCGTTAATTTTTTTTTTCAAATTTGCTCACTAGTGAATTTGTTTAACAACGCCCATTTCAACAGATCTCTTTCATCCAGGATTTAACAAAAAATTTTCATGATGAAAATTATGAGGTGCTTCCCTGTAGATGTGCGTGTTTTTTTGTCTACACCATGACTAAAATTCCCGGCCTGGTTTAGTCATCCCAATTCGCCCCTGTACGTGCATGTGATCATGTCGTCATGACAGCAGTATTTGATGCCAACATTAAATTCAAAATCTATTAATTTCTTTACGGCATTTACACAGTTATTCTTTTATGAAACGATCATTCCATTACTTATCAGAAAAGCCACGTTAAGCGTTGCTTCATACTCATCTTATATTTATGATTACGTAATTGGAGTCAGCGCAGTTAGTAGGAGAATCCGAAATTTGTACTGGATAACATGATGGTTATGTAGAATAAATTAACAGAAAAACGAAAAAGTTCGAAATACTTTATGAAATAAGCTAAAAAAACAACAACAACCAAACAAACAAGAAATGAACGACAAAGAGAGAAAAAGAAAATTCTTCTTAATACGATGTTACCTGAAATCATAGTTATTCAATAGAAGTGAAATGCACGCACAAAAAAGAATGGACTTAGATAAAGAGTGAAGATACCCTTCACTGTCGCTTCAGATATAGAAATTCTACTGCGAAAAAAACGTCATGACAAATTTTGATGAAAAATTTACCCAATATTGTTAATATGTAACAAAAGACAAATAACACGTGCATGCCATCAGATGTTACCAGAATGGATATTAAAATATAAAATTTCTTGCATCAAAATTATTAATTAAAAAAAATGATTGACCTTATTGAACTTTTTACAAAAGCCAAGCTTCCTGTTTTAAAACTGACCACGCATCATCCCTTGAAAACTTCTTTGTCTTCATTCCACATTTTTAGATAAATAAAACAAAAACTAGCATACAATTATTGCTTTTATAACATCATTTTTTGAAATACTGAAGGCAAAGCTAATGAAAATTAATTCTCAGAATCTTTTACATAGAGAGGTGGTCTATAAATTTCCAAAGTTGAACCATAAAATGTTGGGTTCAAAATCGTACAACGAATCGATAAAATATGTTCAACAAACAGACATCTGGTTTAAGAGCTGAGAACTTTTTATCATGTTGTCATGAAATCTCTTCTGACTGGTACAAAAAGTAAATTGAATGACATGAAAGAATATTCGCGGAGGTCTATGAGTAGAGAAACCTGTACATGTATTTTCACTTCAGATACACAAGTTCTACAGTGAAAACCACATTAGAATGACAAAACGATAGTTTCGCTTGCCGTAGAAACGTTTTACAGTAACCATATGTGCATGTTATTTTAACGTAAAGGGTGGGAAGGGATATTAAAAGAGTGATATATGATATGGAGTGATCAAGAAAGTCGTATAACTGGTGTTTTGCACTACTTACAGGGGAAAACTAATGCACATTATTTTAGCATAAATACAGATGGACAAAATATACCATAATTAAAGAAAGCAAATTTTTTTCAAAAACAAACAAAATTACAGCTGAGATACCATGCATAATACCTTTACAGGTGCACATACCAAAGTTTACGTATTTTGCTAAATAATTTTCGGCAAGCTGACGTAGCAACGTATGTTAAATGATCACCACGTCTTTTTTCGGAAGTAACTTTCTCTGTTCAAATTCATTTTAAATTTTCCTTAGGTTACATACTCAATCGTTTCTGTATATACATCTTTTTACTAAGTTCTGTCTTAAGATGAAACTAATTCATCTTGCAATCACACAGCACAAGTGCGGTGCACAAAGAAATTTCCAGTTAGATTTTCTTAATGCACGAATGCTTATTCCGAGAATTTAAGAGCTAAAATAACCGCAAAAGTAACACTGAAAGGCAGTCTAATAAAAAAAAAAATGAAAATGAAAAATTTCATTGGATAGAAGGGATGATATTATGACACTAAGGAGAACAAACAAGTCATCACCAAGCAGGTTAGAATAAGATATCTGGAGATGCCCTCGTTATTGAAGCAGTAGTAACACTTTGTGTGAAGCCTATAACCGCGAGCGACGGCCGTCAAAGTGTGGGGAAGCTGATGGTTTCCAAGGCTACAAGCAATGCATTTTGTACTGGCCGAATCGTCTTCTTTCGTCGCAAAAGTTTCCAATTTCGCATTGTAGCTTACTGCCGATGTGTGAGAAAATGCTGGATTTATAAAATTCTTAATTATTTTGAGGCCTCTTCCCATTTTTATTTTAAATTGAAATACACGAACGTTAGTGCGAATTCTAAACAAAACGTAACGTGAAAATTGAAAACTTCACTCGTGTATGAAGTATAATTCATTCCGGTTTGATATTAACAAGATTTCTGCAACCGGAAACCACGCAAATCCAAAATACACACAGTTGAAATTACATAGCTGTCATGTAAACAACGTCAAATTCCCACACCTGGCGGCTTCACGGCTAAGAGACTCAGGCCATCTCCAAAAGTATTATTCTAACCTCCTTGGTACAGAGTTATGGTATAGAGTTTTATGCAAAAATCAAACTCTGTACCATTATCAGGAAAGATAGATTCACCAACAAATTAATAAAGACAGTTATTCAAACGGTTACTAATAATGATTGCAATACTTGGCCAAAGTGATAATAATGGTAAGTATCCCACAGAATACCGGCATTCCGGTGTTGATACCTAATTTATTTCATAGTGTCCATTATGTGTTGTTGGTAAGACATAAGGTGTTGTTGATCAACCATGAATTAAACAGAAATATTAAATAAGTTGGGGCTTATGTGATGAAAATTGTGTTAACATTTAAGTGCGGTTGTCTTCTTAATTGTTCCCGATCTTGTGTTATGGACTTACTTCGGCTCTCGTCCTGGACGATTTGTCGAAATTGGTTTTCAAAATTTTTTAAACTAATTTTTGGCCATGATACTCAATGATATATTTGAAGGAGAATTGACTGGAATCCAAACACTTTAATTTCGTTAATATTCCACACATCGTCTTCGTACATAATTTCGTAAGCGCTGAATACAATGAATGCTTCAATGTAACACAAAATGAAAAAGGACATGCGCATAGACAATATTTCCAAAAAAATGTAAAACAGAGCCGTTAATGCTCAAATAAGTTACCAGAGACTGAATTATCAAATGTATATAAAACGTTGCAAGAAGTTTAAGCGTATGGGAGCATGGGCACCTAGCTTATAGCTTAATTTTCAGGAGAGGACAAACGGAAATGGTAACTGTGCCTTTTTGTTATCTAACAGTTTTTACCATACTCTCAACAGATAAATTTAATGAAGCCCATCACTTATATAATAGTGATGGATAAATAAAATTTGAAAACTCAATGGGGCAAAAAGAAAATTTTTTCGCTGTTGCCTTGCGACTTTTGATTTTTATGAGCCATGAAACTCTGACGTTCACCCATCAGTCACAAGGTAAAAAAAAAACTATTGATTTTTATGAGCCATGAAACTCTGACGTTCACCCATCAGTCACAAGGTAAAAAAAAAAACTATTGATTTTTATGAGCCATGAAACTCTGACGTTCACCCATCAGTCACAAGGTAAAAAAAAACTTTTGATTTTTATGAGCCATGAAACTCTGACGTTCACCCATCAGTCACAAGGTAAAAAAAAAAAAAAACTCCTCCGCAAGGCAAAGTTTTGGGGAAAAAATTCGGGAGATCTTGTCCAGCAGTGAATGACTGCTGCAATGGATGGTACCATAATTTTCATTCCTCTGCTTTTCATGCTTTTCCATACTAAACGTAAGTACACTGTGCTCTAATGTCCAATGAGAAAATTCAGTATTGCTACTTTTCACTGTAAATTTCTACCTTTTATACTGTGAATTCCTCCGGTTTTTACTGCATACTCACACAACCTATCCAGAAGTTCAACAGAAAAATCAGCATTCAAAATTAGTATTACCGCAAAAATCTGTAGTACCTCCCAAGCACTGAAATGGTATAGTCAGATTTTTAGAGGGGGAGGGGGATACCCCAAATTACGGCCCACGTCAAATAATTTCTAACTACTTCTGTTACTTGGAGCAACGAGTTTTACTGGATGTCCAACAATCGTCCGCTGAAGACAAAACTAGCATATATAACCTAAAACAACAGCCATGAAGTCAGAGACACACCGTCGTGCGACGCGCGAGTGATCATCCAGGATTAAAGTCAAATACAACCGGTAGTTCTGATAAATCGATGCTCAAAATGGGCAACCTTAAGTCTTTAGATAATCCAAATGTTGACAGATTTCCATACTTCAGTTGTGGATTCTAAGACAAGAAAAATGTCTTTACTGACAAGAAGAAGAATTTCTTTACAGATAAGAAGAAGGTCTTTACAACAGTTAAGGAGGATAAACCACTATTACCATTGCAAACTTTATTTTCCTTACTTTGTTGTACCATGATACCTACAAGCTAAGCCATTAAGCACTCCATTCTACTATCTGATCTCGTAAGAAATCAGCATTACTGGAAAATGCACTGTGAGCAACGCTGCAAATTTCAACTTCATATCTTCAGTACAAAACGGGCGGTCCATATACTCAAATGCCATGTAATCGTAATGAATGAACGACGAAAGAAAGCAAGGTGGTGAATGTTCTCTTTACCGCCTTGTTTCTCTCTCACATTTTTTTTTCCTGCTAAAAGAAATGCCATAGATCTCATATTCTTGATTCTTCTAGAAGAAAATCATAGTTTCAATTCGTCTTTCAAAGTTAAAGGACCAGATACCAGTTGCTATTACTATTCATGTAGCACAACAGAGGTTCATAACTTTTCTTTCTTTTTTTCTAAACAAGAGTTGGTTATGAAAAGAAACACTTACATTGCTATGATAAATATTACTTTCTTTTTTTGACACATCGAACTACTGAAAAGCAGCATTTTACTTTCTCTTTTTGATATACCAAACTGCTGAAAAGCAGCATTTTGCTTCTCTTTTTGATATACATCAAACAGCTGAAAAGCAGCATCTTGCTTTGTCTTATTGATACGTCAAACAACTGAAAAGCAGCATTTTGCTTCCCTTTTTTGATACATGAAACTGCTGAAAAGCAGCATTTTGCTTTCTCTTTTTTGATACATCGAACTACTAAAAAGCAGCATTTTGCTCCCCTTTTTTGATACCTAAAAGTGATGAAAAGCAGGATTTTGCTTCCCTTTTTTGATATATAAAACGGCTGAAAAGCTGCATTTTGCTTTGTCTTTTGATACATCGAACTACTGAAAAGCAACATTTTGCTTCACCTTTTTGGTATATCAAACTGCTGAAAAGCAGCATTTTGCTTTCTCTTTTTGATACATCAACTACTGAAAAGCAGCATTTTGCTTGATTTAACTGCTGAATATTGTAATTTTGTGGGCAAATGTATGAAGGCGAATTTCACAGTTTTGATGAAACATACAGAGTGGCTCATGGTGCACTTGTAAGCTGGATACAAAACGGATGCTGGATACCTATACATATATTTTTCTAATAATACATTAGGTTTTTCGGTTCTTCACATAAACAATAGAACTGCTATTTAAAGAAACATTTTCTAGCATATTATTCCATTTAATGAATTTTACGGAGAAACTTGAGCTAAAATGTATTCAAAAGCCTCAACGAACAGATTTTACATTTAACGTAGTCTTTTATAGAAGTTTCTTTAATTTTTTTGCTGATTGTTGTTTTCGAAGTTTTACTGACATGAGATTTGCTGACGACTCTGAAGACGAAGTCTGCGAATGTGAATCAAAACCAACAAAAGACGATATGATCAAAGCCTTTCAGACCGTTCGAAATGGGTTTTAATTCATGGATAATGTACCAAAACATGTTTTTCGCTGTCTTAATAGGTGTGACACTTACTATGAAGAAATATCTTGTACTAAACTTCAGAAAACAATTACTGATTTCTTTGAAGGATGAATCATATACTTATTATGGGTAGTATCGTTTTACTTTTGTAAAAATTAGGTTTAAGGTCTTGTGTACATTTACACACATTTTACAGCAACAAGGTACACACTAGTATTAAATTGTTCTTTAAATTCAGAATTGTCTAAATGATATGAAATGAGTACACTACGTAATTGTAATACTGTAATAATAAAGATTTCAACTAATATTAAGAAGACTTTAATTTTATCACTGTTAAGGTTAAGGCCTTTAGTAAAGACTAACTTTAATATTAGTAAAAACTTTGATAAGTTTAAAGTGGTATAATTATCAGCAGTTCAGTTATCACGGCCAAAGCTCATTCTGTATTGATGTTAAAAAAGGCTTATTCCATGTAGAGGATTTTCTATATAACGATTATTTAGGTTGTCACCGTATGTGCGACTTTGTTAAATAGAGGTTCTATTGTATATTTCTTTCACTCTGCACAATAAAATGATTCAAGAATTTACACTGTTAAAAATTTTGTAGTAGGTTGCACCATAAAGTAGAGCAACACTAGCTGCACCAGTTTTGGGGCAAAAATAAACCCTTGTGTTACGCATGAATATGGTGCAATGAGTACAACTTCGCACCATTTAGGTTGGAAACCATACCATGGTGTATAATTGAATCATGTTTCTGCGTATTTCATTGTATTTCATGCATCACACAATCGTTTATCTTTGTTCCAAAAATGGTGCAGCTGGTGTAGCACCACTGTTTAGTGCAACCTACTACAAAAATTTTTAAAGCGTGTTTTGGAGTGTGAAATTATTTAGCAGCTGTACAAGATTTACTCTCACTGATCAACACCAATGCAGCAACAAACTAGTTCTGGCTGTATCAGCTCCAACAAGTCCTCAGATTCCCTATAAAATTAATATATGTTTTCATTGCATAACAATAATAAAAAAATAAGAGCTTTGAGCTGTCAGTGAATCAAATACACAAATTATTTAAAGTTAACAGTAATTTATAGGTTAAATTTAACAACACATCACAAAGAAGACAACATTTAGAAAACAGAAGCCTGGCTTTCTACATTCATTATTTTACCAAAATAATTATTTTCTTGTACTGACCTCTTCGTGGAACCAGAGACTTGAGCATGAAAATGCAACCATCATCGGAAGCCCACGCATGCATCTTGCGATAAGAGTCTCTTCCTTTCTCTGTGAGCTTATCCCATGGCTTGGGCTTGGACAAAAGTTCACTGACCGTACCTTGAGACAGACCGAGAACAAACTTGGCAAACAACCTTTGTCCGATATTGTGCACACTTAGCAGTTCACGGACACACCTCGAAATGTTAAGGGTATTCAGCGTCTCATTGGCATACCTATCAATGTTCTGCCTTAAGTTTTCTTGGAGTTTTTCCAGAGAGGGATTCCCTGAAAGATGAAACAATGTCTTTAATGTAACTACTGGTATGATCTGAACCAGGGGGAGTAGCAGGAAGAGTCATTGCTAAACTGGGCGAAGTTATCTTTCGATCTTCCGACTCTGGAGGGGTTGTTGGCATTTCTACAATGGGTGTTCGGCGAGATGGGGATGAAGGTTGACTCCTACGCTCTTCTTTGGCAACAACTTGTGGATGAGCATAGCTTGATGTGACTAGCTCCTGACCCAACATACTTTTGAAAGAGTCCAGACTTTGGACAGAAGATGGATATGATTGGTGAGATCCTGTAAGAAATGGTTTGTTAAGTCCAGAATCACAGCACACTCATAAAATGAACAACAAAACACATATGCTTATATGAATGCTGCACAGAAGTGATGAAAACCAGCAATAAAAACAATCAATCATTTTCTGGAAGATATTTCTCACATGAAGAAGATCACAAAAAGTGCTCAAGAAAACACCTGGCTTTACAGTATGAAGCCAATATAATATAAATGCCATTCAGACCTTATGCTTAACAAGATTTCATTCACGGTGTGATGAAACAGCAACATAAACACTGTATGTGATTACAAATTCAGTAAAGTTTTTGCATTCCATTTGATATTAATGAAGAATTTTAAATGCATGTATTTATAGTTAAATTAACAACACGTCATATTTGTCACTTTGAGATAATTCACATCACAAAGTGAATTATCTCAAAGTGACAAATATGTAGGCTAATGAATAAGGAACTTCAAATGACCTTTGACGGCCGATTAGGGTAATATAAATAGGTGTATCCCAAATTTATAACACTCTCCTGAATAAAGGGCATTGATTGGCACAGGAATTTGAATTAACACACACACACAGAATGAAATGAAAATGATGATCTGCCTCGAAACATGGTTTCACTCGGAGGTACGCGCGGCGATTAAGTTAGTTTATCTGAAGTCGGAAAATGCTGGAAGCCAAGATGCTCGGCCAATCGCAAGAAGTGTATGGTCCTAGAGTCGTGAGCGTTCGGAGAATGTCAGAACGATATTTAAAATATACACGCAATGCGTTGACTGATGATGCACTGGAAAGTCTTCAACATAAACTACAGACAGCAATGTGGCATGTGTGGAGGCACTGGTGCAAGAAGACAAACGGGTGACTTTGCGTAAGACTGCTGAAAATAGAAATGTTTCTTTTAGTACCGCGCGTCACATCGCCAACCTAATCACCACCAGTACGTCCAAGGAAGACAGTATTTCCAAGCTCACTGTCATTCCTACTTGAATCTTTTCTCTAGCCCGGTGCTCTATCACTTCAACTCCTGTTCCAAACAACGCTTTCTGGAAACTGCAGAGATGGAAGTACTTCTGGAAGTAGTTTTCAGTAATCCAGCAAATTTTGGCATCTAGCAGGGAAATCACAAATGCATGACATCAAAGCTTTCACTATTTTAAATACATAGTGTAACCTTGAGGGGATGCATATTTCTTAGCATTGTTCATTAGTTCTTAAAAATTCTGTTTTTGAATCCCCCTCCTTCCTTATCAAGCTGAAATACAAACATTTAAGGAGGAAAAATAACATTTAGCAGAAACACAGGATAGTGGGAATATCGCGGGGAGAAAAACTACGATTAAGGGAGAAATCTTCGCTCCGTCCAACTTCTAGTCTCAGAAAATTTTCCTTCCACCTAAAGCTGAAATACAAATGTATATGGAATACACTTATTTAACAACAATACTAGGCAGAAGTCACATCGTGAGAAACAGAATTGAAGATTACAGGGAAATTTTCGTTCCGTCAAACTTCCGTTTTCGGAAATTGTTGCTAACAGTTTCAAGCTGAAATTGAAATATTTATGCAATAGAATTACATTTTACAAAATGCTGAACAAAGGGAACATCGCGGGAAAAAAAAAAAAGATTACGGGGAAATCCTCACTCCATACAACTTCCGCTTTCGAAAGACCGAATGCCGTCCTCAGATGGAAAACGACTCTCCTCTCTCCAAAATTCTCTTGGGTTTTCGATCCCGAGAATGATCTAAATCATGACGAAAAAAGCTGAATATCGCGAATATCAGGAAGTATGTCCGTACTTCCGTGATTTCAACCAAAAATTCGTAATAGTGAGCAAATAGAAATAGTAAATGCAAATAACAAACACAAACACCATATGCAAATTTCCACTGTGCCGTCTTTTACCACAGATACACAACACATAAATTAAACTGAAATTCAGAAGACCCAAAAACTACACGAAAGTGATGCTTAAATAAAATTTAACAGCTTACTGGAACCTTGCGCCACGAAACTCCAGCGATCACCAAATTGCCATTCCATTGGCTGAGACAACGCTCTGGAAGAAACTTCGGGAGATCTCTGTCTAGTAACGAATAGCTGCTGCAGATGATGACATCATAGTTTTACTGCATGCATATGCCCAGAAGAATAAAATTAGCAACCAGAACTAGTGCTATAACGTATAATGAAAATTTGTGTAGTACTTTATAAGCACTGAAATAGCATAGTCATATTTCCAGGGGAGAGCAAGTAATTTCCCTTTCCCTACATATGGGCGCCCATGATCCCAGGTGTGTGTGTGTGTGTGGATAGATGGAAATGCTATAGGTTAAGACCGTTCATTGCAACTCTAACACACAGCACTAAACAATTCACTGCCAACGAGAGGCAACACATTGAACATATCATGTATTTAATGTACGGTAATATCAACAATCCATTTCTTATGAATATTCGTCTATATTCCTGACTTTATGGCCCCCTTGTATATATATTTTTTTGCATTTGACATCATTAACACTTAAAAAATGTTGACGATTGGGTACAATGAAATTTTAAGGAAAATTTCATATTGCAGCTTTCCTTAAAATTTCATTTAATCACTCCGTATGTGCAGCCCTAAAATTGCATCTTAAAATGATGCTATACAACCCCAAAATTTACTGCAACTAAGTGTGATATACATCGCAAAATACTATGACGGGGAATCGCATAAATTACCCACTGCTTTACACAAACAAATCCGGGGGAAAATGCAATGGTCGAGAGAAAAAGAAGGGGGTTAACACGATACCGTTGCTTTGATAAATCAGAATTAATGACATATATTGAATACGGCGAAATTGATTTTTTCTTTATTTTATTTTGGTAGGGGTTTCATTTATTTAAATTTCGCTGTGCTTTGAAGCTAGTTTTCTTTAGAAGTGTATAACGCTACATATTTTAGGAAAATTTTAACACGCTGTTTTTATTGCCGCGATAATATGAAATATATGACGCTACAAAGAGCCCATTTAAGAGGGGGCGCATTTTCAAGGGACCCCATATTTATGCAGGATGTTTGACGAATTGACAGAGTTCTACATGCTTTTTTCAGATAGCACAGCAAACACAATAAAAAAACTGCCCTGCGAAAAAAAAAAAATTCTATCTCTTTCTGTTTTTCCAGGAGGAGATTCCCAAAAAGTATAGTCAGCCTCAAATCAGCCTCAAATCTTTCGAAATCATTACAGATGTTGTTGTTTTTTGTACACATCTGTAATTGGGGAAATTTTCATACATTAAGAATTCGTTTGAATCATGGTATTTGGATCATATTATTTTACCCACTACTTCGATATAATTTCAACAAGCTGAACCTTAAGGGGGGATTAAAGTAGAACTGAACTGGTATCCATTTTTGAACCATACATTTTTTTTCAATTCAACTCATTTATTTTGTTGAGCAACCCCCCCCCCCAAAAAAAAAACAACAACAACAACAGTGTTACAGAAATAGTTGAAACAATGCACAGCAAGGAAGCAGGGCAAAAAGGCCAGCCAGGCCTGACAGGGTCCCATGCTCCCTAGGCTAGTTTTACACTGAGGTCAGTAGTTGTAATTACTAACAAGAGTATCATAGTAACAAGAAAAAAAATAAGGTAATGATATATGAGCAGATGGTAAACATTACAGATAATACCATTGAAAAAGCAATTTACATCACAATATGCAAGTCGTAATATTAATCATAGTTCCTATCCACTGTAATCATTAATTTGAGGAGCTGCAATTCATTATAAAGTTGTTTTTTTTAAAAGGTTAAAATTGTTTAAAGAAGTTAATTCCGTAGGTAATGAGTTCCAGTAGTGTGGGCCAATGTAATTTAAACTTTGCTTCATGGTCTCCGTTTTCGGATGAATAAGCCGAATATGTGATTTAGTGCGTGTGTCATATCTGGGGTATAATTTGTATGATGTCGGCGTATAAAATTCCTTGCTAACACTGATTCGTCTGTGAATCATGGGATACAAACTTCAATATCGCGGTAATATTTTTAGGGCTTCTTCATCATATTTTCGGAATATTTTCTCCTGGGTATTTTTATTCACCCACCCATAGTGAAACCCTAGGTGCGCCACTAATACTGGGGCCCCAAAATACTGTCAAGCCCCCGGGGCTTCCGTCTCCTTAAATGTGCTCTGACGCTACATAGTATCCGTGTTTACGTACAAAAAGTTGAAGTGAAAAATAGACAGAAGTTTTCTTGCCCGCTGTGCATCTAAATCATATTTATAAAAGCTAAATTTTATTGCCGCAGCATTAAACCATCTTACCTAAAACTTCTGACTTGGCTACGATGAAAGATGTGCTTTCTGCAATAGAAGAGCACTTGGGCTTCTCCATATGGGATGCATCCAGAGGTTTACTGCCTTCATCTTCTCTGTTATCTTCACTACTGTCTCGCATCCATGGCCTGCATCCACTGAAATCCCTCGAAGATTTCAGAAAGCTAGTGACAAAACATTACAAATAGATCAAAACAAATCCACGAATTTACATTCGAAAAAAGAAAATAAAAGACATCATATTAATTAAAGTTCTTGCAGGTCGGTCAAAAGATCCAAACAAATCCATGAATGTACGCGCATATAATGAACAAGAAAAAATGAAATCTTTGTTTGTCAATAGATAAAAATAAATCTAAGAATTTATACTCGGAAAAAATCAAGTTAATTAAAACCTATGTACGGCAAAAAAAAAAAAAAAAAAAAAAAAAAAAAAAAACATTACCTGAAATTATACCAGGCAATAAAAAGAAGAGAGAAGAGAAGCAAATTAATAACATTCTTGCATGTCAAAAGATGAAAACATCCATAAATTTACACCAAGCAGAAAAAAATAAAAAAAATTCTTGTTTATCGATAAACCAAAATAAATCCATGAATTTACACTCGAAAAGAAAACAACTCAAACTAATTAAAAATTGTGTTTGTCAATAGATCAAAATAAATCCATAAATTTATATTCGAAAAAAAATATTTGTGATGGAAATTACACATATTAGAAATAACTATGCAAATCTGGGTGTTATACGACTGTAACTTATTTCACGTATACGTCCATTACAAAATATAATGTCACACATAAAGAAGCCTCATAAATAATCTTCAACTAAATGATTAGCAAGGGAAGTTAATTAATCTCAGCACTAAGCGTGAACAGAGGATTCTGAAAGGCTTTCTTCAAACACTTGACATCTTTATGCAAACACAGGACATCAACAGAATCCACAATTACATACATGCTACCAACATTCATCATTCAGTCACAGAAAAATAACCTTCACAATTTTGTTTTGAGGACATTCGAATGGTTGACGTCGCACGTTACCAGTAAATAAACTGTTCACAAAATACACAAATCAATCAAAAAGTGACTACTCATTCCAGAATTCAGCCTTGTAGAGGGAAGCTGGACTTAATTAACTTGCAACGGAATATTCGTTGCTTTCACGCAGTAATTAAGCTATAAGCACTGCGTGAATAAACAGTGTGAAACGATTCTTGGAATAAATTCGCAGCAAAATTAATACATGTGCTAATGGCTTTCTGTCGTGAATGAAAAACCTTTCATTTATCAGAAATTTCGTATAGTTAGTCAATGGTCTTTCCTTTTTTGTTTGGGTTCAGATATTAAAGCAACACTAGTGTGTTCCATTCTCTTATCAAGAATCCAATTTCTTAAACCGCTCAATGCAATAATGATGCTACGCAGAAGAAGAAAAAATTAAATGAAACTGGAGAAAATCTAAAATTGTCAATTACTGTCTTTACATCTAGCATATCCTACATCAGTAATACTTTAAATACTAGCACCAGTAACCAACCATTTCCCCCTTAAGAAATTTCTGGCTACGCCACTTTCTATATAAAATCCCATACTGCTGCCCTTTGTACTTCTGAAACGCAAAACAGTTTTGATGGCCTTCATACACAGTTTATTTCCCCTCCCCAAATGTCTATGGTACTAAAACTCTTATGTATTTCTATTTTAAATATTCGATACATGCTGCGATGTACGTTTTTCTGAGGTTAAGAGCAACTTAACCTTTCGATCTCAGAGGAAAATGCAGTCCGCTTACTATTACAGAAATTTTGGTTTCTCATAGGTAAGAGTAACAGAAAACCTTCAGCTGAAAGAAATCCGACTGAGGCATGTAGCCGGATATTTCTCACGACATGCGCGTTGTTCGCCAAAAATTGAAAAAAAGAAAAAAACTCAATACAGGGAAATCACATATTGAACAAATGTACAATGAAAGAAATATCATACTTACATAAATTTTTCATAGCAGTACTTCTTTCGTAACAGAGAACGACTTACAAACGAAACGCATTCACACATAAAAACATTTCAACATATTTTAGGAACATATATGTCCGGAACAGAGGTCCATTAAACATCATTAAGTACAATAACGTTTTGAATGAAAACAAATCTGGAATTGAAATAAAAGAATTTTCAAATTTCCGAAATCATTTTTCAAAACAATATGGAAAACAAATATGGAGAACGTAAAACAACCATATATCAAAAGTATGATAGTGACCAGGCTAAAATTATGAATGATTTTGAAGTACGAAAGTGAAGTGGGAATAAATTATTAATGGGAAGAGGTTATGTGCAGTGAAGCAGCTAAAATTATAGAAATAGAAAAAATGGCCTACAGATAATAGTGTCAAAATTTTACAAAAGGAAGTTCGTGTGTTAAAATAAAAGGTCGAAATCCAAATTAAAACAAAAAATTATAAAAATGGAAGGAAATCAAAAATAAAAATGGAACAACGTAGAACAACTACACAAACTGGTTGAACTGTTTGAGGAATTTTATCGCACTCAGACTTATTTAAGGTCAAAGAACAGCACGTACAGAACAAGTCAGAAAACGCGGGGCGAACATAAGATCGTTCGTCACGAGTAGGAGAAAAATAAATAACAAAAATAGAAGAAGAAAAGTGATACCTTCATATTTCAATAACTGACAAAAAGTAAAAATGAAAAACAAGAAATTGAAGAACTATATTTCTTTGCTTTCTTGTTTTGGAGACACTGATACAAGCACTAAACACAAAAGCCAGTAACAGTTAAAAGTGCACATGCGGTAAGAATAAATCATCAACAATATGAGAAGAGAAAGTTTGAAAGACATGAGAACCAAAAAATTGTGGAAAGCGGTAATAATGCATGGTACGATGATTGACGCAGAAGAAGCTTCACGACAAAAGGATTACCAGAAAGAGGAATGACGGCTATTTGGCATGAAAGGCAGAAATTTCAATTACAAAAAGAAGAGTATGACCAAGCAAAGGCTACAATGCACAACGTTACAAGGTTTTCAAAAGGTAAGCGAAATATAGCTACAAAATAATGAACAAAAGTCAAACGACATAAGATGTAAGAAAAGGAGTTGGAAGCAGATAAAGTAATAAGAAACACGACAAAGAGAACATAAAGTAATCAAAAGTCTAGCGTACGTAATAGAGACATGAGACATTTCTTTCCGTAGAACACATTTACAGAACTGCTATTTAAGTGATTATGGGCATAAATATTTTTCTTTATATAACGTTACAAAATTATTCAAATTAGATAGTAATACCAAACTCGAAAAAAAAAAAAAAAAAAAAAAGGCGACTTGATCGATTGCCTCTGACAGGAACGTAAGCATTAGTGTTACCCTGAAAATAATTGAATACTGTTCATTCAACTTCTAACGTACAAAAGATGACTCAATTACCTCAGTTCCTTCTTAATGTCTTCGTAATCTTTCTGCTTAATAAGCTTATTACCGAGCTCACCAATCATTCTGTCTTTTTCACTGACCATGTTTTCCAGTTGAGCAATCTAAATAAAATCGTACAAAAATACAAAATATGTGATCTAACGATACAATAAAGAAGCACTTAAAAACACGTAAACAGATTTTACAAATAAAAGGAAAAATCGTAATTCTTGTCATTTCGTAATGAAATTTTTTCTTTGCCTACTAGAATGAACATTTAATATTAGTTTTACGAAATAAAAACATCAAAGCAAAGTCTCCAAAGGTATTAATTTTTTTTTTTTTTTGCAGTAAATAGTATGAAAGTAAAACAATATTTCTCTTAAACACACACACACACATTAGCAAATCTACAGGGAATGAACTGACCATTTAGGCCTCTCATCTCTGAACTCTACAACACGAGCACACAAATGTATATGCAGACGTTATGGCAGAAATCACATTAATTAAGAATATCTGCGATGATGCACGTAATTGAATTGTATTGTGGTCCTCGCTACCAACTTTTTCTGGCTTTGAGATAATACAAAATTATCTTAGGGATTCTTTTATGGAAGAAAGGTTGAGAAACACTGCTGTAAGACTAATCTTATATCATACTCCTCACCAGTCTTGGATTTTACCACATGGTTTACTTGCTACAGTTTAACAGGTGCTTAGTTTCAACAAAGAACGTTGTTTGATAGTTGCCGTTCAGATGGCACAAGTGTGTAGTTTAGATTTCATGTCAAAGCTAAAAACAGCCTTTTCCACTAAACTTATTCAACATAAGTTCAGATTCAACATATGTCTCAACGACAACTTTAGCTCGACAGTTATACGAAATTCAGTTAACAGAAATGATCAGACACCGTAATCCACCAGCACAATAGGCCGTTGTTCAAATAATACTGAGACGTACTTTAAATATGAGGGCTCCTATGATCGACCATCTATCAACGGCCAACACTGTAAACTCACTACTAGTGTAAGTTAGATTATTACGTCTCTTAAAGCAATGGTGGTTTTGGCCTCGTTTTTGGTCACTGAGCCAACTGGTGGCTTATCCATTTATTTCTTCCGTCCATTCTGTAAGGTCGTGGCTTCTTTTTCAATAAAAAGTAAGAATGTTTACTACAACTATTATGTCCCATTTTAATTTTCATAATAAAACAAAAAGCAGAGCACCAAAGATATCACGACGAGTTTTAGAAGCAAGAAATGTTTTGTTCACAGAAGAACTGCATCTCACTTGCTCGGTAGTGTTGTCTCCAAGAACGTGACTGAATTTCGCAAAAAAAGTGCGAAGTAATAGCAGCATTTCTACTTCACTCTAATAATTATATTATAAACGCTATAAGAAACCTGTCAGACTGACCAAAGCACTTTCCAAACATAGAATTAGCTATTAGGACAGGAGAGGCATTGGCACTCCTGCGAAAGTGAAAATTCGCTAACCAGTAGCGAGTAGTGGAGAAGCGATGCACTCCACCCCATTGAATCGAATTAATAACACAATTTGGTCACGACAATATTGCCGAAAGTACTTAACTTTCTAAGCCCTGCGGCGAAGGTGTTACAGTATCTCCTTATTATTCCTTCCCGCGGATGATTTAAGCAGACAATTTAGGCATACCTTAAAGTTTCGGCAAAAGCAGTTAGGGATAGCAAAGTGGTTACGGTCAGCCATTGCTGAAATTAATTTATGCATGTTTAAAGTGTAGCACAAAAGTTTAATTCCTCAGTAGTTGATTCGGATAATTTTCCTCATTTAAATGGAAAGAGCGCCCCACACAACATCTTTTAAAACCGGGAGAGTTTCGTGTGAAAAATCAATGAGCAGAGCTGCCAAAGAGGGCGCGAGAGAGAGAACTTCAGCGCTCTAGAGGGGCACTTTTAATTGTTCACTACAACAACATGCCTCGCACGCAAAGAAGTTATGCGGAAAGACTTCCACATGGAGTAATTAGGGCATTCTCTTAGTCTAATGAATGCTACCGTCTCTGACTCGAGGCCAAGGGAACGACAATGCACATAATATACCTGGCATTTTGTCCATTTGCAGTGCCAATCTCCGCCCACCTGAAGATTGCGCCCAGCCGTCGAAGGGAACGCTACCAAATTATTATTTTACAGCATTAAGCTTAAATGGGAATTCGCAGCAATAGCATTTTATTATCATAACCCACGCTTGATCCAGAGGTCTTAATTCGCAAAATTACCCCGAACAGTAATATCTTCCTGAGAATTAACTAACTAAACGAATCACGCTTTTGAAATTTTCGGCGCAACAGCTCGAGATGAAAAGGCTGAACTAAAGGGGATAGTAAGCTCGCAAAACACTGGTTTGGCGAAAAGGTTGTTTGAAGGGTTCCGACGAGCTCCGTTAGTTATTCCCAATGCGCTCTGAAATTGTTCTTACTCTAATAACAAGGAATTTGGAAAGTGTTCAGCACTTTTCAACAGATTCCCAATGAGTTGCAAGCGAAGAATAGAAAAGATTTAGCGGCCACCAATCTAGACGCAACGTAATGAACCTTGTGTCCTGAACACGATAGCTTACCTTTTTACTAACTCTGCAGGCGCTGTGACGGTTTAAATGTTTCTGAACTTACAGAAAGCAAACCACATCTTACTGAAAATTATCATTTAGCTTTACAGATAAGCGTCATTACCTTGAAATAGAAATCTTGACGAAACGGACGAATTCTTCGTTTCAATTTCCATCGTTACTCCTGCAGATTTTTTTGCTTTTTCTTCCTTCATTCTTCGGAGTTCAGTTTTTGTTTTCAATGCCATGTCGGCAACATAAATGAACAAAAAGATATGTAACAGTCGTTACATACACGCACGATGACTGTTCAAAAAAATAAAAAAATAAAATAAAAGAAAGAGCTAATTCACGATTGAATATTAATTCTTCTCAAAACTTGTTACACCAGTGATTACCCACATGTTCCAATATTCCTTCTCACGCTGAAAAGGAAAGCACGTCTCAAAATAAACTTCAAGAACGGCCAAGAGTTGTCCCGTCGCATTTTTTTTACATTGCTCTCACATTGTCAAGTTTCTTTTAATATAAATAAAGACACAAAATAACACACAGAACACCTATTCATCACTTGTTGTGACACACCGCAAGCAGTTCCCAATTCTCACATACAAGATGCATCTCATTCCTTACGTCTTCAGCTAAAATGTCTTGGAATATGCTATGGGAAATTTCAAACACTTCTTCCATTTCACAATTAGTCAGACTCCTATATCCTAGCCTTAAATAACACACCTGAGCTACGGAGTCGTTCTTTTTATGAATTGACAGATGCTAAAAGCGCTTCTTACTTTTTAAAAGACACCCATCCGTCTCTAAAACATTGAGAACCACATAAAAAATCATGCACGGTTCGTTATTTTCTCTCAAAATGACATTTACAAAGGCCGTTCCATAAAAACTGAGAGTAATTTTTGTGTGTGTGTGTGTGTGGGGGGGCAATCCTGCAAAAAGATCGACGAATGACGTGTGAAGATATAGGTTGGCAAAAGTGCTAAGGGAAAAAATAACCACGCAGACGACTACCTGAATTAAGGAAGTATCTATGGCAACAGTTATTAGCTGTGGCAGACAATCCTGGTTTTGTTACTGCGCAGTTGTTTAAGGTACGTCTGCATTTCGCCATACAGCTATGGAGGTGAGTGTTTCAGAGTTAAGAAGTCAAATGCGTTGTGCGCCAAAATTTTGCTATCGTTTGGGTAAATCGACTCCAGAAACAGTTGATTTAATGAAAAAACCTTACAAAGATAAATGTTTGGGTGAGTCAACGATTTTTAGATGGCACCATGATTTAAAAAAGGGCGTTTGTCGGCAGAACTCGCTCCTAGGCCTGGTCGACCTGAAAGTGTTGTCACGGAGTGTATTGTTAACACTGTTTGGGCAATCCTGCAAAAAGATCGACGAATGACGTGTGAAGATATAGCGGCCTCAACTAATATTTCAGAAACGTCGACATTCCGCATTCTACGCGACAAATTACTGCTGCATCGTGGGTGTTCCAGATGGGTACCTCATGCCTGACGAGAAAACAATTGTTAGCTAGAGTTCAGGTGTGTCATGAGTGGAAACAAATGATTGGAAAGGATCCAAACTTTCTAAACACAGTAATAACTGCCGATGCAACATGGGTCAATTATTTCGACCCCCCTCACAAAGCGCGCAACGAGTGTCTGGAAACACACAGGCTCGCCTCCTCAGAAAAAAGTCCGCCAAACCAAATAAGCTGGAAAGGTGATGATGATAATTTTCTTTGATCATAAAAGTGTAGTCTACCAGCATGCTGTTCCTCCACAAATTTCTGTCAATGCTGAGTAACATATTTCAGTCTTGAAGCGTCTGCGACGACAAATATCGATTAAGCGACCGGAAGTGGTGGGTAAGTGGAACCTACACCACGATAACGCCCGCACACATGTGGCTGCTTGTGTACAACAGTTTCTTATGAAATGCAGCATTGAAATCATGCTACAGCCTGCCTACCGTGCTGACCTCGGGAGAAGTTCCGGGGCGCAACATTCAACACAGATGCTGACGTTATTCAAGCTGTACGGGGATCGCTAAAGCAGCTTCCACAAAATGCCTTCGCCACATGCTTTGAAAAGTGGACTGAACGATGGGACCGTTGCATATCATCCGAGGGAAGATACTTTGAGAAGGAATAACATATATTTTGCTGTACCTATGTTTCTTCATTTTGTGTGATTTTACTCTCAGTTTTTACGGAACGGCCGTTGTATGTCCTCCGAGAAGTTTCGATCTCTGAATTTTAATTTCTTTTTCGTACAAAATAACGAGTAACGTGAAGCTACGCCGCCATTATCTCGGACTTTATGAAAATTGTCACATTTCTCCGAATTTACACGCACACCAAGAACGGCCAGTGTAATGGAATGCATTGTACACACATATACACACAACCAACGATACTACAATACATCGACACATTATCCATTAAAGTGGCTTCATTGCGAAGTTTGATTTATTGCAGTTGATTTTTTTAATCAGCCCCCGTGCTTTATTTAGGCTAACAGGTCTGAAAGTTGTTGCAGAAAAGTGAACTGAGTAGTTGTATATATAATTGGATATGGCTTTTGCAATATGAGATAAGAAGATAAATCGAAGCACTTCTGTCAACACTAATTCTTTTTATAGCGTTATGAATATGCCAGGAAATGCAAATGAAAGTTGTATCTTCAAAGTGGTAATAGCAACATTTTTCTCCAGAAGGTTACCTCACCGCATTTCACCTTCGTGATTTTACCGATAACGTCTTTTATTTCCAAGTGTCCACACTAAAGGAACGGTCAAGCG
Source organism: Macrothele yani (assembly GCA_039090855.1). Classification (NCBI taxonomy): domain Eukaryota; kingdom Metazoa; phylum Arthropoda; class Arachnida; order Araneae; family Macrothelidae; genus Macrothele; species Macrothele yani. Next base: position 75,176,122 of record CM077028.1, on the reverse strand, counting down.
TTGGGCTGTTTATAATTTTGCGGTTTTCCTCTGTTTGGCTTGTTAAAAATCGAACAGATGGAAACGAACAAAATAGCCTGACATCGACAGGAGAAGAAAAGATGCCATGTTTTGAATGGCATAATAACGCAGGCAGTTTCACCGACTCTTAAAAAAAATATACCAAGAACAGATTAGAGATTTATGTTTCATTTGTACAATCTGAAAAGTCCCCAAATGGCACAATACGAGGTGTGATAAAAAGTATCCAGACTGGTTGCATAAGTTCGGAATCGTGCGACATAGCAGGAAGCAGTTTGGTTCAGGTTGACCTTGGAACCTATTATGCATGCGCAGCGAATCACGTCTCGCCTGCTCGTCCATTTTTTTTTTTTTTTTTTACAGTGGTGCTTTGTTCTTACATGTGTGAAACTGTTCGTCGCGTTTGTCATGTCGGAAAAAATTGATCAACGAATTTACATCAGATTTTATCAAAACCTAGGCGAAACTTGCAAAGATACATACTTAAAGTTACAGAAAGTCCATGGGGAGGATTGTATGAATCGTACACACACACACGTTTATGGGTGGTATAAACGTTTAAAAGATGGTCGTGAAAGTGTTGAGAGTGGTGAACGGTCTGGGAAGCCCGCAACCAGCAAAAGGGAAAACAATGTTTAACTTGTGCGCACAGCTATGAGGGAAAATCGCCGAATTACTATTCGTGAGTTATCTGAAGACATCAACATTAGTTTCGGTTCAGTTCAGTCTATTCTTACGGATGATTTGGGTATCAGACGCATCTCAGCTCAAATCAGTGTCCAAATTGCTCTCAGCTGAGCAAAAACAGGCCCGTGTTTCAGCTGCTAGTGATCTGCTTGAGCTCGTCGAAAACGAAGAAAAGTTTTGAGAAACTTTCATAACTGGTGATGAATCGTGGGTTTATGGGTATGACCCGAAACTAAGGTCCAATCTTCAGGGTGGAAGACCCCAAGCTCTCCCAGACCCAAAAAAGCACGACACAGGCAGCAATGTCAAGACAATTCTGACTGTTTTTTTTTTCAATCCTGAGGGAATTGTGCATCATGAATACGCTCCATCAGGCCAGACAATCCTATTCACCAGATCTCGCTAAAATCAAATTTTGCGGCGTTTGAGAGACGCAGTTCGTCGCAAAGGGCCGGCATTGCATGAGAGGGGCGAGTGGTACCTTTACCATGACAACGCGCCTGCCCGTGCATCGCAACTTGTGCAGCAGTTTCTTGCTAAGCACCACACAACACAGGTCTAACAGCCACCCTATTCACCAGATCTTGCTCCTTGCGACTGTTTCCCCATCGCACAAATCAAATACCACTTGAAAGGAAAAATATTTCAAGATATTGAGGAGATACAACAGAATGCACGAAACAGCTGTTCGCTATTTCAGAAGATGACTTCAAAAAATGCTTCCAGTAGTTGAAACAGAGCTGGGCTAAGTGTGTGAATTCGGAAGTGGACTACTTCGAAGACGATTAAGTTTTAAATTTGTAAGTCTTGTACTTTTTTTTTGAATAAATCGAATCTGGATACTTCTTGGTCACACCTTATATATTAAACTAAAAAAATGTCGAAAGAGTCATTTCGATCTATCGTTGTATTACATGCTATTCTTCATATCCCAATAATAATAATAATAATAATAATAATAATAATAATAATAATAATGATAGTAACTGCTTGAAAAATTTGAAAGATGGGGAATCGAAAATTGAAGTCAGAAAAATTCTAAAGGAAAAGGCATTAAATAAAAGAAAAACAATCTTAGAGTTAACGGAAAGGCTGAAATAACGAAATAGCATCTACTTCAAAAAAGATATCAAGATACGATACACGTATAACCCAGTTCCGACTGGATGTCCATAAATGCAGGCTGTGCTAAGAAAAAGACCATATAAGTAGCGCATGTAGCAAGATAGCTCAAACAAAATACAAGAATAGGCATAACAAAGTTACTGCAATGCTGAGTTACAGCATAAGTATATGAGTTACCGCCTGTAAGAAAGCCGTGGGAGCACAAAACCTGAAAAAATTGTGGAAAAATGCTAAGGTTAAAATTTTATGGGATTTTAAAAATCAAACAGACAAAATATTAGATTAAAATACACCTGATATTATTGTGACTGAGAAAAAGAAAGTTACAATAACAGATTTGGCGATCCCACGGGTATGGCAGAGTTGATAAATAAGAATTAGATTATCAAAAGAGCGAGATTGGCAATTTAAATTCAACACCTCTGGGCTAAAAGAGCAACAGTTGATACAGTACATTACGAGCAAAACCAAGGAAACTGAACAAACACTGAAGAGATTCCTCCCTGATTTTTAAGATTCTTGGACAGAATCACAATCACTCTGTTAGACCAAACCTACAACATCTAACGGGCTGTGAGCACGAATAATAATAATAATAATAATAATAATAATAATATGTGAAGAGAAGCTGAGAAAATGCTGTAGCTGAGAAAATGCGCTATCTCTCCGACATAAATTTTCCCACCAGTTTCATACCTTAATATACCGCAAAAATGGCCATTAAAAAAACGCAACGGCTTTTAATACAAGATGTCCGAAAAATAACTGTGCACTGAAAGTAACACTTACGATGTGGAACTGGTTCCTACAGGAGGTTTTGAAAATGGGCCCCACCGACGTCCAGACATGTCTGAACACGCTTTTGCATGTTGGTGATGACCTTTCTCAGGGTATGTGGTGTGATTTGTTGAATGTGGGAATTTTCACTACTCCACAGACGAGTGTTTTGCCTGTTGATGCACCCGGAGAGGTGGAGAACCATGCCTCATCTGTAAAGAAAGTGAAGTCCCGAATGTCCTCACCTTCTTCAGACAGGAACTCTTGGAACCACCTGCAGTACCGAACACGGGTCACGTGGTCTCTTTCTTTCAGCTGATGCACGACAGACACTTTGTACGGGTGGAAACGCAACTTCCTTTTCAGATTACCATGGGCTGCACTCTTCGGCACATTAGCTTGCTGCGACCGCCGCCCCACGGACTTGTGTGGACTCCTTGCATCCTGTCCTGGATATACTGTACGGTCTTGTCTGCCGTGGATGGCCTAAAGGGGCGGGGTCATCCAAAACACTGCCCGTTTCCCGAAACTTCGCTATAAGCTGACGTACCGCATTACAGTGGGGGACGTCTGCATCATGAAATTTCCTAGCGAACTGTTTAAGCACTTCGTCCGTGTACTTGTCATGGCGAAAGATATGTTCCCCAAAAACACTTTCTCTTCGACCGTCAACACCGTTGTCCTTGTGTCGAGACGAGTGATCAATCGACACATCTGCCTCCGTCGAACAAGCGCTCGGGAATGACCTTCGCTCAGAATGATAGCTGCGCACGCGTATAAGGGTGGGGGAGACGTGAAGGTTACCAGACATAGAGCACTTCCACGTGGCAGGTCACTTCTACTGTAATTAGAAATAAAATTTCTATATTATTATTACAATGCATTACTGCAATTCGTACATTCAGTGCATATCCATTTTTTGGGCACCCTGTATTTGTGCATGCAAACAGAAACAATTTTAAAAGAGATAGCACACTTTAGTTACTTCAGCTTATTTCGTATTGGAAATGCTTCGGTTATTCCAACAGATTTTACTAACTTTCCTCCATGTTATAAATTAGAACGCCGAAGTTTTTCAATAGCAATACTATTTTTTTCCCAGCAGTATCATCCCATATTCAAATTTACAAAATTCGCAAAATAATATCTTTGTTCGACTGAAGGCGTACCGCATTACGGTGGGGGATGTCATCTCTCATATCTTTCACGTGCGGCCTTCTGTGCCCTCTTGGCTGCATGGAGATCGGCCAGACAAATTACTGCCTGTTTTTCATGCTCGAGATAAAACCAATTTTGGTTTAGGCATTTTGAAGAAACATCTCATTCCTTCATAAGCTTCAATGAAAAAAAAAAAAATGCCAAACCGCTTTGCAGTCGAGAGAGCACAGAAGGCCGCACTTGAGAGATATAAGAGACGTGTTTCAGGAAAGAAAATATGCTCCAACCGTAGACAGGTTGGAGCATACTAACACACGTGGCCCGAAATATGCTTCGAGTGAAACAATCAATTTATTTTAGAAAACATCTACGCAGTGTGCTGTTAAGTAATGAGACTGATTTTTTACGGGACAGCCCCCTGAATAAAAGTAACAGATGTGTTTATAGTTTTGGCCGCTAGTGTGTGCTGTAATCGCAGGAGCAACTTTCGAGCGGGTGACTCAGTAGTTCGTGTTGCCCCCGTTGAAGGAAGACTGTGTGAGTGGAGCGTGTCAGAAGTTGCGTAATGGAGCAAAGAGCTGTGATAAAATTTTACTGTAAATTGGGGAAAACTGCCACGGAAGTGTACCAAGACCTAAATAAAGTTTACGGCGATGGCTGTCTGAGCCGTGCACAGGTGTTCCGCTGGTTTTCAACATTTAAAGTTGGGGAGAATCCCTCGAGGATGAACTACGTACAGGACGTCACGTCCAGTTTCTGAGCAGACAAATGAAAATGTGGTGAAGGGTAGAGAAATTGTTGCCCACGACAGGTGAGTAACTACTTAGGCTACTCGCTGAACTGCTTGGTGACGGTAAGGAAGCGGCCAGGGTAATCTTAGAAAAAGATTTGCGCAAGAGGAAGATTTGTTCGAGGTTTGTGCAGCACACGTTGACACACGAACAGAGAGAGCATCTGGTTGCATGCTGTCAAAATTTCCTCCATGTAGTTGATCAGGATCGTGATTTGTTGCAAAGAATTGTTACCGGTGATGAAAGTTGATGTTTTCAGTTTGATCCTGAAACAGGATGCCAGAAGATGGAATGGGGTGGAATGTCTTCTCTCCGGCAGAAGAAACTTAGGTTGCAGAAATTACGTGCAAAGACATTGGTCATTGTTTTTTTCTACTCTGTTTGGAATTACACACCTCGAAATTGTTCCTGCGAGCACCACAGTGAACGGACAGTATTATTTAGGAGTAATGCATTGTCTGTACTCCCGCATGCGACGTGTCAAGAAAGAACTGATCCACAAAAACAATTGGTTTCTGTTGCACAACAACGCCCCCGCACACTGTGCGCTGCCTGTGAAGCAGTTTTTGGCTTCGAAGTCGATCTGTGTTATCGAACATCCACCACACTCGCCAGATTTGTCACTCGCATACTTTTTCCTCTTCCTAAAGGTGAAGTGTGCTTTGAAAGGGGACCGCTTCAGCGACATTGAGGACATCCAGCGAGGTATGATTAACAGACTGAAGGAGGCTCCGGTTCACGACTTCCGCCATGCCTTCGAACACCTGTAAGAAAGATCTCACCATTTTGTGGAGTTGGAGGGAGATTATTTTGAATCTGTGTAAGTGAAATTTCAAAATATGTTTTGTTGTTTTGATATAATAATTTTTGTCTCATTACTTAACGGGCGCATTGTATATATTGATCAGTCGCAATGTGTGAAACATAGCCTTTATTAAGAGAAGCACGGCAATGATCTCAAGTTCAACGATTGAATTCGTCCATAAAAATGAGTTGAATTAGATACAGCGTGTAAAAAAATTATTTAAGTGGTTTGTCTTTCAAAGCGTCTTTTTGAACATCAACAGTTTGAGATGGCAAGTCTCAAACGTACTCTACATCTACTTTATGAACGAAATTGTTTAAAAAATTTTGACGGAAAAGCATTAAAACTACAGTTTTTAAAATTAGCTTGTATTCCCAAACTCGTCTTTTTTCCCCTTACGATCATGTGTGAATTTCTGAACCTGTTTGCTACGTTCAATTTTCCTCGTTTTGGGGACAGACTAAAAACTGAATACAGAGCACCGACTGAGTTTTTTTCGCTTAAAATTCGAAGTTTTACTGCTCACCAGAAAACAGACTGCTATGCTACAAATTTTATGAATTTTAAACACTCTAAACTTACTTATTTTTTACACTCATCTTTTTTAACACTGCGTTAAATTTCAGATAGTGAATTTTAAAGGCCATTCTTCTCACTCATGAGTTTTGCAAAATTGAAGTGTTTTCGAGTTTCAATATTTACGGATGTTTGACTTTCCATCTTTAATAATTGCTGTCACATAAAAAACATCAACGGAAAATTATACAGCAAAACTCAGGAAGAGCAGCGATTTGATGTCTGAACATCAGATTTTCTAGCAATGCGTGAGAGTAATATGAAAAACGCCTAAAAGTAAATGCCAGAAATGAAATTTGAAATGCGCTTGTGTTATATTACAAATTATCAATACAAGACTTCAACTCTGAATTCAAATTCAGCCCTTTTCAGTAAACTGCTTGGCATATATCGGTAAACTTTTAACTCGATGAAACATTTAAATTCTGACCAAAGTCGTTATAGCTGCCAGATTTTTGACTCTTCAACAGCCAGGGTAGTTTTAATAGATATTTTCACATCCAATGTTGATCCAACTTCAGGTCTACGTAATTAGAAGTTAGGTACTTGAATAAACATGCACTAATGCCATTAATTGTAGCATAAGATCTGACACGTGGTTTATTCTCTTCGACGAATACGATTCATTCAAGCCTATAAAATCACCAAGAATTTCAATGTCTGTATGAGAACTGCGGGAAACGCTCTACACAGATTTTAATAAGAAGAACAATTAAACACGAAAAATATTTCACGAGACGACTACTGTTAAAACAAAGAGACCAAAATCAAGGCCAGCCTTTAGCACAGGCGACTGCCTAGAGCCGTCATTTTAAAGGACGGCTCTAGGCAGTCGCTTGTGCTAAAGGGGCGTAACTAGAAGACCTGGGTTCGATTCCCGGTGGCGGCCGATGATAATTTTTCCATGACTAAAGTGGAAAGAGCGATGACTTCTGTTTCGCGTTCCTGATCCACGTCGAGTGAATGAATTAATTACTCATTCGCCTCCTAGTTGTTTGTTCAGTTGCTGCTTTCCACCTTTGGTGAACCCCCAGCATTGTGCGGGGCTCCATGAAGCAACTTGCCATGTGGTTTGGCAGTTAATCACATGTGAGTCTGGAAATTCGAGGCCGCAGTGGTGCAGTGGTAGCATGTCCGGCGCGTAACTGGAAGACCGTGGGTCCGATTCCCGGTGGCGGCCGATGATAATTTTACCGTGATTCACTTATTAACGTGGAAAGAGCGATGACTTCTGTTTGGTATTTTTAAGGACAGCGGATTTTATTATTATTTTAATTTGGAGGTTTAACGACTACCGTGAGCAACTCAATAAGCTATAAGCTGTCGCTCGTCTCTAATTGAGGACCACTGGCCCCAGGAAAGGGAGAGAGCCAGCGCCTTAAGACAAACACAACATCCATGCCACACTGGGATTTGAAGCCGGACCCGTCTCGGGTGAATGGTTTTAGACTACTGCGCCACCGGGGCGACCTACGGATTTTAATAATTTTTTTTATCATCATCTAATTTTTAATCTGTATTATCTTTGACAAAGAAATAACTAAAATCACTAAAAGGATAAATAGTTCATATATCAATAACTTATATGTATTCTTTTCTAATTTTCTTTTCGTGGAAAAAACATGTTATTCAGATATCATTAAAAATTGATATTTTAACGATAATTTAAATATAAGAGAACCATGCACGGATTTTAATCGAAATTATTAATGTATTATGGGCCAACAAGTCAATATTTGATTACGGCCGCCGAAGTGCTACAGTCGGGGCCGGCCACAACCACTATGGGTGTGTCGGAAAAACAGCCAACTCGTCTTTACTGAAAACTGCGAAACTGATACTCCTTCTATCAAACAAGCTCTGTACGTTTTGAAACTGGTTAGAAGATGTATCACCTGAGATTTGCTGATCGATCGATCACCCAATCAGCCACTTACTAAGACTAAAGCTGGGTAAAATACCGAGGTGCTGTCTTAAGCTTGACCAGGACAAAGTTTTAAGCGTCAAAACTCCCTCCAGAGTTTTTTTTTTTTTTTTTTATTAGGACTCGCATCAGCAGTGCTAATCTGCTATCTCTTATGTCTCGGTCTCAATTTTTATCCGGGGGTGGGATCTCTTATGTCTCGGTCTCAATTTTATTCCATTTTCCGCCCCACTGATCGCTCCTAAGACAAAACTGGAAACGTTTTACTTTCGCACTTTGTTAGGTTTTGTAACTTAGACCTAGAGCACAGACGACACTCGACTTTTCCACTTCCCATGTATCTCGTTGAGATAAAAAGCGGAAGAAATGTATCCTTGTGAAGCAATCTGATCAGGGTCGGGGCTAGTACGTTCCCCTAGCCCTAGGTTTTCCAACTGAAAAGGGTATACCCTACCCTTATAGCTGAGGTTTTCCAACTGAAAAGGGTATACCCTACCCTTATAGCTGTTCTTACACACTAAGGTATTACTGGCTGTTGCAACCCACTAGAGTGACTACCAACCCCTAGCTATTCTAACCCACTAGGGTACGACTCCGACCCCTAGCTGCTCTAACCCACTAGGGTATGACCACCTACCCCTAAATGTTCTAAGCTCTTAGAGCAGGGTAGGATGGACTAAAATTTGTTCAGCAAAGTGATTGTCTGTGGTCAAGCGTCCAAGTCCTTGACCAACTTCCGCCTTGTTGTGAACATAATTGAACATTGCAATGACTCACATAACAATAAAAATAAAACGCGGTCGCCATTGGTCATTCAGACAGGAGATATCCCAGACAGGAGACACATTCTTCATTGTATCGCCTTCATATTATAGTTTTGTTTACGATAAAGTTCTTCTATTATTCTTATCTGATTATTCATAATGGAACTTATCATTTCATCATTACTTTGTTAATTTCTGTACTTTGCTCAGTAATGATACATATTTTGATACAAATTGGTGCAAACATTTCTTTTCGCCAAGGATATCAATAATATATCGATATTGCATGCAAATTATTGGTGTACTTTTCATATAGATTTCATCGACTTCATAACCCTTGCCAGAAAAAAATTCTAGTTGCGTAACTTCTTTGCTTGCTGTTAATTATTTACTTTTATTTTAGGATTACTATGAGGTGTTAAAAGCGACAACTGACCATTCGTACCGAGGACAGAGCCGTTACGATTTTTCCTTTTGTTGCTTACAGCACGTTTGAGTCCGGATTAGACAAGTGCATTACACATTTGGTTTTGGGTTTCGGTTCATTTCTTTTCCTGCATCCATTAACTCCAAATTAAGGAAGAACGACCACTACTTTTCGATGCACATGGGTGTCGTTAAAGTACAAAATAAAAAACTAATATCATCATTGTAGCCATTTTTAATAAATTATGCGCAATTAACTCTTTCCTGGGTTATATTTTTGGTACATTGATAGTTTTATAATTTGTTTAGGGACACTAGTTATTAAAACTAAATACATTATACATATGGTCTCTAAAAGGTAAAAAAAAATGTAATATCTTGAGTAATTTGAAAAAATTTGAGCATACATTGATACAGTAACGAAAGAACAGTTTTTCCATGTAAAAATAATAATCAGCGATAACCGTACAAAAACTTAATCGAGAAAACATAGAAAGACTGTGGGGTAAAAAACATGCAAAAAAATCGTAATATCTCCGCAGTATCATATCATTTCAAAATCTCTCGTGACTTAAGCAATTTCTTTCCGAGCTTTTTTTTAAATTCCTTTTTTTTTTTCAGATACCTAAAGTTAGAACAAACCATTTTAATTTTTAATTACAATTTGGTGACACACAAAAAAAAAGTGTCATGATGACGGTAAAGGAATTTATTTGGCAATCAGCTGTCGTCCCGCCTTTTGATGATTAAGAGAACAAAAGTAAGCTTAATTATAGAACAGTTAATTCGAAAAAAAACTTTCCGAACTCGTTTAGCCACAAGTGGGTGCATAAAAAGGTTACCCTTATGATACTACAAAATTGCGAAACACGAAAAAAGTACGAAAATGTATAAGAAATACATAACAAATGAAGAATAAGTAATAACAAAGACGAAGGGAACAGAATCCCCCTGATAAATTTCTTCATCTGAAGTGAGAAGAGAGAGAGAGAGACAGAGAGAGAGAGAGAGAAAACAAAAAACGTTTCAGCACATTTTTTACCATGCTAAATGAAGCGAATCATTTGCACATTTTTTTTATGTTGAAAACTATTTTTTCTGAGTTATGTGAAACATATACAAACACTATAAGTGTATGACTCCAATTTCCTTCATCTAAATAGCAGAGGCCAGAACATAAGGAGGAGGGAGTGTAACGAATAATCTAAAAACATAAATATTGGAAAGCACTTTTGCAATGATATACAGATGCAGCCGGGCCATTATACTAAATAATAGTGCGAATATTTATTAGCAGTATATGCAGGGCTTTTTCTGGCGGAACATGCCGCAAAGGAGTTCCAGAACCTTTTTATTCAATTAAAATGCGTAATAACAGTAACATATGAAGGAGAGAGGCCCACAGGAGTTAAACTGTTGCGTTTGATTTTTTTTCCATGTTGTACACGGAAAAGTTTCCTTCCGGTACATGGTGTATCGCTGTACAACCTTTGTACAGCGATACATTATATAAAGAGGAAAACATACTATATCGTGAACAAGGAATCAGGAAGTTATCTAAAAGGTTTCGGCTTAACGAAAGAGACATAATTCGTAGTTTCAGAGTATGTCAACAACTTCAAGTAATAAAAAATCCTAAGCGACTTTAACAGCTAAAGTGAACTGTGCACACCAACTATTTCTATATCTTCCAGAGAATGTGAAAGGGAATTTTCTCAAAACATTTTTATAATCACCACAGTTAGATCTTCTCTGTCAATGACAGCAATAACTTTATTGTTATTCATAAAAATTCTTGGGCATCCACTATCCCAGTTTGATCCTACAAATTACTTCGGATCGTGGAGAAACGCCATTTCGCAGAGGATATGGAACGCAGGGAGTGGACTACAAATACTGTATCTCAAAAGTTGAATAAAGTTTGTGTCGCATTTTAGGATCAAAATGCAGTTCTGTTCTGTTCCTCGGTGCACCGTAATACTTTGTGGAAATTTAACTCTCATTCGTGTTTAAGATCGACAGAGGTTTTAATCTCAGCATTTCCTATGTACTATAGAACTGTCATGGAATGTTGGTTTTCTTAACATAATAACTTAATATAATATGAACATGTACACTGAAGAGCAATTGAATTAGATACAGCTGGCGTTATGCAAATGTGGCGCTGTGGGTGGCCCTGTAAACGGAAACGACATGACGTATGCAGCGATCCGACAATATAAGGAGTGATGCGACGGGAATCAGTAAGAGTCGGACGCAGTATGGGTAAGACGAAGGATCTAAGCGCATTTGATCGTGGGCAAATTGTCGGGGCTACACGATTAGGTCACTCCATCTCGGAAGTCGTGCAGGCACTGGGATTTTCACGAGCAACTGTGTCACGGGTGCACCGTGAGTACATGAAATCCGGTAAAACCATCCCTGCATGGGCCAACTGCCGTGGACAACAGCGTGTGGATGAGCGGGGTCATCGTCGGCTAGCTCGCATTGTAACAGAGGATAGACGGGCCACAGTGCAAGAAATCACTCGGCAATTTAACGCTGGTGCACAAAAACGTGTAAGCAGCCACACCAGCCAGAATCACCTCCTCACTATGGGGTACAGAAGCCATCGTCCCACGAGGATACCGCTGCTGACCGCACATCACAGGGTGCAAAGATTAGCATGGGCGCGGGAACATCGCCACTGGACTCTAGGCATGTGGAAAAATGTTGCCTGGACTGATGAGTCGAGATTCACGTTGGTACATGCGTATGGCAGGATACGAGTACGGCGCAAACCACATGAAGCGGTGGATCCTTCTTGCCAGCAGGGTACTCTTCAAGCTGGTGGGGGTGGCATTCTCGTCTAGGGACTGTTTACGAGGACTGAAATGGGACCCCTGATACGTGTGACATCGTCCCTCACAGCTCAACGTTACCGGGATATCCTGGACGACCATTTGCTCCCGTTTGTACGTCTTCAATATCCCACTGGGGACCTCATCCTGCAACAAGACAATGCACCGTGCCATCGCTCCCGAATTGTATCCGAATGGTTGGATGAACACTCCACCGACGTGACCTCGCTTCCTTGGCCAGCTAGGTCACTTGACATCAATCCCATCGAGCACATCTGGGATGTTATCGAGAGAGATGTTCGAGGCTCTGACTCCCCTCCATGAAATCTTCGTGAACTGTGGGAGCTTGTTCAGGGGTCGTGGATCCGTATGGCTTCCCAACGCTTCCGGTGTCTTCTCGAGTCCATGCCGAGACGAATCGCCGCCGTCATCAGAGCGAAAGGTGGTGCTACACGTTACTAGACAGGTATCTCTAATTCAATTGCTCTTCAGTGTAAATCATATTTTTACATTTTGTAGCACGCGAAAGTAACAAGGCTTAAAGAACAATATTCATGTAATCGAATTGCCTTTTCTTAGGTCAACTTTCTTTCTTTTCCAGTAACCTATGTTTAAAAATTCCAGCGCCTTTTACCCCACAAAAAAAAAAAAAAAAAAAACCCCTAGGATATGCATATTTTACTAACAATTGAAATTCACTCTCGTCATTTTGAACATTCTTAACAGACATCCCGGTGCCCGAGTGGTATAAGGCAAGTCAGAGGTGGGTCCGGGTTCGAGTCTCGGATTAATATGGTTGGTGTGTTTGCTGATAGCTCTGTCCCTTCCCTGAAACTCGTGGCCTTAAACTAGGAACAGGCGACAGCTCATAGCACAAAGCGTTGCCCATAATAATAGTCAAACCCCCAAATAACAGCAACAACAACAAAGAACCATTCTTAATAATGGAGGTTCAAGCTGACACCGGTACTTCTTCACGTTTCTACAAAGTGGGTATGAGAAAATATTATTTTGCTTCGTGTACAAACTACGGCAAAACTCGTGCATGCACAACGGTAAATTATTTTTTTACCAATATCCCTTTTGTTAAATGCGTTGTTATAAACTTTTCGGAATATATACACTTGCCAAAAAATTAATAACCTTTATGGTAAGACAGACACAGGAAATAACCGCCAATATATGAAAATTTAATGGCTAATTTAATGGCTACATGACGCTTCACTTTGTCCTTTATAATGAACGCAAACCTTATTCGGCTGCCGTGACTCAAGTAAATATAGAAAAAACGTAGGATCGTAGGAGCACATTTACATGGAGTCTCGATTAACAAAAGAAATCACTGGTTTCTGGAAAGCAAAGGTGTTTAGGGACTCGAAGACAATCAGATTTTACATAACAAAAGACATAAATGTGGAAGGAAAACCAGACATAAACAGTTGTGCTGTACGGAGGATTGTATAGAAGAACAGATCAGCCAGTGTGCTGCAACTGACTGTTGAATTCAACTAAGGTCAGAAGCATCACATTTCGACCCGAACCAAAGTAAGAAAACGTCTGCCCATTCGTGGTCTCAGCAAAAAGCAAAAATATCTGATTACAGTGGTTCTGGAAACTTCGTGAATGGACAAGTAGAGTAATGGAAGAAAGTGATATGGTAAGATGAATCAAGCTATACATTGTTCTGCACTGACTGCCGGCATGCCTTGTGATCACAATGCAAATATCTGGAGATGGCCAATGCCGCCAGGAAATATCCGAGTGTTGTAGCAGACCAAATGAGCTCTGCAATGTTACACATTTTCTCTGCATGTGATGGCATCTTTATGGATAGCAATGAAACGGCATACCGTGTCAGAGTCGTGAAAGAATGGTTTGATGAGTACGAGAAGTACATTTATGATCTAACCTAGCCTCCACCGTTCCCTGATGTTCACAATCTTATTGAAAATACACGGGACATGCTGAAAAGTGCTTTACGGAGTAGAATTACTCTTCCGTCAACACAGAGGCTTGTGCGATATTTTGCTACAGGAATGGCTATCTTTGGAGCAAAACGAACCCAAGCACCTCATGGAGTCCATGTCGCGTCACACAATTTTCTGTCATTCGCAAGTGACACAAAATAAAAGTTAGTATTTTTTATCCCGGGGATGTATACATGAAAAAGAAAAGAAAAATGAATACTTCAACCTCTTCATGCGCTCATTTGCAGACGATACCTCACCACAGGATGATGATGGTGCAGACTTCATATCGAACATACATTAGTAATTAAAACTCCCACTGGTGCAGACTTGTCGATCGGTATATGGATAATAGCACTATAAACCGTATGGAGTGGTTAGCCCAGTATTCCGATCAACATCCCATATAGAAAATGCATGGAATACTCTCCGGAGATCTGTTTCTGTACATGCGACATGTTTTGGAGGTAAATAGGATAGTACTACCCACAGCACCGCCGTACAATCTTATCAACGGCATAAGATCTCGCTGCAATGCCTGTTTATCAGTAAGAGGATACTACACACCATCTCAGTTGATCTCCGTCTTTTAACTACGTGTTCGTATACGTATAGTTCTTTGGTTCTAAGTGTGCCGTCATCAGATACACTTTTCTTGCGCCTATAAATTCCATCAGAGTGATATCGATATAGAGTGATATCTGTGATACCATCTTTTTGAGCAGAAATCTGAGTTAAGTAAACTATGATAAGGAAAGTAATAATGTAATAAAAAAGAAGCGTGGCTTTTATTTTTTGTCATTATTAGTCATAATGAGGTAACACATAGAACATGGAATTTAGTCTACGGAACAGAAAGTTTAACAACTTCAATTGAATTAAAGCAATGAGACTACATGAACTTACGAAATTTCTTGTGTACTACGATGTGCTTTATAAGGAGAACGTCAAGAATAATTCAAATATCGAACATTCACCAGAAATTGTCACGTTCTGCAAGAAGTCCCTGGCGTTTTTGGCCATAATTAGAGTGTTTATATACAGTATGTTTCATCGTTTCATAATGTTAAATTAAATATTATTATCATCGAATAAGCGCAGTAGCTGGTTTTATTTTCTTTAAGAAATTTGTTGGGGAGCGCCAATATATCGAACATATATTGATAATTAAAAAAAGGTTATTCAATTTTTCGGCTTATGCACAACACCTATTTTCTATTTCACACCCAGAAAATTCGTAGAAATTTCGAGAAAAACCAGATTTTCAGGTACTCTTTATTTTTTGAAAATCAGTAAATAAAAAAATAAAAAAAAAACATTCAAAGGCTTCTTGATCTCTTGCACAAAATTCATGAAGAAAGAAATGCTAACCTTGTATTTCAAAATCAGTACATAAAAAATCAATCAAAGGCTTTCTTGACCTTTGCAGAAAATTCTGAGAAGTTCAAGAATACCAACCTGGAATTTCTCGGTTAGACCAAGAGTGCTTACACAAAATACGAACTCAGGGTTTAACTTTTTCTAGCTTTTTGATGTAGGAATTTACAAAACTAAATTAACATTTTTTTATTTTTTTAACCGCACCACTTTTATCGTAAAGAACTCATGATTCTTTTTTATTTCCCTTATGATGTATGAACCTGAATATCTTTCTAGTTTCTTCCCACGTTTCAACTTAACAACAGCATACTTAATTCATTCACTTCACTTTGTATACAACGATATTTATGAGAATTCATTAGAATATTTTTTCGGTTTTCCAACCACTCGCTAACAGGCTGTTTCTGAACAACAATCAGAAATTAAGATATCAATCTTCAATAATAATAATATTACACACACGTACCACACAAACATTTCCCCGGAGGGGTAGAAAAAAGAATAGGAGGCCTTATAGTGCATTATGCCTCGTTCATGATCTAGTCTTCAATTAACGTTTCACAAACTTGTTGAACCGCTTGCCATTTCCACATCTCGGTAACCTACGACACTTACGGAGTGAATCGTAATCTAAGATCACTGAAATTCCTCAATGAAAAGAAAGACAGTTAAAAAAAATACAACGTTCAATGAAGTTTTCTCTACTTTACAGGTATTAAGCCAGTGTTTTATCAACCAGTTTCTAACGTAAATAACAATAGACAACAGTAATTCCTAATGTATAAAAATTCCGCTTATAAAAACAAATATAGACGCGACATTTACGATGAGATCTTAGATGTAACCTCTACACTGTTTTCAACACATAATACATTTCTTTTATGAAATCATACCAAATATAAAAACTCTAAACTCGCTGTTTTCAATCTTCAGTCATCTACGTCATTTTTTATACAGCCGCACCACTCACGATGACCTCTTAGAAGTACCCTCTACACCGTTTCCAACGCATAATATATTTCTTTTATACATTCATACCAAATATAAATATAAAAACTTTAAACGCGATGTTTTCAATCTTCAGTCATCTACATCATTTCTAACTTGAAAATTATTTACTAAAAATAGGCCACTTATTTAACACGTTTACTGTAAATGCGCTGATTCAACATATAATCATCCTCTTACAAACGCATTACTTCCACCTGTAGACTTTCTATTATTAAAGTTCATTATTTCGAACTTTCATTTACAGTACCATAAATTCATCACTTTCAACTTGTGGTCGTCTTACCATGAAGACACCACTTCCGACGTGTATAGCCATCTCATAAAACAAAGAAAAAAGGAAACGCGTCATTATCTTACTGTACAGATACACATGTGTACGTACACTAGGGAATACAGACAGCAGTATTTTTGAAATATAAAAACAATTTACATATATCTTAAATTATGCTACGCTTATGTTTTTTTTCACACTGCATTGTTTGTAATGCAGCGCCATCACTCTGACGCTTTTGACACTTAATCTCCTGATGATTAAAATTTAAATGCAATATTTTTGAAATTTTAGGTACAATTTTAGTTTTCCGTTTCCTGGGTATGCTGAACTTATTTCCAAACTAACCAAGTCTTTTTGACTTCTGCAGTTTTCAGTGATTTTTAAAAAAAAAAAATATGTTAGGGGGTTTAACAACCACCGTAGCAACTCGATGGGATGTAAGAATCGCCCGTCCCTAAATTTAGGGTCCCTAGTCCCAGGGAAGGGAGAGATCCAGTGCCGTAAGGCAGACACAACATCCATGCCTCACCAGCATTGAAACCTGGACCCATCACTAACGAATGGTCAGTTTTCAATGTTGAATGAGGAAAATATATACTTTTTCGATATCAAAAGAAAAAAAAAAAAAAAAACTGGAATGAAACACGTTTGAAAACATTTTCTATAAGGCATGGTATTTAATGCAAACAACTAGATGCATGTTCCAATTCAACTAAAAAAAACAAATAAAAACAAAACAGAACAAGAGGGGAGCGAGCAGTGCATTTCTTGTTGTGCATTATGTTTTTGTTTTAATCCAATGTTTCGAATACGACACGAAGTCTTAAAATTAATGCGTGACGCTATAGATCATGTTTGTAAACAAGCATGCTATTTTCTCAGTGAAACAGAAAATACTGAAACTCGCTTCAAAAATCCGTATAATCCTAACGTTCACAAAATCCTCGTGTTGGGGTTATCTAAATCCAAGGGGGCCATTTAATCTTTTAAACCCCTTGTAAAAAGAATTCATGACCGAGGGGTTAATATGTTTCCGAAAGAATATCTGAGATCGCGAAGCTTCAAAAGAAATGCTGGAGACATCGCAAGGATTTTTTCCCACCCCATCATGCGTCGTGTATAGCTAATCAAACGTGCAGTTTACGCTAAAAAACCATTAGAAAAAAAACAAACTAATAACGGACGAAAAAAAAAGGGGGAGGGGAGTGCAACAGTTAAATAACGTCGAGCCCAACATGAGAAAATCTAAATAATTTGGTATCCACGTTTTTCGCTTCCGTTATTCGCGTTAAAAAAAGGCAAAGTAAAAGCGACGTTATCCATTTAAACATGAATTCTCTTGGAAAATTATTAAAAAAAGAAAACTAATAAAAAATACAAGTTAGTAAAATCATGCAATACATTGATTATGACACGCTTTCCAACATATCAGAAATCGTTACTCAAGTTATGAGGAGAATGGCTGTGGAATAAGTCGCGCTCCTGTGTCCTGACCTTTGACACCATTTTGATGACATTAAACAGAATTGGTTCAGTACACCTCCGAAACAACATATTAAAGTTTTGTCACGATAGAAGCATTTTTACGTAAGTTATGACGTATAAGGGCGATGGAAGGGATCCTCCTCGAATGTCCTGACCTTTGACCCCATTTCGCCCATTTTCAATAGGGTTCGTCTCCAGGTAGTCCCCTATCACATTCTAAAATTTCACTGATATCGAACAATTTTTACGCGGGTTATCGTGCGGACAGACAGACAGACAGACGGACCAAGCTGGAGCATATACGCTCCTTTAACCTACGTTTGGAAAGCGTAAAAAAAATGCACTTAAAGTTTACTAAAATAAAAAAAGAAAACAGGCGCTAAAGGTGGCCGCTTGAATCATCAGTCGGGAGTAGACATCAATGAAATCGAAGTGACAGACCTAGTGGTCTCACGGTAGTGGCCTGGCCTTCTTCCCTGGAAATATCTGCCTCGAATTAGGGACAGAAAACTCTTCAAAATGGTTTGATGGCCATAAAAATCGTAAAACCTCGAAAAAAAAAAAATCGAAGCTATCCGAAGATATTTAAATCATAATTTACCTGGAAAGTTTTTGCGTTTTCCAATTAACAAGTTGTTTTATTACGAATAACGTATTTTTTTATCATTACTTTGCTTACAACACCTCACTTGCTGTTGCGTCTCTCTATACGCAGTGCCCCCCCCCCCCTTCTGTTGCACGAAATGTTTACGAGGATGCCATTCCAAATAATTTTTATCGGCAGATTGTCCCCACGCTATTTCTTACGATAAATGTCATTTGTGCGACATTCTACGACCACAAAAATCTCTCGACACTTGGCAATTTCCCTAGTATGAAGAACTGCCGAAGAGTCAATATGTTTCATATTATGTCCCACCGTTTGAGTGTTGCTATCTGCTCGAGAAATTAATAAAATACGTTATGGATTAATAATTCCTCAAATGTTCATAGCAATGTAATGTAATCTGTTAAATAAAATAATGTTGGCGAAACCTCTTTGATTTTCTCTTGCAGTATCCCGCTTTTGAAAAGCCACACACACGGATGAGATGAGAATAAAGCAACACGGTAATACTATGTTAATAGAGGGAAAAAAACTGTCTATTTAAGAGCTACTGTAATTAAAAAAATTTACTGGTCGATTTAAATTCTTCTGCATAGGTTTTGTTCTTAGATCTACCGTAATGACAATTTTGAATATCAATGAAGTTGAGCAATTTTTATGCAGATTTAAAGTGTTAACAAGAGCAGATATCCGGGCAAAACAGAAAAGCTCTTACTTACTTTCGCAACATGCGATTTGAAGGAAATGAATACAAAGTTGTTGTTTTTTTATATCGACTTAAAGTTATAAAAAATGGTAAATTTCAGCAGATACTCACTTTAGAGGCACTTGTCTCCTTTATCGAATTTAATGTTGATTGGAGCCTTTGAATGTCGCCCACCAGCTGAGAAATCTACAAGAAAGGAGCGGAGAAATAAATTTAGAGGCACTGTCTACGAGGTAAAAATAGAAACAAAGTCACAATAAACATCAAGAGTCTAACTCAACATAACGATTATGTTACAAAGAGGAAAATGAAACGGGGCATTCACGATACGTAGTCGTGTTGTCATATTGAAGTGGATACAAAAAGTTTACACGAGGATCATAACAAAAGTTCTGCACATGTTAATCTAAAATGTAAGCGGATGATGCAATTGGGGCATTAATTGCGTCATGTCAAGGTCAGACTGTCAGCAACGCAGTGGTGTTAGAACGACGCGCTATCATTTGCTCTGTGGACGTGGGAGGGTTTGGAAATGGAAGCGTGCAGCTCCTCGGGTCGATTCACGTCGTTAGACCAGCGCTCGTACGTGAAAATAGAAACTCTGCGGGGAAAACTCCGACACAGATCCACACTGCCTTGAAGGAAGTTTGTGAGGAAGAAACTCTTGATTGAATCACAAATTCTCTTTCTGAGGACGAAGTTGAGACCAAAAATTCGTCAAAATCGCCCCTAGCTTGTTGGAAGGAGGAGCTATCTTGCTGCATGACAACGCATCGTGTCATGGTGCAGCTTCGGTACGGGGAATTTTGTCGAAATATGGCTAGGAAACTTTATCCCACCCACCATGCAGCCCTGATCTCAGTCCACCCGACTTTGAACTTTTCCCAAAGATAAAAAATCGGCGCCGTGGCATCCGCTACGAATCGCTGGAAGAACTCTCATAGGACGTGACCCGAGAAATACGACAGCTGAACAAAGATGGCGTAGTACGGGGCATCCAAGACCTACCTCACCCCTGGGGAAGCTGTCATTAGCAGCGGAGCTGAGTACACTGAACGGCAATAAGGTAAGTTTTCTCCGTTACTTCACACTTTTCTCAAAAATGGACAGTGTGCAGAACTTTTGTTATGAACACCGTGTACATTCACTCCTAAAAGTAAGATAACGCACAAAAAAGGACGTACCAGAGGAAAATCATGATGAGCTTATTGCACCATGGTGCGATAATGCACGCAGGTAAGAAAGATCCATACGTCCTTACTCATACGCGAGACTACACTGTAAAAAAATCCTGAAATTCACGAGCCACTTTCCGTGATTTCTTTCATAAATTAAGGAAGCATATTTCTAATACGACCTTTCCGTGAAATAACGGAAAAAAGCCCGAATTTCGCGGATTTTTCGTACGCCAGGAAAAATCTATGATATTTTAGAAACTTTTACTTAATTCCTTTGGCAAATTGATAGTAAATTTCCGTTTTTAAGAGGTGTTAACGGAAAATCCTTAATTTTCAGAAACTTTTCCGCAATTTCTTTCGTACATTAACGGAAACTTTCTTTTCTCACCTTTTCCGTATCCATATGACAGAACCGGTAATAGGAGTGACTCGAGGGAATACTTGAGGTTTGATTAACTATTAAATTTCAATCATCTATACAGGTGTACCTGATTTTGAAGTTCCGTAGCGAGATCGGATATTTAGGGTAGTATATCGCATAAAATTTTGATATTGTGGCATCGGATATTCCTTCACCTCTCCCTCATTTAATATACGAGTCATTGTGTATTACATTACCGTAAGAAACCGGGTACTTAAATTGTTGTACAGGCAATTATAGGATGTCTATGTATCAGTCTATGGAGTCCTTAAGGCAAAAGCTATTATAGCTATCAAGACTGAAGTTTATAATTGGGAGTTTTGTGAAATAATACTATAAAACAGTACATTTCACCTTTTCTTAAAGAATGCAATGCATTGATTATGATACGCTTTCCAACATAACAGAAATCATTACTCAAGTTATGAGGATAATGGCTGTGGAATAAATCTCGCTCCTGTGCCTTGACCTTTGACCCCATTTTGATGATATTCAACAGCAAGACCGGTTCAGTATATCTGCGGAACAAAATGCTAAAGTTTTGTCGCAATAGAAGCATTTTTGGTCAAGTTATGAGGATAATGGCTGTGGAATAAATCTCGCTCCTGTGCCTTGACCTTTGACCCCATTTTGATGATATTCAACAGCAAGACCGGTTCAGTATATCTGCGGAACAAAATGCTAAAGTTTTGTCGCAATAGAAGCATTTTTGGTCAAGTTATGAGGATAATGGCTGAGGAATAAATCTCGCGCTTGTGCTCTGACCTTTAACCCAATTCTGATTATATTAAACAGAATTTGTTCAGCATACCTCCGGAACAACATACTAAAGTTTTGTCGCAATAGAAGCATTTTTAGTGAAGTTATGAGGATAATGGCTGTGGAATAAATCTCGCTCCTGTGCCCTGACCTTTCACCCCATTTCGATGATATTCCGCAGAACTGGTTCAGTATACCTCCGGAACAACATACTAAAGTTTTGTCGCAATAGAAGCATTTTTAGTCAAGTTATGAGGATAATGGCTGTGGAATAAATCTCGCTCCTGTGCCCTGACCTTTGACTCCATTTTGATTATATTCAACAAGACCGGCTCAGTATACTTCCGGAACAACAGGATAAAGTTTTGTCGCAATCGAAGCATTTTTACGTAAGCTATGACGCATAACGGCAATGTAATGGACCCCGCTCCTATGTCACGACCTTTGACCCTATTTCACCCATTTTCAATAGGGTTCGTTCCCAGGTGGTCCCTTACCGCATACTAAAAGTTCATCGAAATCGAACCATTTTTACACAAGTTATGACGCATAAGGGCAATGGAATGGATCTTGCTATGTCCTGACCTTTGACCCCGTTCGCCCATTTTCAATAGGATTCGTCTCCAGGTGGTCCGCTACCACATACTAAAGTTTAATCGAAATCGAACCATTTTTACGCGAGTTATCGTGCGGACGGACGGACGGTCAGACGGACAAAGCTGGAGCATATACGCTTCTTCAACCTACGGTTGGAAAGCGTAAAAAGATCTGAAGTGCTTCGAAAAATCGCGATGAAAAAAAATGCGTAATTTGTAACAAGCCCTCCTATAGAAAAAACAAAATTATGAGAAACGTATTCAGAAAAATAATGAGATCTAACAGAAAATAAAACGACTAATTCACCCACATTGATAACAAAAAACATTTCAGCATTCAGCAATAAGAGTTCTTTGTCGTACGAACTTCCTGTTACGCGTCTTTCTGGCTAAACTGTAGTAGGTGCCTCCCTGTTGCCGAGGTCGTCCCACCAGGGACAAAAGGAAAGGGCTCGTAAACTTAGCACGCAGGGAAAGAAGAATATCTGGTATAAAGGCTGTAAAAGTCTCAAGTCGAGCATTTTGCAAAATTTCTGTATAAATACAAGAAAAACTCCAAACGGATTTTTCTGAAATAAACGAAATTACTGATTACGGAAATTCTGTCAAAACACTGAAGTTAGAAGAAACGGAAACTTCTAAAACGGAAATTTCGTTAAAAGGGGAACACCTACCGGCGACTTTATTGCACCTTATTTTCAGGAATTTTCCGTGAAATCACACCACTTAATTTTCATAGTGTAGGGCTCCAACTACATTCGCAATTGGAGCCAGTATGTACCACGGAAGCCAAGTATGCATCGTATGTAGGGCATTCGCAGTTGGAGCCCTAGTCTCGCACGTAATGACTGGGAGAGCTTATACGTCCAGAATAAAGCTGCATCACTCATGGGAATCATTGATTGAGTGTATGTGCGTCTCTGACAGCGATGCAGTTGGCATATTGAATTTATATGCTGTTAATAAAGAAAATGAGCAATCAGATGACAAAAAACCTCTGCAAATAAGGACAGACAGCATTTCTGGTACGAGACGAGCTCGTGGTCTCTCTCTGTAGAGATACGTTCAAAGTCTGAAGGCTTGAGAAGGGTAAAGTGCCATTCCATCCAATGAATATCTTCACAATGCATAACGCCATTCTACAACATGGACCCAGTATGCACCGTGTTCTCGTCCACAAAAATGAAAACGAGGGCTTTTATAGCACTCGAAATAAACCTTTACATAAGACTTATAGATTTCACCTCTCTACCTCTGAACTCTCATGCTTTCAATGGCGTCCAGCCCACGAACGCGTGGAGGAGCGTGTACACGTTCAAAAGGTGCCTTTCCGAAGCATGAAACCAATACTGCCACAGCGGCCCCAATCGCTGACCCTGAGCAGATGAAAGACAATTAGGTCCCATGTCCTGTCCACATAAGAACACATCGAGAATTAGAACCTGAATTTTGATTCATCACAGAATATCACACAGGCTCACTGTTACTGGATCCAAAAGTGATGTTGCTTGTGCCATGCTTAACAACTTTTCCATCCGGAAACTGTGAGAGAGATATATTAGGCTTTGGCAATCTTGCATAAAGCCCCTGCTGATGAAGCTTCCTGTCAGTCCTAAATGGCGTCCAGCAGTTCGAGCAAGATACGATCATTTTGAACGTTATTACATCTCGGATGCTCCGATCCTGATGTTTTAGCTCCTGCTTTTTCGGATCGTTTCCCACAGATGGGACACCACTCTTCTGAACACATATAACCAACTTGTGGCATCTGTTTAAGATTTCTTAACTTCCATCCAGCCTACAACTTTCCATGCAAACGTCAATGAGTTGTCACCGATGATGAAACGGCGACTCAGTTACATGGTGACAGTAAGAAACTCTCCTTGGGGATGCATATACTTTATACACAGCCTCACGTTTATGTTACAGGACTTTTTCTTGTTTTGTTGGGGGTTCAACGCTCACTGCATGTGAGCAACTCAATGGGCAATAAGCAGTCGCCCGTCCCTAATTTAAGGCCGCTGGTTCCAGGGAAGTGAGAGAGCCAGTGCCGTAAGACAAACACAACATCCAAGCCTCACCAGGATTCGAACCCATCTATGATGAATGATCAGAAGCCAGAGCTTAGACCACAGCATCATCGCGGCGGCAGGGTACAATTCCAACCGAGCCACAGTCCCTTACATGTCCTATCAAAAGTGGACTTTGATAGCTACTTGCTCGTATCAGAAGTAGCAAAATCGGAGGGAGATATCGAAGACGAATATTGTGCGAAGACTGATTTTCACATATTGTAAATATGGACAGAATTGAAGTGATCGAAACACAGTTAAAGTTTTGTACTTAGAAAAGTATCAATACGCTACGAAAATTTATGTGTAAGTTATGTTCTTACGAAAACAACACAGGCTCCAGCAAAGGACGATGAAAGGAGTTTAAATTTTAATAATCTTGAATTACGTTTGGCATAAACGAAACTTAAAAAAAATGAAACAACCTTTAAGTTTTCGGAATAAAAATTGTTTGCACTGGTTTTCAAATTTTCGATATTTCTGATACGGAGAAAGCCATCGATGAACGGCATACAAAGTCATACTATTGCACACTGTATCGCTAGATGATCAAAAATTTCAAAAAAAAAAAAAAAAAAAATCTTGAGCTACTCAAAACTCGGTACATAAACTAAGAAAACTATAAGAATAATCACCAAATTTTAGCATCCGACAAACATTTCACGAATTCAAACTTCGAGCATTTTCCAAAGACACGGTATTTGCAAACTTAAAACTCAGCGCGTATATCAGGAGGATGCTACGTGAGTATCTAGAAGCTTCTACTAAAAATAACTCTAGGCTTATATTTTGCAAAATTTAAAACGTTGCGATGATGTACGTGAATTCGAAAATTAAAAACAAAGTTATAGACCAGCAAATGAGTAAATATCAAGTTGAAAACACATGGAATAATTAATATAGACATAAATCAAGCTGTTTTTTCTATGTAACATAACCACAGATGTTTGAAAAAAAATTCAAAAAATTTTAAAAAAATTTCGAATTTCTGTGGCGATGTTACATGGAAAAAACAGCTTGATTTATGTCTATATTAAAGTTATAGACTTAAAATTCAGTACACATGGTGGCAGAAGAGAAAAGCTAGAAGGGAAGATGAGGCTATTACAACGTTTCACGCCTTTTGATTATATCCCACAAAATTTAACGGAACACACAGTTTTTTTTATTTGTGTTATTGAAAAATTACTAAAGTATACTTTCTGATATTCCTTTTTGCAATCAGCTCCTCACGAAAATTCACCGATTACTACGGACCATTTCTCACGAAGTATCGAGAAGGCTCATATAATCGACCCCATGATTTATACTGATTAAATAATGGACCACATGATCTATATCAATAACATTTTACATAATGAAGTAAGCTTATGCAAAGGCACCCTTGTTTTGTCCTCTTTTTAGAAAGAAGTCGTTTTAATTACATTTAAAAGTGCTACGAACACCCCCTATAAGCAATAACGACTTATTCACTATGCACACTGCATGGTTCCCCTTTCTTCGCAAATTCATAACAGCCGTAAAACTCCTTTTGTAAATGGAAGAATTCAAGACGAAGCAATCACCAAGGAGAGCCAAGAATGTTTCCGAAAGAATCCGTGAGATCGCAAAGCTTCAACCTGTCTGATGATACGTTCAATGGATGCGAAGATGAGGTTCGCTATTGCATTCGGTGGGTGGGGAGCCTATAAAATAACTTTTGCCTTTCTTGTGTTTCTTTTCTTTTTTGCAGAGCTTATCTTGTGGCTATTAGCAGATGATGGGCTGAAGAATTTTCCGCGCGTGAGATGGCGAAAAGTTTAAATGCAAATTCTTTGTTCGGCGATGATCAATTTCATCGTGGAATTCGAAATTGCCTAAATAGGTGAGCACCAGGAGTGCGCCAAAGAATGCAAAGAAATCCACACACGCCATTGATACCATCTTGGGGCAAAAGGCGAAGTGTAAAAATGGCGGAGTTAATACCTAACGGAAATTTGTTTTTATTTCTCACGGTCTGTTACGCGAGAACCCGTTGTACGGATTATCAAGGTTTGTATTTATTCACTTTAACGCCTGATCATAAACCTCGACGTTTTGCATCGTACGTGAAATGCATAAACCACCTATCACTTTCAATCTGTTGGAAGGATAATGCAAGACGCGAAACTTGCGAGAGGCGCATTTCATTAAACAGAAATTTCGCTTATAAGAAACTTTTGATAAAAACTGATTGCCACGTCCAATACCTTTATCCGGAGAACGGACTTACCAAGTAAATAGAACGTTAGACAAAACCAACTTTTTTGAGACATTAACGTTTGGAGATTCACAACTTCAAATACTTGACAAGGAAAATCCGCTGATTCATCGAACAATTTGCGATAGTTGCTGGCGAAACAAGATGAAGGTTCACACACGGTCAGGGCTCTGCGAAGAGTACGTTAGCATCAGTAGCGTAGAAGAAAAACTTGCTCTCCCCCGTTCCCCCGGCAAAAAATATCTTCGAAGTCCTTTTGCGAAAATCTATTTGTTTTCAATTACTGATAGTTTTATATTTTACATTATTAACTAGGTTTTATGGGTGTTCTAATAATTGAAATTCGGTGGAACCCACAGGTATTTTTCGTAAAACCAAAATATCGCAAATTATTCTATAAAACACAAATGTACCAGCTGTAATTATAATTATTGCCCTAGTTTTATACCATTACAAAGTTCTACAAAAAGTACTTGCAAGGTATAAAACTAGGCCAAAGTAAATTATATCAAACAAATTTTATCCTTTTAGAGAACTAAGGCCAGTGTCTTGACATGTCTCACGATCACACACACACAAAATACTTAACTGCGGTGTGACTGACAGTGTCTAATGACCATTTCCAAATTATACAAAAACACGGAACACAAGTAAACAAAAAATAAATGACCATTAAGAATTACGTGCTCTTGAATATATAAAAAATACATTAAACCATTTACTTTTGAATGTATAAATAACACACTTAACATGATACCACAATGTTTTGCACATAGTATTCTTTTTTCTCTTGGCTTGGTTTAAAAAAAAAGTAACACCAAAGTCTCCGTTTCTTCGTACCCCCGAAGAACAGCTTTCAGTTAATCATATTCTGAATGATGCGTAGTTATGTGCAAACAACTGTAATACATGACATCTTATCCTCATTGGTGTACAAATTACATTATTTGAACTTTTTCTTTCACATTATCCTGTTGATATACATATATAGAGACTATTACTATTGCTGTGAAAAGGGCCTTCTATTGTTTGAACTATCTGTTTTCCCGTCATCCAGTTTTTACACATTAAAACGGAAAATGATTTTCAGGTGTTTTACTTATTTAATGAAAAATATACCAAAATTTCATTTTCTTTGTAATACTTCATCAAAGCTACTGTAAAATATTCCTGGCTATTTCTTTAACCTGCTTCCTATGGAGTTTCAAAAAAAAAAAAAAAAATGTAAAATACAGGGTAATTCAAAAGCATTTATCCGATTTCGTTAGATCATAGCTCCGCGGAATTCAAGGTAATAATAGCGTACTACACATTAAAATGAAGAAAAACGCTTCGAGTTTACGATAGTAACCGCTAGATGGCGCAATGAAACCCGCGCCTGGGCGAAAGACTGTTATTGTGAAAGCCGCGGGGGGCCTAGTGGTCAACGTTCGTGACTGCCACGGAGACCTCCGGTTCGCTCCCAAGCAGGTACCTGAACCACTAAACACCCGCCGTGCGTCGGATGGGCACGTTAAGTCGTCGGGCCCTGGGTACTGGCTGCCCCCGGTAATAAATAAGGGAGTCTTCCTCCCCCTGTCTACCTCGCTTCCATGACATTTTTCTATCGGGCACTCTAGCCCAAATCTCCTAGCTTCCTATTTCTAAGGGTTGTTTAAGCCCTGGGGTCAGACACTCCTTCCTAAAATCCTCTACATATCAGCTGATCTGATCTCTGTCATTGTGAAAAATGTCATGCAAGAGGCGATGGAGGAGGACGAATTTGTTTCACGCCTGGTGTTTAGTGACGAAGTAACATTCCATTTAAGTGGCAAGGTCAACCGTCACAACATTTGAATATGTGGCACGGAAAACCCACATGCAGTAATTGAAACTGAGCGCGACCTTAACGAACAGCGGTTAGGAAGCCGCCGTTACCTTAACGAACAGCTTCCTAATCGCTGGATTGGTCGCTGTGGACACAACGACAAGGCGCTCCACAAGTGGCCTGCCAGGTCTCCGGACCTGACCCCTTGCGACTTTTTCTTATGGGTGTATGTAAAAAATAATGTGTATGTGCTATTATTGCCCACAACGCTAGATGAACCCCAAATTCGCATTAATAGTGCTCTGCAGTCGTTGACAACAGACATGCTTGATCATGTTTGGCAGGCAGTGGCGTAGCCAGAGGGGAAAGAGGGGGGGTGCTCGGGGTTTGAACCCCTCCCTTGAGGGGAGACTGAGCACGAATTTAAAGCGATACATACGTGTGTACGAGGGTTTTACCAATGAACTAAACCCATGGACCCTCTCCTTAAGAAATTTCTGGCTACGCCACTGTTGGCAGGGATTTGATTATCGCTTCGATGTAGTTCACGTGACCAACGGAAGTAACGCAGAGCATTCATAAGGTACGAAAACAAAGTTTAGACAGTTTTTTCTTTTATCCTATGTACATTTAATCGCTGTATATTTAGAAACACATAAAATACAGTCATTTGAAATCGGATGAATCATTTTGAATTACCCTGTATTTTTCCTGAGATTAGAGGCACTTTTAGCCTTGGGGTAGCCACAAATCTCAGTACGTCCCTGGTTAGCATTAAATAAAATTAAGATTAGAGGCAAAGCTTAGTTTTTCACGTACATGACTTTGAAAGAGTCGCTCAATTCCAGTTTAGGGGAGAGCTTTAGCGGTGATCTAACAGATTTTTGAACTTTTACTTAGATTTCGAGAAGTCAAGACTCTTTAATTCTGATTTTGAGAAACTTCTAAGCGAAATTCTAACGAAATAACTGCTTTGGAAAGAATATTCGGAAACAAACGGCACTACGATTTATTAAAAATATAATTTCCTTTTTAGAAATTGGCTTTATGACCATGCAATTTTCACCTTATTGTGTGAAGCTCCCACAAAACCTAAAAACAGTACCGCCCTGGACCAAGAAACGGCCACACAACTCCTAATTTCTGTGCGTGTGTCCGAGTATGCTAATTAATTACACTCTGGGCCGAATCACGGGTACTATTTGGCAGTCCCTTAAATATGCTGCTCCTGCACGGTTTAACGACTAAATACAGAACTACATTATTTACTACATTATTTCTGTTACTCCATACACCGGTTCAACTTGTGGCAACATAACTTCGTTCAAATAAATAATCAATTCATTATCAGAATATTAACGCAGAGAAGAAAATATCAGTGAAATATTGTTTTCTGGTAAGCATAATTTTGAGCATTAACACCGAAAAGAATCTTAAGTACAACTTTGTAATCCTTAACTGTACATACGAGTAATTTTCATAAGTACGCCACAGGCTTACGTATACTCTGGTAGAATATTTTATTTATCATATTTTGATTACAACAGGAAGACGACCACAGGCGTGAAGAAGTCACTAGCGAATCTACTCCACCGCAAACCCCCCCTACCACCCGAACCTTTTTTTTTTTTATCTATTTACACATTTTACAAAATATTTGAGTTGAAAACTAGCAACTGGAAATGCCGTCCCGCCGGGTTCGAATCCCGTTGCGGCATGGATGTTGCATTTGTCTTACGACACTGGCTCTCTCCCTTCCCTGGAGCCAGTGGCCCTAAATTGTGGACGGGCGACTGCTTACAGCGCATCGAGTTGCTCAAGGTGGTCGTTAAACCTTCAATCAAAATAAATAAAAACAAAATGGCAACATCTCAATTTAATGTTAACATTTCCCTTTCTTATTTACCCTGTGAAATAATAATCTGTCAAAATGTAGAATGATAAAAAATATATTATATATTAGTCAGTCGCCAACATCTACAGGTTGGTTGTCAGGAATGCGATGTCTTTTGTTTTGTGTGCGTGTTTGTGTAAGATTTTTTTCCGTACATGTTTCAAGGGAAGAAAACCTTTTATTTCATGATTCTAAGTTATGTACACATTATTCTTTTACCATATTTTAGTAAAAGAAAACTTATTTTGCATTTTAAGTTATGTATACACCACACCCAACTATAAGCGTCCGATTCCTGGAGAAAGCAAGATATAATTTTAAAGAAAAATTCTTCAATAAACAGATTTTTTTTTATCACAACTGGCTCAACTATTCCTGCCTTAATAATTAAGTTTTCTTGTTTTTGTATCAGCTTGCGTTATGTTATCTAAGTTTGTGGCGCCCTAGATATTGGCGCCCCGAAGGAACTACCAAAATTGCCAACCTAATAGTATCAGTGATTGCATCATTAGCAGCAATGCCTTTCTAAGTAAGTGAAATATTTGAAGCTGAATCATCAGCCAGAAAGCACGAGTGAAAAGACTGTCTCTCCACAGCAGTCAACATCTGTCCTGATAACACGCATGCAAGTTAGGTATCGACAGTCTGATCAGATGTTAAATATTAAGGTCCAAGCAATTCAAAGGACATTATTCTTGGTATAGATATGGCTTCACAATTAAAATAAACATAAGAAAACTTAAAATAGTATAACTATATACTAAAAATCCGAAAATTTCTTGGCGTAGAATAAGAAATTTTCGGTTTTTTAGATATAGTTATACTATTTTGAGTATAATTTGGTGTACAGTTCCTACTTTTTGAATAAGAAAACTGAACAATCATTTTTAAATTACAGTAAAACCTCACGTATTGTACGCATACTCACCAAATTTAGATCCAAGGCTGAAGGTAGAATTGAAGTTCACGTAAAACATGCACCCATAACTTTACCTCGGAAGTCCTTTTGATTTCGAAAGGAAGACGGAAGTCGAATGTCTACCATTATTGCAGTTCTATTGACAGTTTCTGACACATAGCGATATACGTAGTGCTAATAGTACCTCAATAAATTGGGTCTTTATAATTAGTTAAAATTTTTTAATGGCGTTCTTTAATGAGGAAGTAAAAAAACAACTGATCCCCCCTCCCCCAAGCTATCTATGACAATGAAACAACTTAAAAATTTTAGAACAATTTATAACCGCGAAAGTTTAATAAGACAAAGTTAACAAAACTTTAGAATAGAAAATGCGCTTCTATCATCGCTTGTGTGAGCCCTTTAATCAACTCATGCAAAATCTTTAAACAATATTTTCATTATCACTGTTGCTACATGAAAGAAGCTCATTCATTGCTTCTGCGTCAGTATCTCCTGGGGTATCGGAATGGTTTGGTGTTAAGTTATGCATTCAACAATAAGAGTGATTAATTTGACAAGCACTTGCAGCAATATTGCGAAAAGTGTATTTAATTCAACATGTGTATAACATGCATCCCTTTGCATGTCAGATAAAATAGGCAATAATTGTGCGTACCATACGCGAGATTTTACGGTAGCATGCATGCTTGCAAAGCGTTTATTTTAAATGTACATGTATAGACCGTATGCATATGACGTCACAGCAAGGTAAACCACCGTAGCAGACGTCCTGGTGATCAACTGGTGAACAAGCACTGCTTGGATTTGCATTGTGGAGCGTTAAGAAAGATGGTGTTATGTGCTTTTTTCGGCTGCAGTAACCAATGTGGGAGCGATAATGATGTGTTCTGTTATAAATTACCTCTTGAACAAAGTGGGATCAGAATTATAAAAATTTAATTCAGAAGTGCCAAAATTTGTGGTCATCACGTATCAGCAGAGTTGACATTAATGACTGGAAACGAAGGAACGTTAGAGTGGGTAGTTTACATTTTGTAACAGGTATGTTCATGAATTTACTGATGCGTTATCCACAAAAACTCTACGAAGGTCTTTAGACAAGAATTAACCTTTCTTATGAGTAAGGTTATATGCTGTTCTTTATCGTGAATGTATCCAATGCTATAGAGGAGTGAATATCTTATGGAACCTTCACATGTTGGGTTCCCAGGCCGATTTTGGAAAAATGATCTCATGATAACATTCACCAGCTTATTATTGTCATTATTATATATAAGGTAGAGAGATTTAGTGCTTCTTCCTTATTATTATAGACTTACTTGTGTAAAGCTGAAGATTTTTACCTTCGCTAAAGTTTCAGGTTGAGGAATATCTAAATTACTGAAAGGTAAACTTTTAAATTAAATAATTAGCCAAAGATGACAGAACGTTTTTATTTTAATTAACGGTGTGAATATGTTTTCAGCACAGAAGCTGGTGGCTTTGCTGGAATGCAGAATTTTGAATTCCTTTCAAGCAAAAACATTCCCCTTCCTACAATATTGTTCAGGAAAAGTGAGTATGGAATCTCATATGGGTCACCACAATTGCCCAATAACTAATTTATCAGAATAAAGCTGTTTTTGATCACCAGATAACCCACTGACGTAGCCCATGCAATGCATCTTTGATTTCACTTGCACACCAGTAGTTCTGCAAGAAAGCAGCAGACGAAAAAGTGATGCGAACCGCGGTTTCGTGACATCAGTGCATACGGTCTGTTCTTTGAAAAGACAAAGGTTCGGTGCTTCATTACATTATGAGCTAATCATTCAATTTTTATGTGACAAATTAACTGCTTCTTAGTTCTATATCACGCAGAAGTATATCCACACGAGAGAGCACAAGTACAATAACGTTCTTTCTCAGCAAAACACAAAAGACCTAAAACTAATTGCAAGTATGTAAGCTTTATATTGACTGAAGAATGTGTTTTCTCGTTAAAGTAACATATCCGATGAAATATGGATGAATATATAGCATAATAATTTGATAGTTTTTTTTAAATATGTATGTAAGCAGCTCAAGTCAACAGTGATAAACGGATTTATATTACTCTATCAGCATACTGAATGTATGCTGTTTGATATATCCTTAGCAGACATTTCAACTCAACTACTGGCAGTTCCGGAGGGCGGCGGCCTGTTTTATTTATTTATTTATTTTTATTGGAGGTTTAACGATCACCGTGAGCAACTCAGTGGGCTATAAGCAGTCGCCCGTCCCTAATTTAGGGTCACTGGTTCCAGGGAAGGGAGAGAGCCAGTGCCGTAAGACAAACACAACATCCATGCCTCACCGGGATTCGAACCCGGACCCCTTACGGACGAATGATCAGAGGCCATCGCTTAGACCACTGCGCCACCGGGGCGGCCTCACCGGGATTCGAACTCGGACCCTTCACGGACGAATAGTCATAAGCCACAGCTTAGACTACTGCGCCACCGGAGCAGCCCGGGCGGTCTGAGGTGATGAGGTACCTTATGACCACTCGTTTTAGATGGGCTCGAGTCTCAGATGAGGCATGGGTAGTGTGCCTATCTGACAGCGCCGGATCTGCCCCTTCTCTGGAACAAGTGCCCCTAAATTAGGGACTGGCGACTGCTTATAGTATTGAGTTGCGCATGGTGATCATTAAATCGTGAAACAAACAAAAAGTGAACTATTCAAAGTGTCTATAATAACGAACGAGCCCCTTTTTGCCGGTGGCGAAATTCTAACCTGCAGCGGGAAATTCCCCCAACTAAACAACGATAGCACTATACAACAGCTGGTGCACAAAATGGGGGAAAGGGGAAGAAATATTTCGTGCCGCAATAACCAAAATGTCATGCGACATTCTATCCACAATATTCGACCTCGCCACATAACTTCAAAATCAGATCCTCCGACAGACGGTTTAAATTTAATAGTTAATCAAGCCTCAAGTCCCGCGAATTGCTCCTATTACCGGAAATTTTCCGTCATATGAATATAGAAATAGTGGCAACAGAATTTTTCTGTTAATATAAGGAAAGGAATTGTTTATGATAATTCAGAATTTCCCTGGCGTACGAAATGTCTACGAAATTCAGGGTTTTTCCCGTCATTTCGCGGAAAAGGCTGTGTAAGAAATATGAAAGAAATCAGGAAAAATGGTTCGCGAATTTCAGAATTTTTTCACAGTGCACACATACCCCCCCCCCTCCGCCTCTCCCCGAGAAAGGCGGGGGCAGAAAATCGCGAGTTTCGCTTCCGCCGGTAAACCATGTCTGAAGGAGTTCACTGTAGAAGATAGAATTCTTAATTCCAGATAATGTATGGAAGAATCATCATACATTTTTTTTTACCTCACTGCCCGGAGATTCATTTTACGTTCGGGCGCCAATGCAGTGTGCAAGCCCTTTTTGCTGGAGGTGGGATTCGAACCCACGTCTCCCTACTCCGGAGTAGGATATTCTCCCAACCGAACAAGACCGGCAAGGCTTATCGCTGTAACTTCCCGTTTTGACTCATGCGTTACCTTAGTGGTACGTCACATTTCAACCACATTCTCTATCCTCAAAGGGTGGTTAATCGCAACATTTCCACCATTAAGACTTTTACTGCCGTTATGGTGTGTTGTGTTTCGTTTTGGAAGTTTTATTTCTGCCGTCTTATTTGTGTATTACGTTCCGGTTATGATTTGTTCAAAGTCCCAAGTACTACTTTTAATTCTACTTTTAGTGCTAAGTGAACCTAAAAACTGCTTTCAAGAGAGGAATCAAATATGTTTAGTAACCGAGTTAAATGGTCTTGAATAAGAAAACCTTCAAATAAATAAAATTTCAATTACCCTCATTTCGTACTTTTATTTTTTTCTACCATTTTTAAGGGGTGTTAGCTGGTTGTCTAAATAGTTACCATGTTACTGCGGAAGGAACGTCAGAAAGTATGTTCATCAAAATGTGAACATAGTCGATTCACTGTCAAGCGTAGGATCTCTAAAATAGTTGTGGGGAGAATTTGGCGGCTACGTAAATGATTAGCTGGAGTCATGGGGATGCAGCTACCCAAACAAGCAACGAAGTACGTGTCTAAAAATGAATCTCAGGGCAGTGAGGTTAAAAAATCTGTTGCATCTATTGCTAAAAACTATTTTAGCAACAGATGAATATGAATGGCGCGACACAACAACAATCTCTCTTCAACAGCCTCGTGTAGCAGAAACAATCGAGCATGAAAACTTGGAGAAAATGAATCTCCACCTATGTAATTTTCCACTTTACATAAGCATTTCAACTCGACCTGCAGCCAGGTACGAAGTACGAAAAGTTAGCCACTAAGTGGTACGAAAAGTTAGCCACTAATCATTTGTCCGAGATGTGTCCGGACCCGAATTCCATTCCGACGAGGCATGAATAATGTGTTTGTCTCATGGCGCTGGTTCTCTCCCTTCCCTGAAACCGTTGGGCCTAAATTAGGGATTCGCGACTGTCTATTGAGTTACACACGGAGGTCGTTAACCCCCTTACCCCCCCTCCCCTCCCCCAAACATGCAAAAATTCTAATGTCCTGGAAATGATCTGATACATCATATCCATTTTATGTTAAATATTTGTTTTAAAAACAGGAATGCTGTACTTATATACTACCGCTTTTTGCTTTTATGTGATGCTAATGAAGCGCACAGTACAAGTATTTCGAGCCAAGTACGCTGATTAACGTGTTTGATGGCTTATGTATGCCCACAATCCTGCTCCTTTTTCTGTGATGTATGCCAATACCACGCATTTTACAGTAAAGTTGCCTAAGGACAAGTACGTATTTAAAACTTACACATCTTTCTTTAGCAGTACGTTAATTCTGCGATGCGATATCTTATGCCTAATTTGCCTTGATGTACATGCTGCGTTCTAAAGTGTCATGAACTAGTTTTTGTCATAATTTGAACTGTGACCTACTGTCAACGAATGGTAATTTCTTCCGGAAAGATACGGATCTGAAAGACGCAGTATACGAAACTGCGGCTACATTTCAACTTAAAAAGCTTTCAATATCCTCGGGTTGTTCCCAGCATTTTAAAGCATTCACTCACAGGTCAAATATTTAAATTCAACACAGCATATAGTTTGAAGAAAAGGCGATTAAAAAAACATGTTTTATGTGAAGTCACGTTCATGCTTAAAGCAGTTTTTTCTATGCTCGTTCATTTAAAATGAAACGAACGTTACGCGAAATGTATAGAACAAATACATGTATATCATTACCTGAGACCCGAAAAAGTTAGAAAATATTAGAAAGAGCGCTCCATTTCGCACATCAACAAAGGTGCACAACAGTAAACCGCATTCTTTTCTGAAATACAGTTTTTACTATATTGAAAAAATATATATATATATATATATATATATATCGAAAGTAAGAAACTACCTTTCTCTTCAAGACGTGGAAATGCTAATTGGATATATCGAAAGAGCCATTGCTAATAATAGCTTTTGTTTTTAATTTTATCAAAAAAAAAATGGCATTTACGCAGTCTATAATTTTTCAAAATACTATGATTTTAGTGAAACTGGGAGGGGAGGGGAGAGATGAAATGTTCGCAGCCTGCATGTGAATAAACGCACGAAATACATCTGTCCAGCTTTTCCAATTTTCAAAGATCGAAAGAACGTTGGAGCTGCAATCACTTTAAAAGTGAAAGCGTATTTCTAAAGCTTTATGAAAAAACGGAAAGACATAAATTCTACATTTATGTGTCCTACAGGCATGGAAGGAAATGTGAAATATCCAAAACTGGAGTATGAATCAAAACAGGCTTTGAAAATCTATTTTTCCACCTATCAAAACTTATTTTCAAACAGAACAAAAAATCACCAATTTTATCATGCATTTCTACTGCGCATGACTCGTTTTTTCCCCCCCCTAATTCTTAAACAGCTTCACCCAGACACTTTAAACGAACAAACTCCATAACGATCGCAAATCAAAGCTCTACTGATTCTATTTTTCTAGTCGGTAATTTACCTATATAAAACGCTAGACATTAAAATTCCAACTAAGCAAATCTTCTAAGCATTTAATTTAACAACGCAGTATCTGCTCCTCCGGGCAATCACGGGATAGAATTCTTAACCTCCAAACTCGTTAAACATAAATGCCGGTTGCTTCGGCTAGCAAATCCTGTGATGGTTATATTCAAATTAATCGGAAACTTGAGACTTGGTCGTTCTGGGTGGTGTAGTGGTTAGCATACCCAAGCGCTATGTGGGAGCCGCGGATTCAATTCCCGCTTCATAACGACGAAATTTTCAAGTTTTCGGTTACTATCTATCTTGTCATATTTACACCAAAAAACGGATTGTCATCTTCAAAACGCAGTTTTTGCATGAACAATAATATTTCCGGTGTATTTCTGAATAAAAAGAGAGCTCTACAGTGTAAAAAATAAGTGGTGTGGTGTAAATTCATGGAAAATTCCTGAAAATAACGTGCAGCAAAGTTGCTGGTAGGTGTCCTTCTTTTAACGAAATTTCTGTTTTAAAAGCTTCCATTTCTTCTAATTTTGACAGAATTTCCGTAGTCAGTAATTCCGTTTATTTCAGAAAAACCCATTTCTGCCTTTTCCGTATTTACATACAGAAATTTAGCAAAATCCAATACCCTGATTTTTTCAGTCCATACACCAGATAATCCTTTTCCATCTTCCCTGGTGGGATTCAATCCGAGGTTGTTTGGGTTGTCTCAACAGAAACCGCGCGTCTTAACCACTGAGCCAGAAATACTCAGAAATCGCAGACACGTTCAATGTAGAACAGAGCGATGGTTTTTTTCTTTTTATTTGCCACTAACGCGAGTGAATGCATCATTTTATTTTCTGTTGGATCTTATTATTCATTGCCTGCAAATATTAATACCCCTACGTACTGATGTAATATTCGAAATCAAGATCTGCTGAGACTTACTACACCTAGAACACAAACTACTAAACAAAGTCCCAATTATCCTGGTCCAGAGTTTTGGAATTCATTGCCAGCAGAATTAACATCTATTAATAAATTCAATTTATTAAAAAAAATTAAAACACTACTTACTTAGTAACTAACATTCATTCAATGGGGCATGAGTTGAAAGAGGGCTACCGACAGAGAGGAGGAAGCAGGGGAATTCGAGACCAGACGGGGATTCCGTGAATGACCAGAAGAAGGGGAATCTTTAACAATGGGGAATGAGTATGGGGGAGGGAGGGGGGGGGCAACTCAGCTTCTTATTACCTTAATGTGCTATTTGCCTTAAATACTGTCTATTGAAACACTTGATCTCTTATTTCGTTAACATGTTCTATTTTAGATCTGTTAATTTTTTCTTTATTTCTTTTTTGTATCCTGACCTTGCTGCTGCTATTATGTGAATGCTCTTCGCTTGGCTTATACCTAGGGAGATCAAGGTTACGTCAGGTAGGTCTCTGCAAGGCCTTTTCCTCGATCTTCCCTGCTGTTATATTTAGGCTTACATGCAACTGTTTAGAATTATCACCTTTTTATGTATACTGTTAAAAATTGGTACTTAGAAATAAGCAAAATGTAGTTGTTTTTGAGTACATTCTGGGCTTATAATAGCTCCGAGTACTTGTGTCTCATTTTTTGAAAAGACAAGTACTCATTTTTCAGCGCATACAGGGAATCAATTGTGAGTATATCTGGTATTTCTAATTTGAAATATACAATATGTACTCATTTTTGAGTACATATATTTTAAATATATGCACTAAAAAAATCCATGTATTTCAAAATTAATATATGTGCTCTAACTTCATTCAGTTTCTGTGCCCTTTCGGGCAGGGCAGAAAAACAAGTTACAGCGAATCTATTCTGCAAGAGAGAGCAAGCTAGATGGCGCCAACGTACGATATTGCACATAGAAAGTAGAGAGAAATGGGATGGGGGGGGGCTTAGGAACTTTAAACCGGGGATTCCTACCCGCCCGGGAGCCCGTCATTTAACGTTCTCATACAAGGCACGGCGGATATTCAGCGATTGCTAGAAATTCACACTACCAGGCTGAGCTTGAACATAGGGTCCCTCCATCAGTAGTCTGAATCTCTAACCACTAAGCCATCCGCTGCTCGATTTCAAATTTGGAATGCGTGTACTCCATACATACTCATTTATTCATAGAATCAACTGTAAGCATATTATTCGATGGCACATCTGGGATAATAGATATACTCGTTGTCACATGCTGGGCAAATGAACCGCACAATTTTATGACACATATAGTGATGAAGCGGCAATATATTATTTGAGATTGATACAAAAATAGTTAATGTAAAAACGTACACAAAGATACTTTATGCATAATTAAATTACTTGTGATCAGTGACTTTGTTGTACTAATTATTTATGTGTGTCACTTTACACATTTATTAAACAATTTCTCTTGAAATCTATAATATCTAAAATGAAGTAATACGAGATTATATTTATATCTATTGACGCAGTCATTTGTAAGTACGTATGGTTACTTATATTTGAGCATGTCATGCACTCGTTTACGATACGATTGTACTAAAAAAAAAAAAACGAGTAGGTTCAGGTTCTCATTTTTAAATAGATTTTTTTTAGCAAGATCAATAAATGAATTGAAATTATTTTCTTGAATACGTTTGTAATAATTATATACACTGCTGGACAATTGCTAAGGACGGATCATAAACGGCTATATAGCGCATAAAAAAGTAAGTGTGGTTGGATGCCAAGTGAAATAAAATAATGTCAAAATGCCAGGACATTACAAGAAAGACAATTTATTGTGCTCTGAAATCCAGAAGGCTTTGGAACGTGTTCAAGGGACAAACAGGCCATTTTGTGCAGAATACGTAAACGTGAAAAAATGCAATTACCGTCCGCAGGCGTTCCGGCGTAAGATGTCAATACGGGATATGGCCACCATGGAGGGCGATGCAAGATTCCACACGTCGTGTCATGCTTTGCACAACATTATCGAGCAGCTGTTGGGGTAATTTATCCCATTCCTCTGTCAGTGCACGGATGAGGGTTTCCTTGTTTATTGGAGGGCATTGGCGACCAGCAAGACTCCTCCCCAAAGCATCACACACATTTTCAATGGGATTCAGATCTGGAGAACGTGCTGGCCATATGAGGCGTTGAATATCCTCGCTCTCAAGACACTCCTGGACAGCGACTGTTCGATGACATGTTGCGTTGTCGCCCATGAAAATGAATCTATCACCGACAGCACCACGGAAAATGCGAACATGAGGTAGCAGAACATCATTAATGTATCGTTGGCCAGTCATAGTCCCAGTTGGAAGCACATAGAGGGACGTACGGCCATTGATCATGATGCCAGCCCATACCATGATACTACATGTCGGATATCGGTCCCTTTCCTGTATGTTTGCTGGACAATATGCAGTACCACTATCACGCCAGATCAGTTGTGGTCGACAATCAGACGATAGACTGTATCTACTCTCATCTGAGAAGAGGACAGCAGACCAGTCTTTATCAGTCCAATTGCGATGTTGATGGCACCAATGCAAACGGGCAAACGGGCGGTACGGTGACGTCTGGACAATGGGATGCACACAACAGGACCGCGGGCGTATAGTCCTCCTTCATGCAAACGTCTGGCGACAGTTTTTTGGGAGATCCGCTTGCCAGTAGCAGCCATAAACTGATTTGCTACCTCACTAGCTCTGCTGCGCCGGTGTCTTTTTGTTGATAGCACTATGTACCGATCTTCTGCAGGTGTCGTACTGCGAACACGACCTCCCCCGTGACGTTTGCTACACTCTCCATATGTTTGAAATGATTTCCTGTGGCTGACGTCGAACTCCCTGGCAACATCTGTTATTTTTCACCCTTCTTCAATCTTGCCAATAATACGGCCACGCGTAAAATCATCTAGGTGATGTCGGGAAGACATACTGAAAATTGCAAGTTCGTCAATTGATTCTTTTCCTTTCAACTTTGCGTTTGAACAACAACGGTCAATACGCGTCAAATCCTTTATATCTCTTATCAGCGCTATGACGTCACGTACAAGTTCGGCAATCCAAAATTTGCATACGCACAACAAGTCTTACTGTATCCCGCACTTGTGCTAATTTCCACATTTTCCTGCCTTCCATTTTATGATTGCTATCGTTGCTATTGTCATCCGTCCTTAGCAATTGTCCGGCAGTGTATTATCTGTAAGAGGACTTATCACAAATTAAGTATTTTTTTCATTGTGATTTTTGGAAGCAACAGAATGCTTTTGAACTTGAGATCTTTTTAAACTGACAATGACTTTCAATTATCTATAAGAAAAGGTGAAATGTATTGCTTTATAGTATTATTTCACAAAACTCCTAAATATAAAATTTAATCTTGATAGCTAAATAGCTTTTGTCTTAAGGACTCCACAGACTGTTATATAGACATCGTACGATCCCCTGTACTAATATTTCAGTACCCGGTTTCTTACGGTAGCACAATATACAATAGCTGGTGCACAAAATGGTGGACAGGGGAAAGAATATCCGGTGCCACAATAACCAAAATTTCATGCGATATTCTATCCACTTTTCATCCACTACATCCCATCTCGCTACAGAACTTCAAAATCAGAGCCTCCGACAGAAGATTGAAATTTAACAGTTCATCAAACCTCAAATATTCGCGTAAATCTTTCCTATTACCGGAAATTTTTGATCATATGCATACGGAAAAAGTAAGAACAGAGTTTTTCTGTTAATAAACGATAGGAATTGCGGAAAGGTATAAGAAAATTCAGAATTTCCCGTTAACACCGCTTAAAAACGTCAACTTACCATTAATATATATGAAAGGAATTGCGGAAAGGTTTCTTGAAATTCAAAATTTTCCTGGCGTACGAAAAATCCGTGAAATTCAGGTTTTTTTCCCGTCATTTCACGAAAAAGATTGTATCAGAAATATGCTTCGTTAATACGCGAATGTAATCACGGAAAGTGACTCGTGAATTTAAGCATTTGTTTTACCGTTTAGTAACAAAAACACGCGGATATAGCTAAATCCATCTGCTGTGAGAGTCGCACTAGATTCCAATTCAAGATTATACCTTGTGACGTACTACAGAGGTAAAGCACGCGTCAAGACGACAAATCTGCAGCGTTGCATTCCGTCCGTGTAGTTTGGTTGGGAGAGCAACTTACTCCGAGTGAGGGGGAGCGATTTCGATCACCGTCGCGGACAAATTTGTGTTTTCACAACCTTTAAGAAAATAATTCTGCAGTCCTTTGCAGAATCATATGAGGCTGCCAGTGTGAAGTGTTAATAAGTATCATAATTTTTGAGCTCAGCTGTAGAGGTCTGCACGGGTATATTTGGAGAGCCCGGCCATGCCCAAGCCCGTGCGCTTATAGGCCCATCCTATCCCATCCCATCCCGGCCCGGTTCGGCAAGCCCATTTCAAATATCAGACATTCGGCCCGGTCCATGATATGGCATTTTGTATTATTTTGTCTTTCTATGGTATTTTATTAAATTGTGAAAATTAAATAATGAAATGAGATATTATTGAAAATATTTAGTTGAATGTAAGCCTAAAAA
The DNA here is from genome assembly GCA_039090855.1 of Macrothele yani. NCBI lineage: Eukaryota > Metazoa > Arthropoda > Arachnida > Araneae > Macrothelidae > Macrothele > Macrothele yani. Next base: position 75,133,310 of record CM077028.1, on the reverse strand, counting down.
TATTAACTAAACTTTGACAATAATCGAAAAATATAACCTTTAAAAAGAGCGAAAAAGGAAGATTAAGCGCATTCAGAATCTCCTTTTCTCTGAACTAGTAAGCTGTAATCCTACAAAAGTCAATCCTTATAGAGATTAGGGATAGGAGAAAAATTCCATGTCGTCCCACTCTCTCATACAATATATGAAAGGAATTGCGGAAAGGTTTCTTAAAATTCAGAATTCAGAATTCTCGAACACACACAGAACCCCTCCCCCACCCCACTGCAGACAGCCTCCGTACCCCACTTTACACAACACAACACACACACACACTCGCTAGGGGTCGAATCTTTTTGCTGTCAACAAGCCCCAAATGGTTTAATCATCGTAATACATATAGATTGGTAAAAACACTGTGTGTGCCTCTCCTTGCTTTTCTGATTACGCCCTGGGTTATGGCATGGAAGTAAGTAAAGTCAGCGAAACAGTTAAACACACCAGGAAATCGGGGAACATAACTTTTTCTTTCTTTAACATTGCGATAAAAAGAGGTCTACTTGGCCCTAACCGGCCCGGTCATAAGTGTTTGGAAAAAGGCCCGACACGGCTCATTGCTTTGTTCTCTAAATTAAAAAAAGGCCCGGCCCGTGCAGACCTCTACTAAGCTGCTCTTATGGTTTAAAAATGTGCGGTTTGCATCCCTGTGGCTCTTATGCCGGAGTGGTGCTTACTCCGAATTTCTCTTTTAAACAAATACTCAGCAAACAGCAATTGTAAGTTTGTGTGTGATACCATTCATGTAGCCGTGAATTTCTTCCTCTTTTTGAACCATACGTTTATCTCTGCTAGGTTATTAAGAACAAAAGAAAGATCATTCATCGCTACTTTTTCCAGGTGACTTGCCTTGTCCTGGAGCTTGAAGTTCGTAGGGACATACGTCTTCCATTTGTACGCCATGATTTTTGAGCCTTCGGTTTCTCTCTAGCCCACTTTTCCTTCGCGGAGTGGAAGGATAAATTTGTCTCTCTCTGTTTCTATGGTAACTTCGGGCCGCGGGTGGCCTAGTAGACAACGTTCGTGACTGCCACGGAAAAGACCTCAGGTTCGATCCCAGCAGGTACGAACGCTCGATCCACTAAATATCCGCCGTGCGTCGGTTGGGCACGTTAAGCCGTCGGACCCCGGGTACTGGCCCCCCGGTAATAAATAAGGGCGTCTTCCTCTTCCTTTCTACTTCGCTTCCGTGTCACTTTCTTATCGGGCACTCTAGCCCAAATCTCCTAGCTTCGTATTTCTAAGGGTTGTTTAAGACCTGGTGTCAGACACTCCCTTCCTGAAATCCTCTACATATGATCATGATCATGATAATCTATGGTAACTTCCTCTCTCACAGTCCACTAACACATCATGACCTTACTGACCCCCAGTGATTCTCTTTCGCCGCCATCCTAGATGGGAGCAGTGGCGTACCGTAAAATCTCGCCCTACACCCGCAAAACTTTCTTCGAGGCCCTTTTTCGAAAATATATTAGCACTCAATTACTTAAATTTTTAATTCAATATTATTTAACTACGTTTTATAGGTGTCCTAATAATTCAAGTTTTTTGGAATCTACAGGGATTTTTCGCAAAACCAAAATGAGTGCACTCTACTGCGTGCAACACAAATGTGCACGCTGCATTTGAAATAGCTGTCCAAATTTTAATACCAACAAGAAGCACTTCAAAAAAATTACGCCAAAGTTGAATTTATCATGCAAATTTTATTCATTTAGAGAACCCAGGCCAGCCTCTTTGAAATGCCTCACGATCACACATACAAAACACGTAACTTTTACCTGACAGTGTCTAACGATCTCTTTCGATTTGTACGAAAATACAGAACATAAGTAAGCAAAGAAATTTGTATCAATTAAGAATTATGGCACACACAAAAAAAGAGAAACTAATTAAATTATTTACTCTTGAATATAAGAAACACACTTAGCATAATGCTACAAGATTTTGCACATGGTGAAAATTTTTCTCTTAACTTTGTTGTAAAAAATTTGCTCTTGGCTCTGTTATGAAAAAAATGACGCAGGTCTCTGTTCCTCCCCGCGAATAACACCTTTCAGTTCATTATATTCTGAAGCATGTACGGTTACGAGCAACAACTATAACACATAACAACATATCCTTATTGGCAAAAACTTTTCATTGATTGAATTGATATCCCTTTCACATTCTCTTGTTAATATACATGTATAGAAATTATTGCTATGACTATAAAAAAGGGCTTCAGGTCTTCTGAAATAACTGCCTTCCGGTCATACAGTTTTAATAAATTTCAGTTACGAAAAAAAAAAAAAAAAACCCCAAACTTACTTTTGTTTTTAATACTTCTTTCAAAGTTGCCGTACAAAAATTTTCGTTATTTCTTTATTCATATGAAGTTTCGGAAAAAGAATCGGTAAAATGTCTTTGCTGAAGCTAGAAGCCCTCTAAGCCGTGATGATGGGAGGTTAAAGCCAAGGACAGCGATTACTACTCGTGATGGTGTTGGGGGAAATTTTTCGGTCATGGATAGTGAGCAGTAACTTAAAAGCCAAACATGTATAACAGGATTTTTTAGCATTGATTCCATGTTGCTGTCAAGTCACAGCCAGCAGTACTTCTGAAAATTTAGTGTTTGTCACGGAAACAGGATTAAAATTTATTAAAAATAATATTCGTGATTTTCACACAGGCAGTAAAATTACTTGAAATTAAAAACAGTATTGATATTTATTTCTTCTTTCCAGCACGTTTCTGATTCATTTATACATTTACAGGGACTGATTTAGACATTTCGTGGCCCTCGGCAAGAGGCTTTCAGGGGTTCTCCCGGTATTCCGTGTTATGTGCATGCATGTGTGATTAAGGATGGTCTCAGCAGTCTTCGTCTCAGCTTTTTGAGTTTTTTTGCGGTTACGTAATTATTATTGGCAGACTAAGATATGAATTTGCTTAAAATATGGGGTTCAATTTATTTGTGGAAATTATAATTGTCATTTCCATGTGTTTTATAGCACAGTTCTGAAATTACCATTTTAACTTTTTTCAGTGGATGAACATTGGGAATCAGTTTGACGCAAAGAAAGTAATATATAACTATATTTTGCAACCCCCCCTCTCTCTCTCAGAGGTTGGGCCCTTGAGCACATGACCCAAATGCCCTCCCGTAAATCCATTTATTTATACTTTTTTCATCAAAAAGAAATGGCTACTTAATACTTCTCACTTTATTTTCGTTTAGATATTTTGCGATAGCACAAATTATTTTTTTCAACTAACAATAATACAGCAATTCATGCGTCAAAACTGCATTTACGAACTGGAATTAAGAATCAATAGCACAATCGAAAAACAACTATTAACCGTAAATAAATAAATGAGAAAATAAAGGAAAGACAATTCGGAATTTTTAAAGCCATCATCTAATTCATTTTCATATGAGCTCATTAAATTACCGAAAATAAGTTAAATGATTAATAAATTATGGAAAAATAACACTTTAAAAATATGCAGTTAGTTCTGATAGCGATTCAAACGTGATACGATGTTATTTGTCGAAACTCTTACATCGATGGCTAAAGGATTACAAATTTTGGTGTGCCACGCTTATGACTGTGCGGCTCTTATTTCAAATTGGTTTCCTAAATAGCGATCTTTGTCAAGTGCGGTCCAACTAGGTCTTTGTGGAAGTGAGAAAATGCAGAGTTTTTGCTGGTCCTTGATAAAGCCAAGGCTCAGTATTCTCGACACCTTCTACATTCAGTTGTTTTATTTTATTTTTTTATCTTTTCTCCTTTTACTCACACAGGTAGATACATAACCTTTTCTATGTTGTATTAGGTGTGAGTCAAAATTATATATGTATTTTTTTGCTTAGGTATCTTCTTTATAGAATATATATATATATATATATATATATATATATATATATATATATATATATATATATATATATAGTATAGGTTACACCATAGCTCCCAAACTCTTTAAAGCCACATTGCAAAATTTCTTTCAATAATTAAACTGGGGAAAACATGGATAAAGATTAATGGAGATTATTTAACTCATCTTCGTTTTTCTGATAACGTAGTCATGGTTGCAACTGCCCCATCAGAACTGCAAAGTATTATCCAGGAACTTGCTGACAAGAGTAAAGAAGTGGGATTGAAAATGAACTTTCAGAAGACAAAACTGCTGTACAATGCTTTTGCAAGAAATTAAGATTTATCGATTGACGCGGAAAAGTTGGAGATAACCGATACCTACAATTACCTTGGACGGCAGATATCAAGCAAAGGTCACATTGATGAAGACATTAATCGACATATAAAACTTAGTTGGAGAGCTTTTGGAAGAAACAGTACATTTTTAAAAGCATGCCGTTATGTCTTAAAAGAAAAGTGTTTAATCAATGCATCTTTCCAGTGCTTACGTACGGAGCAGAGACGTGGACCTTAACTACAAAAAACATACAAAGACTGCAGACAACTAAAATCATAATACTTTATTATGCTAATGAGCAAAAATATGCATAAAACATTGGCAGCGTAAAATATTAAATAAATGGTAGTATATGAAAACGAAAATGTTGATCAGGAAAAACGAAAATGTTGATGCAAAAAAGAAGAGAGATGAGGACAACTAAAGAAGATGTGACTTCCAAAGTGGAATATATAGAGCTATGCAAGACAGTAAGAAAAAGTATCACTGAAGACGTAAGAAAATTCAACTGGGAACTAGTGAGGAAAGCAATTGAAAACAACCAAAGCCTAAAGATAGCAAAGGGACATCTCAGTAAGGGAAGAAAACAGATTATGGCACTGAGAAAAGAAGATGGTTCTGTAACAAGAAATAGAGGCGAAATTTTGACAAGAGTGAAAGATTTCTACTCCAAATTATATGAAAGGGATGATACATGCACTCCAGACATCATGAAAGATACCAGTACCAGAGTTCCTCCAGTCCTTCCAGCAGAAGTTGCACATGCAATCAAGAACATGAAGCGGGAAAAGCTCCAGGAGAAGATGGAATTACTGTAGACATCATACAAGAAGCAAGTGGAGAAATCGAAACAGTACTCGCCCAAATTTTCACTCGATGCCTTAATGAAGGAAAGATTCCTGAGGATTGGAACACCGCTACAATGATCCTGCTACATAAGAAAGGTGACATTGAGGATCTCGGAAACTACAGACCTATCAGCCTCCTATCAGTAGTTTATAAAATCTTCACTAAAGTTCTTTCACACCGCTTGAAGGTAACACTGGACATGGCTCAACCGAGAGAACAAGCTGGATTCAGGAGTGGCTACAGCACAATAGATCATATCCACGTACTGAGAGAACTAATTGAAAGAGCGAGGGAATATGAACTTCCATTGTGCATGGCTTTTATTGATTATGAAAAAGCCTTTGATTCGGTGAAACCATCATCAGTTACAATGGCTCTGAAAACCTGTGGTATTGAAAATGCATACATTAATATTATTAATAACATCTATGAAAATGCAAGTGCAAAGATTAGGCTGTTTGAAAATACAACACACGTAAAAATTGGAAAGGGAGTGAGACAAGGTGACACCATATCTCCGAAGCTCTTTAATGCCACATTGGAGGGTGTTTTTCAGTCGCTGAGCTGGGAAAACAAGGGGATAAAGATTAATGGAGATTATCTAACCCACCTTCGTTTTGCTGATGACATAGTCATTTTTGCAACTACCCCATCAGAGCTGCAGAGTATGATCCAGGAACTTGCTGACAAGAGTAAAGAAGTGGGATTAAAAATGAACTTTCAGAAGACAAAAGTGATGTTCAATGCTTTTACAAGAAATGAAGATTTATCGATTGATGGAGAAAAGCTGGAGATAACAGACACGTATGTTTATCTTGGACAGCAGATATCAAGTGAGGGTCACATTGGTGAAGAAATTAATCGGCGTACAAAACTTGCCTGGAGAGCTTTTGGAAGAAACAGCATAATTTTCAAGAGCAATATGCCATTATGTCTTAAAAGAAAAGTGTTTGATCAATGCATCCTTCCAGTGCTTACATATGGTGCAGAGACGTGGACCTTAACTAAAAGAGACATACAAAGGCTGCAGACAACTCAAAGTAGCATGGAGAGGTGCATGCTTGGTATAACCAGGAGAGATAAGAAGAGGAACTCGTGGATCCGAAAAATGACAAGAGTGGAAGACATCATGATCAGAGTTAAATCCCTGAAATGGCAATGGGCTGGACATACTGCCAGAAGGACAGATCATCGATGGACAGCCGAAATTTTAGATTGGATTCCAAGGGACAGGAAAAGACCCAGAAGAAGACCACATGGGAGATGGGTGGATGAAATTCGAAAGTATGCGGGGGTGACATGGAGGAGACTGGCACAAGACAGACCGTTGTGGAGGAAACTTGGGGAGACCTTCGTCCAGCAGTGGATTGATAATGGTTGACAATGATGATGATGATGATATGAAAACACGAAAAGATAAAATCTTGATTTGTATAAGCTGAGGAATTAAGTCCGTTAAAACAATTTGCAAGAAGGATGGAGAGATGAACCCTTTGTGTAACCAGGAGAGATAAGAAGAGGAACTCATGGATAAGGAAAATGACAAGAGTGGAAGACGTCATGATCAGAATAAAATCCCTGAAATGACAATAGGCTGGACATGTTACCAGAAGAACGGACCACCAATAGACAACCGAAATTTTAGACTGGATTCCAAGGGACAGGAAAAGACCAAGAAGAAGATCACGTGGGAGATCGGTGGAAGAAGTTATATATATTGTGCTTTACCCAACTGTCAGGTCAAATAAAATACAGTGTATGGGAGGGGGTGACAGCACGAAATATCAGATATCCTCAAAGTTTAATCAGTGTAGCGACTAAATATTTTGTCAATTTCTATTTAAGTAATTAAAACCATACAATTATACTCGTGCTTTTTTGCATCTCTCCCTATCAACCATACGTTTGTTTTAAACTCAAATTCAATAACTTTAACTAAAGAACCGTTAACCAATATCCAGTAGGCAAAGATGTGAGTACCAAAGGCATGTTTTAAAAGAGGCAATTGTAGATTTTATTGCTATTTTATAAGCCAGAAATTTTCATTCGCACGTTCGGCTCGCTTGCCAATAATACTCTGCACAAGTACTAATACATTTAAAAATACAAAAATGTAATCTTCCAATGACGTTATGCAAATTTATGTCGTTGTCAGAGGTACACACAAGATGTCTGCAAAATTTTCGTTTTATGTTACGTGTCGAAATTATCTCTAATCAAATTAAGTAAATACAAACACTGAATTATTTAAAATATCAAAATATAATTCACGACATATTTTTATTTCTCGAAATATGTTTTTTAATAAAGAGAAGTCTCGAGGCACAGGGCCACAGTTCCCAATAACTGTAACGCGCATTATGAGCAGTAATTAAGCAACTCAACGTTATTAAATTCTTTGTTTAAAATAATAAACATACAGATAATTACATATTTAACTTAAATCTACATATTAAATATTTAAGTGCAAAAAACACACTTTTAAATTCCGCTACGATTTCTTTTTGAGTGCTTTACAAACGAAATGAATGATGTACGCCATGTCAAGTGTGATGTACAGATACATTTCTTCTAATCAGCAGGTAATACCATTAATAATAATAGAAATGACCAACAACATAATTTACGACATCAAAGGTTTCAAATTTTAATTCGAAAGCATGATATGGAGCCATTTAAAATTAACAGGAACTACACGTTGTAAAACATTCCAGAGGTTGAAAACAGGTGTTTTTGATGTAGTGTTTACGAAAAGGTGCATGCGCTGAGCATAGGCATGACTCGGAGGTAAGCTGAGAAATTTCTCCTCTAATGTTTTTAGATATTGCACTTTCCCAAAATAACTACACTTTTATTGCTTTCAAATAATACATCTTTTAAAACACTAACCAAGCCTGAGCTTCGTTAAATTAAAACTGCCACGAGATTTATTGCTAAATCGCAAAAAAATTGAGGTTTAACTTCTTTCTTTATAAAAAAAACGCTGTACCTTGAAAAAGGTTTACAAATTTTATATCTTTGTTTAGAATTTCATGCTCATTAATCACAAAAAAAAAAAAAAAAAAAAAAAAAAAAACTGTAGGTTGCTTACATGGCGCGAGGGACAGCCAGGGATATATGCTACATGTTTTAGTGGCTCTGATTTAATGAATGACGGCATTTTGAAAAGCCGACGTATTAAAATACAGTAACACCCCGAGTTAAGTAAGTAATGCGTTCCGTAAACTGTTACGTTACTTGAATTTTACGTAAGTCGACTTTGTAAATTACGTTCATACGAAACTGCAATATTTATTATTATATGTATGTAAATGTATATTATTATTTTACAAAAGAATACAGTAGTTTACATATATACTCTGATATATGTAAACTACTGTATTAAAGTATGAAAAATATATACATACGTAAAAGAATATAACAACAAACTGAAATACTATGTGTATTCACTTTTCAAATAGGTAAAAACATCTATTGTGACGGATAAGTTGGCTCTGTAGGGGGAGAGCCGGCGGTGGGGGTGGATGGTTTATTTCCCGAGCTATTGTTGATAGAATTTTCCCACTTCATACATACGAAATATTTTCAACTTTTATTCTAAAGTAAATGCAGATGTTTATTTTTAAGATTTATTACCAGCGCACTTTGATTGCATTCTATTGGTAAATATAACAAGTTAGTAAAATCATGCAATGCATTTCATTATGATACGCTTTACAACATACCAGAAATCGCGCGCAGATGAACTCTCCTCCATACCCTGACTTTTGATTTGTTCAGTATACCTCCGGAACAACATACTAAAGTTTTGTCGCAATAGAAGCATTTTTACTCAAGTTATTACTCAAGTCATGACGATAATGTCTGTGGAATAAATCTCGCTCCTGTGCCCTGACCTTTGATCCTATTTCTATAATAATTAACAGATCCGGTTCTGTGTACCTCCGGAACAACATGATAAAGTTTTGTCGCAATCAAAGCATTTTTACGTAAGTTATGACGCATTAGGGCAATGGAATGGATCCCGCACCTATGTCCTGACCTTTGACCCTATTTCGCCCATTTTCCATAGGGTTGGTCCCGAGGTTGTCCCCTACCATATACTAAAATTTCATCGAAATCGAACCATTTTTACGCGAGTTATCGTGCAGACAGACAGACAGACAGACGGACAAAGCTAGAGCATATACGCTTCTACAACCTACGGTTGGAAACACGTTTACGCTTTCCAACCGTAGGTTGAAGAAGCGTTTTAGAAAATAAAAACAATCATTTTAGGAAGAGTTTTTTCTTTTTTTATATATTTATTACTATTTAAGTTTTGGGGCGCCAGACCCTTAAAAATATTTTTTTTATAAATATTTTTGTTTTCCAGTTTCCACTCCTGCCACTATCAAATATATGTAGGCTATCGCCTTCGTTGTATAGATACTGAGATTTGCAGATTTCAGTTGATTATTATAACTACCCCAATGTTTTCCTCATTCATGAAATAGCAAATTAAATATTCATCATTCTGCGGTTTCCTACTTTTATCTATCTATGGAGGCCAGTTGTTCAGTGACTTTAAAAACATTACTGGGAATTTAAAAATTAAAAGCAATTTTCATATGTGAGGGCGAAAGTTTAAAAAAGTTGGTTATTTATCAGTTACTCCTCCCTTCGTCAAAAATCAATCGCTAAAATGCGTATCAAGGAAGAAAAACTAAATATACGAATTTATTTTAGAGATATCCTTACTGTACATACATACATATCACTAAGCTGTTCTCTGAGATTCAGAGGCGAACTCCACAAAGAAATTCACACTACCAGATAACTTTTACTTACTGTTGCCGTATCACACTTCTCCATTTACAGCGATCTTGACATACAACTCTGGCTTCACTGACATCCATCACACGCCGTACACAAGATCTTCTATATTTCACACTCATAATCTATTTCTCATGCAGACACTCCTGAATCTGATCCTCCCATGACTTTCTCGGCCTTCCTCTGCCTTTCCTTCCTGCCACTTGGGCTAAAAAGATTTTCTTAGTTGGAATCATTCTTTCAACGTGGCCAAACCACCGAAGCATATTAGTCTTCACCTTGCTAACAACATTTTGTTTCACAAAACAAAACTCCAACACATCTTCATTCTTCACACAATCAGAACATGTCTTGCCACAAACACCCGTAAGTAACGCATTTCTCCAGCACACAAACGACTCCTATGTTTTTTGTGTAGTACCCAGGTTTCACTGCCATAAATCAGAGTAGTAATTACACTCTCATACACAGCCATGTGGGACTCTCTTGAGAACCTATCATTCCTGTGAAAACCTCTCAAAGCAGCTATAACTTTCAATGAAGAATTCACTCGCCTACTAATTTCACCACTCAATTTGTTCTCAATGTAAAACATGCTTCCTAAACACAACTCATTCACTTGGTCACTGTGCCATTTATACTTATATTACATTCAGTACTAACAGTTCAGTTCCTCTCTCAAAAACCACGACTTTGGTTTTCCCTTATTTATACTCAGTTTGAATTTCATGCAAACTTCGTACATCCGAGACAACATGCGCTGCAACTCACTTTTGCTCTCTGCGAACAGGACAGTGTCATCAGCATACAGTAATCTGCACACACGGATATATCATCAAGACAGAACCAGTATTATCTGTTTTGGCATCACGAATGCACGCATCCATAAATATATTAAACAGCCATGGAGACATTACACAACCTTGTCTGACTCTTGCATCAATAGAAAACCATTTTGATAAAACACCATTCACTCGTACACAAGCTCTACTGCCAGCATACAGTAACACCACATTCATTCAATACCTTCCACAAAAGTGTCCTATTTACTCGGTCGTAAGCTTTCTCTTAATCTATGAAGGCAGCAAAAACTTTCTTACCAACAGCCAGATACTTTTCAATCATCATGTGTAATGCAAAAATTTGGTTAGTGTAGCCTTTACCAAGCATAAAGCCATTCTGAATATCCCACACTTTTTCTGATGTAAGACCCCGAACTTTTTCAATAACAACCTTACCAAACACTTTCCCTGGCACATTCAGTAGGCTGATACCACGATAGTTCTTGCAGTCAGTCTGATCACCTTTTTCTTATTATATACGTATATTAGCTATGCAAAAATACTCTCTACGCGCGGATTAGTTGAAGTTATCATTTTTTTGTGAGGAAGTTCTTTCTAAGACTCGCAATGCAACTTCAAACCTCTCTCCCTGGAAAGAAAATTGAGGGTTTGAACACTTTTTATTCCCTGAGCTTTCACTCCATATTAGCCTTTTTCTTAAGTTTAAAGCAAATACTTCTTTGAGATAATACTTTTCTCTTTATGCGTGTTCTTTACGGATGAAAATTTTTCTCGTAACGAGTTTATTAAAATATGAGATTTATTTACTAGACCCCGCAATGAAATTTTGCCGCAAAAGTTTCATCCGGCTCTGGGTGCAGAGGTTTTTGTTTTGTGTTTACTGCAACGTGTGTGCCCCCCCCCTTTTTTTTTTGAAATGGCGGAGCAGGACATATGATATCAAGAGCGTAGTGGGTCTGAACCCTGCGAAAAATTTTCACTTGTACACTGTGAATTCATGTTATGGATTTTTTTAAACAGTATAACTATACAATTTGCACTGCTTTCCTATAGTCTGTAGGACTAAGCTTGGCTGCAGTTTTAAAAATGAGTTGAACCGTTCATTATGCTACACGTCCAATAGTGTTTTCACAGGATCATTGCATTTCATGTGTGTCTTTCCCTCTGCTCAAGAAAGAATCCGCAGTCCTTGTGCGGGCCGTTCTTAGTGATTATTCACTGTCTGACCACAGGGTAGTACAGCATGTGATAAACATTCCCCAATGCACGAGAGAAAATTTTACATTCCTAAGAGTCTAGAAAAATCACAACTTCGTTTTGTAGAAATGTGAAATCCATCAAGACAAGTTTTTAAGCTGACGCAGTGGGAATCCATTTGAAAATCTCGCAAGCGTGTTGTAATCAGAAATCAGCTATTAACCGAATTCTGTTTGTTCGGTATTAACACGCCATACGAAAATCCGGATAACATGCCTGTAGTTGCGTTCATTTCTTCCCTGATCTCTCACTTCTTTCACTTAAATACCGTCTGTGTATGTCAAGTAAAACGCTAGAATAAAGAAAATTCAGCCAACAACTGGCGGATGCAGGAACGGGCTGTAGTGAAAATGTCCCCTCAAAACGGTTTTTAACTATTTACACATTCTACAAAAACCTTTAAGTTGAAAACTGGCAACACCTCTATATTTCTTGCTCTTAATGGACCTTATTCACCTTGCTTTGCACCATGGGAAAACTTTTCCATGTCTGCGGACCAGCAATGGTTTGTTTACATGCGTTTTTCCATTGCTTGACAAGGCCGCTTCAGGGGTTCAAGAAAATCGCGATTTTCGTAAATTTATTAACGACATGCCAGATTTTTTCTCATCGTATGGTTGTGCTAATAGATCCTATCACCTAAAATGTACAGAAGAAGGAATAATTTTCCATAATTTTCCTCTGCAAAGGCTGAAACTGTTGAATAAATGGCTGCGTAAAATGAAATGCGATGATTTCCGTCCCAATATGCATTCTCGAATACGTTCTGCCCACTTTAACGAGGAAGATTTTGAATATTATGGCACTAAGAATAGAAGACGATAAAAATCTGGTGGTTTTCCTTCGATATTTAATTTAAAAAAAATATATAAAAAAGGGAAAACGAATTGCATATCTAGATCGGTAAGTTGCGAATTTACTTCTAGTTTTTTTTCCAAAAGAGCCAAGCATGCCTATAAGTTTTCTTTTATTTAATGTTACGCATTCACTTTATTTTTAAGTAGATATCATAGCAAGCCACAATGGGAAGTTTTAAATTGTTTTTTGAACACCAGTTTTTTTTCCCATATTACCTGTTTGTCTGGACTTCTAAATATTTCGTGTTTAAAAAATCCAGGTTTATGTTTCACCAATGTCTGACAATAAGAATGTGAAATTTAACATACCGTGTCTGAGAAATGCTTCATTAAAAATTTCACCGTGACTAATGGCGATGTTGTCCTGCATCATTTGAAATAAACACCGAGTACAAAATTGTCTTGGTATATTTTTGCAATCTGGATTTGTCCTTCTAAGAAATTAGTTTCATCTTCTTCGCCCTGTAGCTCCATTAATTTGTTGGCATACTCCAAGACGGTAAAATTAAAAAAAATTGGCCGACAGTAAGATGTAATCTAATAGCGACAACATTGAATCAGCAGCCATGTTGGTCCGTAGAAATCCACTTCTGACGTCACATGAATAAGGTCCATAGCCATACGATAGTAACAACTGCAGACTTACTTACTCTCGGAGCCAGATGGGGTAGCCGGGCATGTGATGCCAATTTTTGTTTCCTTTTTTTCGTAGAAGTGTTTCAAGAGGAGAAAACCTTTGATTTCATAATTTTAAAGTATGCGCACATTACATTATCGAACCCTATCTTGGCATGAGATAACTTATATTATTTTTGCAGTTTAAGCTATGTATGAAACTTTTAATTTGCTGCAACTCCCCTTTCCCACCCTCCGTTAAATACTGGACCTATCAGTGCAGTGAACTGTACACTTTGGATAGCGGGGCGACTGACTGGGGAGCAGAAGTTCCCAGGTTCCTGTGCCACTGCAGCCAAACTTCTACCGTCGTTCAGATGTCATATTACGCCGGTGGTTTCAAGTTTCAGGTTCTTCATTATAAAAAGATTATTTCACATTCCGATCTTTCCTTTGAGGCAGGAGGGGAAGGATATTCGTTCCGTAAGAATTCCATTTCTAAATCTTCGTCGAGGTTATTGTGTCCATGGGGGAATAACGTCCCTTCCTAATGAGCCAATACAAATGGCTGTTCGCCGCTTTTCAGCGACTAAATTCTCATATTGGTTAGTCAGGAACAGCAAGCAATTTGCCAATACGTCGGTCCACTGGTACTAAGAAGCAAAACTTTATACTGCACATTGTTAATATTATTATCTCCGACGGGATCACGGCTCCAACATTCCAAAAAATCATGGATACATCACTGCAGACTGGATATTATATACGTTTTAAGCCGTATGTGCGTAGAATTGCCTGTAACGCTGCAAAACGTGACCATGAGCCCCTCAAAATGTGACAGGGTACCTATAGAATAGAAACAATGAGCCCAGCTATACTGTTCTGTTGGTGAAACATTATTATGAAATCATTGGAATTAACCATTAGCACAAATGGTATGTTGCACGTTTTTAATGTGTGCGGAGCTCGGCAAAAAAATACAAGGCATAGTATACTTTAAAAAGGAACACTACTCAAGCTCCAAGAATCCTTATTACTTTCCAAATAACTCTAATACACTCAGTACAACTAACGAAACTTCTTAGAATAATACTATCTTTTCAAAGTAAAATCAAGGAAGCCAATCATGTGATTCTTAAAAGAAAAGGAAAACCCTTTAATGCTGTGGAAAAGGGAAGTATTACATTCAAAATAAATAGAAGTGCATACAAATAGTTAGAAACATGTTAATTTAAAAACAGAAACGTGTTTCAGATGGAATCTAAAGCTGCAGCAGAGGGAACTGTGCACTTCTACATTATATAAAAAAATCCAATAAAAGAAGAAATTACACAAAAATTCGTTATCATTTTCTCACCAAATGCAAAAATGATGGGAAATAACATGAACTTATTTGAATAAGAAGATTATGCGCCAAGTTTATAGCGGTAACGAAATATGTGTCCTAGTCACTATTGTTAAAATGTAGTCAATATATTACACTGAAATAACAGTTGCATGCAAATACTGCACTGAAAGCAAGTCGAACTCCAACAAATTTACTTACACGAAGTGCTCAAGCAGGCATTACAATTATTTAACAGATTACAAAACTATGGAAGCTCAAAAATTTGGGTTCGTTTATTTTTGCACCGCCGGTTGCTGTGTGTTGCTAGTAAAAGCATGTTTTTCTGGTTAATAGAACAGCTCAGGCGCACACTTTTGAATACCGACTGAATAAACCCAAAAAACAATTAGGCTCTTTTCTTTTTAGTTTTAAGCGTTTTTTTTTTTAAATGAAACAAATTCAGACTTGAGGTAAGTCCTATTTTGCGCATATAGCTTATTATTTTAGAACAAATAAATGTCGAACGTAACACGCTTCTATTTATTATTGATATGCCGTTCATTGTTTTTAGCGTAGTAATAGAGCTATGTTATTATTTATCTATCCATTCTGACACCGTTGTCGTGTGAAAACTAGAAAACTGTCATTATCTGAAAAATTGACATAATGTATCGGTGTTTACTTGTGGCAAACAAATTTTTAACATAGTTTACAGCAAAATCATTTAAAAGTATTTTAAATAAACAAATATATCGCTCTTTCCACGTTTTAGCTACACACAGCAACCGAAAAATTGTTATATGGTCACCGCCGGTTGCTGTGTGTTGCTAAAACGAAGAAAGAGCGATGTATTTGTTTATTTACTGACGCCACGTATTGGGAGGATTTTCACTTTAAAAGTGTTTTATTTTAATGCCGGTTTGGAACTTATATATTTCGCAATTTATATTTTCTGTTCTTAAACATTTCTTTATTTAGCAAAAATGCTGTAGATGTAAGTAAAGTAATGCCATAAAAAATTGGCCTTCAATGAGCCAAAAACAAAGATAAGAAAGACTTACTTCGAAGTTTTGTAATTCCATATTTTTGTGATTTAACAGCTGATGTAACAAAATTAATTATAAAAAAACCTTGTCCGACAATGATTACGTATTTGCATACAATACTATCGTGCTAAGCGTTCGCTGTTTCGTGACACGAGCATATATCGTTTCTAGAACGTATCACATTATTATAACGACCTAAAATAAATGAACAATAATTACCAGTTAACCTTAAAAGTTCGCATTGTTATTGGCAACAGCTTTTCATTTCTGTAATGGTTATAATAATTCGATGCGTAACTAGAAAGATATGAAGTCCTGGTGAAGACTCAGTTTTGATTATTTCAAAACAATGTCGCGCGTTCTGAATAATTACGCATATAAACAATTGTTGAGTTGTGTTGAAACATATGATATTTGTGCGGACGAATCTTTTGATTACAGCTAATAGTGAAGTCGGCGACTCTAGACATCCTGCATTGTATTTAACCAATTTCTTCCACGGAAATATTTTTCACAAAAGTATCTACCTTTTTAATGTCCATTCCAATAACTACTGCATGAGATTACGCGCAACAATTTTGCAATTCGCAAAAGCACCTACAAATATGGCTGATATTGGAAATTGAATCACATCATATAACGTCATTTAAGATGATGTAGTTCCTTCTTACAAACGTCCAAAGAAATGTCTTATGCAAACAGTCACGAAACATTAACGAATACTATGGTAAATGTTATGGCATTAGCAGGTATCACATTTAACACTTAAAAAACTCGTTGCCAAAACTTGAAAAATGAAAGACGCTTCCGGGTTTTCTTTTAATTTTTACGATAACTACTTTTACAATAGCACAATACTCGCAAAGGATAGTTATACCAGGGTTCTTTCCGGAATGTCAATATTTTAGCAGTGGCAACGCAAGCAATGCTCACGTAAAACTTCGGCATATTTTCCATAACTGCCTTCATAACAATGTGACACACACTTTTTTAAATTAAAAAACACGTCTTTTCCTGGAATGTAAGTATTACTCCAATAACTATATTCGCAACGATTCAGCAATTTCCAACAGAGTCCTTCATAGCATGAGATTTTTTTCAATAAATTACCATAAAGACGGCGCTGAACATAGTCTTTTATGTCGCTTTGCTGCACTTGATCCATATTATCTGACTGTTTGTCAAGAATGAAACAAAACTGCGCCATTACAATCGGTATTCCTTTTTCTCCTAAAAGTTTGCAAGCAAGATGACATCTAAATAGAAAGAGCAGTATCTTTTTCTCCTAAGCCTTTACGACAATGAAATATTTAACATTAGTGGAAGTGAAACCCAGGTCATTTATAAAAATATATGCATAACTTAGCAGAACGCAAACCCCAGTTCTTCTTTAGAATATAAGCATTTTTACGTTAACTTCCTTTACGACGGTACAATTCAAGTAAAAGAGTTTTATACCAGGGTTCTTACTGGAAAGTCAATATTTTATTAGTAATTTCTTTTGTCAAGTAAAACTTCGGTACTGTTTTTTTTTTATATAATTGCCTTCATAACGATGCGCTGCTTACCTAGGTATATTCAAAAGTAGATCTTTTACGGAAATGTAGGTATTATTCCGAAAACTACATTTTCAACAATTCAGTAGTCGCCAACAGAATTAAAATCTCAGTTTCTCACAGCATGAAATGCTTTTTGTTAGTATTATCTTAATGGCATAGCTGAATGTAGATGTCTTTTTGTTACATTCACTTCGCTGCGCTATTGATCTATACTGTCTGATTGACTGTTTATCATGAAACAAAAAGAAGCTGGCCGTCACAATCAGTATTTCTTTTTCTTATAAAGCTTTACGTATGCAATAAAGACATTTAAATAGAAAAAAGAATATCGAGTATCATTTCACTCAATATTCCTTTTCCTACTAAGCGTTCACCATGGCGGGAAATAAGTAAACTGTCATTACAAATAACTGATCATTTACGTCAAAATATATCTTTCTTTAATGGATAAATGTTAATAACACGATTCAGTGCTACGAAACGCACATGACTCACAAATGCATATTGGAATCTTAAAACTGATTGCCACATGAAGACAGGATTTCGGTGTTAACTTTCGATGTGAAACTTTTTTCTCTGTCTCGTTTGGATGTTTTAATATTTTTAGAATTTTAAAAGGAGAACAACAGCTACAAAAAAGTTTAAATGTTAATATTTCATGGCAGAAAAACCAGCAAAATATTGGCACTACAGACAGCCAGTACTATCGTCGAAATCTGTCACTTAGAAATGCCCAATTAAGCCGCTGATTCTAAAAGCAATAATGAATCTAAACCGCTAATCTAAGATACACCGAAAATAATATTAATTTTGTTTACCCTTAAAAGTCTCAATAATTCATTGAAATAATATTAAACGAGAAAAACGCGCAATGTGCAAACAGGCTTACAAATTTTAGGAATAATCCATTTTACCTGACTGATTAGTTGAACTACAAACGTTTTGTTTCATTAAATCTGTACAACTCATTTAAAATTCCATGTTACTAAATTCTCTGAATCGGTTGATCATTTTTCCAACCCGAATGAGTTCATATGCCGTTATGAAGCGCCATCCGTGTGGAATTTTAGAATTTTAACTTCTGCAAAAGGCCGAACCTGAACACAAACTGCGCTTTGCGCAAATTCTATAACACTTAATGATGTTTACTGATTCGTGAAAAATGTGGTCAAGGTAGTATGATGAGTTGAGAATAAAATATAGCTATTTTAATGTAGTTATAATTTGAGAATGTAATTTAAACTGCAGCTCTTTTCATTTTTTTCATAATTTATACAAAGATAAAAACGGTTCACACTGTGTTAATCTCAAATGGATAAGCAAGTTTGGATAATTTTGAATGACGGTATGTCTAATCGTACAGAAGAGCGACAGGTATTTTAACACCCGTTAACAAATTTGCTCTCGTGCCAAATTTTACGTAACTTTGAAATCACTTCGATAAAACCAAAAAACTTGAGAAAAACATGCACGCTATTGATCATTAAGGTTATAGGATGATACATGTTCTATTATCTGTACATTAAAGCCGATAACTAAAAAACAACAACTTGGGAATCCTATAAAAGGAATTATTTTACTAAGGGAAAGAAAACCATCGAATAATACCAAAATACTAGTGCATTACTTGAAATTCCTTTACCAAAAAAAAAGGGTATGTTCACAGTATCATTATCACATCTAAAATCTGCTCTCAAATATTTTAAAGGAAACCTACGGAGTTTAAAATTCTCCATCACTCACTAAAACATCTTTCGTTTCATTTTAAATTACAGGTAAGATTGAAAAATTAATAATAATTTACAGGTTTTCCAGCAACTGTTAAAAAAATGAGTTCGAAATATCCATCAGTTTTAAATTTCTGATGCGGACGCGGATATTGAAAAACGTGGAAGAACTGAAAAGTTGTGGTAATATGAAGAAAACCAGCTAGTTATTTTACACAGTTATATGCATATTCACACACAAAACAGTATAATTTACAATCTGCAAAGTCACTGTTTCAATCAAGTAACAATAAAGAGTAAACATAAACTGTATATTTACTTTTGCTGATGCAGCCGCGCTGCTCCAAGTCACGTTACGATAGTAAGCATGCATCAATTCAATTACAGTGACACGATGCGCCGACAGATGTCGCTAGTGACTCACCTCTTTCTCCTTAGCCGCGAGTTCGAGCTCAAGGGACGATCGGGCGACCACATCAACGGCCTGCTCCATGTCAGGAGCCTTCTGGATCTGATCGGCCAATTGCAGAGACTGTTTGGCGGCTGCCAGCTGATCTTTCAGGTGATGCACTTCCTTTTCGGCTAGTGCTGCCCTCTGGGGAACCAAAAACACAACAATGTCAATACTGCCACCCCCAAAAAAGCAATCAAAAAAGAGAAAAGCAAACATCGACAGAGAGTGAATAACGACACGCTGATCTCCTATCTTTTCTTGACAGCAAAATAAAATAGAGATCGATTATGCGAGCTGTATTTTTCATCACGCAACCGATCGCTATCGTTTCTAAACAAAATGTCAACAGGTTTCACTTGCGATATTTTTTTTTATTGACTCATGAGTGCTGTGGTTGACACTAACGCCAAAACAAACAATCCACGCTTCTAGTTCGGATTTGCGAATAAACTGATTTACTTACATCGAATTCCCACTGCAAAGATTTTCAGCGGTATTTGTAAGTTGAATGTTCAGCTCTGCATTTTAAGACAATGGATCACCAAAAGTGCGATTAATTGCTTAATTCCTTCACCGACAGGAAGATAAAAGTATATGATCGTTTCAAGCCTGATTGGACCACCAATATTTTCTAATTAAGATCATTACAGTGCAGAGGGAAAACTCAAAAGAAAGATACGTTCTTTGTAGTCACTTTAATTTCAGAAATGCACCTAAACTGTTTTAATAATGAAAAATACTGCTTAATAATAACATCAGATGCTACACATAAAATATGCACCAATGAGTAACACATTTAAAAGATTACATGCCAACTATGTTAACATACGTCAAAATAAAATTTATTACACTGTACAATTATGAAATAATAAGTAAACATTTTTTTCCTGCCTTCCTGTTTAGATGGACTATAGGTAGTTTTCCTTCCGTTCCTTGGACGATATTTACAGCGTCAGAATATATTATTTCATGAAAATCAAATACATTTTTCATCAGTTATTATTACAGAGTTGCATCGTTGCAAACGTACTCGCGGGCACATTCTGAACGATTGAAGAATAATAAAAGATGACTTAAAGAATAACAGAACGTTACAACAAAAAATTACGGACGCAGTACTGAAAAAACTGCCAGGTGTCGCCTCCATGAACGCAATTGTTTTTTCACTGACTATCTTCACTTGTAGTCGTTCCCCGACTCCTTAGGCATTGGGAGATTTTCTTGAGGAAAACATGGATATCGTGAGAAAATGAGATAAAGGAAATTAATTGATCATTAATCAACAAAAGTAATGTGCTTTCACTAATGGCGCACTGATGTAAGAATACGCTATGTAATCCAAAGAGAATTTTTTTTTTTTTAAAGTACGGGGAAATTAAAACATTTTTAGATAATTGCGAAAATATTGTCACGATAGTCATTTGTTCTGAATATTTTCTCCAGCTTGTCTGGTTTAGCGATATTTCTTTTTCGCTTCGAAAAGAAAGATGGGATTTCAGTTTCGAACTAAACGATTGACCGACTTTTTAACATTACATAAATCAAAAATTTGTTCAGCCAATGCTCTGTTTTCTCGGAAAGAGTAATCAAATCAATCGCAAGATTTCTTGACCCTGTGCAAAAAATGCAGTTCGACTAGCATAATAATAACCCACGACTTGCCAATTCTTTCCACTCTTTCCTATAGGCGAGAATTGGAAGGTTTGAACAGTTTTTATAGTTACTAACATGGACATCACTTACACTCTTGTCCCATTTCCTGCAACTTTTCGTCTGGTATGGGAAGCACAGGTACTCAGTCTCCACTTTGTGTTCAGCTGATAGATGGATGCCGTATTGATCTCTTTATCAACATATTCATCCTTACGATATGAATATTTTTGATTTCCTTACTTGGGTTATGTTGACATTATAACATTTAATTTGCTCATAATTTCGTTCTTTTGATTATTTTCCCGTTTTAAGAAAACAAAAATAGTCAAGAGCTATGGATTTCGTGTTTTATGATCAGAGCTTCATTAAATAATAATAATAATAATAATAATAATAATAATAATAATAATAATAATAATAATAATAATAATAATAATAATATTCTATTAAACCGAAAATATCATTAATTAATATTTAAAGTATATCAGATTAGTAGTTCTTCCCAAATGAATGCCCACAGTTTCTTAAAGTTTTAATTCAAAAGCAACCGCAAACAATCTTTCTTTTTTTTTTTTTTTTTTGGCAAAAATATGGCGTTTACAAAAACATCACATTGTATTTCATAAAACAACAACTGACGTTTAGAAGTTCTACATTAAGTTTTACAGACAAGAAGGATACGTCATACTTACTGGTGAAAGTTGTGCTAACTTGACTTAACATTTAGCACTACGTCGCTCGCAAAATCTTTTAGAGCTCCTTGGGAACAAACAGCTGGGTAATTCGTGATCAGCGCAACGAACTGCCCCTCCCCGATAATACTACTAACATCCCGAAACTCAGGAGGCTGCGATAGATGTTGTGAATGCATCAACAGCTAAGTTCGTGTAAATAAGTGTTTACACCTTGTCTTACTAGCAACGGAATTCCGAATGCACAGGTTACCGTGATCTTGTTCTCCTCTGCTTTAGGTTTCACGGCACAGCTCGAAACTTACAAAATAAAAGAAACTACAGGAGAAATTTCACGTGCAAATAAATACGATGTCCGTCTATTGAGTAAAGTGTTTTCATACTGATACGTGAATGTGTGTGAAGGATGAATATATATAAATATATATATAAATGAGATCTTGATACTACGCATCTCTATAAAAAATGAACATTTGTGCTTCACATCAGAAGTAAGGTACACCATCATAAGTTAAACGTAAAGAGAATGGAAAGATTGGTACTTCGTATTTTTCCGTTGCGTAATAACTGAAGCAATTGATGCATACACATGGTTATTTAAGACTGGAAGTTTTATTGTAGGGCCACATAACGTGGAATAACTCAGAAACTGAATTGGAGCAAATTTTAATTGACTTTTTGAAAAAAAGTAGGTGGGGAATAGGTACAGTCCCTCGAGGTACAACTGGTGTGTTAAAGAAACATTTCAATAAGACTTTCTCTTGCAGAAAGTAAAACCTCTGGAATCCCTCAGAGAAGATGGCATTTCTTGGAGGTTTTGCATTGTCTTTCAGAAAGGATGAGAACATGAATGAGATAACAGTTGATTTTTCTCAATGCATTAGTAGGGAAACGGACGGCAAGTTCTTCGTGCTATATTTTTTTTTGTAAGGAAAAGTTGCGTACGCATACCGGGTATTTTATTTCGTTGTTGAAATTCAAAATAGAGATAGAATCAAAGTTTGGGAGATTCCAAAATGTTATGTCCCAGTACCTCTAGCACACATTTTTAAGCAAGTTAACTACATGGAATCGCGAAAGTGGATTTCAGCATTACGTCCTTGGGGTACGTAGGGATTAAGAACAAATGAGATCACACAGACAATTTTGAAGACGTGAATCCGTTTTTGGTGTAAATATGACAAAGATGGTAAGTGAGATACTATCCGAAAACTGAAAATTTCGTCGTCTTGGAGCGGGAATCGAAACCGCGTCTCTCGGATAACGCCTGAGTATACCAAGTCTCAAGCGCCCGATAAATTTATATTCAGATTTATCGGAACCTTGAGACTCGGTCGTTCTAGCGCTCGAGTAATAGTTAGCATACTCGAGCGCTATCCGGAAACACAGGTTCGATTCCCGCTCCAGGACGACGAAATTTTCAAGTTTTCGGATATTATCTCACTTACCATCCATGTCATATTTACACCAAACAAGTTAGTAAAATCATGCAATGCATTGATTATGATACGCTTTCTAACATACCAGAAATCATTACTCAAGTTATGTGAAATAAATCTCTAGGCTGTGAAATAAAACTCGCTGCTGTGCCCTGACCTTCGACCCAATTTCGATGATATTAAACAGAATTGGTTCAATATACCTCAAGAACAACATACTAAAGTTTTGTCTCAATAAAAGCATTTTTAGTCAAGTTATGAGGATAATGGTTGCGGAACAAATCTCGCTCCTGTGCCCTGACCCCATTTTGATGATATTCAGCAGGACCGGTTCAGTATACTTCCGGAACAACATGATAAAGTTTTGTCGCAATCGAAGCATTTTTACGTAAGTTATGACGCAATAAGGGCGATGGGATGGATCCCGCTCTTATGTCCTGACCTTGGACCCCATTTCGTCCATTTTCAATAGCGCTTATCACATACTAATATTTCATCGAAATCGAACCATTTTTACGCGAGTTATCGTGCGGACAGACAGACAGACGGAAGAAGCTCGAGCATATACGCTTCTTCAACCTACGGTTGGAAAGCATAAACAACGGATTCACATCTTCAAAATTTGTATTGTATGGTGTAATCCCGTATTCCATTCATAAGATCACACACATTGACAGTACTATGCCATAGGAAACCAAGGAGCGTGCGAACGCTGTCGGCGAAAAGGGGTATGTTATCAAGGGTAATACTAACTCTATTGATGTTCACGCACAAGGAAAACTTAAAAGGGAAATCTGCTAAAAAACATCAGTGTCAGAACTCATGACAAAAAGGCCCCTTTTCATGTTTGAAAGCCAAAACAGAATAATTCTTCTATGGAAAAACAGATAGAAAAATTGGGCACTCATATTTAAGATTTTTTTAAAAGATTAAACTTGATGTACCCACATATTTGCTGGAAAAAAAAATTGAGACAAAACTTCTTGAGATCTGAGATACCGCTCTGGCGGCCGAATGATCTGAGGTGCTGACTTACGACCATTCATTTGATATGGGCCCGGGTTCGACACCCCGGATGATTCACCGGTGGTGACTTTGACTGATGGCAGCTGGCTGTGTCTCTTCCCTTGAACCAGTGGCCCAAAATTAGGGATGGACGACTGCTTATAGCCATCAGAGTTGCTCATGGTAGCAGTTAAATTTCGAAACAATAAAAAAACAAAAAAAAAAAAACTCTGAGATAACAAAATACTACGCTTTTATAATAATACCAGCATGACGATATCTTTGAGTAACTATGGGGGGCTAACATCAGGAAAAATGAATTAACACTGTGCTACTGCAAGGCTTCTAATGTCATGCATCAAATGCAGATCCTTAGCTACGCGTTCATTCTGTTTACAAAAAGTTTAAGTTTGCCCACTCCCTTCGAGAGGCACCAATCTGATTGACTGCAGCAATGAACCCGATGATTTTTACATGATAAAAAAGTCAAAAATAATTTTATCATTGAAGGGCTATCAGTATCCAAAACTGAATGTAAAACAGTTATTGTTATGGTATTACCTAACCTTCCCGTGGGAAGAGTGATTCCAAGTGAATGCATTTTTTTTTTAATTCTCTAAGCTAATCTACAGAATCGGAGAGCTACTATGACTCGTCGTTTCGGAGTACCAACAGAAGTTTGTTAAAGGCCTTAAAAAGAAGTAAAAAAAAAAACCCCCGACGTAATTCATAAACTTACTCTAACGTGTCAAAAAAAAATGCAAATTAGTGATTACGCAATTAATGACACTTACGGAGCAAAGAACTTCGAAAATTTTGACTTCGATATGACTTTTGCTTCTTCAACGGTTTTTAAAAGAACCGCACCTTGCGCTTTGTTGTGGGGCTCGTCAAAAGAGCTGCGATAAAAATCGTCATTGACGTACTCTAAATACATTTTTCAACATTCGTAAAAAATAAAATAAAAATATAAACGAATTACATTTAACATTATTTTTATTGTTTTGAGCTTTGCGCATTTTATGAAACTGAATGAGCTATCTAAAAAAAGGACAAATCTAAGTTTAGAAACAAAAGCGGCGAAGAAAACATGCTTTTCATGTTCAAATATATCGCTTCCATGACAATAGCGGGAATTACATCTATCGTATTCCTACACAGCCACGCCTTCTCCCAGCAATACCTGTTACATATATTCATAGGCTCTAATATGAAAAAGTGCAACTGACCTTTCACTATATTTAAATTACGACGGAAATATATTGGCGCCCTCAGGAAAGCCAAATGATTTGTTACTAAATGTCAGATGTCGCAAACGGCAAGATGGCAAATCATGTACACCATCTTTAAAACTGAGGTAAATGATGTAGTTAGGAAGTACTAATGAACAAGAGCGCTACAATTATACAATTAGAGAGAGAGAGAGAGAGAGAGAGAGAGAGAGAGAGAGAGAGAGAGAGATAGAGAGAGAGAGAGAGAGATAGAGAGAGAGAGAGAGAGAGAGAGAGAGAGAGAGAGAGAGAGAGAGAGAGAGGTGTTACGATGGAAAAAACAAAACGGCATTTCTTAATTTATTTTAAAAAATAAGGAATGAGACACACACACACACACACACACACACACACACACAGGTATGTATATTGTCATCAACCATTCTCAATCCACTGCTGGATGAAGGTCTCCCAAGTTTCTTCCACAATTTCCTTAGATGTCTTTCCGGCACGGTTTCAAATTTCATCTACTCAACTACCTCCTGGGGTTTGCTTCTCGGCCCATTCTTGTGCCTTGATGTCCAGTCTCGTATTTGAGTTATCCAACAGAGGTCAGTTCCAGCAATAAATCTTGACCATTGCCACTTGACGGTCTTTACTTTGATCATGATGCCGTCCACTCTTGTCATCTTCCTGATCCATGAGTTCCTGTTCGTATCTTCCTTAGTTACACTAAGCATGCACCTCTCCGTGCTTCACTGAGTTACCGAAACACCAATTTTACACCGATTTTGCGCATTCATCTTCTTAGCAATATTGAATAATAATTATTACTACTTTGGTGTTTTATTTCGTCTCTCATTCCACATGTTTTATGAAGGAATTCGCGATGAAATGATTGATCAAATACGCATGTTACAACATCAGGTACTGGAGATCTCAAAAAGATAACTTCAAGACACCCGCGAGACGAAATAATTGGTTTGCAGAGGGCGTGTTGCAAATGAGTTCCACAGTGACTGAGACAAAGGCTGAGAAGAAATATTACGTCAAGGGAATTCTCTGTTCGCTAATTTAATGTCATGCATCATCGTTTTCTTCGGTTTTTACCTCCTATACCGAATGACATAAATGGCAGGATGACTTCGACGTCAGGCAAAAAGAAATCTGTACTATTCAAGAATCTACGAGCTGAATTCCGTAAAGGACGATCTCCTGGACTGATATATACAGAGTCGTATCTGAATGATATGAGCACCTACTTAATAATGGGAATAATCACCCCCGGGTCGAATGACAGCGACGAGACGACGTGCCATGGACGCACCGAGGCCACGGGAGGTTGCCACAGGCACGTGGGCGTGTGTACTTGAACTGGCATGTGCACTTGACTGCCCATTCGGACTGCAACATAGCATAGAGGTGCTGGAGATGATGTGATTGCGGGTCGGCAGATCGAACCAGTGGATCCAAATAGTCCCACAAGTGCTCTATGGAATTGAGATCGGGCGATTTCGCCGGCAAAGGGAGAACGGAGACATCGTTGTCGTGTTCCTGGAACTAGTCATGCATCCCCCTTAGCGACGTGGCAGGGCGCATTGTCTTGTTGGTAGACACCATCACCACCAGGATAAACGTCCAACATGAAGCGAGGATGGACAGGTAGCCATTGGCGCTCAGGGATCCATCCAGTGATACCAGCGGTCCCAGGTCATACCAGGAAAACGTCCTCCAGACATGCGCACTGCCACCGCCGGCCTGTACTTGACCAATAAGCTTGTCCGGGTGTTGGTTCTCGTGTGTCTGACGTCATATCCGCCACCGCCCGTCACTTCTGTGGAGTAGAAACCTCGATTCGTCGGAGAAGGCATTCTTTTCCCACTCTTCCACTGTCCAATGACGGTAGTCCCATGCGAAATGCAGGCGTCGTTGCCGATGGGCTTGGGTTAACACGTGCGCCGCCTTGATGCGTCGTCGACTCCGGAGACCCATGTGTAACAGGGTTAGTTCTACTGTTATCGGGAACACGTACCTGGGTGCCTCAGTGTTCATTTACGTGTTCAATTACTGCACTGTTGCACGTCGATTGCTCTTTACCAGTCGACGATCTCTTCTGGGGTAGATGGCCTTTAGGCTCCAAATTTATGCCGTCGGGAGGTACTCGGTGTGCCAGCAGTCCATTCTTGGTACACCCTTACTACATACAGCACCTCGCGAACAGCCCACGAAATCTGCGGTTTCTCAGATGCTTCCACTCTTGGCGCGGTAGCCGATGATCATTCCTTTTTGAACGTCCGTCCAACCACTACCTCTGCCCACTGTGCTCACGTAACGTACTATGGCTCATCTGTCCTGGCCGGTCGCTTATATCACCGTATGGTTAACCTTGCCACGTGCACTCTGTGATACGCCTGGGTGGGTACACCGTGATTTCGGAGATGATCATATTATTCTGATACGACCGCGTATGTACAATGTAATTTTTAGTTCAGAAAGTTGTACAATCATAGAAATTAGAAGAACTGGTTGCTAAACATGCATCAGCCTCTATTTTTCGGTACAGATATACGTAATCAACAAACGGTCAAGTCCTCAAAAATCCTGAAAAACTATGTTTTCCTAGAATCCAACTAGCAACTCCCGATTTTCATCCGACAGCACTACCGCAGTTTGTTTGATAATTAGTATAGTATACTAATTATTAGTACTAAATCTTTCAACTCCAAGAATAAGTCAACTTTTAAAATTAAATGAACATAACAATCACACAGCAATATTTGCGTAATAAAAAACAGAACGGCTGCTTCAAAATTTTTCAGAATTATTTGCCATTATGGAGGCTCATTTTCTTTTGATAAACATTTTATTAAAATTGTTATTACCATGTCCTCCCGGCTTACCCCCATCCCCTCCCTCAGCCCCTTCCCGTTGCGCAAGATGGAAGTGAGTGATAGAGCCTCCATGACATAACGTATCGACAAGGAAACACACAAGAAACTAAACCAGCCTCAGCCGCAGACGTACAAGAGGTCCAGCAGTGCAAACTTTAGTTTTTACGTTTTTAAAAATTTCATGATTTCACTTCTGAAAAAAAAAAAAAAAAAAAAAAACCTTGCCTTCTTTCTTCCGTACTGGCAAACGTTTGGGACACATCATTTTTGACGCCACGGGGTTGTCGACACATCAGACACAGTTACAAATACCAGAGCAAAAATATATTTAAAATTGTTTAATATAAATGTTCCAGCGAAGAAAACCCTGTATGTGTTGTTCTAATTATCAGTTTCAGAAAGGTTATTATTATTTTTTTTTTTTTTTTGACTGAAGGTTTTAACGACCACCGTGAGCAACTCAGTGGGCTATAAGCATTCGCCCGTCGCTAATTTAGGGTCACTGGTTCCAGGGAAGGGAGAGAGCCAGTGCCGTAGGACAAACACAACATCCATGCCTCACCGGGATTCGAACCAAGACCCTTTACGGTCCGGACGAATGATCAGAGGCCACCGCTTAGACCACTGCTCCACCGGGGCGGCAGAAAGGTTATGAAAACAAACCATATATTGATTTTGCTTCAGTCAGCATCAAGATACAGAAATGTAATTAATTCTTCAATTTATAAAGTTCAAATTTTGAAGATGTGAATTCGTTTTTTGGTGTAAATATGACAAGGATGGTAAGTCAGATAATATCCGAAAACTTGAAAATTTCGTCGTCCTGGAGCGGGAATCGAATCTGCGTCTCCCGGATAGCGCTCGAGTAATCACTACACCAACCAGAACAACGAAGTCTCAAGTTTCCGATTAATTTGAATATAACCGCCACAGGATTCGGAAACTTGAGACTTGGTCGTTCTAGTTGGTGTAGTGGTTAGCATATTCGGGCACGATCCGAGAGATGCGGGTTCAATTGCCGCTCCAGGACGACGAAATTTTCAAGTTTTCGGATATTTTCTAACTTACCATCCATGTCATATTTACACCAAAAAACGGATTCACATCTTCAAAATTTGTATTGTATGGTGTAATCCCGTATTCCATTCATGACATCACTATTTGACAATTACACGGTAAAGTTCTTCAAAAATTTTAAACTTGAACGAAATTGATCATTTAATTATTTTTTAATTTCCTCTTTTCTAAGTCGATGGATCTAGGAATTTTAAGTTTGGTGACAATTCAAAAGAGAATCTTGGTGATGATTTGAAATATCCACTTACAGCGAGGATACTTCACATCATATATACGTATATGGGATCAGATAGGGGGTCCAAAAGTTTCCCTACCCCCTGGTTTTAAAGAAAGTACATTCAGGGTACCCGTTCAAGATAGCACTGAAGACTCATGATCAACACTAATATTTGAGCTAAAACGCAGTAGATCGTTGTGTTAGAAACTAGGATTCCTAAAATACAGTTATTGAAGATACTCATCTTCAATAAAGATACTCATCTTCAATAACTGTATTTTAGGAATCCTAGTTTCTAACACAACGATCTACTGCGTTTTAGCTCAAATATTAGTGTTGATCATGAGTCTTCAATGCTATCTTGAACGGGTCACCTTAATGTACTTTCTTTAAAACCAGGGGGTAGGGGAACTTTTGGACCCCCTATCTGATCCCATATACGTATATATGATGTGAAGTATCCTCGCTGTAAGTGGATATTTCAAATCATCACCAAGATTCTCTTTTTAAAGAAGCTTTCTTTTAAACAAGAAAGCTTCTCTTCATAATTTTTTTGGACAATCTCCACAACACAAAGACATCGCTATTTGCCGATTACACGGTAAATATAAAACAAAAACTAAAAATGTCAGCATGACCCTTAAAACTGAAACACGCTGTTTTCCTCCACCTACTGTATATTCACAGTAGACACTAAAAATAGGCTACTTCTGACAGTACCGAATATCCTCAGATATAACCTCGTTTCTTCAATGCCAAGCGTTACCTCTATTTATTTTTGCACACAAACAGGGCTGTGAACGAATAAATGCAAAGGAATGTTTTAGTCAAAAAAAAAGCTGACGTTACCTGGAAAGAACAGTACATTGCAATCCGTAACAAACAGGACACGACTTACAACCATGGCTAAGATTTAATAAAATGATTTAAGCATCTTTTGCATGTGTTCTGCTGCATTGAGTTTTCTTCCAGAGATAAGGCATTTGAAACCGTCATAGTTTACGTGTCAGTCTACAGATAATATCTAAAAGTGAATACGAGAAGTTGCCGATGGAAACCTACAACGCCATAACACAAGTCTTAGGCCTCTATTTCCATGTGCCAGACGAACCTTTTTCATTTTACAAGGATAGAAACCTGCGCTCGTTTTAAGGAGATTTTCGAAAGAGTGCCTTACATTCGGCGAAAGTCAGCCTATATTATTTACATTTAAATCAGGTTGTCAAGCAGCTGAAACAAAAAAGCAGTAAGACATTGTAAAGGGCCCAAGGGCCGCAAAAATATATTATCTAATATTATAAAAGGGGGGACACAGGTCGGCTCAGTTCTGATTGAGCCGTCAGTTTGGAACGCAGGACTACGACTTGCAGATCGGAGAGTTGAAATGAGCTAGTCGAGTATGGTTTCAAAGCGTTTATTTAATTTGTTATAGCCAACACAAGTCTACGATATGAAAAGTAGCTTGCATAATTTTTACAAATAATGCTGGATACATTGCGAACACAAAGCAGAGTTCGAGATGGGTCGGGTACGGATTCGACCGGTGTGTTGGATTTTTGTTTGGCGGCGGCTGTTTTCAGGCGTTTTCGATACTCTCCAGTTAGTTGGGTTGCAGTCTTCTTGGGCTTCTTATATTCCTCATCACTTGCTCTTGCCTCTCGTTTTGATTTTCTCCACTTTTGCTTGAGTTCATTCTGCGAATTCCACGGCATTGTCGAAAATGTTAACCCGTTCACACGAAAACAATTAAAAAATTTTTTAGTTTAAATCACTGTGATATATTTTATATATTTAAATAGATCTCGTTGAGAGCCTTAAAAGGATACCACGCACAGTCGATTTGCACTCACGGTTGTCCAGATAAACCGCGATATTGTTAAAAGTGTTCACCGGTTCGCAAGAAAACAATTTTTTAAATGTTCAGTTCAAACCACAGAGAAATGTTCTTCGTATATTTGAATAGATCTCGTCGAGAGCTTTAAAACAACACCACGCAGAATCGTGCTGGTTGCGCTCTCGCTTGCCGAGATAGAGTGAGTCAAACGCTGCGGCACACTCAGAAATATGGCATCGTCTCCCTCGCGCACAGGGAGCGTCGAGCGCACGATGTATTTATTGCGCAGTACGCGAATTGGACTCCATGCTGTTTACGAATATGCCAAACGATTAGTGTGCGGCACGTATTTTTAATGTTATAATGATATCAATTGGGACCAATTTTAGTCACATGCGGTCGGCCGTTAGTCGCCTCATACTATCCGCATAGTCCTACGTCAAAATGTTTTACTTAGGGAAGCAATACCTCGTATAACAAAAGGTTATGTCTGTTTGCAAGTCCAGAACGCTCTAACATAACATTGTTGTTAAACTCTTGTGCTAATAAATCCCCGTACGACACGAATCTTCAAAAATGTGTTTGTCAAAATGATGACGTCATATACAATACGACAGTGAGGTATTTTTGAATCCATGCGCCGTGTTTCTTTTATTCGAGGAAAAATCAAATATTTTATCTCTTAATGAAATAAATATATTATTAGTCCTTTTTATGAATTTCAGACCACCCTGAAATCAAAGGAATTACTCAAGAGAGCAAAATTCCATGAGAACGAGAGTACTCCTTATAATAAAACACTGTACGTTGGCCACTAATCACAAGACAAAATGCTATAACGTCACAACATATATTAAATGCTATAACATCACGCGATAGGTGATCACGAGATCCAATAGTTTCTCGAAAAACAAAGAAAAGACATTTGCAGGTAATTAAAAACTCGGTATATTTAAAAATATGAACTCTTGAAGCGCAAGTTTGAGTTTTACTTTTTCAAAATTTCAATGTACTATCTACATTTCACAGAATTTCAAAACGTAGTCGGAGAAGAATTTTCAAAAACAAAGAAATTTACAGACGAGCACATAATAAGAATATTGTTAATTAGCCTTCTCCGCTTACAATATACAGAATTCATAATTAAAACTTTGTTATTAGTTTTAGTTTTCCCTATAGACAGTTTTCAATTATATGGAAGACTATAGATACTTCCATAGTCTGTCACAGAACAGAGGTTAATGTGGACTATCGTTTTTTTTTTTTTTTTTTTTTTTGGACTGACCATAAAGTACAAACTATAATTTTTTTTTTTTAAATGTAACAGCAGGATTAACAAAACGAATAAAATGAAAGTGAAATGCCAAAAATTAGCATGGATTTTCACAGTAACTCATGAAAGAAATACGGGATTACGGCATATAATACAAATTTTGAAGATGACAATCTGATTTTTGGCGTAAATGTGACAAGGATGGTAAGTCAGATAATATCCGAAAACTAGAAAATTTTTATCGCCCTGGAGCGGGACTCGAACCCGCGTCTCCCAGAAAACGCCCGGGTATGTTAACCACTACACCACCCAGAACGACAAAGTTTCAAGTTTCCGATCAATTTGAATATAACCATCACAAGATTCGCTAGTCAAATCCTGTTCTGGGTGGTGTAGTGGTTAGCATACCCGGGCGTTTTCTGGGAGACGCGGGTTCGAGTCCCGCTCCAGGACGATGAAAATTTTCAAGTTTTCGGATATTATCTGACTTATCATCCTTGTCACATTTACGCCAAAAATCGGATTGTCATCTTCAAAATTCACAGTAACTGTTGCATAAAATACATAGTATGTAGGTGAGGCACGACTGACGAAAACTATGGGTGGGAGGGAGACAGCTCCTTGGAAAGCAATGCAAATAGATGTCGTAAATCCTGTAATTATTTGGCACTATTTCTGTACATTTAACTGAATGTCCAGTCGAGTGGAGACACTACCAAGGCCTGTCAAAGTAACCTGAATTTGCATAGGGTTCGACGTATGATTGCAGTTTTGCACCTGTAAGTGAAGTTTAATAAACTGTTTCAACGTCATCCATAGGCGTGTCCTTACGAACCATTAACTTTGCCATTACTGTTAATTGTCCTTCCGAAAAGCGATAGCAGCTGTTAGTGATCGTCATGCAGATGCGATCTAGATACGTAAAGCAAAATGGTATGGGATATAGTAATAAAAATACTGCAATAGTAAGAGACATAAATAAAAAAAGGAGAGACGTGTTTTGCAATTATAGATCTTCTTATGCACCTATTATATTATTAGTACACTACTGAACGAAGGACTCTACAAGTTTTCACACTGAGAAGAGTTCAGTCTAATGCCCCTCGCTGGCCGAAACACGACTTGAAGTATGTATTTTATGCTTACTATCAGGCTTTTGTAGCCCAAGGAGGAAAAGTGGCACTAGAAATAAAGTAATAAACACATCCACGGCGGATTATAGTGATAGATTTAAGTTACATTAGCGGAAACCCTGAAAAACCACCAAGTGAACAGTCGGGGACAGAAATTGGACATCTAACACGCGCCTATACCAGAGTCAGACGTTTTAACCAACTGCGAAACGCCGGTGCAATTAAAGATGAAGCAATGTTTCTAAACAGTTTTTCTTTTTGGTCCTCCATTCAGTACCTCCAAAGGCGTAATACTAAACTGTTTAAACCGACAATTGGTTATCAGGATAACATTCTTTGAGGATAACCATTTCTCCAGCTGTAAATAGCATAACCGAACGAGGACAAAATTAAGCGCCGAAAAGCAAGTGCGGGAAGGCTTCGAAGGTGGGCAAATTTCCATATTCGTAACGCCGTAATTCAAGAGTTGGCACGAGAACAGTTTCGATGATTTAGAGGCCAACGGAAGAGTTGGCGCTCTATTGTTGGCGAACATTCGAACTGCTGTCCTTCCGTGAGGAGAAAAAGCGCCCACCTAAATCAACCTGTTTGCTCAAAAAGGAGAACAACGACTCCCTCCTCCTCCCCCACACGCACACCAATTCCCCGACCAAAGTATTTACTCCTTGGAGGAGTGAGTTTGTTTGCCCTGCAATAAAACTTCTCCTTTCCAGGGTCACAAAAGATTGTGGCGCATCTAGAAGGAACTATAACAGCTCAGAAAACACTTATTCATAAGGAACCATTGTCATGACAAGTGGGGATGCGGTCTTCCCGCGGAAATAGATAGCTACGCTCCGTGTTTACATATTTGATATTCCTATACTATGTTTTACAACATTCATTCCTTATGGATACTGCAAATGACATTCACTAGGGGTGAAACTATTCGCCACTTTGGTGAGTTATGACGGTCAGAATAAATGAGCTTCGGAATCCCACGGTGTTTACAGACCATAAAAGCTCCCGGTTCTTTGAAACCAATAGATTTCAATACATATATCTTAATTGCTTGTTGGTTTTGTCATTCGGCCAACAAGGTAAATTCTGAATACAGGGAACGCAGATGGCAAAATTCTTTCCAGTTTTTACTTGTATATGCAATAATGCTTCAGAGCTTAAGTGATTGCACAACAATTTGCAAGAGGAAAATAATTTAAAGAAACCCGCCAAGCCAACAGACATGGCTATCGTATTTTTTTTTTTTCATACCAGGCTATGAGGGCCACAACGAGTTCACGACACAGTGAGGATGCTTCGTGAGAATGCTTTGCTGGGGTGAGGATGCTTCGTGAGAATGCTTTGCTGGGGTGAGGATGCCTTGTGAGAATGCTTTGCTGGGGTGAGGATGCTTCGTGAGAATGCTTTGCTGGGGTGAGGATGCTTCGTGAGAATGCTTTGCTGGGGTGAGGATGCCTTGTGAGAATGCTTTGCTGGGGTGAGGATGCTTCGTGAGAATGCTTTGCTGGGGTGAGAATGCTTCGCTGGGGTGAGAATGCTTCGTGAGAATGCTTTGCTGGGGTGAGGATGCTTCGTGAGAATGCTTTGCTGGGGTGAGGATGCTTCGTGAGAATGCTTTGCTGGGGTGAGGATGCTTCGTGAGAATGCTTTGCTGGGGTGAGGATGCCTCGTGAGAATGCAAGCATGCGCAGGGACTCGAACTCAGACCCACATCTGACAAGAGACTCAGACCACTCGCCCACTCGGGAGAAAGAGAAGTGGCTAATAAAAGTAGATGAACATGAAAAATAGTAACGATGTCTGTTTGATCGAGTTTTGTGGACCTCAATTTCCTTATGGGGTCATACTGTCACTATTACTGTCATACACCTACCTCTCTGAAGATTTATTGTGTCCATGGAAAACTTTTTCAACTTTTGAGGACATTTGATTTCTGCGTGAAGCATTAGAAGCCATCGGTTTTGGTTCCCTCAAATTCTCCATCCACTTTTTTGAATTGTACAAAAACTTTCTATCTAATAAAAACGTCCATCTCTGTCTCTCTCTCTCTCTCTCTGTATCAGTGGCGTCGCGTGCCCATTTAGGTTGGGTGTGCGCTGTTAAGGGAGAAAAAATACGCAAAAAATTTACTATGTAATCCGAGATGAAAAATTTACGTATTGATTTTGAACATACGAAAGCATTTTTTTTTATTTAGCGGTCGTTGAATAAAAAATAAAGAAAGAACTTGTTATCCCATCTATACGGATAACAAAACTTCAAATTCTGTTTTTAAATCTGTGCTCATAAACACATCGGTTTGCACTGCGACGAAAAGACAGAAAAACTGCAATTCGTGGTAGAACGTGGAATTGCATTTATGACTTCACGAGATTCCAAACGCAAACGTATGACCAGTAGTGCTTTTTTTTGGGAGAGCACACCCTAGAAGTTTATTGCCTCTGCGGAAATGTGAAGAGCTTTGCATCACAGTTATTTTACACGCCTCGCATGCTCACTGGCCAAACGGAACACCTAAACACGCGAATACTACAAAACTATGTTTTGTTTACTAATGAAACAACGAACCTTTTTCACTTTACGAAAATATTGTATAAGGAAATTAATTTTAGCCACCACGCGAAGCTTTAGGACAAACTTTGGTGAGTTTTGTTATCACAACGTTGAATTGCGTTGCTCCATGGGATTGCAAGCAGTGCTCTATTTGGCCGGCACACCCTAAGAGATCAGCTGTGTGTTTGAAACCACAGGGAAATAAAAATGTGACCTGCAGCGCTATCTAGGGAGCGATTGTACCAAATTCGCTTGAGCATCGTCGGATTGCAAGCGGTGCTGTATTACTACCGTACTTTCTCAGCCCAATATATAAATATATATATATATATATATATACGCCGCCCCGGTGGCGCAGTGGTTTAAGCGATGGCCTCTGATCATTCGTCCGAACGGGCTCCGGGTTCGAATCCCGGTGAGGCATGGGTGTTGTGTTTGTCTTACGGCACTGGCTCTCTCCCTTCCCTGGAACCAGTGACCCTAAATTAGGGACGGGCGACTGCTTATAGCCCATTGAGTTGCTCACGGTGGTCGTTAAACCTCCAATCTAAAAAAAAAATATATGTATATATATATACACACACTGAGTGGCCACTTTATAATGACCACCCCCTCAGTACTTCGTTGGAGCACCTTTTGCCTTTAATACTGCGTCAATTCTTCATGGCATGGACTCCACGAGATGTTGATAGGTGGTTTGTGGGATCTGAGACCATGCTTGATGAATACCACTTTCAAGGAGTGTGAGATTGCAGGGTTGTGGATCCAACTGTCTGAAGGCTCGTTCAACTTCTTCCCCACAAATTATCAATGGGGTTGATATCTGGAGATTGTTGGGGCCACTTAAGCAAAGTAAACTCGCCGGCATGTTCCTGAAACCAATTTTGTACAATACGAAAACTATGGAAGGACGCATTATCTTGTTGAACGTAGCCATCGCCATTGGGATAAATCATCCACATGACAGGATGCACTTGGTCCGCAACGATGTTTAGATATGATGTGCCAGTTAGACGTTGATCAACACGAATTAAAGGGCCCAAAGCATGCCAGAAAAACACTCCCCGAACCATAACGTTGCCTCCACCAGCTTGAAAGGTTGTAGCAATGCATTTGGGGTCCATGCTTTCGTGCTGTTTCCGACAAATTCTCACTCGGCCATCGGCATGGTGCAACTGAAAACGTGATTCACCGGACCACATAATTTGTTTCCAATTATCGACTGTCCAATCCTTGCGCTCCTGTGCGAACTGGAGACGTTTTCTCTTGTTAACTGCAGACAGCAAAAGTGTTCGAACAGGCCTTTGGCTGACATATCCCACCCGGTGCAGTGTACGGCGAACAGTGCGTGCAGAGATCATTCAAGGGGATCCTTGATTAAGATGGTCTGTAATTTGCTGCACTGTTGCCCTTCTGTTGGCTGTTACCAGTTGGGACACTCTCGGTTCCGCCCGAGCAGTCACTAGACGATGACGACCACACGTTGCACGTAGAGACACAGTTTTTTGGCTGACAGTCCAGTCTTTGAACACTTTAACAACAGCTGCTCTGGAACATTTCACAAATGCGGCGGTTTCGGTGTTACTCGATCCATGGCTCCGGGCTCCTACAATCATCCCACGTTGAAATTCCGTCAAATCACATTTTTTTCCCATCTCGTCACCAAAAATCACTTCTACTACTGTCGCAAGCACTAAGCTTTCCCTTTTTATACTAGCCTCGCCCTCTGGCGGCAACAGCATGCAGCCATAGCTCATTTGCTTAAAACTGTCAGGTGGTCATAATAAAGTGGCCACTCAGTGTATAATATAATATAATATAATATAATATAATATAATATAATATAATATAATATAATATAATATAATATAAATATAATATAATATAATATAATATAATATACACTGGTGGCCACCCAAAACGCAACACCGAGAAGGACACGGGATAGCAAATCCAGATTTACTGGACACATAATAACAGATACAAAGATGAAACGATTGAGCTTACAGGCCCGTGCGATTTGCGGAACACACAGACATCAATAGTTCGTGTGGCCCCCATGGCTGGCAATAACGGTCGCTACACGCCGCGGCATCGAACGAAAGAGGCTTTGGATGTGGGCTTGGGGTATGTCGGTCCAGGCTGCTTCCACACGTTGCCACAGTTCATCAGGCGTAGCCGCGGGTGGTGCTTGCCGGGCCACTCGGTTTGCCGATCAGCGACCAGATGTGTTCGATGGGCGACATATCGGGAAAAGAGGCGGGCCACGGCAGCAGTGACACCTGGTGGGCCGTGAAGAATTGTTGCACGATGCGTGCCACGTGCGGATGCGCATTGTCCTGTTGAAACATGGCCGCTGGCAGGTCCTGCAGGTAAGGGAGAACTACAGGCTCCAAAACGTCGGAGATGTAGTGGTGGATGTTGAGTGCACCGGCGATGCGTGCCAGAGGGGTGCGTGTGTCGTATCCAATTACGCCCCAAACCATAACGCCAGGCGACGGACCGGTATGGCGATGCATAATGCAGGCGTCATACAGTCTCTCGCCGCGGTGCCGCCACACGCGGATCCGACCATCGTGGTGTTGCAGGCAGAAGCGGGATACGTCGGAGAAGACAATGTCGTGCCATTCCGTAGTCCAGGTGCGGCGTTCAACGGCCCACTGGCGCCGCCCTCGCCGGTGTTGTAACGTCAATGGTTATAGGAGCAATGGGCGCCGTGCGACAAGTCCCCGCTCCTGCAGACGACGTCGAACGGTACGTGCTGACACACACAGGTTGTTGCACAACACACCCTAATTCCTGCGCTAACGTTCGTGATGTGATGTGGCGGTGCGAGCCGTCAATGCCCGCCGCACAACATACCGGTCCTCCCGTTCAGTGGTGTGCCGCGGCTACGGCAATCACTCACGTCGGTCCGTCCGTCCCTCCTGCACCCACCGAATCCATACTCGCATCACTGTGGCTGGATGTCGTCCCACACGGGCGTCGATTCTCGGTACGATAAACCGCTGTCGCGATAAGCCACTGTTCGTCCTCTGTCGAACTCCGAAACGTGCTGAAATGACTGTCGTATTCTGCGACGAGGCATCAGGAAGCTTCCCACGCACAGGTCCGGCAGCACAACACACTTCCATTACTTACACCCCACCCCGCCTTCTGTGCACCCTTCTTATAGTGCTTCTCGGTGACGTGCCGGGCGCACATGATTTGCATATGCCCTGCAATGCTAATCGTTTGCATGTTCTCTCGCGGGCGACGCATGCTGCGAATTTCAGGCCAATCGGATGCTTCCTTCTTGGTGTTTCATTTTGGGTGGCCAGCAGTGTAATATAGTTGAAAGACAATTTATTACATACACCCACCAAATAACGCTTGGGCCTACTTCTCGCTCAAATAACAGCAGCAACACGTAATGACATGGACTCTACTAGGTGCTGGTACCGCTCTCGTGGTATTGCGGCTGATGATTTCAGTACAGCTTCCGTAAGGTGCCAAGAATTGTCGGTGTTGGGATTAAAGCTCGAATGCATAACTCCACTTCGTCGCACATTTGCTCAATTGGGTTCAAATTCGGAGAGTGAGGGGGTCATTCGACGGTTGCGAACTCACTGGAACGTTCCTCGAAGAAATCCTTCGTCAAACGGGATTTTGAGACTGGGCGCTGTATTCAGGGGTGATTGTGAGATGAAACAAAAGATCTTGAACCCTGACTGAGTGCGACATACGCGTATATAAATGATGCACATTATTTATATAATATACTGTATATGCAACGCACAATACAGGTACACATTGCTTATATATTACACACCCATTACATTAACTAGCTACACAACTAACCACTAGTGTCTGTGCTTAGAGACGGGCGACTGCTTATAGCCTATTGAATTACTCGCGGTGGTCGTTGAACTCTCAATCAAAAAAATAAAAAAAAAGTGCCTGGGCAAGTTTAACTTCGCACTTTCTTTGTACCAATTTCTTTTTTCCCAATATGTAAGAAATCTTTAAAAAAAAAATGCATTTTCGAACTTTATTTGTGATCTAAGAGATCTCTAAAAATTGTGAAATTCGACTTCAGAAATTGGATTTTTGAAGTCAAATTTTGCGCTTCTGAAAATTTAGGCAAACTATTGAGATCCGTTCAGTTCTGGGTGCTAAAGTCCTGCTGCCTAAAAATTCATCAGTGAGTTTTGCCAGTTCTGCAATTAGCTCGTTGGATTCATTGAACCTTTGTAACGAAATTATTTGATGCAGATAAAGCTGCCATAAATGATAAAGACTTCCTTTCAGCATGTACAACAGTTTTGAATCTGAAAAAGCACTTTTAGATTAATTACCACTTCATAGCATTTTCAGGAAAGAGATGATTGAGGATTCCCAAATTCCTACACAACATTTGAAAATCCGAATTTTCGGGTTTAGAATGTTACACAAACCCTGAATTCCGGGCTGCACCCGTACGACAAACAGGAATCACTGTACTGTCGAAATAAGGCATCCTGCTGTGGAAACAGGAATCACTGTACTGTCGAAATAAGGCATCCTGCTGTGGAAACAGGAATCACTGTACTGTCGAAATAAGGCATCCTGCTGTGGAAACAGGAATCACTGTACTGTCGAAATAAGGCATCCTGCTG
Organism: Macrothele yani; assembly: GCA_039090855.1. Taxonomy (NCBI): domain Eukaryota; kingdom Metazoa; phylum Arthropoda; class Arachnida; order Araneae; family Macrothelidae; genus Macrothele; species Macrothele yani. The sequence continues at coordinate 75,092,147 of CM077028.1, read as the reverse complement.
TGGAAACAGGAATCACTGTACTGTCGAAATAAGACATCCTGCTGTGGAAACAGGAATCACTGTACTGTCGAAATAAGGCATCCTGCTGTGGAAACAGGAATCACTGTACTGTCGAAATAAGGCATCCTGCTGTGGAAACAGGAATCACTGTACTGTCGAAATAAGGCATCCTGCTGTGGAAACAGGAATCACTGTACTGTCGAAATAAGGCATCCTGCTGTGGAAACAGGAATCACTGTACTGTCGAAATAAGGCACCCTGCTGTGGAAACAGGAATCACTGTACTGTCGAAATAAGGCATCCTGCTGTGGAAACAGGAATCACTGTACTGTCGAAATAAGGCATCCTGCTGTGGAAACAGGAATCACTGTACTGTCGAAATAAGGCATCCTGCTGTGGAAACAGGAATCACTGTACTGTCGAAATAAGGCATCCTGCTGTGGAAACAGGAATCACTGTACTGTCGAAATAAGGCATCCTGCTGTGGAAACAGGAATCACTGTACTGTCGAAATAAGGCACCCTGCTGTGGAAACAGGAATCACTGTACTGTCGAAATAAGGCACCCTGCTGTGGAAAACAGATAACCGTGAAAGGTGGTCGTGGAGTCGTCAAAATAGAATGGTCTGGGGATGATGATATCTGTAGGTGCAAGGGGCTCCAAAGTGGCCAACGTAAACACGCACCATAAAATCACACCTTAAATTACACATAAAATTACACCAGTCAGCAATACCTCGAATGGCTTTTTTGGGGCACATGGCTCGTGTGGTTTACGCTGCACAAGCAACCTTCCTTTGGTAGCTTGTAGTTGGAACCTTGGTTATCGGACCTAGCTACCCGTTTCCAGCCTTTCACTCTCCAGCGGAGATGTTCTTTTGCTCACTGCGGCTTCATAGCCTCGTGACGTGCGGTTAACAAAGGTACCCGATGTGAGCGTTGGCAGACAGATCCCAGTCGTGCCACCACAAGTGTAATGGCTTTTGCACAAACCTTCATAGGCTTCCAGTCGTTGAATGACGACGTTATGCTCTCCCTTATGGCCCTCCTCTCAGACGTTACGATAAGAGAGAGGCCGCACTCACCTCCAAGATTTATTGCCACATCTTCCACGGCGTCTGCCGGTTTAGCTGGTTTCGATAGTCCTGGTACACCCGTGAAACTGTTTCACGCGGAAATCCCAGACGTTCTGCAATTGCGGAGATGGATTATTCTACCTTCCTCGCACCGATTATCTGCCCACGATTGAGCTCGCTCAGGCCACCGTATTTACCCATCATCACAATCGCGAGTACGCTATACAGCAAGTAAATGTTCGATTCATTTATAGTCAGCAGGGAGGTTTCGGCCAGAGTTGGAAACAGGCCCGGATGCGACCAGGACCCGGCCGTCACATAACTGTACCCGACCCGGACAAATCTTCTTTGAACTATAAATACGAATATATCATCATCACTGTCAATCCCTGTCAATCATTATGACACGCTCGTCCACTGCTGGATGAACGTCTTTCCAAGTTTCTTCAACAACGGACTGTCTTGTGCCAGTCTCCCTTCATCCACCCATGTCCATCGTGGTCTTCTTCTGGGTCTTTTTCTGTCCCTTGGAATCCAGTCTAAAATTTAAGTTGTTTGTCGGTGGTCTGTCCTTCTGGCAATATGTCCAGTCTATTATCATTTCAGGAATTTTACTCTCATCGTGATGTCTTCCACTCTTGTCATTTTCCTTATCCACGAGTTCCTCTTTTTATCTTTCTTTGTTACACAAAGCATGAATCTCTCCATGCCTCTTTCAGTTGTCTGTAGTGTTTTTATGTCTGTTTTAGTTAACGTCCACGTCTCTGTTCGACACTTAAGCACTGGGAAGATGCATTGATTTAACACTTTTAAGACATAACGACACATTGCTCTTAAAAATTATACTGTTTCTTCTAAAAGCTCTCCAACCAAGTTTTATACGCCAACTAATTTCTTCATCAATGTGACCCTCGCTTGATGTCTGCTGCCCAAGGTAAATGTACGAATTGGTTATCTCCAGCTTTTTCCCATCAACTGATAAATCTTCATTCCTTGTAAACGCATTGTGCTTGAGTTTTTTCTTCTAAAAGTTCATTTTTAATCCCATTTCTTTACCCTTCTCAGCAAGTTCCTAGATCATACTCTGCAGTTCTGAAGTATTGTTTCAAAGACCTCTAAAGGGTTCTTTGAAATCTGTTTTTTTTTTCAAAAATAAAACGGAAATAAAACCGGATCGAAATCGGGTCAAGATCACCTTGACCCAACCCGTTTGACCCGGAAGAATTGTCGACAAGGTGACCCGTTTCCATCTCTGGTTTCGGCTAGCAGCATTATTGTAGTCGGGTAGGACAAGTTTCTGGATGGGAACAGCATGCATTATAACGAAGTAAATTTCTCCGTCATTTTTATCCGCGCCAGGATTCGAACCCGGGTCCACTCATTCCGGAATAAGTTGCTCTACCAATTGAGCTACGCGGACATTTTTATTCTGATTCATATCTGCCTTTATGTCGTGTGCGTCCTTCTGGCAGGTACGTCACATCTCCTGGTACGTTACAGCATAAAAATAAAAAACAACAACGGCAAAAATAACTTGCGGTGATATCTCATCGAAATTTGTATCTTAAACTATTCGTAATGGTTCATTAAAATTTTGGAAGAGATTTGGCAGCTATACTTTATTGTATTCAGACTCTTCATATACCTTTGAAATTTATCATAACTGAGATCAACGTAAGACTTAAATAATAATGATAATTTGACGGTTACGTGGCGACGTAGTGACATTCAATGAAGTCAAATGAGTCCAGTTAAGGTGCGTCGGGCAAAATGCCCATTCGGAACTCTTATAATTAGAAAATCACTTAATCAGTTTCTGAGTCAATGGCGAATCGGTTAACACATAAACTAGCCAATCAGCAAGGGAAAAGAAAGAGTTCTTTTTTAAAAAAAGAGAGATCTATAATTAGCGAAAGAGTCACGTCAACCAGTGTTCCGGTGTAAAAACAATATTGCACCGCGCGAAGTCTCATTCGCTCAATCTAAGGGCTGATATTTCCACTTTGTGCATTTTGCGTCGAATTAATTTTCCTCCTCACAGAGTGAGTGCAACAAACAGCCAGAGGGAGTAACAAACGACCTTCAACCCTACCTCTGAGGCATTAGATGATCCGACTACTTCGTCGCTGCCGTTTCCTCCTTTTCCGAGATCCTCAAGAGGACGGCAGGAAGCACATCCCTGATCCCTTTTCCTTTCCCTCTTTCCCGCATCACCCACTCGGAACACAAAAGCCGAACAGTCCGTCTCTTAATGAGGGCGAACCCGCTTCCCATGGGGGCTCAACGTGATACATCCGAGATGCCAGCGATTAATCAAAATGGGGGAAGCATCAATTTTGGTAATGAAGACCGTCTGGCAGGCCCTGTTTGCTCATAAGCATAGGCACAAAAGGGTGATGTATTACATTTCGCAGAGACGGAGAAATAGATGGAGTTCCTTAAAACATTCCTTAAGTATTCTCGTTAGATCTAACAAGAAGCAGTGCGGCATGGAAAGGAATATTTATTCATATTGAGAAAACCTCCAATTACAAGGCCAAGGAACCATGCCTGCTGTTACCTAAGAGCGCTAGATTCCAGAAATTCGCGTACTAATAGCGCTGTGCAATTTATCAATGAATTCGCGATTCTGCTTCTCATGGGACCACGTACAAGAACATATTTAAGTAGTCGGTAGTGGCTAAGGTAGCGGCAATCCAATCATACATTGCTTATATCTTCATTCCTGGGAAGGAACTCAGACTACTGATGATTAGTTAGGCATGTCCACATAAACCTTGCGATTATCGGTGGGCAAAATTGAGACTTTAAATTCGTAACAGAAACGCGTGTTAGTCACTTTAACTGACGAAAAGCAAGCTGTCGAACTTCAAATACATTTATGCTCCGAATCAAAACCCAAATGAGACAGAATACATCTTTTCACGACCCATCCAAACTACGAAAAAGAAGATGATGACGTATTTTGCGGATAAATTAAATTACGAAATAAATAATTTTTTTGTTTCGTCTTGACAATAAAATATTAACACTTTGATTTCGAAGTGCGTGAAAGGTTACAAAACAAAACTTATAAATTTAACGGGTTGAGCTGTTAAGCGTCGAAGCCTAGTGGTCAGTGTTCTTGACTGCCACGGAGAAACCTCTGGTTCGATCCCAGGCGGGTACGAACGCTCGAACCACTACATATCCGCCGTGAGTCGGATGGGCACGTTAAGCCGTCTGACCCCCGGCAATAAATAAGGGCGTCTTCCTCCCCCTTTTTACTTCGCTTCCGTGTCACTTTCCAATCGGGCTGTTGGCTAGGTTTAATTTTATGTATTGTGATAGACGCCAACTTATCAGAAAAATCGTTGTTGTTTGCAGGTTCCTGTCATTGGAGTAGGGAAGCAAATAAATAAGTAGTTAAACAAATTGAATGTTATGACAGATGGTTTCTTTCCACTTATCTTTACTCATCAGATTGGGGTAAAAGGGGAAATATTAGTTGGTCTGATTGAATAGTAATTACTTCCAGCGGATTGATAGATATCTCGGACGACTTCCTCGATGTAATTCCCGCCGAAATTTCTTTCTACTTCATCCCGTGCAAAAGCGTTTTCCCCTCCTTGTGTGAGCAAAATCCTTCGTCCTTCCTTCCTCAAAATTTCCAAAAAGACTCCCTGTTTATGACTCCTATCGATTCCATTCCCCTACACGATCTGTCCTTTAGGAAAATGCTCTTTCGTAAAAAGTTGGCTGTTAATTGCTTGCTCCCATTGTCCCTAGCGGGGCTTTGAGGGAGAGTGGTGTCCAATGACGGGGAGAAAGGGAATGTTCTTTTGTTCGTGGGAGGTCCCACGGTCGGCGAAGTATGACCTTTCTCCGAGATGAAACTATGCTAAGCGCCTTTTTTACTGGGGAGTGAATTTATCTAGCTGCCGTTCGCGCGCAAAATAACACAAGTTACGATTTGATTAAAGTTTAAATATATCCGTATAACAGGGACTCCAGCTCAAATCTCCTAGCTTCCTATTTCTGAGGGTTGTTTATGACCTGGGGTCAGACACTCCCTTCCTAAAATCTTCTACATATGATCTGATCTGTTAAGGGTCGCAAGCCTTGGATAATAATATCAAGATACCTTTGTTATGGATTAAACCAACACATCTTTCCAGATGTGAATACAATCACGTACGACAAAACTGGAAACGATAGCGATAATAAGCAGGAACTCTGCTCCTAGCAAAGCACGCTCAATAATGCCGTTCACTATTTCCATTGTTCCTAGGCAAATGTGTGATTGCTTTCTTTTCTGTAACTCTAGAGCTGTATTAGGTACAACTGTCCAGCAGCGTATTGTCACGCTCTAGTCCTGCATAGAACAGCTCGAATTCGTCACAGCATGAAATACCAGATGCTGGGAGCATTCTGTAGGAATATTGTAAGATGCTGAGATGATCGAGTCTCACAATTCCCAAAAATTGGACAGTGGCACAGTCTCACAGCGAACAGCCCGTTCCAACTCATCCCAGAGATGCTCGACGGAATGAAAACTGGAATGCAGGAACACTTAAGAAAAACACGTCGGCATAATCTTGGAAATGATCGATGACGATACGAGCTTTGTCAGCATGTGCGGTTTCCTTCTGGTCATGTCCATCTGCTTGAGGGTAAAGCATACGCAAGAAGAGATGAATTTGGTCCGTAACGATGCTTAGATACGCTTTCGCTGTCAGATGTCCTTTGATGTGTATCAGCAGACATAATGCGTGTCAGGAAAGAATTCCAATAGCTGTAAGGTTTTTATTTCAGCAACGTGATTTCTTTTTTCGACTAGAACTACATCTTTCTCTGCGCTGGGCAGGCGGTAACATTGAGAGCACGGATGCAACGAAAACATGTCACAATTTGAGCGCTTATATCTTCTAAACTAATAATCGTAGAATAATAAATAATACATCATTAAATAGTTTATAGAGTCCTATTTATGACAAAACAAGTTTAAACCCTCCACCACTTAACCCTTCGATACAGTAGCGCTAGAAAGTTAGCTAAATTTCGCGTGATTTTGTTTCTCCGCACGCCGTTTTAAGGTTGATAACTGGTGAATAGATAATGATAGCGATGACCTCAGCTCCGCATTCCGTAGCTGACGGTTAGAGTTAATGGGCGTATGTGATAAACCGAATTAAAGTGGATATAAAATTTATTTAATTTTTAGTTAAAAAAATTATGACGGGAATTTAGAAATGCCGCAAAAATCCACGGAAAATTACTACACTGAGTGGCCACTTTATTATGACCACCTGACAGTTTTCAAGCAAATGAGCTATGGCTGCACGTTGTTGCTGCCAGAGTGCGAGGCTAGTATAAAAAGGGAAAGCTTAGTGCTTGCGACAGTAGTAGAAGTGATTTTTGAGTGACGATATGGGTAAAAAACGCAACAGTGCAGCAAATTACAGACCATCTTAATCAAGGATCCCCTCAAATGATCCCTGCACGCACTGTTCGCCGTACACTGCATCGGATGGGATATGGCAGCCGAAGGCCTGTTCGAACATCTTTGCTGTCTGCAGTTAACAAGAGAAAACGTCTCTAGTTCGCACAGGAGCACAAGGATTGGACAGTCGATAATTGGAAACAAATTACGTGGTCCGATCAATCACATTTTCAGTTGCACCATGCCGATGGCCGAACAGCACGAAAGCATGGACCCCAAATGCATTGCTACAACCCTTCAAGCTGGTGGAGGCAACGTTATGGTTTGGGGAATGTTTTCCTGGCATGCTTTGGGCCCTTTAATTCGTGTTGATCAACGTCTGACTGGCACATCATATCTAAACATCGTTGCGGAACAAGTGCATCCTGCCATGTGGATGGTATATCCCAATGACGATGGCTACTTTAAACAAGATAATGCGTCCTGCCATAGTGATGGTTTTGTACGGAATTGGTTTCAGGAGCATGCCGGTGAGTTTACTTTGCTTAAGTGGCCCCCACAATCTCCACCCCATTGAAAATTTGTGGAATGAAGTTGAACGAGCCATCAGACAGCTGGGTCCACAACCCTGCAATCTCACACCCCTTGAAAGTGCTATTCATCAAGCATGGTCTCAGATCACACAAACCACCTATCAACATCTCGTGGAGTCCATGCCACGAAGAATCGACGCAGTATTAAAGGCAAAAGGTGGCCCAACGAAGTAGTGAGGGGGTGGTCATAATAAAGTGGCCACTCAGTGTATAACAACCGACGAAAGTTGAAGAAACAGCTAGAGGAGAACGAGAGGAATCCGAAAAGGCCCGCTAAGTCATCACCCGAAAGGTCACGGGAATAAAGGGAGCGTCAGAAAGTCCGCGCGCCAGGATGCGTTTCACCCGAGTTCGATTCTAGAGCCAGAACCCTTCAACTGCACGAATTGAGCCTGAACAGCAAGAACAGATGGAGATTGATGTCATCGATCCAAAACTTTTAAACTTTCACACCGAGCATATGGTATGCCTATGTACATCACCAGTCTTCACAACTTTGCTGGATAATGAATGTATTACGTCTCAAACCTTTACACCGCAGATGAATTCTGAATCTAGACAAGAACAAGAGCAACAAGAAGTAGAGTACATTGGGTCCGAGCCGTATCGCCCAATTTATAACAAGGCAATTAAAGGAGTTTGAAAAATTGTTTCTGTAGAACGATTTCTTCGGAATCAATTTTAGCAATAACTGCTGACAACGATGATACTACGCCTTCTACTAACATTAATATATCATCAGCAGAAATTACTATGAATTGTATATAGTATAAGTTGCTTTTAAGTAAATAAAGTAAAATACTTCTGTTGTTTTATTTCTTAGAAATTTTATATCTGAAAAAAATCAAAGGGGTACAATAGCAACTGTGTCGCAACCTACAACGTAGAACTACGTCAACTGTCACTATTTCATGGCACTATCTCACTAGTTCTACGCCCTTAAAGTATTCAGCGAAGGACAGTTGATGGATTGTGCCGCAACCTACAACGTAGGGCTACGTCAACTGTCCTTCGTATTCAGTAAAGTCATTCGTCTACTGTCCTTCGTATTCAGCGAAGGGCTACGTCAACTGTCCAAAGTATTCAGCGAAGGACAGTTGATGGACTGTGCCACAACCTACAACGTAGGGCTACGTCAACTGTCCAAAGTATTCAGCGAAGGACAGTTGATGGACTGTGCCACAACCTACAACGTAGGGCTACGTCAACTGTCCTTCGTATTCAGCCGCGAAGAACATTGTCCTTCCTATTCAGCGAAGGGCTACGTCAACTGTCCAAAGTATTCAGCGAAGGACAGTTGATGGACTGTGCCACAACCTACAACGTAGGGTTACGTCAACTGTCCTTCGTATTCAGCCGCGAAGAACATTGTCCTTCCTATTCAGCGAAGGGCTACGTCAACTGTCCAAAGTATTCAGCGAAGGACAGTTGATGGACTGTGCCACAACCTACAACGTAGGGTTACGTCACCTGTCCTTCGTATTCAGCCGCGAAGAACATTGTCCTTCCTATTCAGCGAAGGGCTACGTCAACTGTCCAAAGTATTCAGCGAAGGACAGTTGATGGACTGTGCCGCAACCTACTACGTAGGGCTACGTCAACTGTCCTTCGCTGAATACTTTAAGGACGTAGAACTAGTGACATAGTGCCATGAAATAGTGACAGTTGACGTAGTTCTAGGTTGTAGATTGCGGCACAGTTGCTTTTGAGCCCCTTTGATTTTTTTAAATATTGTATTACTAAGTGATTAAACGAAATAGCTAAACCCGAACGACAAAAGCCGAGGTGCAATAGCTATCTCGCTCGACCTCTCTAGTTGCCTAAGGGGATGACCGCTCCCTCAAGGACGTGAAAATCGGATTGGCAGGGTCGGGGAGCATGGAGGCTATCGGAAGATGGGCATGGATGTCCGGACTCTGGAAGCGAACAGAAGGGGACTGGACGCTGTAGTGGCTTGACGTAGGAAACGAGTTACCTGTCTTGGTAAACCTACGATGTATGGCGATCGGAAGGGCAATGATCGTGCAATAAAGATTTGTTGTGCCACCCAAATGTATATTTATACCAGAGAATTATTGTTTCAAATTTCTTACTGTCGATTAGTACGGTTGGTAATAACCAACATAAAAAATACGGTGGAGATACAGTGGTGAGAACATAAGGGTGGCATAGGCAATACATAGGTCGCTCTACAATAACGGTACACCGTCGCCACTGGACTGCTGTGTTGGCACCTGAGAGGGTAGCTCAGTGGCCTCAAGTTGCTTCGACAAAATTAGTATTTTATCAACAGCATGATTCAGAAAGAACTTTGATTCGTCCGTACAGACGACCTTTTCCCTGCCCTAAACGGCCCCAGAGTTGATATTCCTCCCCTTCTACTGAAAGCGCGTTTTCATATACTGTGCTGGCAACATAGGGCACTCGATATGGTCGCAGGGTGTTGTAACCCATTCTCAACACAATGGGGTCAGAGTTGACACTCAGCACACCAATCTTGAATTCCGCAGTGATTTGCCAGGTTGTTGCCCGTCTGTTCGCTTGCACGATTCTCGTAAATCTCCTTTGACACCTCTGATCTATCAGCTGCTTTTGTCTACAGGATCGTTGATTGGTTGAAGTCTTTCGCGTGTAATTTCCATATTCCATACAGTATCTTTCTCCAGGCCATTTCCAGGCCATCATTTAAAATTATTTTTTCTGTTGAATTTTTACAATGAATTCACAAAATAACTTTATGAAAATACTTTCACTCACGGAAAATGCAATACAGTTTCAATCGAAATTTTGCGTAACATCCTCAAGAAACGCGCGCGTCCTATTGGACGGATAAACGCAAGATGGACAATGAATCCATTTCGGAACTTCTTGGAAAATGTTACAGCCGGAGATACTAAGCTATTATGATTTTCCCACAATCTTCAGGCGTTTCATTCAAAAATATTCATTGAATCACATTATAGAAATACATTTTCTTTTGCGAAATCTCAAAGTCCAGCAAACTTAATCATGAAAATACTGACGGACAGACAGGCGATACGAAACAGCAAGTATTGAAACTCGTTCGTAAATGCGAAGGGAAACGACAAAGATATCCATAAAGACATAAGGAACGTTTCTCTGGCACAAATAAATAAGGCATTTCAGGATTGTGCATTATAACGCCAGTATTTCCAAAATTACTAAAAATTCCACCACATACGGGTAAGTATTTTCTGCACTTGGGCCAAACTTTAGTAGATAACTTTTCCGGGAATAAGGCAAAAAGCAGAGTTTTAAAATCACACAGTAATGAAAATTAGGTTTGCAGCACGTCCTCAATATGCAATTCCATTATCGATTGGTCCGCATATTTCATGCAAATCGTAGAGGAAATATTCTCTTGGAAGTCCACGGCCACCGACGTCGTTTCATTCCAACAGTTATTGAAATGCCTGCTCCAAGTAGAATTCATGTTATAATTAAGTTTCCCGTGTTCGGTTACGGTTTGCCAGCTTTTAATAACACTTGTTAATTCCAAGCGAGTGAAAATATCAGATATTAGGGTAATTCGTGTTTTAATAATGCGAGGAATGTGACTACTATTAACACCGGAATTTCACAGTCGTACAAATGGTTCGCGAGTTGGTAGATTAACACGGGGGAAAAATGTGATATTTAATTCCCCGAATAGTCCCTCCTTTAGATTTAGGGACCTGTACTAAGTACTGTAACAACTTAAAGTTAAATGGCAAAATTTTAAGGGCATATAAGTGCAGTGCGATAAGTACACGACGTTACTTATCGATGTTTTGTTCAGCTTCGTTGCTCTCCGGTGCATTCAATAAACTACGCGAATAAATAAAACTCAAGGAATTCTAAAGGAATTGAAAATCTCAAGTTATGGCCACTAAACCTGAAATTCGGCTTGCTCCCGTTCTACTGAACAAAGCTTCATGCTGTAAATGAATGGAAAGAAATTTAGAATCAATCTAGAACTCTCACGCTCTCTCTTGTACGCAGAATTATTTTTTGTGGGTTAAAAAATAAAAAAAAACACGCGTTTTTTTAGACTACATACCTTTTCGCTATTGTTAGCAATAACAATAAATTGAATGAAATTCACAATTATCAAAAGAGACAAGAAAACTAAAACTTCAGGATTTCTTTTTCTCATGAAAATATTATTGTGGGTGACTTTCTTGATATTTAATAAGCCTCTATTTTCCAGCACGCTCAGTAATAGTCATCAAACTACTGAAGAGAGAGGAAGGAGGGGAAATGGAGCGAATTCAGGACAAACGAACAAGGGAGGAAGCGATTTGATCCATAATGAAGAGACAAAAGTTAAATTTAAGACATGTACACTGTTGGCCATTGAAAGTGCAACACTAGGAAGATCGCATCCCAGGGGCTCGAAAGTTGGCAGAAGAGCAGAACACGGGTGCACATATAAATGATTAACCGAGCAGCACATATGAAAATTAAGTGGGATAGTAACGTCCCCTAGAAGTCGTATAAAAGGACTGAAAAAGGAACCGGTGTTAAACACCCGAAGTGTGTTTGCTTGCCGTTCCTGGCAACGGACAGCTGCAGCATAACCTGCCGAAGACAACGGCGGCTCTACCAGCAGGCTTCCGACATTGATCGCGGGAGTATTGTGGCATATCGGGATTGCGGATTATCACTCTGAGACATCGGTTCTCGTGTAGAATAGAATGTGGCCACGGTGGGGAGAATATAGCGTCAGTGGGTAGGGGAAGAACGAACACTCACATCCCTAAACGAGAGCACCGACATCTGGTGCGCATAGCTCTGACGGATCGCACAGCCACATCGACCACCGTAGCTCAACAGTACGGGCGTGGGGCACAACACCCTTTCTCCGCACGGACGGTTCGACGTGGTCTGCAGCAGCAGGATATTTTTACACGGCGCCCATTGCTTCGGCTACCTTTGACTGTACAACATCGGCGTCTGCGACTGCAATGGCGCCAAGAACGTCACGCATGGAGGAGCGAATAGCAAGGCATCGTGTTTTCCGAAGAATCCCGCTTCAGTTTGCAGCAGCATGATGGACGAATCCGTGTCTCGCGGTACCGCTGCGACCGGCTGAGTGAGTCCTGCATTATTATGCTGCGCCTTACAGGCTCCCGGCGATACGGTATGGGGTTCCATTGGATTTCACCCCGACGCGCCTCATCTGCATTACCGGCACGTTGAAAAGCCGCCGTTACATCACTGAGGTGTTGGAGCCTGTCCTTGTACCATATCTTCAGGGACTGTCTGGTGCCATTTGCCAGCAGGATAATGCGCGACCGCACTTGGCACACAAAGTCCAAGACTTCTTGGATCGCCATCATGTGTCACGTCTTCCTTGGTCCGCGAGGTCCCCGGATATGTCGCCTATTGAACACGTGTGGTCCATGATCGCAGAACGACTGGCGCACCAGCGACCACCCACGGCTACAACGGAAGAACTGTGGCATCGTATCGAAGCTGCGTGGACGGATATTCCCTAAACACACATCCAACGTCTCTTCCTCACGAAGCCGGGCTGTGTAGCAGCTGTAATTGCCGCCCAGGGTGGCTACACCAAATACTTATTGTTATGTGTTCCCCTTGTTTCACGGTGCTGTATTTGTAATCGATTCACCCTTGTATCATCTGCTTTCTGTGCGATAAACATGGCTTTGATATCTCTTGACTTTCGTGGTGTTGCATTTTTAAAGGGCAGCAGTGTACGTATGTATGTATGTATGTACGTGTATATATATATACATATCAAGTTGTAAAGAAAGTATCCGTAAAATAGAGAAGCATGTATTTCAAGCTGTGTAAAAAATCATACAAAACGCTTAACCTAATCGACCACGTAGTCCCCATCGGAACTGATGACCTTGTTCCGCCGATCTACGAGTTGAAATATCCCATTGCGACAGAAGTCTGGTGAGCGGGAGCTGAAGAAGTCATTCACGCAACGTTTCACATCATCGTCATTAGCAAAGTGTTTCTCAACGAGAAAATTCGACAAAGACCGGAAGAGATGAAAGTCGGAAGGGGCAATGTCCGGGAAATATGGCGGCTACGACAATATTTCCCTTTCCAGCTCGTGCAATTTTTGCTGGGTCCGTAAAGCGACAAGTGGACGATAGTTATCGTGGTGAAAACAAATCCATGGCAATTAATCAACGCTGGGCGCTTTTCTCGCAGTGTAGCCTGGAGACGGTCTAACTGTTGGATGTAAGCATCCGCTGCGATGGTATCTATTGTTCCGCTGTAACAGTTTATAGTGAATCACAACGCCACAATCCCACCAGCAACTCAGCATCACCTTCCGTCGATGAAGCGGTGGCTTAGCGACCTTCTGTGGGGATTGTCCTTGCTCTTTGTCGCGTAACATTCACGTATGTGACCCATTTTTCGTCCCCCGTGATCAATCAATGCAAAAAGTTCTCCCGTTTTTCTCTTTCACGCAGAGCAACAGCAATGGAGTAGCGTTGCATACGATTTTGGTCAGACAAAGCATGAGGCACCCATTTTCACAGTTTACACGAATATCGCAACTTCCGAAGTCGGGTGGTGATGGTCGTATGGGAGATCTTCAGTTCCTCTGCCAGTTCCCGTTGTGTTGTATCAGACTTGGTCGATAAAACGTATTGCAGTGCATCATCTTCAACCTTAGTGGGTTTGCCCCTTTTGGGCGCAACAGAGAGATTCCTGTACCAGTCTTAGCAAGTACTCTATTCGATAATATCGTCATTAAACGCGTTTCGCAATTTTCCAAGTGCTTCCGTAAATTTCACGCCATTCAAATATTCATAAAGCAATATTGCATGCACACCTTCCTTCGATATCGCCATCGTATCGTCGCCACGTACAAGTAATCTTCATCGCAACAGCGTACGTTCTGTCCTTAGAATCTATTCTTTCGCGCACAGCACACTGGGATGTTTACGTTACCGCAGGTCCGCAGAATCTTCCGTTACACACGCCACATACGATTTTTTTCCGGAAACTTTCTTTACAACCTGATACATATATAATCTTTACAAGACAGGTAAATAAAAAAAGCTCCGATTGTTTCAATTAGTTTCGTACTCCTATTACAGAATGGCTTTGTTCGCTTTTTTAGCACGTCTTTTGTAAAAAAAGATCGTGCTTCTGTTATCGGTTTGTCCGTCCGTCCGTTCGTCTGTACCCACGATATCTCTGCAACTATTAGTCCGATTTGAAAAATTCTTTTTGCATTGGGAAGCTTGAAACATGCAAATGTTGGTCCTTCATTTCGTTTTTTTTTTACAATGTACAATTTCGCAGATAGAGGGCGTAAATGCAGATGATGTCGAATTCAAAAATACGTTTTATTCCACATATTTGCTTCTAAACATCCGATTGAATTTTTTTATCTTTCGATTTCATTTATGTCGAAGAGTATTTTAGATACAGTTACTTTTTCAAATTACGCATAGATTTTCCGCTAAGGGGCGTAAAAGTAAATTACATTTCCCCCGATAACTCTTCTTCTAAAACTCCGATTTGAAATTTTTTTTTCTTTAGCGGATACATCTCCTGAAGGAAAATCTTTTGGATATAATTTCAAATTTTTGGTAAAGAATACTTTGGCCACCAGGGGGCGTAAGTGTTAATTTTTGCTTCTGACGAAAATCGGAGCTTCTAAAATATCGATTGAAAAAATTCTTTCGTGGACTGATGCCACTCACATCGATAAACCTTTTCGGAATATTTTCTTCTTAAAATATTCCACAGTTTCTCCGCCAGGGGGCGTGGATGTACATCTTATTTCTGTCAATATCTCTACTTCTAGGAGTCCGATTTGAAAAATTCCTTCTTTGTTGGATAGTGTTTTCCGTGTGACATGTTTTTCATATAATTTCAAAATTTTCAAGTAATTCATAGACTTTCCGCTAGGGGGCATAGCGGTAAATTGCCTTTCCCCCTATATCTCTGCTTCTAAATCTCCGATTTGAAAAAAAAATCTTTCTGCACCGGATACAGCTCCTGATGGGAAATCGTTTGCACATATTTTCTAATTTTTGTAAGAAATGGTTTGACCACCAGGTGGCGCAAGTCTTAATTTCCGCTTCTGTTGTATTTGCAGCAAAATATGAGCTTCTAAAATCTCGATTGAAAAAAAGTCGTTTGTTGACCGATACTACTCATGGCGACAAACCTTTTAGGAACATTTTCTTCTTGAAAAATACATCGTTTCTACGCCAGGGGGCGTAGATGTATATCTTATTTTTGTCAATATCTCTACTTTTAATAGTAGGATTTGAAAAATTCCTTCTTTGTTGGATAGTGTTTCCGATGCGAAATGTTTTTCCTATAAATTCAAAATTTTCAAGTAAATCACAGACTTTCTGCTAGGGGCACAAAGGTAAATTGCGTTTTTTGCGTTATTTCTGCTCCTAAAGCTCTGATTTGAAAAATTCTTCCTGTATCGCATACCAGACCTGATGGAAAATATTTTTCACATAATTTCTAATGTTTGGTAAAGAATGGTTTAGCCACCAGGGGTCATAAGTGTTAATTTCTGTTTCTGAGGTATTTGTTGCAAAATCTAGGCTCCTGAAAACTCGACTAATTTCTTTTTCTTCGACCGATACCCCTTATATGGATAAACCTTTTGAGAATACTTTCTTCCTAAAATAATGCATGGTTTTCCCACCAGGGGACGTAAAGTCACATCTTATTTTTGTCGATATCTCTGTTTCTAAGAGTTCGTAAGCTCACGATTCCGTTTACAGCAATATCTGAGGGATTAAAAACCCGATTGAAAATCTTCTTTCTTTCGTCAGATCTAATGTTTTCCATACCAGTATGACTGACTTTGAATAGCTTTGATAAATTTAATTTGCGTCAGAACGGATTCAAAAGACGTGCTTATTACACCCGAAAATTCGGTGTCATCTTTCTTGTTTAAACATTACATTAATAAAGACTTGCTATTACGAATTCATTGGTGCTGTAAGGCACTTACAAAGCTGCGTTGTGCTGAAATTTTTTACTACACGTGATGCAGCTGTGTTGTAAAAGTTTAACCGATAATAAACTCATTTCCAGATCTTTATCTTGCTGATACTATCACAGAAAAGTGAAGCCTTCACAGATTAGAATTACGAAATGATGCGATTGCCTTTGCAGCGAAGGCTTGAACATATTAAATCAACGAATGTGATACGACAGCTATTCGCACAATCACTATTTAATACACTACAGTGGTTCATATAATATATTATATAAAGCTGGTTGGTGTATGCATGTGTTTGGCAGCAGTTTGCCCAACTGCAGATAGAGCGACGGTGTGTCTCCATGTAGAGTAAGAAACTGTTCAACTTCGCATCGGATTTGACTCTTTTTTGCATCAGCTATCATAATTACGAAATTCTTACACCGCGCACATACAGTAAAACTCACTATGTAGATCAAAAACCTTTATGTAAGCCTCATCCTAATTCTTCAAACCCACACACCCCATCATAGGATCTGTGACATACTACAGAGGTAAAACACCTGTCAAGACGACAAATCTGCAGCGGTACATTCTGTCTGTGTAGCTTAGTTGCGAGAGCAACTTACTCCGGAGTGAGGGGGCGCGATTTCGATCACGGACAAATTTGTGTTTTCACAGATCCCAAGACATTCTCCAGAGTATTAATGTCTTCTCCTGGTATGGTTGTTACTAGGAGAAGAGATTAATGCGACAATAATACTTACAAACTAACAAATGTACCCCTTCGTTTTGTAAGCTGGATAATGCATTATCAACAATAGTTTCACTCGTGCGACAGATCATTTTGGCCGTCTCTGTCCGACGAGTGGACGCGTCACACAGCACGTAGCAGTAACGTCACTGACCCGTGCGAATATATCGTGACCTCACTGGCAGGGCGTGCCAGTTGGCCAATAAGAAGTCTGCGCAATGGGAAAAGGGAAGGACTTGTCGTAGTTTAAACAAGGAATGATTACAGGGGCGAGAAGAGTGGGGCCCAGGATCTCAGAAACCACCACTGCTGTTGGCTGTTCGAGAGTCGCTGTAATGAAAGTGTGACGGGAATGATCCGAAGAGAGGCACACATCCACCCAACGTAAAGGAAAGAGGGAGATCATGACTGATTGACAGTCGAGGCGAACACCAGTTGGCACGTGATGTTCGGGACAGCAGGCGGCTCTCAATCTCACAATTACGACAAACTATTGTATAATGCAACCAGGTTGCACAGTAATATGTTGCCGAGCACACATTCCAGCTGAAACTCTTGCGGATGGGCATCAGGATTCGGAGCCCGTTCGTGTGCCCCATACCAACCGATCGTCTTAATCAGCACCGCCTGAAGCGGGCACCGGAGCACCATGGCTAGACACTGGACGATTGGAGAAGTGTCGCCAGATCCCATGACTTCAGGTTCCGACTCCAACAGAAAGACAGGCGGATCCGTACTCGACGCCGTGCGGATGAACAGCTGCAACTATTCCGTAGTGTCGGACAGTAAGAGATCTGCGGTGGAGGCATCATGATATAGGATTGTTCTCACTGACATGACTGGGTCTCGTCATCTCTGTTGAACACACTCTCACCTCCAGAGCATACCTAGGCATTGAAATTGCTACGAGTTTTTTGAAGAAGGGTTAGAACTATTTTTTTGGAATGTACGTTGAAAGCGTTAACAACATTTTACAGTTTTTCTTAAGGGCGTTAGTTCGCAACATAATCGTCGCATTTCCGAATCCTAGTTACATGTAAATAGAACGGACTGAAGTATGGGATTTTGTTGATGTCTATTCTTCCGTCTCTCTGTCTGAGAAAGAGATATCTTTATTTCAAAATATCGGATTGCCGAAATTATTTCTTTGTCGTACAGAGGAAAACTTGTTCATGAGTCTATCCGCACATCCATTCATCTCTCGTTTAATCTACTTGCAAAAACATATCTCTTCTTCTAAACGACAGAATGAAGAAATTTATTGTCTCTGACAGAGGAAATTATGTGCACGAGATCTGAGACTTATCTATCTTGCCGTTTACCCCTCCGTCTGTCTGTCTACTCTCCTCTATCAGCCACGGAAATAAGTTTCTTCTGAGTTTCAGTATTAGAGATATCTTTTCTGCGGAGGTGGACAGACTGACTTAGAAATGAACGGGCAGAGAGACACACCTTCAATCTTGTTTGCATATGTCCCTTTATTTGATGCAGATAGCATTTTAGCAATCCGATTTTTTCATTCGGGGTTTAACGACGACCGTGAGCAATTCAATGGGCCATAAGCAGTTGTCCGGTTCCAGGGAGAGGAGAAAGCCAGTGCCGTAAGACAAACACAAAGTCCATGTCTCACCGGGATCTTTTTTTTTTTTTTTTTTTTTTTTGATTGGAGGTTTAACGACCACCGTGAGCATCTCAATGGGCTAACTATAAGCAGTCACTCGTCCCTAATTTAGGGTCACTGGTACCAGGGAAGGGAGAGAGAGAGAGCCAGTGCCGTAAGACAAACACAACATCCATGCCTCACCGGGCGGAATTCGAACCCGGACCCCTTTCGGACGAATGATCAGATCAGAGATGGAAACGGGTCACGGGTCGACAATTTCTAGCGGGTCAAAGAAGTCGGGTCAAGGTGTTCCTGGCCCGATTTCCTGACCCTGATTTTGACCCGGTTTTAGTTCTGTTTTATTTTTCAAAAGCAAAAAAAAAAAAAAAAAACAATTTTTTTTTTGAAAGAAAAATGCGCGCTCTGGAATTCTGTGCTCGATACTGTAGCTCGTGGACTGAAAAATGACTTGTCATGCAATATGAAGGAAGAGTGTCCTCAGAAGGAAAAGTGTCCCTTCCTTCTGAGAGGCAATGATGAAAACAACATTCACGTTTTGAAGACTTTCAACTCATCATAAAGTTCTGAAAATCGGTGTTGCTGTGAAACATATTCTGAAATTAAACACATAACAAGTTGCTTAATTCAAAAAATTTTACTGTATCGCCATCAAAATTAGGTGGAACAGCCATAATATAACTGCGGAGGAACTTTTTGACTCTCGCAGATGTGTTTCAAAACATGTGTAAAACAGTTAGTTAGGTTATGTCTTGCAAATAAAGGACGACAGTTTTCAAGAAAGTGAGTAAATTATACGTTCCTATAATACATTTGCTTGATTTCCACGTAACCTAAGATACCCACTGCGAAGAAATTTTATGAACGCCCTATATGTATATATTACATTTCAAAGCAGATTTATCCGGGTCGAGTCCAGGTCAGTTACAGATCCGGGTCTGATCCAATTACGTGAAGTCCGGGTCCGGGTCCAAACTTTTTGACCCGTTTCCAACTCTGACCGGGATTCGAACCTGGACCCTTATCGGACGAATGGTCAGAATTCAGCGCTTAGACCAGTGCGTCACTCGGGCCGCAATCCAATTTTCTGAAGCAAATATAATTTTGCAGAGAGAGAGAGGAAAACGTACGGATAGACACAACTAAAATCGCCTTCGTTTCTATATCCAATTTGCACGTAAGTAACAGTTGGACGCTCTAGTGGCCTCTAATCATTCGTCTCAAATGGGGTCCGAGTTCGAATCTCGAGTGAGACATAGATAGTGCGTTTGTCTTACAGTAAAAAACAATAACAACTTTCTCCCTTCCCCGGAACCAGTGATTCCAAATTAGGAACGGGAAACTGTTTATAACTCATTGAGTTGTTCATCCCCAAACAAATTGAAACGTAACTAACAGTCAGAAGCGGGACAAATTGGCGTAGACTAAGAACTCCCGTAAAATTTCCTTACTAAAGAACACTACCTGATAGTCAGTTTTGTATAATGCAACTGAGGAAAGTATGTGACATTTTTCATCAGTGGGTATGGTGCTGACAGTCTTGAAAGTTTCAAAGAAATTCCACCAGATCTTAGAATACCGTGAAACTTTTAAATTTTATATCTTAAAAGATATAAAATTTAAAAGTTTCACGGTACGAAAAGAATGCTTATTTCACCCCAGAGGTCGGCAGCGTCTTCTCCTTCTTCATAAGCTTCTTCTTTTTTTTTTTTTTTTTTTTTGAAAGACAAAAATATTTGTCAGGGTATACACTACTTTTAATGACAACTTTTTATTTATGAGCAAGTCGCACTTTATCAAGGAGAAAATTAATTCCGTCAATTTATTCTTTCCCCAAGAACCGGCAACAAAAGAGTTTTTATCGGTGTAAATTGTTAGCATGAAGAAAAAACTATGAAAAAACTTGTTAACATATTAACGCAACAACAGAATTAGATTCTGAAGAAATAACAGGATAGTTTGATGAACTTATGAATCGATTAAGCTATACTTGAATAAAATGAACTTTTTACGTGCACAATTTCTCGTGGAAGAAGAATAAGAAAAAAAAAACAAAAAAAAAACACAGATACACACCCACAAAAATCGGTGAAGCTATTTCTCGCGTAATTATCTCGTATGAATCGAGTGTCGATGTTCTACAAGCAACTTGTTAACTTGCGAGTATTCTGAAAAGAAAAGATCACTCAATACCGCTGATTTATGACTTTAGTTAAGAGCCAATAATCGACAAAATGACTCTGAATCATAAGGTGTCAATGTGGCGTTTCGATTGGTGCTCGAGTCGCGAGAATGATGTAGAGACAAAACGAGGTGTTCAATAACGCCAATAAATTAATTTCCCATAAAATTACACACGACGAAGTATATTCATCGATGTACTGGGCGCTCGCTGTACAAAGCCGGCGGAAAATGAGCTTGAACTGGGCCTTCACCCACGTAACAAAGTAACGCGCAAAATCACAGAAATCGGGATCTTTAGATGTTGCTTTGGGATTAAAACAAGTGGAAAATACACCGAAACAGCAAGAACAACGACATCAATCCCATGTGCTACGTGGAGAATTCGAATGCGCAACAATTAGATACGATGGCGATGAATAAATGAGTGAAGGGTTTCTTGACTTTAAAAGAATTAAGCCAAGCGATTCAAGTCTTGGGATAATGATAGCTCATAATTTAATGTTTAAAACGCAACTTTAGAAGTATCCTGAATTCCCCGAACTAATCGTGTCTTTAAACATGTGCCTCCGTGCGTGTGTGTCTGTGTAGTTAAGTGTGTTTGCTTTGACTCGACGAAGGGAAGGGGAACCTCACCCCCCCTTAAACATGGGGAAGGGGGAAACAAAATTTCGCTAATTGCTCCACCGCACGAGCAACTTTACGATCCTGCGCGACATTAGGAACAACGTCTAATCAAATTGCAAGCATTTAAAATTTCAGAAAATAATCCTGGATTCCAGAATGACGCCACCATCTCTTTCACTCCGTGACAATTTACGACTGTGAGGCGGCGGGGGAACCAGATTCTCTGCTCTAAATCAGAAATGGGGAGGTTCCAGGGAAATGTATATACATACATATATACACATATGAATGCAAAGGGGTACAAACGCCATCTCTTGGACAATCAGGAAATGCCCAAAGCTCAGAGATTTTTGCTTTGTCGAGAACTCAGCGTCACACAAGTTCTTTTTCTGGAACAGCTCCACTTACTCGAAAACTTGATGAACAAACGGAAGGGAAAGAAGCCGTACAAGCCTAGATTACCGAAATTTTAAGCGCTGGTTGTTTTCTTCAACGGTGTGTGCCAGTCTCGTAATTATTTCTAGAAATCAAATCGTAGCATAAGCCTACATTAACGAAATTTCCTATGGTGGCAGTTTCCTTAAATGGCACAATGTAACGAAATTCGTAATTATTTTAAAAAACAGTCGGCAGTGAAAAGTATCACAATTCAAGCATCCGGGCATTACACAAACGAGATACTTCCATAAACTACGGGGAAAGGGCCGAAACACATTTTATCAAATTTCGATCTTTTAAAATCTTCTTGAATACCTCGATGGAGACCACGATATGCAGGAGCAAGACAATATCTAATTCGATCGCCTTTACGTACGAAATATGTGGATTTTTTTTTAATTGCGTGAGTTCTGGCACTAATTTTCCATAAGGCGTGTCCGAAACTTTCAAAAAGAATAATTCTTTATTAAGGCATGTGCCAATTTCAGTCTCCGCTAGCACTGGATAGAGATAACTCGCAGGATTATATGTGAAATCCATGTCGTAGCTAATCTTCATCAGAAAAGGAACGAACAAAGGAGTGAGTGACCATTAACCCTGACGTCACTCTGAGTGGAGTAAAAACGAAACCTTAATCCAGCTAACCAATAGTGTTACAAAGATTTTATACGGGATTTTAGGATTTCATATAAAATCTCAAAATGCAACCCTTTTCCATCTCGTGCTCCCATTCTTTTGTTTCCCCAAAGCGTGAGAGAAATTTCTCAGAGTCAGTTCCCCATTAAACACCGGATGCACGGTTATTTACTAAGACGACATTATGTCTATGCTTAGTATTTGCACTTTGTATGTTGAATGGAGATTAACTCTATCGCGCCTCTTTTGATGCTTTACAGGTTTGTATTTCAATGCTGCCTACAAATGACTAGCTCCTCACATTTTACTTTGAGGCTTAAGATTTACCGAGGGCGGTGTAGTTCTTTCTCACGGGGAATTTTAGGATATGCTTAAGGGCATTCTTGGGAGACAGGGGGGAAGGGGGGGAGAAGACCGAGGTCTCTAGGTTTAGGAAGCTAGCGGTCACGAAAAGTACGACGAGGTGATTGCCCCAGGGTAGGCTGTGAGGTCTTAGGTGGACCGGGAGGTCAGGCGATTTCACGACAGCGCGAGAGAGGAAGGAAAGCAGGACTTGAGAAAAAAGGAATTGGAGTTTTAAGCGGGAGAGTTAGGAAATATACAACAGCTAACGGACAGCCTTTGCAGGCAATTAAATGAAGAAAAGAATAAAAGTTTCTTAGACATATTTACGAATCGCAAGAATTATTTGCATACAATTATTATCATTTGGTTATTATGTGTTAATTACTATCATCATCAACCACTACGGAATTATTAGCAATTACAAGTTAACAACTAGAACAAAGATAGAAGCGAACTTGTTAACAATAGAAACGCAACACTGAAATGGGTGAGATGTGCAGACGATTTTGTGACGGAAAGGAGAATCGGCGACGGCAAAAATCCCATCCTTTTAACTTAGCGCAACAAGGCAATTTTCAATCCGACGGCTTCAAAAAATATGTTCTGGAATGATTAGGCTGACTTATGAGTTATCAAAGAAAACATGAAGCAAGTGTAAGTTTGCTGTTGCAAGCGGGATTTCTACTTCTCATTCGGATTCGACATTAAAGCCAAATTGCAGCTCATTGCAGAATATATATAGCAAAGAAATAGTTGACAAAGTTGCAGTTTCAATTAGTTTATCATTTGCTGTAGTGCAAGTTGTTCTGAAATTGTTTTGTGTTCTTTATCTCTCGAAGTTTTCATCCGTCTCGTTAGTTATCCCGCTTCTTAATTCTTCCCTCTTTCTTATCAACAACAGTTTTACGCAACGTTTTATTCTTTTGCACCGGGCATCCCATTTCCTTCTTCACCTCTCTCTCAAAAACTTCTCTCTGTCATACTACTTTCCATACTCCTTTCCCAGCGCGGACCTCCGATCCTCGCTATATTTCGCCCGCGTTCCTCTGACGCAACCAAGAGCAATAAACTCATTATGTAGTCTGGGGGCGCCTTTAAATAACAATGTACAGGAAATAAAATAATCAGATCGCTAAGCCCATATATTAAGATCGATTTGCTTGGGAAAATGCTGGTTTACAACTCTACAGCATGGAAATCTTCGAAGATCTATCGGACTTTTGCCGATAGCATCTTCGAAGATTTCCATGCTGACTGACTAAAGAAAGACCTACTGCATAATATTCCCTACTATTCCTGGAAACGGATTGATTCTAAAATCTTTTAAAATCCCCATAACCCAAGAATTGCGCAAAATATCTCAACATTTAGAATTTTCTAAGCTGCGACTGTCAACCATCAACAGAATGGTTACCTATCAACTTTGAATAATTCCCCAAAATATCTTTGGGGCATCTTTTTATCTAAAAACGCAGCGACAAAGCCATTGTGGCCGCCCTGGTGGCGTAGTGGTCTAATCATTCGTCAGAGAAAGGCCCGGTTTCGAATCCCGGTGAGGCACGGATGTTGTCTTTGTCTTACGGCACTGGCTCTATCCCTTCCCTGGAGTCAGTGGCCCTAAATTAGGGATGGGCGACTGCTTATAGCCCATTGAGTTGCTCACGGTGATCGTTAAACCTACGATCCAAAAAAAAAAAAAAAAAAAAAAAAAGCAATTGTGAAGAATTATGGAACTTCAACAGCGCGCTGTGTGTATACCATTTTGTTACGACCCTTGATTGTAAACTTCAATAATTTGTTACTACTCTGTATTTAGCGACGATATGTACAAATATTTATTTCGAAAGGAGTCAGAATGTCGTTTACCTTTTTTATTGACCTTAGTGTAGAGTGGAAATTTTTGCCTTGCTTTTTTAGTGCCATTTTTATGGCTATTAATGAGTTTCCCTTGAGATATAGTGTCCAGTAGGAGAAGCAATATAATTTATATATATACAGTTTCTCGGTGGGAACGACGTAACTGTCAGGGGACATTTTTGGAGCGAGAGACGGACGCGAGATGTAGAAACAAGGAGTGTAAGTAACTGCATTCGATCATTCTGCATATTAAAATTTGTTCAACAACAATTCATTAAGATCCACAACATCTCAGTTCCTTTTTTTTTCCGGGCACAGCTTAACTACTCCCAAGTTTTTTTGTTTTTTTTTATTGGAGGTTTAACGACCACCGCTAGCAACTCAATGGGATATAAGCAGTCGCCCGTCCCTAATTTAGGGTCACTGGTTCCAGGGAAGGGAGAGACAGTGCCGTAAGACAAACACAACATCCATGCCTCACGGGATTCGAACCCGGACCCCTTTCGAACGAATGATCAGAGATCATCGCTTAGATCACTGCGCCACCGGGACGGCACTGCCAAGTTCACCGCATGCCAGTTTAGGAGTAGCCCATTCATTATTACTATTAACAACTACAAGAAAGGGGAAGAATGAAATGAAAGAACGAGCACAACAATAAAATCTACCAAAGGAATCTGATTAATCACTCACAGCAGGAAGTAAACTTAAATATACTGCCAGAAAGTGACTCCATAATTACGAGACTGATAAAAAATAGAAGAATCCATGAAATAGAAACTGTATTATAATAGATTTTTTTAAACCGGAACAACATTTTAATGTCTAAACTCACTAGTCGCAGTATCAAGTACATATTTTTTACTAGAAATTGCGTAATCCTTATTCATAAAAATAATGTCTGTGTATGCAGAGATCAGCAGTAATTCATTGCGGTGGGCACTTCCAAATTTGGCAGATTGTTTTTCGTTGTTCGACTTACAGTGGCAGATTTCACGTCAAAATTCCAAAAGGGAGCTTTCTAAAAGCAAAAATATGTACCATGCTATGCTATTTCTAGGGGACACACACAAAGACAACTTAGTACGTCTGTGCGACTTTGAACGAGTGTGCGTTGACACAACGCGGAATTAAAATCCTTCAGTCACATGTGTATCTCGAGAAGCAAACCTACTCCCCTCATTGGGGAGTCGTTATTACAGTGGTAGTCGTAATATCTTGGGGGCGACGAATCTCCGGCACCCTCCCGATGCATGCACCGCTTCGCTATCGACCTTCAGTTGGCTAAATTGTTCTACTCGCGGTTCACAAAGGATTATAGGGAGTTTATTTATCAAAATCGTTTTCATTACATTCCTTCTTAAACAGGAAATCCATGCCTATCAAGAAAACAACTGAAAAGGCAGAGAAAAGAATATTTTAGCAAAGACGATGAACGTAGTTTATGAATGGGGGGGGTATAAACTTATACTTGAGGGTTTTTTACCATATGCTTGTTTTCATTCCAAATATATTGTTACTGCACTGCTAACGCAATGCACACACACACACATACACACACTGCATATTAAACGAAAATTTTTCGTGTAGTGGTTTCACATGGTAGTACTCACAACACAATCATGCACAGCAGAAAAAAACCAAAACCGAAAAAAAAAAAAACCCTCAGAATATACAGATAGCACCTTTTTTACGCTTTTCAACCGTAGGTTGAAAAAGCGTATATGCTCCAGCTTTGTCCGTCCGCACGATAACTCGCGTAAACATCGTTCGATTTCGATGAAATTTTAGTATGTGGTAGGGGACCACCTGGGGACGAACCCTATTGAAAATGGACGAAATGGGGTCAAAGGTCACGACATAGGAGCGGGATTCATTCCATTGTCTTTATTGTTCATAACTTGGGTAAAAATGTTTCGATTTCGATGAAATTTTCGTATGTGGTAGTGGACCACCGTGGAATAAATTCTATTAAAAATGGACGAAATGGTGTCAAAGGTCAGGACATAAGAGTGATTCATCGATTTCTTTTTGAATTCATAAAAGCTACTAACTACTTTTTGAACACCTCGTCTGTTGCTCTTAGATGTGCTGATAAATTTAATATAATATAATTTATATATATATAATTATTATATACTGTATTTTGTTTGTTCAAATACAGTATATAATAGCTCTATCTCTCTCTCTCTAATAAGTCAACACCAAATATATGAAATATAGCAAATAAACACAATAAAAAAAAATGTTGTTTATACGGACAGAGGATTTTGAAATCGGTCTTTGCGCAAATTTACTAATTCCCATGCGGTAAGTAACCTTGAAATTTTTCTGGAAACATGCATGCCACTAATCGTGAAATTTTACTTTTTCTAATACTGCGATTTACTGTGATAGCTAATGTACCGATAGATGGATAGTCAATCGATAACGATCTGCAAGATTAAGTAATACTACACATAGTGAATGCCAGACAAGAAAAAAATCCTATTTTGTGGAGAAAGTACATATTTGCGTTAACTAGGATTAACTATTTATATTAACACTAGCGTATAGCCCGTCCTTGGACGGTTGTTTTTAAGCTTTAAATAAATATTAATATATAGGGGGTGTTGCCCGTCCTATGACGGGGTGAAATTTTTAATTGAAGCATATTGAAAACAAATCAAATAGACGTCGGATTTCTGTCAGGAAATACAGTAAAAGCTTATATAGTAAGAACTCATTCATGTTAGAGCTAAAAATTATATGCTATTTCTTTCCGTTTTTAAAAAAGACCTCGCGATAAATAACATTCTGCGTAAAATATTTGTTGTTGTTTAACAATTGAAGATTAGAGCGTTTAGATGGATCGATATTTTGCAAAATGTGTAATATAATCAGTACTAAACTTGGAAAGTTGTTTTCATGTAAACTTACCTTAATAACTTTTTCTTTGATCTTTTTCTCCGGTACACCTGTTATTCTCTTCACGGCTTGTTTGAAACTGTCCTATTCGACGGTTAGTTTGAAATTATAACAAAACTTTTACAAAACTTTTCTACAAAATAACAAAACTTTTTCTACAAAATAATGGGACATCTGGTATTACAAATCGGAACTACCTAAATTCTCGACAATGCGTTATTGGGGCGACATCTGCTTTTAGATGCAATCTTGCTCACTTTGACATCTCAAGATTTCAGTTTTTATTGTAGGTTACGGCGTTTAGTTAGATCGATACTTTGCAAAATGTATAATAGAATCAGCATTAAACTCGGAAAGTTAGTTAAATTTAAAGAAAGTAAAAAAATAATTAAAGCGTACAAATTAATATTCGAATTGTGTTAAATTAAATTAATATACAAACGCAACTTGCCGTGTTATTAAGATTTTAATTCGAATTTTGTAGATCGGATAAATAGAACTCGAGTCATTGATAATCCAATGTTTTTAAATTGGCACGCGATCACCTTGACGTCTAAAAGTTATCGCGTGCTATTATAAGCAGCCAATCATTTTGACATAGCGAGAGCACACACGAATTGATGGATAAGTGATCACGCAACAATGCAGACGTTGCTGTGACGTCAAGCGTTCCAGAGAAACAGACGGATCTGGGTGTTTATATATATTATAAAGCGATCTATGATGCTAATAAGGGCAGTGCAAAGACCTATTGCACTGGAAAAACTTACTTATGTTTATTATGCATCTTTTATTAAGAAAATTTTTTGAGTAACACAGATTAACAGCCACCACAATCTACACAAACGGCCATGATTAAAATCAGATTTAACAAAATTTCCCAATACCATAAGCCAACATGTAAAACATCTCGCTGCGGATGACGAAATTTTATACTAGGTGCAATTTTATACACGCAAACGGGAGCATGACTACAGCGAACGAAGGTAAAACTCATAGTTCGAGATATGTATATCACAGGTCGGCAGATCTATTTTCAATCTAGTTTCTTCGCATAGTAAATTTCTCCTCCCCCCCCCCCTTTTTTTTTTTTCGTTTTGTAGCGTTAAGCATTTGACTTTTGAAATTCTCTCTCTCCTTCTCTCTCTCTCTCTCTCTCTCTCTCTCTCTCTCTTACACGTTTCCACCAACAATATAAACAAGTTAGTCGTCTTTGAAAGCTTGCCTTTTATACACTGATGTACAGTATTGTGTAGATTTAATCAACAACGGTCCGCCTGTTACTCAGCATTCGAGGGCCCAGGGGATAAACTCTCGTGCCGTGATGGCTGCATTTTGTTTAATGACGCTGATGAACATGTTTCCTTTTACCTGATTCGGATGTATTTCTTACGTGATTAAAAAAAACGCACACTCGTATACTTTTAATAGACAACTTTTACGTATTCCCAGCTGCACGTACCAAATTTCAGCAATGTACAAAATAATAGGTACTAAGATACGTTTAAGGAAGCAACATGTATCGCATTTCATCAGTAATACAAAGCAAGTTCTGGTGTAGTATAATAGGTAAAACGGATTAATTCAGCATCCAGTGGCAAAATATAATTGAAATTTCCTGTTGATAATGAAACACATTAAGAACTGAATACACAGAACTGGGCAAAGGAGGGAGGGAAGATCTATCGGGCGACAGTTGCTTTACAGAGTACAGTTCAAATAATACTTAAAATACACACAGCTCCTCAGAAGTTCCACAATTCCAAAACAAAATCTGAGGAATTAGATATCGTTGATATTCAGTTAGATGAATATCTTATTGGCTGATTATAGGAGTTTTACAGTGGGAAGTTCATGTGTAGGTATTGTGGTGCTCCTCAGAAGCAATGGAATACAGACATAAGATAAAAAGGGGAGCATAAGACTCTACGATGGACCACTCGTGAACGATTCTTTCACAGCGAATGACTCTTCACCGTGAATGCTTCGCTCTCACTGCTGTGAACGATCATTCAATCCGCCATTACTGCGACACACACTGATGTCGCATCAAGTTTAACATTCTTCCGCCCCTACGAGTTCAGAAACGAATGACTCTTCCCCATGAATGGTGAATGGTTCGCTCTCACTGCTGTGAATGATTATTCAATCCGCCATTACTGCGACACACACTGAAGTCGCAGCACGTTTAACTTTCTTCCGCCCCTACGAGTTCGGAGACGAATGACTTTTCACCATGAATGATGAATGGTTTGCTCTCACTGCTGTGAATGATCATTCAATCCGCCATTACTGCGACACCCACTGAAGTCGCATCACGTTTAACTTTCTTCCGCCACTACGAGTTCGGTAGTGAATGACTTTTCACCATGAATGATGAATGGTTCGCTCTCACTGCTGTGAATGATCATTCAATCCGCCATAACTACGAGACACACTGAAGTCACATCACGTTTAACTTTCTTCCCCCTACGAGTTCGGAAGCGAATGACTCTTCACAATGAATGGTGAATGGTTCGCTCTCACTGCTGTGATAGATTATTCAATCAGCCATTACTGTGACACACACTGAAGTCGTAGCATGTTTAACTTTCTTCCTCCCCTACGAGTTCGGAAACGAATGACTCTTCACCATGAATGGTGAATGGTTCACTCTCACCGCTGTGAATGATCATTCAATCCGCCATTACTGCGACACACACTGAAGTCGCAGCACGTTTAACTTTCTTCCTCCCCTACGAGTTCGGAAGCGAATGACTCTTCACAATGAATGGTGAATGGTTCGCTCTCACTGCTATGAATGATCATTCAATCCGCCATTACTGCGACACACACTGAAGTCGCACCACATTTAACTTTCTTCCGCCCCTGCGAGTTGGGAAACGAATGACTCTTCACCATGAATGGTGAATGGTTCGCTCTCACTGCTGTGAATGATTATTAAATCCCCCATTACTGCGACACACATTGAAATCGCAGCACGTTTAACTTAATTCCGCCCCCATGAGTTCGGAAAAGAATTCCCAGTAACAAAAGTAATGTTGATGTGTCAATCGTTACACGAGTGAGCAATAAGCAAAGAAATAATGGTAAAACATAAGAATGGGACATGAGCCCCATTCATTTGAATGGTGTGCCCTAATCGTTCGGCAAATCATTCATCGTGAACGGTAAATGGTTGAAAAGCTCGCGCTCGTTTGGGCAGTTTGCTAAAAAGACCTGTTATCTTGAAAGCGCAACACGGGATTTCTGCAACAGATGATTTACTCAGTGGCACAGTTACAACCCGGAAATTGGACCATTCTTTTGAATGATCATTCGTGAATGACTGTTTTACATGAATGAACTCCCAAAAAGGAATAATTTATGCCATCGCTACAAGACGTTAAGCTCTTGCCAACATAAGCAATGCTCCCTCTGCGATTCTAAAATTACTTAGTCTAGCACAAAACATCGTTTAATGCACTAGCTACGTGTGAGAAACCCGTATAAGTTTTTTTGAACACAAGTATCCTCTAACCAACGATCGAGAGCTCAAAATATTCTCTATCACCTTTCACTATTACGCGTCAAATGCCGTTTTCATGCGAATTATTTCACGCAGTTTTTTTAATAACGCTGAGAGTATGAATAAATGACACCAAAAAGAGAAAGTAAAGTGACAAAAAGAAACAAACAGTCTCATTCTTGCTTTACTCGCGGTTTCCCAGTCTTTATTTGATTGGGAGGGGATTAACGACCATGGTGACCAACTTGATGGGCTATAAGCTGTCACCCTTCCCTAATTTAGAGCGACTGGTTCCAGGGAATACAGCCAGTGTCAACATCCATGTCTTACCCGGATTCAAACCCGGACCCACCTCGGACGAATGGTTAGAAGTCAGAGCTTAAACCACTGCGCCAGCGGGGCGGGCTTATTTGAATTACTCTTAAATGGCTAGCAAATTTTATAAAATATTAAAGTTCATATTCAATTTTCCTTTTCCAATCGGTGCTTTGCGCTAATAATGTCCTCAACACAGAATGGGAATTATGTTTTGTACGTTGTTTAGCTGAAGAGTGTCAGCGCAAATATATACTGTGCAGCTCCACTAAACGAGCAACAATCAAAATCTTGCTAATGTGTTAATCCAATCGGATGAACGAACTTAAGATGTAAACAGTTTTCAATCTGCATCTTCGAGCACCAGAAAAATGAATTCTATGAACTTCACGTGAGTTCAGCAACCTACATCATAATCAGGAAACAGAAAACTTTCCGTTTAGTTTTTGCTCTAAAAGGGCAAAGCTGTCCGACTTTTAATTAGAATCTTCCCAAGTAGAGCGCAACTGGATAAAACTCGCAGCCGGGGCTATACTTGTGAGACAAATACGTGGGCACGTTAACTGAACTCTATGGAAGAGGTCGATCCCACAACCTTCAACAAAACATGAGCGTATTTTTATTTGAATCATCCCGGTAAAGGAATTGATGGGTCGGTCTTATGATCTATCTGGTCAGGGAATTACTGCAAACTGGATTTCATACAAGCTAAGAAACTATCACACTGTTGCTAGCTCAGATCGATACTATAGACAGATACAGGCAATTCACAGTGGGTAACAACGGCGTATTGATAAATCATTGATGTCGACAAAATCCTAAAAGAACCGTGAAAACCAAAGCTGCTGTTCCCAGCGCTAGCGCGACTTCATAAAAATAATTCTTGCAGAGGGGCAAGCGAGGGGCCGAAAATCCTTCGTTCGTGAAAAGCCCGGTGTCGCCAAAGCTCAAGCGGCGATCACCGCCGTCGGTCCCGCGTTTACGCTCGGCGAAGCGTGGCTTGTACTTTGTGATGTAAACACCGTGATTGGAGTGAGGTAAAGGCGTGTAACACAAACGCCTCGTTAATAATGGTGACAGAGAACAAGCCTTGCCACCCCCCGGCCCACCTACTCCCTAGTCGACCGACCAGCGAGGTGATGGACTCGGATCAAGTGGACCTCCCCCTCCTCTACTCGCAGTACTTTAACACTCTCTGATCCTCTCCAGCGAAAGAGAGGAGAGAAAGAGAGAGATGGAAATAGTGGGAGATAAAGAAGAAGAGAGGAGGAGGATAAGATGAAGGGATGCGGGGATAAAATGTTGATGCGGATGCTTAGCGTTTCTCGTGCTCTGGGTCCAGACACACACTCAGCATCAGCCAGCAGTGGAAGATAACCATTAATCAAGAAGGGGCTTGCTTCATTATAAGCAAATGGGTTTTAATTTGCCATTGTTTAGAAGCCGAAGGAGAGTTTTGTTCCACGAAACAGTTCAAGCGTTCTAGATTTATATAGCTGTTCATCGCGGAACGGACTATGAATATTCATTAAGAGCCTTAATAACTCCCAAGTAATAACTATTAACTCCCAAAGTTTGCCGCCGTACGGGGCGAGTGCCCACGGTAATTAATTCTTACGTAGTCTCAGCGCGGGAGGGTACACATATATATGCACTATCTGTCCCGCTCTTTTCTCTGCGTTGCCTTCTCCGTCTTTCTAACCACTCATCCAGCGTCTGTATCCATTGGGTCGAAAGATATCCTTCGCTTTGGAGCGGTTTTCTCCCGTCCCTGCTTTATTGCTCCTTTACATCACCTCGAAGCCGGACTGGTCGTACTTTACGTGACCTCTTTCTCACCCTCCCCCTCTTTACCCTCCGTCCTATGCTAATTATAAATTAACACCGAGGGGAAGGGAGGAGAGAAGGATTAGGCGAGACCTCTCCCTTTTGTCAGTGAAGAAGTCGCGAATGGAAAAGGGGAGGGGAGCAGGAGATCTTTTCCACCGTGTGTTGACTAATGTGTAATTACCCAGGTAGGATAGGGGAAGGTTGGGGAGCAAATCACAACGTTATCTGTCCCATGCAGCAGATGGTGTCGCGTGCAGTTTTGGCAGTGGTGACACCTGGTTGACAAATTCCGAAGTACAACTACTTGCTCATTCACGATTTCACGCCAGAGTCCGTTTCCCCCTTCACAATTCATTTCCCAACCCCCGCCCCCCCCCGGTTCCCCATCCATACATAAGACATGAAGAAGCAACGTACCACACAGAAAATAATTAAAAACACACATTACGATCGGTATTTGAGACACATGCAAAACACTAGTTTTGTCAGATCTTCCGTCCGTCTGTGTCTTGATGCTTGCACCAGCGTCTTCAAAGCTAAAGGAGAGATATGGAACAAAGAACATGTGGGAATTATTTCTGTGTACAATGCATCGATCGGTGTTTAATAAAAAACGGAATGGGCCGGGAAGCCTTTTTTTTTTTTTGTTAACCACAACCGTGAGCTACTCGATGGGCTACAACCAGTCGTCCATCCCAAATTTGGTGCCACTGGTTCAAGGGATGGAAAAGAGCCAGTGCCATAAGACATTAGGGGCTCTGATCAGGGAATCAGGACCCATCTTGGACGAAGGGTCAAAAGCCAGAGCTGAAACTGATATACAGAGTTACAAGGAAAGTCCGTGATCAGGTCGATATCTCACGAACTATGGCAGTTAGCGATTTACTTCTTGTGCAGTTGTATGGGAAATCCCCTATGGGGCACACAATAACACCACGAGGGATCCCCTCGCCCCCTTTCTGGGAGGCGGGCGGGGCTATTGCGCCCCCTTTGCAGATAAGGCAAAAAAAGTCAATTACAAACTTGTTCAGCGAGGCAAAAATAGTACATAAATGTTTTTGTCCCATAACAAAATATGGAAGGCGACTCTCCAAATGCGAAAAAAGCGGAGATATCCGAGTCGCTATGTCCTGGTAGTGTCAGCCACCGCTCACATACAGGAAGGCCAAAGCGGGACGATACGGATACTCTGGCATACGTATTTGCACATCCCCACAGCAGCACAAATGAAGTTGCCCGGGAAAGTGGATTAAGCCAACAGCGTATACCACATTTTTTGCACAGGAACCATATACGTCCATATTCGCTTCATTCGCAGCAGGCACTGTGGCCTGGAAATGCGGAGAAAAAGACTTGATTTTTGTAATGTCACGTTGAATGCTTTAGAAGAGGACACACGGTTTCTGTCAAACATTTTATTGACAGATGAACAGCGTTTCACACGAGATGGAGTTGTGGATACGCATAATGTACTCTACTGGGTACAGGAAAATCACTATTAGGCGAGAGACACACACCATCAAGTGAGGTGGTTCACCAAAGTTTGGCGTGCCATTTGGGGGAACCAGCTTGTAAGACCTCTTTTTTACAACGTAACTCTTAATGGTGAACGATATTTACATCTCCTTCAAACGGATGTAACGGATTTCTTGGACAATGTACCATTACAAACTTTATTCAACATGTGATACCAGCACGACAGGCCACCGCCACATAGGAGTGCACACGTATCAAAATGGCTAAACGATGTGTTTGACGGGAGATGGATAGGACCAGGTGGTCCCGTAGCATGGCCTACACGCTCATCAGACAAAGTAAAAGCCCTCTGGACATTTTACTTTGGGGCCATCTTAAATCACAGGGGCATGCAACAGCATCGATAAACGTAACAGATCTGCAACAGCGTATAACATCCGCCTGTGCCTCTGCTGATGGGGATATGCTGCAACGCATGCACGGTCAGCTCGTAGAACGCTTGTAAGCGAGCATCGTTGCTGAAGGGCAACATTTTGAGTATGCAAACATGTAAATTGCATTCTCTAAACAAACAAAATCTCTACAGTATTATGCATTCACATCTTGTAGCTTTGTCTAAATGCTCCGTTGTTGCTTCCGGATGTTGTGATTTTTTTGGGGCCACATTCCCTGTCCCCTTCCATGTTTTGTTATGGGACAAAAACAGTTATGTACTATTTTTGCCTCACTGAACAAGTTTGTAATTGACATTTTTGCCCTATCTGCAAATTTTGGGGGCGGGGGTTGCGATAGCTCATTCACTACCACAAAAAAGGGGGAAAAAGGGGGTCAAGGGGATCCCTCCTCGTGGTGCTATTGTGTGCGCCGTAGAGGGTTTCCTGTACAACTGCACAAGAAGTAAATCGCTAACGGCCATAGTTCGTGAGATATTGGCCTGATCAAGGACCTTCCTTGTAACCCTGTATATACATGTATATATACAGCCTCAAATCGAAACAGAATGCCACCCCAGTGGTCGAGTGGTCTGAGAAATTGGCTTTTGACCGTTCGTCTGGGTTCGAGTCCCGGCTGAAATGTAGCAATTGTCACTATGAGATATAATAGAGCAGTAGGTTCCCTTGTCGTCATCTTAAAAAGGGAAGTTAACAACGCCATTTAGGGCACATCAGCAACGATAATAATCATTAGAAACCGTTCAGCAGCAATTCTCAGAGGATCGAACAAAACTTCGTTAGTGGGAGCTCTTACAGCTAAGAAGTTTGTTCCACCAACAAAAGCTGGGAAACACTTGGTGTATCATGATCAGAACTAAGAAACGAATGTAAAGTAATTGCAAATTAGTAATATATAACTCAGATAATCACGAAACACCTGATCGTTTAACAATAAGCCCTAAGTGATAATAAAAATAGAAGGCAGTTATAAGTATCTCCATTACTTTTTAGTATATAGGGTATCAAGGGTGTACCGAGATACGCTATATACTAAAAAGTATATAGCGTATCTCGTGCTTTTGGAAACTACTTTACGGTATGGATTCCGAGAAACAATCTGGAAATACCGGGAAGAACAAGATACGTAAAAGTCGGAATTTACAACGCAGCATAAATTATGTTGACCTGCAATGTGGAATTGGATATAAACTGACATCGTTCGTTGTGTCAGCATTCCACATTGTTTCAGCTGCAGACCAGTTGATAGATGGGACCGTGTGAGGCGAAAAATGTTTTTATGCTACCCCCCCCAAAGTAAAAAGGGAACAAATTGCCATTTTTGACCAGAACACAATAATTAATTTAAGGTACAGCTTGAACTCCACGTTGACATAAACATCAGGTAAACCGAAAACCTAGGAAAGGGTCCCCACATAATATCAGACACATGGTTAAGAAGTACTGGAGATTATTCGTAGGTAAACAAGCCATTATAAGGAAAAATAAGCTTACCGCTTATCTTCTATGATAGAAATATAAAAAAAAATAGCTTTTACATTTCCATCAAAGTCAGAAGAACCTTCGATTGTGAAGCCCTTTGAACACGGGTGGACCAGTATTTGCCGTCTCCTCTTATCTGTTACGTATTCTTTTCCCCATCTCATAAAAACTGAAGAAGATTACAAGCAGGTCTTGCTGCATCTTCTTCATCAGATACTATGGGGATGTGGATGGAACCAACACGAAAAGATAAGCGTCAGTTACGTTTCGAAGGCTGTCTGATGAACGCAACTCTTGACCCATTAATGTTTTTTAACAAACTTTGTTGGGCTGTGGCCAGATTGAGAAAGCAGGTATAAATGATTTTTAACATTGAATACGACTTTGGAAGCGTTCCACTCACAAGACCACGTAAGAAAGTAAGGTGCATGGCTACATAAAACTATATGTAACAGCAGGGGCGCCACCAGGAAAAAAATATTGCCTTTGATTTTTTAAAATTTATATTTGGGGGTTTAACGACAACCGTGAGCAACTCAATGGGCTATAAGCAGTCAGTCGCCCATCCCTAATTTTGGGCTACTGATTTGAGGTAAGAGCGAGAAGCAGTGCCATAAGACAAACCCAACATCCATGCCTCACCGGGATTCGAACCCTGTCCCATCCCGGACGAATAGTAAAAAGCCAGCACTTAGATCAATTTCCCACCTGGGCGGCTGCTTTTTATTCCAACACACACACACACACACACACACACACACACACACACACACACACCACTACCACTCTCATATTAGATAGATACTTGACAGGCAAAATTGTTATGGACTGGGCAACTTTACTTCGTTGTTCCTCCTTGATCAGAGATTCTAGGTGGAGCTTAACGCGGCACGCGTTTGAGAGCATTTGAGAAAGAGATTTGAAATTTACAGGATGCATTTTAGGGACAGCAAACAACTCTCACATCGGACACCACGTTTACAATTTGTTATCGTCAGCCAGTTTGACGATACGTCCGCCTCTTTTTGACAAATATTTCAGCTCTCGTTTAAGTTGCTAATATTATTTTAAGGGGGGGGGGCGTTGGATTTACCAAATAGGAGTGTTACTGTGTAAGAGACCTACGAATGACTGAAGAAGAAAGAGACAAACAGACAGACACGGAGACGGAGAGAAAGAGAGAGAGAGAGAGAGAGGTGAGGGAGTGCTAATCCCTGGTTTACACGTGAGATGTACTGTGACGTGCCTGCCCCGCAGGACGCACACAACATAAAGGCAGATAGCAGCGACGACAACGAACGTCTGCGTAGCTCAATTGGTAGAGCGACTTGTTCCGGAATAAGTGGACTCGGGTTCGATCCCCGGCGTGGACCAAAATAATGGAGAAATTTACTTCGTTATAATGGCGCCCGAACTTGCCGGATGACCCGGCCGTTACAGATCTCGCAATGGTGTGATGTGCTTTCCACACCACGAGATAAGAAAAATAAGAGAATCCCTTCTCCAGCGCTTCGAAAAATAAAATGTGTGTGACGTTACATTCCACACACCAGATTGACTGGGAGTTCTCAAGTGCACGTTCTACAGTGGATGGCTGGCTGCAACGATTCATGGTCACGGCTGACCCGTGGGCCATTCCCCCGGCCCTCTTTCGGGGGAGGGGGAGATGTGACGTGCCTGCTCCACAGGACGCACACGACATGAAGGCAGATAGCAGCGACAACAACGAACGTCCGGGTAGCTCAGTTGGTAGAGCGACTTGTTCCGGAATAAGTGGACTCGGGTTCGAGCCCCGGCGTGGACAAAAATGACGGAGAAATTTACTTCGTTATAGTACTCAAATAGGTACAAAAACGCATAAAAACAAACAGCTTTCAGAAGAAGAAAAAATAATAAAAAAAAAGCGACAAGAATGACAGATAAGAGGTTTTCGCAAACTGAAGTGGCAATCTGGTTCTATGGCACTTCTGATAAAATAAATCACACTTAAATCGAGATGCTGGTTTCGAACGTAAGCCAATAGTTTTCTCTCACTGTGCTAAAGCGGAATACGGAAAACGTTTTCTGTTGTTTTTCCCGTCTAAGGAAAACCTGCTAATCAAATAACTTGCCTGGGTAAATGTGATGCGAGCTACCTATAAAAACATCGAGCATTAGCGTTTCGTTGTTACTGTACAGTTTTCATGACGAACTGGTCATGCGGGAAAATTGATTCCAGCTGTCCGTCGCACAGGTGTAGCTGCCCTTCGCACATAGCTGGGCACCCGTCGCTTTTAAAATGTGTGTCACTGAGCATTTCTTTGTCGCGCAGAAAATTAATGATTTTTTTATTGTTGATAAATGGTTACGCTTTAATGCTTCAGAACAAACACCACAAAGAGAAGTTCTGCCAATGATATGCGTAGAAGATTCGTTACAGATCTGAAAACAAACAAGGCACGTACCGCAAAATCAAGCTGACCATCTGCAGAATGACTGAACTTACACCTCTGTCACTAAGAACAGCGGTTTCTCGGAAAAATAAAGTGCATATTATTTCACTCAGGTATTACTATCTCAGATTCGTCTTACTCTCTGTTAACTTAATGCTGGATAGTAAGTAGTACTACTACTTGTGAATTTCCAGGCGGTTTTTAGAATCTGTTTTAACCCTTGTTTCACAAATGTACACTAAAGCTGTCGAACGTAAGTAACAGATAAAGTCCTTGAAACTACCTGGTTAGTTCAAAATCTTTTTTTTTTTTTTTTAATGGAGGTTTAACGACCACCGTGAGCAACTCATTGGGCCATAAGCAGTCGCCCGTCCTTAATTTAGGGTCACTGGTTCCAGGGAAGGGAGAGAGCCAGCGCCGTATGACAAACACAACATCCATGCCTCACTGGGATTCGAACCTAGACCCATCTCGGACGAATGATCAGAAGCCATCGATTAGACCACTGCGCGGCTCGAAATCTTTAAAAACTTCTTTATAGAATGTTTTGTACGCCGTAGCTAATATGATTTTCTGCTTCAAAGTATTGCGTAATTGTAAGTTTATTATGACCGAATCCCCATACGGGGACGACTGAGAACTCTTTAACCTTTTTATCGATATAGACACCTATCGTGGTAAATATTTGTGATTCATTATTTAATCCGTGTAGGATGACTTCATGATATGAATACATGTAAAACAATGCATTCTATTAAGAAGAGACCTAAGCAAAACAATACATTAACACATCCTTCACGGATTAGCTAGTGTTTCGCACTACATTACAGAAAAATTTCTTTCGACTGTCTCAGTATTAATAGTACTAAGTCAACAAAAACAAGTGGGGTGACACAGTCTATACACAATTCGAGTTCTAACCATGTGTGTGTGTGTTAATCACTGAATTTCTTTTCTTCTTCAGAAACGATAAATTTAATTCATGGTAAAACTGACTTTCAGAAGAATGCATAGGCCGAAGAAGGTGGGCAAATGCTTAGGGCCTAACAATACCACCAAAGAAGCCACCTCACTTTCGGCTTTATAAAATACTGTATATATTTCGTTCAGAAAAGAAGTACGAAAAAAGCAGAAGTACATCTGCCAAAACGGAGAAGAAATCAGAGTCATGTACGTACCAACAGAAACAAAGACGGTTGTCTGTAATCCGCATTTTGAAAAAAAAAAAAAAAGTGAGTGGGTAAAACATATCTAAAAGAAAAAGAGAAGAAATCAACAGCACTGTAAGAACTGAGAAAGACACATATTTACTGAACAAAGAGAAGAAATCAGCGCCACATACAAGAACAGAGAATATCGCCCTCCATTTAGGGGGGAGGGAGGGCAAAGCGAGAACACATCTACCTAACAGGAGAAGAAATTAGTGCAGAGAAGAATGTGACAGAGTCTTCACGGCAAAATCTCTCTTATGTTATTCTCCCAGTAAAGTCTTTAATTCTCATATAAATCCCAGAGTTGACGAAAATGACTCCATAAATATTCCAAAGACGGTATGAGTGACTTGAAGAGATCCACTATGACTTAGCAACCCAGCACGAACTGTTACTGATGACTTCAGGAAAACTAAACGGGGAGTTTCTGGACTAACTATGTCTCTTGTGGAACAGGCAATATCGAATCTTACAGCAACCGTTCGAAAACGGAATTAATACGATTACCTACTTTTATTCCACGTTTCACACTTGAGTTCAAAAACCTGCTACGGTTATATATACCATACATCAGAACAATAAAATAATCAACAATAGCATGGCCTAACTGACGTGTTCTACCTGCGGGTATCGTTTGCCTGTTCAGAAGCTAATCGACGAAAAAGTTGTTTTAGGTACAACAAGAGGGACAATTTTTCAGTAAATAACTCCCGCAATCTGCAATCTACTGTAAATGCAAGCTTTCTGCAGCTCATTATTTCATGATATTATTTTAAAAGTTTTCATACCTTGAGTGACTATAAAGGTGTTTCTATTAATACATACAGCTTGGTTTATTGTTTCCGACGGTTCCATCAAAAACTTATACTTTTTACAGAACTTTTGTTTAAACTTCATAACGTTCTGTGTAGATACACGGATTCGTATAAAAAATCAGAATGGAAATGTTTGATAAGTGCACTAGTGCAGACCGGCCAACCTCTCAGAACCAAAAAACGTAACACTTAGATAGGAAAATCGTAACGACGCACGCTGACAATTTTTGAAGCCTATTTCAGCTATATAAATTCTTGATGATGAGAATGTAGGGATTTTTTTCTACATCAAAATTTTATTGAGAAACTAATTAAATCTAATCGGCAAACACTTTTATGTTAATTATTAGAAAAAAAGAAATTACGATTACAGGAGAAATCCTCACTCCGCCTAACTTCCGTTTTCGGAAATTTTGAGCGGCGGAAAACTTGCATCTTAGGGAGTCTGCAAGATCGTTTAATCGGGTTCTGGAAATGTCATTTTTGTCTGCAGGACCAAAATAAATCTGTGATGTGCATCGGCAGTCGCCGCGATTTTGCTACAAGGATTAGTAGAAAATGAATCTGCGATGTACGTCGGCCGTCGCCGCGATTCTTCTACGGGGGTGGGTACAAAATAAATCTGCGATGTACGCCGCCGCGATTCTTCTACGGGGATGAGTACAAAATAAATCTGCGATGTACGTCGGTCGTCGCCGCTATTCTGCTACGGGGATGAGTACAAAATAAACCTGCGATGTACGTCGCCACGACTCTTCTACGGGGATGAATACAAAATAAGCCTGCGATGTACGTCGCCGCGATTCTTCTACGGGGATAAGTACAAAATAAATCTGCGATGTACGTCGCCGCGGTTCTTCTACGGGGATGAGTACAAAGTTCTGCTACGGGGATGAATACAAAATTCTGCTACGGGGATGAGTACAAAAAAACATCTGCGATGTACGTCACCGGGATTCAACTATGAGGATGAGTACAAAATAAACCTGCGATGTACGCCGCCACGATTCTTCAACAGGGATGAGAACAAAATAAACCTGCTATGTACGTCGCCGCGATTCTTCTACGGGGATGAGTACAGAATAAATCTGCGATGTACGTCGGCCGTCGCCACGATTCTGCTACAAGGCTCTTGTCTGAAAGGGCAAAAATGGGGGAAAACATTACTACTTAAAAAAATCGCATTTTTTGCTTTAAAATCGTATTAGCGTACTGCAGA
This sequence comes from Macrothele yani, assembly GCA_039090855.1. Taxonomy (NCBI): domain Eukaryota; kingdom Metazoa; phylum Arthropoda; class Arachnida; order Araneae; family Macrothelidae; genus Macrothele; species Macrothele yani. Next base: position 75,049,998 of record CM077028.1, on the reverse strand, counting down.
ATGATTTATCATACTAAATACGATAAAATCGTAACAGTTGGCAGGTCTGCTAGTGTTAAGTTTCATGGACGAGAAACAAGGATTTTGACGTTATGGTACTTTGGCGCATGGTATTTTATCACCGTGGGGGTGTACACTTTTGCAAAGAATCAACACAGCGGCTTCTTTGGTACTAAGGATTGATTCAGACTTAATGAATTTTCAGATTCTGATGCGATGATACCACTGAACTTTGGAGCCAGTTCCGTATAAGGAAGACCCCCCCCCCGCACGAAAAATCTCTAAAATAATCAGAACTGGGCTTCCTTTCTCGGAAGTGTTTCCCAACCCGAAGGCAAGCACTTCTCGTTACGGATGAGAGATAAACTGATAACGGTGAAATAGGCGTGCAATAATGGGTAACCAATCTTTCGAGCCTTCGGAAGAGACTTCGCTGCGTGCGGTTTTGAGAGTAAAGGAAGCGAAACTCTTTCCAAAGCACGCAAAAGTTCCCCCTGTAAGCTCCAAGGTGTTCGTCGAGGGATAGGAACACCTCAGAAGTCGATGTTCAACGGCGATGAGTACAAAAGAGATGATGGGACGAACGATTGGAGAGAGGGAGAAAGAGAGAGGGAGAAAGGAGAGAGGGAGAGAGAGAGAGAGAGAGAGAGAGAGAGAGAGAGAGAGAGAGACAGAATGAGAGAGAGACAGAATGAGAGAGAGAAATCTTGGACCTCTGTTTGGAATTCCGCAGACGAACGTGAACGGTTGACTTGACATAGGGGACGCTGCTGCTGCCGGCTTTGGTCAAGAGAATGGGAAGAATAATTACCGAGGCGATGAGAAAGCTTTCGCGGTCGTGTGTTTGATGCGACGGCAACGATATTCATCTAAATTACGATTCAATTTATCAAGTACGCGTCGTTAGCCACCGATTACGTAATCTCCTCAACCTTGACACACGAATCATGTAATTTGTAAAAGGTCGGATATGTACACCAACCAAGAACGATGAGCTTTCGAGAAGGATGAATGGAGATACGACCATTTACAAGAGGAAGATGGGAGCGATAATGGGATTCCTATTCCGGGTGGAATTTATGAAGATTATGAAGACGCAAATATGCGGGAAAAACATAGACGGAATAATGTTTCCAGAAGATACGGTGCATTTTCCAATCACAATTTTGAAGATGCTTCAGTGTTTAACATTCCTAAACTAGTAAAACACCATTACAAGTCATGGACCTTGCACATGCCACGCTGTAACAAACAATAAGGGACGATCAATTCGTGCCAGATTTTTGCAGGATAAATTAAAGCCCTCTCCTTTTCTAAAATAACCTACAATTGCTGGAAAACCTCATGCTATGTTTATGGAACAAACATTCATAGCTATAGACTTTTTAAAACATCAATTTTGAGAAAAAGAATATTTTGAAGAAATTAACTTGATATAACTAAAATACCAAATCATGGCGTCTGCAGCATTCAGCTGCAAAAACATGCAAGTTACAAACTTGCTTTCTTTTTAGATCCATGATTCAGAGTATATTTTTAAACAACAGTATCCACATAAGCTACGCATGATTTCAAACAGTGACATTCATTGTGGCTCCCCTATTTATTTATTCTTTCGTTGGGGGTTTAACGACCACCGTGAGTAACTCTAAGGGCTATAAGCAGTCACCTGTCCTTAATTTAGGGCTACTAGTTCCAGGGAAGGGAGGGAGCCAATGCTTTAAGACAAACGCAACTTCCATGCCTCGTGCAGGACTCCAATCATGTAGAAAATATAAGGCCATGACATTAGAGAGATGAGTTCCCTCTGTTAGTAATGTCACAAGGAAAACATAGCTTCCGATTGGTTCCCAAAGCTGTAGAGCATGACGTCAAACAAGACACCGACGTATCAGGCCATGCAACGTTAAAGTGACGTCACAAACAAAGCGAACTGATTTCTTTAATGTCATGGCCTTGTACTTTCTAGACGGCCTTGATCCAGCCCCACTGGGACGAAAGGTCAGAACCCCTGTTTTAGGAACATAATCTCTACGGAAGACAACTTATTCAGCATATTTAAACATCGGTGTTCATGAAATGTTACAAACAAGTGATGATAAATTTAAGGTTCTTACGCAGATCTCCAGCGAAGTGGAATGCGTTGGTTACAGAAACTACAAAGCATGATATTTCCTCTAAAATGGATATGTTTTCCCTAAATATAAGTAGGAAGTAACTTTCACTGTCTCGAACCTATAAATACAATTTCTTTCTAAAGAATCTATTTTATTTTTTCGCAGTTTTCGAAAGCTATAGTGTACATGAAATTCAAAAAAAAAAAAAAAAAAAAAAAAAAAAAAAAAAAGTTGAGGGCATTTTAACACGGCCATAAGCTGATGCTCCACATAAGGACATAAGGACTATATATTTTTTACGTCTAATCCTAGTTTTTTCTGTTTTTTTTTATTGGAGGTTTAACGACCACCGTGAGCAACTCAATGGGCAACTCAGCAGTCGCCCGTCCCTAATTTAGGGTCACTGGTTCCAGGGAAGGGAGAGAGCCAGTGCCGTAAGCAATATCCATGCCTCACCGGGATCTGAACCCGGACCCTTTTCGGACGAATGATCAGAGGTCATCGCTTAGACCGCTGCGCCACCGGGGCGGCCTAATCCTAGGTTAAAATCTAATTAAAAAAATCTGTTTTTTATTTCCTTCTCTGATGCCAGTGATTCCAAATAAATTAAGAGTAGCTTCTTACCTTTACATGTTCTTGAAGATTTTAAGTTGAAAAAAATTCTACCAACAGATATGTGACTCTTTACATGATCAAAACAGAATTTTTTCTTGACTGGCCCCAGTAATTTGATACAGCAGGATTGCAGAGTATCGATGTCCAAGAAAAAAATAAAATCTCTCAGACAAAGAAGTATGAAGTTTTCCAAGGCAAAATCATGAAATACAAAACACGACATTTGTATCTGCGAAGCTCAAACGCGAAGTATGATTTTAGTCACAGCAAAAGGTTATGCGATTTTTCCATATTAACAGATATTTGCAAACAAACTTGGGCACATTCATGGTTCAGACGATTAGCCATACTGACGCTGTATACACTAATCATCCAAGCGTACAGTTAATATGTAAACAAGTACTGAACACGCTAGCCGTCGTACGTCTTGTATATGTTTACCTATTTCCTGGTTACGCTGTTACAAAAGATTTGATGCTATTTTCGTATGTTTCAACTTATCATCTCACGAATGTGTGAGCTACATTTTTCGTGGAGCGATCTGAAGAAGTGACACTGAGAGCAGTCATAAAGAGCATTATATGGAGAAAACGTGACAAGATTTCGAAATGTCTACAAGCATTACGGTAAGAGCTTCCACTATTCACAGAAAACTGCAAAATTTGGGGCTTCATGGACGAACTACACATCATTGCATGGTCTATCGATAACACTGCGGATAACTAACTGCGGATCAGATGACCCATCGCGTTACACTAGCTAAGGCAATGCTGCAGCGGTTTCATCAGAATTCGGACAGTTTCTTGGTTCGTTTGTTAATTGTAGATGAAACATAGATACATCTTTATGATACTCGGAGTACAAGGAATAATCCGACGAATAAAGACACTCCCGTTCCCCTCGTCCAAAGGTTTCGAGCACAGAAGTCTGAAGCAAAGGTAATGACGTCTGTGTTCTGCGACAAAGACGGGTTACTGGACTACCTGGAAAAGGTTGCACACATCACAGCAACTTCCCCAAAGCTATAACTAAGGACCACTTTTGTTTACCATATACATTAATGACCTTCCTTTTTGCATTGGCTTTCCTTGTCTCTTGTTCGATGATGATCTCAAGCTTTATTGCAATGTACAGACTTCCGATGACTGTTTTGCTCTTCAAACTGACGTCAATAAATCATCTCCACCTCAACATCTCCAAGTGTCATGTTGCTTCCTTTTCGCAGAAAAGAAACCCAATTCTTTTTTTACTATAAAGCTGGCGACTATACTCTTAGCCGGACAAACGATGTCCATGACTTGGGAGTCACATTTGATTCCAACTTGGACTTCAAAAGTCATATCAAAAGAATTGTATGAACGGCGTACAGAAATCTTGGATTCATCACCCGACATTTCAAGTATTTTTCGAATCCTCAGACACTTATTCGCATTTCTGAGACTACAGTCGGATCTTCACTGGAGTATGCGGCGATCATCTGGAGCCCTAGCCTTGTGACTCTAGTAAATGAAATCGAGAAAGTTCACAAAGAATTTCTTAGACACCTTTTTTACAAATCGACTGGTGCTTATATAGCGGACATCCCGACGGTTGACCTTCTGTCATTCTTCAAGATGACCTCTCTGCAATCGAGAAGGAAGATTTTCCAATTCAAGTTTCTGTACGGTATCATCAATGGAGAGATAGATGATACTCAAATTGTAAACCAATTACTTTTTCGTGTCTCACGTTTACCGAGGACAAAATGTATAGACCTTAACAACTCATTTGAAGAATGTCCGGATATTTTTAACGTAAGTCATGATTTGTTTTCGTATAGCATGTTTTGCAAGACTGCAAATATCACTTGGCAATGTAAATATCACTGTAAATAACGCTATAGCAATTCTTGTAACTATATATACCACCTGAAGGGATGTGCTTACAAATAAATAAAATAAAATAAATAAAAAAAGTAAATTATACAATCCTTCTGGACAAACTGAAGCAGAGTTGAAATCAAAACACAGGGGGATATTATCAAAAAGGGTCCTGTTTTTGTAGGACAATGCTTCGGCCCACACGACTGAAATCAGGCAGGTAAAGTTTCGTGAAATTAACTTTGAACTGTTTGCTTACCACCGGATTTGGCACCGTCTGATTATAGTTTGTTCTACGAACTGAAGAAACATATGAAGGAGCAAAATTCCAGTCAATTTTCGATACCACATAAGCTGTTGATACGTGGTTTCAGGCACAACCATCAGATTTTTGTTTGGGAGGCTTAAAGGAGCTGAAGCGGGGGTGTCAGAAGCAAGTTGAACTCAGAGAATATGTAGAATAATGTATTAAAACCATTACCCCCCACCCCCAACTGTGTTCTTTCTATGAAAAGCGAGGGACTTATCAGCATCCCATCCTATCAAATAAACGCTTTAAAACAGCAGTTGGCGGTGTGAAAATATTTGTGAACACTCATCTGAGCACTGGATTCATACAGGAAAACAGCCAATACGAACTTTAGTTAGATTATTCACTTCGAAGAAGACGTTTATTAGAATATACTGCGTGAAAGTAAAAACGTCTGTGAAAGACCATGAAACATAACCTGCACGTGACAGTCACTTTACCTATTCAGACACAGTTCCAGTAGTCGTGATAAATTTGCGCATATACTAATTTCTTCTCGAAGAATAAACACACACACAGTTTAAAGAACTTTTCTGGCTTGCTTTTTCTCTTTGCTTTCACAACAGCAGCCAGACAACTTGGTAAGGAATCAGTGAAGTGTTAAACATAAGGTGACCAGATTTTTCAGAACAAAATTGAGGACAAAACGGCATGTTGTCCTCAATTTCAATGCAAAATTGAGGACAAGTTCATTTCAAAATGAGAACAACATCTGACACACTATGGTAAAGCCGAAGATTAGCAAAAAATGTTATTAACTGTACCATAACTGCCCAGTTTTATGGAAAAACATACGATGAATCTGAAGGATGATTTTCATATGAAATAAGTATAAAATAGCAATACAATACTATCATGTAGAATATTACTTCTGATAACTTTTCAATGTTATTCATAGGGGGGAAACACACGCAAACAAAGGTACATTTTGCTTCTTTGCTGAAATTTCATTGTGATTCTGAGAGAGAAAATATATCTGAAGACAGAATATTACTATACAGTAAGCAGACAGAAATCAAGTGAACTATAATCAGAGTATAAATATACGCTGCACGGACAGTATGTTATCTCTATGAGAACAAATCTTTCAAATCCAATAAGGTCACTTGAAGAAACAGTTCAATGAAAAAGTGCTGAACAAAAGTTGTAGAACTTTCAATGGAATCTACCAAATGCAACCAAATTTAACATCAATTACTTATTTAATTGCAAGAAAGTGGATGCTGAAAAAGATGAGATTTATTCCCCATCCTATAAATATTTTATTTAAATCCATTTAAAACAGAAACGAAATAAAACCATGATTATCGATATGACTTTGTTCGATGCTTCGGTATATCTCCCATGAATATTGTGAGTTATGATTCTGATGATGATGTTCTATCTTCTTTGAGCATCCCCAAAGTTTGAATTTCTTTTAATTCCCACCATCTCATTTTTGGAGGGAAATTTCAGAAATTGAGGACATTTGACGTCCTCAAGACGAAGCATTAAAACTGAGGACTGTCCACAGAAAATGAGGATGTCTGGTCACCTTAGTTAAACAATACAGAGGTGGTACTGTCGCCCACGAAGCGAGGATCACCAGTCATAGAGCATCCACAGTAGACGATCGGGGTAGATCTTTCCAATTCGTACCACAGATTCTCAGTGAGGCTGAGGTCCGGCTACCGACTGGGGCAATTCGAGCGTGGTAAACTCACTTGAATGCTCCTGAAGCCAATTGGTGGCCATTAGGTAAGTATGCGGTGTGGCGGTGTCCTGTTGAAAGACGTCATCATGATGTGGAAAGAGAATCGTTACGAACAAGTGTAGATAGTTGGCGAGGGAGTTCACATACCTTTAGCTGGTGCCGGAGATCCCGATTGGTAAGAGGGGGCCCCAAGGAAGCGCATACAATTGCGCCCTTAACTGTTTCGCCGCCTCCACCTGTATGATCCCAACTTATCAAGCTGGGACCATCGCTTTGTGTGGTTTACGACACACACAAGCACCGGCGTCACAGAGTTCAAACCGTGATTCGTCGGACAATATGACATGTTTCTAGTCCTCCGCACTCCAGTTTCGATAGGTCTTTGAAAACTGCAGCCTAATCTTTCGGTACCTTGAAGTCAACAGTGTAGACGTCAACTGTTACTGACTACTTTTCCATGGTACGACGGATAGACTTTGTATATAAGCTAATGGAGGCGCTCTTTTAAAATTCCGACGCTATCTACTTCGACGTAGCTGTGCTATTTCTTTTTGTCTACGTTCACCTAGAGACTCAACTGCACGTTTACCGCCACATTTCTCTAGTTGGTTGGAAGTTTAGCCGTATTTCATGTATTCTTGGCATACACGTGCGTTGGTCTGACGTGGTAATCTCTACAGTTGAGAAGTTGCAGTGATTGACCAAACAGTTTTTTTTATTGGTCTAACGACCACCGTGAGCGACTCAGTGGGCTATAAGTAGTCGCCCGTCTCTAATTTAGGACCACTGACCCCAGGAAAGGGAGAGAGCCAGAGCCGTAAGACAATCACAACATCTATGCCTCACGGGATTCGAACCCGGACCCATCTCGGACGAATGATCAGAAGCCATCGCTTAGACCATTGCGCCACCGGGACAGCACAAATAGCCTTCCTCGCAGCTACCACGTGGTCACTGTCAAACTCATGTCACTGCCTTTACCCATTATTAATTTTCCGTGATTGATTTCCAATGTGTAGAGACCTGCTCTACTTACAGACATGGCCAGTTTCAGCGTTACATTGGAAACGATACTTCGGCTTTGTCTATTGTTATCGGGGTGTATATAACAATTTGTCCATTTAGTGTATAGTCAACGCTACATACAAATATACTGTTACGCCGCCTAGCGGTAAAAAAAGCATCGGTAAAATCAGTAAGTACGTGTACAGTACTAACCAGAAAGAATATAGGAGGTGGCGTTTCGGAAAAACTCGAGGCCCCCTGGAAAAAATTGTTTTCGAGGCCCTTTTGCGAAAATCCATTAGCTTTATATTACTCAAAATTTTAACTTCCATATTATTTATAAACTAGGCTTTACGGGTGTTTTAATAAATCAAATTCTTTGTAACCTACTAGTATTTTTCGCAAAATAAAAATGTTTTCACTTTATTGCATGAAACATAAATATGTACGTTGTAATTAAAATGATTGCCATGGTTACCGATACAAATTACTACAAAATACTTACGTCAAAGTTAATGATATCATGAAAATTTATTATTTTAAAGAACTAAGGCCAGCTTTTTGAAATGCACACACAAAACATGCAACTGCCGTGTGAGAGTATATAATATATGACTTTTCCAATTTATACGAAATGTCACAACATAAGTAAGCAAATAACTAAGTAACGATTAAGAAACTGCAGCACAAAAAACGTAAAACTACCTAACTTATTTACTTTGGAATATAAAAAACACCACTTAACATAATACCACAATGCTTTGCACATAGTAAAAAAAATCTTTTGACTGTGTTATAAAAAAAATGACACAGGTCTCTGTTTTTTCGATCCCGCGAAGAACACCTTTTAGTTCATTACATTCGGAAGGATGCATAGTTATGTGCAAACAAATGTAATGCATAACACCTTATCCTCATTGGTATAAAAGTTCCGCTCCTTGAACTGATATTTTTTCACATTCTCTTGTTAACATACCTGCATAGAAACTATTGCAAGGGCTGTGAACCTTGTAACAGCAAGGGCTATTATTATAAGGGGTTTCAAGTTCTTTTGAATAGCTGCTTTCCCGTCATCTAGTTTTTATGAACTAAAGCAACGAAAATGATTTCTAAAGATTTTAAGTATTTACGTAGAAAAAAATGCTTTTCTTCTTAATACTTCATTCAAAGCTGCTTTAATTTTTGGCTATTTCTTTAACCAGTTTCATACGAAGTTTCTGCAAAAAAATTTGTAAAATATTTTTGCTCAGGCTAGAGGCCCTTTTAATCATGACCCCCCCGCACTGCGGTGGTTGCGGGGGCAATCAGTACGCCCCTGAATATAGGCAGTACTAATAATGATTATAGCCAAATTATGTCAAAAAGAAATTTTCTTAACTGTTGAAGATGAAATGTCGCCAAATAAAATTATAAATTGACACAAACTAGCGTTAATATACGCGATAAATGTTTGGACGTAATTACGTCCATCAGATGGAGAAACGAAGTTTCTAAATCGGATTTTAAAAGAGACATGTCGAGCGAAATGCAAATACACATTTACGTCACCACGCAGAAGCGCGCACTTATGCCACCTACAGGAATAAATGCAAACCATGAAAACTAGAAAATACACGGGAAGTTTTGATCACGGGTTCAGCTATACAATGCACTGAAAAAAACAAAATTCTGATTTTGCGCAAATTGTTTAAAAACAGTTTACGCCACATATTGCGCAAGTGGAAAATACTAGGATCATCATGCGCACTTTCCCAGCAAAAGTACGCAAACTTTTTCGAGTTTTCTGGATGGATAGATAAGTAGATACACAGATATCGTACTCAGCTGCAGAAAAATATAATGATACCAACTCTTACTAAACAAGCAGCAAATTCCACAAAGAAGATTCTTTCTTATATTACGGCGGTTGCGGAAATTGCCGTTCGTCTGATATGCGCAATGGCATTATCAAGTTATCGTAACTTTTGTACGCGATGTTAAAAGAAAGTTCACTCACCTTTAATTTCCGAACACATTTGTTTAATTTTTTTCTCTTATCTTTACGGCTATTTTTTTTTTATTGAGAAATCTTGTTAAAAGAGTTAATAAATATTATGCACTTGCTTCCATGATACAGAGTAAAAATGATGCAATTCCATAGCGAGATGATAAACGAACGCATGAGAGAGAACAATAAAACCAACAAAAATAATAATTAAAAAAAAGAGACCGATAAGAGTAAGACGAGGAAACAGTGTGCAGTTTCTGGCGTCCGATATTTCTTCAGGTTGAATGAAAATAAAAAAAAAATAAAAAAATTGCACAGAAATCACAGCATCTGAGAGTACCACATCTCGGCGATTAAATTAGTGTTATTCTTCCTTAGACACAAGTCATCCACTTAAGGTCTGCAAAATGGAAGCGGGAACTAAGGCACAAAGTGATATGCTTGGACAACAAGGAGCATTTCTCGGGCAAATTTCCATGTCTTCGAGCAAAACGTTGAGCAGAAACAGAAGTGCAGATTTCTGCTGAAAGTGATGAAAACAATCTCTCGGGTGCGACTGGCAGTTTTGATACAATCCAAGCACACACTACGAATTACTACATCAACAGCAGATACAAATTCAGTCGGTTGTAGGTTGAGAAGGAGAAAGGGAGGAGAGGGGGGAGTGACTGAGAGGAGAATGTGTTACCATCACCACTATAAAAATCCCTTTTCCTACAAGGGGGACGGCTATGCGAGAGAACCTCTCTCATAATAGGAAGAGGAGAGAAAGAGAAGAGAGGCTTCCTTATCCTCCTCCTCCCTCTCTCTCTCTCTCTGTAGGTTCTCCCTTAATTGCATCAACGCCGCTTATGCGCTAATCAAGAGATAGCAATGTTAATTACTGCCACAAAGCAGACATATTTCCCAGTAATTTGTGCTATAAAGGGTTGTAAATGCCGCATATCTGATACGGCGAGCGGTAATTACAAAACCCTCATTTACATATTACTCCATTTGGCCCATTTAACTGCACGAGGAGGGTCCTGCAAGCGGAAGAGGACTACGGCGACGCCTGTGTGTAATGTGTGAGTGTGTTCGGCTTTTATTCCGTCTGGAATCAAACGAATGCTCCCCCAGCTTTTCTTAACTTCTCTCTCTCTCTCTCTCTCTCTCTCTCTCTCTCTCCACAAGCACGTTTCTCCTCCTCCTCCTCCACTTCACTTCAGAAATCGCGGCATCTGGAGAGGGGAGTAATCGCGTCCGGGAGCACAGGGAATTGGATCGCACGAAATGAAGATTGAAATTACTGCTAATTCAATAGCTTTTAAAACAGTTTTTGACGCTTCGATGAATCCGCGAAATGTTTCCGCATTTCTTTCGCTCTCTCATCCCCCCACCCCCATCATCTTTGTAATACTGAAGGACAACTTTCGACTTTGGATCTCAGCACTTAAGCATGTTTGATCCCAGTTTGTTGTCATCCCTATTTTTGCTGTTTCCAGATACACATATCCTCCCCTCTGCTCCGCAGTCTGAGGTTTCAGAGTGAAGCTTATTGTTGGTATTAACAGCATCATTTCAAACCACAACGACTTTTAAAGAAAATAAAAAAATAAAATCGAAAGGCGTCGACACCAACAATAATAGAAGGAAGCATAAGAGAAGAAAATTTGGCTGCAAAATTAGATAAAATTGCTTGCAATGTGAAGTTGCAAAATGCCACCATTGTTAAAGCATCTTAGCTCTCATAATTTAATGATTTTATCATACGTGTGAATCATAGTTCCTGAATCAATACGAAACACTGAGGAAAGAATATTGAGCTGCAACCATCGCATTGGAAAATTAAGAAACAAAAGTGATTGTGATGTGACCTTTGTTATATTTCATGTACAAACCTGTTTCCGAAATCAATTCCAGCTCAGATGAGACATTTGTTTCAGTACTAAATTTTCCGCTTTCGAAATCAGTCTCCGAAATCAATTCATAGCTCAGAAGAGCATAGCCTCTTCTCGTTATTACGGGGAAATATATTTATACCGATCATGCACAACATCTCTGATTACTGTAGTGCACTGTACTCTCGACCAAGCATTCATTTTACTCAAAGCTGTCATGGGGGCTTTTCTTAACATCTCTTGTGGTGGTCAGACCTTCTTTGAGTCCACTTATTATGCTATTATTATGTTACCAGATGCAACCCTTTCCTTATAATTACGAGTTGGCTGACTAAATTTTCTCAGGTGTTCAAACAAAATCGACTCCGATTTTGTTAGTTTCAAACATCTATATTATTATCTAGTTATTAGTTTCCAACACCCCGTAGCACCCATTCGCCAAACTCTTCATTCACAAACTCCTTTCGCCCAACAACATAGTATCTGTTCTAATATTTCGGTTTATCCAATCTAATCGTTGTACAATGATTCTGACACAAAACCTATTTCTTCTGACCGAAACCCAGTTTCCTTCTCTTAACGTCATTTCTAAACTCACACAGCTTCACTGTTTACGGAAGTAACCAAAGGAAGACTAATCCCTTAATTTCTCACATCAACCTCAATAGCCCAATATTTACCGATGCTAAAACGAACATCCTTCTTAAAAATATGAATCTCTCTTCAACATGTTTTCTTGGGATTGTGAAAACACAAATTTGTCGGTGGCGCAGTTCGAACGCGCATCCTTCTGATCCGGAGCTGAATGCTTTTCCATGATAAGCTACATCGCCGGAATTTATCGCTGCAGCTTTGCTGTCCTGACGTGCTTCACCTCTGTAGTAAGTCACATATATATCCCACTCGAGAAAGGGCTGGAACGGAATAATTAGTTTCTGGGTCATCCGGCAAACCATGCTTGAAGTAGCTCACTGAAGAAGAAGTTATTCTGATTGATTCCAGACGATGCGTAGAACGAACATCACATGTTTTTCGAACCCAACGGCCACTAGATCTATTTCCATAACCCGGCGCCAGTGTGAAAATCCAAATTTGCCGATGGCGCAGCTCGAATACGCATCATTTTGCTCTGGAGCCGAATGCTTTCCCAATTTAGTTACACCGACAGGATTTATCGCTGCAAATTTGCCGTCTTGACATGCGCTTCACCTGTGTAGTACGCCACAATGTACAGGATTTATTTATACAGTAGTACTTGTATAGCCTCATTTAATTAAAATGTAGGGTTACGACCATCACGGCGTTTATGACGAATCTGAAAAGCAATGTGATTTAAAATTTGTAATAAACCATACTATACTTCCTTTCCCTTTTTTTTTAATTTTTTTACCTATCTGCATTGGGGAACTCGAAAGGATAGTCTAACAAGCGACCTCTGACCATGGGGATTTTTCGAAGAAGCGTTGTCGTTTGACAAGAGCAGCTCCACGTCAAAATATGATGCCATTCATGGGGTCACAAAACAAACAAAGCATTAACACCTCATTCTAGATTTCGACACAAACCCGAAACATTAGTCACCTTTCTTCCTTGGAGACGAAATAACACATTAATGCAATTTGGCAAAGATGTGTAAATAAGCCATATGCTTTCGCAGAAGTGAAAACATTGGATTTTGAAAAACTGCTCACATAAAAAGACAATATCGAACGTAAAACTGGACGAAATACCTGTGGTTGTTCGCTAAATGTGTGAGAGTTGTTTTACCTTTTGTCTGAATATAAACCCATGGATTATGAGTTTCTCAGGAAAACTCGCCAATGCAGAAGAGGAAAAGATACAGATTTTTCAAAATGACACGCTTGAGATAACAACTAATACGTCACACTTTGGACTAAATTCCGTTGTTCGTTAAGAGAACAAACAGTTGAAGAAAAAAAAAATTATAAACTGACTTAAAACAGCGAAAACTGAAGGAAAACTGCTTTTACTATTATTATTACTGGTTTTACGAATTTGTACGTACAACTGAAATATTGAGAAATTATGCTTAAGCTGAGCTCGAAGGCTCAACTGTAAATATTTAATTAACGTTAGTTTTTTGGCAATAACTGTGGGCTGTCATTTTAAAGGAATTATAAACTGCTTTTCACATAATGCGAAACATATTGTGATTGATTAAGTGTCAGGGACTCAAAACGCTTAAATTTGGTGCCTTATTGATAAAATTTAAATAGAAGGTTCTCTTATGTGATCTCACTCTTCATGCACTTAATCCTTTTTTATTTTTTATTACTATAGCTTATTTAAAAGAGTTGTAACTTCACGTTTTCCTAAAACTCTGTCTTTTGCGTTGACCGATAATTTTGCCAGTAAAATTTACTTCCCGGCATAGTGAGTGCTCACACACCATAGGATCAAATGCGCAAATGAGCAGGTTTTAACGAAAGATACCGGCAGGGGAAATAATTTCCAAATAACACGAGAAATAGCGAAAGACAAACAACAGGGGTTTTCTTAATCACTCCATTTATATATAGCACAGAATTCATAATGGGAAAACACATTACTAGTTCTCATTGCTAAGAAGTCAAATGTACGTTTCGTTGCAGTGACGAAGGGTGCACTAAAATTTATGGTTTCTCTTGATACACACCATATTTGTTTACAATGAGCCATTGTGTATGCTTCAACACAGCTGAAATACACACATCCACCTATATCCGGGAAATTTTATTACTTGGAGATAACCTGCACAAAAGTTTGAGGTGCCGTCAGCGAAGTGTTAGTACAAAGCCGCCATTCGAAACACACGCGTAATCGGGTCCGAAAAGGTTTCTAGCGGGATTCGGTACTTGGTATTTAACGCAAAACAGAGAGAGAGAGAGAAAGAGAAAGAGAGAGAGAGAAAGAGAGAGAAAGAAAGAGAGAGAGAGAGAAAGAGAGAGAGAGAGAGAGAGAGAGAGAGAGAGAGAGAGAGAGAGAGAGAGAGAGAAAGTGATAAAGAGAGAGAGAGACAGGGAGAGAGAAAGAAAGAGTGTGAGAAAAAGAGAGAGATAAAGGGAGAGAGAGAGAGAGAAAGATACAGACGGACAGACAGACAGACAGAGATGAAGTCATAAATCTGGCATCGTTGACATTCAAACATATAGATCCAACACTAAGTGAACATTTTTTACAAATATCTACTGCTCCTTAAAGTCAGACTTGATATTATTCCGTTTAACTGCAAATATTGAAGCGAATACAAACATTAACAATGCTTCTCCTTAAAGTTCACATGATCACTTGACTCGATGGACTATCTTTTTACCGTATATCGTATACTACAGATACATACGCACTGAGACATATTAAGATCCAACACTAAGTCACATCCTCACACACAGCTCATGGGGGTTAATAACCACCGTGAGAAAATCTACAGGATAGGAGAGGCCGCCAGTACCTAATTTGGGTTGCTGGTTCCAGGGAGAAGAGAGAGCCAATGAAGTAAGACAGACGCACCTCATCCAGGTCTCGGTCGATTAGACCACTGTGTTACAGGACTGTTCACTGAGCCTCAGTTCCCTGTCGCGTGGATTCGTTTGGCCTTCGCTTGTTAGGAAATTTTAGAAGTTCGGGGTTTTAACAATATTTCCCCCCTCAATGATGAGAAGAATCAATTACAAGAAAAGTGAAGACTCGATCTCTTGTAGCAATATATAGGGAAGGTCACGTTTGAGACATTTTCCTGATTTCTTTATCGTTCTTTGTGCTATTAACTCATTGATTATTATTCTATTCTATCCTCGGTAATTTCGCTTCAGCATATTTCTTTTCCGAGTTTTCCCTTTCAATCTCTCATCTCGAAACGGGACATTCTCCCCACTTCCATTTCCCAGGAGAGAGAAATTTTCCAACCTATCTCTCTCCCTCATTCGACTCACTCCCCAAAATTTTCCTTCATGCGCTACATCTAAGCTTTTCTTGTGTCTTTTCCCTTCCTTGAGAAAACACGCGGGTTACTATTTCCCTGGAGACCCCCGGTCAGTTCCACTGTCACTTTGACCCTCTTTTACACTCCTTCGTTAGCAATTTACTTTGCAAGTGCATTTTTGTTACATGTGAACTTTTCTTCGTCCCCATCCCTGAAAAGGGAGATGAGTTGCGAGAAGTCTAAACAAAAATGTAAAACCATTTCCTGGGCAATAAAATGATCCAAACCGACTTCATGAGCAACTGATGCATGGAGATACGCCAAATGGACTTCATGAGCAACTGTTGCATGGAGATAAGCCAAATGGACTTCATGAGCAACTGATGCATGGAGATGATCCAAACGGACACCGTGAGTAACTGATGCATTTTATTAATGTGAGTGTGAGCAGCTGATGCATGGAGATGATCCAAAGGCACTTCATCAGTAACTAACGGAATAGTGTTCGGTAGAGAAAAATGAAGTGGCTAACTCCCCTGCTAAATTAATGCGGCTTGTGAAAACTAGAAAAAGGGATCGTCTCAATATTTCTTTAACAGCTGATAAAAGAGAGGAATGATTTCAGCTCATAAGATATTAAAAAAATGCTATTGATGTTCACTTCCGCTAAAATGAATGGGCCTAGGGTTATAATAATTAGTGTGCCCACGGTTACAATACCTAGCAGGCCTAGGGTTACAATATTTAGTTACGCGCCGGACATGTGGTAGTACGGACGTACTACCATATGTCCGGCGCGTAACTGGAAGATGTGACGTGCCTGCACCGCAGGACGCACATGAGATAAAGGTAGATAGCAGCGAGAACATAAGTCTGCGTAGCTCAGTTGGTAGAGCGACTTATTCCGGAATAAGGGGACTCAGGTTCGATGCCCGGCGTGGATAAAAATGACGGAGATATATACTTCGTTATAAAGACCCTGGGTTCGATTCCCGGTGGCGGCCGATGAGAATTTTTTCCGTGACTCACTTATAAACGTGGAAAGAGCGATGACTTCTGTTTGATGTTCCTAGTCCACGTCAATTGTGTGTATTAATAAACTCTACGAATGTGTACAATTATATGCTACGTAATCGGTGGTTCAGTCTTACTCGTGGAATAAATCAATGACTGTTGAATTAACTCAACGACTCTATTTTTCTGTAAAGTACTTCCGAACCGTAAATCATCATATCGCTCTAAATTTGGGACTTAACAGATTTTGCTATTAAATTCTGTTAAGTTCAAACATGTCGAATATCAGAGAATGAAGAAATAGGAACAGATTTTAACAGCAAATACACAAACTGAAATTTCGTTTATGACTTCTTCAACGCTAAAGAGATGAAAAAGGAAGAAATTTCTGACCGACAACGTACACTTAACAAGCATGAATAAAAAAAAAAAGAAGGAAAGAAAAAGAATACGTAATCTTAAAATGGAAAAGTCAACAAATGGAAGTTAACTCCGATGTCCACCTTATCAATTTCTGAGCAGCACATGCCGCAATCCTACAAAAAAAAAAAAAAAAAAAGACGCGAAGGGGAATTCACGTCCGCATGCAAGAAAAGCAAATCGAATACCGACCAACGGGAAACACTAACGACAAAAAAATGCAGATAGATATGTAGAAAAAAAACACAACTTTCGACATTAAACGGGATTCAGCCCTTATTTCACAAAAGAGACAGAAAAAGTTATAACATAGCACAGCAGCGGCGGCGTAAGGTGGGGTGGAAGGAGTTTTCCAAATGCTGCACAAAGTATAACAACGACCCTATTTGCATAAAACGCATTTTCCAGTCCCATCCTCCGAAGAAAGAGGGGAAAATATGAAAGAGAAAATAATCAGAACACACGCAAAAGTGGCTTCGAAAGCAGCAGAGAGGGACAGAGAAAGACCCTCAGCGCACGAGACACACTCAATGCACTGGCCACAGCATCGGCAGCAACCCATTCCGGTTTCCTTTTTTCTTCAACTCGATCTCGGTTTATCCTATAGTGTCCGTTTGTCCAACCACCCGCAAGCAAATAGAGAGAGAGAGGGAGGGGGGATCCTTCACTGCACGCACGTTCGGACAGGACCCTCTCGAAACCTATTTCCGAAATCTCGGCTCCAACAGGGCCTTGGTATCCTTTTAAAAACACCACATACGAATAAATACCTCACAAATATCCACAAAAGGAAAACGTGCGGGGAAGACTCTACACTCCCTATTATTAAACATCCCTTTCTTACGCCTCACTTAATGCCGTTTAAACTCACTCCGTGTATCAGTATAGTGGTTTGCTAGTCTCACAATACGTCGTCATGCACGTCTCGCCTTCCCGCCCTCGCAAATCCTTCCTCTACGTCACGTATCCTCATCTACATACACACATCTCTCTTTTTTGCGCATTTTCCCCCTTTCTAAACATAAACGGTATGCAAATATCTGCTTCTAACAATACATTCCGCTATATTTATCGGCTACTTTAAAAAATTATCCACAGCACACGTCTTTCCTTTTCCCCTTCTCCTCGCACTCCACCAGAAACTCTCTCTCTCTCCTTCCCTTTATTCACGAAGACATGGAGGGAGAGCCAGAGAGGATTGGGTGAATACCATAATGAGTCCCCATTTCCCGGCCCTATTCACCCGAAATTCCGAAATTAAAGTATCTATGTAAATTCAATGATAACGCTAATAGTGTCTATTACGCAGCATGATGAGGAAGAAGACAGAGATCGTCAGAGGACGAGGAGAAGCAAGGGACAAGGCATTCGGCGAAGTATCTGATGTGGAGAAGGGATATGAGTATGTTTGGTAAAAGCTGTCCGGTACAGCGTAAGAGATTAAAGACAGAGTGTGTGCAGCGGTGGTGAGGAGTTGGGATGGCGCGGCGTTGTTTCGCGATCGTAAATAAACCCAATACGAAAAGTGCAAAAGGGTGAGAGTGAGAGAGGAGGAGGGGGCGGAAGGGATGAGGGGGACGGACGGGGAGAGCGGATGGAGGGCCGTTTTATGAAAAGTGTAATTGAAGCGTTGATTATATGCAGAATCCAGTAAGAGGCGAGAGATGGTAGCGGGATTCATAAGTCCGTAATGAATCCACTCTCATCTGCATGGGAGTCACTGACTCCAATTTTCTGCTCCGTTGGCAATCCATTCTAAAAAGTCTTCCGCCTTTTCTCTTCGAGAATTTTTCGGGAGTTGTTCCTGGAATTCTCGGGGAAGATCATACACATAAACCTATCCTCAGATGATCAAACCCCTATGATATTTAGAGGAAAGTGGTGGATACGTGCGATTAGGTTTTTCGAATGAAACAAAAAAAGTGACGCCCTCCCAGTCCAGTCCACCCCTTTACCCTCTCGATACATGAATGCGGGATATGAATTTGCCTCTGCTCGAAGTGAGAACAAAACATTTACATACACAAGGACGACGTAAATGAATGCGTAATTTTTCATAGAACAAATGTTCCTCTGGCGCAAACATTTCAGCATTACAGGATGGGTCGACATAATTTCGGTGATTCGAGACAAGGATATTGTACATTAACTGTACAGTCTAGAAAAATCTACATGCTCTTCAAATTAGCGAAATTGTTTTGCTTTGTTCCACTAAAAACAATCAGTACCTTAAAGGCCCGGTCATCAGCTAAACTGCACGCGTGTGATAAGTTACTTTTTTTTTTATTTATTTATTTTTGGAGGTTTTACGACCACCGTGAGCAACTCAATGGACTATAAGCAGTCGCCCGTCCCTAATTTAGGGCCAGTGGTTCCAGGAAAGTGTTAGGTGATAGGCGGCCGCGGGTGGCCTAGTGGTTAACGTTCGTGACTGCCACGGAGAAGACCTCGGGTTCGATCCCATGCAGGTACGAACGCTCGAATCACTATATATCCACCGTGCGTCGGATGGGTACGTTAAGCAGTCGGACCCCGGGTACTGCCCCCCCAGTAATAAATAAGGGCGTCTTCCTCCCTCTTTCTACCTCGTTTCCCTGTCATTTTCCTATCGGGCACTCTAGTTCAAATCTCCTAGCTTCCTATTTCTAAGGGTTGTTTAAGACCTGGGGTCAGACACTCCCTTCCTAAAATCATCTACATATGATCTGATCTGATCAGATCTGAAATGTTAGGTGGTTTGGTTGAGTTGCTAAAGTCATGCGTGGTTGAAGATAGTAAGAAGAATGATAATAGTTATAAGCAAATAATTTTTGCGATCCTTTTATATCTCTTAGAAACATTTATTCTTTTCTTTGCTTAATCGCAGAAAGGTTGTCCGTCAGCTCTGTAATCCTTCACTAAAATTCTGCTTTGGTCATTTTTTCCGTGTTCCTCCGGCCCTCGCGGAGAAAAACCTCCTTTTTCCCAGTCAGCTTAAGAACTTTCCCTAACACTTCAGGCCTTTCCCGACCCTCGTGTTCCTGCGACCGCTCGCTTTCCTATCCAGAAAAGACTGCCTTCACCCCTCCCTTTGCTTCCACCTTCCTACCCCGTTGCCTCCACAAAACCCCATCGGCTCCTAGGTTCTTGTGAGAAACAAGCCGGTATCGGCTAATACAAAGCATCAAGGTAAAAGTTAAGAGGGCTTGAGCTTCTAGTCGGCTGCTTTGAAATAACGAATGTAAAGGATCAAATGAGCACGACAATACAAAATCTCTTGCAACATACAAAGGTATAGACTCTAAAATGCCGCCCCGGTGGCGCAGTGGTCTGATCGATGGCCTCTGATCATTCGTTCGAAAGGGGTCCGGGTTCGAATCCCGGTCAGGCATGGATGTTGTGTATGTCTTACGGCACTGGCTCTCTCCCTTCCCTGGAACCAATGACCCTAAATTAGGGACGGGCGACTGCTTATAGCCCATTGAGTTGCTCACGGTGGTCGTTAAAGCTCCAATCAAAAAAAAAAAAAAAAAATGAGACAAACTGGCGTCTCATAATAAACCGTGTCTCCGGTGTTTTAATGCAGGATGAGACAGCAAAATTTCTCTTACGCTTTGTGGAAACAAAGGAGAAGGAGCACAAAAGTGAAATAAAAGTTGCGAGATGAGATTTAATATCTTTGCCTAACTAAATTCTAGAATTAAATTTCCGTAACAGAAGAGAGAGAGCCAGTGCCGTAAGACAAACACAACACCCATGCCTCACCGGGATTCGAACCTGGGCCCCTTTCGGAAGAATGATCAGAAGCCATCGCTTAGACCACTGCGCCACCGGGGCGGCCGTGTGAGCTCAACATCACAAACCAAGTTTTCTATTTTCCAAGCTCTATTCTATCATTGCTATATTCCCATTATTCGGACAACTGTGACAAAAAATAAATCAATGCTTTATCATATCACTATTGATATGATAATGAATGGTAGTACCAATCATTAATAATTATCATACCATTATATATAATCAAAATCATATAAGTATCGACATACTGTAGATGTGCCGTATTTTCACTGCTGTCGTCCTAGTATCGAACCCGCATCTTCCGATTTCTGTTCGAGCATGCTACTATTACATCACCCAGGACAATGAAGAGTCAGGCCCCTAAAGTTAAGCAGTGTTAGCTTAGGAATCTTAATCCATTCATTTTCACTAGAATTCGTTCTCTAGCCCATTCCATTGCCTTTTTGTTCAAACTCCTGTGCTAAACAACTCCCTCTACACAAGAGAGAATAATGATATTTTGCATATCTTCAATTCGCAGCCAAAGTAAACGAAAGTTACTTACTGATCAGCATATGTAAATAGACAAATCCGGTAGTATTGATTAGTGTGGTGCATATCGCTAATAATAACCTTCCTTTTGAGTTTCTGTTTTCTTATGTAAAATTCGTGTCTTCTTGGGGTCAAGATTTTCTCATTGAACGGCAGATCACTTCCTTGAACAGCTTCTACAGTTCTGAAACGCTGTCAGTGAGTCAAAGCAAAATATATATTGACAACGCTGAATGTCAGTAGTACGGTGGTGGTGGTGAAGACAGCGGAGATTGTGAATAAATAATATTTGTAGAACTACTTTGTGAGAAAAAGGTTACGTTTAATGACGTTTTTGTCACAAAGTATAGCCAATAATAAAGTTTTGTTTAAAGTCGCATGGTAGTCCGCTGTAAGTGATAGTTGTGGAAAAACGGAGTTGTTCGATCAACATTAGGCAGCAATTTGGTATACCTATGCTTCCATGTGTTGAAGCCGGCTATCTCTAACGGAATATTTATTTTTTCTACGTTCTGAATTTAAAACAGGAAATCTCACTTAATAAACAAAAATGATAGAATGAGGTGGGGGGGGGGGGGCAGAATAATTTAACCTAGTCGTGACAATTTGGAAAATGTGATGAGTATTACAAGCGAATAAAATAACATAAATATAAGAGTGAATTCGCTTTCTGAAAAAAAAATATATGACACAGAAGCTCATATAAGAATAGTTCATATTTTTAAAGTGAAAATTTTTTATCAGACGCAGTTTTGGGATGGAAAGGCTTTAAGTGAGTTATTATCATCTCTAAGGGTTCAGTACATATTTAATGACATTTATGTAACAAAATGTCAGTTCTAAGAAAAACGTAAGAGATCTAAAATGTGATATTTAAACACTAAAATCACGTTTTGGGGTTTGCTGTGTACTTTGGCTCTGAGCTAACTATTACGATAATAATAATAAAAAACAATAACATCTAAAATCAACAAACCAAAAAGAAATGAAGGAAAAATGAAAAAATAAATTTGTTATTAAAAAAGTGTCTAAAATTTATTTGAGAATTTGTCATTAAAATCTGTAGAGTCCAATCTTGAATCTATCACTATCAAACCAGAAATGAGCAGGAGCAAATTTCAAAATTTAAATTATTATGCAAGTGAACTAGTAGATTCCTTGCTGATATTGGCTAATCAAGATACTCGGTTTCGAATGCTTGATTTTTATTTATGAAGAATGTATTACTACAAGAAAGAAAAAAAGAGGGGATTCTCCAAAAAGGGAAAAAATACAAGGGAAGAGGTGGGGATAAAAAGTTGGATGCCAGTGAATAACATTTGGTAGAAGTGAAAAACAGAAAATCTTGGTTATGGAAAGAACAAAAATCGCTTTCCTTCAGTGCCATTCTCAAGCAAAAACTGAAATGGACTTTTGCGGCGGCAGTGACACTTGACAGTAAGGTTATCAACGCTGGAAACACTTAACGTCAGCGTCGCTGCTCCCCAGTACTGGGAGGTGAGGGTGGAGGCCATGTTGAGTTAATCCCATCGGGAGCAGCCTGTTGATTGGAAGAGACCGGTCGTAATCCAACATTTTGCTATAATGCTCTTGAACGAGCTCCGTACGAGAGGCAGGATTTATTTTGGGAAAATTGGAAGAGGAGATTTATTCAACACAAAGTGAAACATCGGCAACAAGAAAAATATCATAACAAAACAAAAACCGAACTAGACGGTATCAATAGCTGCTACAATAAGGAAACCGAGGCACCAAGAGAAGGTGATAAAAAAAAGGAAGTAAAGAGATATACATAACCAGTGACTGCGACAGGAATACATCAACACATAGAGAAAAGGACTGGGATTACGGCGCAAGGGCAGATACGGCAGTACAGTATCACGCACAAGCAAGGCCGAAAAGGAGGAAGAAAACACAGAACAAGGAGAAAGGAATTGGGTACATCTGATATGCAGTCAGTTACAGCAGTTTGATAAGCCAGTCCCCTAATATTCAACTACAATTGAGAAACAAATTTCCCCGAAGAAATAATTCTTCATAAATACATGGTAAGCATTGTAATGCCATTATTGGCATATTTTCACTGTATTCCATGTAACCACTTCCTTCAGGAAACTTGAAAAATTTCATTGTCCTGGAGCGGGAATCGAAACCGCACCTCCCGATTTTCAATCAAGCATGCTAATCATTTACACTACGTTCAGTTGCTTGGAATTTCCTTGTCCTGGGTAGCGTAATGACTAGCATGCTCGACCGGTAATCGGGAGGTGCGGTTTCGATTCCCGCTCCAGGATAATGAAAATTTTCAAGTTTTCTGAAGTAAGTGGCTACATGGAATACAGTGAAAATATGCAGCATTATGATATTCAACTATTGTACCAGTATACTACACTGCCCTGTCATTAATATTCGGACACCCTCTATTGATTGTGAGTTCGGTCCTACGCAAGCACCACGTTAGAGACACAACTACGAATATGCTCGTAGGGCTATGCTGAGATAACAGCACGACTAGGAATGCAAGATGCCTCGATTGACAGAGTTAACTAATTTTCAGCTGGGAGTGATAATAGAGTGCCACATAAGCAAATCGCTCCGTACGTGACCTTTCAGCGGCGTTGAAGATCCCTAGGCAGACTTCCGAAACTACCAGCAGGTGAGAGGAGAGCACTCTGCTTGTCCTCTCAGAAAGCGATACCTCAAATCAAGGAAATCTTACGTAAGATTATTGGAGCCGATATTAACACCAGTACAGTGACTAGGACGCTGCGTGACATGGGTTATGACTTCGACTACTACCACCCACCGATTAGTGTGGTGTAAGGAATGTCGATCTTGGACTGTAGACCAATGGAAAACTATGTTTCGGATTGAGGAGTACCAGTACACAGCCTAAAAGTCTGATGGTCGTTCCTGGTTGTGCGCATGCCGGGTGAAAAGTACCTTCAGGACTGTATTGTTCCGACAGGCAGCGTGATGATATTGAGCATTTTTTCGTGGTTCGATTTGGGCCCATTAGTCGTTCTGGACAAATCTATGAATGCTGAGCTCTACCTTGACATTCTGGACTATTATGCACTACCAACGTTGTGGAAGTACTTTGGAGAAGACCCACACCTCTATCAGCAGAACAACGCACTCGCGATGAGACTAGCCAGCCAAGAGTCCGGATCTGAACCCTATAGAAAGCATCTGGGACGTACTGAATCTCCGGGTGCGTGGAACAAGAGATCTCCCAGCATACAAAGATGAACTGGTCAGTGCTTTGAAAGTCGAATGGCGGAACATATCGGTGAACATTTACAAAAAAAAAAAAAAAAAAAAAAAAAAAAAAAAAACTGGTGGAGAATGTTCCATAAAGACTTTGAGGCCGTCATAAGAGATAAAGGTTTCAGCACATAATATTAAATTTTCTGTAAATAATGATTATCTGCAGACATGCAAGTGTCCTGATATTGATGTTAGGGCAGTATATGTTTCATCTGAATGAGTGGATGGCAAATGAAATACACTAGAGCAGAAGGGGAGCGAAAGAGAGAAGAGATATAGCTAGACAAGTATGACACACAAGCCGAAATCCAAAGAGAAGCATAAATATTAAAAACAGCAATCACGTACACACATACACATATACCGATTCTCACTTTTTTTTTTTTTTTTTGCTATTTCATCATATCATTAGTTTTACGGCAGCCTCTTACTTAACACTTGAAGCTACGGTAATATTAATACTGGAACAAAAAAAACAACAACAACAACACTATAGTGAATATTAAGCAAATGCGACCATGTTTGTAAAACGACAAAAGGATAAATCGAACATTTAGCATACGCGTAAGTAATGAAAGTAGACGTCGTTTATCCTGAAAGAAAGACAATGCTGGAAGTTCCAGCAAATATCAAACACAAAGATCGCGTTACCTACATTGCTTACAACATCAAATATTGCTTGTTGAGGAAATCTCAAAGCAATCCAACGTACGTGAGCGCTTTGGTGATGAGACTTATCAATAAATCATGCAAAAGTTTTTGCAAAGCCAAGCCTGTTGACGAAAAATTAAATGCTGATTTGTGGCATGCAATATGAAACGGTACAACAGGAAGTACTTCACAGTTAAAACGACTATGGTCGAAATACTGAAGAATACCGTTGGCCATTATAGGAGCACGGCGCATAATCACTTGCTTGCCTGTCAGTTTAAAGACTTCCTCTCTTATTATGCTAGACCAAAACAGGAGAGAAAGTGAACTGTGGGAAAATGCGATAGTGAAATGACATCATATTCAAAGAGTATAACAGTATTTCTTTAACTACATTGACATACATCCACTACAAGAAAACTGTCTTCGGCCAACTCCTCAAGAAATTCGAACTCAGTGTTAAATACAATTATTACTCAGTCAGTATCCAATAAAAACTGAAAGAATTGTAGCCTTTCGTATTTTAACAGGTTTCAATTTCGTAAGTGAAATCAACTATTTATAACTAAAATGCTTAATTCCTGCATTTCCATTTTATTTGCTCCCATCCAATTTTTTATTTCAGTGCTCTTTACTGGGCATTATGTCTTTTGTTCCGAAGTAGAGCTGAAATATAGAATAAGTGAGCTGAAATATCATTATATATATATATATAAAGTGAAATATCATTATATATATATTTAAAGTGAAATATCATTATATATTTATATATTTTTCAGTGAGCTGAAATATCATAATCTCTTAGTTTCGAAGTAGAGCTGAAATATAGATATCGTTGCAGCGACTAAAAATTTGTTGCAAGTGAACGTTTTATTACCTACTAAGGGTCTTCTTAGCTTTGTAACAAATAAATGCACCCTAATTAACATTTGCGAAACAATTTTCTCTTCCTAAAAAAAGGAGCTAACATTACCATCCGAAAAAATCTATCATTAACGGCATAGCAATTATTAATAAAATCTACGAAAAAATACAAGAAAAAGATACTTACTCTATCAGTTTAAAAGATTGAAGAAAAAGTTCTCGGAGGTGGGTGGAGGGTGGTTACTACGCTTTCAAATAAAAGGGCTTTAAAGTTATTCGTGTTTAAAGTCCGGGGTCAATTATATTCACTCCGCAGCTAAGTCGGGCTCCCTGTCGCAAGACCAGAGCACAATGCGAAATAACAAATATTCTTGTTCAGCAATAAAACTCCGACGAAATACCGATAAGCACAGCCATCTGACCCTCTCGTATGTGTCTTCCCCTTCCCCCATACATATCATTCCTATCCCTAACAGCAGATAGACACGGCACATGTTAGCAAAGCAAGTTCTCCGTGACATTACATGGGAGTCGCTATAGCAAAGAGAGAGAGAGAGAGAGAGAGAGAGAGAGAGAGAGAGAGAAGCAATACGTCGATGTCGAAGAAAGGACAGTGTTTGTACTGAGTAACCCTCCAGCAGCAAATCACAAACATCAACTATCAGGGATCACACGAACGAAGCTAAGGTTCATCCATTAGTAATAGCGCTCTCGGCAACATCACGCAAGGACTTACTGATTCCTTTGTCTATAAGGCTCAATTTGTTTTATCGAAGTGAGAGCCGATGGACGCACGCCATGATTCCTTGTGTAGACACGCAGGTCAGAAATCGAACCAAGTGTAATAATAACAATAATGCCACTCAGCAAACATGACTTGCGAGTCAATCATTGCAAATTCACTCTTCTGGAAGGAAAGCGCACGCATGTGGATCGCTTGCGAAATGTTAAGTGCGAAATGTTTGGGTTAATCTGTTGCCGATCGTCGTTCGTTCGTGTAATTTCCTGGCGCACCTTCCAAGAACGAAAACAATATTGAGTAGTTAAAACAGTTCCCCGAAAAATTAATTGCGAAACTTCCGTAAACACCTGGTATAAATACTGATTGGAAATGTTCCTAAAGCTCTAAAACGAATACCAAAACATCACGTTGGATTGAAAGGCGGTCATGACTTCAACAAACACTAAACGAAAAGGATAAACCATGAAAAAAATAGGGATTAAGGTATATACAGTAAATTATCCACAGCATCGGATTTCAAAGAAAAGCGGCAATCACCAGTCTCGTTTTTCACAAGGCAAAAAACAAAGCAATGAAAATCAGCTCCAAGGAGCCTGACGAATCGCGCTACACTCTATTCTGAGCGGGCGAATGTGCAAGACTGGCAAACGAGCAGGCGAATGTGCGAGACTGGCTGCTGGAGTGCATCGTGCAAACAATGAAGTTCGCAGGAAGTGGTGCGATGGTGTGCAGCAGTTTCTCATTGTATGGCCCCGAATATTTGATCGTTGAGCCCGGAAGAAGCTATAGAAGACGAATCGAACCTTAAAACATTTTCGACAATTTTGCAATATCTACGACGTGGTAATTTTTTGATAGAGCAGCAAGCTTGTTTCCTTATGATAATGCATCCTATTTTGGCGCTGTTAAACAGATTGGTTCGCGCATGCGAATGCGCAGAAGTTGGGACTGGTCGGTGTACAGTCCTGACTTCAACCCTACACAGTGAACTCGAATATCGGAGGAAGGTCAGAACCAGTTTCACCTTAGTAGTTTAACTAATCGCCGCTCTGCAGGAGGAAAAGGCAGACTACATAGGCTCCAGTTTTCTGTTCACTGGTGAAAAAACTACCTATTCTCAAGCTTACGGGGACCGACACATTACTGAGGCGAAAAGCGGTGACGTCAATATGAAACATCCAATTTTATTTTTTCCATTTTTCAGAAAGTTTCCTATCTATTTATTATCACGGAAATACCTTCAAAGCGCACTGCCCAAATATATATCTAATGAAAAAAATATTTTCTCTAAAATATGTGCTGACTACTAAATACGTAAACTTTGGCTTTCTAAAGCAAACAACTAAATATACATATAAGTATCACAAAAATGAATTCTAAATCCGTTTTAATGGTGTAAAATAATACAGTAAACAGACAGCAAACTTTCACACTCATGGGTGGCTTCATCAGGCATAACTGAGATAAACACCGTAAACAACAAACAGAAAGAAAAGGAATTCTGAGTAATTCAAACTTAAATATACACTAACGGAAAAAAATCCCAACACCAAGAAGGGGTTGTGTTAGATAAACGACAGTTGGTAGGCGGTGAGAGTACATCTGTAAGATGACGTCTATGCAAATTTCGCGCTCGGCGCATACGTGTGGCGCTAGTAGCGGCCCCTCGGAACATGCAAAGCAGGTTTGCTGTAAATACGCGCTGCAACGTTCGTGAGCGTTAGTTATCGTTGAGATTCGACGTAGTGTGTTGATGTTAGTCAAGAACGCCTTTAAGAAGACGAAGAAGCCATTATCAACAGCTCACGGAGTTTGAACGAGGTCGTGTAATAGGGCTACGAGAAGGAGGATTTTCTTTCCGCAATATTGCAGAACGACTTGGCAGGAATGTAGCCACTGTGCAAGATTGTTGACAGCGGTGGTCAAGGGAAGGTACTGCCTCAAGAAGAGCAGGTTCCGGCCGGCCACGTGGCACTACTGAGAGGGAAGACCGCCGTGTACGGCGTATGGCCGTGGCGCATCGTACCGCGTCTGCGGCAGCAATTCTAGCTGCAGTTGCCACCACAGTGACACAAAGAACTGTTACAAATCGGTTACTTGAAGGACAGCTCCCAGCCAGACGCCTTGTAGCGTGCATTCCACTTACTCCAAACCACTGCCGTTTGCGACGTCAGTGGTGTCAAGCTAGAGCTCATTGGAGGACGGAGTGGAGATCTGTTGTGTTTTCTGATGAAAGCTGGTTCTGCCTGGGTGCCAGTGATGGCCGTGTGTTGGTTAGAAGGAGGCCAGGTGAGCGCCTGCAACCAACCTGTCTGCGGCCGAGACACACTGGACCTACACCTGGAGTTGTGGTCTGGGGAGCAATTTCCTATAACAGCAGAAGCACTCTCGTGGTTATCCCACGCACCCTGACGGCACAGTTGTACGTCGGTCTGGTGATTCAACCTGTTGTGCTGCCATTCATGAACAGCATTCCAGGGGTGTTTTCCAACAGGATAACGTTCGCCCGCATACCGCTGTTGTAACCCAACATGCTCTACACAGTGTCGACATGTTGCCGTGGCCTGCTAGATCACCAGATCTTTCACCAATCGAGCACGTATGGGACATCATTGGACGACAACTCCAGCGTCACCCCCAACCAGCATTAACCGTCCCTGTATTGACCGACCAAGTGCAACAGGCATGAAACTCCATCCCACAAACTGACATCCAGCACCTGTACGACACAATGCATGAACGTTTGCGTGCTTGCATTCAACATTCTGGCGGTTACACCGGTTATTAATGTACCAGCATTTCACATTTAAAATGGCTCTTCTCGCGCTTACAATAAGCTGTGATCTTGAAACCTTAATCGATTAAATATGTTACCTATACAAATGTATTGTCGCCATTTAATTCCTCTACAACTATTTTTTCGTGGTGTTGGAATTTTTTTCCGTCAGTGTATAATCAAAGTTGATTATATATTTAAGTTGAATTACTCAGAAGTTCTTTATTTTCTGTTTGTTGTTTACGTTGTTTATCTCAGTTATGCCATCCGTGAGTGGTGAAAGCTTGTTGTTTGTTTACTTTATTGTTTTACACCATTAAAACGGATTTAGAATCCATTTTTGTGATCATTTTGGTGTAATCTACCCGATTCTTATTATCATACATATCATACATATAGGCATTTCTTAAATAACTTCATAGTTAAGTATAACAAAAAAAATAATAATAAAGGTCCACAGAAATAATGTTTTACTTTCCATTAGTAACTAATGCAAAATTTTATATAATACAAGAACAGTGCTATAGATCCTATGTGACACTTTTAAAAATAAAGGCGTCGCTCTCTTTCAGAACTTACTTCGAATAAATTTCATTTGCTTAACCGGATTCATCAGTTTAATAGATGCCGTAGACCAAATTACGAACGTTCGTTCTTGCTTTCATATGCATTTTCAACTATGCCTAACACCCTGGCCGATCATTGGGAAACTCTCACCGCAGCAGTTTATATTCCTGATAATGCCTAGCACCTCTTATCACTAGGATACTCTTACCGTACCTGTTTATACCCCACATGAAGCTTAGTCCTTATGACTGGGATAGTCTTAATAGTAGCTGTTTATATTTCTAAAACATAGCACATATCGCAAGGATAACCTTACTATAGTTGGAATATTCAAAGCAAACAGAATATAAATTCTGAATTTGCTTGTACGACTTCCTGGTCATCCATGTAACACCTCTCAGAAAACTTGAAAGAATCGAACCCGCATCTCCCAATTTCCGTTCGAGTATGCTAACCGTTACACACCCAGGACAGTGAAGTTCCAAGCAACTGAGATTAAGCAAACTTAGCTTAGGAATGCTTAGTCTCAGTTGCTTGGAACTTCACTGTCCTGGGTGTGTAACAGTTAGCGTACTCGAACGGAAATTAGTCTCAGTTGCTTGGAACTTCACTGTCCTGGGTGTGTAACGGTTAGCATACTCGAATGGAAATTTGTCTCAGTTGCTTGGAACTTCACTGTCCTGGGTATGTAACGGTTAGTATCATCATTCATCATCATTGTCAACCATTATCAATCCACTGCTGGACGAAGGTCTCCCCAAGTTTCCTCCACAACGGTCTGTCGTGTGCCAGTCCTCCATGTCACTCCTGCATACTTTCGAATTTCATCCACCCATCTCCCATGTGGTCTTCTTCTGGGTCTTTTCCTGTCCCTTGGAATCCAATCTAAAATTTCGGCTGTCCATCGATGATCTGCCCTTCTGGCAGTATGTCCAGCCCATTGCCATTTCGGGGATTTAACTCTGATCATGATGTCTTCCACTCTTGTCATTTTTCGGATCCACGAGTTCCTCTTCTTATCTCTCCTGGTTACACCAAGCATGCACCTCTCCATGCTACTTTGAGTTGTCTGCAGCCTTTGTATGTCTCTTTTAGTTAAGGTCCACGTCTCTGCACCACACGTAAGCACTGGAAGGATGCATTGATCAAACACTTTTCTTTTAAGACATAATGGCATATTGCTCTTGAAAATTATGCTATTTCTTCCAAAAGCTCTCCAGGCAAGTTTTGTACGCCGATTAATTTCTTCATCAATGTGACCCTCACTTGATATCTGCTGTCCAAGATAAACGTACGTGTCTGTTATCTCCAGCTTTTCTCCATCAATCGATAAATCTTCATTTCTTGTAAAAGCATTGAACATCACTTTTGTCTTCTGAAAGTTCATTTTTAATCCCGACCGAAAATCGGGAGATGCGGATTCGATTTCCGCTCAAGGGCGATGAAATATTCAAGTTTTCTGAGAAGTGTTACATAAATGGCCAGTAAGTATTACAAGCAAATTCAGAATTTATATTCTGTTTGTTTTGAATGTTCTATCGATTTCCCATGTATTATGAGGAATATTTCTTCCTTCATTGACTTACTATAGTTGTTTATTCTGGATAAAGCCTAGCACCTACCACAGGGATGCTCTTATTGTAGCTGTTTATACCCTTGAAAAAAATCTTTTACCTATCATTGGAAAACCTTTATTTAGATGTATATCAAACACGGACGAACGATCTACGATTTCTGGCGAGATTAAGAGGAATTTTTCCATAAAGGGTTTAACTTCTACAGTACTAAAATTAAGCAAACTCGGCTCCAAAAAAAAAAAAAAAAAAAAAAAAAAAAAAAAGAAAGAAAGAAAAGAGAGCTACAACTGTATTTTTAAAGCAGAATCATAAAGCTACTGTAACGGTACTTGAACGGTTGCAACAGAACTGTTTCAACTTTCTTTCTTTCGTGGTATGGAATAGGCCAGAATTACTGATGCAGTTTTAGCTACTTCTCGAATTACCTTCAAAAGGCTGGAACGAAAAAGGTACAGTCCTGGGTGGTGATTAAATGCCCAGACGTTAGGTAAGAAACAAAATGGCGATGGTACTTTTCTCCCCATATCTGATAGGGATAGTCATAAATAAAGAGAAAGCATTCAAACTTCATCGTTCCATATTGTTTTCCAGTCCTTGAGGAAGTCCAATTGATATGGGGAGACATTTCGACCACTCATAACAGAGGGAGACAGAATTAGGGTTTTTATCTCTTGTATTTTGCCCCCAATCTCCAGTTTTGTCGCTTCCTCGGGTCAACATAAATACCTTTCGGAAAGACATTATCTGGACATTGATATAACAGCCATAAAAGCAGCTATAATTCCGGGAAGAAATGATTGTCGGCGACGGGCGAGACGTAGCAACGGGAACATGCCATCGGAAAATAGCGATGACCACAATGTGTAAACCTCACTTAAGTATCATAAACCGAGAGATATAGCTTGTTTTTATCGCATTCTAATCGTGAGTTACATAGCTTTGTGCCAATAAAATGCGACCCACGGATGATCGAAGTTGCAGGATACTCCATCGCTCTGGAACATGGTGGTTCCCAGGAGAAGAACGGTTAACATCTCCTTTTAATAAAACAACAGCAGAAAAAAAATCGCGGATGGTATTTTGTCTTCATGAATTGTGAAATGTAAGTACTTCCGTAGACCTACGAATTACCCGCTGATAAATCTCTTTCGATTAATGTCTTGCTGTAGCTGAACCGAATTCGTTGAGAACAAGAGGGCGAAGCGAATCGTGAACAAAAACGAAATCATGTACAACAAAGTAGTAATAAATCTGTTTCCATTCCACCCCACCCACTTCCAGTTAGAGATGCTCCAAATATCAGGTAATTCATTATTCGCTTTTGGACGTCGTATTTCTGACTCCTCTGAGATTAGGCTAAAAGCTGGCTGAATCTAGTTGCTCGTTACCTTAAAAAGCTTCATTTTTTTGTTAAAAGAAACTTTTAAGACAAGAATAGCTATGAAAATAAGCTTGCCATTCAGTAGCAATATTTGACGATTTTATTTTCCTAGGAATGATAATTCTTTAAAAACGAATTCAACTGAAAAATAACACCTAAAAACACGAAAAGACACTAAAAAAAATAGGTCTTACGACTCCTGTTTAATAAAAATTTTTAATTCCAAGCTTTCACAGAAAAATCGGGTGGTCTTATCAAGGATGAAATATAAGTAAATATATACAGAAATCTAAAACGAATATAATTAAAACCCATTTAGATTCTGTATTATGTTTACTTGTATCACTGATAAAGCCACCCGGTTAATCTGAGAAAGGAGTTAAACCTTTTTATTAAACACGGTATTATATGGAATCATAAAACCTATTCTTCTTAATCATGTCATGTGACACTTCTTGTTAAATAAATATTACAATTTCATCAATTTTTCTAGTTCCGAAAGCGAAATGCTCTTTAAAACAAACAGTAGGCCCGCCACCGATGCACCAAAAATAAAACATTGAATCTCATGTAACCGGGAACAAAAATAAGGAGGAAGAAAGAATTACAAAACTTAAAAAATAAGTGAGATGTAACAAATATTAGCTGATAAGAAACAACACCCAGGCAAAAAACAAAAAACAAAAAAACTAATACTCCAATTAGCTGAAGATTAAAAAATGGGCAAATTGCTTTGGAGAAGAAAAGAACAGAGTGGAATATACGTTCGATTGTTCCCCGGTTCTCTTTTTTTTTTTTTTTTTCTCACCTCTCTAGAATCAGAAAAACCAAATCCAACTTCTGTTCGCCTTCAATCTTCTCACAAGGGAGCGCCGAACCACAAAATTAAGAAAATAACTGCTAAAATACGCTAGAATTAGATTTCTCTTGACTGATAGCCCCTTATGTAGCAGTGGCAAACCGAAATATGCGCGTGCAAAATACATATTAAATTCAAACCTAATTATTGATGTTAGCTTTTTTTCTTCTGTAACACAACCACAATTACATGTATTCATTCCCCGCCTCCACTAAAACTCCTAATCTGAGTTATCCTACCAAAGGAGTTTGGCTGATTTCCATTAATCTGAAATCAAACCACGTAACAACGCCACGTCATTACAAAACCGATTTGCGAAAGTTCTAACAAACCAGCCCCTCCCTCCCGTTTGAATCACTTAATGTCGTCGGCATGCATTAAAAAGAGTAAGCAACCAAAGAGCAGTTTCTCTAACTCGTAAACAAGTTGTGCAACAAAATTTTTAACTTAGCGCAGATGCACAGACGAATTTATCAGCAAGGTTCTCTCTCTCTCCTAGTCCATTCAGTGTCTAATTTGTAGGCAGCAAAAGTGCACTAAGTCACTGAAAAGATCTCGTTCCAAGGATCTGGAACTCGTAGAACAAGTTGTTGAAGACAAACCTCTATAACGTATCTCTGAACACACGTCTGATTTCGGAATATCAAAAAAGCTAGTGTAGCGTATGATATTTTCTCAGGAAGTCTGGGGAAGCCGAGTTCCAGATGAGGCATAGGTGGGGTGCTTGACGGATCTCGCTGGTACTTTCCCTTCCACGGATCCAGTGACCCTAAATTAGGGATGGGCGGCAGCTTATAGCCCTGAGAGTTACTCATGGTGGACATTAAACCCCGAAACGAAAAAAAGCCTAGAAAATGCGATTGCTTTCTTGCAGGACCCAAGAAGGCAGAGCTTCCCAGAGATAATGACGTCACAAAACCTCAGCGTTGAGCTCAGCAATGACGTCATCTATTCGTCATACGCGGACTAATGACGCCGCTACTGAATACAATGCTGCGCTTTTGTGGCATCACGATTTCAATGCTTAAAACAAGTTAGTAAAATCATGCAATGCATTGATTATAATACGCTTTCCAACCTACCAGAAATCTTTACTCAAGTTATGAGGATAATGGCTGTGAAATAAATCTCGGTTCTGTGCCCTGACCTTTGATCCCACTTCGATGATATTCAACAGAACCGGTTCAGGATACCTTCGAAATAACATGATAAAGTTTTGTCGCAATGGAAGCTTTTTTACGTAAGTTATGATGCATAAGGGCTATGGAATAGATCCCGCTCCTGTGTCCTAACCTTGGACCCCATTTCGCCCATTTTTAACAGGATTCGTTAGACATACTAACATTTTATCCAAATCGAAGAATTTTTACGTAAGTTATACGCATAATGGCAATGGAAGTGATTCCGCTCCAACTGCCTGACCTTTGACCCCATTTCGTTCACTTTCAATAGGGTTCCTTCCCAGGTGTTCCTCATCCACATACTAAAGTTTCATCGAAATCGAACGATATTTACGTGAGTTATCGTGCGGACGGACATACGCACACAACGCGTGACGTAATGAGGCAGATGGGAATCGCGACCATCTGCTCGAAAAAGTGTGACGTCATAAAACTTTAATAGGATCCACGCACAACGCGTGACGTAATGAGACAGATGGCGTGACCGCGCGCCAGCATTTTAATTGCGAGATTGTGATGTCATAACATTTCTAAGCATGAGTAACATTAACAGGACGCCATGACACTAAAACGTGGTAATTCGGGATGGTTATTTAACGCACTAAACGAATTTTCCTAAAGTCGAGATCAAGCTAAATCGATTTCTAGTACCAGAAAACGGTAGGTCAACGACTTTCATCAAAATCCTTAGAGCCGTTTTCAAAATAAAATTTACATACATTCAGGAATTGCTCCTTTAATAGTATGGGATAAGGGCGCTGGAATGGATCCCGATCCTATGTCCTGGCCTTTGACCCCATTTCGTCCCCAGATGGTCCCCTACCACATACTAAAATTTCATCGAAATCGAACCATTTTTACGCACGTTATGACGCACAAGGGCAATGGAATGGATCCGTCTCCTATGCCGTGACCTTTCACCCAGTTTCAATAGGGTTTATTCTCAGATGGTCCCCTACAATGTGCTAAAATTTCATCGACATCGAACCATATTTACGCAAGTTATGACGCATAAGGGCAATGGAATGGATCCCGCTCCTTTTGCTGTGACCTTTGACCCCATTTCATCCATTTTCAATATGGTTCGTCCCCAGGTGGTCCCCTACCACACACTAAAACTTCATCGAAATCGAACCATTTTTACGCGAGTTATCGTGCCGACAGACGGACGGAAAAAGCTGGAACATATACGCTTCTTCAACCTACGGTTGGAAAGCGTAAATGAGACAGCAGCGCTATGTGTGTTTACACAAGATTGCAAGCTAGTAAAGGGATAGGCACCTCATGCCTAGACGGTTCCTCTATGCCCTCTTTCTGAAAAGGGATAAGTGCGAGAGCCAAGACTTACCTCAAAGAAGATCAGAATGAGAAGCAAAGAAGTTCATTGAGTAGCGACGTAGACTTAGGTTACAACCTACGTGTATAGCATGTCTCGGGGCTCACTTTGGGAAATTGCTACTCAGTGTACCAGGCTCGTGAGGTCACAAAATGACTATCCTTCGCCAAGGCCGTCCAGAAAGTACAAGCCATGACAGTGAGATGAGCTTCCTGCTTTTGTGACGTTACTCTAAGATTATATGACCTGGTACGTCGGTGACGCCATATATGACAGCATTGGAAACGAATAGGAAGCCCTTGTTTTCGCGTGACGTCACTAAAAGAGGGAGTTCATCTCTCTAATGTTAGGTATGGCCTTATAATTTCCAGATGGCCTTGGCTTAGCCCTGGTAAGTCGGTCATAATATAATGCACATCTCCGAAAACGCCTGTGTTGATGTATCTTTATGAACTTTCCCTTTATATTTCTGAAACTGCTTCCTATGAATTTTTCAGAAATCCTCAGGATTTATACACGTTTAGAATGAATTCGTAGCTGAAAACTGTTTCGCACAATGAAGAAAGAACTGTAAAAGATGTTACTCAGTTGAAGAAAGCTTTGGATTTGAATAATATCTATCTGAATACCGGTTAAAAAAGTTATGCATTTAGCTGTACCAGTTAATGCAAAATTCCCACGTCAGTTGTTTTTTTTATCTGTATAATTGTTCCAACTTGCCTTGAAGTAGCAATATTGCTTACCATACTTCATGTACTTAAAAAAAATTGCTTATCATACCTCATGCACTAAAAAAAAAAAAAAGGGGGGGGGGTATTACTCTTTCGAGCAAGACGATTCCGCCTAGAAACAGAGCAACCGTTGAAGGCTTTACTGAAATCATCCTTAAAACCTCTTTTACTCCTTGTGCTGTGATGAAAGGAGCAGTTCAGGAAAAGAATAACCCAGAACTCACTGCTTCTCTCCAAACACTTTTGCACAGAAAAGAAGAAACGGCTCTGTGTGTATTCTACAGCCACTATTTTTGGAGGAGGGAGGGGCGTTAACGACCACCTTGAGCAACTCAGTGGGCTATAATCAGTCGCCCGTCCCTAATTTAGGGCCACTGGTTCCAGAGAAAGGAGACAGCCAGTGCCGTAAGACAAACACGACAGCCATGCTTCACCAGGATTGAAACCCGAACCCAGCTCAGACGAATGGTCAGAAGCCAGCGCTTAGACCACTATACCACAGTAGTGGTGAAATGTAAAGTTTACTTCACTCCCTGCAATAGTTCGGTGAAACATGTGAATGAAAATAGACGTGTTGTTTATCGCGCATGGGGAAAATGCTGAGTTCAAGAATTGAGCAACAGATAAATTTGAAATTTCTGGTGAAATTAAAGAAAGAGTCAACCGAATCTTTTCATGTTACGAGAGGCGTATGCATGTTACGTGCACGTGTTTCAGCGCTGCGTAAGAGGTGAAGTGAAGGCCGAGAGGGCATTGAAGACGAGGAACGTCCGGGATGCCCAAGCACTTAAAAGCAAAAAAACAAATCTATGCAATTGTTTGAAATGACCGACGACTGAGCATTAATAGCACAAATGGTAAATAACGATGAAGAGACTATTAGGCAAATTTTTCATGAAAATCTGAACATGACAAAGGTTTATGCCAAGATGGTACAGAAGCTTCACACGTCTGAACGTGAAGAAAATCGCACGTGAATCGTGCTCACATTGTGGAGCAAATTCAGGCGATCCCCAACCGTTTTAGAAAGTGCTATCACTTGAGATGAAACCTAGCGTCGCCATGGATGATGAAAACATGGCAAACAAAGTTCAAGGCCATGGTAATTGTTTCCTTTGACATTAGGGAAGTAATTTTGGAAGAATGGGTTCCCGATGGAGCAATAGTGAACCAGCATTACTGCAAAAAGGTTCTGTGAGAGAGAGAGAGAGAGAGAGAGAGAGAGAGAGAGAGAGAGAGAGAGAGAGAGAGAGAGAGAGAGAGAGAGAGAGAGACCGAAGAAAGAGACCAAAGCTGGGCGAAAATGGCTTCATCCTTCACCAGCACAACGCGCCAGCTCACTGATCGCTCTCGGTGAAACAGTTTTTAGCCAATCAACGCATCACAGAGCTTGAACATGCTACCTACTTGCCAGATTTTGCCCGATTCGACGACTTTCTTTTCCTTTAAGTCAAATCTGTGCTCAAGGGAGACCCGTTTGCAGTCAGTTACTGTGGTGACGATGAGAATCAAGCTTCTCAATCGTATCACATTAGATGAGCTACACAGCTGCTTCGTACAGTGAAAGATCAGAATGTAGCGGTGTGTTGATGCAGAAGGTGAGTACGTTGAAGGAGAGAGAGTTTAAAAATTAATGTTTCTTATTTAAATAAAATTATAGCTTCAATCTAGTTATTTAATAGTCGCACCTCGTATAACCGACTAATTAAACTCATTGAAAAATAGCAGTGCGGTGTTGCTCGAGCAGAACAGCGCCTTCTGCAAGAACGTACACACGCATTTCCAGGTTCTTTGCGCTTTTATCACTCTCTCGACGAAGGCCAAGAAAAAAGCATAATAATAAAAGATGACGAAATGCGTGGCACTCAGCAATACGGGAATCTTTTACCTTCACCCGCTCTCTCCATCCATAAGAGAATTTGTCTCGGTCATCGGTTTAGAATGGAGAGCGAACAACATGATGGGAGAAAGAAAAGAAAACTAAACAGTTATCGGAGACCCCAGAGATGGTCATTGCAGGAAACTGAAGCTAGTAAATCAATCAGGAAATATTGGCTTAGTGACGGCAATATGGCTTCTAAGGACGGTACTTGGGCGATAAGCGAAAGGGGCAGTTGGAGTTCCACTGCGACTCGCTAATACTAAACACGACGATCAGGAAAGGAGAAATTCAGCCGTAGGCGGGAGAAATTAACCAAGGAAAGCACTTCAGTACATCACATCGATAACTTCTAGCTCAAACGAATGATACATTGATGCTATTATTCATGGGAAAAGACACAAACGTTTTCACTGAAGAAGTGCATTTTTGTTACCTTTCTTGGTCATATCAACCGGAAACGAAATGACATCTCATGATATCATGAAATTAATTAAGTGTTCACGAAGGTATAAAATGTAGTGAAAAAACAACTTGGTTTGGGGAAAATACCTGAAAATACGCACTATGAGTTACATTGTTAAGGCGGGTTTTTGAAAATTCGTACGTTCTTCTTAAATGGGCAGGGAAATCGACTGTTAAAAAATTAATTTTTACACTTCCAATGCACTTATTAAAGCACTCCGCAAAAGAAAATTTTATGTGCGAACAACCTAGAGCGCATCTCAAATTAGAAGAAATCACACATGCTGAAACTTTATTTTATACAAAACTGATAGCAAAAGGCAAAACTTGCAGATAGGCATAACATCTCGTTTTCCTATTTTGAAATGTGGAATCGCTCAAAAGTAGCTGATTTGAAGCTGATTTCTATAGTTGAGGGCTGTAAAGTTCGGAAAAAGTTTCACCATATAAGAAGTTCCAAGGTTGTTGTTTTTTTCTCCATGAGGTGGCGAAAAGATTAATACCACGTTTATTTTGCGAGACACAAGGTGGGCATTGGGTGAGCATTATTTCAAGTCGTGTGGTAGAAAAATCTCCGAAATGGAGACAACGGCTGACAACTTTTTAAAGTAATGCCCACGATAGTACAGGCAAGCAATACATTACCACTGTCTGCCTGCAAGAAAGTGACTTAGCAAGTTCTCATTTTTCTTAAAAAAAGTACTGTAAAAAACTTCTAAGAAAAGTTAACACTAAACTCTCAATGACTGTATAATTATGAATTGTCGCCGCCTCATCCTATACACAGTGACGTAGTTGGTTCGCCTTATTACATTTCGCGTTTTGGGAGGGAACGGTTATTCGACGTACCCTTTTGCAGCGAGTGATGCGCATTCGCACTAAAATCTTACATTAAAGTTTGGTTCCAATGCAGGGCTCTCATCCCATAATTCTTACTTCCGTAGGCGAAAGACCATAATCTTATTTAATCCACTTGAAATTACTGAGGTTTTCTTTCTTTCTTTTTTACATTAAGCATACGAAATTTTTGAACTACGGTGTACTGAGTTAATGTCTTACACATAGACTTCTTTCCAGAGTGGAAGAATAATCAGCAAGCGAGAGAAAGACAGGAATACCGTTTTGCAAGTTCATCAGTGTTAGACATTGTGGGAAGATTATGCAAGGACCATGCAGAACACCTTCCAGAAGCACCATTGAAACACACAACCGACGTATCGGTCGGATTACTCGAGGAACAAGGCGATCATTTCGACCCAGATAAGGAGTGTTGTGCAATCTTTCGCTAGAAGCGGGACTTGGCTGAATAGTACTCATAATTATTAACGTCCTCACTGGTCTCTGGCACGGATCGATTAAAGACAATAATGGCGTTTAATTTTGTCTAATGATGATAGCCCTTTTTTTCCTCAGAGTGATAAAGGCAGATGCAGAAGATACATGGAGTGGGATCAGGGATACATGGGTGGGATCAGCCCTTTTTTTCCTCAGAGTGATAAAGGCAAAGGCAGAAGATACATGGGGTGGGATCAGGGATACATGGGTGGGATCAGCCCTTTTTTCTTCAGAGTGATAAAGGCAGATGCAGAAGATACATGGAGTGGGATCAGGGATACATGGGTGGGATCAGCCCTTTTTTTCCTCAGAGTGATAAAGGCAGAGGCAGAAGATACATGGGGTGGGATCAGGGATACATGGGTGGGATCAGCCCTTTTTTTCCTCAGAGTGATAAAGGCAGAGGCATAAGATACTTGGGGTGGGATCAGGGTGAGTAAATGAAAGACGCAAACTCCCGGTGCAACTATTTGGCGATCGTACACAACAAGAAACAACTCCTGTATTGGTAAAGGGTACTGTACTAGTACGTCATTACTTTGAAAATGTCATAACCTAGCAGTCACACAGCTTTTGATGTACATGGTAGATACGATATTCCAACAAAATAATGTCCGACCCTTATATACCCAACATTAGGAGGTTGGTTCTCCAACACGTGGTTGCCCTCTCAACGCCTGCCAAATCACTAGATCTATTCCTCAGTTGAACATTGAGGGACATGCTTAGAAAGACCTATTAACAACTTCAATGTATGTTCTTTCGATCCTTCAGTGGGTATTTGAATTCAATTAGACAAGTGTTTCTCATACGGTTTACACCCAAGTAAGGTTTGGACGCAGCTACCTTGTTCCCTGGGGGGGGGGGGTTACGCCGCGGATTATAAGCGGAAGTGAAGGAGGGTGGGTCAAGAGACCCTGATAAGAGAGTAAGTACGGACAGGTGGACATGGTTAGGAGCGCCAGAGGGGTAAGGGAGAAGTGACATCGTGGCAGAATACCAGTACCAGAGCAGGGAGTTTCTTTTGAGAGTGAACAGATGACCTTATTTTTAACAGAGAGTCCAATGTCCCTGGGGCCGCCGGCTTAACGTGCCCTCCGAAGCACGGCGAGCCCCTAGTAGTCGGTGAGCTCAGGATGGGATCGAACAGAGAACAAGACTGAAATAAAATATAGCAGGATGACATTCGACAACTCTTCGATCAAACGAATATCAAAGTCTGCGCATGTAATCCAGCACGTCAGGTTAACTAACGATATTAATTCTCACAAACGCAATCATTTTCTATTGATGAAACTTACTGTAATATTTTAAAACTAATTTATTCCTCTGTTCTTTTTTTCTTCTTCTTACATTGTCTCTGAGTTTAATCAAAATCGGATCACTCTTTCGTGATATTCAAGTTTTCGATTGACTAAACTTTATTTTATACGTCAACATGTAATAAAGCTCAACAAAAGACACAAGTACTTGCCTGATTGGCTCTTTCCAAGTCATTCACTATAACTTCCATTTCATCCGACCTAAAAAGAAAAAAAAAGCAATAGTAACAGTAGGTTCCTGTAATTCTGGTGCTTTAAAAAGCAGCTACGAAATTACAGCAAGCTCTTAATAACAAAAAATAAATAAATAAATAAAATAGTTAGTTGTTAAAATTGCATTTCACTTACTTAACAAGCGAGTCTTCATCGTACTTCGTTTTTAAGTCAAAAAGTTCGGACTGGGTACTTTCCAAGGCTGAAAAAATAATAATAAAGAGTTTCAACCAATTACAGTCGAATATGCATTGAGTAGCCACTTTAGTATGTACATTCTCACATTATGTCTATGGAATAGGTATAATATTTTTATGTTGTTCGCGTAGCCGATTGGTCAGAAGTGCTAGTTTCAGGCCAGTGTTGCTACTGGTACCACATTTAAGTGGTACACACATATTCAACTTTACGAAAGAATATACGTAGGGAATTACAGTATTTAGAAAGCTTTAACCAGCTGGACCACTGTAGCAGCTGTCAGGTCAGGTAAGGGATGAAGTGACGTGGAAGCAAGTCGGAGGGCCCCGGTTAGGAGGGTTGACAAACATATGCATCGGAATACAAGATGGGGTGCAAACCGGCATCGTAGCAGAATGCGGGAAGTCAGGGCCGGGGAGTGGGAGGAGAAGAATGGGGGAGGGAAGGAACACAGATAACTTTTTTTTTAACGGGGGATCCAATGCCTGGGGATCGCCAGCTTAACGTGCTGTCTGAGGTTCGGTGAGTATTTGGTGGTTCGGGGTAGTCTGGCTGGAATCGGACCCACAAAAATCAGGTCAGAGGTCAACAGCTCTAACCGCTAGGTTACTTCAACCCCCAACTCCTCCCAGGAATCAGAAGCTCCAAATTAGGAACGGGCTACTGCCTATAGCCCCAAGAGTTACTCATGGCAATAATCAAACTCTCAAACAAAAAAAAACAAAAAAAACAATAATAGTGTTTTTAACACTTCAAATAACAGTTTCAGACGCGAATACAACTTGATTTCACTACAGCTTATCTAGAGGCAGAAAAATGCCATCAGTTATTCATGAAAACACGATAACATCGTGTTTTCATGAATAACTGCTCAGACTTTTAAGGGTACACTTTTTCAGGGTGCAAATTTATTCCCTGAGTTTACGCAAAACGTTAGATGTTTTTTCCATACTTTTGAAATATGATAAACAAACAGTGATAAAACTGAGTGATTTACGAAGATTTTATTTGGCTTAACATAGCTTAAGAACATTTCTTAGATGCAACAGTTATATCACGTATTAAAACTGCAAGTGGGTATTCCTTTCCATAGACTTACTGCAAAAGTATACATAATAAAATGGCCACTCGGTATACGCGGCACACAAGTTAATAACGGTGATAAATAAATCAATAAAACATTGAGTTGAGCGTAATACGTAGTATGAAAGAATCTATAATAAAAATGGAAAGTAGTGAACAAACAGTTACTGACGTCATCAGTTAGCTTGTGACGTACTACAGAGATAACGCACATGTCAAGTAGCAGTGATAAACCCTTGTCGGTATAGCTAAATTTGTAAAGCATTCGGCTACGCAGCAGAAGGATTCGATCCCCGCCATCGGCAAATTTGCGATTCCACATTGGCACCCGAACGTAGAAATGGATCTACTGGCCATTGGAAGATGTTCCTTGCATACATCGTCTGGAATTAACGAGAATTTCTTCTTCGCTTCGAAAAATGTGTGGTGTTTCTTCCACACATCGTCTGGAATTAATTAGAATTCTTCCATCTTTTA
The DNA here is from genome assembly GCA_039090855.1 of Macrothele yani. Lineage (NCBI taxonomy): Eukaryota > Metazoa > Arthropoda > Arachnida > Araneae > Macrothelidae > Macrothele > Macrothele yani. The sequence continues at coordinate 75,005,964 of CM077028.1, read as the reverse complement.
CAGAGAAGTTACTTCAAGCACGGTTTGCAGCGGACCCGAAACCTGAGATTTCGTGCCCCCGCAGTTCTCAAGGGAGGCTATATTCAGCGCTGGAAATGGGCCGGTATACGCCGGTACGGCACTTTTTTTTTTTTTTTCCTAGTATTTCCATGCACGCACTTTTTTTACCCGAAATTTACATACCGGCACTATGTTTAGTAGTGGGAACTGCAGAAATGATTTTTTTTTTTTGGCCCCGACTTAAGAGCGCGCATTCTTAAACATAGAAACCTTATGTGCCTCGTGCCCTTTAGAAATAGCTCTGTGGGGACCGTAAGGGTAGGGGAGTGGTGTACACATGAGCTTATTAGTAGTTCAATCCTTCAAAGGATGGAAATGAAGCTATTCCCATAGTGCATGATCACATCTTGCAAAAGCCCCAGATTATCCCACTTAAGATGTCGGTAATTTTCATTATATCATTAATTTAATATATTTAACTTGAAGAGTTTCTTCATAGAATGAAGGACTGAGAGCAATGGATTAAGCAGAAATTTTAGTTTTCGTAGCAATGAGTATAAACTTTTTCCACTTCGGACCGCGCGCGTGTGTGTGTGCGTGTTAGAGAGAGAGAGAGAGAGAGAGAGAGAGGGTGGTGAGATTGCTATTAATTTAAAACTGAATATTCATTTCGATTTTGGAGATTCTAAATGTCCGACTGTCTACTTCATGAGAGTCCGTTTTGGAAAAAGGCTGCCTTCTTGGCTTGGGACCTCAAACTTCTGAGTTCAAGTCCAGCTGAATCACTAATGATTAGCCGGGGCTCGGAAGTCTCGTTAATCCGTTGGTCCCGGGCTAGAGACTCCTCGTTATAAACAAGTCTAACACAGTCCTTGGTGTAGCATACTAAGTAGTACCCACTGGATCCAAAGACCAACCAACTGAAATCAACTGTCATCGTTTCTGACCTATGGTGCAATAGTATCCCACGAAATTGTTAATTACATTTTCAAACAAAGGTGTTTTTCTTCCAGCGATTTTTGTTTTACTTTTTCAGTTTTGGAAATTTTCTTGCGAAGCTATTTTTCCCGGATGATTTTTAGCTAAATATGAGCATACCCGCACTTCAAAATTTCGAGTTCGAGCACTGGCTATATGTGGCGTATTACAGAGGTGACGTACATGTTAAAGCGGCACAGTTGCAGGGATAAACAACTTCACCGGCGTAGCTTAATTGGGAAAGCTTTCGGCTACGGACAAGAAGGATGTGATACATGATCATTTAGTTACTGGATCACAGTAGTCAAAGGAGACTGGTGACATGGTCGTCGACTGTTGCAGCCTATTTGCAACATCGTCCGACACCCTGGCACACCAATGTTGAATCCTGTTCGACTGCACGATTCTCCCCAATACCATTTGACCCCTCTAATCAACCTGCTGTTTTCGTTCACTGGATCGCCGATTACTAGAAGATTTCTGCGTGTCGCACGAATCACAGTAAAACCTTGCTACAGCTATAAGTGAAAAGCTCAGGGGAACTGCAGTTTGTGAGACGTTTGAACCGGAACTTTAGTCGTTAACTATCATGCCAAGTTCAAAGCAGCTTGGATCACTCGTTTTGCTCATTTCAACCCTCATTCGAACGATAACTGATACTCGACGAGCCAGTCTGCCTAGTTGATAGCCCACGCCTCGCTCACGCGTTTTAGTGAACCATTAATATGGCGAGGGCAGGTGCATGAGAGAGTTGCTTAGGTATGCGAGCGTATGTATTCAAGCCACTTTGATTGAAAAAAACCTCAAAAACTTTAGGGAAAACTAAGAAGTCTTATAACTTCAATGCACTCTTTACACATTTTATTAAAAGTGAAAATGTGCAACATATCAAAGCGTCACTTTTGCACTAAATCTTAAAGTATAGCGTAGAACCTTTTTGCAGGCGGTGAGACTCGGTTATCCTATCGCTGCTTTATTGTAGATATGACTCATATGTGAGCACAGTAGTACGTCATCTATGTCATGTTACGCAGTACGCAAGGTCACCCACCCTACCTTGAGAAAGGGGGCCACGAAACAGTCGGTTTTTGGTGTCGCAGACTACCAAGCTTGAAGGACTAGCTTACTGCAGAAGAAGGAATTATTTATCAATTCCATACGATGTGTGGGAACATCATCACACATATTTTCGAACCTCACGGGTAGGAGATTCCTTTACGTTCAATGCAGCGTAAAACCTTTTTTTTTGCCGGTGGTGAATTCGAAACCACGTCTCCCTACACTGGAGCGGGATATTCTCCCAACTAAACTACGCCGGCAAGGCTTATTGCTGCAACTTCGCTGATTTGACTCATGCGTCAAATCAGTGGTATGTCTTCTACGTCATGTCACGCAGTAACCCACAAATAGACATACCCAATATTTGACATATATCTCGAGGAAAGTGAATATTGCAGCATTGCGTTTTTACACGATTCTAGCAAAATTAATCTTCACATTAGCCTTCTCATCTCTGTGTTTACTTTTATGTATAACAATACTGCCTTTACTCTCTATCTTATCATTTTCTTCGATAGAGCTAATAAGAATCAGATTAATTGCTGACTGGATATCTCCATTATTTTCCGCCACAGAAATCTTGATCTCTTCTGCGATCATTCTACACAGATTCAGATACATCCCCCAAAAAAGCACAACCGATTTTCTCTTATCCTATTAACTTTTTTCTATGCTCATTCTCATCTTCAGAAACAATGTTTTCTTTATTATACAGGGTGTTCATTAAGTCTTTCCCCCATTACAAAAAATAATATAAAAAATGTATTACAGGTATAAGAAAGGGACTGTACGACAATGAGGGTGCACAAGTAAAGTTTTTTTTCCAGTGTCAGTACACCTTCACATGGGCGCCATTTGTGGCCCGGAGGACATCTAAGCGGTATTCGATTTCACGCCATGTTTTGTTTAACATCTCAGCACAGACAGAACCAATGACGTCCGTTATTCTGTTCTTCAACGTCTCGACATCCGGAACACTGCTACAGTAAAGCTGGTCTTTTTTCTTTTTTTTTTTTTTATTGGAGGTTTAACGACCACCGAGAGCAACTCAATGGGCTATAAGCAGTCGCCCGTCCCTAATTTAGGGCCACTGGTTACAGGGAAGGGAAAGAGCCAGTGCCGTAAGACAAACACAACATCCATGCCTCACCGGGATTCGAACCCGGACCCCTAACGGACGAATGATCAGAGGCCATCGCTTAGACCACTGCGCCACCGGGGCGGCACTGGTCTTTCATATAACTCCACAGGAAAAAGTCTAGAGGGATTATCTCGAGTGATCGAGGTGGCCAGGTCACGGGCAATCCATCTGTCCAGAAGCGTGGCATTCAGGAACTCACGAGCCATTATTGACCAATGTGGTGGGGCACAGTCTTGTTGAAAAATAACCGAAGGTTGTAGTGCATGCAACTGAGGTGCTACAAAAAGTTCCAGCATGTCCAGGTACACGTTACATGTTACCGTGGGCTCTGTAAAAAAAGAAGGGTCCGATTATTCTGTCGTGCATCAGGCCGCAACGTACGTTCACTTTCGGGCTAGCCCTCTGTTGTTCGATGACATAATGGGGATTTTTTTATCCCCAGATTCGCACATTGTGCCTATTTACTGTACCAGAGACGTGGAATGTGGCTTCATCTGAGATAAAGACACGGTGCAGATAAGCATTATCATATGCTAAGCGCTGCAACATCTCTGTCGCAAATGCAGCATGGCGAGGCCGGTCATCAGGCTGAAGAGCATGAACGATCTGTACCTTATAAGCATACAGATGAAGACGTTTGTGTAAAATTTTGTGAATCGTGGCACTAGGAATCCCAGTTTCCAGTGAAGCACGACGAATGAATTTCCTGGGGCTTTGCAGAAATGTCTCCTGAACAGCTGCAGCTGTCTCTTGTGTAACCGGTGGTCGGCAAGCTCGGGGAGATCGTCAACCTTACCCGTCGCTTTAAATTTTTCATACCAAGCTTTTATGCTTTTTTGGTCCGGTGGAGATTGTCTTTACTCTTTTCTGAAACGACGTTGGACAGTAACCGCCGATTTGGTCTCGTGGAATCACAACACGCATGTCGCTTTTTCTTGCATGGAAGTCATTGTCGATGAAATGCTCCTCTTATTCAGCAGTAGCATTCATCTAAAAAACAGAAAAGCAACTTTATGAGTGCTGCTATATTATGCTGCCAACCATTTCATTTTAATTTACACAGATTTTTCATATTAATTTTTGTAATGTGGGAAAGACTTTATGGACACCCTGTACTACCAGAAAAATCTTAATGGAACTGTTGGAGACCCCTTCATTTTATGTAACCATATGCAGTCACTGAATTTACGTAAGTGGTACAGGTAACAACGAAAAGGTTTAGAAACTGAACCAGGTATTTCTTCGTTATGTTTGTTCGTGCAATAAAAGAAAGTTTTAAATCTTTTGTTTAACCATGATCTATACATCCAACAAAGATATAAAACACTCCACGGTTTTCGCACTTTTGCACCGCATATCCACTGAGAAAACACCAATAATACTCCAGGAAAATTAGTAATTCTGCAATTTCAGTGTTATCTGCGAGGCATAAATTACCGAAGAATAAAAAGCAGTTTAACCTGCAAGCTATTTATTTCCTTAATTTCCGTGCAGGGTGGATAGTGGTGGGTCATACCAAAGAATGCCGCTGCTGAATTTACGCCTTCGCGGTGGCAGCATGCCAACGCAATGACAGAACACGGAGGTTTCCGTAAATTCCACGCTGTCACCCTCTGAGAATTTAAATGCAAATCTCAGCGCAAACAGATGAACACAGATACATAATCAAGCGTAATTTATATTCAGTCGTGGACCACTAGCAGTTCAATTGGACAGAATAGTGAGTTTTCATGGCCGCCATTTCCTCACAAGTCTGCTTTTTTCTCTCCATTGCCCTATGTTTTTATTTACAAGACGGAATATCTATAGAGAATCGCTACGCATTCTGAACAAAGTTGTATGTTTATATCACCAATGCCAATTCGAAAGCTTCTTCTCGACGTTGCGACTGTGCTCGCTATTTAGGCAGCATTTAAAAGATAAAAATTTCCAACGTGTATCACGTATCTCACAGTAGGTCGCTTTCATCATGTTTTAAATGACAGGTTTGTTATTACGTTTCTAGGCCGTCTAGTCTCGAATTAAAGATTCCAATTTATCCAAAAATAATGAAAAATTCATCTGTTTGTGGTGAATTGAGTTACGCTTTCATGCTACATGCCTTCTCCTGTTACATGAACTTAACCCTAACATCTATCGAAATTTTGTTTCCCAGTCAACCGGAAGAGCGCGAAACGAGCAAAAAGAAAAAACATCTCATGCACATGAATAGCTCGTGCATGCGTATGTATGCAAGTAAAGAATTTCTGTCTAAAATATTAGTCTACACGAAAAATGACCCGATTTTTTTCAGTTCTTTTTTAAAAATATCCTGACGTAAATTTTGTTATACTTAAAATATTCCCAAATAGAATATTTCATTAATAAACTGCAGAAATAATGCCATTTTATATATTACACCGATAACCTTAAAAAACACCATAATGCCTTCAAATTGGAACTGAAGAACAGATTCTCTGCTTTAGAAGGCCTAACATCGGAAGAAGTGGATATTTCTGAAGTTAACAGAAAAGTAACCAAAGCTCTTATGGAAACAGCAACAAAATTAGCTGGGTCTAAGAACAAATTGCATGTGAACAAATTATCAGGAAAAACCAAAATGTTGATGCAAAAAAGAAGAGAGATGAGGACAACTAAAGAAGATGTGACTTCCAAAGTGGAATATATAGAGCTATGCAAGACAGTACGAAAAAGTATCACTGAAGACGTAAGGAAATTCAACTGTGAACTAGTAAGGAGAGCTATCGAAAACAACCAAAGCCTAAAGATAGCAAAGGGACATCTCAGTAAGGGAAAAAAACAGATTATGGCACTGAGAAAAGAAGATGGTTCTGTAACAAGAAATGGAAGCGAAATTTTGACAAGAGTGAAAGATTTCTACTCAAAATTATATGAAAGGGATGATACATGTACTCCAGACATCATGAAAGGTACCAGAGTTCTTCCAGTCCTTCCAGCAGAAGTTGCACATGCAATCAAGAACATGAAGCGGGGAAAAGCTCCAGGAGAAGATGGAATTACTGTAGACATCATACAAGAAGCAAGTGGAGAAATCGAAACAGTACTCGCCCAAATTTTCACTCGATGCCTTAGTGAAAAAAAGATTACTGAGGATTGGAACAACGCTACAATGATCCTGCTACATAAAAAAGGTGACATTGAGGATCTCAGGAACTACAGACCTATCAGCCTCCTATCAGTGGTTTATAAAATCTTCACTAAAGTTCTTTCACACCGCTTGAAGGTAACACTGGACATGGCTCAACCGAGAGAACAAGCTGGATTCAGGAGTGGCTACAGCACAATAGATCATATCCACGTACTGAGAGAACTAATTGAAAGAGCGAGGGAATATGAACTTTCCATTGTGCATGGCTTTTATCGATTATGAAAAAGCCTTTGATTCGGTGAAACCATCAGCAGTTGCAATGGCTCTGAAATCCTGCGGTATTGAAGATGCATACATTAATATTATTAATAACATCTATGAAAATGCAAGTGCAAAGATTCTGCTATTTGAAAATACAACACACATAAAAATTGGAAAAGGAGTGAGACAAGGTGACACCATATCTCCCAAGCTCTTTAATGCCACATTGGAAAATGTCTTTCAATCACTGAACTGGGAAAACAAAGGGATAAAGATTAATGGAGATTATCTAACCCACCTTCGTTTTGCTGATGACAGTCATTTTTGCAACTACCCCATCAGAGCTACAGAGTATGATGCAGGAACTTGCTGACAAGAGTAAAGAAGTGGGATTAAAAATGAACTTTCAGAAGACAAAAGTGATGTTCAATGCTTTTACAAGAAATGAAGATTTATCGATTGATGGAGAAAAGCTGGAGATAACAGAAACGTACGTTTATCTTGGACAGCAGATATCAAGTGAGGGTCACATTGGTGAAGAAATTAATCGGCGTACAAAACTTGCCTGGAGAGCTTTTGGAAGAAACAGCATAATTTTCAAGAGCAATATGCCATTATGTCTTAAAAGAAAAGTGTTTGATCAATGCATCCTTCCAGTGCTTACGTATGGTGCAGAGACGTGGACCTTAGCTAAAAGAGACATACAAAGGCTGCAGACAACTCAAAGTAGCATGGAGAGGTGCATGCTTGGTGTAACCAGGAGAGATAAGAAAGAGGAACATGTGGATCCGAAAAATGACAAGAGTGGAAGACATCATGATCAGAGTTAAATTCCTGAAATGGCAATGGGCTGGACATACTGCCAGAAGAACAGACCATCGATGGACAGCCGAAATTTTAGATTGGATTCCAAGGGACAGGAAAAGACCCAGAAGAAGACCACATGGAAGATGGGTGGATGAAATTCGAAAATATGCGGGAGTGACATGGAGGAGACTGGCACAAGACAGACCGTTGTGGAGACCTTCGTCCAGCAGTGGATTGATAATGGTTGACAATGATGATTATGATGATCCGTATAATAAGCCCTTTGGAGGAATATTTCTGTAGCGTCTTAAACCACCGCCTTCTATACATACACTGGCGGAAAGTGAAAAAAGAACACCAAGAAGGAATTGGCGGACGATCATGAAATTTACATATGGCGGACGATCATGAAATTACGGATGTGTGATGTTAATTTCGGACCCAACCGGTGAGCGCTTACGCCACAGCACGGCATAATATGCAAATTATCGTCGGTGGTATTTAAGGAGTACGGCGAAGTGAATGTAATCAGTCGTCGGCGTACGGACACGTGCGAAGACCATAAAGAAGCTGCAATGCCTGGACATGGAAGACGTGTACGATATCAGCAGTTATCGGACTTTGAGCGAGGTCGTCTAATCGGACTCCGCGAGGCCGGGTGGTCGTATCGTCGTATTGCGGAGCGAATTGGACGGGAAGTATCGGTGGTGGTACGATGGTGGCGTAGATGGTCAGAGGAGCATTCCCACACGAGAAGACGTGGAATCGGGAGTCACAGACGGACTGATGAGCGGACCGATCGACGCATAAGAAGAGCGGCGTTGTCAAGCAGAACATCCACTGCGACGCAAATTCGAGCTGCCGTTGCACTTGAGGTGACTATGCGAACAATCCGCAGCCGTCTACTGGATGCAGGACTACATGCACATGTGCCTCTGGCATGTGTACCTCTGACTCCAGCCCACCGTCAGGAACGGCTGCAGTGGTGTCGCCAACGTCTGTACTGGAGAACGCAATGGCGATCTGTCGTGTTCAGTGATGAAAGCAGATTCTGCTTGGGAGCCTCCGATGGCCATATGCGTGTTTGCAGACGCACAGGGGAGCGTCTTCACCCTTCTTGCATCCCCCAGCGACACACAGGGCCTACACCTGGTCTCCTAGTGTGGGGAGCGATCAGCTATCACTCCCGTACACAACTAGTGTTTATACCGGGTACGTTAAACAGCAGCTCCTACATCAACAATATGATTCAGTCCGTTGTTGTGCCATTTGTAAGGTCGGTCCATCGTGGTGTTTTCCTGCAAGATAACGCACGCTCACACACGGCACGTGCAACGCAACATGCACTTCAGGGTGTGAGACAACTTCCATGGCCTGCACGTTCACCGGATTTGTCCCCCATTAAGCACGTGTGGGATTTTATGGGACAACGACTTATCCGGTCTCCACGGCCAGCTACGACCATCCCCGATTTACGCGTCCAGGTTGAGGATGCTTGGAACTCAATACCCCAAACTTACATCCAACATCTGTACGACAGACTCCATGCAAGAATTGCACAGTGTGACGCAGTTCATGGCGGTTCAACCTCGTACTAACCATGTTACATGGAAATGTTATTTTTCAGTTTACCAGCAAATACAGCTGTATTTTGCCATAATGTTTTGATTACGTTATCCTCGGTATTCCGTTATCATGCTGTATAAATTTCGTTGGTATCAGACGTCTCCTTCTTGGTGTTATTTTCTTACTTTCCGGCAGTAAGAAAATGCCCACTCTGCCTGCCCACTCGAGCTAGTTTCAGTGCTAAGGCGCGATGACGATCGTTCAGCCATTGGCCGCGAGCGGCGCTAGATACGTTCACTCCGTTCTGATGTGCAGAAAATAATCATAAGCTTGTTTGCATATCAAATTATTATTGTTTTGAAATGAAAACACTTTCTTATGGAAGCGTTATTTTCTTATTTACTTAGGTGTCATTTAGTCTCAGCATTTTGTTAAAGAACTAGCACAGCAGACGAGAATTAAATAGAAATAATCTAGCAAAGGAGAATTAAATGAAATAAGTTAAAATCTCAGTTCAGTTTATTCATGTCGTATTTATAAACAATCGGCGACTGCCAACGATAGTTATGCGACCTGCAGACAATTAAGCGGTATGCAGTCGTTCTTCTTTTAGAGCAACTAATCCCGTATTTTCATCACATCAAAAGAGCGATCGAAACACGAAGTCAGCTTTGATGCTCATATAGGCATCTGGTAAGCAGAGCTTCAAAAATATGACTAAATAGTCACTCATAGCATACCTAAATTATACCTGGACACATATAGTGATTTCAAATTTTAAATGTAGGGTAAACATTAAAATGTTTACAAGCTATTCTATCCACCTACCCAAAGTAAAACCTAATGCACAAGTTATGGCCCCAGTAAAAATCATAATACATAAACTGTCCATAAATACGTTTTGACAGTCTGTATTCCTTATTTATTGACTGATATGTGATAACATTTTTCGCTTACAATTCAAAAAACGCGCTAAATATTGTCCCCAGGAAAACTTCCATATATTCTAAAATTAGTTTCTATTGCTAGGATGAACAAAACATATCGTTCCCAAACGAAACAAGAAAGATAATTTGTGAAGAAACCACAGGAAAATGAGTTTCCAACCTTTCAATGAACTTCGTGGAGAAAAGAAAAGGTAGGTATTATAATCTAAATGATCTAAACAGTTAAAATGAAATTACTAGTGTTAAAACTACGCGGGTAAACAAAGACGAAAGAGGTCAACTAATGTAACGCCACCTTGCGGACATTTAAAGTCATAACCGGAAAACAACGTTTCAGCACGATTGGGCAGGCAATGTGATATATATTGCATATAGAAGGCGGTGCTTAATCTAAGAAGTTCGCTTACTCATATATTTTCTGCAGTCTGTAAGTAACTGTGGCCAATATTTAGACAATCCCAAAACGGATTGAAAGAAAACAATAAAATGCGACTTCTTTTCATTTCTCTGCGAAATAATCTGTCTTACGTGAAAAGAATTTTCTAGTCTGAACGTCAGAAGTTGAAACTAATAGTGATTTCTACACATGCCGGCCACTGAATTATAAACTTTTATTCAATTTTGGACCCCTTTTAGCACGTATGCGGTTTGGCATTGATTCCACAATACGTCGGAGTGCATCTACGACTACTTGTGGACTCAATAATATACCAGGAGTTCACCAGACAGTCCTTTAACTGGCTCAGATTTGATGGAAGAGCGCTTCGATCCCGGATCTTTTTTTTAAATGTCCCATACATTCTCAATGGGGTCCAGATACGGATTTTGTGGTGGCCAAGAAAGATAGTGAAAGTCACTGCTATGACCGCTGAACCACTGCTGAACACATTTTACGCGATGGGGAGTAGCATTGTCGTCCATGAAACAGCCGTCACTTGCTGCGGATAATAAGCCAACATTCCAAGATGATCGGTAATACAGTTACGAAAATTCTTGGCGGACACCCGAACTTATCAGAAGACCCTACACAGCGACACCACCTCCAGAACCTTGAGCTGTGTTTACAAGGCAACGTGGATCCATAGCTCCATGCGGCTTCCACCAAACCCTCTGACTACCGTCGGTACAGAACTAGGTGTATCGTGACCCGTCGGACACACTGACTGTTTTCCAGTGCCCAATCACGGTGTTCCTGATACCATTGTAGACAAACTTTCCGGTTCTTTGCAGAAATTAGTGGTTTCCGTATCTGCATGCGACTACGAATACCGATAATCTTCAATTCCCTGCTCATAGTCCGCTAAGACAAGGGTCGGGAACAGCCTTCATTGAATGCTTTGGTCAATTGCTGCACATAGGAAGTCCTGTTTCGCCGTACAAGCCTTCATTGAACGCTTTGGTCAATTGCTGCACATAGGAAGTCCTGTTTCGCCGTACAAGCCTTCATTGAATGTCAATTGCTGCACAGAGGAAGTCCTGTTTCGCCGTACAAGCCTTCATTGAATGCTTTGGTCAATTGCTGCACAGAGGAAGTCCTGTTTCGCCGTAAAGGCCTTCATTGAATGCTTCGGTCAATTGCTGCACATAGGAAGTCCTGTTTCGTCGTACAAGCCTTCATTGAATGCTTCGGTCAATTGCTGCACATAGGAAGTCCTGTTTCATCGTACAAGCCTTCATTGAATGCTTCGGTCAATTGCTGCATAGAGGAAGTCCTGTTTCGCCGTACAAACCTTCATTGAATGCTTTGGTCAATTGCTGCACAGAGGAAGTCCTGTTTCGCCGTACAAGCCTTCATTGAACGTTTCGGTCAATTGCTGCACATAGGAAGTCCTGTTTCGTCGTACAAGCCTTCATTGAATGCTTCGGTCAATTGCTGTACATAGGAAGTCATGTTTCGCCGTACAAGCCTTCATTGAATGCTTTGGTCAATTGCTGCACAGAGGAAGTCCTGTTTCGCCGTACAAACCTTCATTGAATGCTTTGGTCAATTGCTGCACATAGGAAGTCCTGTTTTGTCGTACAAGCCTTCATTGAATGCTTTGGTCAATTGCTGCACAGAGGAAGTCCTGTTTCGCCGTACAAGCCTTCATTGAATGCTTTGGTCAATTGCTGCACATAGGAAGTCCTGTTTCGTCGTACAAGCCTTCATTGAACGTTTCGGTCAATTGCTGCACATAGGAAGTCCTGTTTCGTCGTACAAGCCTTCATTGAATGCTTCGGTCAATTGCTGCACATAGGAAGTCATGTTTCGCCGTACAAGCCTTCATTGAATGCTTTGGTCAATTGCTGCACAGAGGAAGTCCTGTTTCGCCGTACAAACCTTCATTGAATGCTTTGGTCAATTGCTGCACATAGGAAGTCCTGTTTTGTCGTACAAGCCTTCATTGAATGCTTTGGTCGATTGCTGCACATAGGAAGTCCTGTTTCGCCGTACAAGCCTTCATTGAATGCTTTGGTCAATTGCTGCCCATAGGGTGTCCTGTTTCGCCGTACAAGCCTTCATTAAATGCTTTGGTCAATTGCTGCACATAGGAAGTCCTGTTTCGTCGTACAAGCCTTCATTGAATGCTTTGGTCAATTGCTGCACATATGAAGTCCTGTTTCATCGTACAAGCCTTCATTGAATGCTTCGGTCAATTGCTGCACAGAGGAAGTCCTGTTTCGCCGTAAAGGCCTTCATTGAATGCTTCGGTCAATTGCTGCACATAGGAAGTCCTGTTTCGTCGTACAAGCCTTCATTGAATGCTTCGGTCAATTGCTGCACATAGGAAGTCCTGTTTCATCGTACAAGCCTTCATTGAATGCTTCGGTCAATTGCTGCATAGAGGAAGTCCTGTTTCGCCGTACAAACCTTCATTGAATGCTTTGGTCAATTGCTGCACAGAGGAAGTCCTGTTTCGCCGTACAAGCCTTCATTGAACGTTTCGGTCAATTGCTGCACATAGGAAGTCCTGTTTCGTCGTACAAGCCTTCATTGAATGCTTCGGTCAATTGCTGTACATAGGAAGTCATGTTTCGCCGTACAAGCCTTCATTGAATGCTTTGGTCAATTGCTGCACAGAGGAAGTCCTGTTTCGCCGTACAAACCTTCATTGAATGCTTTGGTCAATTGCTGCACATAGGAAGTCCTGTTTTGTCGTACAAGCCTTCATTGAATGCTTTGGTCAATTGCTGCACAGAGGAAGTCCTGTTTCGCCGTACAAGCCTTCATTGAATGCTTTGGTCAATTGCTGCACATAGGAAGTCCTGTTTCGTCGTACAAGCCTTCATTGAACGTTTCGGTCAATTGCTGCACATAGGAAGTCCTGTTTCGTCGTACAAGCCTTCATTGAATGCTTCGGTCAATTGCTGCACATAGGAAGTCCTGTTTCGCCGTACAAGCCTTCATTGAATGCTTTGGTCAATTGCTGCACAGAGGAAGTCCTGTTTCGCCGTACAAACCTTCATTGAATGCTTTGGTCAATTGCTGCACATAGGAAGTCCTGTTTTGTCGTACAAGCCTTCATTGAATGCTTTGGTCGATTGCTGCACATAGGAAGTCCTGTTTCGCCGTACAAGCCTTCATTGAATGCTTTGGTCAATTGCTGCCCATAGGGTGTCCTGTTTCGCCGTACAAGCCTTCATTGAATGCTTTGGTCAATTGCTGCACATAGGGAGTCCTGTTTCGTCGTACAAGCCTTCATTGAATGCTTTGGTCAATTGCTGCACATATGAAGTCCTGTTTCGCCGTACAAACCTTCTCAGATTGTCGTCGCGCCACAGTTACACCTCTTAAATAAAGCAATATGGGTTGTTTTCCCACTAATTAAAGACCCGGCATATCCCAGTTTTTGAGAAACCAGTCAGGTCTGCTGTTTTCAAAAGTGTCGCTCCATCTGGACGGGCACCGACAATAAGCCCTTTATCGAACTCCGAAAGATCCTTTGTTTTTCCCATTGCGATCAATTACTGACGCAAAGCAGTCTTAAATAGCTGTCGAAGATCACGCGATGACGCACGTGACCACGCATTTTGCATATATGCTGCGTCAGTGACATTTGCAAAAAAGGTTTCTATTTCAGTGGCCGGTGTGTACACATTCTTTCTGCCTGTAAGTTATTGTAGCATATAACTAAAATATTTGTATATCTTTTTTGTATTGAAGGTTTAACGACCACCGTGAGCAACTCAATTGGCTATAAGTAGTGGCCGTCTCTAATTTAGTGTCACTGGTTCCAGGGAAGGGAGAAAGCCAGTGCCGTAAGACAAACACAACATCCATGCCTCACCGGGATTCGAACCCGGACCCTTCTCGGGCGAATGAGCATAAGCCATCGCTTAGATCACTAGGCCACCGGGGCGGCTAATTGGAAAACAAACAGTTTAACGTAGGAATTAGAAGTTACAGCCAGTTCATACAAGTCTTTAATCTCTGTGAGCTAATGCCGCTTTCATTCAAGAAATTTTTATGATGGCTTAACCTAAGAAGGTCACTAACTGCATGTGTATACGTAACTATGAAGAAAGCGAAGGTAATTCGGTACGAGTACATATATGAAGAAAGGGCTCTATTTAGAGATACTGTTGCTGTTTCAGCCTCTCGTTTAGTTAATTCTGGAAATTTCATTTCTCTAATCGCTTAATAAATTAATTCGTATCTTATTTTAGCCGAAAAAAAAAGGAAGGGGGATTCCTTTCTATTCTTTCAATGATTCGATGAAACAGCTACAAACAATATTTTTTCTCATATTCGAGACCTTATATTCACAAAACTATTCTAACTGCTCACTTAAAACACTCTTATAAACGTACACGAAAAACTCACTCTCAAATTGTCGTTTTTTCTGTTGTTCTGCGAGTTCACGTTTCCTTCATTCATAAACAAGGGTTGAATCTAACTGTAGCTTTCCGAAGAACGTGAATTCTGTTTATTCTGAACAAAATGGCTCTCCTTTTAGCGTAAAATAAAGTACACAAAATACAGTCTCAGATTAAGATAACATATAAAAACACGATTTCGTCTCTAAGTACCTTTTTTTTTTTTTTTTTACCTCAGCTAGGTTCTCCCATGTTGCATTTGGACTGAGAAATGAACAAACCTCAGCTGTAATAAGATTTTCGAGTTCACTATGAAAGACATAAACGATTAATTTTTTTCCAGTCAGCTGCTCAGGGCCTTTCCTTTTTGTAAGGCGAATCTCTATTAGTTATCTGACTGTATATTTGCCCTTCAGCTGTACAAGCGCTGAAGTACTTCACAGTACATGATGATGTGACACGAAAAAGACTCAACTCTACATCACTTATTGATTCAATCACAGGCATTTCATCCCAAAGATTTCACTAGAATACATTTGAAAAGAGCGTTTAATTCATTAGGGAGCTTTATTTTCAGCCCCCCTCTGTTCTTTCCTTTCGCGTAGTTCCAACCCTTGCACTCCTCTTACTAAATTCGTCTCTCTGTTTACGGCACTTAAATCCCCCACCCTGTCCCTCACCGTTGCCTTTAAGGAAATCCCTTCTCACAGAATCTGTGCTCTAGAACTCTAAAAGAAGTCAAATCTCTCATTAAGAAAGCCACGCTCTATGGAAATCATTAGCAGTTACGTCGCCATGTTGGGGGTTTCAATTAGGAAGTATGAAGCGATTGGTCCAACAACGACCTTAAAAGGGGCATTTTGGTTAATGGTCGGTCGTATAAAGCAGCACTATTCTACCGCCATTCCACATACAGGCATTCGCAAACTCACTCACTCACACACTCTTTCTCTCCGTCGTGGAAAAGCGGAGAAATCGTTTTATGACCGTTAAATGGATGCGAGAGATGGAGAGAAGGACAGGATTAAGCAACGGGATGAGGTGATGAGGCAGCTGGAGGAAAGAAAAGACCGAAGCGAACACTAAACAGAAAGAATGGACTGATAATTGGGATGACAGCACAGGATGACGATGTGGAGGAGCACGAGGAGGAAGAGAAGGGGGAGCTTAGCCTATGATCTAAGTTGAATCGGAGATTAAGTAAACAACGGATCGTGATTCACGAGTAAGAAGAAAAAAGATAAAATATGGATTTCAAAGAGGATTACATTTCGATGGATTTCACGATAATTCAACTGGCGGTCGAATTATTCGCCTAAAAGCCTTTCGCAACAACTAACCATTGAAATACTTTATTTCCGACATTTATTCTTAATTCCCTTTTGGGTTGTAGCTTCTCGGCTTTAATCAGGACGACGAGTAGAGCAGGATGGATCATAAGGGCAACGGGGGCGGTCGCCCCGGGCCCCCGTGATTTAGGAAATGAAAACAAAATTATTTTGGGTAGAGTTTTTTATAATTATAATTTTTTATTTAAGTTTTGGGAAGCGAGGCCCTCAAAAAAATATGTTTATAATGCATCTCTTTAGTTTTCAATCTCCCCACTTTCAAATAGGTCCTTTTTTTTTTTTTTTTTTTTGTGAGCGAAGGACGAACTTTCATTACTTCTAGACAATGTGTGGAACAGACATCACACATTTCTCGAAGAACTAAACGACCAGTACATCCACTTTTACGTTCGGGCGCCAATGTGGAAACACAAGTTTGTCCGCACCCCCTCACTCCGGAGTAAGTTGCTCTCCCAACTAAGCTACACGGACGGAATGCGTCGCTGCAGATTTGTCATCTTGACACGTGCTTTACCTCTCTAGTACGTCACATTATGAAATATCAAATTAAATTTCATCATTTTGTAGTTCTCTACTTTTATATGTTGAACAATTTGTGTGAAAACCAAATTCTTAAATTAAAAAAAAAAAAAAAACTATATCAAACTTACAAATTTTGAAGATGACAATCGGATTTTTGGCGTAAATGTGACAAGGATGGTAAGTCAGAAAATATCCGGAAACTTGAAAATTTTCATCGTCCTGGAGCGGGACTCGAACCCGCGTCTCCCAGAAAACGCCCGGGTATGCTAGGAGACGCGAGTTCGAGTCCCGCTCCAGGACGATGAAAAAAATTTCAAGTTTTCGGATGTTATCTGAATTACCATCCTTGTCACATTTACGCCAAAAATCGGATTGTCATCTTCAAAATTTTCATTATATGGCGTAATCCCGTATTTCTTTCATGATGTATCAAACTTGTTTTTGTACTACATATGGATGCCAAATACTCAGAGACTTTTACAACAGTACTGGAAATTTAGAAAAAAAAAAGGGGAGGGAATTTTCATATATGAGCATATATAAAAATTAAAATGGTTACTAATTTGTCAGTTACTCTACCACTCATCAAAAATCAATCAACAGAGCCTGTATCGGGGGGGGGACTATTTAAATGAATTTATTTTAGAGGGATTCTTGTTATTCTATACGCAAAAAGATAACACGGATTAGTTGAAGTTATCTTTTTATCATATTGTGAGGAAGTTTTTACAAGTATCACAATGCAACCTCAACTCCCTCCCTCTCGCCGGAAAGAAAATCGCAGATTTTGACACTTTTAAAAAAGTCTGTCTTTCTCTCTCTCTCTCTATCTCTATCTCAATCTCTCTGAACCTTCAATATATTAAGGTCTTTTTAATATATTGAAGGTGCAGAGAGATTAAACAGACACTTCTTTGAGATAATCACTTTTTTTTTTTACGATAGCTGTGTGTTTTTTTCGGACGACATTTCTCATGTCACGACTTCACTAAAATATCTGATGTGTTTTCTAGGGCCTGCAGTGAACTTTTGCTCAGGGTGCGTCTATGAAATTTCGCTCTGGGCCCCGCAGAAATTCCATCAGGTCCTGACTAAGAGGTATATCTACTGAACCAGTCTCACTTTTAAAAGAAAGAAAATTAAACTACTAAACTATTTCAATTGTTTTGGTTTTCACGGGCATTTTCACCCTGTACTTCCCAAAAACAATATGCCGCGATAAAATGCAGCCCGACGGAAATGTCCTTGTATGCCGCCTATTACACACTTTCAATTTAAATTTTTCATTTCTTTTTAGACAAAAGGACTTGCACTACAAGTCTTCGCATCCAAGCGTGATATTAGCATCAGTAATTTCATCTGTTAAACAAATATTCACTGACACCGCGAGAACCACTCAAATATTAAATATACAGCATGTGCTTTTTAAAGTGGAGTCATATATATACATAGAATTCCAATAAACCTAGCATGTTAATAATTTGTCTAATCACTAAAGGGCTAAGAACATTTTAAATCTGTGTTAATGACACCAGAACAGAAAAAGACACAATCCAATTTAAAAAAAAAAAGTAATAGAAATGCCTCTCCGCGATACATTGGTTAGGCCGCTACCATTTCACTCCATGGCCATATGTTCAAATTGCAGTTACGAGAAAATAACCAGAGTAAAGAAGCTTGGGAGTGGTTACTGTTTGGAAAGATGTCCTCTGAGAACCGTGCACAGTGTTGATTTATATGCAGCAATTGGTTCTCGTCAAACTTCAAATCCTTCGTTATCGTGAAACTTGAAATCACTTCCTACCCGTGGACGGTTACAGATGGTGACTCATCGTAAAAATAAAGATGCTACTCTGAGTAATACTTATTACACCTTTCCCTTTCTTCTTTCAACAGTAGATGACCTATCTAGGCCCATAACAATCACGTAACACCTCTTTGTTTCTCTGTCATGGACAATGGATTGCTATGGTCCTCGAAGGTCATTAGTTGTGACATTCTAGGACCACAGCAATCGCGTAACACCTCGTTGTTCTTCTGTGAAGAACGCTAACAAGAAACAACGCTTTTGGAATGTTGTGATGCGATTTCTTCCTTTCAACTAGAGAAAATTTTCTCTCCAACGAAAAATTTATTTTATTACAAACACATAAAAAAAGTATCGTGTTCTGAAATATCAACAGCCATGTAATACATCGAGAACGTTGGTAAAATCGTTTTTTATTTTTTTCGCATATTATTATATAAACCGAATGCCCGTTCGTTTTTATCTGCGCAAATCGGATTTGATGCAGCTACCAGTAAACCGAACTACGCCAGTAAATGCAAAGGTGGTACTGCAAGTAAAGTTTAGATTCCACACAGTGCTCGAGTTTAACAAAAGAAGAAGACACGGAGGCTATCTGCTCATTCGGTTGTGCGGAATCCAAATTCAAACAATCGTGCTTAAATGCCCCAGTAGCTAATGAGAGGCGCTGGCTTCTGGCTAATCGTTGGAGTTGGGCCAGGGTTCGAGTCCTGGATGAGTAATGGATGGTGTGCTTGTCCTACGGCGCTGGTTCTGCCTCCTCTTTGGGGACAGTGGGGGAAAATTAGGGACGAATGACTCTCTAGATGCTCTACTCCGAATAAAAAAACAAAGCAAAAAACAACACCGTGCTTCTGCAGTGACGTAGAAATTACGTTTGATAGTACTACTTCATGACCAAGTTTCTGTGCAATTTCGAAATAGTTATGTACACAATAAGTTGGAAATTTTGATAACCGAACACCATGTCCACACGTAAGAAACATATTTTTCTTACGCCAAATACAGGTACGTTATAAAAATACACGGAGAGCACAATGTATTATACCTAGAGAAATCCACAAACCTTTCATCCACAATCATCTACAAATCTTCCATCCACAAACCTTCCATTCACAATCATCTACAAACCTTCCATCCACAATAACACACAAACCTTCCATCCACAATCACCCGCAAACCTTCTATACATAATCATCCACAAACTTTTCATCCACAGTCATATATAAACCTTCCATCCACAATCATCCACAAACCTTCCATCCACAAATCTTCCATTCACAATCATTTACGAACCTTCCATCCACAGTCAACCACAAACCTTCGATCCACAATAATATACAAACCTTTCATCCACAAACCTTCCACCCACAAATCTTCCATTCACAATCATTTAGGAACCTTACATCCACAATCACCAAACAACCTTCCATTCACAATCAACCACGAACCTTCCATCCAAAATCATTTACGAACCTTCCAACCACAATCATTCAGAAAACTTTCATCCACAATCATCCAGAAGTTCATCCAAAAACCTTCCATTAACAATCATCCACAAACCTTTCACCCACAATCATATACAAACCTTCCATTCACAATCATTTACGAACCTTCCATCCACAATCGTCAAGAAATCTTCCATCCACAATCAAGCACAAACCTTCCATCCACAATCATTGACGAACCTTCCATCCACAATCATCCGGAAACCTTCCATCCAGAAACTTTCCATTCACAATCATTTACGAACCTTCCATCCACAATCGTCAAGAAATCTTCCATCCACAATCAAGCACAAACTTTCCATCCACAATCATTGACGAACCTTCCATCCACAATCATCCGGAAACCTTCCATCCAGAAACTTTCCATCAACAATCATCCAAAATCTTCCATCGACAAACCTTCCTTACCCAGCCGCGACAATGCAGTCAGTTGAAAAAACCTCTCTCTTCGGGTTATGAATAGATCAGACATCTATTAGCTTTACAGCGTACCTACGACTCTAATGATTGGTAAATATGGCTACCTCAGCAAGTTTTCTCGGGGTCAGATAGTCGGTGTGAGAAAAGCTGAGTGCTCCATCTCCACGACGCATAACGTCTAGGATTTCCGCGTGCGCCAGGACTGCATTAAAACATGCTGAAACAGAGAAACTTACGGCCGTAAAAGGGCCGTCGGTGTTTGAGGTGTGCGCCGCACGTAAAAGGGCCGTCGATGTTCGAGGTGAGTGCCGCCCGTAAAAAGGTCATCAATGTTTAAGGTGTGCGCCACCCGTAAAAGGGCCGTCGATGTTCGAGGTGTGCGCCGCCTGTAAAAGGGCCGTCGATGTTCGAGGTGGGCGCCGCCCGTAAAAGCGCCGTCGATGTTCGAGGTGTGGGCCGCCCGTAAAAGGGCCGTCGATGTTCGAGGTGTGAGCCGCCCGTAAAAGGGCCGTAAATGTTCGAGGTGTGCGCCGTCGTAAAAGGGCAGTCGATGTTCGAGGTGTGCGCCGCTCGTAAAAGGGCCGCCGATGTTCGAGGTGTGCGCCGCCCGTCCCGTGCTATAACGTCGGAACTATGAGGGCCACAGTGGACAGAAAACGTCGAAATTCAACGACGGGGAAACTTCGAAGGATTGTGCAAAAACTATTCTATGCCAAGCAACAATCTCATCGAGTATTCTTGTTAACAGCACGTCACCGGACTAAGAGGGTGCAGTGAGTGAAGGGACATCGCCATTGGAGCCTGGCAGAATTAAAATGCGTAATTTGGTCCGACGAGGGGGGAGGGGGTCCAAGTTCAATATGCCAAAGAGGTTGTGCGTGTGGCGTAGATCACAAGGGGACATGGACCCCAACTATCAAGTCGGGCTGTTAGTCTGGTGCAGGCAGTGTAATATTCTGGGGCGTGTTTACATGGCACACCTTGGGGCCTCTTGTACCTACTGAGACCACCATCACAGCATAAGGCTATGTTCACATATTTGCTGACCACCTACACTCTGTCATGGCTATTCATTTCACACAACATCTCTTTCGTTGGAAGAGGGACTGGTTGAAGGAGCATTCAGGGAGTTCGCAACCTTCGAATGGCCTTCCCACTTTCCGGATCTGAACCAAATTGAGCATCTGTGGGACGAAGTGAAGCAACGCATTCGAACATGAAGCCCACAACCGACAAGTCTCTTCGCTTTACGGACGGCTGTCCAAGAATCATAGGCAGCAATACCACTCCAACATTACCCAGAGCCGATAGAGCTCATACCACGACGTGTTGTTGCTGTCGTGACGGAGAAAGGTGGGCCTACATCTAATTAGGTGAGTCCACATGTAATTAGGTGGGTCCACATGTAATTAGGTGGGTATGTTTAACAAATTATCCTTTCAGTGTAGTGTATATACATGTATATACAATGTCGTACGAGGTACAGGTTGAGAGTTATATACTCTCTTGAGTGGTGCAACAGTGCAAACTTCAGGAACATACGATTGCAACATAAAGATTTACTGGTGATTGTTTTATCAAAATATGGATGTCTCAATGACACCCCCCCCCACACACACACCACCACCAACAACAACAAAAAGAAAAAACAAACAGACTATGTACAACTGTGCAGTCAACCTCCATAGAGGCTTGAATCTTCTTAGCCAACCATATGAAGGAACACTAAAGTATGTCTTGCTTGTGTTCTATGCTTTTGTTATTCATTGGCGATGAACATTCATAAATTGCTGGATTGCGTTGAAGTTAAGGAATCGGACAGCCAATAATGAATTTTATTTTTCTCTTCTCATGATGCCGAAAATTTAGGGCTAATGTACAAAATCATAGAAGAGACGAACAAGAGGTAACCAATAATAAAAAAAAGCCCAAGGCAAAGCACAATTCATGAAGCTAATTAATATCACCGTACTGCGCAAGTAATATCCTTCCTACCTTGCAATTTGAGAATTATCAACCTATTCTTCTTGTAAGTACTGTATTTAAATGATTCAACTTAGTAATGTCCCAATATGCATTACCGTAATAACACCTTCTTAAAGTGTGCCAAAAAATCCGTCTAAGTAAGTTGGAGTACGCCAATGCACGATTTAAAGCAACCATCAAGATGGTACACATGCTTTAGTAATGTTCTGCTAGTCAGTGCTGTTGAGAGCTACCCTGACATGTTAAATGAAATCGGATGACTTCACAGTTTGATAAAATCACATTTCAATATGCTAAACGAAAACTACAAAAAATATTACAGACATATACAATGCACATATGGGAAACATCTTACCACTTTGGAGTTGGGCAACTTTCTTCTCGGCGTCTTCAAATTTCTGATCGACACCTAGCTGCGAATCGTGAAGTTCTTGCTCCTTCTCCGTAAAGGAATCAACCAGTTCGTTCTCTTGGTATTTCGTCCGTGCCTAGATAGATTAAAGACGGGAAAGAAGTAAGGTATACATGGTAAATTGCACCATCTACAAGTATTGTAGTGTTACAGATTTACGTTACAACGGTAAACTTAAAGAACGTCAAGGGGGACAGCTCCCTGATATTGTTACAAGTCTTGGTGCTGAATTATATTTCAGCGCCATGTGAGGAAGGTTCGTTGATGCCTCGCTTGCAGCAAGTTTTTGTATCGGAGGTTTAACCCGTATTTTACTGGACTGAAGCAGATACATAAAATGAGAATAAAATATCAACCCAAGTATTAGCCCGCTCTCGTAGTGAAGAAGGTGTTTATTCAGATGTTATGGGGAATGTCTCAAAGCATTGTCCTGATTTTCTTTTCTGCACTCTATTATCATTAACTCGTTGATCGCCTTTCCGTTCAGCCAGTACTCGCTTCCCACTTCTTCATTCTCTGTCGATTCTTAGCATTTTCCCTAATTCACAAAGACGAGCAAGATTTTCACACCTCGCTCTCTCCACCGAATCACCTTGCAACCGAGTGAAGTCCACGCTTTCTTCCAACCCTAGAGTCCCCCACTTTCCAAGAAGACGCAGACACGCCTTAAAAATGCCTTCGCTCTGCGACCCCCTCAGACCATTAACGAGTCCTCTCTCGCACATCCACGAAATCAGAAATCCAACTTTCCTTCAGTTGCGACATTGAGAAAGACAGTACTTTGCTCATCAGAATGAAAAATATGCTTACGATTCGCTATCCTAAAATGGTTACTTAGCTTCACTCCTGATAAATATAGATGCCCAGGTTACAATATTCTACCGTATAAAAACTAAACTCTACCGTATAAAAACTAAACTCTAAAAAAAATATTCTACAGCACTTGTATTCCGCTAAAGAACATAGAGGTCAATTTGAAAAACTCACCACACCAAAATACTTATTCAAGAGTGACACACTGTTTCGTGATTTCACATTGAAGTTCTACCAGAACACAAGTGTGCCACGTTGGAATTTTTTGGAAGGTTTCGTCAGTTAATACTTAAATGTTAACACGCCAGGGCCGAATTAAGGTCTTGCTGGGACCCCTAGGCTAAGATGTCTGTGTGAGACCCCAAAGAACTAAAGACTGAGAATTACTACGAAATCCATTAAAGCACGAAACTGGCAATTGTGAAATATGATAGGATTTTTGATAGTTAATACGAAACTGTGGCAATTGTATTAACTATCAATGTATTTGTGATAGTTAATACGTTGTGTATTCTTCAAATTATTAGGTGTGCAACTTAATTCTCGGCCCCTAACCGCAAGCGATCATAGAACGTCGGCAAATGCAAATACAGTAGCTGTCTGCAATAATGGGTGATTGCAGTGCCATCCAACAGCTTTCCAGGCGACCGTAATCGGTCACAGCTGTAGTGACAGAAGGGACGAAAGTTGATGGTGAAAGCAATGTCGTTCGAGAAGCAACATTTGAGGCACTGCCTCCTGTTCGCGTTTCAGCTGAAAAAAAGTGCCGCGGAAGCCCAGCAAATGATCTATTCTGTTTTTGGTGATGCTGCTGTGTTCTACAGTACGTGTAAGAAGTGGTTCCAGCGGTTTAAGCAGGAAAATTTCGATCTCCGTGATGCAGAACGTCCGGGACAGCCACAGAAAGTTGACGATGAGGAACTGGAACAACTGTTGGACATGGATCCCTGTCACACACAATCAGAGCTCGCCCAGAAACTCAGAGTAACACGGCAAACCATTGCAAAGCGCCTGCACAAGCTTGGACGGATTCACAAGGAGGGCTGTTGGGTGCCCCACCAACTCACAGCTGCGAACAAGTCTAGGCGCTACGATGTTGCTGTGTCCTTGCTCTCCAGATTCAAGAAGAAGGATTTCCTCCACAAGATTTTGACCTGTGATGGAAGTGGATCCTCTACGATAATCCTAAGCGGCGCAAATCGTGGGTTTATCCAGGTCAGCCTACCCCATCAGTACCGCAAACCGAATATCCATGCCAGGAAGTTGTTGCTGTGCATATGGTGGGATCAGCGCGGTGTCGTACACTATGAGTTGCTCAAACCTGGTGAAACGGTCAATGCTGAGCGTTATTGTCGGCAACTCATTCGTGTGAGTGACGCAATGGAGGCGAATAGCCCATACACAGGCAAGGGCAGAAGGTCGGTCCTGTTGCTCCAGGATAACGCGCGTCCTCACACCGCGTAAACGACTTTAAACACGATCACCGACCTGGGATGGCGGATTTTGTCCCACCCTGCGTTTTCCCCAGACTTCGCCCAGTCGGATTATCATCTCTTTCGCTCCCTACAACATCACCTGAGTGATACGCACTTCACTTCTGTTGAGGAGGTCCACACAAGTATTGATGACTTTATCAACTCGAAACAGCCCTCTTTTTTCCGCAGTGGCATTCGGCAGCTCCCTGACTGATGGCTCAAATGTATCCAACACGACGGGGATTATTTCCCAGATTAGGTACGTATTCGATTTGCTGTCAACGTGTTGTGCCTGTGGCCGAGAATTAAGTTGCACACCTAACAATAAATTATCTGCACAGTTTTTATACAAACAAGTAATTGCATTTCCCACTGTTCTCACGAAACACTGAAAGAAAGAATTTGCTTTTCAGGCCACAAAGGTGTTTGTGCAATATCTCCTGCCCGTCCTGGATACATACTCATTAGTTTTAGAACTGTCTTGAAATGTTTGTACTTTTTGGAATACAAAAGAATCTAAAGTTTTGAAGTAATTTTTTGCTAATGTTCCGTCCATCCATTTTTAATAAAATTAGTTAAACCAAAAGGGTTACGTATCCACATAATAAACATGACACACTGCCACCAGCAAAACGCGCTGATTAAAACAAAATCTCATGCCTGGGAGAAAGGTCTTAAAGTAAATGTTTTCGTGGATTAGGTTTGAACGGAAACGTTCAAGTTAATATGATGAACTAGTACATTTCCCCTCAACAATTCAAGTTAGTATGATTCCAAAACGCAGACAATACCTTCTCTTCCTTAACTCCTTTTCTTCAAGCCAGCAACCTTGTCTTGCGCTCATCTTTTTTAAAGCAGCCGTCAGTCTCATCCCTGCACCCTCACTGCCCTAGGGCAGCCTTAAGAGCTCTGGTATAACTTTAGTCTCCACTTTCCGTGTTGGAATCCCCTGCTTAGTAGCACCGACAAACAACAGAGTAATTAGACCTCAGTGAATTCCTATTCACCCTCTTCATTCGCCCCTGGTCATACTAACTTGAAAAAAAAAAGACTTAAATTGAGGATTTGGACGAGTGGAGAACAACTGTATTTTCATGGCCCTATGGATGCTATGTTGATAATATTTCTACGGAGAAGAAAAAACGCATTGTCTACAGGAAAATAAGTGCGGCTATACGACGAAAAACATGGGAATCATTATTCCTTGACAAATTCCAGATTATATTTTAAAGTTAAAAAAAAATATGGGAGATCTTGAACCGGGTGGGCAAGACAATTTTCAGGGTGGGCTAGAGCCCACCCTGAAAATTCGCCAAAGGGTGCGAGGGTGGGTTAGAGCCCACCCTCGCATCCCCTTGGGGACGTCCTGGTTTGGTAGGTTTTTTTTCAGTTATTATTTCTGTGTGTATGGTTTGGGGCGCGATGCTCTTAAAAAGATATTTTTTAATTTTTTGTTGTTGTTTCCAATCCTCCATTTTCAAATAGGTTATCGCCCTTCGCCGTACAAATACTGAGGTTTGCAGATTTCAAGTGATTATTGTAACCACCTTAATGTTTTTTGCATTCATGAAATCGCCAATCAAATTTCATCATTTTGCGGCCCTTGCGTTTACATATTTAACAATTTGCGTGCAAACCAGATACTTAAATTTAAAGAAATAAAAAGAACAACGCCAAAGTTGGTTTCGGGCTACATATGGAGGCCAATAATTATTCAGTGACTTTAAAAACGTTACCTAGAAAAAAAAAAAAAAAAAGCAATTTTCATATATGACCGCGTAAAAAAGTTTAAAAAGTCACTAATTTGTCAATTAGTCCACTTTGCATTAAAAATCAATCACTAAAACATGTATGACAGGAAAATACATTACTACAAATTTATTTTAGAGGGATCCTTATATTTTCTACGCAAAAATACTGGCAATTCAAAAAATTTCGCTACGCAGTAGTGGCGTATATTCGAGGCTAGCTCGAAACCCAGAGAATGCACAAATAAAACTGAATTAAATATACACAAATAAAAGTCAGTTATGAACGGTATTAAAATACGTCGATGCTTTCGGTGCGAAAAAAAAAAAAAAAAGAAAAGAAAACGCGTGCGGATTCGCTTCTTTGACTCAGTTTGGAGAGCGAAAACCAACGGCATAACGCAAGCAGCTCTTCCAGAGTCTTCACAGTTCTGATGCGAAAACCTTCCGTACAATCGCCTGCTAGCGTTTCCATGACAACATGAATCAGCTGGTAGAGGGGAATGGGCCATTGCTTTGGGAAACGGTTCGCTCAGAAAAAAGAAGAGTTAGACTATCTCAGTCACTCGCATACTCCTGCCCATAAGTGTTTCGCGAGAGATGTTTCAGTTTTTGGGAAGTGTCAATGAATTAAAATCAGAGATATATCTTAAATTCGTGGCTTTGTTGGATTCGAACTGTTTTGATAAATTTTGTGAAAGCTTCCCTGAACATCTATTTTCAGAACTTAATTCAAATTATGCTTCAAATTTTGATACAGCTCGACTAAAAAATGAACTGAAGATGTTTTATTCCTTTGATGAACACAAACACAAATCAGTAAGAGACATTACGTGTTACATAAAGTTGAATAAATTGGACTTAGTGTTTAGTGAGGTGTACAAATTAGCAGACCTCATATTAAGCTTTCCATCAACAACTGCAACTGCCGAAAGAAGTTTTTCAGCATTAAAAAGAATCAAGATATATCTTAGAGCCACACAAGGACATGCACATTCGAAAAACTTGGCTGTTTTGTCAAACGAGAAAAACATTCTTTTTAAATATGAAAAAGTACTCGAAAGAAACATTTTATGAAAACCTAGCACTCAAGTTCACACAAAAGAAGAAGAATGGAGTGCATGTACAAATAAGTGTTCAAATCCTAATCCTCATAATTATTTGGTATCGTGTTAGCAATAGCATGTACCTAAAATTTAGAAAAAAAAGTTACTTCTATTACTTAACAATTAAAAATGTAATTCGCAATTTAAAAAAAAACAGTACTGGGAGAGGGGGTAGGTAGCCCAGGTCTCGGACCCAAGTTACGCCATTGCTACGCAGATATCTTTTTGTGAGGAAGTTTTTATAAGAGTCATAATACAACCTCAACCCCATCTCCCGGGAAAGAAAATCGCAGATTTTAAGTGCTCTCTCTCTCTCTTTCAGTCATATTATGGACTTTTTTGTTAAGATTGAAGCAAATTCTTCTTTGCGATAATCATTTTGTCTTTATGACAGGTTTCGTTATGACGTACTACAAAGGTGAAGCACATGTCAAGACAGAAAAGTGACAGCAATAAATTCTGTCGGTGTAGCTTAATTGGTAAAGCATTCATTCGGCTAAAGAACAGAGAGGATTCGCCTTCGTCACCAGAAAATTTGTGAACTTCATATCATGAGTGTTTTTTGTGTACATTTTTCACGTAACGACTTTTTTAAAACATGGGATTTATTTTCTAGTGCCAGTAATGAAATTTTGCTCCTGAACCCCGCAATGAAATTTCACCCCGACCCCCGCAATGAAATTTCACCCCGACCCCGCAAAAGCTACATCCAGCCCTGGTAATTTCTCTTCCGAGTCCACGTTTTCCATAGCTGAGGCATATAATGAATAAGCAAAACCATCATGGTATCAACTAAAAATTAACAATAACATATTTCGATTATCCTGGACATTTATTCCCGTCATGAGTTAAGTTTCCCCTACAATATGTACACGGTGATAAAACTACAGCTTTTAAAACCGTTATAATTTCTGCAGCTAACGGGAGATGGCGTTACAAGCTCTTCAGCCTTCTCGGAGATGTACCGATAATGCACGTGGTTCTCTATGCTAGGAGCTCCAACACAGGAAAGTTTCTGCTCTTGTCTGACGGATTTAAAAAAAAAAAAAAAAAAACTACCAGGGGAGCAAGAAAGACGTTCTCTCGCTCTTCCTGAAGTTTCCATTATGTGATACAATTTTTGGGACGATGAAAGTGTGTTTCGGTATTTCGATTTCAATAAGCTGCGAACTCTACGCACCAAAGGCTTATACAGGAATTACAATCTGTGGGAGCGCTGATGTATTAAATAAAGGTGAATTTTGAAAGAATGAAAACGTTGAGGGCAAGTCAGGGTCGTAATTGTTTTTTCGGGGTAGCCGGCGAAAAATGGACGTTTCTGAAATCCACCAGAACCAAAAAAAGAAAGTTGATGAAAAATAGGAGAAAAAATTAAAGCATTTTTTTTTCTAATATAAGTTGATTCACGTTTTTTTTTTTAAATTAAAGGGTTTTTTTTATGTAACTTGATGCATTTTTATTAAATTAAGAGATTTTTTTGCTAATGTAAGTTCGCATTTTAACCAAAAACTTTAAAAACTGAAACACTTTCGGGGGAGGGGAGCCAAGGCCCCCTGATCCCTCTCTAAATAAGCCTCTGGGGTAGTTGGAAGAAATTGGGGGCGGGCGAAGCACATTTTTTAAGGCTGTAAAGTTTTATCGTGAAATACTTGGGATTTAAACCTAGGTTTAAAAATGGCAAAAAAATTCAAAAAATAAACTATTAATTTTTTTTTTTTAGTTTAAGAATGATTGAAACTGGGATTCTTTTTTCCAAACTACACACGGCTATTTGATTTTTTTGCTGCCTTTATATTTTATCTCTCATATCTAAATGCATCCGTAAAACAATGCAAAAGCAACTAAGTGTCCTGAAACAGCAGATATTGATATTTTCACAAATCTTTTGCATGCTGAAAAGATTTACAAGTAGTGTATCTGAAACATTTGTAGCAGAATAAAATGGAAAGATACATACAAACGTTTTGTGGTGGCTATGATTGACATGAAACACATGCTTTAAACAAGAAAACATTTACAAAGGAAACATCAGTCTCCTATATACATAGACTTCAAATTAAAAAATAAATAAATTGCAGTATGGTAGAAGAAAGACACTTAAAACTGTGAAATTCGTGCAAATCCTAACTGCTATTGACAAATGTGCTTATACCGTAAAATCTCGAATTCTCCAGTAATGGGGTTCGACGCCTACACTCTTCCTTCTCCGCAGTCGAATATTCTATCGCTTGAACAACACCGACGCAGGCTTATTGCTGCAACCTGCCGTTTTTGAAATCGTGTCACCTCTGAGGTAGACACGTCACATATTTCTCTCCCCACCTCCACCCCCACCCCTGAGAAAGGCGGGTGCACAAAATAGCAGGTTACACTTGGTTAGGCGAGCCTGAAGTAACTCTCTCTGCAGAAGAAGGAATTACGAGAAGCATCACACATTTTTTTTTTTTTCTTTTTTGAACCTCACGGCCACGAGATTCATTTTACGTTTGGAAACCAAGATAGCGAACGAGCCCAAATTGTCGGTGATGGGATTCGAACTAACAACTCCCTTCTCTGGAGTCAGATATTCTACCTCTTGGACTACACCGACCTTGGCTTATCGCTGTAACTTCTCGTTCAGACATGTGCACGTATCCACATGCTATATGATAATAAAACTGACTAATACTTAAAACTGGGAAGGACTCGCAGTTACACACCTTCAAGGGTGGTGTTGGGAATTTTATGGAGAGTGTATGAGAAAATTTGGGGACACTAGGGGTGTATGGTGTATAAATCCTTATCTACACACGGTCTAGCTGATGGGCTGCTCGGACCGCAGTATCCAAAAACAAGAGTAGGTTTAAGAAAAAGATTTACAAAAACAACTGGGTTCTGAAATCTTGAAGATTGCGTAAACCTTAGAAAAACAGGAGGGAACAATTTCTGAAAGCGCTGAATGAAAAATCAAAGTAATATTTCAGTACATATGAGACCTGGAAAACGCACCGTCAGCCATGATTTATTTCTACGCCTAATGAAAGCTGCGGAAGTATATAAACATCGTGGAATGACAGGATAATCTTTTTTTAATTTGTCGAAAGGGACGGGTTCAAAAATGAAAATAATGACCAGGTTTTGTTCAAAAAGCAGTTAAAATATCAGAGAAAAAGCCTTTATTTAAAAAAATGGAAATTCATTTTGGATGGGGCTTAAAGATCTCCATTGGCATCTAAGAGTTGGTCTGAGAAGAGGATTCAGGGTTAGCACTGTAGCACAGACTTTCCCGTTGCGTCCGTTTTGGACTCCAGTCTGGGTCCAGATAGACACAAGGGGAAGGCCAAAAGCACACGCCTTTCAATGTGTAGGCTTGATATATTTTGCAAGAGGTTTAAACTTCGCTTCATTTTTATTTATTTATTTTGAAATAAAATGCTTGTAAAAATTTATGTTGGACGTCGATGATTTTTAAATGCGTCACATAACTGAACGTGGTAGTTGCTTGGGGACATGATGGGGAAATATACTGAGTGCGGTAGCAGCTCCCCGCCCAGGTCACTGATCTTGTGAAGGCCACCCATGCTGTGTGAGGTCTCACTTCATCCTGCTGTACGAAGATACCCTTGCGGTTCAGCAATGCTGGTCGTTTCGACGTGAGCAGATCTTCGAGCTGACGGCAGTACACATCAGCACTGATAGTGGTGTTATCCGGTAGCAGCTTAAAAAACACGACATCCCGCATATCCCACCAAACAGACAGGAAGACCTTACATGGGTGTGTGCCGACTTTGGGGGTCTGCATGGGCTTCTTTTTTGGGTCCAACTACTGTTTCCGGGCGCTGACATTGTCATACAGGACCCATTTCTCGTCACCTGTCACAATGCGGTCCAGGAACGGTTCAACTTGGTCACGTATAAGCCAGGAAATAAATACATTCATGTGATTTGCTTTCTGCTCAACTGTTAGTTGATGGAATACCCAAAGTCCCATCTTGTGCACCGTGTCAAGTTGATGCAGGTGCGTGATAATGCTCGTGTGGGTAGTTCCCAGCTGTTCGGCTGACTCCTGCGTAGTTCCCAGCTGTTCAGCTGACTCCTGCGTAGTTCCCAGCTGTTCGGCTGACTCCTGCGTGGTCACACGTGGGTTAGTCTCCACTAAGGTCTTCAGCATGTCCATATCCACTGTTGCGGGTCTTCAGGCTTTGGTTAAGAGTTCTCTCGTTGAACCGTTCGAACCAACGACAGCACTGACTATGTGATATGGCATTGGGGTACACACTGTTCAACTGACTCCTGCGTAGTTCCCAGCTGTTCGGCTGACTCCTGCGTGGTCACACGTGGGTTAGTCTCCACTAAGGTCTTCAGCATGTCCATATCCACTGTTGTGGGCCTTCAGGCTTTGGTTAAGAGTTCTCTCGTTGAACCGTTAGAACCAACGACAGCACTGACTATGTGATATGGCATTGGGGTACACACTGGTAATGTTCCTTACAGCACTTGCAGGTGCTTACTACCTCGACGAAACTCATACGGCATGCAATGGCGGATGTGCTCCTTGTCCACTTCCATGTTGGTTAGCACTTACATTTTTCGCCTTCTGGACGGCCAACTGCCACGAACTTAAGTCACCTACCTGCCGATGTCATGACGGTGTGCTGCGCAATCTCAGTGTTCATTTGAAGACGAGGTGACCGAGAAGCATTTCTGAAATTTTATCTGACATGCAGAAAGGAACACAGGTTCTCTATTCCACGCTGCAGCAGAAAAGGTGTTAATGAAGCGGAAATACTCGTTTTCACAAACATTTGGAAAATCCAATTTTCAATCTGAGTTAAAAGTTACTCACGTCACTGGGGTCCTGAATTCATGCTTCGGCTCACAATTCAGTGCAGAAGTTACACCAAACACGCAGACCAGTGCTGTTTAACTTCTACAGAGCCGTGTGGTCAAGTTAAAATAAACATGAAACACGTTAACACCTTGAATTTTATTAGATGCTATACTGTAGACTGGGTTTCGAATATTCCTAAAGCTCATTGTTAGCTCCTTTTTCCTTCAACGACTAACTCGCTTTAATAAGTCTTCGGTTGGCCTTTGACTGTTTAGTACAAGGGGCATCCTGAAAGTAATGCCTCCTCCTTAATAACTGTTGAAATTTTGAAGTGATTTTAATGAAACAACACTGACATGTGCTATGATATGTTACCAATGTGGGAACAATTTTTTTCAGAACGGGAAATAAAGATCATGAATGACAGAGAAAAGCAGCGAGTTGTAATTGAATTCCTGGGAAACGAGGGATGTGAGGCTCCAGAAATTCACAGAAGACTCCTGGCGGTGCATGGAGCAGCCACAATCGATATCAGTGATTTCCGAAGATGGATGAAAGGCTTTCGAGAGGAAGAAAGTTTAGTGTCGGACAAACAACAGAGTGGAAGATCCGCAAATGCAGTGACAGATGCCAACAGGCAACGAGTGAAAGACGTCATCACAGCTGATCGTCGTGTCACCATCCAGGAGTTTCAAAAATAAACAGTGCTCACTATGTGCAGACACTGAAAAGGCTAAAGGAAGCTATTAGAAGGAAAAGACGTGACATTTCACTTCATAGTTTTGTTTTACACAATAATAACGCACGTCTCAACACCCCAATGGAGACTTCACAGGATCTTGCCAAAATCAGGTAGACGGTGATACCCCTCCCTACAGTCCTGATTTGGCTCCCTCAGAATATTTCCTGTTGGCCCCTTTGAAAAACACCCTTCGTGGGGAACGTTTCGACGATGAAGCAGACGTTAAACTGGCTGTGAACTCATGGGCGAAACGACAGCTTCAGGAATTTTTCCAAAATGGATTTTACCAATGGGTTTAAAGATGGAAATCTATAGAAAGTGATGGACAATATTTTGAATAGGCATAGCATTATTAAAAATACGTCCAAGTATTTTACCACTAAGTTTCACATTTTTGCTCCTACAAATAAAAATCTTATCAGGGACGGGGGACGAGGCATTATTTTCAGGATGCCCTCTGTAATTTCCATATGCTCATTTTAACCACTTCTTTCCTAATATCTACAGTTAAGGGCGGATTGAGGCGACGAATTTTAGTCTTGTGGTCCACTACAGAAACACACGTACCCACAGGGGAACACCTAATAAATCCCCCCCCCTGAAAAAACCTTCTGGGTGAAATATGGCGTTGAAGTAAAGACCAACGTTAATAATTCCGTATAACACAGTTAAAGACCGTAACAGTTCAGGAGATGGCTATTTTAAAATGTCAAAACGTAGTCTGAGAAGACGTCAAATGTGAAAAAACGTATAATTGGAGAAGTTTAAACAAGGGAAAATTAAAGAGTGGTTCTAAAAATTGCATAGAATGTAGAAAAACGGTAAACACGGGAACGCTAAATTGAGATTTCACAGTAAAGCGAAGTGTTCTTGTTGAAACTAAGTGACGAAAAATGCGGAAAGTAATAACAGTACTTACACTAGTAACTTCTGAACTGAAAATTGTTAGAGAACATGTAGCTGAAATCTAGCTGTTTCTCTTTCATCACTTTTGTTTTCCTTTTTGGCCTCTTTTCTTGCGGGGAGCAAATTAACAAATTTTAAGAACGGAACAATACGCCCGGGAGTGTCGTGTTAGGCAAGACAACGGTCTCGAGATCCAGATGAGAACAGGTGTGCGCTGGAAAATGAGCGGGGAATCTATGATGACCCAAGCATAAAGGAACGAGCAAATTGCAAGTTTCATCGGTCATCCGGTGGAGAATGTGGCATCCCACAGGGAAACACTTAAGAGAAAAAAATAAATAAAATAAAAAATTTGGACCAGTATCACGCCATAAAGTTTTATAGATTTCCGGCCTTCGAACTGCAGAACCAATAACAAGCTTCTTATCAGGAAAACCTCCCGTTGTTTGTTTACGTAGGCGAAGAAAAAAGGCGTTAAAGTTAATCTCTGCGGCTGAGAACACAAGCCGATGGGAATGCTTGGAGGATGGGGGAGGGAGGAGGGAAGACGGAACAGATCTTTCCAGGCTTTGCAACTTCAAGCCGATTTTCTCAGAGATTTCTCAGAAAGGTAACTGCTTCTGAAAGGATCTTGAGACGGATGCCTTGCGCAGATTCTTGATTTAAACACCCCTGTGATGGGATGAAAATAAGCTTCAACAACTCTCGGTTCCAGCTTTTGTTTTTCTTTGAATCATTCTGATTCTGACACAAAAGACATACTTCGAGGGGTTGGGGGTGGTGGAAGAAATGGACCTGTTACTACAGCCACAGTTTTGTGCTCAAAAAGATCACCAAAATTTGGTAATGAAAAACCAACGAAATATTTATTAATATATTTTTACGATGTCTTCTTATTGGAACCATGCCTAAATATTTATTAATTGATTTTCACCATTTGGCTTAATAACAACAACAACAACAACAACAACAACAAAAAAGAAACTATTCAAAATACCTAGTTATGAGACAAAGCGCGGTCAGTTTCAGCAAGTGAAAACATTCCGCCAGATAAAAAAAAAAAAAAAAGCATACGCTTTGCGATGAAAAAAACAAACAAATGTTGCCTCATAGATGTAGTGTGATTGTCAGACTGGAAAGTTACATTTGTTTTCCTAACACAAATATGCGCGTTCAAAGTTTGATTGAATCGAATCTTAAGTGAGCTGGGCTATTGAAGTGCAGCTGCTTTTATAATTTGCGATATCGAAAGAGAGAAAAAAAAATGTTAGGAAAAACATTTCTTATTTAGAATCAAGAACTTTTGGTTAAAAGTGTCGAAAACAGAAAACAGTGCAGACATTTCTTTCTTCAAAGTAAAATAGCCTGAGTTTTCATGACTTTTCCAAGTTTTAGAAACTGGAAATTTTAAGACTAACAAAGTTCATTTCAGTTCATAAAGACGTAGAATTTCAAATTATTTTTCTTTCACTTATAAAAAATGCAATAATCATGAACCAAAACAGCACGTTAAGATATGTATATTTTACCAAATTTTGATTTATTTCCTCCTATAAGATTTTTTTACAAACATACAGTTTTGAAAAAGAGAGAGAGAGAGAGAGAGAGAGAGAGAGAGAGAGAGAGAGAGAGAGAGAATGTTTAACCGCCAACACAGTCATTATGTTAATACACTGATTGGCCTCTTTTATAACGACAGCTTTTGCATTGTATCAGTGGAAACCCACTCACTCTCAGTGTAACGTATTTTATAATAGTTATGGAAGAACGAATGAATTTAAGCCGTGCCGAACCCTACATAAAGAAGCGAGATAATGACCCTATCCCAGCACCACATATAGTAGTGACTCTAGCTGGAACCCATCTTTTGACAGTACCTTGAGCACCGCTTCCGCAAATTAACAGCTGCCCCTGAAAAAAAAAAAAAAAAAGAAAAGTCACGGCCCTTAAGCTTCCACTTCATTCTGGAAACAACAGAATAATGAATGAAATATCACACGGGACTAAATCTGGACTTAACGGAGGTTGAGGTCCGCATCCAATAACTTTGTATTTCCACTGCACTTATTCCTGTGCTGGACTTAAAATGTGATTGATTTACGGCTCCATCTTCTTTCAATTGGCCGAGCGTTATAATCGCCCGTATCCGTTTCATTTCCTTTGGAAACGACAACGTATCTTGATTGCTCTTAATCACGTGATTCGTGTGTTTCGTTTCTTATCTTTTACATGGTTAGAAATTACGTACTTTGTTTCGCAGGGCGCCAATATATTCTTTTCTTTCTTTCCTTCTGCTTTTTTTTTCTTTTGTCTTTGTGGTTCAGCCTTATACTTCAAGTCAACCTAGGAGAGATCAGTGTGGAAGGTACGAAACTGCTACCTGGGTACATCCGCTACGAAAAGTAGTACCTAGCGTTCAGAGCGAAAAGCAACAGAATTATTACTCAACAGAATTATTACTCAGAATCCATTTTTGTTTGCTCAGCGGTTTATCAGGCATAAAATTGCGATTTAAGACAAATTTCTTAAAAGGCAGAACATTTTAGAAATGTATTTGATATGAAAATTTACTCAATTAAGAGCCTCGTACTTTCGGCCGCTGATTGCCCCGCTCGTAAATGTTCGTTCCTTGGGAAGAGAGGGAAGAGGGACGGGTTGGAAGAGATAGATAGATGACTTCTCTCAACATTCGCAACACAGAGACAATAAATTGACAGTCGAGGAAATGCGAGGTGGGTAAGCAGCCATAGGGGAAACATTTCGTCGAAGTTCGGACCCCCATCTCACCCAGATTCTGTTTTGTCCTAACTGCTTCTCCTGAAAGAAAGGACGATGCAATGACCTTCGGCTACGCCATAAAGCCGTAAATGGAGGGAAAGAGTTAGGGGGTAACACTTGATAGCAAGGTACACTGCAGGAGTGGAGTGTGACGCGGATTGATATCGTTTTTGCGTTCCACCGAGACGTTGTGAGCCAGCTACCCCATTTCCCCAACAGTATAAACTTCAGGTTGACTAGGAAGTATTTGTTGTTGAGGTTCTACTGCCCCCAGCGCTAATATTTATGCCCCCCATTAGATTGTGTTTTGGTTTTGTCTGCGTTAGAAATGCGAAGGTATTCTCATCCACTTTGAGAGAGAGCGATGCATATATGCATATATGTATTCGCATGGGAAAACGGGTATCAGGTGAGTAGGTTTCAGGAGTTGGAGCCGTTTTGAGGAAAAGGCATTGGACAGAAGGGATCTGCAAACAATGGGAGAGCACTGAAAATGAGCCGCAGTATGTGCTGGTAGTGGTGATAGTCCTATGTAGGAGATAGTATGGGACTTCAACGAGAGATTGGATGGTTCAAGATACACGAAAAGACAAACGGTAAGCGTGTCAATCAGAACGTAGGAGCTGGAGTAATGCGTTGGTGAGCAACACCTACAAATTATGCTTTATGAAAAGCATAAATCGAATGTAGTTGTGCTGTCCAACTTGTTTTTGATGAAACCCTTATCTTCTCGCGAAGAATCTGCAACCAAGCAATAGAAACGCCATTGTAAACTTTCCTGATTTGAAGGCTGACGCATAGAGCAATGACAATACACTCAAAGCGTGGCTCCAGACTAACTTTACGTTTAAGCTTTTTTTTTTTTATAAGCATCCACTGCAGTACATATGCGGAAAAACGATAGATGACAAAAGTTAAAATCCTCACAGCTAACAACCATAGGCGCTGCCCTCCCCTGACTGTTATTTCAGTTTTTGGAAGGCACTATTCCAAGAACTGAAATATTCTCACCATAACACTACTTTAAGACTTTGGGATTCTTGCCATAACACTAATTCCGATTGCTAATTTTTCTGTTGAACTTTTGGGAAAATAGTAAAAACACTGGGAAATTTGCAGCAGAAATTAATAAATTTGCAGCAGAAATTGAAATTTCGTATTGAATGTTGGAGCACAGCATTCATGAGTACAGTATAGTACAGCCTGAAGAACAAAAAAATTAAAAACATATCATCCACTATACAGACAAATAGCTCTCTGAAGCTGGACCAAATAGCCCTCAAAGTTTTTTCGAAAATTTTGTCTTTAGGGTGTTTTTTCCTTCTTGATGACCAATTCAGTGATCACTGCGGTTTTGTGGCGTATAAGACACAAGTAGCCGAAAGCCACAAGACTCAAAACAACAACAAAGAAATACCAACATGGTATCGAGCTTCATCTATTCGTGTATCTATGCAGT
Organism: Macrothele yani; assembly: GCA_039090855.1. Lineage (NCBI taxonomy): Eukaryota > Metazoa > Arthropoda > Arachnida > Araneae > Macrothelidae > Macrothele > Macrothele yani. The sequence goes on along the minus strand of CM077028.1, from coordinate 74,967,458 downwards.
TTTGGGGTCTTCTGGTTTTCAGTTAAATTTACCTGGGTATGTGTGTGATAAAAATGGTTGGAGGCCACAGACGGCACAGTGGAAGTTCATACATGATGTTCGTTTGTGCTATTTGTGCTTACAATTTTCATTTACCCTCTCCTGAAAACTAGGCTACGGGTGCCCATGGGAACTAAGAGCTTCCAAAAAACGAAAGACGCCAACAGTGAGCACAGGTTGTGTACGGGGTATAAATGGCTTTTGTTTCTCTCATAATCATTAGGATATTATTCTTTCCACTTATTCTTTCATCACTCATTTGTACACACAGTAAACTTTGGATCTAACTCGCTTAGAAAAATTAATTTCATTATTTTAAAACATTGCAGTATTAAAACGGGGTTTAAAACCTCAAAGCACAAGTTTCCCTTTAACATATATATACATGGGGCTACATCACAAGCTAAAAAGATCGTTGACCTTCTTAATGTGCGCCATATTTGTCGTGTTATGGCCTCATAACGACCCTATTGAATAGAGTCACCTTTCTGTGTGCGCGATGATCCTTCAACTTGTTGCTAACCTACCTGCCCATGACATCCCGGTGTTATTAGTTCCGACTTATCCACCGGGAGACCAAGGATTCACTCGAAATGCTCTGAAAGGAAGACTGGCGGAACAGTCTTGAAACGGCCATCTCCCCGCAAAACGACACGGCCGAACGAATTGTCTGTCACCGATGGCCGTAGCTTTTGCTGACCACACCCTACACGTTCGATTTCGCTGTTTTCTGGAGCCGAGGTTTTTCGAAGGAAATCGCACACACAACACACACACACACGCAACAATTAATTCCAGTCACACTCCCTTTACCCTCAATAATACATCATAACGACAAAGAAATCGGGAAAGAAAGGAATTGCCCAAGACGGAAATACGTCACGCGATGCAAATACAAAAAAAAAAAAAAAAGATCAACCCCGCTGATAGAGGGCAGCTTTCGACATTCTTATTTAGGTCTAATTTTGAGCAGATTTAGTTATTCATTGCTCTCCGAGGTTCGAAGAGACGAACGGAATAATAACAGGAACAATAGCGTCAGGGTTGGAGAAGAAAAAAGAATAAAAAAAAAAAAAGCAGAAGAAAAAAAAATGGTTGCCAGTTCGAGGTAGATGTTTCTGAATGCACGATCGATACGGCTTAATAGACGGACTGACATCAGCAAGTAACAAGCAAGGCTAAACCAACAGAAAGTAATTACCTCAGGCCACATATTATGAATAGACATTTGTTCATTTACTGCCTCCGTGAAACGTGGTGGCGCGTGCCAACTGGAAACCCATTGAAGGGATCTTTTGGGGGACCTAAAATACGGTATTGAACTTAGGAATTCAAATCGATTAGAAATTACACATAAAAATACATAGACTTTATCGGATCGTGCAGAGAATAGGCCCCTAGCACAAGCAGGCACTGAGGAAGGGATTCAGGAAGAGGGTTCAACCTTCCTTCCGGCACATACTGTATGCATTGAAGTCGCCATTTTTACTATTGAGCCTATGAATTCAGTTGGTATTCTATCTATCATAATCCTGATTTTTTTACGCATCTGATATACACCCTGGCTAAAAATATACGAACCTGTGATTGGTATCAAGTAGGGCCAACACCGCTGCGCATGACAGAGTATGTGACACAGCATAGATTCCATGAGATGTTTCAGCTCGTTTTGAACTAAAGACAGCTATTCCTGTAGCAAAATATTACCCAATTCCGTAAATATTGTATTACGTGGGTTTAGGAGGAGATTTTAAAGGGTTTTAGCATTAATTCATTTTCATGTAAGGTCAGCCGGCAAGAGAGTGTTCGAAGGGGGCTATCAAATGCGATAAGGGTAATTAGAAGTTGTAAAACAGTGTTCACAGGCAGCTTTTCTTTTGTACTGAAGAGCCGTTTCAGAAAACCTTAAGTGCTCTTATTGTTTTATTGGCCCACGCTGCGATCATGTACGTTGTGATCCGCATCAAAGGCGTCGTACGCCATTCGTATCAATTGTTTTACTACATCGAAGGCGCCGGACGCCATTCCCTTCTAGCGAGAGGAGAGAGAGACTGACACACAGTCAAGCGGAGAACAGAGCTGAGTTCGGGCTCAATTTTAAGAGCCCGAGCCCGAAGTATGTCAGTCCGAGCCCAAATTTTTTATTGCAAGATAGAGCCCGGGCCCGAAAACTATGAATAACCTGTTTAGGCATTAAAAAAAAAGTCTTTGCTTCCAGACTTCCAGTCTTTCCTACCGGTGCAATTAACCGATGTCTTTCTCATTCTCAACTGCGGAGTGGGAAAGGGATATCTATATATTTCTATAGTTTCATTGACCATTCATTTCATCCTGAAATGTTTCGGAAGGGGGGGGTATAAGGAAAATCAGGAAAAATCGGGAGGCATAACAATCTACGTCGTACGTTGCTCAATAGAAGTAGCAGGCAGCTGCCACTTTGAGGTAGGGAGCAAAATTTCGTCAACTTGCTATCTACTGTCAATAGTTCTTATAGAAACTTTTCCTTCGCAGAAATCCTGTAATTCATGGCCTATGGAATTTTGTTACCCAAGCCCGGAATGGATAGCGCTGCCGAATTCTTACTCCCCATTTAGACCCAGTTGCCGAAGAATTCTCTTTAACAACTCGAAAGTGTAAAAAAAGTCTCGTGTGATAAATCATGTAAAATCATATTAAAAGAAAAAGGAAGAAAATTATCTCCCTCTCTCAGAGCCGGAGCCCGAACTCTAGTAAGTATTACGCAGCCGGAGCCCGAACCGGACTCGGACTCTACTTCGGGCTTTCGGGCTCGGACTCAGCCCGTCTCAGCTGTTGCGGAGAAGACAGAGGTCTACGAGGAGAGCTGGGTTTTTTTTTTTGAGGAGGAACACCTTGGGCGGGTATCCGGAGAACAACGATAGAAAGAGAATGGAAAGTTAGTAGTTATACGTAGGAGAGAAAATAGGAAAGAGCAAATAAGTAGAAAAAGGAATAAGCAGCAAGAGGACAGAAGCTTTAAGTTATAACTTAGTAAGATAATTTCATGACAAAGCAAGACCGCGATTTAGATAGTAATAAAGAACAGATTTAATACAGCAACTGCATTTAATACTTCCTGTGAGATACAATTCTTTCGCAACATCCGCAACAAGTTGCATCTAGGCATAAACATCGAACCGGGAAGATGTACACATCATTGGACATCGTAGAGCTTATCCCAAACTCGTTTCAAATGACGGAAGGGGACATAGACGCCAAGCATCTTTTTCCAGCATGTCCCACACAAGTTCAATAAGATTAAGATCAGGGGATTCTGGAGGCCAGAGTAGACAATGGGTGTCCTTTTCGTACGAATCAAACCATTTATGCATGACTCTAGTACGATTTATTGTATTTTCTTTCATAAAGATGACATTACATGCAGAAAAAATGTGTAGCATTGCAGGATGCGCTTGATCAGCTACAGTTTTCTGGTATTCCCAGTATGCAATTTTACCTTCCCCCTAGTATCAGCAGATCCAGTTCATATGGACAGACGGGGCTTGAAAATTATACTGCACGACATGCAAGTGACATGTAAAAATTCCGTGCGGGCATGTATCTCTGCCCCCCCCACCTACATCCCCGATCTAGCTCTTTACAGGATAAAAAGCTAAAAACAGTATTTTTTTATTTCCCAGCCAATTTTTTATTACTCGGAGGCTTCCTTCCTCTGCTTTATTTAATAAAATTAATGAAGTGTGTTGTGACAGATTAGTCAAAGTGAATGAATGACTTTGAGAACTAAATTGCCCATCATATGATTATGTGATATTCCTCAAAAGGAGGCTCATGCAACAAGTTTTCAAATGGGCCCAATATAAGCTCTGTTGACTAATCACGTCTACAGTCATTGTCATTTGTGGTAGACACAAAAACGCCTTTTTTTTTTTTTTTTTTTGTAAATTTCAATGTTCTTTAAACTATAGAAGTATGTACGAAGTTGTTCAAATTTTTCACTGATTAGTTTCTTTACACTGTCAAAAAATAAGTGGTGTGAATTCACGGAAGATTTCTGAAAATAACGTGCAGCAAAGTTGCCTACGGTAGGTGTCCCTCTTTTAGCGAAATTCACGTTTTTAAAAACGCCTGTTGTTTCTTTAAATTCCGTGTTTTCACACATTTTCTGTAGTCAGAAATTCCGTTTGTTTCAGAAAAGTGCGTTTCACGTTTTTCTGTATTTATACCGAAATTTTGCAAAATTGAAGAAGCTGAACTTTTCAGCCCTTACACTAGATAATCCTTTCGCAGAGATGGGAATCAAACGGACGTTGTGTGGGTTGGTCCAACAGATAACGCACGTCTTAACCATCGAGCCAGAAAGACTCGCAAATCTGAATCACGTTCATGGTAAAACTATCTGCGCAATGACGTTTTTTTTTTTTTTTTTGTCATTAATGCGAGTGATTTAGTCATTTTTTCTGTTGTAGCTTATTATTTTTTAAATATGTTTGTAATAATCATATTTTTCCTGTAAGACGACTTATCACAAACTAAGTATTATTTCATCGTGATTTTTCGAAACAATTGAATGCTTTGGAATAATTATTACACACAGTTGACGTGGATTAGGAACATCAAACAGAAGTCATCCCTCTTTCCACGTTTATAAGAGTGAGTCACGGAAAAATTCTCATCGGCCGCCACCGGGAATCGAACCCGGTGGTGCAGTGGTAGCATTATCGTGGTGCAGTGGTAGCATTATCGTGGCGCAGTGGTAGCATTATCGTGGTGCAGTGGTAGCATGCATCGTGGAGCAGTGGTAGCATGTATCGTGGATCGTGGTGCGATGGTAGCATGCATCGTGGAGCAGTTGTAGCATGTCCGGCGCGTAACTGGAAGACCCGGGTTCGATTTCCGGTGGCGGCCGATGAGAATTTTTCCGTGAATCACTTATCAACGTGGAAAAAGCGACGATTTCTGTTTGATGTTCCTAATCCCCGTCAACTGTGTGTATTAATTATTCATTCGCCTCCTAGTTATTTGTTCAGTTGCTGCTTACCAACTTTGGTGAATTCCCAGCATAGTACGGGGCTCCAAGAAGCAACCTGCCAAGTGGTTTGGCAGGTAGTCGTATGTGAGTCTGGAGAATTCGAGGCCGCTGTGGTGCAGTGGTAGCATGTCCGGCGCGTAACTGGAAGACCCAGATTCGATTCCCGGTGACTGCCGATGAGAATTTTTCCGTGCCTCACTTATAAACGTAGAAAGAGCGGTGACTTCTGTCTGATGCTTTGGAACTTGAGATCTTTTTAAACTGACTACGACTTTCAATTATGTTTAAGAAAAGGTGAAATGTACTGTTTTTTAGTATTATTTTACAAAACTCCTAAATATAAAATTTACTCTTGGTAGCTATAATAGCTTTTGTCTTAAGCACTCCACAGATTGATACATAGACTTCGGTAGCATTATCGTGGTGTACAAATACTTAAGCACCCGGTTTCTTACGATAACACAATATATAATAGCTGGTGCGCTAAATAGGGGAGCGGAGAAGAAATACCCTGTGCCACAATATCTGATCTCGCAACAGATAAAAAGCAGATCCTTCACTAGACGATTAAATTTTAAGAGTTAATCAAACATCAAGTATTCTCACGAATCCTCCTGCTACTGGAAATACCTCGTCATATGGATACGGTAAATTTCTTCTCCTCTCCAATTCTTGTTGTAAGTTTGGAACGGAGTTTTTTCGTTAAAAGTTACGAAAAGAATTGTGGAAAGGTCTCTGAAACTTCAGAATTTTCCATTAACACCTCTTAAAAGAGGCAATTAACCGTCAATATTAGGAAAGAATTGCAGAAAGGTTTCTGAAAATTCAGAATTTTCCTGGCGTACGAAAAATTCGTGAAATTCAGGTTTTTTCTGTCATTTCACGGAAAAGGTTGTATCAGAAATATGTTTCGTTAATTCACGAAAGTAATCACGGAATTTCAGAAATTTTTTACAGTGTATAAAGCCTGCAAAGCCAAGCAAACCATATGTGAAACTATTAGAACTGATGGTAGGATTAGTACAGTGCGCAGGACGCTGCACCATATGGGTTACCACGGTCTTGTTGCCATCCACAAGCAGCGACTAATTCCAAGCGCTGATTAGCGTGGTGTAAAGAACGTCGTTCTTACAAGAACCTAGACCAATGGAAAACTGTGCCTCGGACTGGCGAGTTATGGTGCACATCTACCAGTTCGATGGTCATTTCTGAGTCTGGCGGATACCAGTAGAAAAGTGCCTTCCAGATTGTATTGTCCCGAAAATAAAGTTTGGTGGTGGCAGAGTGAGAGATGTGGGGCAGAGTGATGGCGAGGAGATGCTTTTCGCAGTTCAACTTGGGCCCATGAGTCGCTTTGGACAAAATCATGAATGCTGAACTCCATCTTGACGTCCAGGATAATTATGCACTATTAACGTTGAGGCAGTACTTTGGAGAAGGTCCATACCTCTTTCAACGAAAAGACGCACCATGTCACACTACTCGGGTTGTTACAAATTGGTCTGAGGATATAGGCGTCAAAAAGTTGGACTGGCCAGCCCAGAGTCCTGATCTGAATCCTATAGAGAATCTCAAGGACAAATTGGATCATCGGGTGCGTGGAATAACAGATCTTCCAACAAACAAAGCCTAATTGTTCACTGCTCTGAAGACCGAATAGCTAACATTTAAAAAATTTGCGGAGAGTCTGACGTATATTTTAACTTAACTTTCATTTTTAGTTTCCTTCCTTATGTAAATTTTGAGTTCGCTCTTTAAGCGTTTCAGTCTCAACGTTATATTTTCTGGCTTACTGGATGTTATGTGGCAACAGTCTGGAAGTCAAGGGACGTGTGCATATGTGACAAGTTAAAAACACTGTATAAAATGTGTGGAGCGAGCAATGTGAGACGAGGATAAATGAGTACTGTTTTGTTCAATATTTGTGTACCTGCTTCACGACTATTATCCGTGCGGTTTCGTTTACTGTGAATGAAGTGCTATTACTGATTATTAACATCCTGAGCCGACAACGAGCTTTGATGAAGAATAAAGCTGAGTTATGTTACTGTAAAGTAATGATTTTTTTTTAAGATTCTTGTTTCTGAATGAAAATAGTACTAATTTTTGTTTCGTTAAGCTATCAGGATTTCACCTAAAGTGAAGTATTTAGATGAAGAACATGCTTCACTTAGAGTAGTGTTTTTAGGTTGAACTGAATTTGCAATTACATTATACACCTTAAAACCTGATTGATTCCATGGAAACTAGAGGCCGTCACAAGGGCTAAAAGTTTTAGTACACAGTATCAAGTTTTATGTAAAAAAATTATTTATAGGCACGAAAGTTTCCGGATATTACTCCTAGGACAGTGTATGAGCTAAAGGTTTAATTGTAATCATCTAGACTTCTCGGAATGCTGCCTACAGTATGCTTTCTTGTAAATATCATTGTACATTACCCCTCTGGTTACGACTGCGTAAACTCTGGTCACTTAACTGAAGGCTTAACGTTAAGTACAGTGTTTATACCGCAATACGAATTGTAAACAGGAAATGGCTAAAAAATTATACCAGTTAATGCAGAGCTACACAATGGCAAGTTTTCTCCAATGGTGCAGTCCTGAAAAAGGAACTGTCCTAGCGCTCCGAAGACAGGCCCGACAGGCCCTGGCGTTTTCGACTCCAGCAGATATGGGGGAGCGGGCCAAGAAACTTTTGAAATCGAATATATATATACTGTCTGGTGCCCACGTCTCTGGCTATTTCTGAGGTGATTTTGGTAAACAAAAAGTCTACGGATTTGTGCATAGTCACCATGAACATGAATGAATGAATGAGAGTGCGAGAGAAAGAGAGAACTGAATTAAGATTATTTGTGTTAAGAAAATGCCAATTTCAGTGAGCAACGATTGAATAAATGAATTTTAAAAAGTCCGATTCAGTTAAGTAAAAAGTAATCTGGCGCCGCGAGGCCTCGTGTGCCCCCTGGTTTTCTCCAAGTTGAAAAGCCAAGAAGTCGAAATATTTAAGGAACCATTTTTAGACACAAGACTGATGCGTTCACATAAAAAAAAGGAAAAAATCCTGTCGACAGATTCCGGAAGGGAAAATTAATACTAAAACGAAAAGAAAAAGGTTTGGTTTATTGCACATCTTTCTTTTTCTAATTTGCTCATTTGATATTTTCCTTTCTCTTTCTATTTTATACGAATAATAATAAAAAAAATAATTCTAGAAGCCATAATTATTCTAATAACCAGACGCTAAAATATAGGATCCTTCTACGGAGAACAGAAGGAACGAAAACAAAAGCAAAAGAAAATGCATGAGGCTTATCCAAACCAGTCAGACAGGACAGACATTGACAAGAAATCCTCAAACCATTAGCTGAAGATAAGAAAATCCAATGGAGTGACCACAGTATTTACGATGCCTGCTGAAGAAATAGTGCTTTCAACCAAAAAATTATAGAACATACATTTCAAAGGAGGATCTGCAGCATGACAAATATAGACGATGCGGTATAAGCAATGAGATTATGGGACCCAGCTGCGTGAGATGCACCACACTAGTCAGCGTTATTTATGCACAGTAGTGACGCAAAAACTTTGCACAGAAAATACATTAACTATTAACTCAGGATGTAAGACTATCAGTGTCAGAAATACCATAATGTAAGTATCAGTCAGTTGAAGTCCTAGATAACAACAAATACAAATTATATTGGGATGTACGATCAAAACACACGTAACCATATATGCCAATCGTCAAGACATAGTGCTATATGACAAAAGACAGAAGGGAGCAGTCATTATTGACATAACAGTACCTTATCATTCAGACTACCTAAGTGAAAAAATCATCAACAAGTATGGAGAACTAACTGCAGAGATTAAACTGATGTGGGAGCTGAAACGGCTCATATCCGTCCACTAAATATCTTAACAACTGGCATAATTTCTACGACTTTTATGACCCAGCTCGATACTTTGAGTGTACAACACCTAAGGCCCTAAATCCAGAAGGCTGCTATTCTCGATACGTGTCACATAGTACGGCGAGTTTTAAACCACGAATGGCTATGTCCGTACCTGATTTTATGTCCATACTGACAGGAGCATCATGCTATGAATAATAATAATAATAATAATAATAATAATAAAATTATACGGAGAGACTATTGGGTTTATGATGGATGCTCAAGATAAAGGGATTTCAACCAAAAAATTATAGAAAATACATATTAAAGGAGGATCTCCAAAATGACAAACGTAGAAGATGTGGTATGTGCAGTGAGACCATTGAACACTTGAACACATCTGCGGGGAAACACCACGCTAGCAAATGCTGATTATATGCAGCGACATAATAATTTTGTTAAGATGATACATCAACAATTTGCGCAAGATACAGAACTATCAGTGTCAGAAATACCATACTATAAATATTAACCCACTGAGGTACTAGATAATAAACAATACAAATCATATTGGAACCGTGAGATTAAAGCAGACGTAACCATCTCTGCCAATCGCCCAGACGTAGCGCTGTGTGACAAAAAGCAGAAGAAAGCAATTATTATCGACATATCGGTACCGTTGGACCGTAATATTCAGAACACCTATGCAACAAAAATCAACAAGTATGCGGAATTGGTTGCAGAGATTTAACAGATGTGGAAGCTGAAAACAGTTTACATACGTCCACTGATTATCACTGCAACTGGTATAATTCCTCAGACTGTTATAACTCAGCTTGATGCTTGAGGTCTACACACCTAAGGCCCAAAATCTAAACCGACGTAATGCTTGATAAGTGCCACATCGTACGACGGTTTTTAAACCGTGAGTGACTATGTCTTTACTTGACTTTATTTCCGTACTGACAAATGGACCGTGCTACAGATGACATTGCTGTGGACGAGAAAAATAAATAAAATATAGTAATAATAATAACAGTGCTTCAGTTTAAGGTGAAAAAAAAAACTCTAAACAATTATGTAAAACTACAGAATAAAATAGTAACGCTGATTAAGAAGAAAATATGGCTCCTCCAACAAAAATGCATGTTTTCTGCACATCTTTCTCTCTGTTTTGTTTTCTTATCAAACTTGCTCTGGTTCTGGTATAAGAATCCGGGTATTAACAAATTTCGAGTTTAATTCCTTATTTACGTGTTATTACCCGTATGCCCTAGAACTACAGAAACATTAAAAGACGTAATAAACGGAAATACAAGAAAAGCGATAGTGGGAACAATACAAAGGCATCGCTCCCTTTTGTTTCGAAATATTTATTTTTCCCTTTTTGCGCTTTTCCTTGCATCCCTCTTTAACGAATAGAAAGTAACTGCCGCCGTCAATCCTTTTCCAGCGAAATCGAGTTTTGATTGGATTAGGAGGTTTATATTGGCGCCCAATGACGTGAAAATTGCCGATAGAGGAAAATGGCTTCAAACCAGATCGTAAAAAAGTTGTCAGGAGTTTAGAAGATACTCTGGAGCATGGGAAGGGAGGGCGTTAAAAAAAAAAAAAAGAACGAAAAAGAGGTATGGCAGCATGCTAGTATGGTTAGAAAGATTTCTATCATCCCCTCCCCATCTTTCCAATTCGCCAAAGAAAAAAGCGCACACACACCGCGTTTTCTCTCTATATCTACTCACATCATCCAAGACACAGTCACCTTGGGACCTATCAACGTTAATAACTGATGCACCTGGAACAGCAGAAGGAGCCCTGACTGGATACCATCTACCTGACCAACTATCAATATCCGCAATCCACAACACTCACGTCGCAGCAACTGCTTCAAAAATTTAACGGGAAATAAATTCTTACGAAGATCTCTGGCATATGCGGGATATATACTGCCACCCTCGAGTGCCAACAATAGACAAGCGATCCCATGACCCTTGAAAAAGCGCACTTACCAAACGCTTTAAACCCACCCATCGCCGGCTCCTGAATGCCACTCCACCCACCCGAACTACCCCATTCCTCCAGCACTCACTCCGTATAATACGAGATATTCGCAGTGCTTTTACTGAATTTTATCCAGAGAGCTGCCAAAATGAAGGTGGGGTTTATCGGGATGGCCGAATCCACTGGGGGCTGTCAAGTTTTCGCTTAGCTTTTGACGTCATCTTGTAGGTCTAAATGAGAAGGAGGGGGTGGAGAAGCAAAGAACACTTCTTGTCCAATGGAGAATTTATGATACCGCATTCAACGGGAAGTGCCAGTCTAATATTTATGACGTATATTTATCTACCAGCGAATGTTCAACTTACCATCGTGGTCCGTATACTGCCGTGCCAAGTTCGCCTCATATTTAAGAAACAGATTGATTGAGGAGGCTAGCTGTGTACTTACTCTGATGGACGTTTTTACACACAAGAGTGTCACGCCCGCATGCGATGAAGACCCTTATTTTTAATGGAATAACAAAACTAAATTAAAATGAATGCCTTTCCAAAGAACGAGGGAGAAAAAACATACTTTGGGATGGTGAAAAAATGTATCTCGAAGTTGCCACTCATATATATTTTTGCTTGGATATAGTTGGAAAGAAGGCACAAAATCCAAGAAAATAGAGGTACATTTTTTGCGAGCAATAACAACCTGGCTTGAGTTTGTAATTTCGCAGCATTTTATTACTGTGAACGAAGATACTTTATGACACCGAACTCGGATGCAGTGAGTACATTTACAGTACTGATTCCGTTACCGGCTACTTCGTTTACAGATTTAATGGAGTTTTCTGTGAATGGGAACGGTATTATGGTGGTGACTCCCATACGAAGAACTTATTATTCTCTGCATTCGTCAATCACTGAACATTAGAAACAAGAAGTGTCAGAAGAAAGTTAAAGAAAAAAAAAAAGATTTTCGGCTTTTAAAGCTGTTACAAACCAACAAGACGTGCAAAGGTGTTTAGGGTATTACAAGCAGACATGCCACCATTCAAAATCTGAAAATCGAAAGATTTTTACAGCTCATAAAATCACACGAGCACTATTTTTTTATCAACATTTTCTAGACGTAGAAACAATTTTCCAGAAGTAGTATTATTGGTCCCCTAAAATTTCTGGAGAAAGAACAACAACTCCCTTACTGAAATACACTGCCGTGCAAAACTTAAGAACAGTTCGGTTTTTTCGCAGTAGCTTCGCAATGAATGCCATACCACATAGACTTCAGTATGTACCAAACGGGAGAATGAACAAACACATCTGCAACAATGAATACAAAAGTGTACACTGGGACTTTGCTAAGAAATGGCCGTAAAGCAGTAAACACCAAGGTACAGAGCTATCGTTTCTACAGATGGATTACAGCAAAGAGGTGGTCGTCAGTAAGGAATATCATGTCTCCTAAAAGCAATGGCTGCGTTGCAACGTCTGGCCATATTTAACACGAGGCTGTCGATGAGTTCTTGGGGCAACTTTGCCCATTCCTCTCGTAGTGCACGTTTCAACTGATGGACATTTTCCAGCGGATGTGGGCGTGCCGCAAGACGTCCTCTCAGAGAGTCCTACACATGTTCTACGGAATTTAGATCCGGGGAGTACGCAGGCCCATCCATACGAGTGATATTCTCACTTTCCAACAGCTCATCTACTGCACGTGTACGATGGGGTTTTGCTTTATCGTCCATAAACACGTACTCGGAACCAGTGGCACCACGGAATAGGTGAACACGGGGAAGGAGCACCTCATCAGAGTAGCAGTTTGCTGTGCGGAACCTCCTTCGAAAATGTGGAGCTCAATACGACCATTCAGCGTAATGCCTCCCTAGACGAGCACACCAACACCGCCATACCGATCTCTTTCGGTAATGTTAGCTGGTTGATAACGTGTTCCCACCTCTCTCCAGATGAGCTGACGTCCAGAATCTCTCGTAGTACTAAAACCACTCTCATCCGTTAAGAGTACCGTACCCCCATTTCTCTATGCTCCAATCCTTGTGGTCTTTACACCATTGTAATCGATGTCTCCGATGGGTAGGCTTTAATGGCATGCGACGTTCAGGCCGTCGGGCAAATAGTCCACCTTTATGTAGACGTCTGGCAATGGTGACTCGCGATACGGCACGTCTTATGGTCATCTACAGTTGCTTCGCGATATTGCCCCCCTGTCTGACGTCTATCACGTTTGGCCTGAAGAACCATATATCGGTCCTCTCTTGCTTTTATTTTCCGTGGCCGACCACCATCGACCTTACTAACAGCTGTTCCTGTCGTTTGGAAGGTCATCTACGCAAGTGGATCAATGCTATGGGTCACGCCGAACTCGTCGGCGACACTCGTTACGGTTCTCCCTCCTCCAGTTTTTCGATAATTCGACCACGTGTAAAGTCATCTAAATGTCTCCGCGTGGACATTTTCTCGTCTGCGACACACTAACAAACAACTCGAACCTCTTTGCAACGTCGCACACTTTCGCTTTTCGTTTCCTGCCTTGCTGCGAGATGCTCCTTATATCCATTTCAGCGCAGTCATGTGACCTGCGACATCACATTTCGGAAATTTGCATACGCATCGTCTTTCTACTGATCCGCTTGCGTTATGCAAATCGCCTCAAGCTTGTGTGTTTCACTGTGCTGCTATAATCTGTGGCACTAGTGTCCGTCCTTAAGTCCGTCCTATAATCTGTGGCACTAGTGTCCGTCCTTAAGTCCGTCCTATAATCTGTGGCACTAGTGTCCGTCCTTAAGTCCGTCCTATAATCTGTGGCACTAGTGTCCGTCCTTAAGTCCGTCCTATAATCTGTGACACTAGTGTCCGTCCTATAATCTGTGGCACTAGTGTCCGCCCTATAATCTGTGGCACTAGTGTCCGCCCTTAAGTCCGTCCCATAATCTGTGGCACTAGTGCCCGTCCTATAATCTGTGGCACTAGTGTCCGTCCTTAAGTATGTCCTATAATCCGTGGCACTAGTGTCCGTCCTATAATCTGCGGCACTAGCGTCTGTCCTTACGTTTTGCACGCCAGTGTACGTTTTTAAGTACGTCGATTCCGCAAGACAATGAAAACGTAAAATGGCCCACATGTTATTGTTCTTTTACGAATAAAATAGCAGCCAGTTGTTTTTTACGCTTTCCAACCGTAGGTTGAAGAAGCGTGTATGCTCCAGCTTTTTCCGTCCGTCTGTCTGTCTGTCGGCACGATAACTCACGTAAAAATGGTTTGATTTCAATGAAATTTTAGTATGTGGTAGGGGACCACCTGGGGACGAACCCTGTTGAAAATGGGTGAAGTGGAGTCAAAGGTCAGGACATAGGAGATCGGGATGCATTCCATTGCCCTTATGCGCCATAAGGTGCGTAAAAATGGTTCGATTTCGATGAAATTTTAGTATGTGGTAGGGGACCACCTGGAGAGGAACCCTATTGAAAATGGGACAAATGGAGTCAAAGGTCAGGACATAGGATCGGGATCCATTCCATCGCCCTTATCCCACACTATTAACGTGGACGTCAAGTAATTTTGCTTCCTATATTTCCAGTGGAAAACCTTTTGTACACATTTCCTTCACAATTAGTGTGTTCCCAAGGATGGAAATTTGAACATCGATTAAAATAACTTCATACTATAACTTGGAATACTTAACATTTTCTAAAACATAAGCATAATTATATTAAAAAACAATAGCGTTTCCTTTGGTGGTGTTGAAACCAGAAAAAGATGGCGCGACCTGTACTTTGATGACGTCAGTGGACAAATAAATGTTGGATTGCATAATTACGGCTATGGTTTAGAAAATATTATTACGGTTATGGTTTAGAAAATATTAAGTATTCCAAGTTATAAAATGAAGCTATTTTAATCGATGTTCAAATTTTCATTCTTGGGAACCCATTAATTGTGAAGAAAATGTGTACAGAAGTTTTTCCATTGGAAGAATAGGAAGCAAAATTACTTGACGTCCCCCTTAAAGTAGCAATTCTCTTATATATGTATGTATATTTTATTTTGAAAACGACTCTAAGAATTTTGATGAAAGTCATTAACCTTCCATTTTCTGGTACTAGAAATCGATTTAGCTTGATCTCGACTTTAGGAGAACTCGTTTAGTGGGTTAAATAACCACCCCGAATTAAAAAGTTTTTAGTGTCATGGCGTCATTCCATTAATGCTTCCAATGCAGAAATCTTATGACGTCAGGATCTCGCGTTTGAGAATGTTGGCGCGCGGTCACGTCATCTGTCTCATTACGTCACGCGCTGTGTTTGGATCCTATTAAATTGCATTAAAGTTTTATGACGTCATAATCTTGCTAGCAGATGTTCGCGATTTCCATCTGCACCATTACGTCACGCGTTGTGTGCGTATGTCCGTCCTCACGATAACTCGCGTAAAAATCGTTCGATTTCGATAAAATTTTAGTATCTGGTAGGGTATCATCTGGGAAGGAACCTTATTTAAAGTGAACGAAATGGGGTGAAAGGTCAATACATAAGAGCGGGATTCACTCTACTGCTGTTATGCGTCATAACTAACGTAAAAAAGGTTCGATTTCTATGAAATTTTAGTATGTCTTTCATCAAAATTCTTGGAGAAAATGGGCGAAATGGGGTCAAACGACTTTCATCAAAATTCTTAGAGAAAATGGGCGAAATGTGGTCAAAGGTCAGGACATATGAGTGGAATCACTTCCATCGCCATTATGCGCCATAACTTACGTAAAAATGCTTCGATTTGGATGAAATGTTAGTATGTTGTAGGGTCCTGCCTGGGAACGAATTCTATTGAAAATGGGCAAAATGGGGTCAACGGTTAGGACACAGGAGCGGGATCTATTCCATAGCCCTTATGCATCATAACTTACGTAAAAATGCTTCGATTGCGACAAAGATTTATCATGTTATTTCGGAGGTATACCGAACCGGTTCTGTTGAATATAATCGATATGGGATCAAGGGTCAGGGCACAGGACCGAGATTTATTCCACAGCCATTATTCTCATAACTTGAGTGATAACTTGAGTAATGATTTCTGGTATGTTGGAAAGCGTATTATAATCAATGCATTGCATGATTTTACAAACTTGTTTGGTTTCTCTTTAGGTTGTGCGTGAAGGTGAAGACGACAAAAAGCATCGTACTGACATCGCATTTCGTTACAAGGCGAGGCCAACTGTAACTGCTCCTTTTTGCCGTTAAGTGAATTCGAAGCCACTCAACTGTTTACCATCACTTAAAATGCGCGCTGCTCTGTCGAGGCGAGGGTTTGAAAAACTGAACTCCAAGGAAAAGGCTGGAAAGCTCCCATCTGTTAATCAATTACTAACCCTCACCCGGAATTCTAGTGCCCGAGTGGGTGAGCTCTTTGCTGAAGGCGTCGTATGAAAATCGTAGTAGGAGAAATTTTTTTAAAGCAAATTTTTTCCGACCCAATCTCGGACGGTTTGTCAGAAGCCAGCGCTTAAATCACTGCGCCACTGGGGCGGCTTTCTTTTTGCAAATAGGAGAGGAAAAATACGAAACTGATTACCGTAATGCCGCCTTGCATCTACGCAGAAAGAAAAAGATTTCACAGGTGGTTCGAAATTATGGTGGATGATAGAATTTCGACCATCCTAACGGCTAATTCTCGGTGAAAATAAGGAGAATTTGACATTCATCCGGAGTGCGGGAGGAAGGGCTGAAAATCCGGAGTCTCCACCCTGAATCCGGAGAGTTGGCACGTCTGTAAACTGGGTTTTCCCAACGGTCAACTACACTTGTCAAACCGCAGTCTCGGCGAAAGTTTAGCTACTAGGAAAGTTAAAAGTAAAACATCCATAAACAGCCTTTCAGGAAGTTACGGTTACGTATTCGACATAGTGTTTTGGGTGTCGGTGGTTTGTTAAGCACCCATTCTCAGGTATCCACATCCGAAACTCATGCGATCCTTCAAGCCATGTTCATGACAGTGATTGAAATGTTTTCGAAGTATATCCACTGCTGTCCAAAACTTAAGGACGAGGTACATACAATGCGACTTGTCAAAATTGAAAAAAAAACTGGGTTTACAGCTGTAAGTAGCATCCATAGTAATAACAGCAGCAAAATGAAATGCACGACATAAAAAATCATGAGTAATGTGCAACAGTGATCGAAACAGAACAAAATTTTACGAAGGAGATACAAAGACAAAATATCACCTGTCGTCCAGCGGCATTATTTAGAAAGGGAGATGTCCAACTCTCACCGCAATACATGTTTGACATCGGTGTGTCATGCTTTGCACCACGTGGTTTAGGGGTAAATTGCCCTATATCTGCTGGAATGAACCGATAAGTACTGGAATGGTTTCTGGTGGAGGATTCCATTGGACAACACGTCCATTCAAAGCATCCCATGCATGCTTGATTGGATTGATATTAAGAAAGCGGCCTGGACACTCCATTCAATAGATATACACTACCCAATATTTCACACACACCTGCTGTGCGATGAGGACGTTATTGTCCATAAAAATGAAAACTGCGCCCACAATAACACGGAATAGACGAATGTGGCAAAAAATCACATCACTGCAGTACTTCTGGCCGGTGACTGTCAGAGTTGGGAACGTGTCAAAAATTTCGGACCCAACCCGGACGTCCCCTAAGTGGATCCGACCCGATCCAGACCCGATCCAGACCCGATCCAGACCCGAACAAATCTGCTTTGAACTATAAATTGGGAATGTTACTTGCATCTATGTACAAGGAAACCCATTTCCAACTAGATCTTTATTCTCGAGTTTTTGCTGATTCCTTGATAAAGCCAAGGCTCAGTAGTTCATTCAATTAGTTTATTTTATTTTTATCTGTTCTCCTTTTACTCACACAGGTAGATACATAACCTTTTCTATGTTGTACTAGGTGTGAGTCAAAATTTTATATGTATTTTTTTGCTTAGGTATCTTCTTTATAGAATGTGAATTCTGAATTTTCAAAACTTTGCTGCGTAGCGCGTTTTTGATCTTCAGGTTATTTTGCAACCTTCGTTTTAAAGTTCTAAAGTTTTTCCTTAGTCTTCAGTTTTGCTTCTTAAGTATATTTATATATATATATATATATATATATATATATATTCATCACAATAACTGCTTGATATTTAATAATTGAAATCCTTTTTTAATAATAAAATCTGGTTACTTGTTAAATTTTAGTGCCACTACTTTGCGTAATCCAGAAGTAATGGCTAACTATGACCGTGACCATGGAGTATATTACAAATGGGAATCATTATTTACGATTACACAAATGTATTTTTTTTAATGTGTTTAGATTGTTCATTCTTTCCACGCTTTGATGGAGGTGTGCATTCTTTAATATGGTCCGTCAGATTTTTGGTTACATAATCTTTTATTACATCGTCGACATCTTTCTTTGTAATTATACACTTTCCACATTTTGAACAACAAGCAAGAAGTACCAAACAACACAGAATTATTCACCAGTTCCTTAATGAGACGAAACAATTTCCAGCACTCACTCTTCCCCTTGTGGTTTTTAACAAGAACGTATTGGTTGGCCTCGACGCCTTTCTCAACCTCCTTAATATTAAATCCATCCATATTAACAAATAAGGAGTTAATTTCGACATGACATGTCATGGGAACGGGATGTTAGCACATCAATCGAAAACCTCTGAATGCTCAATGTAAAAGATGCGATGTGAAAAGTAACTCTTAGCCATACAGTGAACTTCGCACGGAGAGAGTGAATCTTTTGAGAAGCAGGCGAATGGCGTTTGCCTGTACCTTGCCTTGGGCAATCGCACTGTAAAAGAACGCAAAGGAAGTATCTTTTTAAGATACGGTTTCGGTGTATCTGACGTTGATCGGTGGAAATCTTCGTTGCTTTAAGAAAGAGACTACGATATTTTTGCATGGCAAATCATTATTCACTCCATGGGCACCAGCATGGACTACAGAATTCCATAACGCGCATTTTTCTTTGGAACATATTTTTCTCTTTTCAAAAATAAAACGGGAATAAAACCGGGTCAAAATCGGGTCAGGGACACCTTGACCCGACCCGTTGGACCCGCAAGAAATTGTCGACCCGTTGACCAGTTTCCATCTCTGGTGACTGTCCGTTGATTTATCACCTGCAGTACGTTCCATCCACTGCCCATGATACCAACATACACCATGACGCCGCAATCACCATATCTGTCCCATCCAACGATGTTCCTGGTATCATACGAAAGAGTCACAGGCTTAATTTCGGGAAGACTTCTTAGATACAAATAACAAGTGCAAGGACTCTGAATGAGTCAGGGGTTACATTTCGGTAAGTGACCTCTAGATATACGCAACCTATGTAAGACTCCGAAAGAGTCACGGGCTCAATTTCGGTAAGTGACCTCTAGATATAAGCAACCTATGTAAGACTCCGAAAGAGTCACGGGCTTAATTTCGGTAAGTGACGTGTGAGATATACGCAACCTTCGTAAGGCCTCCGAAAGAGTCAAGGGCTCAATTTCGATAAGTGACCTATAGATATAAGTAGCCTATGTAAGATTCCAAAAGAGTCACGGGCTTAATTTCGGTAAGTGACGTCTAAGATATACGCAACCTTCGTATGGCCTCCGAAAGAGTCAAGCGCTCAATTTCGGTAAGTGATCTCTAGATATAAGCAACTTATGTAAGACTCCGAAAGAGTCACGGGCTTAATTTCGGTAAATGACCTCTAGATATACGCAACCTATGTAAAGGCTCCGAAAGAATTACGAGCTTAATTTTTTCATTTGATTGAATGTCAAAAATAGTACTGCTGAAACAATGATTTCTGACAGCAGAATTTAAAAATTTCAACAATACCTTGGTCCCACAGCTGCGGTACACTCATTGTATTTCGTGGAAAATACATGAATTTAATCTGGTAATACCTACATTTATCTTGGACAGCAGATATCAAGTGAGGGTCACATTGATGAAGAAATTAATCGGCGTATAAAACTTGCCTGGAGAGCATTTGGAAGAAACAGTACAATTTTCAAGTGCAATATGCCATTATGTCTTAACAGAAAAGTGTTTGATCAATGCATCCTTCCAGTGCTTACAGAGGTGCAGAGACGTGGACCTTAACTAAAAGAGACATACAAAGACTGCGGACAACTCAAAGAACATTGAAAGATGCATGCTTGGTGTAACCAGGAGAGATAAGAAGAGGAACTCGTGGATTAGAAAAATGACAAGAGTGGAAGACCTCATGATCAGAGTAAAATCCCTGAAATGGCAATGGGCTGTACATATTGCCAGAAGGACAGACCATCGATGAACAGCTGAAATTTTAGACTGGATTCCGAGGGACAGGGAAAGACCCAGAAGAAGACCACATAGGAGATGGGCGGATGAAATTCGAAAGTATGCGGGAGTATCATGGAAGAGACGGGCACAAAACAGACCGTTGTGGAAGAAACTTAAGGAGACCTTCGTCCAACAGTGGATTGATATTGATTGACAATGATGATGACGATGACATGAATTTAATACACCCATTACACGTCCAATCTACATGGGGAGGTCACTAATAAACGAAGTAACTTCGCGAGTCAAACTCTTTTGTCCAGTGGCTAACCTATAAAGTATCTAACGTCACACACCGAAGATCCAAAACTTGTGACTGGGGAACCTGCAGCCAAAACATTTAAGTATCTCACATTCATACAAAGAAGACCTAAAACATTATGACCAGTGCGACTTTACACAAATCGAAGCAACTCCCAGATAATCAAAGGGGCGTGTGAGGGTCATGAAACGGTATGAATAACACTCGATACTGTGCTCTCTCAATCACTGCTATTCTTCTTCTTCAGAAGGGAAAGGCAGCGGACTTAAGCTAGTTTGACAAAGGCCAAATTGTAGTGGCAAGACAAATGGACCAGAGCATTTCAGAGACGGCAACGCTTGTAGGGTACTCGCGGGCAACAGTGGTTAGTACCATCAAATGTGGTACGATGTGGTACGAGAAGAGCCGACCACGGCTCATTGACAGTGGCATAGCCAGAAATTTCTTAAGGGTGGGGGGGGCATGGGTTTGGTTCATTGGAGAAAGCCCCATATATACATATACATGTGTATATCGCTTTAAATTTATGCTAAATCTCCCCTCAAGGAGGGGGGGTCGGGACCACCCCCTTGGCTACGCCTATGCACATTGATGCTAGAGGTGAGCGAAGGCTCTTCCGTATGGTACGAGTCAACAGAACGGATACTATGGTGTAACTCGCCAGTGATTTGAATGCTAGTGTATAAGCCAACCACGGCTAGTTGATGCTAGTAGTGAGCGAAGTCTATCCTGTATGGTACGAGCGAACAAAAGGGATACTGTGGTGCAACTAGCCGGTAATTTCAATGCTGGTGTAGCCCAATCACTGCTCATCGATGCTAGAGGTGAGCGAAGGCTATCCCTTATGGTACGAGCCAATGGAAGGGATATTGTGGTGCAACTCGCCGGTGATTTGAATGCTGGTGTAGGCCAACCACGGCTCTTCGATGCTACAGGTGAGTGAACTCTATCCCGTACGGTACGAGCCAACAGAAGGGATGTTGTGGTGCAACTCGCCGGTGATTTGAATGCTGGTATAGGCCAACCACGGCTAATCGATGCTAGAGGTGAGCGAAGTCTATCCCGTATGGTACGAGCCAACGGAAGGGATATTGTGGTGCAACTCGCCGGTGATTTGAATGCTGGTGTAGGCCAACCACGGCTCTTCGATGCTACAGGTGAGCGAAGGCTATCCCGTATGGTACGAGCCACCGGAAGGGATACTGTGGTGCAACTCGCCGGTGATTTCAATGCTGGTGTAAGCCAACCACGGCTCATCGATGCAAGAGATGAGCGAAGTCTATCCCGTATGGTACGAGCCAACAGAAGGGACACTGTGGTGCAACTCGCCGGTGATTTCAATGCTGGTGTAGGCCAACCACGGCTCATCGATGCTAGATCCCGTATGATACGAGCCAACAGAAGGGATACTGTGGTGCAACTCGCCGGTGATTTGGATGCTGATGACGAGATTGATGTTTCACAATACATCGAACAGTGCTGAAAATGTGACTGAGTGGCCGTAGGCCACTCCGAGTGCCAATGTTAACCACGGATCACCATCAAAACCGCCTGCAAAGGGCACGCCCGCATCAAAACTGGACCTTGAATTATTAGAAGGTCGTCTGGCCCGATGAATTTTGTTTCCTCTTGCACCGTGTGGACGGCATTGTACGTGTGCGTCGTTTACCTCGGAAAGTGTTGCCACCAGGATGCAGCATGGTAGAAGTGTAATGCTTTGGGCCTTGTTCTACTGGAAAACCTGGGCTTCAGTAATTCATTTGCAGGAAACTATGACGTCAACCAGCTACTTAACCATCATTGCAGACCAGGTACATCCTTTCGTGGCAATGGTGTTTACCTCTAATAGTGCCTCCTTTCAGTCGGATAATGCACCGTGCAACACTGCTCGGATTGTTCGAGAATGATTCGGTGAACGTAAGGAAGACTTCCAAGTATTGCTCTGACCTCCAAATTCTTCAAACATGAATCTAATCAAACATCTGTGGTTTGTGTTGGAACAGCAAATCCGATCGGCGGCGGCTCAGCTAGGTAACTTACAAGACATAAAGGATCTGCCGGTGACGTGTTGGTATCAGATACAACCTTTAGAAATCTTGAAGCGTCCATACCTTGCCAGGTAAGAGCTGTTTTGGTAGCACGTGGAGGACTAACGTCATATGACATAGGTGGCCATAATGTTTTGGCTATGTAATGTGTGTGTGTGTGAGTGTGTGTGTGTGTGTGCATATTTGAAAATCCATTTGAAATCGATGCTATCGACAAGTGAATCTAATCATTCCTGAATACAGTGTAGTGGACAAATAAAGACGTGGAACTATTCGTAAGTTATCAAGTTGATTTTTTCCCTGGCATTTTGTAAATATTACTTTGATAAGTGTTATATATGTTCACGAAGTTTATTCCGTACAATTGCAGAGACGTATCACTTAAACACGTAAGCATTATAACTTACTTGCAATTTAAACCTTAATCTCAAGATATGAGGAAATCTGTTTTCATATAGTTTTTCTTAAAGGCATTCTAATTGAAAAAAAAAAAAAAAAAAAAAAAAAAAAAATAAAGGCTGAACGAAAAGCGTACTTCGACATTTTATCCTTTTTTGTGATTCTGTTTATTTCGTTTTCCAAATATTATGTGGATAAAACTGGATGATGATAAAAAATCAGCACATAATTAAAACTCGGGGCTCCTAGAAATGGCGGCGCCCTAGGCAGCTGCCTTGCCTGTTTAGGCTAAAGGTCGGCACTGGAGAAACACATGTAAACGCCATAACACAAAATCACTTCTTAAAATTGCTTCAATGTGGCATCAGCACTAACAACATTACCACGAACAATAACTTAAAAAAATAAAATCTATAAAATTGAACTGTAATAAGGAATTTTACTTTTCTTTTATCGTTGAGTCCTTATTCCCCGAGGCTGCATAATTTTGCTTTCACAACCATAAATGTACAGCATTGGGAAAGAAAAGGGGGCAGGGGAAAGGAAACCTAGAATTCATAATTCTGAAAATCTTACATTTGAGAACGCCGAAGGCACCGCCCACTTTATTTATAGCTTCGAACCCCCATCGGTAATCTTTGCCATCATTATAACTTCAGATTAAAATATACACAGCAAATTTAGAATTGCAGGCTGTTAAGATAAATACATATAGAAAAAGTGATACGGATTTGAAAATACGAAAAAAAAAAAAAAAAAAAAAGCTCTTTACCTGTAGCCTGGAATCTTCCTTTTCCTCGTATTCCCGGACTTTCTCTTGAAGCAATTTGATTGTCACCTCTGCGAAAGCAAAAAGGAAGAACAACAGAATTAGTATCTGCTACTTAGGCAACAACTAGAGAGTCTTTTAAAAGAAAGAAATTCAAAATCACACAAAACCTATGCAAGTAAACTTCGGCACAAGTACACACAAACACACACAAACATATGTAATTCAGAAAACAATAGATGATTATTGGCAAAGCGTGGCTCACACAAATCACCGTTTTCGCTGGCAACAATGAAAAACTCCCGACTTGGTACAAATAATCTGACTGGAACACGATAGGGAAATGCGCCAAAATGACAACGGCTACTTACCTAGTAATAATGAAGAAATCAGTGGCATATGAATAGCATGCTTGAAGTTTCACAAGTTACAAATGCCAGGCATACGACCAAAATCAACACAGCCTATGCCAAGTGAGAATGATCTTGCACGTTTATATATTTACATACACACACATATTAGTGATTTTATCAACTACCTCTTCAGAGCTGGAGAGTATGATCCCGGAATTATCTGACAAGAGTAAGGAAGTGGGATTAAAAATGAACTTTTGAAAAACAAAATTGACGAACAATGTTTTTACAAGAAATGAAGATTTAGCGATTGATGGGGAAATTTAGAGGTAACCGATGCCTACATTTACCTTGGACAATCAAGCGAGCGCCATATTGATGAAGAAATTAATCGGCGTACAAAACTTGGTTGGAGAGCATTTGGAAGAGACAGTGTAATTTCCAAGAGCAATACACCTTTATGCTTTAAAAGAAAAGTATTTAAACAGTGCATCCTTTCAGTTCTTACGTACGGAGCAGAGACATGGACCTTAATTTAAAAAGACATACAGAAGCTGCAGAAAACTGAAAAAAGGCCTGGAGAGATGTATACTTGGTGTAACCATGAAAGATAAGAAGAGAAACTCGTGGATCAGGAAAATGACACGAATGGAAGACATCATGATCAGAGTAAAATCCCTGAAATGGAAATGAGCTGGACATATTGGTATTAACTGGGATATTAGACTGGATATCGAGCGACAGAAAAAGACTCAGAAAAAGACCACGTGGGAGATGCGTACATGAATTTATAAAGCATGCCGGAGTGACATGGAGAAAACTGGCTCACGGCAAACATCTGTGGAAAAAACTCTGGGAGACATTCATCCAGCAATGGATTGATCAAGGTTGACAGTGATGATATACATACAGGTTGTTTCACGAAGAGTGTCTGAATGGAACAGGAAAGTAATGGCTGGTCTAATTGACTTTGGTTTCCGTGGGGGGCCGTATACATATTCAATTTTCGTATTTTTCGGAAATTGCCCGTTCCGGCGGGTGCAACTATCATCCTCTGTTTGCTGTGTATTTTGCATTTTTCACTTTACTGCTAGGACCAACCGTTACTTACCTATTCCTTTCGGACATTCTTCGTGAAATACCCTGTATATATGCAGAATTGGCACAGTACACCTAATTTACCTTTGGGGGAGACAACGGCATAAAGAAAAGATTAATGGAGACATATAGGTAAATAACCCACCTTCGTTTTCCTGATGATGTAGTCATTTTCGCAAGTATCCCAGCATAGTTGCGGAGGATGATCCAGAAACTTGCTGACAAGAGTAAAGAAGGGGGATTAAAAATAAACTCACGGAATACAAAATTGATGTACAATGTTTTGACAAGCATTTAGCGGTTGCTGGGGAAGGCATGCAGAGGCTTCGAACAACTGAAAGAAGGACAGAGAGAAGAAAGCTTGATGTAACCAAGAATGATACGAAACGGAACTCATAGATCAGGCAAATGACAAGAGTCGGTGACATTATGATCAAACTAAAAACCCTGAAATGGCAATAGGCTGGACGTATTTCTAGAACGGCTGAGTACAGATGGACAACTGAAATATTAGACTGGGTATCAAGGGATAGAAAAAGACTCACAAGAGGGTCACGTGGTGGATGGGTAACTGAAATTTGAAAGCATGCTGAAGGGGCATGGAGGAGACTGGCTGAAGATAGAACGTTGTAGAAGATACTTAGGGGGGCACCTTCATTTAGAAGTGGACTGATAAAATGGTTGTTGTTGATGATGATGATATATAAGGAATTCTAGCGTAAAGACGTGAATACACTTCACTTAAAGCCAGAAATGAAAGGCGGTGAACGTTCTACATAAAATAATGTGAACCGATTAACTTACGTTCGCTGTGCAATGGAAGACTTGATTTTCTGGAGTAACGGAGAGTTGGGTGTGACGTATATTCTATTTCAACTTTCATTTTTAGTTCCTTTTTCTATGTAAATTTGAGTTTGTTTTCTTTTGCACTTTCCAAACTTAACGTGATATCTTCTCTCTCACATGAACGGAGGTTTGGCAACACCTGAGGTCAGTACGAAAGTGATGTACGCATGTGATAAGAACAAGACGAGAGATATAATGGCTACACAGTAGCTGTGAGATGGGGGATTTTGATGGTGAACATTAATGCTCCTTTTGGATACGACACTGCTCAATTGCCGTTTAAGTATTTTTGAAGGCTACGTGTTCTACTTTAATGATAGTGTTGTGTTTCGTAGTCAAGTGTTATTGTAGATATTAACCCAAGTTTCGTTGATCTCACCTTGTTGCAGTGCAAATGATCAAGTGCCTATTAACAGTAATAAAGGAGTAGCTGTAAAAAAAAAATATATATGTAGTGTTTGTGTGTAGCTGACTTACTAAAACACTACCTAGATCAAAAACTTCCCCTACAGTGAAATACGAGTCACTCAGATAAAGTTCAAGAAGTTGTTACTTACAGCTAAACCTTTATTGATCATTTGCACTTCAACAAGGTGAGATCAACAAAACTTGGGTTAATATCCACAATAACACTTAATCATGAAACACAACACTGGAACTTCAGTCAATATCCACAATAACACTTGACTACGAAACACAACGCTGTCATTAAAGTAGAACACGTAGCCTTCAAAATACTTAAACGGCGATTAAGCAGTCTCGTATCCAAAAGGAGCATTAACGTTCACCATCAAAATCCCCCTCTCACAGCTACTGCGTAGCCATTATATCTCTCGTCTTGTTCTTATGACGTGCATACGTCACCTACGTACTGACTTCAGGATGTTGCCAAACCTCCATTCATAAGAGAAAGAAGATATCACGTAAAGTGTGGAAAGTGCAAAAGAGAACAAACTCAAATTTACGTAGGAAAAGGAAATAAAAATGAAAGTTAAAATAGAATATACGTCACATGGGTTCAGAGTCGTTCCCATACCTCAGAAATGCTAGCCAACATTCACCGACACCTACCCAAGCATTTGATCCAACAACCAGCTTGTTACTCTTTTTTTTTTTTTTTTTTTTTTTTTTCGATTGGAGGTTTAACGACCACCATGAGCAACTCAATGGGCTATAAGCAGTCGCCCGTCCCTAATTTAGGGTCACTGGTTCCAGGGAAGGAGAGAGCCAGTGCCGTAAGACAAACACAACATCCATGCCTCACCGGGATTCGAACCCGGACCCCTTTCGGGCGAATGATCAGAGGACAACGCCTTAGACCACTGC
The DNA here is from genome assembly GCA_039090855.1 of Macrothele yani. Classification (NCBI taxonomy): domain Eukaryota; kingdom Metazoa; phylum Arthropoda; class Arachnida; order Araneae; family Macrothelidae; genus Macrothele; species Macrothele yani. The sequence continues at coordinate 74,940,041 of CM077028.1, read as the reverse complement.
GCCACCGGGGCGGCGCTTGTTACTCTATTCATCGAAGATGCTCCACGGCTTATTATTTCAGTTGCTTCTACTAAGTTCCCGGATGGATATGGGACACGGCAACTCTATTATAGCACTACAGTCTCCGTTAGGAAGCTTATCAATTCTGCAAATCGCAAGAAGCAACTGGTCGAAGCATTATTTTGAAAACAACCAACCAGACTAAGGATGAACCCTTTATTGTTGCATAGGCAGCTAGCTGATTTGACCTCATGCTGACATATTCCTGGAGCGATGGATATGTCAATCGTCTCAAGATAATGCCTCTGTGGGTCTTGCATATGATCCTATTGATAAAGAACTCCTCATAAGAATTCGTCTTCACTTCATGTTCCATGTGGAACGATGTTTTGGTCATGTCTCAGAAATCCTGTGCGTCGCGTGTTCTTTTCCTTTGACCGCAGCTGGCTCTTGCGCCATAAAACCTAACCAACCACCAGGATTTCAGAGGTTACGGAAGCACAGCACTCCCCATAAATGCTGAGAGAATCGATTGAATTACAGGTTGCCTGGAAAAAAAAAGAAAAAGATTGTGAGAGGAAAAAAAGGGAGGAAAAGGGAGGGAAGAGAAACGATCATAACAAGTACTGCGGACAGAGTCTTCTTGGTTCTTGCCCACAAAAATTCAAAGCACCGATGCCACACACAATTCCACGTTACATACTTTAAATACTCAGCACCCCATTGCGACGTCCGCTACCACTTACGGTTATACTCTTCACTTATTCCATTCGTGCAAATATAACAAGTATAATAAGAGACGAAACACCAGGAGAAAAGAAACAAAAAAATACACAGGAAGAAAAAAGAACAAGAAAGGGTTGATTTATTGTGGTTACTTGGGTCACCCGCCTACCACTCTCCACGACTGAATGGAAAAAGGGTGGGGGTGGGGGAACAAAGCGCCTAAGAAAACGCGCGAAATGAGGGGAAAGGGGTGTAAACGATTTATACACCCCACGTCGCTTCATGCTGTACACTGTATGTGTGTGTATCCGTCATAATGACTTATACTGTTCACACACACATAAGCACACACCGAACCCACTTGTCCGTAAAGATCAATAATCGGTAAATGACTTCAGTAATAGCCGCTATGTATCACTCGGTGATAAAAAGAAACTCTGAGATTATCGCTATTTCTCCCCCCCCTTTCGGTCGCCACTTTGCAGAGGTGCTCACCCCCCGTTTCCCTCATCCTAACCTTTCTATTTCTTCGCATTACTCCCTCCCGCGCCCCATTCCATCTTCTGAAAAGCAATGATTGGCTGTATCCATTTGCCCCATGACGATGCCGACCCCCTTATAACCTCCCTTCCACCCTCCCTTGAAAACGCGAGCAGCCGAAGACTCGCGGACCCCCTAGCACTGCGCCATACTACACCGATTCTTTTTCTCACTGCCGTTAAGATGGCAATACTTATAAATCTGTCACTATTTTTGTGCTTGCTTAATTGGCGGGAAGAAGTTAATAGGAGGAAGAAAGCGGCAGTTTGAACAGCCGGGCGAACCAGCTATGGGGTTCAGTAGGAGGATGAGGAGAAGGATGGAGGAGGGGGAGGGCATCCGATTTTCGCCGGTGGGAAGAATTTTTCGTCTTTTCGATCCAGTAATAAGCGAATGTTTGTTAACCATGATCTGCAAGTACAACAGGCTATCAGAGACAGCAGTGTTGCCATGGTGAATCCCCCGTCCCCACCTGGGGAAGAAAAAAAAACATTATTCTCCAAACACCGTGTAAAAACGGAAGCTTGATGTTTTCATTATTCATTTTTTCTTTCCTTTATTGTGAATTATTCCGGATAAATTCTTAATTTTGCGGAGCTTTGTTCTCAATTCCGAAACACGCACTACTTAATAATTATTTTATAGAAGCAATTATCTGCGTACCTACTCTGATGCACACATAATTATGAACAGAGCGCGATTCCAAACGTGCGAAGATTTGACAATGTGAGACATATACGCAGAAGGTACTGATACGCTTAAAACATCCCAGCATTTGATGTGGTAGAAAAAACGGCACATAGAAGGAGACAGTTGCCGAATGTCAGTTCTTTGAAAGAAACTGACAGTCGAGGTGGTGCTTTACACAGTGCTTCCGTAACTGTAAAACAAAAACGCATAGTAACATGTCAGCATCACTTATTTGGCGACAGGAAACAAAGCCTTGAGGTAGTTTTCTACCCAGGGATCGTGATTTCGTTAGAGTTCTAAATTGAAGAGCTTCGATTATCTATTCTCCTTTTGCTTTTCCTTTCAGGTAAAGTGAAAAAGAAGATCAGCAACTGTCAGTTGTGTCTGCAGAACGGCAACTTTCAATTGCATGTATCTTTCAGTCTTCAAGCAATTCGAAAACAATTTTTTCGTGCTTCTGTATCAAACAAAAGAGCACCAAACAATATTATACACATATTTTTTTTGTTTAGGGCTAGAACTTACCCCGTGAATACTTAACAGTTAATGGAAAACCCCATCCGTAATTTAAAGCCCCGAACGGAAATGGGGGAGGTCCTGAACAGGAAGAACATAAATAACATCCACTTCGTACCTAGCTAGAGATTCGAACGCAGACCCAGCAGACAGAAGCCCGCAGCTCCAACTAATTTTCAACCTAACGTGAGTTAATAATAATAAAAAAAGAATATTTCATTTAACATAATGCATTATCATGTACGTTTTACAATAAACAAAGGGAAAATGCCCCCGAACCCGGTGGCCGAGTGGTCTGTTTTTTTTTTTTTTATTTTATTGGAGGTTTAACGACCACCGTGAGCAACTCAATGGGCTATAAGCAGTCGCCCGTCCCTAATTTTGGGTCACTGGTTCCAGGGAAGGGAAAGAGCCAGTGCCGTAAGACAAACACAACATCCATGCCTCACCGGGATTCGAACCCGGACCCCGTTCGGACGAATGATCAGAGGCCATCGCTTAGACCACTGCGTCACCGGGGCGGCCCGAGTGGTCTGAGGCGCTGGCTTCTGACCATTCGTCCGAGATGGGTCCCGGATGAGGCTTACTGTCTGAAAACGCTGGATGTGTTCCATTTCAGGAACCAGTGACCCCAACTTTGGGAAAAAATAGCCGTACAAGTTGCTCATTGTGGTTGTGAATTTTTAACGTGTTTTTAATAATTTCGTTCAACACATAGCAGCACTGCACATACTCCTCGTTCGTCGCTTTCTTTCAAGTACTACTACATTATTGTTAATTTTCAAAGCGATGCAGTCACACAACCCTTTCACAAGCAACTCATTTCGGTTAGTTCCGGGTCCAAATATTTCTTTCAATTTGGCTTCGCATGCTCACATATGTCTTCCGTTAGCAAACTAGCTTCAGAAATTGCTACGATTCCCTTTTGCAGCTGAGAGATACATTCCTGAGCAACTCCACAGAAATAGGAATCACAAGCTCCTATATCTCTGAAATATTGCCACCTTATTATTTTGGAGGAACAATATTGCATCTTATAATCTACTTACAGATCCATTAGCCATAAAACTTCTTGATGTGGCGCAGAAAAGAAAACTTTGCCTGACTAATAACCTGGCATTCGCCCATTTCCCTTAAACATTTTTCTATAGGTAGGCAGTGGCAACTCTGTTTATCTTTCACAGTTGCTACCTTTGGCATTGCTCGCAAAAACTGTCTGCCCTTGCCCCCATCACCTGTAGTTCTTCATCCAGCTACAAGAAACACGGCTAGCGAATAATCATTTCGTGCCTAAAAGATAAAGAGCAGCATAATCTGTTTCGCCAAATGATTGATTCGTAACTATTTCAAAAGGTGCTTCGCAATTTTGGAATATCTTACCCAGTTGCATCTTCCAAGAAAATTACAACCTTTAGCTGTTAAATCAAGGATAAACAAACTACTTTTGCGGAATTCCAGATTTTAATGCAAGATAACAAAACTGATGCTGCCCCCATAATATTTTTCCTTTCTTGGTGAAAACAAATGAGCAAGATACAATTTCGAAAACGCCTTTTCGTTCTTTTTAGACGAAGAAATCATAGATATGTAACACTCAGACAAATAAATGCAATTGGTACAAGTTAACTGTCCAAACTTTCATTAATCAATGCTTTAAAGGAATTGGAAAAAATTCACAGACAGCTCAAAAGTAATAACTATAAGTTCAAGTACATCCCTTCCCCGGTTTAAAGACCACCACCAGCAACTCATATGGCATTAAGCAATCACCTGTTCCTAATTTAGGGCAACTGTTTCCAGGGACGCGGGAGAGTCAGCGCAATCAGAAAAACCCACCACCCATGCTTCTTCCGGCACTCGAACCCGGATCCACCTCCGAAGAATGGTCAGAGACCAGCCCTAAGATCGCCCTGCCACCGCGACATCCAAGTACAGCTTTTGCAGTCATTACTGTCTGTTCTGGACATAGACCATTCCTATTTTCTACGGTGTCGGTAAATTTTCGGCATTCCTCATATAGTTGTTGCCAGGACTCCATATGAATTTCACCGTTCCATCCCATCCTTGGTCAGACTTCCTTTCTCATTCAGGCACTCTTTCAACAAGGTAGAATTTACAAGTTTGTCAAAACGAGACGAGCCACCTTCCCGTACTGGTTAATGCTAGTGAAATGCGCACAAACATAATTACATTAGAACCCGTTTGTAACGAGAAGCTCGGAACCGACAGAAACACTCGTTGAATCCGGCGCTCGCTAAACCCGTTTCTGGGTGAAATTACCCACCACGTAAAAATATGTACAGGTGATAATATATATATACGTTTATATTATATATCCCTAACAACCGGATATGCTTGAAAGATTTAATTAATTAACTACAATAGTACTATAGTTAATTAATTAAACCCTTCGAGTATATTCAAATTCACGGATATGTGAGACTGACCGTTGCATGGAACACACATGAAGCAACAGCAGTACCGGTCTTCCCAATGCAACGCTCACTTGGAGGGTGAAAATGGCAATGGACGCAATTCTGTTTTCTCTCCGGCGACATCTCCATTCCATTACTCCTCTATCACTCTCTTCAATTGTCGCCCAGAAATCCACTTACACCCGTCCTCTTTAGCCTGGGAGTAGGCGGCTTGTCCTCAACTCTGATGACGCGATACACCCCTTAGAGTGGGTGGCAAACAGAGTCTCTTGCACAACTCATTTGTTGAGCATTTCACGTACTTCTTTCCCATTGCTTCTCTATCAAAGCACGCAAAGATTCTCCTGCGCTGTTGTAATTTCGTTCTTATGCCACCATTTTATTCCTCCATTCAAGGACAGTGCGGAGCAGGTATTCTTTGTCACTTTAAATATGGAATTCCATTAAATTTTGTAACTTTGCTTGTTAAATGTGATCATCTTAGCTTTTCTCTTTCTCATTAAATCCGGGGGTCTTCTTTAAATTCGTTTGTTAAAAACTATCAAACTAGCTCTGAATTAGCATTACATCAAACAGTTGCTCCTGTTTTGCTCGTTAAATCCAAGACCTCGCTAAATAGGGGATCATTATATGCGGTTTATACTGTAATTGCCTGCAGAATTAATATCTATTAATAACTTCAATTTGTTTAAAAAGAAATTAAAACACTACTTACTTAACAACTGATATCCATTCATTAGTACCAGATGGGAGGTTGATTGACAGGGATTATTCGACTGAAGGGGGAATGCGAGGGACTTACCAGGTGAAGATTCAGTGACCAAGGGACGGGGGATCAATACAATGAGGATTGGGTAGGAGGGGAAAACTCATGATTTTCATTACTTTAACATTATTTCCCAATTGATATGCTGTTAATTCAACATTATGATTAGGTGTTTAATTTGATATTTCTTTCCTTTTTTTACTTTGTTGGTGTTTTATCAATGTCCTTGTCTTGACTTAAACCTAGGGAGATCAAGGCTGGTCAGGTCTCCTCGAAGCCTTTTCCTTGATCTTCCCTGCTGTTATTTTCATGTTTATGCTTAACTATACAGAATTATTAATTTTATTATGTAACAGCAAGATCAATAAATGAAATGAAAATTATACATGACTATAAAAAATGTGAGCTTTCAGTACACTTATTTATTTGTTGTTTTAATGGAAAGGAGGTAAAATCTTCATGGCATAACTGTAAAGTATAGCAGCTAGTCGCTCATCAGGAATTCTAATGATTCAGGCTTTGCATTCGCGGTTAGCCTGTAACAAAGTTAAGAGGCCAAAATACTAAATTGCGTTTCGAAAACAACGCCACTGCTGAAAAAGTGAGAAAAAAATCCTCATTTTTTTTTACTTCCATGAGATAATAAGTAAAAAAGAAAAAGAAAAGACGATAACTATGGGTGATTCTGATGAAGAAATGGTGGTGGAAGCGAGAATGTGGTAGCCGGAGATCCGCAGGCGCCATGGATAGGTCATCCCACGGGGTTTACAATACAGAAAAATGGCATGATTGAGAGATAGAATTCGAAATGTCCGCCCACGAGGACCTCCCCAACCCCGTTACCATGGGAACAAATTACTCTACTCTATGACTTGATTCATCAATAGAATTCGATTTTTCCCTTTGTCTTCACCTTCACCGTTCCATTACGGACATCTTCATTCCGCAGCACCGCGTTTCGCTCTTTGTCTAATGGACGACTGCAATGAACCACGGCTGCAAATAAATACCAGTAGTCAAAAATGGCCAGGCGTTTTTTATAAAATAAATAAGATCACCGCCGTAGCTTGGCGAAAGATACCAGACGTAGCAACATAAAAACGACGACGAACTTCGAAAAGTAATTACGAGTGTTATAGAGATTTGCTTCCATTATCGAATTAGGTTTATTTTTACATCGATAGGAATATCGCGACGCTGCTCTTCACAACTGTTTGTAACGCAGCTGCACTTGTGAAATAAAAATAAACACGGCATCACAGACGGTTTATAATGAGTGTCAATAAAGTTTGGTGAATGCATGCTAAAATTGAACAATGTTAAAGTAAACTTAGTTTATTCGTCTTAAAAATAATCCTTACCCTCCCTATACTTTGGCACTGCTGGAAGCTACGGGAATGTAAGCACACCGGACAAAAAATTAGTCACCCCTAACAGAAATAATAGTAGGAAGTCACCGTTTACACAGAGGGCGCCTTGATCGCATTGTTGGGAGATAAATAGCACTAACGTGGTCTACAGGATCATTTCTATCTCGTGCAGTGGTGAAGAGCAACATGTGAGTTGAATTTAGTTTGCAATATGGGTCGTAAGACAGACGTTACTGAGTGGCAAAAAAAAAAAAGGTGTTGTGTATGGCCGTGCCTACGGACACAAAGTGAATGAAGTCGCCCAATTTGTTGGTGTGTCGAAGTGTACTATCCAGCGAGTCTACAAACAGTGAGATAGTTCGCAGTCAACTTCAAATCGGCGACGTAACTGTGGCCAGAAAACGATTCTCACCAACAGGGACCGCCGCCATGTTTCACGCCTAGTAACTGCAAATCGGTTTCAAACCAGGCAACAATTGCGCCAAACAGTCAATGAAAGTCCACTCCAACCAATTTCCGAAAGGAAATTGCGACCTGAACTGCATGCGATGGACATCTGGAGCAGAGTACCACGGAAGAGACCTCTTTTAACAGCAAGTCACAAAGTCGCACGTTATCAACGGGCTCAGAGGCACCAAAACTTAGCTGTGGAGGATTGGAAACGAGTAATTTAGCTTCGTTTTTGTTTGTACTCCAATGGTGGGAGGCGACGAGTGCATCGCAGGCCCAATGAAGTCTTTAATCCTGATTGTGTCGAACGTGTTGTTCAAGCTAGAGGGGATTCTGCGATGTTTTGGGGATGCTCTTCGTACCACGAAATGGGCCCCTCTCGTTGCAGAGACGACGAATTTGAACCAGCATGCGTACCTCCGAATTCTGAATAGCGAAGTGTTCCAGGAGCAGCATCACATGGCCACTTCTGTCTTCCAAGACGACAATCGTCGTACGCACACGGCGAAAACTGTGTCTGAGTGGTACGACGAACAATCAGCAACGCTGTCTCACCTCGACTGGCCCACCAAATCCCCAGATTTAAATCCTTTTGAAAATCTGTGGGATCATTTGGAACAGAAGGTGAAACGCCGGAATAGACACCCACGTACTCTGCCGGAACTTCAGGACCAATCGACGCACGAGTGGCTGCAAATCGATGTTCAATACATCCATAACCTCGTGGAGTCTCTACCACACCGGATTCATGCTGTTATGAAGGCATGAGGCGCCGTCACCCGTTATTAGCTAAGTTCTGACAGGGGTGACTAACCTTTTGTCCGGTGTGCTTATAAGGGCCTATGCCCTTTAAAACCGTCTGCATAGCTGGGTTGTCACGTTTGTTTGAGTGTCCAGAATGTCAGCAAATCTCAATCCTTTTAGCGCCAACTTCAGTCGTAAAAATAAAAAGTCGTCAGCCGCTGCCATATCAGTTGACTACAGTGGGTGATTTAACAGAGCCATTTGAAGCAGAATTTGATACTGGTTCTTTGCTTCTTTTTTGCAGGCTTAGAAAAATAATCAAATCGCCTGCCGCGACATGCGCTCCGTGCCACATTCTTTCTTACACTTCCGTGACGGTTACGGATTTGCTTGTACAGGTACTCGACTTCGTTGTGAAAGTTACCGCACCTTTCACAACCTTTCCCCTCACGCATTAAGAGAGCATTCGCTGAACTTCATCACCGTCCCTGTCTGGTGTTTTACCCCTCTACGACTCACCTGAAAAAAATTCACCTATTACGAGGAAAATAAGGAAACAAAGAGGGTGCGTTCGCTTACATAAAAGATCTAGTCAAGTCTTTAAAGACGAATTCAGGTTAAAAACAAATGCAGAGTTTCATTCATAGCTGCGCTTTTGGACTTTGCATTTCATAGGAGCGTATGCACTTTGACAGAAACCGCAATTTAGACACACTCTCATAAGCCACATCATTATGACCACTCCTATCGTAACGAGACGAGTGTCCACTTGTCCCACAGCCCGTAAAAGTGGCGTCACCAACCAACGCGGAATATACGCGTTAGTTCCTCAGTTTGAAGCCTGCGCAATGGGGAAAGTGAATGACTCGCGCGAGCTTGAACGGAAAATGATTACCAGCGCGAGGAAAGAGAGGACCAGCATTTCAGCAACTGCAGAAATCGTTGGCTGTACCAGAGCAGCCGTAGTGAAGGTGGGTCTGGAATGGTACGGACATGGACACACATCTACCCAACGTGCCGGAAAAAGGAGACCACTACTAGTTGACGGTCAAGGTGGACGCCAGTTGGTGCCGGCATATTCGGGACAACAGATGGTTCACAACCCTTCAGTTATCGGCAGAGAGAAACGTTTCTAAGAATGAAATCCAACGGACGCTCTTGTGGATAGGCCAAAGGAGACAGAGGCCGTTCTGGTATCCATGCCGACTAAGCGCCTCCTGCAGCCGGAATAGGAGCTCCGTGACTGGGCGTTTTTTTTTCTTTCTTTTTTTTTTTTTTTATTGGAGGTTTAACGACCACCGTGAACAACTCAATGGGCTATAAGCAGTCGCCCGTCCCTAATTTAGGGTCACTGGTTCCAGGGAAGGTAGAGAGCTAGTGCCGTAAGACAAACACAACATCCATGCCTCACCGGGATTGGAACCCGGAACCCTTTCTGGACGAATGATCAGAAGCCATCGCTTAGACCACTGCGCCACCGGGGCGGTGACTGGATGTTGGACGACTGCAAAAGTGTCGCCGGGTGCGATGGGTCTAGCTCCAATAAGCAGATGGATGGGGCCGGTTTCGATGTCACGCGGGTGAAGAGCTGTAACCAGACGGCACGACTGGACGAAAACAGGCCGGTGAAAGAAAGATCCTGGTATAGGGGTTGTTTTCATGAATATCACTCGGTACACCTGTCGCTGCCGAACATACCCTCACTTCCAGATCCTACCTAGGCATTATTACACAAAAAGTTTTGTCCTACGTGGACTATGTACCTACGTGGCGATGAACTCTTTTAGAAAGTCAAAGCCCCTTGTATTAAATGTCTCAAAAGACAAAGTCTTTGTCGTGCACGTCTAGGGATACGGAACAAAGATCAAATGATACAGGTTCGAGGGTCATGTTCAATCATTAAATGTGCATCCGGGCCGCCGAAGTCACATGATCTGAATCCCATCGAACGCTTATGGGAGACAGCCGAATGCAGCATTTGCCGGTCAACGCCAGTGCCTCGCTCGCTCGCCGAACACCACGACCTCATTCTGTCAACCAGGTACAGAATACCTGAGGATACCTTCCGCAGTCTAGTGAAGTAGATGCCACGACGAGTGGAAGAGGGTATCACGGAAAAGGGCAGCCCAACAAGCTATTAGGCAGGTGATCATAACGTTATTGCTCATGAGGGTTATCATTTTGCCCAGTGTTGTTTGTACTGCGGTGTATTGCATCCAACGAATGCTATACAGATTAAGCCTCGTACTTGTAGTATTGCTTTTTGGTCTTAATTTCTACAATGTTGGTAATTACGAGAAATCTGTTGTCGTTGCAAAAACGAGTCACGGTGTGAGATCCTGATACTCTGTTTAATGTGAACTCTAAAACGAGATTTTTTTTTTTTCGGGGAGTCTACAACACTTAAATCCAGCGCTTGTTGATGGCTGAGCCTAATAGAGTTCGGGGATATTACCGTCTTCTGGGAAATAGATCACCCATCCCAAATTTGGAGAAGAGGTTTTGGACACATCGGTAGTGCGGTAGTGTTACCAGGCGTATAATGCTAAGCAGCTTTTCGTTGTAAGTAGGCCTATCTTCCAGTGGGCTAAACATGGAATTTTACAACGACATTAAGGACCGATCAGGAGCTACAATGATAGTTACGGACCATTCAGCAGCAGTTCTCAGAGTATCAAACAAAGTTCGATAAAGGGTTTTTTAAGTCCAGTTAAGACGTTATTGCTTCAACAATCAACAACAGTCCTTCAAGCAGGAACGTAGCAAGCTTTTCTTATCTGGGAGGGCCAGACTTGGAATTACGCCCTTTCGAGTTCCACTCAAATAATACGTGGTTTTTACTTTCTCACACACCGCTGTCATAGGAAAGCACAATGATCGTCCAAAAATCCCATTTCAGATTTTTGACATAATTTTATTAAAAATGTAAAAACTAGGTAAATACCCAAGAACCACAGGTTGTAAATACCAAATAAAGCGTAAACGTTATGTGAACGCCGGCAACATAACTACAGCACAGAAATGCAGAACGAAAAGCAAACCAGCTCAGAACGAATGAGTATCGGATAGTGAATGTAATAACAGGAAGAAGCTTTACGGGTAGGGCTTGGAAAAATTCCGTTCAAGGTTAAACGCTCAGAGAGCTTTCTGCGACAGAGCACAGATGATTAATTAGCTCTTCATCCCAACATGTTCGAAAATGTCATGCAGGTTAGGCATATCAGCATATTGCCTCCACTGTTTTAGAAAATCGCCTTCATGGATATGAGATGTTCAGACCTCATAGTGTATGTTACTCTGTACCCTGGTTAACTGCATGGAATGCCGTATGACACTAGCCAAAGTCTTTAAAAAGAAAATACTAAAGGGTGTAACTTCCATTTTTATTTAAAATTTCTATTTTTTAAATCCCCCAGAGCATGAATTTACGCCCCTGGAATGACCATTCGAGGAGGGCAACCGCCCTCCCGGTAGCTACGGCCCTGCCCTCAGGCAAAGAACGCGTAAGAGAACCGAAGAGACATTCATGGATTTGCAACAGTAACACTAGCTATTTCGTCAGAGCAGAGGAAAGGCGAGAGAGAGAGAGTGTCCCAAGAAAGGACATATTAGGGAATGCACAACGTCGCGACGCAACGAATGGAAGACAGGGGATAAGTGATTCTGAAGGAACACAGCGAGGAGCGAAAGTTTTGCGGCTCGGTTACGTGAGAGTAAGGATAAGCACGAGGAATGAGGAAGAACAGTGGTTCGAAACAGAAAGTAAAATAATAGCAAATTAGTTGTTAAATAACTAAGCTAACTTTGGGGCAATTACAGGACGTCTAACAATTAGGCCTTAATAAAGAATAAACGTAGTACAAAAATTCATTCGTCTTCTATGTTTCATCGTTTTATCATTCGAGCGAGAGATGCATTCTGATCGAACCGAAAGCGAGAGAGAAAAACCGTGCTAACGGTAGTGTTTCTTCTATTTTTCTACTTCGTTTGCAGTTGCCGAATGAAAATATATTTCCCTTTGGTGATTATTGTATCTGGAATTTATCATTCCATCGGAATGAAGGAAGGCATCATTGTTCAACTCATACAATTTCAATTGGTTATCAGCGGTTATTCACACTACACACTTTCACTTGATGAGCGGTTGCTGAGGGAAGAGCAACATACGTTTCCGACGCACGGCCAAAACCTCAACCGTCAGGATAACTCGCCCTTCCCGCCTTCTCTCCGTTAAGCTTCTTTTCGCTTGGACTGTATTTCAAGTAACTGACATGTTCACTTAAGCGGAACAGGTCGCTTACGAATAACACTAAATTTTTTCAACAATAATGGTCTGTCTTTGGTGGGAAGTTCTAGCTTTGTCCTTTAGGCTTCAATTATTTTCATAAATAGTGAAACTTAAATAAAAACAAAAAAGGTTTAAAATATCAGCAATTAACTAAAATTTCCTAAAAATCGTATTATGTTCATGACTCTTATCCCCCCCGCAGTTTACTGCAAATTAAATCCCACAACAGATCAACAGATTGGAATTCACATGCATTGAATAAAATATAACAATAAGGTTACAACAACGCATTTCGTCGGTAAGAAGATACTTGCAAAGTTTAGTAATTTTTGAAAAAATTGCAAAAAAATCAAATTTTACAAAATCTGTTCGAAGTAAAAAAAAAAAAAAAAGACAAAATCAATTATCAAGACAAACATAATAAGAGTTTCTTGATGAAGTTCAGCTTCCCTTTTCCAAAATTTTTAGACGAAATACTTATTCCAAATTTTACCAGACCGGCCTTCCGAGTTCGTCAAATACAAAGAATTCGACGAAATAGTGATTACAAAATATTCATGCCCCCTAAAAGTAGTCCCCCAAATGTGATAACCCACTTATCCCACTATGACATATGGGCCGCTCTACTGCTTTCTTACAAATTTATTTTCTTTAGTTGTCGGTGCGAAAAAGATCAAACTGCTTTCAAACGGGTTATCGTCGTAAGGGAGGCGTTCAACCAAGTTCTGAAACGAAATGTTTTCTGCATGGTTTATTTACTTATTGCACATGTCAACAGGCTCCGCCACCCAATTATAGAGACAGGGTAATTGGAAAAAAAAAAGAGAGAGAGAGAGAGAGAGAGAGAATTTAAAAATAAAAAACAAAATTAAAGTATAAGAACAACAAAAGAAACAATCAGCCAGTGTTGAGTCCGTCTAAAATAACAAGGAGCTTTAAAAGCTGGTATATACACTGGTGTGCAAAAATTAAGGACGAAGAGGAGAAATTATCATAACAGCGGGACAAGCAGGAAAAACGGACCGAAATACCACTCAGGAGATAGACTAAGATCCGGTACGGTAGGGCATGCGCATATATGCAGCATCACGTTGGGGGGGGGTGTCGGAAGGGTATACACGTGGGAGGGGTGTTGGAAGGGTATAAAGCACACAGGCGGTGTATGCTCAACAATTTGGTGAAAGCTATTGTACGGTGTACATCGGTTTAAACGACGTCGAGTTGCTGCCACCGTGTGATATGGCCAACAGGCAATCCAGTAGACGACATCTGGATGACTTTACCCGAGGTCGCGTCATCGGGAAGTTGGAAGAAGGTCGAAGTGTGACTAGTGTGGCCGAGGATTTCGGGATCGCTCACAGCATCATTTCACGAGCTTTAAGAGCATTTCAATCGACAAGAAGAGCTGTCCGAGAGTTTAGCAGTGGTCGTCCACTAGCAACCACGGCGGCGGACGACCGGTATATTGTCCTACAGGCGAGAAGAGACAGACGGCAGACAGCGGAAGAAATCGCAAGGCACATGCAACAGACAACTGGGCGCCCGTTATCGCGTTTTACCGTGGCCAGGAGGCTGCACAAAGGTGGTCTATTTGCACAACGACCAGTACGGTGTGTGCCATTAACGCCTGCTCATCGGAGACGGCGGTTTCTGTGGTGCCAGGAACACAAGAACGCGACACATCAGCAATGGGGTCAAGTTCTCTTTACGGATGAGAGCCGATTTAGTCTGACGAGCGATTCTGGACGTATACACATCTGGAGAGAGCAGGGAACACGCAATCACACCTCCAACATCATCGAAAGGGACCTGTTTGGAGGTGGCGGAGTTCTCGTTTAGAGCGGCATCATGCTTGGTAGCCGTACTGACCCCCACATCTTCCAAGGAGGTTCAGTCACTGGTGTTCGCTATTGTACCGAGGTTCTCCTGCCTCACGTGCGTCTGTTTAGAGGTGCTGTGGGTCCTGAGTTCCTCTTCATGGACGACAACGCTACACCTCATCGTACAGTGGCTGTCGCAGAGTTGTTGGAGAGTGAAGATATTCAACGCATGGATTGGCCCGCAAGGTCCTTGGACCTAAATCCAATCGAACAGGTGTGGGACCTTATCGGGAGACGCTTGGAAGCACGTCACCAGCCGCCTGCAACGATTCCGCAGCTACGATTGGCGCTACAAGAGGAATGGGCCGCGATGCCTCAACAGCTCCTTGACAACCTCGTCCTCAGCATGGACAGACGTTGTAAATCCTACAACGCAATGAAGGTTGATCATATCCCCTACTAAAGACTGGATTTTTCTTGGCAGCCGCCTGTCACATGGACGTTTCTGTCTTCTGTCCAGTTGTGCTCGAAGCTACCTTTTCAATAAAGTGCCTTTGTATCCTTTGGATTCCTTGTTTGGACGGTTTTGCTAACTTGTTCCATATTCTTACATCTTGGGGATCTTATGGTATGATTTGAGTCGATGTGGAGCACTTCTGCACGACGTTACATTCGAAAAACCGCCTCGTCCTTAGTTTTTGCACGCCAGTGTACATAGCAAAAAATGTTTATGCCCTTAGGAAACCGAACGACAGGCTATTTCTTTGGGGATTAACGACCTCAGTGGGCTATAATTAAACAGTCAATCGTCCCTAATTTAGGACCACTGGTTTCACGTAAGGGAGAGAGCAAATGCTTTAAGACAAAAACACCGCTCATATCTCATCCAGGATTCAAACTGGGATCACTCGGACGAAAGGTCAGAAGCCAGGGCTTAGATCATCGCGCCAACACGCAAAATTGTGAAAACAAGAGAATGCTTGATCTCAGCTCCATAGCCTGACTGCTGGGAAGCTGGGAATTTTTTCAGGCAGAGGGGGAGTTAATGACCACCGTGAGCATTGGCCTTTTCCCTAGGTAAGGGCCTGTCCGTAATTAGAGAGCCAAAATTAGGGACACTTACGGTGGGCTCTGTCTCTAATTTAGGGCCTGTCCGTCCCAGTTACCCTAAATTAGGGACAGGCTGTCGTATGTTCGTAAACAGCCAGTGCCGTAAGACAAACACATCCATGCCTCACTGGGATTTGAAAGCGGACCCATCGAGGACGAATGGTCAGGAACCAGCGACGAGACCACTGCGCCAACGGGGCAGGAGGAAAGTTTGGACCAAGAAAATGGTATACTTCAACTCCATATCCCGATTGATCGAAAATGGCGACGTCCCAAACAGCAACAGAAGGCACTCTGGGCCCAACAAGTGAACAAGAATTAAAGCGTCCATATCCTTGTCAAAGACTTCGAAGGAAAACATCAGTTACACGACAGCTCGTTTTTTTTTTTTTTTTTTTGTGTGTGTGTTTTCCTCACTGCTGGCAAATTCTTTTGTTATGTCCATAAGTACTGAAATACAGATACGTCACAAAACCGTTCCGACTAGTTTCAATTTGTTTAAATGCGCAACATGCCTCAGAATCCAAATTAAGAAAGCCTGCTCTGAATTACAAGATGTGTCGGAAAAGTGTTAGGGTAGATTTTATCCTAATAAAACTACAAGAGCCACCTATCCGAAAACAGGATTATTTAGTACAAAACTAACACGTGGCCAAGTTTCATCAGTATACGATTAGATGTTGCTGAGCTGTGACGAACACGTTCTGTAAAATAAAATTTTCGTGTTTTTGTAATTGAAATTATGGATGAACAAAACGCAACGATTAAAAACTTAGAAACACTGCAAATGATTCACAGCGCATGTGGTAGTAATGCACTCGTTTGTTCCAACGTTTGGTACGCTCGTTTCAACGGAGGGAGGAAGGACGCCACCGGGAGAGGTGACCCTGCCACTACTCGCAGCGAAGGAAAAATCGAAGCTGTTCTTCGCCTATTGATCGCCTATTGATTGATGACCTTCCTCCGAAAACTAAAGACCGTTTACATATCTACAAGGATACCGTTCGTACAATAGTAAAACTAATGAAAGAGCAGATGATGCATTGTCTTGTTTCCAAGGCAATGCATCATCACTGCTGATCGTGAAGCAGTTTTTAACAGACAGGTTGCTGTGTTTCGTCATCCACCCTATTCTCCCGATCTCGTCATCAACCAACCATTTTCTCTTCCCCAGACTAAAAATGTCCGTAAAATGTCGACATTTCCAGTTGATAACAAAAATTCATGACGCGGTTACAAGAGAACTTAAAAATACTCTGGGAAAAGCCTTCTTACAAAAGGATTAATAAATTGCACGAATTTTGCAAATAATTGTAAAACGAGTATATGTTAAAGAATAATATATTGTTTTTAATATTCGCATCTTTTATTTTTTACAATTTGTTCAATAAAACGTTTCAGACACACCTTGCACAAGTATAAAGTACAATTCCTTCGGAGCGATGATGTAACACACCAAAAATTACCAGCTTTCAACGTATGAATCCCAAACTTTTCATTGTATTAGAAGTAATTACGTCGAAAGTTTCAAAAAACCTGAAGGAAGCATTAATATTGACAATGAAGTGATCTGTTTTTGGTAGCACATAATCCAAAGCATTTGTTGTGAAACGCCTTGTAGACAAAAGCAATCTGCCCACCGACACAGCTTTATCGCACTTTTAAGCATTTTTTTTGATTGAGTGTTTAAAAATAATTTATTGGACCTGGTGGTACAGATACATGACAAACAGGCAGACATATGTAGGAGACCGATGTTTCACAGCAACAAGTACATATCAAACATGGTTTTTACAGTATGCCAAATGACCAATGCACACAGAGAGCCAATGTTGATCAAGTAATACATTGAGAGCCAGTGCTTAAAGACAAACACAAACATCCATGCCTCACCGGGATTCGAACCCGGACCCAACTAGGGTGAGTGGCCCTAAGCCAGCGGGGCGGCCGGCTCTTTTACGCATTACAATGAAGCCTCTTGAACATTGCAATGAAACCAAAACCGAAAATTAGGACGACGTTTACTGCTTAAAGACAACGTGGGACGTTTACTGTTTAAACACAACGTGGAAAGCAAAAAGTTCGGTGTTAGTACTACGAAAATTTTAGGCAATACAGCGAATTGTATGACAGTGGAATTAAGCACTTATGTTAAATACATTTACGGTGAATTGATTTTTTGGAGTTTTAGTTACCTCATCCCGATTGACTTACAACGAGATGGGAGGGCTGGGATATCCAAAACGTTCCGGATCAATTCAGGAACAAAACGTTCAGCCCATTGCGAGCTTTTTGCTCAACCAGTTTAGGAGCTAAACTCTCAGCCCTCTATGAGCTTGCGCTAGACCAGTTCAGGGACAATTTTTTCACCCCCACCCCTTCCCAAGAACTTCTGCTCGTTCAATACAGGATCAAAGCTTTTTAGTCCGTTGTGAACTTGTGTTGAACCAATTCAGGAACATAACTTTCTGCTAGCTAAGAGCTCATAGTTGACACATATCATGTATGGGAACAGCTGATTTTCGAGGGTTTTGAGGATCAGACCGCGATTTGAAATTCCGACGTGCTCAGGCTGATTGACTGGGCCTAACTGTTCTTAGGTAGTGAATATGACATTAGCATTCAGAGATGCTATGTAAAACGCGTCAGAGCAAATGGATTGCAATCAGTGTGGATTTCCTTTATCTGTCGTTCAGTTCTGCAAACACTGCTTTAGTCTCAAGGTTATTATAATTTCCCTTTGGGGCAGTAAGCGAAATATAAATCATAAAGTTAAAGGGGAAAGGGAGGGGGAGGAATCGTCTTAAAAAGCTGCCCCTTCATCCGAATGGCAGAAGTGGATACAGACGAATGCAAATTAGGTAATCGTATCCATCATGTCATTAAGCGAAATATACAAGCATAAATAAAATGACAGAACAGCGTGTCATGCATTCGAGCAAACAATGGGGTTAGCAAGGACAAATAGACTACAGCCTGAAAGTGGAGGATGAAGAAAACTGTGGAGGAAGGCAAGAAACGGCCTCCTCCCCACTTTCTCCGCCAAAGCATCCCTTCAACTGCTACGGACGACTGTTTGATACCGATGCTTACGTAACGCAGGGCCATCCTTATCACACACACACATTACGAATTCGAAAAAATTCCAATGAATAAAACAAAAGTGGGAGACGGGAAGCGCGGGCTCTGAGATGATAGTCGGGCGAAATGGATTAGATGGGGGGGAGGAAAAGATGGCGGAAGACGCGCGGCAATTATAAGCCGAGACTGTTTTGCATGGCTGGGCCTTGAAATAAACGGCATCAGAAATCCACGTCAATTGTTCTGCTCAGAAAACTGAGTGATTGAAGGCTATAAATGGCTTACCAAAAAAACGTAAAGTGAAGAAAAGGCTAGAATCTGAGGAAATAGAAAAAGAAGTAATTGGTGATCCACGCACACGTGTAGCAGGAATTTGTTGAATCAGAGGGCGAGTGATATACGCACCTTGTCATGAGCCTGAGGATACGTCAAACACGATGGTCGATAGATTTTTCTGCGATTACTTACGACTCTATTATTTATTGTTATGTCGCGCACAGGCATTGAACGACAGTTCCCACTTTGAGCACGAATCGCGCAGAAAGCACGCAAAAAGTAATTATGTGAAGCAATGAAAATATAAATATCGTGAAAATTCAGGTAAATTTACAGTTACTACGCACTTAAACACATGTACAGCAAGAATTCCTGTCACAAGCATGTTTTATCATCATTTGTTCACGCTGATAATTTCAATAAACTGCAGAACAGTGGTCTGAAAATGCTAACTATCTAACAGAGAGAAAAAAAAAGGAAAAGAATTAAATGCGCAAATAAAACACCAGTAAACGAACCCCTAAAGATTCGCTTAAAAATCATCTACATTCTTACTCAGTGAACACGAGTTGCGATGGGATATTTCGTTTGGGGAAGAAAATTACGATTAAAATTTGCGTCTGCGAATATGAGAATAACTGTGTATTATAATTCTGGGTTCTCAGCACTGACGTCGCCAAGGGGGTGCAAGCACTGAAATTTTTCTTACCCACTCAGTTTCAGATGTGCCTTTTCTCACTTTTTTAACTTTAAAATATAATCTGGACTTTGCCAAGAAATAGTATCGTAACAACGCACTTCCTAAGGGGAAATGGGAAATGTGCTGCACAATGAATAACATTATGCAGGCCTCTCCGTAAAAAGATTATCAAAAAAGCATTTGCTTCTCCGTAAAAAGATTATCAAAAAAGCATTTGCAGGGCCATGAAAATTTAGTTGTTCCGAACTCTTTCTCATGTTTTCTCATGTTAGTATCGTCAGGGTCGAATTAGAAGGATGGATAGGAACTCATTGAGGAAGGGCCAATTGCTCTGCTGTTTGTTTGCGATACTAAAGGGAATTCCAACACGGAAAGTGGAATCTAATGCTATTCCACCGCAATTAAGCCTTAAGTGGATGACGACTGCTTTGAAAGAGATGAGTGTAAGACAAGGTTGATGGCTTGAAGGAAAGGAGTTAAGGAGGGAAAGTATCGTCTGCAAGTCATTATTTCCTATTAACCCTAATCTACGAAAATATTTGCTTTCAGACCCTTCTTCTATACTCGGAGTCAACCTAAGTTAGTTAGTTAGTTAGTTAGTTAGTTAGTTAGTTAGTTAATTGATTTTAGTGGCGCAAGGGCCAGGTTTGGCCAAAGAGCGCCAGACACAGAACTATCAGTAAAAGATTTTTAAAAGCGGGGTGAAATGATTAAGAGCAGACAGGCTTGGTAAAAGTTAGAAAAAAGAATGATGAAAGCTGTGAAGACTAGTTAGTTAAATAGGTTTATATATAAATTTATTAATTCACTGTTATTAATTATTAATTTTTTTTTAAATAAGTTTTAAAAAGTCAATCTGCTTTAAGAACGAAAATACTGCGAAAGTGTTACAGTGGTCGCCCAAAAGCTTTTGCAGTGTAGCTGCGCCGTCATCCAGCAGATGAGACTGAAAATAGTGAAACCGATGATAACGAAAACGAACACAACTGCACAAAACATGAGAGACGGTGAGTAAACAGTCGCACGTCTCACACACCGGGGCAGTGTCGCCACACAGCAAATAGCTATGCGTGAAGCGACAATGCCCAATGCGGAGACGCGCAAGAACAACTTCTTCCCTAAGAGTGTACCACTATGTAGGGCGAGAAACAGCTACCTCCGCTACGAAAAGTAGTTCCAAGAGTTTTGAGTCAAAACCAGTAGAATTATTGCTTAGAATCCACTTTTGTTTGCTTTGCAGTTTATCAGACAAAATCGCCATCTAAAAAAAGTTCCAGAAATGAGTGCGCTACTCGAAGGGTAGGTTACTTAAACAGCCAGTTAGGGAAGCAGTTCGGCCTCCACCAGACCCCCACTCACAATCGCCACTGCTTGTGAGATGTACGTGTGGGTGGGTGGGTATCAGAAAGTAAACAGTAGAAGAGCACATTAAAGCGGATGGATACCGTTCCTGTGCTGTGTTCCACGACGAGTCGTGATAAGGCTCTCCCGCCTTTACCAACAGTACACTTTTACGGTGAATTGGTGTATAGGCATACAGTTTTTGT
Source organism: Macrothele yani (assembly GCA_039090855.1). NCBI lineage: Eukaryota > Metazoa > Arthropoda > Arachnida > Araneae > Macrothelidae > Macrothele > Macrothele yani. The sequence continues at coordinate 74,918,982 of CM077028.1, read as the reverse complement.
TTAATCAGTGCGTGGTGCTGGCGGAGTTGTTTCATATTTGTTATACGGGTATGTAACTTTTCTGGTTTTACTAATTATATTAAAAGTGGATGGACGGAACATTTTAACAACAAAAGCCCCAAACCCTTTGGTTTCTTTTATATTCTAAAAAGTGCAAAAAGTTCAAGACAATTCCAAATTAATGATAACGTATCGGGGGTATCGCACAAATTCCTTTGCAGCCTGCAATTAACAGAGTTAAAAATTATTTCTTTCAATGTTTGTTAAGTTGCTATTAAAGTTGCCCCACCAAAAATAATACTCGCCCACCCTGATTTTGAAGTCCAGCGACGTCCCTGGTTCACATTTTAGGAAAACAAACAATTAATAAATTAACTTGCAATTAGGTCTTCGAAGTCACATGCATTATTTGATTTAAAATAAAAGATTTAACGTCACTATAAGTCGTGGCACAATCGACGATTGAACAGTAGATAATGGTGCACACTCATTGATATCAGTTAACAGTAGCTTAAACGAAGTCAAAACAAGAAATTAATAGATTAACTTACATTCAGGCCTTTGGAGTCATATATATTATTTGATTTAAAGTAGAAGATTTAACAACACTATAAGTCGTAGAAAATATAAGTCTACAAATCGTAATCGACGATTTAACAGTATACACTCACGGACAGTAAAATGTGCGCACCTAGAAGAAAACATGCTACAACCGCGAAACTTAACAAATAACCAGAGTGCTTGCTGGTATGCAAATGATTCACGTTTGGCGCAAGTGCGCATGACCGCACACCCTGTGGTGGCGCTGAAAGCACGAACCGACAGCCTTATAAACAGGCGTGTAGTCGATGTCCCATGAAAGCGAAAAGCACCGGCAGACGCAAGCAAGAGTACAGAGTGACAAGAATGCCGGGTAGACGCCAGAGACGTCGATTTAAGCAACAAACGGACTTTGAGCGAGGCCTGATCATTTGGCTGAAAACCGCAGGGTAGTCGGCGCACCGTATAGCCCGCCACGTGGATCATTCTGACCATACAGTCCGACTGCGTTGGGAGCAGTGGACACGTGACGGCACTGCCACACGGCGGAGCGGCTACGGACGGACCAGGAGGACCACCGGTAGACATGATCGACGGATCGTACGCCAAGCACGAACGGATTCCACAGGGAACCAGTCCGCTATACAGGCAGATGTAGTGGCTCCTGTGTGCCCTCGAACCATTTCTCGACACCTCGTGGAAGCGAATCTGCGATCACAGCGCCCCTTACGTGTGCTGCCATTAATACCAGAACATCGCCGGCTCCGTGTGGAGTGTTGCAAGGCCAGAGCGACGTGTGGTGTTTAGCGATGAGTGGCGCTTCGTTTTGGGGACAGATGATCATCGTGTCCGGGTGTGGAGGTCCCCGGGTCAACGGCACAATCCCAACCTGGCTATCGAGCGCAACAACTCCCCCACTGCAGGCCTTATGGTCTGGGGAGCCGATCAGCTCTAGGAGCGGTACGTGGATCATTGACGTGCCAGTGGTAAGTGAATGAGATCCTATGGGCCCATGTGCTCCCATTTCTGGCCGGGATTTCAGGTGCGCTATACCAGCAGGATAATGCCCGCCCGCACATGGCTCGGTTTGCCCAGGACAACCTACGTCATGTCCAGACATTTCAATGTCGTGCCCGCTCCCTGGACATGTCCCCTATCGAGCATGTGTAGGACCAGTTGAAACGCCGTGTGCCGCCGTGCCGCACTCTCCGGGATTTGGAGCACACCGTCCAACACGTGTGGGCCAGTCGGCCGCAGAAAAACATCAGGCGTCTGTTCGTCTCCCTGTCGGACCGTATTGCAGCATGTATCGCCGCACGAGGCGGTGCGACGCGCTATTGAAGATGACCGGACTGCGTGCCACAGATCCCTCTGTAATTGCCCTGAAGCTCTGTTTTTGCCATCATGTGTATCATTCATCTGTATCATTACGTCCATAAAATTTCAGTTCAATCCGATGCTTCCTTCTTGGTGCGCAAATTTCATTGTCCGTGAGTGTATAATGGCATACATTCATAGCGTAAACGAAGTTAAAACAAAAAATTAATAGATTAACTTACAATCAGGTCTTCGGAGTCACATATATTATTTGATTTACGTTATAAGATTTAGCATCACTATAAGCCGTAGTACAATCCACAATTTAACAGTATATAATGGTACACATATTTACAGATAACAGTTAGCAAGCACCATTCAGCGTGAACAAAGTTCCGAAATCAGTACGATCTCTGAAGTTATGTGATCTGTGTATTTATACCAATTATTATGACTTGAATGACTGTCAGTCACATCGCAGAGAAGAAGAACACATGAGAGTTCCGACGTGCCAGAAAACATAATGAGAAGCAACCAAAATTTACATAATTGAAAGGACAATACTAACGGAAGGTTACAAAGATACGTAACATTTGATACACTACAGTAATCGTGCTGATTTAAAATATTACGTATAATGTCAAATTAATGTATTACACCGTTAAAGAAATTAAGTTTTTATGGAAAATTACTGCATATAGCTACAGTAAAACGTTGTACACATATTCAACAGTTTACAACTATAAAATTTACAGTTATGGGTTTATAGTTTATATATATATATATATATATTTCACTAAAGTTCTTTCACACCGCTTGAAGGTGACACTGGACATGGCTCAACCGAGAGAACAAGCTGGATTCAGGAGTGGCTACAGCACTATAGATCATATCCACGTACTGAGAGAACTAATTGAAAGAGCGAGGGAATATGAACTTCCATTGTGCATGGCTTTTATCGATTATGAAAAAGCCTTTGATTCGGTGAAACCATCAGCAGTTGCAATGGCTCTGAAATCCTGCGGTATTGAAGATGCATACATTAATATTATTAATAACATCTATGAAAATGCAAGTGCAAAGATTCGGCTGTTTGAAAATACAACACACATAAAAATTGGAAAAGGAGTGAGACAAGGTGACACCATATCTCCGAAGCTCTTTAATGCCATATTGGAAAATGTCTTTCAATCACTGAACTGGGAAAACAAAGGGATAAAGATTAATGGAGATTATCTAACCCACCTTCGTTTTGCTGATGACATAGTCATTTTTGCAACTACCCCATCAGAGCTACAGAGTATGATCCAGGAACTTGCTGACAAGAGTAAAGAAGTGGGATTAAAAATGAACTTTCGGAAGACAAAAGTGATGTACAATGCTTTTACAAGAAATGAAGATTTATCGATTGATGGAGAAAAGCTTGAGATAACAGACACATACGTTTATCTTGGACAGCAGATATCAAGTGAGGGTCACATTGATGAAGAAATTAATCGGCGTACAAAACTTGCCTGGAGAGCTTTTGGAAGAAACAGCATAATTTTCAAGAGCAATATGCCATTATGTCTTAAAAGAAAAGTGTTTGATCAATGCATCCTTCCAGTGCTTACGTATGGTGCAGAGACGTGGACCTTAGCTAAAAGAGACATACAAAGGCTGCAGACCACTCAAAGAAGCATGGAGAGGTGCATGCTTGGTGTAACCAGGAGAGATAAGAAGAGGAACACGTGGATCCGAAAAATGACAAGAGTGGAAGACATCATGATCAGAGTTAAATCCCTGAAATGGCAATGGGCTGGACATACTGCCAGAAGAACAGACCATCGATGGACAGCCGAAATTTTAGATTGGATTCCAAGGGACAGGAAAAGACCCAGAAGAAGACCACATGGAAGATGGGTGGATGAAATTCGAAAGTATGCGGGAGTGACATGGAGGAGACTGGCACAAGACAGACCGTTGTGGAAGAAACTTGGGGAGACCTTCGTCCAGCAGTGGATTGATAATGGTTGACAATGATGATGATGATGATGATGATATATATATATATATATACAATCGAGTCACATTATTGTGACCACCTCCTACTTTTAACGTCAACAGCGCGTAGCCAATGAATCAAGGAACGTGTCGTGAGCTGGCTTGGAGGGTATATAAGGTGTGGTGAAGGCATTATGAAAACATATCACACGTTGCTGTCAAGGATAAAAAGAGTGATTTATCAGTTTTGCGAAAAGGGATGATTATCGACTTTCGGGCCAGATGTGGTAGTTTTTCTGAAACAGCGCAGTTTGTGAACTGTTCGCGTGCTGCTGTGGTTAAAGTGTATCGTGCTTGTAGAAATGGCACCATTGCGAATAAGCGAAGAGGAAACTGCGGAGCACCACGTGCCATTGATGTGAGAGATGAACGTCGGCTTCGAGAAATCGGCAGAAAAGGCTTACATTTGCACGGCAGTATCGGAATTAGACCTCAGCGGATTGGCAAAGGATTGCCTTCTCCGATGAGTCACGTTTTCTGCTTCATCGAACGGATGGACGTTGGCGTATAAGGCGAGAAGCATCTGCGAACAAACACTCTTCAACCAATGCTTGAAGAACACAAGCTGGTGGGGGCAGCGTTATGGTCTGGGGAATGTTTTCGTGGTGTTCACTGGGTCCACTCATACATGTGGAAGGCACTATGGACCGAATTCGTTATGAATCCATCCTTGCAGACCACGTACACCCATACATGCCAGAACGACAATGCGACGTGTCGCACAGCTAGAAATGTCCAAAAGTGGTTGGAAGAGCACGATGAAGACTTCAAAGTACTTCCCTGGCCCCCTAATTCCCAAAACTTAAACCCAACTGAGCATCTGTGGGGGCCACCTCGATCGTGTTGTTCGCTCTGTGGATCCTCCACCACGCACCCTCCAGCAGCTGTCAGATGCACTGCAGTAAGCATGGCTCCATATACCTGTGAACACCTTCCAGGACCTAATTGAGTCACTCCCAGCCCGTCCAGCTGCTGTCCCAAAATCACAAATCTTCCTCTCAAAATCACAAACTACCAGCACTCCACAAGAAAAACACAAGCCCTCAACACGTCACAGGAAGAACACGACAAACCAAGCTTCAAACAAAATTACGTGAAGAAATATACAGACAAAAATTAGCAAAGAGAAGCAAATAAGTCAAATGAGAAGCAAAAATTAAAACAGGAATAGGCTCAGGAGCTCCAGACCAATCTTCAGGGGGAAACGTCTGCAGCACATGAATCAGGAGTTTCATGAGAGTGCTTAAATATTCACAAATATACAAAATGCGACGTCAATATAAAATTTTTAGATGTTATTATTATTATTATTTTTTTTTGCACTCTGTTTTCCCTACCTGAACTTAAATTCCTTCTAACTGAAAAGTACAAAACTTGAAAAGTATAAAATTGAAAATTGATCCCTTCCGCTGAAACATAAACAGTAACAGAAAGTCACGGTCAAGGACATCACCAACGTACATGCTCATCTTCTGGATGTGTTCGAAAAGTATTTTTATCAACTAAAGAAAATTTATAGGTTAACTAGTGGATGTAAGAAAAGTATTTTTATCAATTAAGGAAAATTTAGGTTAACTAGTGGATGTAAGAAAAGTATTTTTATCAACTAAAGAAAATTTATAGGTTAACTAGTGGATGTAAGAAAAGTATTTTTATCAATTAAGGAAAATTTAGGTTAACTAGTGGATGTAAGAAGAGTATTTTTATCAACTAAGGAAAATTTATAGGTTAACTAGTGGATGACATGGGTGCCATGAATGGAGATATATTATTATTCTTTGTATTATATATATATATATATATATATATATATATAATACAAAAATTTGATTGGCTAACAGAAGGCTAATAGATAAGAAGTAATTCAGTGGAGCTAAGGCGACTTATTGAGTAAAATCTCTTGGTCGAATTCGAACCCACATCTTCCTCTTGAATAGGCGGCTATTCTCCCAAATGAACTACGCCGGCAAAGCTTATCGCTGCAACTCTATCTACATGATTTCATATGTCACCTCAGTAATACACTGATGGTGAAGATGCAACACACTGCAGGAGTATGTGGGTTGAAGAAACCATAAGAAATTATTACTAACGGAAAGTTCAATATGGGCTGTGCAGGCTTAGTAAGCATGACATCTCGAAAGCGATATTAAAGAAGTTCAATGGGCTTCATGAATGCGATTAACTTCCGTCGACGAGTGCACTTCCGACAAATCAAACACGAATCCAGCAGTGGTGCCTAAAATCAAGATGGGGGGGGGGGGGGGGGTCAAGGCTAAGTGCCTTACAGGAAGTGATAACCGACTTTTACGGTTTGATATACATTTCATTAAAAACTTGTGTTTTATACAGAGTTAACCCGATCTGTAACCAAGAGGTACAGATCCATGAGATAGGATTTTGCATTGCCTTAACATACATAACTTGTATATGTACATACACTAAGATGCCAGTTTATTAGGCACACTTACACAGCAGCGTGTTGCGCCGCCTTTGGTCTGCAGAATAGTCTGAATTTGTCAGGCATGGAACGTACTAGATGATTAAAGCGTCGTGCATGAACGTTGTACCATGCCGAAAAGAATGAATAGTTGCAAACTGGATGGGGGCACAGTTTCGCAGTAAACATGCCGGTCTACCTCATCCCAGAGATGCTCGATGGGGTTTACTTCCGAGATTGTGCAGGCCACTGACGCAAGGGACAGTCAAGAACTATTACGCGGGTTTAGAAGATGTTATAGATTTTAGAATTAATTCGTTTCCAAGTAAAGAACTTTTAACGGCGGGCCTTTCTTTGTCAGTCTTCGTCGCGGCGGTCAGCTTGGGAATATTCGAAGATGTTACCTGCGTCAGGGCGGCAATAAGAATTAGCAGGTGTTAGTACGGGGACCAAGTGCTTTTATTGTTTTATTGGCCTACGCAGCAATCATGCACATTGTGATCCGAAGAGCGCATCGAGACGGCTAAATGAGTTTATTGCTCTCGGAGGGATCGGAAAAATCCGCAGACAGGAAGGCTGGAGAACAGAGAGGCTACACTAGGGAGTTGGGGGGGGGGGAGCCTGAGACATAGATCTGGTGAGAGAGGAAAGTCTCGGAGAAGGCCAGCGCAAGAGAATGAAAAGTTAGGTAGAATGGGAATAAGTACGAAAGAGCGAGGAACTAAGAAACGGAATAACTAGCGAGAGGACTCAAAACTCTTAAGCAATTACTTATTAAGACCGATCCGGGACAACCTGCACCATAAGTTTAAGTAAGTAATAAATTAACCGAAACTGCAACTTTCTCAACTGTTCATTCGTTGTATATTTTCTGCAACGAGTTACAATTAGGCTTAAATACAGAACCCGACAGGGGCTTATAAACGAACGACAAAAGCCCTTTCACAGACCTATTTCGTGATGATACGAGCCTTGTGAGCGGGTAGGTTATCCTGTTGGACGTGCCCATCTGCTTAAGGATAAGCAGTAGCGTGAAGGGATGAATTTGATAGGGAACGATGCTCATATACGCTGTTGCGTACGGATGTCCTTCGATGGGTATCAGCGGGTCTAATAAGTGCCAGGAAAAAATTCCCCAGACCCAGCACAACACCGCCACCGACGTGCCGTGTTGACACCTGACGGGATGACTTCATGGCCTCATGTTGCTTGCGCCAAATTCGGATCCTGCCATTCGCATGATCCAGAAGGAAACTTGTTAGGAACATGAGCATATTGTTTTCTATGCCTCCATTCACTGTTTTGGAAAATTCCCTTCATGGATGTGAGATATTCACACCTCTGTACCCAGGTAAACTGCGTGGACTACTGTATGAGACTAACCAAAGTCTTTAAAAAGAAAATATCGAAGAGTATAACTTTCTTTTTTTCGTTACAATTTCTGTTTTTCACATCTTCCAGAGCATGAATTTACGTCCCTGGAATGACTATTCTGAGAGGGCAAACGCCTTCCCTGCCCCCCCCTCCCGTAGCTACAGCCCTGTTTGGCAAGAATTCGACTCCGTCCCCACTTTTTCAGTATCCGTATGACGAGAAAGTGTTGATTTATGTACAATTTCTGTTTTTAACATCTCCCAGAGCATGGATTTACGTCCCTGGAATGACTATTCTGAGAGGGCAATCGCCTTCCCTGCCCCCCCCCTCCCGTAGCTACAGCCCTGTTTGGCAAGAATTCGACTCCGTCCCCACTTTTTCAGTATCCGTATGACGAGAAAGTGTTGATTTATGTACAATTTCTGTTTTTTACATCTCCCAGAGCATGAATTTACGTCCCTGGAATGACTATTCTGGGAGAACTTCCCTTCCTTCCCGGCAGCTACGGTCCTGTTTGTCAAGAATTCGACTACAGCGTTGATTTATGCAGTGTGACTATTGGTGCACACATCGAACATCTGTAAGTTGCTGTAACAACCTTCAAACGTTTCCCTACAAAATAGTGCAACGTGAGTGTCAATATCTTAAATAATTTTGGTTTCATAAGATGTTGTAACTGTCTAATTCATTTGTAATAATTCTGTATTTCAATAAGGCAAGCGCACTGTTTTTTTTTGTTTTTTTTTCTGGCGCGTGCACACGCAAACGGACGCATACAAAATAATAATAATAATAATAATAATAATAATAATAATAATAACACACGCTTGAATTTCACATTTCATCTGAGCTCTTGCCGTTGCTAGCACGTTCCCAAAGCTAAATTCGGTACTAGTTTAGACATCTATCTTTTGAAAACTAAAAATCTTCATTAAGCGCGTCTTAAATGCAGGAATAAAAAAATAAAAAAATGACAAAAGAAAACCGAGGATACGGAAAATCTGTTTTTCCACATACCGACGCAAAAATTATCTTGTGTTCGGAATTAAATAGATGACAGGAAAAAGAAAGATACACGTGTGTATCAGGGGAGGGTGTCACAATGAGAGTACATCAGTAAACGTTCGCAGACAAAAACCGCTTTCTTCTTCTCGTACAAACTTAGAACTAGAAGTGGGAGTGCAATGATATGCAGCTACTACTTTTCTTCCGCGGTTTAGGAATAACATGATAGCGAAACAACTCAGATGCACTCATGACCATACTGACTGGTGTCGACGAGATACCACGTGGTTCCACATTCAGCCGCCCCAATCCCAGCGCCCTCCCTCGGACTCGTGTCCTTACGCAGCGAGAGGGAGTCGTGGTATCAGACTGCCAAGAAATTTATAGTTCTTGGCGGCATGCGATTAATTGTCCATGGACAATGTGGTTTTTTATCGGCTGAGTCGACGCCATATCTGCACTTTCGCAGATGGCACAATGGCACACGTGATTGGCTTATGAGAACGGAGGGGGATAGCAGAAAGTTCAATAGGAGAGACGCTCGTTGGTTTTTTTTTTTGTTGTTTTTTTGGTATTTATTTGTGCTTTTTTTTTCTTTTTTCGCCTTTTCATTTCTTTTTTAAATATGGCAACACTCGGGTGCGATGCGCATTAGAAGGATTCCAGGCCCTCTAGGGAAACATTCGACCTCAAATGGTAATGATTTGCAATTGGTGCTTCTTTTTCTTTCGGCTACTTGCTTCTTATTTTAATCCGCCTCGTAAATTAAAACAAAAGGAAATCTTCCTCGTTTTCCGCTTTTTATGAGATTGAAAGAAAGAAAAGAAAAACAGACAATAAAAAAAAAAAGAACAGAAACTATTTTTAATGTCTTTTTCAATTCTTTTTTTTTTCTTCCTTTTTTTTTTACAGTCGTGCAGTTTCAGAGATTAACATTAAGATGCGTAAGCCTTATTAAATTATTTATCCATTTCATAAACTGTCACATCGACTTCGGCTTAACTTTGCGTTTTAATATGTGTTGGTTACTTGAGAGCGTTTGCTATTTATTCCAGCTTGTGTTGTGGGTTCCATTAAATTCGTTAGCACAGAGTCTATATTTCATCAGCATTCATACTGTTCAATCACCTTTTAAATTTTGGTTCTCACGATATTAATTGCTTGCTCCAGTTTTTGGTTTACTAAAATTATACTCAAGATTGCGCTTTTCAATAAATGGCATATTGTTAAATGTCTTTTCATGTTCTCTCATATTTTTAAATGACTTTTCATGTTCCTAAATATTCTTAAAGCCTTTTCATTAAATGCATCTCTCCATATTCTTAAATGCCTTTTCATTTAAATGTCTCCATTTCTTAAATGCCTTTTCATGCGTTATACATACGAAAGCTGATCAAAAAGTACTAATTTTTCGCGCAGAATACAAGCTGAGAAATGATCACGATGACGAACGTTAAATGGAAGGTAAACATGCAGGCTACGCACACTTCTGATCTTGTACCACCTCGTGAGAGAAGAGCATGCTTTGACTTTAACAGTATTTCGTTTCGCTTACGAATCGCAAGCAGGCAGTCAGCTCTTATGCGATAAAATTTTGAGCACGCTTCCCAAAATCTGAGAAAGAAGAACATGAAATGCTTCAAGAAGCCTTCGGTTTATAGTGATAGCATAAACCATTCCTTCTTGGGAGTTCATCCATCATTCACGCAAATGACCCATTCATGAACGATCATTCAAACGAATGATCCAATTTCCGGGTTGTCACTACGTAAATCATTCGTTTCAGGGATCCCATGCTGCGCTTTCATGGACACAGCTCTTTTTGGCAAACTGCCGAAAAAGAGCTCGAGCTCTTCAACCATTCACTATTTATGATTTCCCACGAGCGAACGATTCGGGCACACTACTCAAACGAATATCATTCCCATTTTTAAGTTTCACCATTATTTCTTAGCTGATTGTTGTTGATTGCTCACTGACATAATTGTTTGACACTTATTAATTCACGACATTATTTTTTATATTGAAAATTCGTTTCCGAACTCGTGGAGGAAGGGAAAGTTAAACGTGAGGTGACTTCAGTGTGTGTCGAACTAATGGCGGATTGAAAGATCATTCACAACGGTGTGAGCGAACCATTCACCATTCACGGCGAAGAGCCATTCGTTCTGAACGAATCGTTCATGAATGATCCATCACTACTTCGGTTGTGAAATAATGTCACGTGCGTATTTCGTTGGCATAAAAAGAGTTTGCAAACATAATGTTGAAGATTTGTCAAGTAAAGGACATCCATGGATTTCAGTTTGAGGTTCTGATTAACACTGCAAGTTCAATTTTCATCAGAGAGGACCGCTGAATTACAATTAGGCAGTTATCGAATGCACTAGGCATTTCGTATGAAAGCGCACAGGTCGTAATCGAAAAATTTAACCTTTGTTCGTGTGTGCTCTCGCTGTATACTCACCAGTGGAGATAGTCCATGGGGCCCGGGCCCTCCCCCATGAGGTATCACTTGGTCTTTCGTTCTTTTTAATTGGCTACTTATTTTTACATACTATATCTGTACATGTTTTTTAAATATATATTTTACGAATAATTGGAAACGCACTTTTAATATGGCTGAGATATTTTTTATAACTTCAATATTTTGGGAGATTTTTTTCTCCGGGGTATTTTTAATCTGCACCCTCAATATTTTGGGCCACCCCCATAAAGAAACACTGGGTGCTCCACCGGCACTCACAGTAGAGAAAAAAAATGCGTCAAGAGCGGACATTTACGCCCAGTTGAAAGTACGTTACTAAAACGAAGGAGACAATTTTCTGAAAAATATTATTCGACTTCCAGCATTCCCACAATTAAAGAAACTATTGCGAGGACGGCGTTTTTTATACACGGAATAGGAGGTTCTATATTAAAGTTAGTTCGTACAACGGGAAAACGTTGTCATTAATTCTCGTGTCGACATTGTGAGAAACGGTAGAACGACGATATAGGAAATAGAATTTGTTATCTACAATTTTATGAAATGTGACGAGGATAGTGTAGTTAACAAGTTTTTGAAGGGAAAGAATACGCAACACCTTAAAAAAAGGACCAGTACGTTCCCTATCAATCAGAAAAAGAACTGATTCTGAACAATTTCTCTTAAGCTATAATTAGAGGTTCTAGTACGATAATATCAGCTATACCCCAAATTTCAAGCCAGTTATAAAATCTAGGATAGCACAGAGAGCTGTAAATTAAATGAAGAATATGAATGGAAAGGATATAATGAAAAACTGTTAATTAACCAACTGTTGATATAACAGACATAGGAAATCAGTGTTTTAAAGTCAAAACAGTAACAGAAAGCAACTTCAAGGTATAATATGCAGTTGTCAGACAGAAAGCAGCTTCAAGGTAAAATATGCAGTTGTTAGACAGAAAGCAGCTTCAAGGTATAATATGCAGTTGTTAGACAGGAAGCAACTTCAAGGTATAATATGCAATTGATGACGTGTTTATTATAGACAGCAGATGGAAACATGGAAATGATTTTCGGGGAGTTCTAGAAGTCAAATAGCAGGATTTAGCAATGTTTAATTCAACACCGTTGTGATCAAACCAGGGCGAAAAAGATGAAAAATCCTGATTCACTTTTCCAATTATTCCCGAAAGATTTTTATCTAACAGAAAAGTATTGTACGAACATGTCTGCATATTGAGTAATATTATAAAATCGTCATCATCATCATCATTGTCAACCATTATCAATCCACTGCTGGACGAAGGTCTCCCCAAGTTTCCTCCACAACGGTCTGTCTTGTGCCAGTCTCCTCCATGTCACCCCTGCATACTTTCGAATTTCATCCACCCATCTCCCATGTGGTCTTCTTCTGGGTCTTTTCCTGTCCCTTGGAATCCAATCTAAAATTTCGGCTGTCCATCGATGATCTGTCCTTCTGGCAGTATGTCCAGCCCATTGCCATTTCAGGGATTTAACTCTGATCATGATGTCTTCCACTCTTGTCATTTTCGGATCCACGAGTTCCTCTTCTTATCTCTCCTGGTTACACCAAGCATGCACCTCTCCATGCTTCTTTGAGTTGTCTGCAGCCTTTGTATGTCTCTTTTAGTTAAGGTCCACGTCTCTGCACCATACGTAAGCACTGGAAGGATGCATTGATCAAACACTTTTCTTTTAAGACATAATGGCATATTGCTCTTGAAAATTATGCTGTTTCTTCCAAAAGTTCTCCAGGCAAGTTTTGTACGCCGATTAATTTCTTCATCAATGTGACCCTCACTTGATATCTGCTGTCCAAGATAAACGTATGTGTCTGTTATCTCAAGCTTTTCTCCATCAATCGATAAATCTTCATTTCTTGTAAAAGCATTCTGTTAATTATATCAGTTAGAAAATCGGGGAGCATCAAAATAATTCAGAGAAAACTTCTTCTCATCAAAAAAAAAAAAACAAAAAACAAAAAAAAAATACCCTCTCAAAAACCTCGACACACCCAGCGTCCTGAACAGAGGTAATAAATCACAGGAGATGGCCAGTACGGCTCAGATAGAGACCATTTGGGGACAGCGTGAGAAAAACTCTTCTCTGCAGGTGAGAAATGACCACTCATTTACACAATGTCAGTCAGTTAAAAGTACGCCACCCCAAGAAGAGCGGAGAATATAGACTCAGTCAGAGTTGAAAAGTCGGCCGGATGACGTGGTGAGGATTTTCTCTGAGACGTAAGCATGATGAAGGGGAAAGACACGATGCAAATAGTCTTGATTCCTCTCTTCCCAATGGAAGTATTAATACAATAAATATATTTCCTCTAATAAGAAAAACTAAAAGCTTTATGCGCGATTTAAATTGTTAGTTTTCTTTCGTATCCTCATAAGATAGAATTGAAGTCCTCTATAGTGGTTATGCAATCTTCTAGAGTTAATGCGATCTTCTATACTCGGGGCAAAGCTAACGTGATTACACTGTTATTGCTGTGAAACCGATTCACGGACAAGATATCTCTTGTGTATCAGTATTGCTCCGCGCACTAATGTGGTGCTATGTGTCGCGGACCCTTTCCCCTAAGGGTGACTTTAGGCAAGACAAAAGGAAACTTCCCGGGTTAAATCGGGAAGTCACCATTCAACCTTGCTGACCACCAGACAAAAACTCTTCTGAATGAGTATTTAAAAACAGTAACCACGAAGAAAGGAGCAAGCTCAATCGCCAAACCATTATCTTCCAACTTATCCTCAGGCTAACACAATTCTCCCATCCCGTTCGCAGTAAATATCCTCCGTGTATAATGCATAGCCTCTCTGAAGCACAACACAAGTGACAATGACGTCATCAAAACGCGAATATTTGTATTTTTTAGAAACGCGACCAAAACTGGGATATTTATTTCTACAATGTACGTACGTACAACATTTAGAACATCTATATATCCATATCCTTTTTAGGTCTCCATTCAAACTCGAACACTGGCTTTACAACTGGAACTATATTATGCAGTGGAAGTACACACTCCGTAACGTTAACTCCATAGCAGGTTATAGCCTTGCCCCGTGTATAGAGTAGATGCAATCTTCTAGAGTTAATAAGATCTTCTAGATTTGATGCAATCTTCTAATTAGGATGCAGTCTTTTAGAGTTGATACAATTTTCTAATGTCCACGCAATCTTCTAGAGTTGATACAATTTTCTAATGTCCACGCAATCTTCTAGAGTTGACGCAATTTCCAAATGTGGATGCTGTCTTCTAGAGTTGATGCAACTTCTAAAGTGGAAACAATCTTCTAGAGTAGATGCATACTTCTACAGTTGATGCAATCTTTTAATGAGGAAGCAATATTCTAATTTGGATGTCTTCTAAAGTTGATGCAATCTTCTAATGTGGATGCAGTCTTTTTGAGTTGGTGCAATCTCCTAATGTGAATGCAGTCTTCGTGAGTTCATGCAATCTTCTAATGTGGATGCAGTCTTCTAATGTGGATGCAGTCTTCTAAAGTTGATGCTATCTCCAAATGTGTATGCAGTCTTCAAACGTGGATGCAATCTTCTAGTGTTTACACGATTAGCAAGGGACAATATCATGCCACAACGCCACCAGCACCAACAAAAAGGTATTTTAATATTTACAGCAATTCAGTTGGTAATCGAAGGAAGCGGGTTTTGATTATAGGTAAACGTTCTGTAACAAAACTTTCTCGATTAAAATCAGCCTCAGACATAAAAGTGACGAAGATTTTATTTATTTTTTTCGCATTGGATATAAATACTTTTCACGGTTTGCTTAACTTGTTATTTAATTTATTTTCATTCATTTACAAAAATTGTGATTTTGTAAATCATGAATACATAAATCTCGATCCAGTACTTATTTACCTTTGCGTAGAAAAAGCGTGCTTCGGACAGCAATCTCAACACATTTTCCTTTCCCACCTGTCTGCATGTTGAATCTCAATGCAAATTGCAGTTTGGACAAAAACTAAAATCACAAAGGCCTGACTATAGAGCAGGACCACACACGAACAACACACACACACTCTCTACTAAAAATAAAGCGAAATAACAAAGTGGTGGAACACCATTACAATCATGAAGTGACCTTAACTTTATGACTCAAATACCGCAAACACCGTGAGGTTTAATCATCACTGTTTCGTCTTTTCTTCTTAAGACGAGCCGGCCCTCCCTCCTATCAATCCATTCCCCTCGTGGCGTAAAGCCATGAAAGTGTCTAAATGTTCTCTCGCTTCTGTTATTATTACATTTTCCCTTCCTATGTGATAATAATCCCACAGCCTTCAAAGATACAGCCGATCAAGGTCACTTGGGGCTGACGTTGAATATTGGAGAAGACGGTGGATACAGACTGCTTTATTAGAGAAGTTTCTTTAATTTACTCCCATACTTCCACGCAGTAAATAGAGGTTATATCGGTCATTAAGTACAAATAATGATTTATTTTTTCTCTTCCTTTTTAGTAATGATGTAACTAAGGCACAGCAAAAGGTGCTAGAGGGAACAGAGGGAGGGAGGGAGTTTTCCACAGGAGTCCCCCACTTAGGTCTCCAGGGTATCCTTTTTAATGCCTTCAGAGGCGACGGTTAGAGGATTACAAAGCGATAAATATGCTGCCTATTACGAAATGCCTCGACCGAAAATCAATGATGAGAGATTTATTCCAGATCGTTTGAGGCATAAGGAATGCGGCGATACCGCTAGCGGGTGGTCGGACCTACGAATGCGGCACAGGGGAATTCCTAGAACTTGTTATTCACCCGGTATGGGGGTAAGCAGTAGGGTGCCACAGAATTTGGTCATTCAACAGTAAAAGGAGGAGGAAGATGGAGGGAAGGGGGGGGGGGGTTGTTTGCCTATGAAAAAAAAAGGACATCCATGTTTGCTTAAATCACGACTCCGTTCTGAAATATGAAGAACTCTGGTAAAAAGTTAATTAACGCTTCGCTCAAAAAAAACTTTCTTGAAATTTTCTAACGAGTGCCTTAAAAAAATTGAATTTCTGCTCAATCTTCCCTCATCTAGTAGTAGATACAGTAGAGACGTTGCCTTACGCGATTATTATACAGGACCTCCTGGGAAATTTAGGAATTCCAGAGATACAGCAAACCACATAGGTAATATCTGCTACAAATAAAGCGAAATAAACAAAGTGGTATACAGTGGCTCTAAAATCAGGGAAACTTGGTAAATACAATGGCTAATCGTGTCTCATGACGGGAAGACTGCTCTAAAAAACGGATATTCGGGTTTACAAACGGAGAACCAAGTATACAAAAAAGATGCCTAGACGAAACACTTGGTCTATAAAAAAGTGATACCTGATTCAAAACATAGGAAACCTGGTCTAAAGCGTGGACACATGTGGCTCAAAACGAATACCCACGTATAAAAACCAAAAAAAAAGAAACAAAAAAAAAACGGTTTCTCTGTGTGTGTGTCTCTCTTTCTGTTCTCCCATTTCTCTCTCTGGTGACTGATGTCGTGAAGGATTAATCAATGTGGAGTAGCACTAGCGTAGCCAAAAATTTCTTAAAGGAGGGCAGGGGTCCATAAAGTTCGTTCATTGGTGAAAGCCTCGTATACACATATATATCGCTCTAAATTCGTGCTCAGTCTTCCCTCACGGGGGGGGTCAGATACCGAATCCCCCCCCCTTCTTGGGTACGCCACTGTGGAGTAGGGTACGTGGTTCATAGCTAAGCTTGACTATAATACAGAATGCGGGATAAAACTTGAATCATGCGAGATAAAGCTTCTATACTCACCACTGTTTTTCAAGCAAAGTCGTTGAAGCAGATATAACTTAAGAAGTAGTTAAATGCCTAACTCAAAAGTGTCTTAACTTTAAATGTCTAACCCAGAGATACGGTGTATCGGGCTGACCAGTTTCACACGAGCTCTTTGTTAAGTTCTGGCCCTAATCCCAAGCTCACTGATACAAATGGCTATGCCTACTGCTCAAACAAACAAACAAACAAACACACACACACACTACGTTTTGAGCTGGAAGCCTATCGTTAGCACATTGGGAGATTGCCCCTGATCTAACACTTTTAATCCACACCAGATCAGATCATATGTCGAGGATTTTAGGAAGGGAGTGTCTGACCCCAGGTCGTAAACAACTCTTAAAAATAGGAAGCTAGGAGATTTGGGCTAGAGTGCCCGATAGGAAAGTGACACGGAAGCGAGGTAGAAAGGGGGAGAAAGACGCCCTAATTTATTACAGGGGGGCCAGTGCCCGGGGTCCGACGGCTTAACGTGCCCATCCGACGCACGGCGGGTATTTAGTATTCGAACGTTCGTAACTGCCCAGGATCAAACCTGAGGTTACCTCCAAGGCAGTCACGAACGCTGACCACTAGGCCACCGGCGGTACTTCTCTTAGGCCTTACCTTTATTTTAACACACCACCTTTTCCAGGGCCGTATATATATAATTTTTTCGGGGGGGGGGGTCGACAACGAAAAATTGAAGTTTTTGAAATCCACCAGAACGAAATAAAAGTTAGTGAAAAATAGAAGAAAAAATTAAACATTGTTTTGTAATGTAAGTTGATGCATTTTTATTAAGTTAACGCATTTCTTTTTCTAAAGTAAATCGCATTTTAACCCAAAAACATAAAAGGATGAAACTCCTTCGGTGGCGGGGGGCAAGACCCAATGGGTCCACTGTAAATACGCCCCTGACCTTATAACACTGGAAGCACGCGAGAGGCAAGTTGGCATTTTTCTTGACTCACAGTAATTCCTTTCGTATTAACATAATAACTATCGCTACTAAATTGACGAAGCTTTCAAATTTATGCGTAAAACCAAGTCAACAGTTAGGCTGTCGTGTTAAAAACAGATACTAATGATTTTTTTCTTCCACGCAGTTTTGAAGAGCAAGAGGCTGATCACTTTGAGACCTATTGTACGTTTGAAACCTATTGTTCTCCACAGCAAAATGAACTTGCTATTGTGTGATGAGAGAATAATGAGATCTGAACCTGTTTCATACCCAAGAGAGATGTTAGTAATTAACTTCACCACTTTAACTAATACTGTTACTGTTGGTTAGTTATGTATGTTTTATTGCATATGGGAAGGTCAGTCACACTTCCGGCACAGATGTACACAGGTTTAATTAAAAGGTAAGGCCTGAGAGAAGTACTAATTTTACTGCGCATAACTATTGTACATTTTGAATGCGCAATAAAAATGTTTCAAGTATTCACGTCTTTGCCGACGGGCGAAATGGGCCGTCTGTTCAGGAATATTGCTGTTGACAGCGAAATTTTTAAGAGTACGGAAGAGCGAAATATGATAGAAGGTGAACGAGCCTGAAAATGTTTCTACTAATTAGTTCAAAGAAAAAAGAGATGATGACTTATATCCGCTTCATATTCGAGAGGAGGAACCAAAACCTCAATAACAATTCATTGCCATTCCATTAACCAATGGTCTAATAATGGAGCAGGATATAAAGCCATCGATGAACGAAGCTGAGTTCTACAGAATCCAACGCTGATGATAGTTTAAGCATGATTTTTAAAGCAGCGAGATAATGGTAAAACATATCGACAATAACAGGCTATAAAAGTCGACTGTAACGGCGAAGGAACGACAGACGCACGGTTTCCTAATCAAGTTTAGTCGAGGAGGCAGGCTTAAGCAGCAATAACTCCGGATTTTGAGAATCATTCAATTCTACTTAACAGTGAAAAGGAAAAAGACTCGTCAAAAGCAAAACGGGATATCGGGACGAAGTCACGTTTGTTCGCGTCACGATCTGGTTTGGTAATTCGATCCATGGGGTGTTTTATAAAAGTCGCTGATGGAAGCTGGACGCCATCTGGTCTGACTGGAAACAATCGGAGGCCCCCTCTGCGACCTTTCCAAGGGTCAAATGTCGACACGAGGTGCTTTAGTAATCCGATAAGAGCACTTCTTGGTTGATTGAAGCGCTGAAAACGCCATTCTGCGCTGGTTACAATATAGGACACACAGCAAACCATTGGTGCGTAATAAGAACTGGTCAACTGTTGAAAAGTTACGGGCATTGCTTTTACGAAACATCGAAAGGTAGTTTAGTTTGCAGGGGTATCAATCCAATTTTCAAATAAATGTAAGTGGTTATTAATCATATTTCAGGTGTAAAATCATTGATTTAAATTTCATATTCACGTGATGACCTTATTATTGAAATTCTGCACACACGTACTGGGTATTCATTAAACTTCAGGTTTATTTAG
Source organism: Macrothele yani (assembly GCA_039090855.1). Lineage (NCBI taxonomy): Eukaryota > Metazoa > Arthropoda > Arachnida > Araneae > Macrothelidae > Macrothele > Macrothele yani. The sequence continues at coordinate 74,899,503 of CM077028.1, read as the reverse complement.
GCAATATAAGGCGGCGACAAAGATGGCCTGGGGAGATCAGAGCCGTAGCACTGGAGGGGAAGAGGGGAGGTTGCCCTTCCAGAATGGTCATACCAGGGGTGTAAAAATGGAAATGCACTAAAGATTGTAACTCAAAAAGAAAGTTATACACTTCAGTATCTTCTTTTTTTTAAGACTTAGACGCATATAATCTTCCGCGCAGCTAATTATGTTAAAGAATACCCTACTCTGTAAGGCGTGGACCCTTCACATATGTATGAAAGGAACTGTCCGAAACAGCAGAGAGGTACTGTAAAACAATAAGCAGACATGCTTCACCTCTGTGGCCTTTCCAGATACACGGTACGGATCAAGAGCTAACTACTCACCTGTGCTCCGTCGTTCTAAAAGTAGGAGAATTTTGCATTTAGTTTTAACCTGTCATGATGTAAATATGGGGCATTATTATTTGAGGTTTGAAGTATTTGTACACTTTGATTAACCAGTCGTTGGTCTCTACACGTTGAACACCGCCAGCTGTCGCGCGTGAGAGTTTTCCTCACACTAACTTTTTCTGCTGTTTTACGCAGACGGCTCAATAATAACACTTCAGAGTTGTTTCTTCGCAAGAGATACAGTTAATATGCATTAAAATTTTATTAAATAATTTTTGTTCCCTTTGGGATGAATGTTTACAGCTATATATGTTATCGTTGTCGCATACATATACATATGATGAGAAAAGCTCTCACGTGACGCAAACGCCAGCGGTCGCATGATGAAAGAAATGTTCACACGAAGCTCATTGGAGCAAAGAGAAGATTGAAGGACAAAGACGCGCCAATCTTTATCGGAACTGGTAACAGAAAGATTCTAAAAGTCGGCTAGAGTAGGGGAGCTGTACCCCTAGGGCCACTTCCAAATAAATGGCGACCTTTATATGAGTAGCGTGAAAGAAATGCTCATAGCGCGACCACGACGCGTATATTTGCTCTCACAGGGAATAAACCAGCAGTGTTTTGTAATATTATTGATTCACACTTTCTGTTCAGTAGATATGAAACATAAGATTAGGTTTACCAAATATGTTCCTAATCTATGAGCTCCAACATTCTTTTCAAATTCAATTAGCCGCCGTTGCCGCATACATCTCTTGCGGGATCTTATTTGTAGCTTTTCAAAAGTTCTGGCACCAAGATATTTGTGGGTCAAACTTGAATCATTTTTTAAGTCGCACAGAGCAAGTTGTCGTTGGAATTCAGATATGCTCCTGATCTATGAGCTCCAACGAACGTTCTTTCCTGATCTATGAGCTTCAAAAATTCTTTTCCTGACATATGAGATCCAGAGATCCAAAGTTCTTTCCTGATCTATGAGATCCAGAGATCCAAAGTTCTTTCCTGATCTATGAGCTCCGACGAAAGTTCTTTCCTGATCTATGAGCTCCGACGAAAGTTCTTTCCTGATCTATGAGCTTCAAAAATTCTTTTCCTGACATATGAGATCCAAAGTTCTTTCCTGACTATGAGCTCCAACGAAAGTTCTTTCCTGACCTATGAGCTTCAAAAATTCTTTTCCTGACATATGAGATCCAAAGTTCTTTCCTGACTATGAGCTCCAACGAAAGTTCTTTCCTGACCTATGAGATCCGAAGTTCTTTCCTGACCTATGAGATCCAAAGTTCTTTCCTGACTATGAGCTCCAACGAAAGTTCTTTCCTGACCTATGAGATTCAAAGTTCTTTCCTGATCTATGAGCTCCAAAATTCTTTTCCTGATCTATGAGCTCTTCGTTCTAAGTGTTTGACCTTGAGCAAAAATTTTCCAAGCCCTATCCGGAAAGCATCTTCTCACTGTTGCATTCACAATCTGATAATTCGTTCTGTGCTGTTTCGTTTTCCATTCTGCGGAGTTTTGTGCTGTCGGCGTTCACATAACTTTTACATTTTACTTGATATCTACAACCGTTGGCTCTTAGGTTTTCACATTTAAAAATATTCACATTTAAAAACAGGTTTTCGCATTTTTCTTATGAACTCGAAGGGGAAGTAGTCACAAGCCCCCACCTCCATAAGAAAAACTTGCTCCGGCTCTGTAAATAACCTACATCAGCATGTCAAGAAACCCAAAATAATAATAATAATAATAATAATAATAATAAAAACATTAGAAGAAATATCATCATCATCATCATCATTGTCAACCATTATCAATCCACTGCTGGACGAAGGTCTCCCCAAGTTTCCTCCACAACGGTCTGTCTTGTGCCAGTCTCCTCCATGTCACCCCTGCATACTTTCGAATTTCATCCACCCATCTCCTATGTGGTCTTCTTCTGGGTCTTTTCCTGTCCCTTGGAATCCAATCTAAAATTTCGGCTGTCCATCGATGATCTGTCTTCTGAGGAAAGCAATTGAAAGCAACCAAAGCCTAAAGATAGCAAAGGGACATCTCAGTAAGGGAAGAAAACAGATTATGGCACTGAGAAAAGAAGATGGTTCTGTAACAAGAAATAGAGGCGAAATTTTGACAAGAGTGAAAGATTTCTACTCCAAATTATATGAAAGGGATGATATATGCACTCCAGACATCATGAAAGATACCAGTACCAGAGTTCCTCCAGTCCTTCCAGCAGAAGTTGCACATGCAATCAAGAACATGAAGCGAGGAAAAGCTCCAGGAGAAGATGGAATTACTGTAGACATCATACAAGAAGCAAGTGGAGAAATCGAAACAGTACTCGCCCAAATTTTCACTCGATGCCTTAATGAAGGAAAGATTCCTGAGGATTGGAACACCGCTACAATGATCCTGCTACATAAGAAAGGTGACATTGAGGATCTCGGAAACTACAGACCTATCAGCCTCCTATCAGTAGTTTATAAAATCTTCACTAAAGTTCTTTCACACCGCTTGAAGGTAGCACTGGACATGGCTCAACCGAGAGAACAAGCTGGATTCAGGAGTGGCTACAGCACAATAGATCATATCCACGTGCTGAGAGAACTAATTGAAAGAGCGAGGGAATATGAACTTCCATTGTGCATGGCTTTTATCGATTATGAAAAAGCCTTTGATTCGGTGAAACCATCAGCAGTTACAATGGCTCTGAAAACCTGCGGTATTGAAGATGCATACATTAATATTATTAATAACATCTATGAAAATGCAAGTGCAAAGATTAGGCTGTTTGAAAATACAACACACGTAAAAATTGGAAAGGGAGTGAGACAAGGTGACACCATATCTCCGAAGCTCTTTAATGCCACATTGGAGGGTGTTTTTCAGTCGCTGAGCTGGGAAAACAAGGGGATAAAGATTAATGGAGATTATCTAACCCACCTTCGTTTTGCTGATGACGTAGTCATTTTTGCAACTACCTCATCAGAGCTGCAGAGTATGATCCAGGAACTTGCTGACAAGAGTAAAGAAGTGGGATTAAAAATGAACTTTCAGAAGACAAAAGTGATGTTCAATGCTTTTACAAGAAATGAAGATTTATCGATTGATGGAGAAAAGCTGGAGATAACAGACACGTACGTTTATCTTGGACAGCAGATATCAAGTGAGGGTCACATTGATGAAGAAATTAATCGGCGTACAAAACTTGCCTGGAGAGCTTTTGGAAGAAACAGCATAATTTTCAAGAGCAATATGCCATTATGTCTTAAAAGAAAAGTGTTTGATCAATGCATCCTTCCAGTGCTTACGTATGGTGCAGAGACGTGGACCTTAACTAAAAGAGACATACAAAGGCTGCAGACAACTCAAAGAAGCATGGAGAGGTGCATGCTTGGTGTAACCAGGAGAGAAGAAATATATACTTTAAAATAGAAAAAACTGCTATTTTTATTGATTCGTAACGTACGACCCAGGTAAAAAAAGGAAAAAAAAAAAACATGTGCTCGCTTCACAAACACAGCTTTAAGCTTGATTTATAAGCCCTCTATATAAACCATGTTGTCACCACTGGGCATATAAATTCAATTTCAGGTTCACTGTAATTTCTGATACCTTCAGATTTATTTGCATTTTGAGTGAACATGAGAACATTTGCAAACTTAAAAAAAAAATATTGAATAATAACAGCAAGACTAAAATAACTTAAGATATTTATAGGAAGTTAAACGGCGAGTTAGGCACTAGGTGTGGAAATCAAGATTTAAAAATCCTAAATTTTAAAAGATTTATTTCACAGTGTATAAAAGAAAAAATGATGACGGTGGTTCAGTTGTACTTTTATGACTGACAACTGAAAAAGAAAATTCTGGAATCAGTACAGAAATTTTGATCAAAGTACAGGACGCCCTGAAAAAGGGAAAACACAGCTATTCTGTTTGATTCTGTTTGAGTGTTAGTTAATATTTTAATAAACAAAAAACAAAAAATATGACAGAAGATTACGTAAAATCAGCTACACACCGTAATATAAAAGATGTACACCCCTTGTGGTATTGCTCTTTTAACTAACATTTCAGCAAAACACAGAAAACCGAAAAATTACATTCACGATTCACGTATAAATTAAGAGGCTATGGAATGCAACTGTGTTTTTCCATTACACGCAACCTTGACCAATCTCTCTCTCACGCGCGAGCCCACTTTATTTACTTGGCACTTCTGCTGTATGTGACACTGAACAAGCGTGCTTCGACGTGGGTTTGAACGTAATCGAAAGTACCATTTAGTTGTTTAGATGAAATGAAACAATTCTTGCTGTAATATAAGAGCAGTGATTTTGAATAAGGCATGTGACGTCAACACGAAGATATCACTTAAGATAGAAAGGTGGATAAATATTCAGGAGCCGCATAAATTGGCCATGAATAAGAAACGAGAATCGGCGTTCATTAGGTCTTCCTCATTGGGAAATTAATGTGCAGCTGAACAACGGACTTCCGGTCTATATATGCAATAACGGACATTCTAGTTGAAGTTTATCACTAGTGCTACAGCGGAAAGTCGAAATTTAGGAAAATGCTACAGAATCTGTACAGACATATACAGATCCGGATTTTTAGTTTGCTGTCGGATCTCTGTACACGGTATCAAAAGAGAATATTAGCTGATTCTAATCATAATTTCATTATGACCAAGCATAGTTAAGATAAGCAAAGCTTCTATGTAATACTATAGGTGAAAGCCAGTCAATAATGACGGGGGAAAATAAAATATGTAGATCATTTTTTTTTAAACCAGGTATTCTTTTTGTTTGTAATGTCCAAATCTGAAAGTACGTTTCATGTACATAACAACAATATATAATAAACAAGCGAATAAACTTTGGTAGCGCACATATACACGGTCGAGTCACATTATTGTGACCTCCAGCAAATATCCAGAGTAATCGCCGTGTGCAGCGCGGATAGCAGCCAGACCGGGCTGGGAGTGACACGATAAGGTGCTGGAAGGTGTTCACAGGTATGTGGAGCCATGCTGACTGCAGTGCATCTGACAGCTGCTGGAGGATGCATGGTGGAGGATCCATGGAGCGAACAACACGATCGAGGTGTTCCCACAAATGCTCAATTGGGTTTAAGTATGGGGAATTAGGTGGCCAGGGAAGTACTTTGAAGTCTTCATCGTGCTCTTCCAACCATTCTCGGACATTTCTAGCTGTGTGACACGTCACATTGTCGTGCTGGAAGATCCCATTCGCCCGAGGGAAGACAATCAGCATGTATGGGTGTACGTGGTCTGCAAGAATGGATTCATAACGAATTCGGTCCATAGTGCTTTCCACAGGTATGAGTGGACCCAGGGAATGCCTCGAAAATATTCCCCAGACCATAACGCTGCCCTTACCAACTTGTGTTCTTCCAGCAATGGTTTAAGAGTGTTTGCAAACCGATGTTTCGCGCCTTATACGCCAACGTCCATCCGTTCAATGAAGCAGAAAACATGACTCATTGGAGAAAGCAATCCTTTGCCAATTAGTGGAGGTCCAATACCGATACTGCCGCGCAAATCACCTTCTGCCGATGCACCTTCGTTTGCATAGGTGCAGTGACCATCCACCTGCATCGGTGCCCCACACGCAGCAGGGTTTGCTGAACTGTCGTTTTAGACGCACTTCCGGTAGCCCCCTGGTTCATTCGGCCAGTGAGTTGCTCCACTGTAGCGTGCCAATCGACCCTCACGCACCTTCGCAGCCGACGCTCACCTCTCACATCAATGGCACGTGGTGCTCCGCAGTTTCCACGTCGCTTATTGGTAATGGTGCATTTTCCCAATCACGATACACTTTAAATACAGCAGCACTCAAAATGTTCACAAACTGCACTGTTTCAGAAATACTGCCACCTTTGGCCCGAAAGCCCATAATCATCCCTTTTGCAAATCTGATAAATCGCTCCTTTTATCTATGACAGCAACGAGCGATATGTTTTCAGAATGCCTACAGCATCCCTTATATACCATTCCAAGCCAGCTCACGACACATGCCTTCTTTCATTGGCTACGCGCTGTTGACGTCAAAAGCAGGAGGTGGTCACAATAATGTGACTCGACTGTGTGTGTGTGTGTGTGTGTGTGTGTGTGTGTGTGTGTGTGTGTGTGTGTGTATCTGCGCTACCAAAGTGGGACAAACGTTCTAAGGTTCAGACAAAGGAAATTATACTGTTTGCGTTGTACTTCATGGATATTAGAAGAATAAGAGTAAGTTGCAATAAGTGTACAACAAAGCTGAACGTGGACACGTTAAAAAAGAGTAGAACAGTATTTGAAAACGGGAAGCAGCACATGCAAGGTATGTCAATAAAGTTAGGCGAACGCTGTCGTAACTCATAGAAGAAAAGGTTGTGAAATGTGCCGTAACTTGCACGACGCGCACAGGAGCGAACATGTCCGAAACAATCACGGAACCGTGAGAAAGGTTGTAGCACAGACAGCATGTAGCTGCAGATGAAGCAGGTACACGCTGTTAGCAGGCAAAAATAAAGCAGAGAGCCAATATCAAATTCTACTTCAAATTGGTTAAGTCCGCACAGGAAATGAAAGCAATGAAGTGTGTTTTCGACTGGTTTAAGTGTTTCCGCGAAAAAAAGGGACAGACACTGTTAATGCCTCCCGTAAAGTCGAAGGCTCGCGAACCCCAAAAATCCGGAAAACATTGAAAAAGTTCGTAAATTCATGTCGCGAATGATCGTCGACTGACTGTGCGAATGATTGCTGGAGAACTCTGTATTAATCATGAAATTGTCGATCCGAATTTAAAAGAGGATTTGTTGAAGCGCAATATCAGTTGATTGCGCCGTCCCATTCGGCAGCGATAGTAAAGATATTTCTGGCCTAGCAAGCCGTTGCCCTTGTTGAATCACTCACCGTATCCGCTTCATCTAGCACCAGCTGATTACTTTTTTTGTCTCCTCGACTGTTTGGGTTTTGGACATTCAAGCAATCTTGACGACCAGCTGCAGATGACAACAAATGAGGACTTTTCATTTTCACATAGCTTCCAGCGGTTATACGAACGATGACAAACGTGTACACTATGAGAAGGGGGCGGCAATTATTTTAAAGGGCAGTACAGTAAGTTTCCTTAAACCTGTTGCTCAGTTTTACCGTGCATTCAGCGAACTTTATTGACACATCTTGTAGACACTATGACATTAGAAGGAAAGCATTACAAGAAGAATCGTTCGGTGAATGCACGTTTTATGCCCATTTATTCAAAGTTTCTTCTTCTTTTTCCCTTTGAATGTCACTTCTTGAGCATAAAAAAATGTGAGTGTGAAACCAGTTTATTTTACGTAACGGTACCGATATCTAGACTGCTAAAAAGGCCAATTTAGCATAAGCACAACGACAGTTAAGTTCTAAATGCTTAAATTTCATGGTAGTCACCAATGTCATTTACAGTACTATTACCGAGGTAAGCAAACTTTTAAAAAAGTATTAATTAGATGACTTATTCGACTAAAAGCATTAGAAACACGGAGACACGAGTTTTCGTTGAATACAATTCATACTTCACATACGGTCGTTTGTAGGCCAGACTCGGCTGGAGGATAGGGATTGTCATTCCATTGCTCCTTGGCAGGCCCATATTTACCATTAAGCAAAATAAGCAGCTGCTAATTTATTTTTATTTTTTTTTCAGGAAGCACGCAAGCGCCTTTTTTTTTTTTTTTTTTTTTTCCGCAAGAATGAAATACTGAGAATATTGTGAACTGGTTCCACTGTACCCGTCGTCCCTTTTCTTTTCCCTTTGTGCAGTGTCTTTCTTTGGGATCACTCTAATAAGAGAGGGAGCCTAAACAATGCGCAACCGCCCATATGCACATACGCACGCTTTAGGCTTGAAGAGACAGTAAAGTTCTCACTGACAAATCTCCTAGAAACGTCGAGGGTAGGGGGTCGAGTGTGGGCTTCAGTGGCGCACCCAGGAATTCCTGTTGGGGAGAGGGCTAGATGTAAGTGTAGGTATGTGTGTATGCGCACGTAGTATATATACAGGGTGTTTCAAAAAGAATGACCCGATTTCAAAGTAGTATATTTAATAAGGCAAATGTGGGATAGTTACAAAACAAAGAGCCAAGTATGAAGGAAGGTCTTAAGTTTCACTCACCAGAATTACAAATGTTCAATGTGCCCTCCACCTGCTGCAGGGACAACATCAAGCCGATAGCTAAATTCATCCCAAACGCGTCGGAGAGTGTCTTCAGTCACAGAATTTACCGCGGCGGTGTTTCTCGTTCGAAGCTCATCCAAGTCAGCGGGTAAAGGGGGAACATAAACACGGTCTTTTACGTATCCCCATAAAAAAAAAAGTCACATGGTGTAATGTCTGGAGATCTCGGAGGCCGGGCGTGTAGTGCCAAGTCATGGGGTCCCCTGCGTCCAATCCTCGACGAAGAGCTTGCACCAGTTTAATCTGTACGGCTTCAGCAGCAAACGTCGTCGTAAAACAAGCCAAACAGTCACATGAGGGATGGCAAGTTCGCGGCTCGCACGACGAGTAGACTTCCGTGGGCTTTGCTGAAACGCCTCGTGAATTCGTTGCACATTTGTCGCTGAGGTGGTTGGTCGTCCAGGACTCTTTTCCTTACATAAACACCCTGTTTCTTCAAATTGTCGATACCAACGACGAATGTTTTTACCCACTGGTGCAGCACTACCGTAACGCTGTTTAAACGCATGCTGCACCGTAGTCACGGACTTGGTCTTGCTAAATACCAGCACACAAAACGCCTTCTGTTGCCTCGATGCCATCTTCTCACTCACTAAGCGTAGCGGCTGTTTGGACGCCCGTGCTGCCATCTAGCGGTAGCCATAACAAACTTTGGGCCACGCCCGTAGACATGATACCAGTCGCATTCGTCGGTGGTTCTTTTTTTTTTTTTTTTTTTTTTTTTTTTTTGATTGGAGGTTTAACGACCACCGTGAGCAACTCAATGGGCTATAAGCAGTCGCCCGTCCCTAATTTAGGGTCACTGGTTCCAGGGAAGGAGAGAGCCAGTGCCGTAAGACAAACACAACATCCATGCCTGACCGGGATTCGAACCCAGACCCCTTACGGACGAATGATCAGAGGCCAGCGCCTTAGACCACTGCGCCACCGGGGCGGCCGTCGGTGGTTCGTGGTTGCCGAGATATCCACTTTTCAAATCGGGACATTATTTATGAAACACCCTGTGTGTATGACATATATATGTATGTATGCATACAATATATTTATAGATGTGTATTAATATACAATATGTATATTAATATATAGTGCATAAGACAGACATATATACATTAGGTAGATAGATAAAAGAGTTGACGTACGGGGCTTGGTGGGGTAAGGGGGGCTTAAGCCCCCTACCCGTGCTTGCCAGTGGTGGACTTGCACGTTGGAGTATCAGTGATCAGTGTGGAGGGAGGGTCGTGTAATCTCTCTTCCCGACGGGTCAAAATATTGGATATCGCTTTCAGTTCCGCTCCCAAAAGAGCAGAGAGCAGGAACGTACTACCGGAACAGTCCGAACAGAAATGCTGAATCATCCAGTTCCCTAAAGGCGGTCGTCTCTTATGTAGGTTGTTTATTTAAATTTGATGGGGCAATTAATAATGTAGGAAAAGATCATGCGTTTGATGATTTTTTTTTTGTCGTTTTTAATGCTACTCGACTGAAAAATATTATCACATGTAGCATTTATAATTTCAATATTTTTATTTGCAGCTAAGAAAACGGTCATATATGATGGGGTGGGAGAGGTCGTTAAAACTCCAAGTGCTTGAGGCCGCATGAAGCCTAAATCCGGCCCAGCTCCTTGGTCACAGCAATAGCACTCGATAATTTTTTTACAACATGGTTCACAGCATTATCACTAACAGATATATGAGAATACATTAATTTCATGTACAAAACAAATCTGAGAACTACTGGAGACGTATGGGCGTATTCTCAAAATGTCTTTTCTGATCGTCCAAAACAGGCATAATCCTCAAAAGGATGACAGGACGAATTCAAAACAATAATTCAAAATGAACTGCTGTTTTAGAATTTATTAACTCTTTAACCGGCCAGAACGAATAAGAAGGTTTGCAAAATGGGATGAAATTAGCTCGAAGTAAAAATATTAGCTGTTTAAGAAGTGGGCTTAGCGGAGCTGGAATTAATTCATTCGGGGTATGTTTAATGGTCTTAACGCTACACGAACGAGTGACTTGCAGGACCAGAGCATCAGAAAGCGTTGTTTCCCTACTTTGCTTTCCTATTCAAAGCGGGAATTTAGGGAGGAGATGATTGACAATAATCCTTTTTGACTGATTACCTGCCAAAGGGCTGTAACCTAAGAAAGGAGAGAGAAGGTGTTTGAATGTCATGGTGTCCATGTCAGGGGAACTATCCCTTCTCCATTTATTTCATGGGTCATGTAGCAAAGAATAAAGTACTTGAAGAGAGCTCTCATCACCTGTGATATGTTCATCGTCGGTATTACTGGAATGGGGGGGGTGTCATTTGAAAGTGAACAAGCAGCTTACATTTATTTTACCATTTCTGGTTGCGGATCGCAGAAAATTTGGAATCCCTGAAACAGGCTGCGGCTGAATTTAGGCACCATTTGGTTCACGTAGTTCGGCTGTTTAAAGTGTTAACAGCAGGCCGTAGCTATTAGGAGGGCGGGGAGTTGCCCTCCCCATAATGGTCATTACAGGGGCGTAAATTCATGTTCTGGGGGATGTGGAAAATAGAAGTTGTAACTAAAAAAGGAAGTTAAACCTTCAGTATTTTCTTTTTAAAGACTTAGTCTCATTCAGTATTCCATCCAGTCAATTAGGGTACAAAGGAACATACACTATGAGGTGTGAACATCTCATATCCATGAAGGAGATTTTACAAAACAGTGGAGGCATATAAAACAATATGCTGATATGCCTAACCTTCATGACCTTTCCGAGCATGTTGTGATGAAGAGCTAATTAATAATTTGTGCTGTGTCGCAAGACGTATCTCTGAGCATTTAACCTTGAACGTAATTTTTCTAAGCCCTACCCTTAAAGCTTCTTCCTATTGTTACGTTCAATATGCGATACTCATTCGTTCTGCGCTGGTTTGTTTTTCGTTCTGCCTTTCTGTGGAGTGTTAAGTTGTCGGTGTTCAAATAACGATTACGCTTTTTTGGTATTTACAACCTGTGGTTCTTGGGTATTTACCCAGTTTTTACATTTTCAATAAAATTATGTCAAACCCCTGAAGTGCGATTTTTGAACATAATACTTTCCTAAAACGGCAGTGCGTGAGAAAGTAAAAACCACGTATTTTTTTACTGGAACTGGAAGGGGCGTAATTTTCACCCCGAATGGGCGTAATTTTCATCCCGAATGGGAGTAATTTTCATCCCGAATGGGAGTAATTTTCAACTCGAAGGGGCGTAATTTCAAGTCTCGCCCTCCCAGATAAGAAAAAGTTTGCTACGGTCCTGGCTAAGAGAATAAATTTACATTTCAGGAATTACGGATACCCCAATATTTTTTTAATTCAGCTAATCAAATAATTATTATTTAGGTAGGATATCCTCACATTTGAAAACAACGTCCCAGAACAGCCACGATTTTCTCATTTCACCAGAAATTAGCGATTTTGTGGACTTAATGACTCTAAATACATAAAATTGTACTTAGACGTACAGGGAAGCCAATATTGGAGCTGATTCTACAGATACTACCAACAGATTTGATCGAATTTGAATCTATACTATATACAAAATGAGTAACCACGCATACCAGACAGGTTGCTTTACAGCTTGATCAACTTTAAATTAATAAACATTAAATTTTTCATTTAAATTAGCCTAATTAGTTATTAAGATGTAACTTTTAATTAGACACTGTTAATAAGTACTATTATTACTTTATACATAACATATTTTTTGCTGGAGTATTTATTACATAAACCAATTTAAAAAATTCCTACGGTAGGACATCCCTCCTCCTCCTCCTCCTTGAATATGTCCCTGACACCCATTTCAAATTTTGCTCCTCAGGGCAAAAGAGTACATCAGTTTGCAAATAATACATATCTGGTATCTCACGTAACGAAATAAAAAAATAAAATAAAAATGCGCAGCGACAGCTTCGAAGGAGCGTGACCGGAATTCAATGATCTCGGTACGAGAAAAAGACAAAATAAAGCCGACCACGACAAGACTAAGTGGTTCGAAGACCAGATCTCTATCTACACCATAACTGTCACTGCGCTAAATAAATCTTTCCCATCAGGTTAAGCCAACAAAGAAATATCCCTTTCTAACTCTTTTGTATTACACTGTGATATAGGAAATCCCTTCACAATTGAAGTTTAGAGCGTTGATAAGCTAATTTATAATGCTGACCCAAGCGGAGAATCCAGTTGTGTAATTCAAATGATTCGCAACCTGTTTACTTCACAATTCCTTTGTTTTGTTTTTCAGTATTTTTTCATACATGAAAAAAAAAAAAAATCCACTAGAGACGACTTAAAATGTATCTCACATTGAACTGCGATTAAACGTCAAGTGAGAACTTTATGACTATCCCAGAACTAAATACAAAAGACAACGAAAGAGAACTAAAGCTATAACTTCCCTAATGGTTCGAACGCTGGAATATAAAAGATCTTAGAAATTAGTAGGCAGACTGTTTTCTTTTTTAACGGTAATGATTATTAGATACGGTGATTTGCCATGGTGATCAGAAATTATGCAAGCTTCCTGATTCTTGCAATCATAAAAGTAAATGGATTCTGGTCAGTAATACATACATTGGTTTGATTACTGAGGGTTCCCAATTCCTCCTTTTCTGTCAAACAAAACACTGATTGGCTGTTAGCAAATATCTATAGCAAGGGGTCCCGCTGCCGATCGCTATCTTCGCAATTTGCGAAAAAAAAAAAAATCGTTTTGGCGATGGAAAATGAGTTTTGGCGATTACCTTTTTGTACTATTATAACACTTTGGCGATAAAAAGTTGAATTTGGCGAAACCTTTAAAAGAGCCAGCGCGACCATTGTCTACAGCGATGTGAAACCGAAGTAACAGACTTGCTGTATCGAGACCAGGGTCATTAGGTCAAAATGATAGATTTAAGAGTTTCCTAACTCAAGCTACTTCGCTTCTCAAAAGACTTGAAAAGATATAACAAATCTTAACATTTTCTTGTGCAACACTGTTCCGAGAATGACATGCACTATCTCTTATGGTATGGAACAAACCTATTTCCCCAATGTCTTTAGTTCATAACATCATCTCTTTCTCTTTCTCTCTCTCTCTCTCTCTCTCTCTCTCTCTCTCTCTCTCTCTCATGTATGTATGTACACTGAAGAGCAATTGAATTAGAGACAGCTTTTCATTATGCAAATGTGGCGCTGTGGGCGGCCCTGTAAACGGAAATGACATGACGTATGCAGCGATCCGGCAATATAAGGAGTGATGCGACGGGAATCAGTAAGAGTCGGACGCAGTATGGGTAAGACGAAGGATCTCAGCACATTTGATCGTGGGCAAATTGTCGGGGCCCAACGAATGGGTCACTCCATCTCGGAAGTCGTGCAGGCACTGGGATTTTCACGAGCCACTGTGTCACGGGTACACTGTGAGTACATCGAATCCGGTAAAACCATCCCTGCAAAAGCCAATTGCCGTGGACAACAGCGTGTGGATGAGCGGGGTCATCGTCGGCTAGCTCGCATTGTAACAGCGGATAGACGGGCCACAGTGCAAGAAATCACTTGACAATTTAATGCTGGTGCACAAAAACGTGTAAGCAGCCACACCATCCAGAACCATCTCCTCGCTATGGGGTACAGAAGCCATCGTCCCACGAGGGTACCGCTGCTGACCGCACATCACAGGGTGCAAAGATTAGCATGGGCGCGGGAACATTGCCACTGGACCCTAGACATGTGGAAAAATGTTGCCTGGACTGATCAGTCGAGATTCACGTTGGCACATGCGGATGGCAGGATACGAGTACGGCGCAAACCACATGAAGTGATGGATCTTTCTTGCCAGCAGGGTACTCTTCAAGCTGGTGGGGGTGGCATTCTCGTCTGGGGACTGTTTACGTGGACTGAAATGGGACCCCTGGTACGTGTGTCATCGTCCCTCACAGGTCAACGGTACCGGGATATCCTGGACGACCATTTGCTCCCGTTTGTGCGTCTTCAACATCCCACTGGGGACCTCATCCTGCAAGAAGACAATGCACCGTGCCATCGCTCCCGAATCGTATCCGAATGGTTGGATGAACACTCCACCGACGTGACCTCGCTTCCTTGGCCAGCTGGGTCACCTGACCTCAATCCCATCGAGCACATCTGAGATGCCATCGAGAGAGATGTTCGAGGCTGTGACCCCCTCCATCAAATCTTCGTCAGTTGTGGGAGCTTGTTCAGGGTCGTGGATCCGTATGGCTTCCCATCGCTTCCGGTGTCTTGTCGAGTCCATGCCGAGACGAATCGCCGCCGTCATCAGGGCGAAAGGTGGTGCTACACGTTACTAGACAGGTATCTCTAATTCATTTGCTCTTCAGTGTATGTATGTATGCATGTTCCATCTTCAAATTAATAGCATAATATCCTGCAAAATTAAGCACTTAAAATATGGTTTACATAAATTACAAATAATATAAGTATACTTCATATGGGCCTTACTGTTTTCTGTAATTAATTTACGTGAAGTAGCATATAACTCACTGTTTTTCAGTATATGTTCTGTTTCTTTCACTAATAGTACACGGAGAACAAAATTCGACAAATACATTAGAACCCGGTTATGATAAGCATCACACGATTGGGTAAATTTTTTCGCTACAGTTATCCCTTAACGCAATAACTTTAGAATGCTTTAAAGCACGAAGAGTTCTATATAAACATAAACCGGAAGTTCGCAATAAAAATAATAATACAAAGTTAAAAAATACATAAGCGTGCAGAAATCTAGAAATAGTAAATTATTGTGATCTAAGACAGAACGCATGTTTACCGGCAAGCCATGGCGCCCTTGTGGCGCAGTGGAATAAGCGGTGGCTTCTGACCTCCCGTAAGAGTGTGCCCGAGTGAGGCATGGGTAGTGTGCTTATCCTATGGCACTGGTTCTCTTCCTTCCCTGGAACCAGCGGTCCTAAATTAGGAATGGGCAACTGCCTACAGCCCTTAGAGTTGCTCACGTTGGTCGTTAAATCCCCCACACACACAAAAAAAAATACCAGTAAGTTCAATGCACACTCATGAGTCAAAACTTTACGACCACATGCTGAATAGCATGAGCACGTGGTCATGGTCATGCTAATAATAAAAGGTAGCCAGCATTTAATAGCATATTGGCCGCCTTTCGTCGCGACTGTCGCTTGCACCTGGTGTGCGATTGACTCTACTAGACAGCGGAAGGTGTCATCAGATATTCTGTGCCAGACAGACATAGATCCCAAAGTGTGGTGACGGAGTGAGGGACTGGCGCGAATCGGCGAATACTACATTCTCTGTCAACCTACAAATGTCCGAGGGGATTCAGGACAGAGAAGCACACGAAATGCTTGGCCATAATTCTCAAACCATTCCGGCAAAATGCGCACCTTATAACACGGGGCGCTGTCTTACTAAAAGAGTTCAGTGCCATCCAGATACACATCAGTCATCATGTAGGACTACACTTGTTCCGAAAAAGTGCCTAGGTAGGATTTCTCGGTTAGGGTTTAACGGGAATAAAGGTAACCAATGATGTCGCGCAGCGCGTACCATATACCATGGTATCACCGCCGCTGGCCTATTTCCGTCCAACTGTGCAGTTCAGTTGCAGCTGTTTACTTGTGAGGCGTCGAATACGGACCTATCGATCGACATGTTGAAGCTGGTACCCGGACTCATCGCCCAACCGAATCTTTCCTATTCATCCAATACTGGCCGAAATTTTGACAAGTCCTTTCCTCTTCCCTTTGCACGGACTTCGTGCCAACGAAATAACACGTCGTGCTCTAACCGTCTATATACATTCTGTGACGTCACTGATACGCGCTGGGGGATGCGTTCAGAAGTGGAGAGAAAGAGATGGTTATAGTATTATTACCTAAGAGTGAAATTATCTGGTCTCGTCACCGACTAGGTATGAACCATTTTAAAACGATATTACGGCACAAGTGATCCACAACATGGAGTTGCGTAACATACATGTTCGCCCAACGCCTCCAGCAACAGAAAACCGAATAGGTAGGAAAATAACCCTACTCTTCCATGAGTTCAATATGGTGTTATTCTTAATTTTTGTTATACAGTTTATTGGCTTCTCTGTGCCCACAGATTTTCGAATGATGTCAGTTCAATTATATTCAAGTGGCTGACTTCTGATTCACTGAGTAACAGCCGAAGTTTCTCAGGAAGAGCACTAGAAATCACTGATGAGGAATTGCTTGAGAAAAGCTTGGGAAGCATACGTATTCAAAGCGTTTAAATTTATTGTTATCTTCCATGATACCCATACTTTTTATTACTACTATTATTTCCTTTAATGATGCTCATCTGATTGTTTAAACTGCTTAAAAGGTATCACGTACAATTTCTGTGTATCAGTTGTTCCGAAAGTATGTGAAACTGCGTAGTATAATAGCATGCATAAAATGTATCATATCTGTAGGAAATACTCGTATATACAATACGCGTTTCTGAAATTTTTAAAACCATTTAACAGAGAAAAAACCATATTTCAAAAGGATAAAAAATTTTCATCGATAGGGATGACTAGTTCGCGTTGCTTAATTTATGAAGTCTCAGCTGTATTATTGAGACTGCCAGCCACCCTCACTTAAAATGCCACATCTAAAAGCTGCAACTGCTAAAAATCCTCGTTCACGCGAGTAAGAAGTCTCAAAGAAAATAGTTATCTTCATATATTAAGAGAATACAACGTGGTTTGTCACAAATATTTATTTTTTCAAGTCGACCATGGTTTCGCTGGGTATTAACCTAGCTTCATCAGGACGAATCGCACATAAATATTCAAATTGTATATGATATCATAAATGGTGTTTACAGTCACGGGTTTTGGTTAGTTGCTTTCACGCGCTTGATAGAAATGAGGTGGATGCCATGTCATTAACAAGTTGCGAAGATTTCTAATATATATATGGAAAGCTTCCAAAATATCAAGTTTGGTGGTTGAATCTGGCTTGTCAATTAGTTTTGCTCCTTCAAAGAGAAATTTGTTGTCCTTTTAGTAACAGTGTTTAGCCATCGATGATTCCTTTAGGTCACAGTTACGAATGTAGGTCTTGTGCTCTTTTAATCGAAAACGCAAGGCTCTACGGGTCTGTCCTGTATACGAAGCGCCACATTCACATGGAATTTGATAAATTCCCCACGAGTTTTGTCTTCCAACATAGTCCTTTTATCCTAAAATCTTCATTTTGTTTATGGGTTTAAAATTCACTTTAAAATTAAAGGTTTTGAGGATTTTTGAAATTTTGAAGGCAATATCACGGGAAAATGGAGTAATGGCAAAATTCTCTCGCAATGGGCGCCTCATTGGAGTTAACGTGAAGATAGGCTTCGGTTTCCGGAATTTTGTTAGAGTCTTGTCTATAATGGAAGGGTTGTATCCTCGCTGTACTGCAACACGTTTAAGGAAATAAAGTTCTTTTTCCAGACTGTCTTTATCTGAACATATATGTATCGCGCCATATACGCAACTGTAAAAGGCGCTGATTTTTTGTTGCCAAGAGTGATTGGACTTGGCATGTGGAGGTGAAAACCCAGCGAAAGGCTTCCGATAAATTGTGGTTGCGAGAGATCCATTTCAGCGAGTAACCAGGACGTCAAGAAACAGATGCCGTTGAAGAATTTGATTAGTAGAAACTATTATAAAAAATATAATAGAATTTATGAAAAATATAAGGAAAAGATAATATCGCCTTCCAGCTTAAGTTAAAAAGTCCCAGCAACAGTCATAATTTTCGATTTCGAGAAGAAAACAAAAATTAACTGTAAAATCCGATTTCGGTGAAGCAAACTGAAAAATTTCACACTGCTACTAATTCCTGTTACTACAATATTATCGCGAGCTCCGAAACATTGTTTTCTGAATGTCTAAGTATTGTTACAGAGATTTTATACGGGGTTTTAGGATTTCATATAAAATCTCAAAATGCAACTTTTATTCCATTTCGTGCTCCCATTCCTTTGTTTGCCCAAAGCGTGAGAGAAATTTCTCAGAGTATGTTCCCCATTAGACACCGGATGCACGGTTATTTGCTAAGACACAATGTGTCTGAAATTAGTATATGCACATTGTTTGTTGAATGGAGATTAACTCTATCGTGCCTCTTTTGATGCTTTTCAGGTTTCAATTTCAATGGTGCCGACTAATGCACTAGCCCTCACATTTTACTTTGAGGCTTAAGATTTACCGAAAGCGGTGTGGTTCTTTCTCTCGGGGAACATTAGGATATGCTTAAAAGCATTTTTTGGAGACAAGAGAGGGAGGCGAGAGGACAGTTGTCTCTAGGTTTAGGTAGCGAGCGGTCACGTAAAGTACGACGAGGTAATTGCCCCAGGCGAGGCCGGGAAGGTCTTAGGTGGAGTATTTTCGAAAACTTTTCAACGCTAGAGGAGAGTGGAGAGGAAGGGTCTGGTCAAAATTTTACATGACATTACCTTTATCTACCTCTGAACGTGTACAAAAAGTCATAACTGATCACTTGTTAAGGTCAGAATTTTCGTTCTACGAAAGTTATACAATAAAAACAACTTTGAGTTCATTTTACACTTTGTTCGTATCAAAATAAGTTCAAATTTCGCTAACCGTTGGTAATCCAAATTCATAAGTGACGAATGATACTATGCCCAGAAACCCGCGCAGCTTTTCGGCGTACAGAAGCGATGTGCGTGCAGAGAGAGAGAGAGTTAGCGAAACTATAAGCAATAAATGGGAACGCACTCGCATTAAAATACATTTTATTTTCTGCCTGCCAAACGGAGAAGAAAAATTTGTTGAGAAAAGCCTCGGAGAGAGCGAGTACGAATGCCAAGTGTTTTGAACGATATCAAACAAGACCTTTGGCAAAAATCACACTCTTGGAAATGAGGCAGGCTCTTATCTGAAATATTAACGTCAGCTAAGGCAAGGTATGCATTTATTTGGTTCTCAGAAGTTCTCCACCTAACAAAGGCGCCCATGCCCCAAAACACTTGTACAAAAGTAGGAAATAACGCTCTCGTTTATAGAAAAATTCCCGGCGAAATTTCTCACTAATTGCTTTTATTTAAAACGCAAAGCAGTCAGAAACACGCGATTTCAGAAGTTCGAATTAATTCGCCCAGTAGGCAGAAGAGTTGCTTTTAAAATTATGCAACTTGCAATTAACTTGAAGAGTAGATAGACATAATTTAAATTGCAGAAACTGTTCCGCTTCGGTTCTTAATGATGGGATAGCAACGAGAGAAAGAGAGAGCGCGAGGGAGAGAAAGACAGAGGGAGAGAGCGAGGGAATGAGCATAAAAAAAGCATTTTGTCTTAGGTCATATGAATTAGAAGAACGGGGAAATGAGAGAGGGGATGAGGTGGAGAGAAATACGGGCCAAATGAGTGAGAGAGAGAGAGAGACAGACAGAGAGAGAAAAAAATAAGCAAAAGCCTAATTGAAATGAATTGTGGACGTGTTGAAAAATCTTTCCGGAATAAGACAATAGCTAGAGACGCACAGGATCAAAAGAGAAAATGGAAAAACTAGGAGAAAAATGTTCGGAAAGTTTCAGAAGGGATATAAATCCGGAGAATGGAATGAAGCAGGAGGAAAAGATGCGAAGATGATTATCACGAAGTGCATCCTCTGCACTAAGAGATTTGATCTCGAGATATAATGTGCCTTCATGCAAAGAACAACAACAATGCGAAAGACACTAGTGGTTATGCTCCAGCGTTAACTTATTTCGATTAAATGCGCGGTATGCGTTCTTAAGAAGAATTCTGGTACAATAAGGAAGTTACTGCAGCTCATCAAGAATTTTTCTTACAAATCTCTCCAGCGGGCAAGTGACTAAACGTATAAACATATCCAGGAGTTTCACAATGAATTTGGCTATGGCCATTTTCGGCTACTGCTACACGATGAGCACTAATCTCTGGAGGTCATTGGTGTCGTTAGCGAGACCAGATATTCCATTTCTTAAAGCTCTGCAATTCGCTACTTTCAGTTATCAATCCATTGCAAAAACAATGTATACGTACAAGAAGTGCTGATTTCTTCTCATGTTTCCTTTCTTTCTTTTTTTCCACCCATAATAAGTTATGAGAGCCCACGGGTGCTGCCACTGGCTTGCATCATCGCGAGCCGGTTTTGTAAGGATCCTTCGCTAGGGATGCTCGCAGTTGGAGAAAGGGGAAAAGGATCGTACAAATGCGCCGCCCACCGGGAATCAGGCCCGTCTTGGCAGAGAAATCTGAAACACGCGCCTCAGATAACTCAGCTACGGAGCTCACGTGTTATATATGTACATAGAAGATGTTTGAGCTGTCCTACTAGGAGTGCTAAAGCCCGCGCTTCAGACCATTCCGCCACCGAGCTCACGTGTTATACAGTACATGTACATACAAGATCTGATCTCAAAGAGCTGTCCTACTACAAGAGATCCGAAGCAAGCGCCCGCAGGCCACTCCACTGTTACATACGCATACTTGTACATACAAGACCCGATCAAGAGAGCGGTCCTACTAGGAGCGGTGATTTTTCGTATCTCGGGGTTCAACGACTACTATGAGCAACTCTTAGGGCTACAAGCAGTCGCCAATCCCCAATTTTGGTCACTGGTTCCAAGGAGGGAAAACGAATTTACTCGAGGTTATCAAAATGGGCTGAAATAAACTCGAGCGAATGTCTCCGCTGTCAAAGAAGTGGGCCGAATGCGACTGGAACGAATTCATTCAGGTTATGCTTAGTGGTACCAAAGCTGTTCGAACGAGTGACCTTAAAGACTAGAGCAACGACTACTATGAGCAACTCTTAGGGAAACAGAAATCTAAGGGCCGAAGCGTTGTTTTCGTCCTTAGAATTTGTTATTCAGAGTGGTCATTTAAGGGTATGATTTACACTGATTCTTTCTGAAAAATCAACTTATTAACTAATCCTTTCTGAAAAATTAACTGATAAAGAACTACAGGAATGGCGACGAATCTGAAGGCAGCCACAGACACACACGCTGGAATGACACGGCAGCAAACGGGGGAATTTCGTGCCTGAGGCGGCATGTAGCGTGGGGTGTAGCAGGAATGAAGCTCTTCAACGCCTGCTTGAAATCCTCTTCACTCCACGCTACATGCCGCCCCAGGCACAAAACTCCACCATTTCCAGACGTAACACTCAAACGTGACATTCAGAAGTGCGTGTCTGTGGCCACCTTTAAGAAAGGAGAGAGAAGATTTATTTTCATCCACTGGCATGATGTTCGTGTTAGGTGGGGGTGGGGGCGAACTAGCCCTTCCACATCATGTCTTGGGTCATGGAACAGGGAATATAGGACAAGAAGTGAGATCTTATCGCCTGTGACAGGTTTACTTTTGGTGTTGCTAAGATGAGAGGAGGGAAAGATACAGTAAATTGTTTTGCCGCGACTTTCGTAAAACCCCGCCGCTGTGTTAGCATTTCTGTTTGGAGAGCGCAAAAGTTTTGGGCACCGTTTGGTTTAAGTACATCGGCCACTTAAAGGGTTAAAGATTCGAAATTTCCCAAACCCACTTAGCCACTGGGAAGAGAGGGATGTGAGGAGAGGAGGTGAAATACGAATTAGTCAAATCGGAAGGATGGAATATTACCCTTCAGGGTAGGCTCCTGTTCTCTCTCTCTCTCTCTGTCACATACACAAACGCGAGCGCGCGAGATGCACTTATGCACAGACGTACCACAACATGTAGTGGGCACGTTGTACAAATGATTTTATGAAAAGATCCACCGATTTTTAGTTTTTTATTTTATTTATAATAATCATAATGTCTAAAAAAATAAAAATAAATATCATTGTTCATGTGCCGCTCTAGAGACGAGTGGTCTGGAGTTTGGGCTTAAGATCTCTCACACAGGCTAGAAACCCCAGACGGCGCATGGGTGGGGAACTTGCCCTGGCTGGCCCCTTCACAGCCTGGAACCCAGCACCCCAACTATACGCATCTCTGGCAAATCAACCTCACGAAGCAGCCCTGAGGTGATCCGGTTCGTAACGTCACCCGTAGGCCCTCATGGCCCGGTATCGAAGGGGTGGCAGTAGATTAGTGATCAAGTTTGGGTAGGCGAGAAGGATGGGTACCCTTGCTTTAAAGAAACTTTTTTTGGAAAAAAAGGTCGAATTGTTATGTATTTCGATTGCACCTGAAAACAAGAACACTTCTCCCTCTCAATCGCTAATCTTTTCCCTCAAAGACTGTTAAACTTTACGAGTTCCAGGTTATGTCGAAAATTTTGTGAACGGGAAGAATACGAGTGCGAAAATTAAGGACATTTTATGACCTGTCAGGAAGCAGAATTTCTGTGCTGGAAGAATATGCCAAGGTAATTTAAGCAATAGGAAATTAGCGACGCAAATAAAAATTAAACGTGTACAAAAAATAAGCAGCTTTTCTTTGCTGTGAAAGTGCTGTTACGTGCTGAAAGACCTTTCGCTGTAACTAAAACAGTGTTTAAGCATGCCTTTAAAAAGAAGAATTGACCCTACGCTCCTTGTGTGAAATCCAAAAAAAAAAAAAAAAAAAAGGAAAATATTTTAAAATGCTCAAAAATTTCGCATTACACGATATCTTTTTTTTTTTTTACCCCTGCTGCATCTAATAACTTCTTTACGACGTCACGTCAAAAATTTGAATTTACAGATCTCGTAGCAGGAAAATAATGAACTATCTTAAAAAGGTAAATATGTTACATTTTCGAGGCATTCAAAATATGGTTTTAGTAAGAATTTTTTAAAATCTAAACATAAGCCGAAAACTTAGTTGGTACGGACGGACAGACGAAACGTTTGCAACTGAATTAATTTAAAATTGGCGCTAAATAGGGGTTCTCAATCAAATAGCCGCAAATTTAAAACAAATAATGGAAAAATTTTTTTTTTACCCCGACAGTTTGAAACAACTTTGCAGAACGTACACACACACAGCATCGCATGGGGTTATATCTGAGGAATACGGTGTCGCTGTACTTTTAGAATCTCATGCTTAATCAAAAAACCGTTTCATATGTTGACCTGAATGTACAGGTGCGTTATCGTTATACATTTGTCCCACATTGGACTATAACGTCCATTTACTGTGTACTGCGTCAAGGAGATGTAATAAATTTATTAGTTACAATTCCTGTTCACAGTGCGCTCATCCGGAGCATATTCACAGCGTACGACAATTTCGTTGGTAAAAACAGAAAATAAGAAGCTTTGCTTCGAACATTGAGCATTATTTTTAGTCGCGGGAAGGCTCAGGTACTTACGAACAGTTTATATCCCCCACCCTATGTAATGTAAGTGACTTTCACCAGTTCATATGTTTCAGTATAATTACGTTTCTCAATTTCGGGTGAGATCTAATACACAAGGTAAGGCCCATAAACTGATGAACGGTTTATACCATATATTCACCCCTCCTGTGTAAGCAACTTTCATCATTTTATATGTTTCGGTAACCATATTTCTCAGTTTCGAGCAAGATTTAACACACAAGACTTTGTGCCCTCGGATAAATTAAATTTCGAAAACCGACAAGACCACTAACACATCGGACGTCGCTAGCGTAAGTGAACAAACGCAATGATCTGCTGGTGAATCGGGGCACACCTGAACAGGTCAAAAACATCCTCTATACAGTCATAAGAAATATGTGATGGCAGCCGAAAGTGCCAAAATATAAAATTTTTAAACCAAATTATTTTTATAGTAAGTAAAATTATTAAAGAATAAGGAAAACCCACATTTATTCAGCATTTATTTTGGAAATACACTGAATTCGAATCTTTCTCTTTGTCGATAATTGCATGCAAACTGCGTTTCAGGGTTTACCATTTCGATTTTTAGCGAGTTTCTCTGCAGCTAATTGCTGAATTTGACCCGTTTTGAATACAGAGTATATAACTCATTCCAGCACAGAATTACAGAGTATGGCTCATTCTGTAATTAGGAACACATTATACTTACCAAACACTACCAGTACAGAATTTGTATCACTGACTGGCAGAAAAGATCTGAATGAAATATTGTGCAGGATAAAAAAGCTAAATATTACTCCATACGTGTAGAATCCACACCAGATACCCCCTACGTTGATCAGGTGACCTGCATTGTTAACTACTTTCTTTGACACAGAATTGTAGTGAAACCATTTTGGAATTTTTACGTAACTCCGGTCACAAGTGAAGATTTATAGAAATCCGTACTGAATGTTTTGGAATACATTCAACGAAAATATAAGACTGTCTAGGGCAGACTAAGAAAAGAAAACTAGGTAAATACCCAAGAGTCAAGTAAAACGTAAGAATTATGCGAACGTCGACAAGACGGGAAAGGACTCCGCAGAAATACAGAATGAAAAACGAACCAGCACCGAACACAGTTAATGTAACGATAGGATGATGCTTTCGCGATAGCGCTTGGAAAAATTCCGTTGAAGGTTAACCGCTCAGAAAAGCCATCTGCGACGGAGCACAATTGACTAATTAGGTTTTCATCACTTCGGCGTATTCGGAAAGGAAACGGAGGTTAGGCATATCCGCATACTGTTTTAAATGCCTCTCACTGCTGTTTAGGACAATTCCTTTCGCGCATACGAGGGGTAGAAATTTTACAGAGAAGGTTAGACTCTCTGCATTGATTTGCTATGCGGAAATACTGTATGCACCTAACATAACTCTTTAAAAAAGTAAATACTAAAGTGTATAAATTTCTCTTTAAGTAAATTTATTCACACGTTCTGTATTTCTATTTCTTACGCTCTTCAAAGCATGAATTTACGGCCCTCTAGCATGAATTTATGAACGTCGGGCGTGAATTTGTGCCCCTCAGACTATGAATTTAAGACCCTCTAGAATAAATTTACGGTCCTCAAGCGTGAATTTACGGCCCTCAGACCATGAATTTACGGCCCTCAGACTATGAATTTACGCCCCTCAAAGCATGAATTTACACCCCTAGGATGACAATTCTGTGAGGTCAGTAGCCGTCCAGGTTTCCAGGGAAGGGACAGATCCACGCCATAAGACAGACCCACCAACTATGCCTCGAGCCCGGGCCCGTCTCGAACAACTGATCAAAGAAGCCAGCACCTAAGATCACTCTGCCACCGGGATGGCCCAATTTCTTTGGATTTGATTTTTCTATTATTTTATTATGGTTCTAGTCCTAAAAGAGAGAAGCGATCCCCAGGACCCTCCGTACCACTGCTTTTTTGTTTGGAGGTTTAACGACCACCGTGAGCAACTTAACTATCATCAGGAGTCGCCCGTCTCTAATTTGGGGCCACTGGTTCCAGGGAGGGAAGAGAGCCAGTGCCGTCGAAAAAGCCCACCATCTACCTCACCGGGATTCGAACCCGGACTCATCTCGCGCGAATGAATCAAAGCTAATGCTGAAGACCACTCGGCCACGTGAACAGCAGCACCGTTGATCATATCAGATCATATGTAGATTTTAGGGAGTGTCTGACCCCAGGTCTTAAACAAACCTCAGAAATAGGAAGCTAGGAGATTTACGCTAGAGTGCAGTGCCTGATAGGAAAATGACGCGGAAGCGAGGTAGACAGCAGGAGGAAAACGCTCTTATTTGTTACCAGGGGGGGGAAAGCACCCGGGGGTCCGACGGCTTAACGTGCCCATCCGACGTACGGCGGATATTTAGTGGTTCGAGCGTTCGTACTTGCCTGGGATCGAACCAGAGGCTTCTCCGTGGAAGTCACGAACGTTGACCACTAGGACACCCGCGGTTCGCAGCCACGTTGAAAGATCCGTACTTCTTAAAAACCAAATAAAAACGCATTCATCTCCTTGCTTCAGTCTAAGTTTCAAAAATTCAATGATATTGCGTCTAAACTTATACATAGCCTTCCGTTACGAGTTGCGTGTGTTTTATCGAGTTTTCAAATTTTCACCTGAACAGCAAACTGAATTCTCGATACGTAACAAGGGAATAAATCTCCTGCCCCTCGGCGGACATCACAGGCAACTTTCTTCACCGCGCGAAGTCTCGCTATCGCTCTCTGTCTAAGTGTTTGTCCACTAATCATGATTTTACTTGGATTTACGTTTCAGCCATATCCACTTCAAAGTAAGGTCATATATTCTATGTTTTCATGACGCAATGCCCGGGTTTGTTGCCCACATGAGAAATGAATTTTGTCATTATTTCATTTCTTCATTCCTTTCGTTAGTCACGAAATTTTAGGCGCTCACAATCACGCAAGAACATCGTGAAAACCCGATTAATCTCCCGCCCATTAAAAGAAACACATTTGCTATAATCACTGTTTGTCTCAACTTCATTTCAAATTACGAAGTTTATTTGCAGTTCCAGGTGCAAATGTCCTTTTCATCATTTTTTTTTTTTTTATTTCCTGGTTTAAAATCCGGATCTCATAATAGGTTTCCCTTTCTTTATCTTTCTGATTCTCCCCTCCTTCTTTTTTTTTTTTTTTTTTTAATTCAAGAGGCGGCGGGAAAGTAGATTACAGGTAGAAAGGGCAAAAGGTAGGGGGTGAGAAAGAAAGAAAAAGAAAAGAGAATCTGTACAAGCAGTAACAACAATTGGCTGTAAAAGGCCGAGAGAGCAAATGGCAGTGTTGTAGAGTGTGACGCAACGGTGATCTCCCTGTGTGGTAACCACTTAGCGCTAATCTAATCAGAAGACGGTCTATAAATCTATTAGCTCCGGGTCCTTAAAACTGATTCCCTCCGCAGTCGGGATTAAGAAAGAGTCACAAAGTTCTCTCCGAATCGCCTCGGGGTTCTGTGGCCTGATGAGCCGGCATCACACCGGGCGCGCGTGCGGCCACACGACTCATCCGATGCCGCTGAGATGGGCGTGGTATGCACAATGGTCGGTCAACTTGTACGAAATCTGTCCGCACAGCAGATGGCGCGGGCTTATCCGGTTTGGGTGGGAGGGTGGAACATGGGGGATGGTGAGTAGCCCAAAGGTGGGTTACCTTCCTCTTCCAGCTTTCAATAAGCATAGATCTAACAGGGCTGATGAGTTAATTGAAGGCTACGAACGATTAAAAAAAAAAAAGAAGAAAGCAGTTTCGCCTGGTTTCAAAGACGATGATTAAATGCACTTCTTACAATGCTGAAAGTAAGTTCTTTCTCAATCGAGTGTAACTTTCTTCACACAGGAAGCGAGACGAACCGACAAAGTTTCATTTTCTCTATAATTCATGGCTCCACAAGGGATGAAAGACAGCACAGGCTTTCATTAGACCAAAACTGAAATTTTCATATTATAGCAAATTGTGGGTTCGAACCCTGTCACCGGTCAGTCACTTCTCAGAAATTTTCATATTATAGCAAATTGTGGGTTCGAACCCTGTCACCGGTCAGTCACTTCTCAGAAATTTTCATATTATAGCAAATTGTGGGTTCGAACCCGTCATCGGTCAGTCATTTCTCAGACATTTTCATATTATAGCAAATTGTGGGTTCGAACCCTGTCACCGGTCAGTCATTTCTCAGACATTTTCATATTATAGCAAATTGTGGGTTCGAACCCTGTCACCGGTCAGTCACTTCTCAGAAATTTTCATATTATAGCAAATTGTGGGTTCGAACCCTGTCACCGTCAGTCATTTCTCAGACATTTTCATATTATAGCAAATTGTGGGTTCGAACCCCGTCACCGGTCAGTCATTTCTCAGAAATTTTCATATTATAGCAAATTGTGGGTTCGAACCCTGTCACCGGTCAGTCATTTCTCAGACAGTTTTTTCATGCTCGGTTTAATACTCACATTTATTATCTCCATCCAAGCTTATATAACTTCATAGAAATTCTGAAACTTTTTCAAAGTGAAACATATACCGTGCAATTAAATCCAAAGCTCAGGTGATGTCACTCGGAGAAGGAAATCCAAAACTACCATGCAAAGGAAAGAAATGTTGTCCAAGAAAATAAGCGATTATAGAGAAGCAGGGGGCGTACTGATAGCTGTTAAGTGGTTATGTTAACTTTTATGTTAAGTGGTTATGTTAGCTTGCAAAGTTCTTCCTCGCTGTTCTCCTAAAACTACAATTTTTCTTACCTAAAATCCTGCTTCGGTCATATCTTCCGTCTCCCTTCTATCCCAACGGAGAAAACCTGCATTCCCCGTTCAGTTTAAAACGTGCTTCCCCCTACACGTCAGGCCTTTCCTACCCTCGTGGTCATGCGACCGTTCGCTTTTAAATCCCAGAAGTGACTGCCTTAGCCCTCCTTCCCACTCTTTGTTTCCACCAAGCTCACCCCCTTGCTTCCGCAGAACCCCATGGGGAAAAGCGGGTTCGCGCCAAATCACCACTACCCCGAAATGTACGGGAAGTGGAGGACCTGCTGTTGACATTATGGTACCAGATACCACAGAATACCTATTGGCACCTCATGGAATCATAGACACGGCGAGTGGCCGCTGTTTTCGGGCTAAAGTGGATCCTACAGCTTATTAGGTAGGTGGTCGTAATATATTGGCTTATCGGTGTAGATTTCCAAGATAACAGGGCACTTCTTAAAATTAGTAGTGGTGTTTTATTATATTTCCTTTCCACTGCTTTCCATACTCCACTCATTGTTTTAGGTCAGCGTTTAGAAAGCGCTCATTTTAACAGGCAAAATAATGCATTGGTGACACATTAGGGAACTTTGAAGGAATATGAACAAAAGGTAAATACTTGATATCCATCTCCTTTTTTCATCTTTTCAAGAAACAGACAGACTGGCAGATTTGGGTGTATGACTGTTAGCCTTATCCTGATGGAATTCTACTCTTTGAAGGCTCTGTGGATAAAACAATGGCGTTTCCTCTTTAAATATAAAAGTTAAAACATTATTTTGGTAATATGCAGAATTGATTTTAACATTCTTTTCAAAACTTAAATTTCCCATTGTACAAGAAACCTGTAATAATCATGAATCCTTTACTGAAACTTTCTTTGGATTCTTGAAATCAAGTTTTAATTCTTTTTCTGCTTTTTTGCGATAGTAGCCTAAATCGATCTCTTTTTGTTACAGTCGTTTGGGTAGATCCTTGCTTCATCAAGAGTCACAAAAACTTTCTATCTATCTCCGGCTACATGATTTTCATAAAGAAGTCTACACCGTGTTTAATGCTCAGGAACATGCCTAAACAAAAGGCGGTGAACATTCTTTTGGACCGGTGGATTTTCTTTTAAGACCAGAGACCTTACTTTTGAAATAGTCGTAAAAGTACGTACCTTCTTTGGATATTCTTTTGGTGTTCTTTTTCCTGTTAAAAGCAATGCTTGACAATTTCCCCTTCTATTATTGATCATATTGCTTATTTTACATCTAGAAATGCTAACTCGGTGATTTTCACACCGTTTTTTTACATAGTACGAATAAGACTTTTGCGTGATATTACAATTAACACGAAATCATGGTTAATTACATATGGTTGTCCATAACTATTGGCGTAATCAAGCTGACAACCGCTATAATTTACCCAACAGAAATGCTATTCACAGAAACAAAATTTATCTAATAAATGCAATACATTTCTGAAAAAATCTAATGAACGTATGACATATATTTCTATTTTAACCCTTCTTTGGAGTTTATGCTGTCATATGTAATTTTCCTTAATTCCCGTTAAAGACTTTCCTACTGAACAGCACATCACTTCCCTGAAAAGCTTGCACATTTTAACAAAGCTGAGAGCGAGTCAGGGCAACATAAAAATGATAGAAAGCAAAATCACTAGACGTCCACAAGTAACGCACCCTTCGAGTTTCACCGATTGCCAATTTATTGTCTCTGTGTTGCTAATGTTGGTAGAGGCCTCCCACCAATTCTCCCTGTCCGAGTTGTATCCCAAGTGGGCAGAAATAGCCGAAAGTGCGAAGCTCTTGATTCCGCAACTTCTCACAACAAATGTATTTCTAAATGCGTTCTAACTTCTAGAATTTTTTTTTTTTTGTAGATAGCAGTTTTGTCTGATAAACTGTTGAGCAAACAAAAATGGATTCTAAGCAATAATTCTGATGCTTTTCGCTCTAAACGCTAGGGACTATTTTTCGTAGCGGAGGTAGCTGCTTCGTACCCTTCATAGTGGTACACTCTTAGGTTGACTCGGAGTATAGTTGAATACGAAGTTCCTAGCTTCCGAGAAAAGGCTTGAATCAATTAGTATAATTTTGGACGTTCTTGCGATCTTAAGAAATTGAATACACCTTCATGCTGAAGTCTTAATCAATTAGTATCAAGCATGGGAGGGCCAGCGATCTAAGAAGCTACCAAATTTAAATAAATGAGTATCAAACTCAGAGAACATGCAGCCGATATAAACGTTTATGACTTTCATGCCGAGGTTTAAATCAGTGAGTATTATGCTGGGAGATCTAGCGATCGAAGGAGTTGACATATCTTATGTCGAGAGGCTTGGTATCAATGAGCGGCATGCTCGAAGAGCAAGTGATCTAAGAAGCTACAAGCTGTCATACTGAAATTTAAATCATTGGGTATCTTGTTCATGAAAACAGCTGATCTAAAAGGTCGCTAGCTTTTATGACGAAGTTTAAATTACTGAGCTTCCTGTTTGGATTCTTAATTTCTGCTCCTTCCTCGTGTAGTTCCGTTCGTTTTGTTGTATGAACTGGAGAATAGCGGTGAATTGAAGGTTTCCCTGATAACCGATGTTATTTTAAATGGAAATGAATATTCAAACGTTGAAGCTAAAGTATTCTCATAATAGTAAATGATTACAACGCAAATCACAAATGGTCCACAGAAATGTTGGCGGAGCAAAACTGACACCCACATCAGCCATTCCGATTCCAGATGGAAACGCCTGAACCTTTTCTTTCCTGGAATCAGGAAACTTATCGCGGTATCTTTTCAAGAGATGACGTTTTCCGTTTCTCGGAAACCATAATACTCCCAACTAAAACACTTCCTACCCTCCTTTCCCGATGTCTCCCTCGCATCCCTCTTAGTATAAAAGAACCAATGTGTTACCAAAGACACACATGCACTCAACAATGACATCACCGAGTGACTTTTAAGTCATTACGCGTCATTAGAGCAATGGCAGTCTGCTGCTCGACCCTGGTTTTTCGACAAAAAACTTCGCATCAAGAAACGGTCGAAGCAAAAAGAACCAGTCGATCTTTTTCTTTGTTTTCTTTTTCTCACATATTTTGGCGCTCTTTTGAAGAGACAATTAACGATTGTTGCAAATATTTCCTACTGCGTAATAGTTCGGTCACGTTCTTAAGGTCGAAGAATGTAAAGACAACGCCTGCCACTCTTTTATTTTACTTATGACTGGATTTGTGGGCAGCAGCAGCAGATCATGCATTCCGAAGATCCGAATTGCGTAATTAAGGGCAAGCAACAATGAAGAAGAAGGTGGAGGTGGAGGAGTTCAACTTTAATCACGAGCTCATACATCTTAAGACGGGGAAATCACCGATTACAAGTTCCTTACTGAGAAGGTGGGGCGAAATTTCACCATCAACTGACGGAATAATACCGTAAAAACTATCAGATAACGTTCTCTAAGCGTAAAACCAATTAATATTCACCATGGAGAATGTGAGACCGTGTCTCCTCATTTTTCAAGTGTTCCAACAGAACTTTCAATTTTAAAAACGTGTTAGTAAGTCATTTTCAATCCGCTTGTCGTGTCCGAAATAATAAGTCTATTACGGCTGGAAACAATATTTATCCCATTAACGCACAGCATTTATTAAAGAGCACCGAGGAAATGAAAATGCACAGGAATCAGCGTGGCTACAAAACAAAACAAGGTGGGTGGTGCAACCAACAAAGGAAGATTCGGTTGCGCACTTCCTTGATATTCAAGCACCTTTTCATTCAAACGGCTTACGATCGCTTGTTGGCTAAACAGCCTAGGGCGCTGGCAAATCAAATGCATTAAGGCGATCTTCGTATAGCAATTGTCACGGGGGACGAAACATAGGTCCATCATTACGTCTCCGAGAGCAAAAGGCAAAGCATGGAGTGCAAACATCCGAGCTTCCATGCAAAAATAAGTTCAAAGTTGTGCCTTCGGCACGAAAATTAATGCTGAATCTCTTTTCTGAGATTAAAGGACATATCGTTGAACACTATCAAGGACAAGGTGACTCAATTAACAGTCGGTAATATTGGGACTTGCTGAAAGGCAAATTGAAACCAGCAATTTGCACAAAACGACGGGGAATGTTATCCAAAAAAGTGCTGTTGCTGCACGACAACACTCGTCCACATACGGCATTGGCAACTCAACAAACAATTATCGAGTTGAAGTTTGGGGTGTTACCACATACTGCTTACAACCCCGTTCTGTCGCTGTGCAACTTTCATATCTTCGGGTCTCTGAAAGACGCTTTGCGAGGCCGGCGTTTTGAAAGTGATGTTCAGGTACAAGAAGCGGTGCATTCGTGGCAGCAGGAACAACCCAAAACATTCTTCTCTGCCAAAATCCAGAAGCTTGTAGACAGATACAAAATTCGTGTTGAACGACATGGGATCTATTTTGAGAAATAAGGTAATTGTTATCAGTATACCTCTTAGTTTCTTTAATATACGACAATATTGACCTTACTTTTTGATTTACCCTCGTATATCTATCTGGCGTAGAAAGAGTTTCCTACGAGCGTGTGTTTTATGGCTGAGGACATTAGTAGCTGCTGAGAGAAAGACTTTTGACTTTGGTTCGGGCGCCTATACGGAGCGCCGGTGTCTATGTACAGAGGGTATACAACGGAACTAAAACAGCTGCGCAAATAGCACCCCACGTGTCACGCCCCTGTACGCTCTGCCTGGTGGCCACGATGCATCTATTCGCAGTATAGCAACAAGAGCGGAGTGTGAAGGTTGCATTAGCAGAGCAGTAGCACAGCTGGACGTGAAAAAGTGCGATCCACACAACATAATGGGAGACTAATCTGAGTTTCAAAGAGGACAGATTGTTGGTGCGCATCTCGCCGGTGCATCTGTGTCCAAGACAGCAAGTCTTTGTGGTGTATCGCGAGCCACGGTATCCAGGGTCATGTTGGCATACCAGCAAGAGGTAAAAACCACATCCAATAGCAGTAACTGTCGAGGTAAGAGGAAGCTGTCTGACAGGGACGTCCGGGTACTAACACTGATAGTAGCCCCAAAACATAAAACCACAGCTGCCCAACTCACCACAGAGTCGAACACGCACAACGACTCACTTGTTTTCATTAAAACTGTTCGTTGGGAGCTTCACCGGGTCAACATTCACGGTCGTATTGCTGTCGCCAAACCCTTTATCACCAGTGAGAATGCCAAACGCCGGTTGCAATGGTACCAGCAGTACAAATCGTGGACATTGGACAACGTGAGAAGTGCATTGTTCTTCGATGAATCGTCCTTAACTGTCTTTCCCACAACCGGGAAAGTTTACGTGTGGAGACATCCCTCACAGGCTTACCATCCAGACTGTTTATTGCCCACTGTGAAGCACGGAGGTGGATAGGTGATGGTTTGGGCATCAATATTGTGTCAGTCTGTCGGTCCGTTGATTGTTCTTGAAGGGCACATCACTGCAAAAGACTATCGTACAATTCTGGAGGACCAGGCGCACCCAATGTTTCAAACATTGTACCCTGACGGTGGTGCCGTGTATCAGGATGAAACGCACCGATACACAGAGCCAAACTGG
Source organism: Macrothele yani (assembly GCA_039090855.1). Classification (NCBI taxonomy): domain Eukaryota; kingdom Metazoa; phylum Arthropoda; class Arachnida; order Araneae; family Macrothelidae; genus Macrothele; species Macrothele yani. Next base: position 74,865,216 of record CM077028.1, on the reverse strand, counting down.
TGGAAGAGTGGTTTACTGAGCATGAAAGTGAGGTGAACATCTGCCATGGCCTGCGCAGTCACCCGACTTGAACAATATTGAGCCACTCTGGGGTGTTCTAGAGGAGCGAGTGAAGAAACGTTTTCTTCCACCAACATCACGTCGTGAACAAGCAACTTTTCTGCAAGAAGAATAGCTTCAAATTCCTCTGGTCTCTGTACAGGACTTGTATCGACCCTTCCCACGACTTGGAGGCCAATACGTCCTAAAAACCATCCTAAAACCATCCTAAAACCATGTGTTTCAGTTTCGTTGCCCACCCCCTGTAGTTCAGTGGTTGGGAACAGAAATGGGTCCAAAGGAGCGAGAGAGAGAAGTGGTGCTTTTTTAGGATAGTCGTGTCGGGGATGCAGATGGGCTCGCTATGAGAACGAGAAGGTTGATGCGTATTCAGGAGAGAGATGCGACTTATCGAGAAGCGGACAATTGTACGCGCGGAAAATAATTAAGAAAGCAGACACCTAACAAACTCTGGGCTATGGGCCAGCCGAAAACTAACCTAATCAGCCGTGACCACGGATTGAAACGAATAAAATCCCTGAATATAAGAATTTCATATCAGCCACAAGTTCGCCTCGTTTTCAGTGAATCTTATTTATGCCTGTGGCGCACTTTGCACCTTGCAATTTTCTGATGGAGAAAACCGAGATACGGAGTTAAGAAATAAAGGGGCAAACAATATGGACAAGGAAATCAGTTTCCACCGCATTTTGTCCGATACAGAATATTTTTGTTGCTCCAAAAGTCATTACTGTTCCTCAAGTATACGTTGCTACACTTATTCGAAGCACGAGGGGCGTTCAGAAATTTTTTAGTTAATGTAGCGGGGGGAGGGGGGGGGGAGTCCGCGGATCGGGACTATCCTTGAGGGGACATTGAGCACGAATTTAAAGCGACATACTCTCACGGACAATGACATTTGCGCACCAAGAAGGAACCATCGGATTGAACTGAAATTTTACGGAGGTAATGATACAGATGAATGCTACACATGATGGCAAAAACAGAGCTGCAGTACGTGATCTGTGGCACGCAGTCCGGTTTATCTTCAATAGCGCGTCGCACCGCCTGCATGCTGCAATACGGTTCGGCATCGAGGCGAACAGACGCCTGATGTTGTCATGCAGCAGACTGGCCCACACGTGTTGAACGGTGTGTTCCAAATCCCGGATAGTGCGGCACGGCGGAAGCCGGCGTTTCAACTGGTCCCACACATGCTCGATAGGGGACATGTCCGGGGAGCGGGCAGGCCATGGGAGTGTCTGGACATGACGTAGGCAGTCCTGGGCAACCCGAGTCGCGTGCGGGCGGGCCTGTTGGTATAGCGCACCTGGAGTCCCGTCCAGGAGTGGGAGCATATGGGGCCGTAGGATCTCATCCACATACCGTTGGCCCGTCAATGATCCACGTACCACTACTAGAGCTGATCGGCTATCGTCGGCAATAGCTCCCCAGACTATGATGCCTGCAGTGGGGGAGGTGTGGCGCTCGATAGCGTGGTTGGGATTGTGCCGTTGGCCCGGCGACCTCCACATCCGGGCACGATGATCATCTGTACCCAAAACGAAGAGGCTCTCATCACTAAACACCACACGTCACCAGTCTGTGGCGTTCCACGTCGTTTTGACCTGGCATCACTGTACACAGACCCGGTGATGTTCCGGTGTTAATGGCAGCACATGTAAGGGGCGCTGGGATCGCGGATTCGCTTCCGCGAGGCGTCGGGAAATGGCTCGTGGGCACAGAGAAGCCGCTACATCTGCCTGTATAGTGGACCGGGTCCCAGTGGGATCCGTTCGTGCCTGGCGCACGATCCGTCGATTCTCTCTATTGGTGGTCCTCCTGGGCTGTCCGGAGCCGTTCCGCCGTGTGGCAGTGCCGTCACGTGTCCACTGCTCCCAACGCAGTCGGACGGTACGGTTAGAACGATCCACGTGGCGGGCTATGCGGCGCGCCGACCACCCTACGGTTTTCAGCCCGATGATTCGGCCTCGCTCAAAGTCCGTTCGTTGCGTAAATCGACGTCTCTGGCGTCTACCCGGCATTCTTGTCACTCTGTAGTCTTGGTTGCGTCGGTTTGTGCCTTTCGTTTCCATGGGGCATCGACTACACGTTGGTTTATAAGGCTGCCGGTTCGTGCTTGCAGCGCCACCACAGGGTGTGTAGTCATGCGCACTCGCACCAAACGTGGATCATTTGCATACCAGCACGGACTCTAGCTATTTGCAAAGTTTCGCGGTTGTAGCATGTTCTAGGTGCGCAAATTTCATTGTTCGTACGTGGATATGTATATATGAGACTTTCACCAATGAACCAAATCCATGGACCCCCTCCCTCCCCTCTTAAGAAATTTCCGGCTAAGCCACTGATCCCAGCGCCCTCTAGGGAAACACGAGAGGACACTTTTCGGCCCCCTTTTCAGAAACTGCCTGGACATTTATTATTCTCGTGCGGAAATGATTTTTAAGTAAGTGAATCATGTGCGCATTTGAAATTAAATACCTCAAAAACAAGCAAACAAACAAAAAACAAAAAATTACCTTCTCACCAGAATGCTAGTTTGTTTTTTTATTATGGCTTACAGAAATGCTTTAAAATACTGAGAAGAGTCAATCGGTTTTACTTAAACGGAAAAAGATATCCTTGTCCTCTCATTTAACATCAACGCTAGAGATTGAAATGAAAATAGTTTGTTACAGAAATTACGTAGAACTAATACAAAATATGGGCAAATGTCTGAAAGGTAAATATGTAAATTCAGTTCCATGTGCATATTCGTAAAAAAATCAAGACGTTTATATTGCCTTTAAATTCATACATTCGTAAAAATTCAAGTCCAGATTGTACAACGGGCTTCGAAAAGTATCGAGACTACTAACAACGTGTTTTTAAGAATTACTGAGGCTTGAACACTGCTCTTCTTCTTTTTTTAATTAATTAGGTAACGTCCCACTTTTTGCAATACTCCACCGGATTGTCTAATGCGCTCAGTGCAACATTTCGACGCATTTCACGTCTGGTAGCGGAGGTAGCTTGTTTCATGCATTTGTCAAAGACGATCTCTCTTGTTTCCGCCATCAAAATGTTAGAAATTAGTTCATTTCTTACATTTTTACAAAAAATAAAACTTCTCCAACGTCGCTTTAACCCCCCCCCCAGCAGTTTCAAAAAAAAAATCTTGGAAATACTACTCTGCTCCATCATTACCAAACAGATATCTTACAAGAGCTTATACACCGATATCAAAGCAATTAATTTCTTTTGTACAAGTAGCTGAATGAACTTGAGAATGCAACACGACACATCTCCATCACGACCAATGAAGATAAGCAACATTACTTACCTCACATTTTTTTAAACCACCCTCGTATTTTACCCTCAGACTCGCGGGTTGAAATCCAGCAAGCAGTTGTGTTGTTTAAATGCACTGCCGAACAGGAGTGATCTTGTATGACTGCACAGTTAGATAAGATGTATCAGTCTGTGCCTCAACATGTAACTTGAAATCTTTCCACGCCGATGATATGTTACGGAGATTTAAAACTAGAATTTTAGGCAAATATTAAATCTCATTTCGCAACTTTTATTTCGCTTTAGTGCTCCATTTCCTTTGTTTCTACGATGCGTGAGAATATTTTGCCTTGTCACCCAATATAGAAACATCGGAAGCACGGTTTATTTAGAGACGCCAGTTTGTCGCATCTTAAGGGTCTGGGCCTTTGTATTTAGTAGACGCATTGGTATTGTCCAGCTCATTTGATCTTTTGCCTACTTAATTTTAAAGCAGCCAACTTAAGGCGCAAACCCTTTTAATTTCTACCGTGAAGTTTTGTTAAGCCGACGCCAGCGTTTCCCAGGGTTTTTGTGGAAGAAAGGAGGTCAGTTTGCGTGGAAACAAGGGGGAGCTAAGGGCAGTAGACTCGAGGGATTGAAAGCGAGCGGTCGCAGGAAGAGCAGGCGAGGAAACGCTTTAGGTGTTAGGAAGCTGGTCTTAAGCTTGCCGGGGAAATGGAGGTTTCTCTCCACGTGCGCGGGGTAGAGAGAAACAGAGAGGAAGAAGTGCAAAGCTGAGCACAACCTTCTGTATTAGGCTAAGAAAAGAATAAAGTGTTTTAAGAGATCTAAAAGGATTGCATAAAAATTATTGCTTATAGCTATTATTATTCTTATTTTATTATCTTCAACCACGCAAGACGATGACAGTTAACACAAAGCTAGTTAACAGATAAAGCAGAAAAAAAAATATCGACTAACATAATCTATTTATATTGTTCGTTTACTTATTTATTTATTAATACCTTAACTTACCTTGTAGAAGGCTTCTGAAAAAAAAATCCTAAAATTTCTCTCTCTCTTTTTTACTCGGGAAACAGATTTTAAAATAAATTCAGTATAAATCATCAAATTCCTACGTGTCAGATAAATTCGATTTTAATGTTTGCATTCATGAGGAAGAAATACAAACATGATTAAAACACAATTTAACTAAGACATGAGAACTGTGGATCAGAATTTCAGTCCGCTCTGCGAGGACTTGGTAATCTGGTTTCACTTTCTTGTCTTTGGAGTTAATGCTCATGCTTTTCTTTTGCATTCTGATACAGCTGTTTCCTTTTCCGCTCTTCTATTTATTTACTTTTCCATTTCTTTCTTTTTATATTCGCTTTTTTCCCTCTCTCTCTTTCTCGTCTCAGCCCGGCTGTTAAACCAAAACATGACGACTTCCACGGGCAATTAAGAACAGTATCGAAATCCTAGCGGCTAATAGAGAGGAATTTGACAGCTTGGCACGTTCAGTGGGTTTTAAGGGTTTAAGGAAGGGGGTGGGTGGGGGAAGGCTAAAATACCAAAGCCATTTGCGACAGAACGGATGATTGAATTTTGCCTTAGACTGAGCGCAGAAAACCTCCCCGCCGATAAGCCATCCCCCACCCCATCATCCCCAAACCCACCCACACAAACATGTCACCGGAGAAAATCCGAATTTCAGGCAGCAAACTCGAGTTCCAGGAGCGAATGGCCAGCTTTTAATGCAGGGGGCATTAGGCCTAATGATTAAGATGGCTGTGAATGGGAAGACATGGCGGTCCTTTCCACAGTTTTAACTGTCTCTCATTAAGCAGGAATTACGGCTATAAATATTAGAAGAATAACATTAAAATATCGTAAAGAGGAATAAGAGCTCACTTATGGAGGCGCCCTTGCTTTCTCATCTGCATAGATTCCCGCTTTTTCCCCCTTCCCCCAATTCAAACCCTCCCTGACTCCAATTCGCATAACATTCTACCCCAATCACTTTCAAGAATGGCCCTCTCACAATTTATTGATTAGTTTCAAGAAAAGCAAGTACTTCCTCTACCCCCACTACCACCACTTCTCAAACGCCTTAAAATTCGCACTGGACTGCTTCCGAAATTTATGACAATTATTCTAATGTAATGAAGAAGTTCCCTCGTCGATAAATATCCGGACCCTTCTATGAGAACGCTGAAAAATGTTAATACTAAGTTAGGTGTAAAGTTTTAATGCTCACTTCTCCGCTGACGCAATAATGGCACTGCGAGAGAGAGAGAGAGAGAGAGAGAGAGAGAGAGAGAGACGTAGAACAGGAGAGAGTGGTAATTTCCCCGTTCAGCAACAATGAGAAGTTCCCCCAAATTTCAGCACCCAAATTGAAATTGAAGATGCCAGAAAAGCTAGGCTTTTAAAAGAGATAATTGTCAACGGATTCTCTTTTATTATCACTTTTTTGTTTACAGAGTTTTTTTCTCCGCTTGTTATTTAGTTGCTATTGCTTCATAAAAAGGTTATTTTGAGAGGCAGTAAAATGTAAAAGGATATTTTTAATCTTACAGTTCAAATACTGTCACCAGTTTAAATGACCAATCATTACTTTTTGATGCCATCTAGGGACGTTCGGCGCATCTCAAAAGGAAAATGAGTATAATGAAAACAAAAATAATAGAATTTGACAACTTTATAGTATTTTTTTTTTATTATTATTATTCTTGCTCCTCTTGGAAAATTCGGGATTACATTTACGCGAAAAGTTCTGGTCGTTGAATGTAATATATTACGCACTAATGCCTTTCTCCTTTTTAATTATTCTTACTGCCTTTCGATTTCACTTTTTTATACTTTAACTACGCTTGATAAAAGACAACTGAAAAAAAATCGACATTAAATTTAAAGGAAAATTTTCGCAAATTCAAGAAGTAGATGAGTTACAAAGTAATATGCAGGTAGAAGTTAGAAAATTACGCAACATAGTGTTGTCTTTTTAGAAACACACTCTCCCTGATGAAAGATTTTTTGTTCCCCTACGAACACCTTTAAACTCTGGAAAGAAAATGACAATTACCTGGATTGAAAACAAAATAATAATACTTCTCACCATCATAATACGTAGTTTATCACATAGTTACTAACAATGACCCTGTTAAAGTAAAATCTATATTAAAACTACAATAACAACATAAAAAACATCAGGTTTATGTCATGCACCGAAATTCTCCCAACTATGGAGCTAGAAACCCTAAATTAGGGACGAGTGAATCACGACAGTCCTCCAGATGCTTGCTGAGACAGAAAAACTACAAACAGCGCAGCCCAGCAAAAAATGATTGATCTCTCATTGAAACAGGAGATCAGTAATGCAATAGATATTCATTCGACAACCGAACATAAACATTTCGCTTTAATGCGACTTCTATACACAGTGGAAAGAAATATGTAATAATCCTTCGCTGTCTTGGACGAAAGCCAGCAAGTGTCATAAACTGGGGAAACGCGAGGAAACCGTTGTTATTCGCCTGAAACCAATTCTACGCCGATGAGTCATTACATTATGACAACCCCTCCCCCCGCCTAGAGAAATTAGCGCGCCTGGAGACCGAACGGAGGCGCAGGTGCAGTTAACAGAGCAGTGTATATACAAACCGAGGGCCGGTTTTCGGTTAGTAGAGTGTTCGAAGTCCGAATGGGAAAAGCTGCCGATTTTTTGGAGTTTGATGAAGGATAAATTGTGATAGCACAGCGCCTCAGAACTACGATCTCGGAAACGGGGCGGCTTGTGCGTTGTTCACGTGCCGCTGTAGTGAGTACGTATAAAAAGTGGTGCACAGATGGCCAAACGACGAACCGTAGTCCAGCCGCGTGTCGTCCGCAGCTCACTGATAACAGAAGGGACGTAGATTGTCGCGCATTGTTCACTGCGACCGCAGGGCCACAGTGCGACAATCACCCGCAGCTACAACAGCGGTGATCAGGACGATGTGTCACAGCACACAGTTCCTCGCAGCTTTCTGCGCATGGGCCTGCGTAGCCGAAGACCCAGTCGGGACCCCATGCTCACAGCATGTCATCACCAACGAAACATGAAATGGGTCTAAGATAATCAAGATTGGACCGTCGATTATTGGAAGAAAGTGACCTGGTCTGACGAATCAAGATTCCTGGTGCATCACGTAGACTGCCGAGCGGGGATAGGCCTACGAACGAAGGCATCTGAATGCACTTTTGGGCGAAAACAGGTCGCCGGCGGTGGTGTTATGGTGCGGGCGATGTTTTCTTGGGACACTTTGGGCTCCATTATCCGAATAGCACAATCCCTGACAGCTGTCAGGTATTTGAACATTGTTGCGGACCAAATTCATCCATTCATGGCAACTGTGTTTCCTGTGCGTGATAGCCATTATCAACAGGATAATGCGTCATGCCACACTGCCAGAATCGTCAAGGAGTGATTCGAGGAACATGCTGGTGACTTTCTGTTAATGCCCTGGCCTCCGAATTTGCCTGACTTGAACCCAATCGAACATTTGTGGTTCGCCTTGGAAAAGCGGGTTCGCGCTAAATCACCCCCCCCCAATGTACGGGAACTGGAGGACCTTCTGTTGACATTATGGCACCAGGTGCTCCAGGATACCAATCGCCACCTCATCTCATCGATGCCTCGCCTATAGTGGCCGCTGTTTTGCGGGCTAAAGCGGGTCCAGCAGCTTAATAAGCAGGTGGTGATAATGTAATGGCTCGTCGGTGTATATGATCACAGTTCTTCCTCGCCTGGTCGTTCGCTTGAACTTCCTTCCTTTGTTTCACACGGCTGATCACGAAAATGTAAAAACAAACAAATTTTAGTAAAGTTCTTCACAACTTATAGATTCGCACATACATTTTATAGTGTGTCATGCTCTTCAGACAAAACATAAAGGCCAAAAATAACAACTCACTAGAAATGGACTGTTTGTGTGCGTGAACACACTCTCGCAAATAAATTAAAATGTTCAATATTGGCACTAAGAAAACAGATGACTAGCAATTCTTAAATGCAATACGTTCTTAAAGCACTAATAAAGTGAAAGCATTGATTAAAAGAAACACAAACAGTTCTGACAAATCATGATTCACAGAGAAAAGAGGATAAGCAAATAAGGCATATGTAAAAAAGTTAGTTAGCTGATGTTGAGTTGAGACTGGCTTTAAATAATGACTAGAAGAAAACAAGCGGTTTGCAAATACTACTTTAAAGAAAACAGGAAATCTTCTAGTTCTATTTCAGGGCTGTTAACTGGATTTCTTTCAAAGTAACCCGTCCTGTGGATTCGTCAGACCTTTGCTTGTAAGGCAGTTAAGCAGATCCAAGGTTTCAGCTACATTTTCTCCCCATAATGAGATGAATGAATGATCAGCTAAATGAGAACTCGCTCTTTTGCAGTGGTGTTTTTTAATCAACACAGCATTGGGAAGACTCATGCATTCGCTTGTTCTGATTTCTATATTACTCTTCTTATTGTTTGCACATTGATCTGGTCCTGCTAATTCTATCAGGCGCTTCTCTCGGTTACCTAGCTGTTAGAAAAAAGTTCCCGTTCCCAACTTAATTTTTTATCTCGTTATTCAGTCTCGTTATCAAAAATATCTTCCGTGCTTCTTTTTGGAGAGCAGAAAATTCTCCCCGTCCAGCGGAGAATCACCGGGTCTCCTTCCTATCACTTTCAAGTGTCAAATATTTTTGCTTTTCGGCCGTCTCTCAGAAAAAGAGCGGGCTTGACCCCTAATCCATTTTGCGTGTCCTCCCCCTGCGGCCACCTCCATGTCATTTCAGTCTCTTTACATCCCTTCATTAGCAACTGACTACACGTGGGTGCGGTGTCATCACTGAGCCATTGTGTTTCGTGTGCGAGTCATTGTTCCTTCCATATCCTTCTGAAAAAAGGGATGAATCCAGAGAACTCCAAACAATGCTATAAAACCATTTCCAAATCAATACAAAAGTTTCCAAACTGAACTTCATAAACAGCGGATTGCATGGAATGGCCAATAATAGCGTTTTCTCTGAACCTCGGAATCATCGCCATGAGTGGCCATTTCTGTTCGCTCATTAACGACTGGCTGATGGCTAGGAAAGAGACCATCTGGAAGAATCCCTAAAACATGAACGAAAAGGGAAATGATTTCAACTTAAAAGATGATATTAAAGATGGTTTTTATACTACCTTTCCCAATTCCACGCAAACGGAAAGTTCGCAGGAACAATTTCAACGAAAACAGCCGGTCAACATAGAAAACAGTTAGACAGCTGAAACGGATTCAATGAAAACAGACGGGCCGCCCCGGTGGCGCAGTGGTCTAAGGCGTTGGCCTCTGATCATTCGTCCGTGAGGGGTCCGGGTTCGAATCCCGGTGAGGCATGGATGTTGTGTTTGTCTTACGGCACTGGCTCTCTCCCTTCCCTGGAACCAGTGACCCTAAATTAGGGACGGGCGACTGCTTATAGCCCATTGAGTTGCTCACGGTGGTCGTTAAACCTCCAATCAAAAAAAAAAAAAAAAAAAAAAAGAAAACAGACGGATGTTAAAAATATAAGAACCTGGAAAAACAGGCGAAACATAAATACTGAGGTAAAAAAAAATAAAGCTGTTTATTGCTTAGAGCATCCACTGTCAACCTGATGGATGTGAGCTTCAAACGGGCTGCATGCTATAGTCGGTCCCGAATATCCGCCTCGGTTTGGAGAGCGCGTTAAGCCGAGCGACACGGGTTAAGGACCCCTGCAAAAAAATAAGATCATCTCCCTACTGCTTGCTTTCCCCCACCCCTCCAGTGACTCTCCCATTACGGTATTGAAACCCGTCTCTCCGTACCTTCCACTCACATACTCATACCAAAAGGCCTCTTCAGACTAAGGAAGTCAAGTCTAAACCCAACCTTGGGAGGAATCCTTACCAGAAAATGAAGCAGAACGTGGCCAGTTCCAGTTCTACATATCCTCTCACCTAATTTGTCCAAACATCAACAGCGATCATAAAGTATAAACGCGATTTAATTTTAAATTTAAGTTTTCGAAAGTGTAACGATGAAAATGTCTTTAGTCCCTTGCAGACTTAATGTATTATTTTACACAAAAATTTCATATTGCTCTCGCAGATATTTCATATAGAACAGACACATGGAAAAGATCAGTTTCGAATGCCGAACAAATGTACATAAAAAAAAAAAAAAAGAAAAGAAAGAAAATAAAAAGACGAATTTCAAACACTACTTCGAAGAAAATGGCAGAGCTTTGAACACTGATTTAGGGAAAGCAGATGGTCCACATAGAACAGAGAGCAAGGTTCTTCAAAAAATTATTGAAACAACATTTTTGCATTTTTACGATTTTTTCATTAAAAAACAGATAATGGAGTCAGATTTCTTTACAAATTAGTAACACCAATATGCAGTTAAAATTTTAATTTAAGGCTTTCAAAATTTAGTGAAGACAATATTCTTCACTTTGTGTAAAGAAATTTATCATTTTCGAATTAACGACTTTTTATATGCCGTTGTGACTTTGCTGCTGTACAACAAAGACGGAACTGGGGTAATTTTGTTTAAATACATAAACTCCCTTAATAACAGCTGGGCGATGAAATAAAAAAGAAAAGCGCAGAGTAGTGAAAAAGGTGGAGGTAATGGCAAGAAGTAGCCTGGGGAGGGGAGGGGTAAAAGAGAGGTAGGCCTGTTTGAGGCTTTTCGTCGAGTTCGATGGACAGAGAAGCATGCCCCGCCGAGGCGATCAAACTGATTTGAATCGAAATGAAAAACAATAAAATACTACTGTAAATCAAAGGCAGATGTCAGTCGTACAACTGAGACCACGTGGCGTGAAACAATGAAACGCATCAGTTTATGACTTTTCTTCCAACCTAAGGGTTAAAAAGCAAAAAGCAAATGGAAAAGAGAAACCATGTTTTTTTTTTTTTTAAAAAAAAGGTGAAAATCCATGAAGACAGGAAATAGCTGTTGCCAGACCTCACTGATGAATAAATGAATATTTAAACTAAAGGTTTGGAGTTTTTTTTTTTTTTCCAGTTAATTTAGTTCTCTTGAGATATAGTTTTAGGCACAGTTAAATTACAGTAAAGAACTGAACTTTTCTATGATGAACAGAAAAATACATTTTAGCTTCATTTGGTGTGCCTGAGCATTCACATGTCTGCAAACGTATAAGCAAATATTAAAGCATAAAAAAGTCGATTTTTCTGGTATAGGAGTCATCGTTGATAACTTTTGTTATGAATGGTTAATGTACTAAAACTTTGAAACATTTCTGCTAAACCTCAATTCTCATTTTCGTGAATGAAATTTTCAATGCAGTTTCTCGTTCGTCAACTTTAAGAGATCAGCGTATCACCTGAAAATTAAAATTATGTGCAGAAATGTAAACGTCACGGGGACAAAGGAATCAAGCTTTTCTGTCGGGTCGGAAGGATACGGTAAAAAGCTTCCTTACCAAATTTCTCTCTCTCTCTCTCTCTCTCTCTCTCTCTCTTTTTTTATCGAGGTTCCATTTTTTGAATGATTGTTATCTTTGAAGAAAAAGTGTCAACCTTTGAATAATAACTCGGAAGATATTGTTCCAGCCATTCTCTTACGATGTATTCCTTATTATATGCAAAAAACGTAACTCCCCGATGTCTCTTATAGTGTAAGCATATGATATTTACCAAAGCGTTTATGTAAGTTATAAAATAAACAGATCCATCTAATGTGAGGTTTTGAGGAATTCCACAGTTTAAAATTCATTTATTTGAAAGAGTGTAATTCATAATTTTTTACAGAACCATGGATGACATGGTTCTGTAAAAAAATGACCCTTTTGATAGGTGACCCACCAAACAGAGTGGTTCAGTTTGCCAAAATACCAGCCACTCCACTTGGAGGGAAAAAACAACAACAACAACATTGAAGATTTAACGACCACCATGAGCAATTTAATGGGCTATAAGCAATTGCCTGTCCCTAATTTAGGGCACTGGCTCCAAGGAAGGGAGAGAGCCAGGGTCGTAGGACAAACACGACATCTGTGCCTCACCGGGATTCGAACCCGGGTCCTCTCGGAAGAATGACAGAAGACGTCTCTTAGGCCACCGGGGACGGGGGAGGAGGGGCAAACGTTTTTCTAGTACAGCCTGTTGAGAAGCGCTTGTTCTTTCGTCAGCGCGACCCCTGTATGTATGTATGTATGAATGTATGTGTGTCTCACATTATAAATTAGCGTAATCTGAATTTGTGAGTTTTTTTTCTTTTTGGAGACATTCAAAATTTTACAACAATATTTAACTTTTTAAATCTCTTTTACAAGGTTATTATTATTATTATTATTTTACATTTTTACGTTTTTAAGGTCCTTTAGAAAAACGCATAACCGAGGTTCCACTGTGTATTCATAAGCTCAAGCTTTATCCAGCAGACATATATTAAAGATCAGATAAAATCATATGTAGAGGATTTTAGGAAGGGAGTGTCTGACCCCAGGTCTTAAACAACCCTTAGAAATAGGAAGCTAGGAGACGTGGGCTAGAGTGCCCGACAGGAAAGTGACACGGAAGCGAGGTACAAAGGGGAGGAAGACGCCCTTATTTATTACCAGGGGGGCCAGTACCCGGGGTCCGACGGCTTAACGTGCCCATCCGACGCACGGCGGGTATTTAGTGGTACGAACGTTCGTACTGCCCAGGATCGAACCTGAGGTTATCTCCATGGCAGTTACGAACGCTTACCACTAGGCCACCCGCGGCCCCCGCAATAGCAGCACTAATGCAGTTGAGCTTTAAAGCCATTTCACCTTCCTGTCTCGTTATTTCAGCCAATGATGTTTACTTTTGCCATATGGAAAGAATAATGAATCCTGCTCAACCACTATACAAGAAGGTTAGGTTCGTTGGGATGAGGAGGGTGAACTCCTACGTGGGATTCACGCTCTCATTTAGGTATCCTAGTTAATGGGAAACACCATATGCGGGAAATGTTTTTTACGATCTTGAGAGATCATAAGGACCACCTACCATTTGCAATCTCATAACAGGAAGTGACAGAGAGAAAAAGAAAAAGATGTCTCGCGTTTTAAGGACTCACAGCATTTTCGTTACCTTCCTAGAACTTTCTAAACAAGATTTTTCTATAAATTCCATACACTGGTGACCGCAAAATTCAAGGAATATGCTCTGATGCGTTTAGAAAGCGGCTACCCGTGGCCGCGTCCTGCAGGTGGAGGTCTGAACGAGCAGGGCCGGGTCGGTTTTTTTTCTAGTTTAGAGAACAATGCAACGGGCCGGGCTTTTACCCAGACATTTACGGCCTGGCCTGGCCGGACCGGGCCCAGTCGACCCATTCTTTTTATCGCAATGGTAAAAAGAAAGAAAAAGTGCCAAAATTTGGGACTTGTTGGCAACAAGAAGATTCGACCCAGAGCGAGTGTGTGTTGCGTGGAGTGGGGTACCTGCAGTGGTATGGTGTGTGTATGAGAGAGTAGGACGACATCGATTGTTCTCCTATCGTATACTTTTTTTTTTTTATTGAAAGTTTAACGACCACCGTGAGCAACTCAATGGGCTATAAGCAGTCGCTCATCCCTACTTTGGGGCCACTGGTTCCAGGGAAGGGAAAGAGCCAGTGCCGTAAGACAAACACAACATCCATGCCTCACGGGATTCGAACCCGAACCCATCTCGGACAAATGGCCATAAGCCATCGCTTAGACCACTGCGCCACGGAGGCGGCATTCTCTTATCCCTAATCTGTATAGGGATTGACTTTTGTAGTGTTACCGCTTACTAGTTCAGAGAAAGGGAGATTTTGAAAGCACTTAGTTTTTTTTTTTTTTTTTCTCTCTTTTATTTTTAAATCTCTCTCTTTAAAGGTTATATTCTTCGATGATTACAAAAGTTTAGTTAATATCTTTATCCTTGCATTCAACAAAATATTTTCGATAATATCTCATTTCATTATTTACTTTTCACAATTTAATGAAATATAACAGGTGAGGATGTAAGGTCAGGTGATGCGTAACATCACAGCCTCTCCTTGACAAATGTCAACCCCGCCTTCTCGTGGTGCATCCTGTTCCCACTAAAGGGGCTCTGACGACCGCCCATAGCGGTATAACTATACCATCGGGATTAGAGGAAATTCTATCCCACACTCACCAACCCGCTTGGCCAGCGTGGTGAGTTATGGCCAAACCCCTCCAAAATGATTCCACAACTTAAATCTTGGCCCTCAGTCTCCGGCAGCTGGAATGTACCTGGCCAAGGCAGCGGCCAGTGCGACATGAAGGCAGAGGGTGCTAAGAATCCCGGAGAACCGGACTAGGCTGCCATCTGATGCTGACCTTGGCTACTTACAATGGACGCTCCCTATCTTCTGATTCAAGGCTTCTTGAATTGGAAGAGGAACTACAAAGGATCAAGTGGGACATCGTGGGGCTAAGTGAGGTAAGGAGAAAAGGAGAAGATCTCATCGAACTGAAAAGTGGACATCTCTTCTACTATCGTGGGACAGATACTGGCAGAACTAGTGGTGTTGGATTTATAATAAACAAGAAACTGAAGGATAAAGTTGTAGAAGTTGAAAGTTCCTCTGACAGAGCTGCACGACTTGTTATCCAACTCTCGAAAAGATACCAGGCTCAGATTATTCAAACTTATGCACCCACCACAAGTCATCCTGAAGAAGAAATTGAAGAATTTTATGAGGAAATTTGTCATCTAAATAATAAAGGTAAGCAGCACTTGAAAATAATTATGGGAGATTTCAATGCAAAAAATAGGGCAACGGCAACAGAATGAAACTTCAGTAGGTAAATTCGGTCATGGCAACAGAAACCAGCGTGGAAATACTCTCGTTGAGTTTGCAGAGGCAGAAGGGTTTTCATCTTGAACTCCTTCTTCAAGAAAAAGCCACACAGGAAATGGACATGGAGACATCCAAATGGGACGACAAGTGAAATTGATTTTATTATGTGTAACAAAAAATTCGTCATAGAAGACTGCAGTGTGCTAAACAAGTTCAACACAGGTAGTGACCATAGATTGGTGAGATGTAAGATGCACCTCAACACTAAACTTGAACGTGGCAAGCTCATAAGACAAACAAAATCTATTGACATAACCAACCTTAAAAAACACCATAATACCTTCAAGTTAGAACTGAAGAACAGGTTCTCTGCTTTAGAAGGCCTAACATCGGAAGAAGTGGACATCTCTGAAGTTAACAGAAAAGTAACCAAAGCTCTTATGGAAACAGCAACAAAATTAGCTGGGTCTAAGAACAAATTGCATATGAACAAATTATCAGGAAAAACCAAAATGTTGATGCAAAAAAGAAGAGAGATGAGGACAACTAAAGATGTGACTTCCAAAGTGGAATATATAGAGCTATGCAAGACAGTAAGAAAAAAGTATCACTGAAGACGTAAGGAAATTCAACTGTGAACTAGTGAGGAAAGCAATTGAAAACAACCAAAGCCTAAAGATAGCAAAGGGACATCTCAGTAAGGGAAGAAAACAGATTATGGCACTGAGAAAAGAAGATGGTTCTGTAACAAGAAATAGAGGCGAAATTTTGACAAGAGTGAAAGATTTCTACTCCAAATTATATGAAAGGGATGATATATGCACTCAGACATCATGAAAGATACCAGTACCAGAGTTCCTCCAGTCCTTCCAGCAGAAGTTGCACATGCAATCAAGAACATGAAGCGAGGAAAAGCTCCAGGAGAAGATGGAATTACTGTAGACATCATACAAGAAGCAAGTGGAGAAATCGAAACAGTACTCGCCCAAATTTTCACTCGATGCCTTAATGAAGGAAAGATTCCTGAGGATTGGAACACCGCTACAATGATCCTGCTACATAAGAAAGGTGACATTGAGGATCTCGAAACTACAGACCTATCAGCCTCCTATCAGTAGTTTATAAAATCTTCACTAAAGTTCTTTCACACCGCTTGAAGGTAACACTGGACATGGCTCAACCGAGAGAACAAGCTGGATTCAGGAGTGGCTACAGCACAATAGATCATATCCACGTGATGAGAGAACTAATTGAAAGAGCGAGGGAATATGAACTTCCATTGTGCATGGCTTTTATCGATTATGAAAAAGCCTTTGATTCGGTGAAACCATCAGCAGTTACAATGGCTCTGAAAACCTGCGGTATTGAAGATGCATACATTAATATTATTAATAACATCTATGAAAATGCAAGTGCAAAGATTAGGCTGTTTGAAAATACAACACACGTAAAAATTGGAAAGGGAGTGAGACAAGGTGACACCATATCTCCGAAGCTCTTCAATGCCACATTGGAGGGTGTTTTTCAGTCGCTGAGCTGGGAAAACAAAGGGATAAAGATTAATGGAGATTATCTAACCCACCTTCGTTTTGCTGATGACGTAGTCATTTTTGCAACTACCCCATCAGAGCTGCAGAGTATGATCCAGGAACTTGCGGACAAGAGTAAAGAAGTGGGATTAAAAATGAACTTTCAGAAGACAAAAGTGATGTTCAATGCTTTTACAAGAAATGAAGATTTATCGATTGACGGAGAAAAGCTGGAGATAACAGACACGTACGTTTATCTTGGACAGCAGATATCAAGTGAGGGTCACATTGATGAAGAAATTAATCGGCGTACAAAACTTGCCTGGAGAGCTTTTGGAAGAAACAGCATAATTTTCAAGAGTAATATGCCATTATGTCTTAAAAAGAAAAATGTTTGATCAATGCATCCTTCCAGTGCTTACGTATGGTGCAGAGACGTGGACCTTAACTAAAAGAGACATACAAAGGCTGCAGACAACTCAAAGAAGCATGGAGAGGTGCATGCTTGGTGTAACCAGGAGAGATAAGAAGAGGAACTCGTGGATCCGAAAAATGACAAGAGTGGAAGACATCATGATCAGAGTTAAATCCCTGAAATGGCAATGGGCTGGACATACTGCCAGAAGGACAGATCATCGATGGACAGCCGAAATTTTAGATTGGATTCCAAGGGACAGGAAAAGACCCAGAAGAAGACCACATGGGAGATGGGTGGATGAAATTCGAAAGTATGCAGGGGTGACATGGAGGAGACTGGCACAAGACAGACCGTTGTGGAGGAAACTTGGGGAGACCTTCGTCCAGCAGTGGATTGATAATGGTTGACAATGATGATGATGATGAACACAAAAACAAATAATACAAAATGGCACATCACAGGCCTGGCCGGGTTCACCAAATGAGGCCCGTGCAGACCTCTACCTGCAGGTAGCCGGGAAATAGAGGTCTCTTATGCATTGCTTTTATTGGTGATAACATCCGTGCCACGCAAACTGTGCCCGCTTGGAAGTTGACAGCGGAATGCGAGTGACTGCCAGCGAAGGTTTCAGTGTATATATAGGTAAAGTACATTAAACAGTCTTTTTGTAAAAAAGGGCTTGAAAACTATAAGGCTAATTCGTTATTGACTCGCTTTACTATGCTGGCCCACTAAGACAATAGAAACAAAAAAGCAAGTTACGCATGATTGAAATTTAACTCAGGATAACTAGTGTTGGAAGAACTATGCTAAGGGTCAAAAAAGGGTCGGAATGGAGTAAAATAACAGACCTGTCTTGGATACAAATGTTTGGTGTGATTCAATCGCTGAATGCTTTCATCAAGGAGGCGCTAGGTTTCCTAAAATACGACAAAGTCAAGAAGCATATTAAATTCCGTAAAGTCGTGATGTATTTCCCATTGTATTTCTTCCTGTTGTGTAATGTAGAGATTTCAACGAAGTGTTAGAGTGCATCCACGTCTGCAGCATACTAGGCGTTCGCCATATGGTCCTTTAAATGGATCGGATCTGACGGAAGTGGATTTTGCTCTCAGATGTGTTTTTCTAACATGTCTCATACATTTTCAATGGGGTGCAGATACGGGTTTTGTGGTGGCCAAGAAAGATGGTGGAAGTCGCTGTCATGATCGCTGAACCAGTGCTGAACACATCTTGCACGATGGACAGTAGCATTGTCGTCCATGAAATAGCAATTACGTGCTGGATAAAAAGTCAACATTACAGGATGGACTTGATCGGCAACATGTTTAGAAAATCCTCGGAGAACAACCGACCTTTCAGAAATATCAGCGGACTCATTCCATAAAAACAGAACATGCCCCACGCTACGACACTACCTCTTGTGTTTACAAGGCAAGCTAGATCCATTGCTCCATGGGGCTCCCACCAAATACTCTGCTTACGGCCAGTACAGAACAAGGTGTACCGCGACTTGTAAAAAGTCACGTGGGAGGTCTAACATCCGTATCGACTTGTCCGACAGTCTTCCAGTGTCCAATCACGGAGCTCCTGACACCATTGTAGGCGAACTTTCTGCTTCTTGGCAGAAATCAGTTGCTTCCATATAAGCATACGACTGCCAATACTGATACTCTTCAATTCCTTGAGCATAGTTCGCTCATATATGGGACGGAAACAGCTTTCATTGAGTGCTCTGGTCAACTTCTGCACACAGGAAGTCCTATTCCTCCGTACAAGCCTTCTCAGACGACGGCGATCTTGTTCCTGACAGATTGTCGTCGCGCCACAGTTACGCCTCTTAGACAAGCAATGTAGGTTATTTTTCCTCTGATTAAAGATTCGGGATATGTCACCTTTTTGAGAAACCAGTCAGCTCAAAATTGTCGCTCCAGCGAGGCCTGGAATAATCCTTTTATCGAGCTGCGAAAGATCCTTTGTTCTTCCCATTGTGATCAACATTATTGACAATTACTGACGAGAAGCAGTC
The DNA here is from genome assembly GCA_039090855.1 of Macrothele yani. Classification (NCBI taxonomy): domain Eukaryota; kingdom Metazoa; phylum Arthropoda; class Arachnida; order Araneae; family Macrothelidae; genus Macrothele; species Macrothele yani. The sequence goes on along the minus strand of CM077028.1, from coordinate 74,846,081 downwards.
TTAAATAGTTGCCTATAAATCACGTGGTGATTCACGTAACCACATAAACTGCATATATTTTTTGCACAACTTTTTTCTATACCATTTTGGCATAACTCCTGGTACACTTTAAAAAAGGCAGCCCTCGAACACGTCACAAGCGTATCCGTTTCTGAATTGGACGCACCCTTCGTACACAAACAGTTTGGTCTTTCGGAAAATCTGATAAATTCTTGTTTTACCCATCACGTCCGTAACTTCGCTCTCAACTCAACCACCAACCTTTTATATACACCTCTTGAACCTACAGGCCAAAGAAGTGTAACTTACTTTAAAAAATATACCCATATAAAAGTGAGTTACATCCGATAATGGTGTAAAACCCTCTTCGTTACGCCAGCATGGGACATCATTTTGCGTAGAGGTGGACGTAATTCAGTGAGCAATTATGTACCATATCAGCAAACTTGTAGTGCTAACACAGAAACGTTCTGTTATTTGCTTTTAAACGATAGTTTATGAAGTTATGAAAATACTGGCAGTAAATTTTCTAAAATTTGAAGTTTGGGTATGAAATGATGGTTTTAAATAATAGTGCTAATATTAATATTTGCATGAGTAAACTAAACCAAATTAAGAAAGATACTGATAAACTCTCTGTAGACTGATGGGAGGTGGGGAGTTAAATAGATTAATACCTCTAACTGAAATCGAACTAGGTGTAGTTAGGTATGGGAGGTTCTTTTTTTTTTTATTTAAATACAGTATGCACATGCAGTTTACTTTAAGTGGGTCGAACTCATTAAACGAAATGTAATCCCTACTTTATACACTGAAGAGCAATTGAATTAGAGATACCTGTCTAGTAACCTGTAGCACCACCTTTCGTCCTGATGACGGCAGCGATTCGTCTCGGCATGGACTCGACAAGACACCGGAAGCGTTGGGAAGCCATACGGATCCACGACCCCTGAACAACCTCCCACAGTTCCCGAAGATTTGATGGAGAGGGGGTCAGAGCCTCGAACATCTCTCTCGATGGGATTGAAGTCAGGTGATCTAGCTGGCAAAGGAAGCGAGATCACGTCGGTGGAGTGTTCAACCAACCATTCGGATACAATTCGGGAGCGATGGCACGGTGCATTGTCTTGTTGCAGGATGGGGTCCCCAGTGGGAGGTTGATGATGCACAAACGGGAGCAAATGGTGTCCAGGATATCCCGGTAACGTTGACCTGTGAGGGACGATGTCACACGTACCAGGGGTCCCATTTCAGTCCCCGTAAACAGTCCCCAGACGAGAGTGCTACTCCCACCAGCTTGAAGAGTACCCTGCTGGCAAGAAGGATCCATCGCTTCATGTGGTTTGCGCCGCACTCGTATCCTGCCATCCGCATGTACCAACATGAATCTCGACTCATCAGTCCAGGCAACATTTTCTCACAAGTCTAGGGTCCAGTGGTGATGTTCCCCCCAATGCGAATCTTTGCACCCTGTGATGTGTGGTCAGCAGCGGTACCCTCGTGGGACGATCGATGGCTTCTGTACCCCATAGCGAGGAGATGATTCTGGATGGTGTGGCTGCTTACACGTTTTTGTGCACCAACGTTAAATTGCAGAGTGATTTCTTGCAGTGTGGCCCGTCTATCCGCTGTTACAATGCAAGCTAGCCGATGATTACCCCGCTCATCCATACGCTGTTTTCCACGGCAGTTGGCCCTTGCAGAGATGGTTTTACCGGATTCGATGCACTCACGGTGCACCCGTGACACAGTGGCTCATGAAAATTCCAGTGCCTGCGCAACTTCCGAGATGGAATGACCCATTCGTCGGGCCCCGACAATTTTCCCACGATCAAATGCGCTTAGATCCTTCGTCTTACACATACTGCGTCCGACTCTTACTGATTCCCGTCGCGTCACTCCTTATGTTGTTGGATCGCTGCATACGTCATGTGGTTTCCGTTTACAGGGCCGTCCACAGCACCACATTTGCATAACGCCAGCTGTCTCTAATTCAATTGCTCTTCAGTGTATATATATCATCATCATCATCATCATTGTCAACCATTATCAATCCACTGCTGGACGAAGGTCTCCCCAAGTTTCCTCCACAACGGTCTGTCTTGTGCCAGTCTCCTCCATGTCACCCCTGCATACTTTCGAATTTCATCCACCCATCTCCCATGTGGTCTTCTTCTGGGTCTTTTCCTGTCCCTTGGAATCCAATCTAAAATTTCGGCTGTCCATCGATGATCTGTCCTTCTGGCAGTATGTCCAGCCCATTGCCATTTCAGGGATTTAACTCTGATCATGATGTCTTCCACTCTTGTCATTTTTCGGATCCACGAGTTCCTCTTCTTATCTCTCCTGGTTACACCAAGTATGCACCTCTCCATGCTTCTTTATGCTAGTTGATTTACCTATATGTTTCTCTGCAAATGTGTGACAGTGTGTCTTTTTTTCAGCTACTTGACATTAAATACACAAAAATTTCACATGCTGTAAAATTGAAGTATATCGAACTGTTATTAGAGTGTTACCGTTCATTTTAAATAAACCAATGCTATTCTAAATTATAAGCATTTATCAAAATTTAAGGAGAAAATGGCATTCTCATTTTCAGTCAACCTGATATCTTCAAAATGAATTAAGAGTACTGAGGACGAATTTCATAGAAGTTCTAAATAGGAAGGATTTTTTTTTTTTACAGAAATTTCATACGCATATGTCAGTCTTAAACTAAGCAGTAATCGTCGAAAATACTCTCCTGAACCAGATCTATCCATCAGACCGCTTATGAAGGCAAACATGATAGAATAGTTAATTTAGCCTCTGACAAGTCCTGAATAATATCTCTTTTTATTACTTTACGAGAAAAAATACTGTTGCCGCGGAATTACACGCTTTTCCTGTACTGATTTAAAGTCAAAGACAAAAATCGGTATACGGTACTAATGTAAGAAATATTGCTAAAAATGTATTCGAGAAAAGTTTAAACTGGACAAATTTCGACTCAAAGCGCTCCATGTTTTTCTCTGTTAATTTGTCTTCAAAATTGTCCAAAATTGATTACAAGAGTGACATTCAGTATAAAAGTGACACTGAGTACTGGATGAACAAGTGCGGGAAATAAATTAATCACTTCTCTGCTTATTTAATTTGAAACCCCACAAGAAAAGCGCATGAACGAAACATTTTTTTTTTCTTTTGTGCTGTCAGAGGAAATAAAAAATGCGCTAGCAAACATCAAATGTGCCGTAAAGCGCATCAATTTTAACACTATAATCACCAGAATGGAAAATTTTCCATCAAAATGTCCTCGGACATCGATTCCCAATGGAAAGTCTCCGGACTTGCCGGTTAAATGGTTGAAACAGAAAATCTGAACAGTGACTCACTATGTAAAATGATGACAGGACGATGGCTATTTGTAACTGCCCGCTTGATGCATTAACATTCGAAGATAGGACGGAGTGATTATGTTCCGACAAATCTAACACTTTGTTATTGGTCTAAGATGTTTTTGCGGCGATGAAGTTAACGTTGTGCCTTAGGAAAGTTCAGCAACATAAATAAATAAATAAGTAAATAAATAAAAAGAATCGAAACGGGTTCGTACATATGCATTACCGGCGTTCGTAATAGAAAAATGTTGAAATCACTGAAATGGAGGAGGGAAAACTAGAAGTGGTGGGATAAAAATGCACGTATTGTGGAAAAATAAAGGGCGGAAGGTAAAGCGGAGAGACTGAAATAATTGAACCACGATGTACTGGATTTTCCCACACAAAAGCATAAACCACAACTTGTTGGCCCAGTCAAGACTCTTGAACTTTAAGAACAATTACATCCCAAATGCCTCTTGTCAAACGTTAAGAGTGGTTCATTTACCAGTATGAATCCCAATTCCTACGTCAGATGAAAAAAGAAAAAAGAACAGGAGAAGGTGAAGAAAATGAATGGAAAATGATGAGGTCACCAACGTAAGAGAGTTTATGCTCTATAGTTAGGAAAAATGGCCCACTAGGTTCAAAATCAGAAGAGGAGAAAAAACCGATTTAGAAACGATATGTACAGCCAGCGACTACAAAAACATATCCTTTGATGTATTCTCATTTTCTCCCCGTCTCTTCATCCCCTCTTCTTTCTTAAGTGACTTGTAAGCATGAATTAATGGCCTCTCTCTGAAGTGCCATTAGTTTTGAAGATTCAATATACCACTTGGCGTAATTATAGGTCTTTTGCGGTACCCCGGTGGGCAGGTTTTATATATCAGTAATCGTAGGGACGTGCCCATTTCTTGGACAATTGGTAGGCATTTTTTTACTGGTTCTTATGACATACGCGGACTTATCTCTTGTATTTCGACCAGAATGAGAGGAAATAAATAAAAAAAAAAAGCGAAGAAGAATGGGGCCAGCGGAGTTTTTGTAGTCAACAAAGCTACGAAATGGTGCGAGTGATTTTTTTGATGACCGGACGGACGTATATATTAATCAATGGATCTTCACATTCTCACGTACTTGTGCTTGGCCTCTTGAACAGCGTCCAAGAATAGCAGAAGATGGAACTTTTCTTCTATGTTTGGATGCAGCCAAGGTCCGAAATAGAAAAATAGGACGCGTGAAGTACATTGGTCATAAAAATACCGAAAATTGCTTGTAAATTGCTTTTATTGTGTTGCTATTTAGAGTGAATAAATTATGCCGGCTGCTTAGACTAACGACGGTGATTAACGAAACGCAAGTGGCCATTTAGAATGGTATTCAAGCGGATTTATAGGAGCACTGTCACATGGAAGAAGAGACCATGATCACCAAAATAAACTCTACAAATGAGCCCACTTTTGTAATTGGCCATTACTACTCCTGGCCAATGGAAGTCACCTCTCCATTGAGAGCGCCCTTTCACCGTGTCCCTCGGCTTAGCGCGCTCTCCAAGGAGAGGTGACTCTTCCACGGCTTAGCGCGCTCTCCAAGGCGAGGCGACGGTCACACGGCTTAGCGCTCTCTTCAAGGCGAGGCAACTGTCCCACGGCTTAGCGCACTCTCTAAGGTGAGACGATTGTCCTTCGGTTTAGCGCGGTATCCATTTGGATGACAAGGGCATGCAAAGTTACATGCGTGTGGGGATGATTTTCCAACATCTCTTCCTACTTTGAATGGGCCGCAAAGAAGCCTCATGCATGCGCTCTCAATTTTTAAGTAAATTTATTCTAATAACAGTTGATATCTTTTATATCAGTTTTCATCAAAATTCAAAGTTAATCATCTACACTATGCAATCTTGAAAAAAAATATTAAAATCGTTTGTATTTTTGTGTTCTATATTCCTGCATTGTGTTTCCTTTTTTAACTGAGAACCGTCAGTAAGATAAAGAACAGTTTTTCTATCTTTTAAAATGCAACGTTCTGGCCATCTTTGAAAACAATTTTGAGAGCAATAAATGCGATAAAAGGAGCATAACGTCGTGTCTTGCAACTCTCATTTTCCAAATATTTTTTTTTTTTTTAAGTAATAAGAAATGTAGATACTAATCCCTTGTTTCTAAGGTTTCTTATTCTCGGTAATTCCGAAGTATTTTTTGAAAATAATTGGCAAGACAGAGAAGAGATGGAGGATCTTTTTTTTTTTTTTTTTTTTTTGATTGGAGGTTTACGACTACCGTGAACAACTCAATGGCCTATAACCAGTCACCCGTCCCTAATTTAGGGCCACTGTTCCAGGGAAGGGAGAAAGCCAGCGCCATAAGACAAACACAACATCCATGCCTCACCCGGATTCGAACCCGGACCCATCTCGGACGAATGGTCAGAAGCCATCGCTTAGACCACTGCGCCAGGATCTTGAGGATCTTTAAAATCTCAAATGTCAGTACATTTCGTATAGAACTTTCGAAAAATACCGACACCTTACATATAAATTGCTAAATTTCCTTTGGTGGAAACTTCCTATCCAAAGGCTGTATCTATCGCTGAAGCTACAGCGATGGAATGCTTGAAAAAGTTTAAAGCAAAATAAATTTTTGCAAAAAAAAAAAAAAAATAATAATAATAACAATAATAAAATAAAAAAAAGAAAAAAGTCGATAATTATTTCCTTTTGTCTATTTTTTTTTCGAATACATTTTCAATCAAAATTCATATGGTTTCCAAATAACATCGCGGTTGAAAAATATAATTTGAGTTTGTTACCTTGATTATTCAATTCCTTGAGCTCTCGGTTATAATCGTTGAATGAGTCTCTGAGATGTTTGTTCTCGATTTCCAGTTCTTCCGATCGCATGGTGCGAAGCTGAAGAGCTTGACAGTGCTCGAGGGCCGGAACAGGATCTACAAAAATAAAAGGAAACACACTTGCTTACAAAAAAGCAAAAATGGGAAGCACAGATGTTAAATTTATGACAGCAATAAAGAATAAAGTTCAATAAGATATATTTCACTGTGACAAACTTCAAATAAATGCCAGTACTTCCAGCTGTTCAAATTGAGTATAATCAGACAGGTGGTCGACACAAGAGCTGAGATGGCTGGTTTTTATGACTTGGATTTCTTCCTTGGAATTTTAAAATGCCAGTGATTCTCAGAATACGTTGAATTTACAAGTAATTGATGTAAGGACATTGCTCATTAATTCCTTGTTCGAAAGATCATGGAAATAAACACTGCTGGAAATCGATGGGAACGACTGAATGCTTAATTCGAAATTTATGCAGAAGTTAAACAAGCGGAAGTGTCCCGTTGTTTATCACTGATGGAATTTACGACTATAGAAATCGAAGAAAAACTACCATTCAGCGGTGACGAAAGAATGGCAATATTTGTATTCATCTGAGAACTCACGTCGTCCTGAACAGACACACCCCATCATTGTCAACCGTAATCAATCCACTAGTGGATGAAGATCTCTCCAAGTTTCTCCCACAACTGTTTTGAGCCAGTCTCCTCCATGCCACTCCAGCATGTTTTCGAGTCATCCACCCATTTCCCACGTGGTCTTCTTCTGGAACTATTTCTGCCCCTTGGTATCCAGTCTAATATTTCCGTTGTCTATCGGTGGTCAGTTCTTATAGCAATATGTCCACCCCATTACCATTTCGGGGATTTTACTTTGATCACGATGTCTTCCTCTTTTGTCATTTTCCTGATCCACGAGTTCCTCTTCTTATCTTTCCTGGTTACACCTAGAATGCACTTCTCTATGCTTCTCTCAGTTGTCTGCAGCCTCTGCATGTCTTCTTTAGTTAAGGTCCATGCCTCTGTTCCGTAAGTAAGAACTGAAAGGATTTATTGATTAAACACTTTCCTTTCAAGACATGATGGTAAATTGTTCTTGAAAATTGCACTGTTCCTTTCAGATGCTATTCAATCAAGCTTTATGCGCCGATTAATTTCTTTATCAACGTGGCCCTCGCTTGATATCTGTTGCATAAGGTAAATGTAGGTATCGGTTACCTCGAGATTTCCTTCTAAGTCTTCAGTTTTGTAAAAGAACATCGGTTTTATTTTCTGTTAATTCGTTTTCAATCCCACTTCTTTAGTCTTGTCAGCAAGTTCTTGAATCATGCCCTGAAGCTCTAAAGAGCTACTCGCAAAAATGCCTAGGACATCAGCAAAATGAAGGTGAGTTAAATAATCTCTACTATTATTTATCCCCTTGTCTTCCTAGTTCTTTGTTTGAAAGATATTCTGCAATGTGTCACACACACTCAAATACGTAAGCGCGCTCTCTCTTTCTTATACACACAGACATAAGTGTTTCTTCAACGCATGCTTCCCTTTCTTGCTTTATGGATCATAGACAAGAGACCCTAATTAACTAAGACATATAGATGCTGCGGACAACTCGAAGAGGCATGGAGAGATGCATGCTTGGTAAAACAAAGAATGACAGGAAAAGGAGCTGATGGATCAGCAAAATGAGAAGAGTTAATGACACCATGATCAAAGTAAACACTTTCAGATGACAATATGCTAAGCATAGTGTTAGAACTGACCACAGTTGGACAACTAAAGTACTATACACATCAGTAGCGTATATTCGAGGCTAGCTAGGCTAGCTGCGCTGCCCAGAGAAGGCACAAATAAAAGTCAATTAAATATACACAAATAAAAGCCAATTAGCAACGGTATTAAGATATGTCGATGCTTTCGTTGCGAAAAAAACACGTGCGGATTCTCTTCTTTTGACTAAGAGAATGAGTCTGGCGAGCGAAGACCAACGGGTCTCCTAGTGGCGAGATGGGGTCATCGTACCGTAAACAGCTTTACCAGTCAGTCTTCGCTGTTCTCATCCGAAGACCTTCAATACGATCGTCAGCTAGCGTTACCATGACAACATGAATGAGCAGGTGAAGAGGAATGTTCTGGCAACGGTTCGCTCAGAAAAGAGAAGACTTGGACTACATTAGTCACTGGCATGCTCCCGCCGGTAACAGTACGTGTTTCGCGAGAGTTGTTTCAATTTGTGTGAAGTGTCAATAAATTAAAAACAGTGATATTGTATCTTAAATTCGTGGCTTTGTTGGATTCGAACTGTTTTGATAAATTTAGTGAAAGCTTTCCTAAACATCTACTGTCAGAACTTTAAAGAACTCTATGCTTCAAATTTTGATACAGATCGGCTAAAAAATCAACTAAAGGTGTTTGATCCCCTTGATGAATACAAAAAGAAATCAAAGTAAGAGACATTTCTTGTTACAAAAAATTGAATAAATTGTTGGACATTGTGTTTAGTGAGGTGTACAAATCAGCAGACCTAATATTAAAGTTTCCATCAACAACTGCAGCTGCCGAAAGAAGTTTTTCTACATTAAAAGGAATCAAGAGATATCTTAAAACCACACAAGGACATGTACATTCGAGCAACTTGGCTGTTTTGTCAATAGAGAAAAACATTCTTTTTAAATATGAAAAAGTACTTGGAAAAAACTTTTTACGAAAACGTAACACTCAAGTTCCCACAAAAGGAAAGAAAGCTGCCCCGGTGGCGCAGTGGTCTAAGCTGTGGTTTCTGATCATTCGTCTGAAAGGGGTCTGGATTCGAATCCCGGTGAAATATGGGTGCTGTGTTTGTCTTACGGCACTAGCTTTCTCCCTTCCCTGGAACCAATGACCTTAAATTAAGGACAGGCGATTGCTTATAGCCCACGGTGGTTGTTAAACCACCAATAAAAAAAAAAAAAGGAAACAAGAATGGAGTTCACATACAAATAAAGTATTCAGAAGAATGGAGTTCATGTACAAATAAGTGTTCAAGTCCTAATCTTCATAATTATTTGGTATCGTGTTAGCAGTAGCATGTACCTACAATTTAGAAGAAAAGTTACTTAACAACTGAAAAACAAGCTTCGCAATAAAAAAAAAAAAAAAAAAACAGTACTTGGGGGGGGGGAAGATAGCCCAAGTCTCGGACCCAAGATGCGCCACTGATACACATGATATATGCGCATTCATATATACATGTGTGTGTGTGTGTGTGTTCAAACCGACCTCGGTTGAATCTGTGCAGCCCTGCCAAGGAGTGAAAGTTCTGATGCATTTTGTTTTAAATTAAAGGAGAAGAGAACAAATATGTACAATGTTATACGCTGACTGAATTGTGATAACATGCACTTAATATTGATAGAATGACGTGCAATCCAGCTAACGTCTATTTCCAGAATAACATAGAAAAGCAAAAGAACGATCAATTTTCAACGAAATTTTGATGTTTTAGAAATTTCCCTTTACAATTTTGTTCTAATGTTGACCGAATTACACCAGGACGTTAGTTGAACTAGCAACAAGAAATAAATTGAATAACAATCTCATATCAACTGAACTGTAATCAAGTGCAAATGTAACGGAAATCGGAGTCCATCGTATCGGAGTTTAAAGTCGGTGGAACCATGTTATTGTCAGATGGAGATCAAAAAATTGTCCGGTGTCGATCGCAATTCATCATAAGTAAGACAGCTCATGCAAAAATCCTACTCATTACTCCAACCTTTCCACTCCCTGAACAATATAAAGATGATATTTATCTTTCACATCGTATTGATCGTTTATGATGATTCTAAGGTTCGAAAAGCACATTAAAGTAAAACACAGTCACCAAGTAGATTTAAGTTAAGTTAGCCGTCCCGATACCTGAGGGATCTGAGACACTGGCTTCTGCCCACTTGTACGGTATGGGCCTGGGCTCGAGTACCTAGTGAAGCATGGGTGGTGTGTTTGTTTTACGGCACTGGATTTCTCCCTTCCCTAGAACCGGTGACCCTAAATTAGGGACGGGCTACTACTGCTTATTGTTCATTTAGTTGCTCACGGCGGCCGTTAAACTCCCCAAATTAAGAGCAAAGGCGGGAAAAAACCCAGCACAGTTGGAGATTTAACAACATGATAATAAGTCGTATCATCATCATCATCATTGTCAACCATTATCAATCCACTGCTGGACGAAGGTCTCCCCAAGTTTCCTCCACAACGGTCTGTCTTGTGCCAGTCTCCTCCATGTCACTCCCGCATATTTACGAATTTCATCCACCCATCTCCCATGTGGTCTTTTTCTGGGTCTTTTCCTGTCCCTTGGAATCCAATCTAAAATTTCGGCTGTCCATCTATGGTCTGTCCTTCTGGCAGTATGTCCAGCCCATTGCCATCTCAGGGATTTAACTCTGATCATGATGTCTTCCACTCTCGTCATTTTTCGGATCCACGAGTTCCTCTTCTTATCTCTCCTGGTTATACCAAGCATGCACCTCTCCATGCTTCTTTGAGTTGTCTGCAGCCTTTGTATGTCTCTTTTAGTTAAGGTCCACGTCTCTGCACCATACGTAAGCACTGGAAGGATGCATTGATCAAACACTTTTCTTTTAAGACATAATGGCATATTGCTCTTGAAAATTATGCTGTTTCTTCCAAAAGCTCTCCAGGCAAGTTTTGTACGCCGATTAATTTCTTCATCAATGTGACCCTCACTTGATATCTGCTGTCCAAGATAAACATACGTATCTGTTATCTCCAGTTTTTCTCCATCAATCGATAAATCTTCATTTCTTGTAAAAGCATTGAACATCACTTTTGTCTTCTGAAAGTTCATTTTTAATCCCACTTCTTTACTCTTGTCAGCAAGTTCCTGGATCATACTCTGCAGCTCTGATGGGGTAGTTGCAAAAATGACTACGTCATCAGCAAAACGAAGGTGGGTTAGATAATCTCCATTAATCTTTATCCCTTTGTTTTCCCAGTTCAGTGATTGAAAGACATTTTCCAATGTGGCATTAAAGAGCTTCGGAGATATGGTGTCACCTTGTCTCACTCCCTTTCCAATTTTTATGTGTGTTGTATTTTCAAACAGCCGAATCTTTGCACTTGCATTTTCATAGATGTTATTAATAATATTAATGTATGCATCTTCAATACCGCAGGATTTCAGAGCCGTGGTAACTGCTGATGGTTTCACCGAATCAAAGGCTTTTTCATAATCGATAAAAGCCATGCACAATGGAAGTTCATATTCCCTCGCTCTTTCAATTAGTTCTCTCAGTACGTGGATATGATCTATTGTGCTGTAGCCACTCCTGAATCCAGCTTGTTCTCTCGGTTGAGCCATGTCCAGTGTTACCTTCAAGCGGTGTGAAAGAACTTTAGTGAAGATTTTATAAACCACTGATAGGAGGCTGATAGGTCTGTAGTTCCTGAGATCCTCAATGTCACCTTTTTTATGTAGCAGGATCATTGTAGCATTGTTCCAATCCTCAGGAATCTTCCCTTCATTAAGGCATCGAGTGAAAATTTGGGCGAGCACTGTTTCAATTTCTCCACTTGCTTCTTGTATGATGTCTATAGTGATTCCATCTTCTCCTGGAGCTTTCCCCCGCTTCATGTTCTTGATTGCATGAGCAACTTCTGCTGGGAGGACTGGAAGAACTCTGGTACCTTTCATGATGTCTGGAGTACATGTATCATCCCTTTCATATAATTTGGAGTAGAAATCTTTCACTCTTGTCAAAATTTCGCCTCTATTTCTTGTTATAGAACCATCTTCTTTTCTCAGAGCCATAATCTGTTTTCTTCCCTTACTGAGATGTCCCTTTGCTATCTTTAGGCTTTGGTTGTTTTCAATTGCTTTCCTCACTAGCTCACAGTTGAATTTCCTTACGTCTTCAGTGATACTTTTTCGTGCTGTCTTGCATAGCTCTATATATTCCACTTTGGAAGTCACATCTTCTTTAGTTGTCCTCATCTCTCTTCTTTTTTGCATCAACATTTTGGTTTTTCCTGATAATTTGTTTACATGCAACTTGTTCTTAGACCCAGCTAATTTTGTTGCTGTTTCCATAAGAGCTTTGGTTACTTTTCTGTTAACTTCCGAAATATCCACTTCTTCCGATGTTAGGCCTTCTAAAGCAGAGAATCTGTTCTTCAGTTCCAACTTGAAAGTATTATGGTGTTTTTTAAGGTTGGTTATGTCAATACATTTTGTTTGTCTTATGAGCTTGCCACGTTCCAGTTTAGTGTTGAGGTGCATCTTACATCTCACCAATCTATGGTCACTACCTGTGTTGAACTTGTTTAGCACACTGCAGTCTTCGATGACGAATTTTTTGTTACACATAATAAAATCAATTTCACTTGTCGTCCCAATTGGATGTCTCCATGTCCATTTCCTGTGTGGCTTTTTCTTGAAAAAGGAATTCAAGATGAAAAATCCTTCTGCCTCTGCAAACTCAACGAGAGTATTTCCACGCTGGTTTCTGTTGCCGTGACCGAATTTACCTACTGAAGTTTCATTCTGTTGCCGGTGCCCTATTTTTGCATTGAAATCTCCCATAATTATCTTCAAGTGCTGCTTACCTTTATTATTTAGATGACGAATTTCCTCATAAAATTCTTCAATTTCTTCTTCAGGATGACTTGTGGTGGGTGCATAAGTTTGAATAATCTGAGCCTGGTATCTTCTCGAGAGTTGGATAACGAGTCGTGCAGCTCTGTCAGAGGAACTTTCAACTTCTACCACTTGATCCTTCAGTTTCTTGTTTATTATAAATCCAACACCACTAGTTCTGCCAGTATCTGTCCCACGATAATAGAAGAGATGTCCACTTTTCAGTTCAATGAGATCTTCTCCTTTTCTCCTTACCTCACTCAGCCCGACGATGTCCCACTTGATCCTTTGTAGTTCCTCTTCCAATTCAAGAAGCCTTGAATCAGAAGATAGGGAGCGTCCGTTGTAGGTAGCCAAGGTCAGCATCAAATGGCAGCCTAGTCCGGTCCTCCGGGGATTCTTAGCACCCTCTGCCTTCATGTCGCACTGGCCGCTGCCTTGGCCAGGTACATTCCAGCTGCCGGAGACTGAGGGCCAAGATTTAAGTTGTAGAGTCATTTTGGAGGTGTTTGGCCATAACTCACCACGCTGGCCAAGCGGGTTGGTGAGTGTGGGATAGCATTTCCTCTGATCCCGATGGTATAGTTATACCGCTATTTGCGGTCGTCAGAGCCCCTTTAGTGGGAACAGGATGCACCACGAGAAGGCGGGGTTGACATTTGTCAAGGAGAGGCTGTGATGTTACGCATCACCTGACCTTACATCCCAAGTCGTATAGACCACAGAATTAATACCAAAACCACTAACGAATATGTAACAGAGTAGAGACATTAAATTCATATCACGTGAGCAAGGAGCCTGATTAGAGATTTATGTAGAAGATTTTAGGAAGGGAGTGTCTGAGCTCAGGTCTTAAACAATCCTTAGAAGTAGGAAGATAGAAGATTTGGACTAGAGTGCTGGACAGAAAAGTCACACGGAACCGAAGTAGAAAGGAGGAGGAAGACGCCTTTATTTTTAACCGTAGGAGCACGTACCCAGGATCCGACGGCTTAACGTGCCCATTCGACGCATGCCGGATATTTAGTGGTTCGAGCGTTCGTACCTGTCTAGGATCTATCCTAAGACTTCTCCGTGTCAGTCACGAATGTTGACCACTAGGTCATCCGCGGGCCCAGTCCGCCTTCAGTTGTATGGTCCCTGCATTTATACCAATTATTATAACTTGAAAACTCATGAGAGTTCAGAAGTGATGTTTAGTACGGAGGGCATAACGTGAGGCAACCAAAATTTATATGGTATAAGTAGAGAAGTAACAAAAAACGGAAGGTTAAAAAGGTATTACAACGTCACACATTGAAAAACTGCCGGTTTGTTAGTTGGCGAAGCGATTCGGAAAGTGGTAAGTACAATGATTTTAATTAAGCGCTTTTACTGAAGTAATACAAACAGTAATGTACAAAATAATATGTACGTTCTAAACACTTTTCGAAATGCTATATTTCCACGACTAAAAAACTCACACTGAAATTCGCGTGACCGTTAGGGAATATTTGGCAGCAGCCGAGGCAAGAACGACAGCAAAGATACCGCTTTATTAAGAATCTACTTCACATCGCGAGCTGTATTTATCGCTCTACAGTGGCACCAGTTCCTTGCGTCAGTTTTGTAAACCACATCTGCGAAATAATATTCAATAGGAGCAAAAAAACATTGAGTGAGAATGGTTTTATCCAGTTATCAAGGCTATATCCATTAAATGATATAATTTTGATAATTCGATATTCATAAGCAATATCACTCTTCACAGCCAAAAACTGGGAAGTGGTTACCACTAATGAGTTCTCACGAGTTCATTGTGACGCGTCCTTAATCCCATTAAATTCCATCATCACTTGATCAGCCATTATTCCTACGTCACAGAAAAATATTAAGACAATACGTCAGGTTTTGCTTCTTTTACGACTCTTTTACACGGGATTGGGAAACGGAAGTCAAAATCTGGGCACGTTACGCATATACTGCTGAAATGAAAAGCGTCCGGTATCAGATTAATATTGTAGATACACTATATTGACAAAAGTCATTGGACACCTAGAAGAGAAACACAACATAGCATTTATTGACATACTGTACATTAGCACGGTGTCGGTCCACTTTTGGCCTTAACGCATGCGCTGACCCTTCGAGACATGCTTTCGACAAGGTTTTGGAACACAGCGATAGGTATGCGCTTCCATTCTATAATGCTAAGGCCTTTCATCTCCACTCGGAGATGAAAGGCCTTAGTTCCAAACTTCTTATGCGGTGCTCTAATTCATCCCACAGGTGCTCTATGGGATTAAGATCAGGGCTCTGTGCTGGCCAGTCCACACACGATACGGAATTATCGTCAAACTACGTCGTAATAGTCCTTGCTTTATGGCTCGGTGTATTATCCTGCTGGTACCAACAAGGCTTAATTCTCCAGAATATCGAGGTAGACGTGCTGGTTAACAGGTTTGTCCACGATAACCAATGGGCCGGGACCATACCACGAAAAACACTCCCACACGAGTGCATTGCCAGCTCCAAACTTGACCGTAGGAACAGTACACTGTGGTAAATAGCGTTCTCCAGGCTTCCGCCAAAGCCACACACGGCCATCAGACTGATGGATCGTGTATCTGGATTCATCAGTCCATAGGACCCGTTTCCATTTTTCTACGGTCCACGATAAATGTTCTTTACACCATGCTAAACGACAAGTAGCATTCCGAGTGGAGATGAAAGGCATATGAGCAGCCGCACGACCACGGTAACCCATGGAATGAAGTTATCTGTTAATGGTGCGTGTACATACTGAGGTTCCAGCATATTTATTCACCTGTACACTGAGGGCTTGTGCAGTACTACGTCGATTAGTTGTAACGACTCTCCTGAGGCTTCGACGTCCTCTATCACTGCTTTTCTTTGGTCTGCCGGTACGTTTTGGTACTTCAGGCACGCCATGCGTCTTCCACTTATTCAACACATCCAAAACAGTTGACTTTGGTATGTTTAAACGCCCCTCGGTGTCTCTTATGGACAATCCACTAATATAACACCCAACAATCTCTCCTTTCACAAAGTCAGTTCTCTCAGGCCGCGATGTTTTCACTCAACCTCACAGTGCAATACGATCGCGGTCAGGCTTGTTTTTATACCGTTTACAGCTGTACCGCGCATCTTAACAACGCAGCGAATCCGTCCATTTACGTTTGAAGGGGGTGTCCGGTGACTTTTGTCAATATAGTGTATATTATCGGGCAAAATTACACGACTATTTTCTGTCAGCACCGGTGGCATGCCGTCAGCTTCGGAATTAAATAAGACGCCAACCTTGTAGTCTGTTCGCCACTCCTTGAGCTTATTCTCATGGAGTATGAGAACAGTTTCCTCAAAAAGACAGCAGCGGACGCATGCACTTGATGCAGCCACCACTCAGCCGATGATGGTATTCAAGTTCGCTAAATATTCAGACAGACAAAATATTCGCACAGCATCATCAAATCGACTTTGGAGAAAGAGAAAAAAAGTCAAATATCAGAAAGTTTCAAACCTAAGGGAGTAACGGGTTTATCAATTACTTGAGGAAAGGTAACTTCATGGACGAAACTTATTACATGAATGTCAACCACGCTTGGTTTTGTATTATTTTATTGCTCTCGATTATGGTCAGCATTGGTCACTTATGTCCTTTGCTCAACAGAATGGTCACTAATGTCCTTTGCTCATGAATGTCCTTTGAAACATTGTCACTAATGTCAGAATGGTCACTAATGTCCTTCGTCAGAATGGTCACTAATGTCCTTTGTCATTGTCACTAATGTCCTTTGTCATTGTCACTAATGTCCTTTGTCATTGTCACTAATGTCAGAATGGTCACTAATGTCAGAATGGTCACTAATGTCCTTTGCTCAATGTCAGAATGGCCACTAATGTCCTTTGCTAATGTCAGAATGGTCACTAATGTCCTTTGCTCACTAATGTCATTTGCTCAACATTGGTCACTAATGTCCTTTGCTCAACATTGGTCACTAATGTCCTTTGCTCAACATTGGTCACTAATGTCCTTTGCTCAACATTGGTCACTAATGTCCATTGCTCAACAGATCTTAACAAAAAAAGTTGACCAAAACAGTTGAAGTGCTAAAATACTTCGAGACGCACGCGCGTAACACAAACCATAGTGATTTATAAGGTTTCCTACTAAAAAAATTCCTTCCGATAATTGCTGATCCTTCTTTTTAAAGAAATACAGAACCTCCTTTCCTTTTCAATGAAATATTAACATGTTCTGATAGAGAGCAGAGGTTCTATGTTTAAGTCTTTCGTACCGTAATACAGTTAATAACTTAGTTAAAACATGGTTCTTCGAGTAAATTAGTGACGTAAAATAACTGATATGACCTGGAACAAGCAACTGACACGTTAATCCAGTGACCTTTGGACTGATTCTTACACTCTTTTTTACAGTGTGGTTTCCTATAAAAATGCAGTTGGGCCTTTAGTTTTCCTTTCGAGGATTCTGAGCTTTCAAATTAGGTTACTTTGGATACATAAATGATATAATAAGAAGATTCATTAGATAAATAGCTAACATGTTTAAATTAACTTAAGAAATAACTGACGTAATAAGAATATTCCTTACCTAAATAACTAACATTATATCAAATTTCACTAACTAAATAATTGACATTGTATCAAGATACACTAACTGAAAAACTGACGTGAAATTATGATTCACTAGCAAAATAACTGACGCTAAGTCAAGATTCTCTAGCTAAATAATTTTGATTTTAATCAAAGTCCACTGGCTGCCCATTGGACATTAATAATAATAAATACAATGTGATAATTGGAGGCATCAAATCAGAGTTATTTAGACGGGTTTTAATAAATATTTTTTACTAAAAAAATTCTCACGAAAATGATAGTTGTATTTTCCCACAAGCAAAATACAACTAACGTGATTTAAAGCTTTTAAATCAGGGCTTTTTTGGACACGATAATAAATCAAGCCCCGGCAGTTAAATAACGGAAAATAAAGCAGGATACTTTAGAAGAACTATATCACGGAAGTAAGAATTTGCAGGGAATGTCCTAAGCGCGGATATTTGAAACCGATAAAAAGGAAAAATCATCCGCGTTCTTGCCTTCCTTCGGAGAATTCACTGTCGTCTACGGTGGGTGGTCTTCCATTGAAATTTTTGCGAATTTAGGAAGCTGATACTTCTTTTTAAACTAGTTTGCCAGCGTTGATACCTGTGTTCGTCTTTCAGGTCATATTTCAGCATGTTCACATTCTGCGGTCATGAAAAATTATTTTACATTTAGTTTCTATTTATACTATATACCTTGCGTTTAAATTTCGTTTGACATTTGCCAGGCTAAAATTCTCAACTTTTAACTGCGTTGGGAAACTCCTAACCGCTGTCAAGCATTTCTAACATTCTTTCCTCACAAAAGGTTTACTTCCAACGGGTACTATTCTCATCGCGGAAGGGCAAAAACCCGACGAATCTGGCTCCATGTCGTCATCGATATTCCGATTAACCGTATATATCAAAACGTATGGTCTGTATAATCGATATTCCAAATTTTTTCTAAACGGCGAGAAACCAATGCAACAAGCAAAAAATCATCCTTCATTCCGTAAACCAGGGATATACGCATCCACAAGGTACGCATGTCCCTCTCAGACTAGTACACAACAACGCATCAACGCGCTCTAACTTCGCGTATCCACGCAAAGCAAGAAGACGAAGCGCGAAGTTAGCAGAATCACAGTTTCGGCGTCGTACATCCAATCTCAATTTGTCACTGGGAGCAACAATGGGGACTAAACTTCCATCTCGGATGACACATGAGATGCTGACAGGGTAAACACGATGTCAACATACCCGGGACAAGCGTTGTCGATATTGCATCTGACATTTAAGCCACCCATGCAAACCATCACAGTGGCTGCAGCCTGGGCAATAAGATAAAAACCCCAGAATCAAAGTAGGTGGAAAGAGTAACAAGGATCGGAGAGGCGGGGGGGGGGGGGGGAGCACAGGGGTGGCTGGAAAAGAGGATCTTTACGAAGCGGCGAGTAATTTTGATTTCCGCAGGAAGTTTTAAGGTTCGACATACGCAAACATTAATCATCATCTTTTTCGGTCCGTTTCGTTCTTTTCTGGGCGCAACTCCCTCACATCTTGTACGCCCTCCTAGCTTATACCTCTCCCCTCCCCCCGTGCCCGCTCCCCCATCACTTCGTCCCTAGAACTATTCCTTGGCTCCACTTACGATTCTGCACCCTAAGACCACGGCAGCTCCTGCCATCAACTCTCATTCACCGATGCTTGTGGTAAAATTCATCCATACACATATTTCCCCCTTCTCCGCAGAGGTTAACCCCGAAGGTAGGAAGACAGAAAGGGTTGTTGTTAGTGGGGTGAACGGCGGAAGAAGGGGGAGGTGTGTGAGTGAGAGGGAGGGGGATTCAAAGCTCTGTCGTCTGAACATAAGCATCCAACCGAAACGCTGCCACGAATAATTGTTAAAGCGAGATTGTTTTCTATAAGACTCCAGTGCAGAAAAATAATAAAAAAAAAAGAACAGAGAGAGAGAAAGAGAGAGAGAAGCAGTTGCATGCGGTGGCTTTTTCTTTCTGAAGATGAGGGGAAGGGTTGCAGAGAGAGAGAGAGAGAGAGAGATCTGCTGATTCAACCTTGCCGTGCTAAATGAAGGAATATATTACTGTTGGCAGTCCCTCGGCCTAGGGGCTATATTGAAACCGTTGTGCCCACGCGAAGCTTAATATCATCTAGAAGCTCCGGCAAAACGAAAAATCTACAGTAACACCGTCCCCCTCCCTCTCACCCTTCGTTCTTCCACCCCATCATCCCATCTCCACTCGTTCTCTCCAATCCGCCTATCACTTTTTTCAGCTCTTGTTTTTCAACCTGCACACACACAAAAAAGAAAAAATCGCAGTGTTGGTAGTAATAACCGGTATTGGATAAATACGAACTTTCGTTTATTTATTTCGATCTTGGTAATCTCGCCCGCCCCACTTGTTGCTCGCGAAGATGCCAAATACTTTTTAAAGCGTCACGTCAGAAAGCAGTTACCTGGTCCTGCAATTCCTCTATGGAAATATTCAATCCGATTGCCCTTTCCAGCTAAGAATAATAACGAAATAAAATTATGGAAAAAAAAAATGAAGAAAAAGACAAAACATCACTTTGACATGTACCCCTCCTTTTATCTCCTCCCGTTTCCTTACCTCGACTTATCCGCCATTTTTTAAGGAGGCCAGTTGCACTCACAGCTGGTAACGAGATTAAAGATCAGTGTTACCATCGTGGTTGTCAGTGGCACCAGTTGCTGAGTGCAATCTTTAAAGTACGTTAGAGGGTTCCTCGACTCCCAAGCAACCAGAACTTTCCCGCCCAGCTATCCAACAAGCGAAAGAATCTATCTCTTCCCCTTCTCCTCTCTCGCTCTCTCTTTCTCTTTTTTATTCACCCGTGCGTTTTTTAAATGTCGCCGAAAAAGAAAGATACAAATTGTCCGAACAACGTCTCTTGCGAGGCGGCTTCCGTTAGCATGTTGCAGCCACCATGCGATCAAGCAATGCAGCTCGCCTGAGAAGCCAGCCAGTCTTGTGTTAAGCTGTCGTCTTGAATTAAACAGCAGGTCGCACCTGAAAAAAGGTAACAAACGCACAAAAAAATAAAACACCGGTGCTCAGATAAAGATTTTTTTTTCTTTCTCTCTTCCTCAAGATTTTTTCAGTGTCTCGTCTCGGTCCTACTTGATTGGTGTCGGAAACGGATGTGCTGATTGTTTTTTTACCGCCCACCCCACATACGTCCCCAGTTGTTCTTTTCAACCCTTCTTAATTTAAAATTCTTGACACTTTCTTTCTTTTTCGCTATTTTTCATCACTAGCCAAGCGGGAATCCGACGCAATTGGTGGCGAAACAAAGTCGCGTAGATGGTGAACAAAATTACAACGCGTAATACGATTACAGGAGCGCTTAAGGAAACTATAGCTTTTTCGCATATAAAAAATAGGCAAACAGAGTAAAAATAAGTTCGGAAGTAAATAAAATAAAATATTCATGTCCAACCAGAGACATATGTATCAGTATTTTAATGCATTTGAACAAAGGTCCAACATGTAATTAAAAATCACGCGTAAGCATGAATTATGAAATAATTTCCTTCGCAATAAATCCCTAGATTCTTAACAACATGAATATTTACACGCTTGTTCAGTTTTTATAAAAAATAAGAAACAAAAAGAAATTCAGGACAGCACTGCGAGAAAACAGATTAAACATTGTCATAAAATTACAATAATTTTTACAAATTAAAAAAATGTTAATCTAACTATCACTTGGATATTCTAAGCTGACATTCAGCGATGATTGCAGTCCACACGGAGGCAAATAGAATGAGAAAGGAAAACCTATTAAACGGCTTTTCTAAAACGTCTTCGATTCGCAACACCACTAGAAATCGACCGCGGGAGGCAACTAGACCGTTGCTACTTGCCAGTTTGTTCGTAAGTATTATGTGAACGTTAACCCTTTAATTGGCTGGAACGAATATATTCGCTGTCTGAAAATTGGGCCGAACGCTGCTGAAACGAGTGAACCTGCGTATCAAAAAGCGCTGTTTCCCACTTAGCTTTGTTATTTAAAGTGGTGAATAAATTTGAAAGACGTGAAGAGAATGCAAATAGACGATGGCATCGCTCAGTCCACGTTATTATACAAACAACGCATAGCAGCTGAAAAATTGTTCATCCGAAACGCACTCGGCTAGTTATCGACAGTTCTGGGGTTCGATCCCAGCGGTGTCGGATGAACAATTTTTCAGTTGCTATGCGTTGTTTGTATAATAACGCGGACTGAGCGATGCCATCGTTTATTTAAAGTGGTCATTCAGGGGTTTGATTATTACTAATCCTTTTTAACTGATTACCCGCTAGAAGGTCTGTAACAATATAACAATATCGACGAGCCGAAGAAAGGAGAGAGGATGTTTGAGTCCCTTGTTTCTGTCCAGTGTCATGGTATGTGCGCTGCACTTCAACATGTAATGGGAAGTCAATGAATGAAATAGGGGATTACACTATTGTACAATACAAATTTGGAAGATACAATACAAATTTTGAACCCGTGTCTCCCGGATAGCGCCCGAGTATGATAACCACTAAACCACCTAGAACGACCAAGTTTCAAGTTTCCGATTTGAAATCGGAAACTTGAAACTTGGTCGTTCTGGGTGTGTAGTGGTTAGCATTACACGGGTGCTATCCGAGAGACGCGGGTTCGATTCCCGCTCCAGGACGACGAAATTTTTGCGTTTTCGGATATTATCTGACTTAACATCCATGTAATATTTACACCAACAAGCGGATTCACAACTTCCAAATTTGTAATGTAATGGGAAGTTTCATTATTACTTTCTACAGTAAAAAATATTTACACTTCTTCTATTAGAAATTATCAACATTTTCCATCATTTGTCTGCATAAACGCGCATCCAAAAGTTCAACAGAACAATTAACAGTGAGAATTAATGCTATCGGGAAAATCTCCATAGCACCTTACAAGACCAGAAAGGGCATCGTTGGATTTTCAGGAGAGGAAAAATGCGCCCTCTTGCCCCGCTGACGAGGGGAAGGGGACGCCCGTTCCAGTTCTGTTTCGATGTAAAGCGTGAAGCAACACATCGAAACAGACCCAGAATTTCTACTGCAGGATGAACCAGAAGACCGGAATTCACATCTCTATCAAATCCCTGATGCCTCACCGATGGATTTCTGCGTCTTTGGGTGAAATGTGATCTTCAAATATACACCAGAAATGGTCTTTGGAAAGTGTGCAAGGAACAGTGGTATAATATCAGCATGATTACACTTCAAAACAGTCATGTACAGTGGAAACTGTACTGTAGAGCGATAGTGACAATGAAGGGCAGAAGCGTAACAATCGCGGGGCTCAAGAGAGGGCGTAAAAATCAGTGCTTACAATCTGATTAAAATTGAAAGATTAAATTTTTTCACCAGTTTCTGGTACAGTTTTTTCTTTCGCGCTATACTTTATCATTTATCCATTTACGAAATTTGCATATAATGTGCTTCGCCAGTTTTGGTAGCGTTGACAAATTAAAATTCGCATTTCTTCCTCAAAATGTTCCAGGGATATTAATTTCTTACGTTCGAAAATGAAGGTGAGGTTATATGCAAGTTGCGAGAGAAGAATGTCTTGTACAATGGTGATGATTCTCTGGGGGGAGCTATATATAATCATCACTTCGGCTGTGAGCCATGACTACCGTATGCACTGTCTGTATGACGTAGTACCGGAGATCCGAAGCTGTTGGAAAAAGCAGTACATTAAACACAGTTTGTTTGATTGTGCCTATCCCATAGAGATAACATGGGTGTGACGTTAGTTTTCTTTTATCAAGCAACGACACACACATACACAAATACCATTAGAAGAAATTAATAGGCGTACGAAACTTGGTTGGAGAGCTTTTGGAAGAAACCATGCAATTTTCAAGAAAAAATTACCATTATATTTTACAAGAAAAGTATTTTATCAATTCACTTTTTCAGTTCTTATGCATCAGAGACATAGACCTTGACTAAAAACAAAACATTCACAAACCGTAAACTACTGAACAAAGCATGCAGAGGTGCATATTTGTTATAACCAGGAAGGATAGGAAGAGGAACTCGTGGATCGGGAAAATGACGGGAACTGGTCACATCATGGTCAAGGTAAAACCCCTGAAATGACAATGGGCTCGACAAAATGATGGGAGTTGATGATATCATGATCAAGGTAAAACCCCTGAAATGACAATGGGCTCGGCAAAACGACGGGAGTTGATATCATCATGATCAAAGTAAAAACCCTGAAATGACAATGGGCTCGACAAAATGACGGGAGTTGATGACATCATGATCAAGGTAAAACCCCTGAAATGACAATGGGCTCGACAAAATGACGGGAGTTGATGACATCATGATCAAGGTAAAACCCCTGAAATGAAAATGGGCTCGACAAAATGACGGGAGTTGATGACATCATGATCAAGGTAAAACCCCTGAAATGAAAATGGGCTCGACAAAATGACGGGAGTCGATTACATCATGATCAAGGTAAAACCCCTGAAATGACAATGGGCTCGACAAAATGACGGGATTTGATGACATCATGATCAAGGTAAAATCCCTGAAATGACAATGGGCTCGACGAAATGACGGGAGTTGATGAGATCATGATCAAGGTAAAATCTCTGAAATGGCAATGTGTTGGACATATTGCTAATTGAACTGACCACCATTGGACAACTGAAATACCTGACTGCATAGGCGCCGACTATAGGGGGCAAGGTGAATCTTGCCCCCTAATAATTTTTCTAGGGGAGGGGCAGCGCCCACCCAATTTTTTCGTCCTGCTTAATTAAATAATCGCTTTGGCCTCATAAAGTGGACCAAGCTCAACCTTATGAGGCCAAAAAAGGCCATAAATTTCGCAAATAATCGCTTATGAGGACTAAGTAATTTATTTGCGAAAAATTTATAAATAACAAAGTAAGTAAACATTTTTCCCATATAAAGCATTGCTCATTTGATAAGAAATTTGATTGTCAGCCCCGTATTTTGTCCGACATGTTCTCGTGATGTTTAAAATAATTATGAAAAGTAAAATAAAGAAAAATATAGAAACGTATAATCTCTAGCGCCTTTATGTATCTATTTATTTTTTGCGCTGCTCGTTCTTTGTTTGAGTAATAGCGTTAATTTTTCAAATTTTTGATAAACATTTGGAAACAAAATCTCTCTGGATATTTTTATAAAATCGCAGGATGAATTTCGTTTTTAAAAATATTGATATTCAGCAAAAGAATATTTATGAGGAGACTGGCCCAAGTAAAAAAATAGTGGCAGAAACTTGGGGAGATCTTCATCCAGCAGTGGATGGTAATGCCTGCTGGTGATATATATATATAAAGAAAAAAAGGTCCAGATGCTTTCAACCTTATATCTTGGTATAACCAAGAATTATAAGACAGAAAGACAGATCGCGCCCAGGGGGCAGTATTTTGTTGTGGACCCAGAAACGCTGAGTTACGCCTATGATGAAGGGCCATCAGATTCAAAACCACTGATGGTAGAGAAACGGTTTTTCGATTCCTCCTGTCGTCTGAATAACATTGCTATACATCCTGAACTACCTTCGACATTTAGAATTACAAAATGGTTGTTTTGCCACTAATCCAGAGCCCGTTTAGGATCGTCTCGGAATTTCCACTTGACAAAAAAATATATATGCATAACAAAATGTCTAGTAGTTCTCGCTCATTTTTTCCCTTCTTTTTAATAATACTTATTTACTTACTACTACTACAAAAAAAAAAAAAACTGAGAAGATTTCCCTCTAATGCTGTCTCGGCTGAATTAAACAAAAACTTTGTGAGATATTAATCAATATTTTTAATAGCTCAAGAGCTAATCTACACAGTTTGTGCACAGCTCATTTTAGACTGGGTGATAAGTTTTCTCAGCACAAAATGCTCACTAGGGCCGAACAACAAATCCCCTTTCGTTATCAACTTCCTTACTCAGAGTTTACTTATTATTTTTTGAGCAGCAAAACATAATTAACTATAAGACGATAAACAAAAACATTGATGCATCATATGCGTTTCTATGCTAAGGAAAAAGATTTCCCCCCTCTCTCTTTCTCTCTAATTCAAACAAATTAAAAAATATTAATTAATCCATATATTTAAAGTTGCTTATTAAGGAAAGTGTGCGTGTTTTGACGATATTTGTCCGCATTTGATCGAACATGCCGATAAACAAAAGTTATGCCTTAGTGGAAAGGGAGAGAGAACTTTTATAACGGTAATTTACTTTTTCAGCGGACAGGACACAACCTATCGATCAGACGTGCCTTCGATTAACTATAGACTCCTCGTTAAACACCATCTCCTTCTAAACTGGAATAGAGCGAAACATTCTTCAAGAAGAAGGTTCTCCTTCATTACTGATCACCATATTAAGGAGAACAGTAAGACATTGATTTTGCTATTAATTTGACTTTTTCTTTTACTTTTTTTGCTCCGTTATTTGCGGTATTCTTCTTAGTTTTTCCCTTTTTATTGTTTCTTGAGCCAGAATTTTTAGCAAACTGTGATCGGGTAAGGTTAACAAGTAGCTTTTGAATAATGATAAGAGAGGATCGCAAATACTGACGCTGCTGCACCTGATGGCACTTTTTCAGTTTTTTCCTTTTTTCCCCCCTAAAAAACTAATTATACTCTAAAAGTCACAAGCCACCACGTGTGAAGAGAAGATTATCAAATCGATATCATGCGCATTGATTTCCTTGATAATAAGCTGCACACACGCACGCACGCATACATGTATACAGTTAGGCGGTTAAAAAGTCCACACGATATTTTATGAAAATGCTGATGTACCGAGATTACCAACGCAACAGGTTCGTTGCTTGCTTTCTTTCTTTTTACCATTTTTTTTACTTCACTTTTTTTTCGATTTTTTTTTCTGAATGCTTTCGGAAACGGTAGAGATAAAAATAATTTAGAAATAACAAAAAGCGATATTAATACTGCAGAACACAGGAAACCAAAAAGAAATAAAAAGGAAAAACGCGTAGAGGAATGCTTTCTGCTTATTACCGTAATTTGAACGAGATTTGAACAAGGTTGGAGCCATAGGTAACTTACGTTAAAAGCATTTTGAAACAAGATTTTAACGTGCAGGCCAAATTTAAAATGAATAGCAGTGCACACTATTTTGGAGATAAAATAAAGCAAAACGGAATTAAAGAAACTCAGAACAAATCCAGTCACCACTTTTTTCCGTATTTTACTTAGTTCCCTCTTTTTTTCTTTTTTGTCTTTTTTTGTCGATGATCGACCTGAACTCAGATTTACAGGTTAAAAATTTGTTCATGACCGAAACAAACGAATTCCAGGACATTTTAAATTACAAAGAAAAAAACATTTGAAATATTTTTACTATTACGCTAATACCACGAAAAAAAAAAAAAAATTCGATCGGCAAATGCATTTCATGGAAACCGCAAGGAATGAAGATGTAACAAATGTTGGACTCATTTCATCATACTAGGACAATCTTAAGAAAAATACTCGGTGAAATAAGGATTTCGTAAATAAAAAATAAATAAGTAAAATACTTTCCTTATACTACGCACATACATTTACGTATTTATTACTTATTTACTAATTTTGCTTTTGCTTCCACTGAATTTAATAGTCCACGCAGTCCTTGGAAACCACCTATTTTTAGCGGAAGAGTTAAATAGGTGATGGAAACTGGATTAGTATTCGTAATCCATCTAGAAGAATTGGCAATATGCCATTATGTCTTTAAAAAAGTTTTTAATCAATGCGTTCTTCTAGTGGAGACATGGACTTTAACTAAAAGAGACACACAAAGACTTCAGACAACTGAAAGAAGCATGGAGAAATGCATGCATGGTGTAACCAGGAAAGATAAGAAGAGGAACTCGTGGATAAGGAACATGAAAAGAGTGGAAGACATTATGATCAGAGTAAAATCCGAGAAATGGCAATCGGTTGGATATATTGCCAGGAGAACGGACCACCGATGGACAACCGAAATTTTAGACTGGATTCCGAGAGACAGAAAAAGACCCAGAAGAAGACCACACGGGAGAACGGTGGATGAAATTCGAAAGCATGCGGGAGACTGGCTCAAGACAGACCTCAGAACATCGAGATCGGAACGAAGGAGTCAAAAGAAGTAGCTTGGGGCAAGAAAATCCTACACGGAAGACACTACAAAGATCTGCAATTTGATCATGTGGATAAGACTGCCTCTAATGCACGGGCTAGCAAACGGATCACTCTTCCCCGAGACCGAAGGGTTCCTGATGACTATACAAGATCAAGTTGTAAACACCAGAAACTATCGGAAGCATATCCTCAAGGACACGTCAGTGAAAGTGACACGTGTAGGCAATGCCATAAAGCGCCAGAAACCATCCAACATATCACCGCAGGGTGCAGAGTCCTCGCACAGAAAGAGTACACGAACAGGCACAATCAAGTAGCCAAGATCCTCGGTCAGAAACTGGCAAGAAAGCACCACCTCATTACAACTGAGCCTCTCCCCTACTACAAGTACGAGCCAACAACGATTCTAGAGAACAACACCCACAAGATGTACTGGGACAGATCGATCAGAACAAATAAGACCATCCCCCACAATCGGCCCGACATCGTCCTGGTCGACAAGGAGAAGGAGAAGTCAACATACCTCATTGACATAGCCGTGCCCAACATCTAGAAGACGCACGGAGAAGCTGTCAAAGTATAATGCCCTACGATACGAAGTCAAGGAAATGTGACATATGAAGAACGTTACCACCGTCCCCATAGTAATATCAACCGCAGGAGTTGTACCTAAGACAATTCACAGCTATATATAGACATTAGACCTTCAACCTAACACCTACATGGAACTACAGAAGGCAGATATCCCGAACACTTGCAAGATAGTAAGGAAGTTCCTGGACAACTGAGAGAAAGAAATACCACTTCCTAAACTTGGCACGTCGTACCCGTCCCGGAAGGAAGAGGAAAAACCTGGTGGAATCATCTCTTAAAAAAATAATAATAATAACAATAATAAAACAGTTAGCACTGGTGAAAAGCTATTTAGAGGCCCCTTCCAGCATCGAGGTACCTGGCGCCTGGGTTTCGTTCGAGGGATTCCCTATAAACTCGCCCCCGCTTTGATGCGTTAGTGTAACGTCAGTATGCCCCAATAACAAACACAGTCTCATGACAAATTTATGATGCCTCAGAACAGGTGAAGCAGATTTCCAACTAGTAAATATTTAAAAACACAGCAAATTGAGCATACTTCAACCTTAGGAGTATACAGCATACTTTAGTTTGAGCAGAAAGTTTAATAATAATAATAATAATAATAGTGAAAATAATAGTTTTATACACATTCATAATTCCAATGGCAAGAATGACTTTTTTCGTTGATGGAAAAAAAAAAAAACAGTTTAGAGCATAATTGCCACATTAGCAAAGCAATTAAGTTTTTCCAAGCATAATTAACAAAATACCAACAGGAAAGCTCATAAACCATAATTACTAATATTATTAAGAGCTGCTGTTGTGCTTAATAACCATACATATGTTCGTTTACATGTTGTTAAGTCAACACAAGAATTCGAAGGAAAAAAACAAGCACAGCGCTAGACACTAAAACCTCCCCCCTCTTCTCTGACACGAATTATTATGATCCTTTATTATTACACCACAGGGGATGGGATTCAGATTTATTTTTTAGAAAACTGTTTCATCAAAACCAGAGAAATAAGATGAACTTTTTCTACGTGGATTTTTTTCGTGCAAGTACTGTGTCATTCTTAACATAGCTGAGAAAAAATGAGAGGAGTAATAGGTTGCTTATCATTTGAGCGGGAGCTCAATTAAAGAAAACCGTAGAAAAAATAGGAAACTTAATCTTAGAAGGAGGTTAGGGAATAATGAGGTGTAAAGTCAGACGTAGGTAATAATATTACCTCAGAAGAAAGTTAGGGAAAATTGCATCGATGATCACACAAAGCTTAATGACAAAAATCAATTCAGAGGGAGATCAAGAACAAATTTAGGAAAAATTAATGACTATTACTGCCTCAGACAGTAGCAAGACACGGTGAGAAAACAGTCTGCTTATTACTTCAAGGGTAAGTTATGGAAAATAACAGAGAACGGAGATTAAAGAAGAAAAATCGAACAGAAAATCAGAGAGAAAATGAAAACACGACGACAGCTCCTTCACATATTGTCTCATAGATAGGTTAGAGAAAACAGGAAGGTAGATACCACTTAACATAGTTACATCAGTGAGAGAGAGAGAGAGAGAGAGAGAGAGATAAGAGAATTTAAATTAAATGAGCTTTTCCTGTTTCTTTAGAGTGAGATAAGGGAAACACTGGGTTACCAATCATTTTCAAGAAGGACTGGAGAAAATCTGAAGGAAGATCACAATAAAAGGTATGTAGCTGGGTTATATCCTAATATGAGATTAGTAAAAATCGGACGGATAATCTGAACTAACTTACGTAAGAAGGTACTCTAGGAGGGATGCAAAGGAAAATTGAAGGAAAGGTACATTTTATTACTGCTACCACTAATACAATAACAACAACAACTACTATATGTTTGCTTCAGCGGGAAATGACCTAGTTATCACCTGAAACGAAACAGGAAAGGTGGATTATCTAACACTTCAGAGGCAGAGTACGAAAAATCAGAGGAAAGATATATTACTTTTAGATATTTAACGGATGTCAGAGGGAAGCCTGAGTAATTATTACTATTATTACATGCATCCCTCATGGAGAGGAAGCAGAACCTTAGAAGAAGACTGGAAAATCAGCGGGACTCATAAAATTTCATGACACACACCTTAGGGGGAAATAAAAAGGAAAACTCATTTCCTTTCCGCTTATTACGGTAGTTTGTACTTCGCAGTGTTGACAGAAGCTGACAGAATGAAGTAATGTCTGTAATAAATACTAGATGAACATGTAATTAAAACAAAAAGATCCGAAAAATGGAGATATATACACGGAGGTGCCAGTTTCTTAGGTACACTTTCCCACGTAACACAAATGACTCACCCCAACACGTAAGAC
Organism: Macrothele yani; assembly: GCA_039090855.1. Classification (NCBI taxonomy): domain Eukaryota; kingdom Metazoa; phylum Arthropoda; class Arachnida; order Araneae; family Macrothelidae; genus Macrothele; species Macrothele yani. The sequence continues at coordinate 74,815,512 of CM077028.1, read as the reverse complement.
GTCACGTGATCGAAGTGTGCGGTACAAATCAGGCAGACGAGCTCGGCGAGCATTAAGTTAGCATTCTATGGAAGGTTGCAATGAGCAAACGTCTGTTACAAGCAACTTTGAAAATAGCACAACACCTCGCGCTATGGGATGCCGGTTCAAGTATCTCTCAAAATGCTGCCTGCCCTCCTGGTTTTTTCACGCACAAACGTAGCTAGGGTTTACACCGAAAGATGCCATACGCTAAAAACTTCCAGCAATCCCGTGGAAGAATATAGTTGGTGGATCAGAAGCGAAAAGAGACTAGAGGCATTGTCGTCGGCTGCACTGTTAAAAATTGGTACTTAGAAATAAGCAAAATGTACTAATTTTTGAGTGCATTCTGGGCTTATAATAGCTCCGAGTACCTGTGTCTCATTTTTGGAAAAGACACGTACTCATTTTTGAGTGCATACAGGGAATCAGTTGTGAGTATATCTGGTATTTCTAATCTGAAATATATGTACTCATTTTTGAGTACATATATTTCAAATATATATACTCAAAAAACAACAGCATATATTTCAAATATATGTGTTCTAACTTCATTTTCAGTTCCCTTTCGGGCAGGGCACAGAAAGTGAAGGAAGTTAGAGCGAATTTAGGGATTCTGACAGGATAGTTTGTAAGTGAGAGAGAGAGAGAGAGAGCACACTAGATGGCGCCACCGTACAAGCATACGATTTTGCACATAGATGGCAGAGAGAAACTAGGATGTTTAGGAATGAACACCTTTATATGTAACCGGGGGATTCGTACCCGGTTACATATAAAGGTGTTCATTCACTTTCTACCTGGCGTGGTAGTGTAAATTGTTAGAAATTTACACTACCACGCCAGGTTTGAACCTGAGGTCCCTCCATTAGCAGCCTGAACCACTACGCCACCCGCGGTTCGATTTAAAATTTGGAATACGTGTACTCCACACTCATCTATTCATAGAATCAACTGGAAGTATTAGGTGCTTGAATTAATTCCCGCTGTCTTTTGCTACATAAACACCTGTGTGTTGCCATAGAACGGTACAGGATAGTCTATTCAAAGTAGTGTCCGTTGGCAGCTACGACCCTTTTCCACCGTTGGGGTAACAAATGGATTCCGCGGTAGAAAAATGCAGGTTCTTTCGAGGGCGAGCCATTTTTGAATATCCGCGACAGAAAGAAAGTGCTGCTCTGACAGGCCATGTTGTAGCGACCGGAACAAATGGAAGTCCGAGAGAGCAATGTCCGGGGAATAAGGCGGTGGCGATAAGAAGTCCCAGCCAAGTGCCTCCAAGAGTTCCTTCACGGATTTCGCGACATGAGGTCTAGCGTTGTCGTGGAGAAGAATAACCTTGTCATGTGGGATCCAGTTTCCGAGCTTCTGGATCATTCCCATTGCCTTTAAACGTTTGCTAACCGTTGACTCATCGACCCGTAGTGTTTCAGACAACTCGTGGAGCGTCTGACATGAAACCTCGTCCAATAAGGCCTCTAATGCACTATCTTCGAACTTTTTCGGCTGCCCAGGGCGCTCTTTGTCCTTCACGTCATATTCGTTGGCTTTGAAGCGTCGGAACCACTCTCTGCATGTTGCTTCCGATAGGGCATGTTCCCCATAGGCCTGCACTAGCAAACGATGACTTTCCGCTGCAGATTTCTTGAGATGAAAGCAGAAGAGTAATGCTTCCCGCAAATGCTCCTTTTTTGGTACGAAACTCGACATCGTGAATGCGATACAAACTCGTGTTCTGTGCCCTCCGATCGCGTGTTACACACTGCTTCGCCCAGACTACGGACGCCAGGGAGGTCACGTGCGTGCGCCAGGGAGGTCACGTGTGGACCGGGTTACAGCGCACTACTGCTGCTGCGCTCTATTGGGCAACAGCGGGAATTAATTCAAGCACCTAATATATTATTCGATGGCACATCTGGAATAACAGATATACTCGTTGTCACATGATGAGCAAATGGACAGCACATTTTTCCAACAAATATAATGATGAAGCGACAATATATTATTTATGAGACTGACACAAATATAGTTAATGTGAAAACGTACACAAAGATACTTTATCATAATTAAATTACTTGTGATCAGTGACTATTGTACTAATTATTTATGTGTGTCACTTTACACATTTATTAAACAATTTCTCTTGAAGTCTATAATATCTAAAAATGAAGTAATACGAGATTATATTTATTGACGCAGTTATTTGTAAGTACGTATGGTTACTTATATTTGAGTATGTCATATACTCGTTTATGATACGATTGTACTTAAAAAAAACCCGAGTAGGTTCAGGTTCTCATTTTTAAGTAGATTTTTTTTAACAGTGTGTTATTGTCCATTCGCGACATTGTCTACGATACATGGAACATTCAAGGATGGCCCCCGATACACCAATGGTGAATTACGCAGTGATTAGCCGGGTTGTGGTCTCTCTCTTCGTTTGCACCATTCTGCCAGTCTCCTTTGACCTCTTCGACGCACTAGTTGATTTTGTCTACAGGAACACCGTTTGCTGGGAGTTGTTTGCGTGTCGCATCATTAAACTCTTGCTGCGATTGTGAGCGAAAAGTCCAGGAGGACTGTGGTTTGGGAGATACTCGACCCGGCTCGCCTAGCTCCAACTATCATGTCACGTCCAAAGTCGCTCAAATCACTCGTTTTACCCATTCCGACTCTCAGTCAAAGGCTAGCTGCTGCTCGTAGGACTGGTCCGTCTGTTTTCGCACCGCACATCGCGCTCACGTGTTGTCATAGTGTGAACTATTTATGTGACGAAGTGCACCTAAACTGTCATCTCAGTAGATGATGAACTACGTTTCCATACCATGATTTGTGGTATAGAACTGAGGGTTACGATCTCTGAAATCCAGAGAAAAGAAAACGAAGGATACGAATTACAGGGGTTTTCAAAACAATGGAAACACCCATTATGAGTTGAGTACACGCAATGCGCCGTATGCAAATCGCAGGGACGATGTCACCCGCGATATGAGGTATACAAAGGGTGTAGTACGATGCCAGCTATCACGTAGCAGCGCCCCAGTCGCAGGTGAAACAGCTGTTGTGGAGTAACTGTCAACAATGTCAGACTTCAGAAAAGGGCATAATCATTGATGCCCGTTTGCAGGAAGCTTCAGTAACTTGAACGACAAAAGTAGTAGATGCAACACGAGGGACTGTATCGAAGATTTTGACTACCTATCAAAAACGGCATGGCGTTGCCTCCAAACGTGCAAATTGTGAAAGCCATACGAAGATGCCAGATAGGGCACGGATTGTACGTTGAAAGAACAAGACCACGGTACCGCAAATAGCAGCAAAGTTGAACATCAGTCAGAACGATCCCGTTTCCGTCATAACAGTTCGTCGGGAACTCCATCATGCTGGTATTATGGCAGTGCTGCAATCTATACACAATCTTTACGACATTTTGTTTGTCGGGAACTCCATCGTTCTGGTATTTATGGCCGTGCTGCAATCTATACACCTCTGGTATTATGGCCGTGCTGCAATCTATACACAATCTTTATGACATTTTGTTTGTCAGGAACTCCATCGTGCTGGTATTTATGGCCGTGCTGCAATCTATACACAATCTTTACGACATTTTGTTTGTCAGGAACTCCATCGTTCTGGTATTTATGGCCGTGCTGCAATCTATACACCTTTGGTATTATGGCCGTGCTGCAATCTATACACAATCTTTATGACATTTTGTTTGTCGGGAACTCCATCGTGCTGGTATTTATGGCCGTGCTGCAATCTATACACCTCTAGTATTGTGACCGTGCTGCAATCTATACACAACCTTTACGACATTTTGTTTGTCGGAAACTCTATCGTTCTGGTATTTATGGCCGTGCTGCAATCTATACACCTCTGGTATTATGGCCGTGCTGCAATCTATACACCTCTGGTATTATGGCCGTGCTGCAATCTATACACCTATAGTATTATGGCCGTGCTTCAATCTATACACAATCTTTACGACATTTTGTTTGTCGGGAACTCCATCGTTCTAGTATTTATGGCCGTGCTGCAATCTATACACCTCTGGTATTATGGCCGTGCTGCAATCTATACACCTCTGGTATTATGGCCGTGCTGCAATCTATACACAATCTTTACGACATTTTGTTTGTCGGGAACTCCATCGTGCTGGTATTTATGGCCGTGCTGCAATCTACAAAACTCAAAAAATCTGACACCAATGCAACAAAACGTGTAAGGTAGTTGCAAACCGCATACAAACTGGGATGCTAAAGAATGGCAATGCGACTTTTGGTCTGATACATCGCGCCTCACATTGTTTCCAACCACTGGCAGAGTGTACGTCTGGCGAAAACCTGCAGAAGCGTACCACCCCGACTTTTCGATACCGATTATGAAGCATGCAGGTGGATCTGTGATGTTGTGGGGTGCCATATCATGGCATTCCTTAGGAGCCATGGGTTATTCTGCAGGGTTGTGTCACATCTGCCACTTACGAATCCATTCTTCTGCACCCAATGTCGCAGGCGTTGTTCCGTAATGATCGTTCCTGGTTTCAAGTAGATAGTGCACCCGTGCACTGAGCGAAATGTGTCGAGTTGTGGTTTGCAGAACGTCAAGATGAAGTACTGCAAATACCCTGGCCACCTCGATCTGCAGATATCAACATTATTGAACATTTGCTGAAATATCTGGAGCTAAAGGTCAGATCACATTTTCTACCTCGAACATCACTGGCACAGTTGTGACATATTTTACAGGAAGAATGATCCCAAACTCTATTATCATATTTGGACAAGTTTATTCCAAGCCGAGTTGCTTCTTTTCTGAAAGACCGAGGTGGGCCTACAGCTTATTAATAAAAAGTTCTCCACAAGCGTAAGTATTTCCATCATTTTGATAAAACCTCGTATGCTAACTAAGCTTTTCCAGCTTCTTCAATTAAAGAAAATTTGAACACTTACTTAATCCACAACGTCAAGCAATTTTTCTTTGGTGCCAAATATTTTAGTACCGATAATCGAGTGCAAGATTAAGTACAGGAAATGCATAGACTTTTCAACTTAACCCAGTGTCCGGAAATAAGCATTTCATTTTTAAGCGCTTCGGAGCTATAATAAATAAAAAGGCCAGATGTTGAAGCTCAATGCTTAATATCTGAATAATTTAGGAACATTTAAGTAAAGGTTACACACACTTACGGCATCGTGTCTAGAAACACGCTAATATTCTCAGATTTTCTGAATAAATTTACAAGCAAGGTAACAGATATGGATAAAGGAAGATGGTGCTTATTTTAATTGAAGGATCACCCTACTTTGCGATTTTTTCCCATTTCGCCCCCCTCCCCCCTGCGTTTTCCTTCTCGCTCTGTTCATACCTTAAGAATATTTAACTTATTCCTCTGGCGGATGAGCACACGTGCGATTGTAATTTACAAAATCACTGGAGTTCATTTTCTAAAGTAACGGGATAGCAGCCAAAGATCGTCCATCTTTCAAAAAACGCGGTTGAATAAAAAAGAAGGAAAAACGCAAGGATACGAAAAGAATTACCTGTCTCCGTCAAGCAGATGGGAAATGAAAAGATTCGGCGGTTAACAGTTAACCTCTGCTTCGGCAAGCCAGCAGCCACCTCAAGGCCTCGGGGAAACAGATTTGTCTGAATTAACGGCACACTTCGAGATTGCCTAATAATTTCTGATAGGATAAGATGGAACCATTTGTTGCAGTCCTTCGTTTTCGCGGGAAATGCGGGATCGGATATTCTAATCATTTTTCTAAACTTAATCGCACGGAAAGATGGGGAGGGGTTAGTGGAGGGTATGGGGGGCAGAGAAGAGAGAGAGAACGGCGGGAGAAAGAACGGGAATACACCGATAGAAAGAAATGTAACAACGGGAGATCGAATAATGTAATTAAGCTTGAATAAAAGATAAAAACGCCCCGAGGTAAAACCTCATTACATGGACATTCCGTATTCTGCGCGCGAGCGATGCTTAACCGGAAACCACACACACACACACACACACACACACACACACACACACACACACAAAAAGCTTCAAAATCTCTCATAGACGATTTTATCAACAAGCAAGCTGACAAGCAGAAAACAGCTAACTAACGAACTAACTAAATGACTAGGTAATGGATGCATAACTAAACAAGTACGGCGCACTGGAAAATAAATTAGTAAATACCCACAGGGAGCAGAGTATTCACCGTAACAAAAATTTTAGCTTCATTATTATTATTATTACTATTATTTTTACTTAGGCCTGGAAAATAACTGAAAGCATAGTTCACGACAAGTTGGCAAACAGGAAAGAAATGATCTTATAATCAATCAGGTGAGATATTTATCATCACAGAAATTCTAGGACGTCCTATCAGTTAAAAACAAAAGGGGGGGGGGCAGTAGGAGAAAAAAATACAGAAACACTGATATGTATACCATAGGGGAGTTTTGCCGTCATAATCGAACGTCAAAAAACAAGTTGCTTTACACAATACTGGTTGGTGGGTGGTGACCCTTCTGTATTGACCTCAAGTCTTGCGCCAACGTCAACTTCGTCGTCCCCTTGATTTCCTCCCTGTGGGTTCATAATCTAGGGATGTCTAACGCCATCAATCGATGGCCTTAGATATCCCTATTTGTTTATTCACTCACGATACGTATTTGGAGGATTTTCACTTTGGATTTCGCCCTTTGGATTTAACTGCTATAATTAATATATAGCCAGTGCCGTTAATGCCCACCAGATGGAGACGTCTCAGTAGCTGAGCCCATCTTACGGATTTAAAATGTCAGATGCTGACAGAAAAACGCACATTGCACCGTGGATTGTTGGCCACTGTGGTGTAAGGCTAACGCGCTCGGCTAGATATCGAGAGATTCGGGATTCGATTCCCCGGCGGCGGCCGAATAACAATTTTTCGGTTGCTGTGCGTTGCTAAATATGGAAAGAGCGATTTCTTTGTCTACTTATCTGTCGATTTTTATCCTTCCCGCATACTATTTCCACCTGTTTGTGTAGTGGCATTAGGAATCCTGTATTCGGCGGTCAAAGTTGGGCATTGTTACAGGGAACACTGAGTACGAAGTGCAGGAATTTTAACTTTATTTTTCTCTTATGATGAAATAAGTCACCAGCAACATAAGGACTCTCTCTTTTGCAGTTGGGCTCTTTACCTAATACTGTATATGAGGAAGTTCACGCCTTTCATTTGTCCTGATTTTATATTACTTCAAATTCACCCTTATTATTTACCCACTGATCGGTTTTTGTTTCCAAACTTCTATCTCTCCCTCCAAACTCTGCTAGTTACTGCCTTCAAGCCTGAGATGAATCTCTCTCTTTTTTGCTGTGTTGCTTTTTTGCTGTGTTCTTCCATGAGAAAAAGTGCGAGCTACAATACCTTAAGTCCTCTTTCACCCCTTTGTAAGCAATTTACTATGCACGTGTGTGCATTTTCTCATATAGTCCTCTGGCCAATGGCCAAATGCCCATTATCGCCACTTCCATCCATCGTGAGAAATCCCTCATTAAAGCCTAAAGGTGTAAGAATAAAGCCATGCGCTTTAATACTCTCCCTGCGAGAGCTCTGCGTTATAAAGCGATAAGATGATTAACCATTCACTCACACAGCGATAAAATAATGCGAACTCAACTCCGTGAACCACCGGACAGCAACAGTGTTCTTCGGACTGCACGAAGCGCAGAAGGAATGGCTGGTTGTCTATGTTTTCTCATTAGCACGGCTAGAAGAAAACTACTGAAAAGGGACCACCTATATATCTTCTCAAACCACTAACAAAAAGGGGGAAAATTTAACTATAAGGCGGCTACACTACAGATGAATATCAATGCTAACCTTCGATTAAATTAATGGGCTTCAAGGTTAGAGTAGAAGGAAAGTTTAGATGACCTAAGGTGGCAGCCCACCACCAAACTAGGTTGCAGATGGTTGGTAAATAACCCACCTGATATTTCTCCTACATACAAACCCCAAAGTTCAGCTTGCCAGTATTCTCTTTATTGAAGAAATTTGGTCAGTGTTTGGAATTTTATAGCGCAAGGGCCCAGGTTTGGCCAAACAACGCCACAAAAATATGCATTAGCAAAACTGACAGTTCGGCACTAATAGCCTTTAAGTCACATACATAATTCCAGTGAAAGACCAATGGGAGCTCTCCTAGTCTGTGACCGAAAATTAAAGGACTGCTGTCATGGAAAGAAATAAAAATGAAATATTTAGACATTTGCTTCTCACATGGAATGAGCACAGCTATTACACTTGGTCGCGTTTAAACATTACCGCTTTTTAAAAAGATTTCACGGCTGAGAAGCCACTGTGGCAAAATATGGT